>OY292483.1:12165701-13479585 GCA_958496325.1 Nomophila noctuella | reverse complement strand
ACACAAAATATTTTAAGTTATAAAGTTTTTTAAGTTAGCAAGGGTCTATTCTAGGTAAAGGTTATTATAGAGGTAGGTATGTACATATTTGTATGTACCCTTGCTCCTATTTTTACTTGAATGCATCTAAGGATTGGTTCATTAATATACAATTCAATTCAATTCAATTCAAAATATTCTTTATTAACATAGGCTTCATAGAAGCACTTATTAATCGTCAAAAAATTACAAAAAATGACTCTACCACCGATTCGGAAGGCAGTTACTGCCGAGAAGAATCGGCAAGAAACTCGACAGTTGCTCTTTTCAAATGCCATTTACAATGTTCATATTATAAGTATGTCAAAAATAATAATAAATCTAATATAATATAATAAATATGACAACAACATGTGCAGAGAGGCAAGAAATTGTCAGACCCACAAATTCTTGTCGACATCATTTAAGAAATCTTGTATCCTATAATATCCTTTTCTCATTAAGCAATTCTTTACTTTAAGTTTAAATAGATGCAAAGGTAATTCAACAAGATTTTGTGGTACTTTGTTAAACATTTTTATGCTTAAGCCTACGAAAGTCTTTCCAGTTTTTTGAAGTCTGATTGTTGGATAGGCAAGTCTGTGCTTATTTCTTGTGTTAAACTGGTGAGTATCGGACTTTTTCTGAAAGTTCTCATAGTATTTCCTAACATATAAAATACAATCAAAGATGTATTGAGAAGGAACTGTTAAAATGTTAATTTCTTTAAAAACGTCTCTGAGCGAGTCACGAGGTCTAAGGTTGTAGATTGCACGGATAGCTCTTTTCTGCAATATGAAAATAGACTCAATGTCGGCAGCAGAGCCCCACAACAGTAGACCATACGACATAACAGAATGAAAGTAACTGAAATAAACTAGTCTTGCCGTTTCAACATCAGTGACATATCTTATTTTTCGAACAGCGTAAGCAGCTGAGCTAAGTCTTCCTGAAAGTGTAGATATGTGAGGACCCCATTGTAATTTTGAATCAATGGTTATGCCTAAAAATTTGACTGAATGGACAATTTCCAATTGCGCATTATTCATAGCAATTTGCGTATCAATTTGCCTTACATTAGGCATCATAAATTTAACACATTTTGTCTTATTAGCATTAAGTAACAAATTATTGGTACTAAACCATTGTGAGACTTGCGAGAGAGCCATGTTTACTTTGTCAAATGATTTTTCGTTTCTTCCCGTTTTAAATATGAGGGAAGTATCATCCGCAAACAAAACTATCTCACAGAGGTCTTTGGTATAGTATGGAAGATCATTTACGTATATAAGAAAAAGCAAAGGCCCTAATATAGAGCCTTGGGGCACGCCCATTTGTAGTTTCGCACCAGACGAATTTGTGTTATTAATATTAACTCTTTGTATCCTGTCAGTGAGGTACGATTCAATAAATTTTAGGGCAACGTCTGAGATACCGTAATGTTTTAATTTAATAAGTAATATTGAATGATCAACACAATCAAATGCCTTTGATAAATCACAAAAAATACCTATGGCATTCTGTTTACTTTCCCATGCATCCAGGATATGTTTTATAAGTGCAATACCTGCATCGGTTGTACTCTTGTTTTTAGTAAAACCGAATTGTTTCGAGTGAAGTAAATTATTGACATGAAAATGTTCAAGTAATTGATTAAAAATAATTTTCTCATATATTTTACTTAATGATGGTAATATTGAAATTGGTCTAAAATTTGATGGGTCACTTTTGTCGCCCGATTTAAATAAAGGTATTATTTTACTGCATTTCATTAAATTGGGAAATTTATTTTCATCAATGCATTGGTTGAAAATGCAAGCTAGATGGGGAGAAATTATTTCTATTATAGTTTTCGTAATATCAGTGGAGATTCCCCATAAATCCTCAGTTTTCTTTATACTTAGTGATTTGAAAGTTTTTAATATTATAATAGGTGTGATGTGATGAAAATGAAATATAGTCTTACATTCGTCAACACATGAAGCCAAGATATTTTGGGCTTGATGTGTACTAGAATTTAATACACTTGTGGTTTGTATAGGTATATTTGAGAAAAAATATTCAAAGGCATTTGCTACTTCTATGTCTGTTTTAAAAGTACTATCATTAATTCTGAGAGAATAATCACTTTCATGTGACTTGGATTTGCATATTTCTTTATTAATTATATTCCAAGGAGCTTTAATTTTATTACTTGATTTATTTATTTTATTCCTCAAGTAAATGGACTTGGCTTTACAGCAAACTTTCTTAAATACTTTAGAGTAATCCTTAACATATTCTATCACTTTTGGATCTTGAGAATATGCTTTTAAGTCATATAGCTCATACAATTTAATTCTACTTTTATAAATACCAGGAGTAGCCCAGTCGCTGATTTTGTTTTATTATTACTGACATTGATAGTCTTTTTAGGAAATATTGTACTAAATTCCGATGAAATTAAGCCATGGAAATTGTCATAAATATTATCAACATTACGGTTATCGAAAGAAATATCAAGTATTTTATTGACAATGTTATTTTTAAATAAGTTTTTGCGCTGTCTACAAATGATTTTCATAGATCCTGAAGCAACACAGTGTTCAAATTGAACCTGTTGTCCACTATGATCTGATTGCATACAATTAATGATTTTTTTATTAACCACCTTACTATTACAAAAAACATTATCTAAACAGGTGGCAGATGTGGGCGTGATTCTCGTAGGTTCATTGAATAGATTAACTAAATTAAAGGAATTAAACAGATTAATAAAACGACTACTCAATTGAGAACCTTCAAGAATATTTACATTAAAATCTCCACATATAATAAGTTTTTTATTCGTCATACAAATTTTCTTGAGTATTTCTTCCATTGATGTTTCAAATAAATTATAATCTGATGAAGGCGGCCTATACACACATACTATAATGTAATGCTCCAGCTCTGCACATGCTACTTCTATAGTTCGTTCAATTGAAAGTGCTGTTATATCTTTACGTTCTTTGCTCCTAAGTTTATTATTAACTAACAAAAGTGACCCACCACGAATAGCAGACTTTCTCATGAACGAGCTAATTACAGTAAAGTTGTCTATATTAATTAAACATTCATTTTGTCTTAACCAATGTTCGGTTAGACCTAAGACGTGTATATCCATACAGTCTAAGAATAATCCTATTTCTAGTTCTTTACCGGAGAAGCCTTGAATGTTTTGATGGACTAGATTGAAAAAACTACAAGGCTTATCCTTGGTCACTACAATAGATTTGCTAGAGACATCCTCTATTGTCTTACTAATTAATTTAAATTATTTGGATTGACATCCAAAGTATCATTAATATACATGTCAGATAAGTTACAACCCTGCTCAATAAAAGCAGGTTGGTTAGCCAAGTTCTTGGCTGTTAAAATAAAATAATAAGATAGCGAACCAGCTATCTGTCGTTTTAAATAACAAGAAGGATAATAATTATCCTGAGTCGCATGAATACCATGCTTATTAATTGTATTAATGTCAATTAAATTTATAATATTATTATATCTACCAAATGTCATAGTGTCCAAAGACATATTTAACTTATATCTAATGTCATTTTCTTTTTGTGACACTCCTGCTAAATATGGTAAAGAGTACAAAATTATTCTTTTAACATTTAGGCTGCATAAACTATTGAAATGGTTAATTAACTTCTGCTTGTTCAAATTACCTCTATTTCCTATTAACACAATTAAAGTAGTGTTGGGTTCAAAATTATATTGAGTTATTTTTTGTACTATATGGCAATATGAGGAACCAGGCGTACAAATGTTCAGAACTGGCTGATCTAATTGCATACTCAATAAATGACTCATATGTTTTCCTATGTCATCACTAAACATAACATATTTGGTGCTCTCAACATTCAAGTTACTGCCTTTCCCTACTGCAGTTATATCACAAGTGGTGGGGTGCTCCACCTCTCTCTGAGTACTTAATATGCAAGTATTGTTTATAATTATACTGTCACAGTGAACTGTTTCCTCTGCGCCTAATGATTGAGTCATGTCAGTAACAACAAGAGGCGGGGTTTCAGTACTGAAGGTACTTTGGCAAAACAATAATTCATTTGTGGCCTTTATTTGGGCCCTTATTTGATCTTGTGCCATATTGTATTTAGCAGTCATGTCAGCGAGAGACTGGCGTAGCCTATCAATATCTGTCTGCAACTGCTGAGTATCACTCTCATGCAGCTGTCTACTTTTAGCTAACTTAGCACTAAAAATTTCTATGCTATCTATCAAATCAGAACGTTGTTTTCTTAAACTTACATTTTTATAAAAACATTTTTGTCTCTTAACTAACCGTTTAGTTTTTTTTATGTATCTACAGATTTTAAGGTACTTTTTGAGCTTCTTTCTACTTAGCATTCCACGCCTACGAGAAGTACTAGAACTAGAACTACACTTAATGTCTATGCATGCAGTTGAAGTAGCAGCATGTCCCTCTTTGGCAGCCGGGGTCGCAAGCAGCAGCTCATCAAACAGGCTTCGTGTTTGTGAGGTCTCCTGTACTTTCTTCTCCTTTTCAAGCAGCTGGATGCGCTTGTGCGCTTCACACAGCTCAATCTCCAGCTGGTCAATGCGTCCCAGGGTCTGCTCGTAGGTATTGCCGCACTCTTCAAAACTGCTGATTACTTGCAGCAGCTGGTCCCGATGCTCCAGTGCACTAACAAGTTGGATGTGTAGTTCGGCCATTTCCTTCTTCAATACTGTATTTGAAGATAGAAGTGTTTTCAAGACCTCTTCGTTTTGCTCTTGCTCATTTAAAAGATCAGTGTTCTCTTTCTTCGTGCTCTTCAGTTGTTCTAGAGCTAGCTTGAGCTTGTGCTCCATATCCTGGGCAGTAGCAACAGCAGCGGCTCTTCGGGTAGTCATTGTGTAGGAACTCAATAAACCTGGAATTATAACAAACAAGTATCAATTATTGGCTAGTATATCTTAGGGAAGTGGAATCAAATAGTTCTATAGATAAACATTAATGTTGGCTTAAAAGAAAAAACAATAACTAAATTAATTTATTTATGTTTTTATAATTACTAGTGAGGGTAGGTTAATCTATAATATTAACTGAAACTTTAATAATCTCTCACAAAATAGACAATTATTAATAACAAAAAACTAATGACATTATAACAAATTTAACTTAATTAGTAGGTATAATGAGAATGTTGAGAATGTTAAGTTTGTAAGTATAAGAAATTAGAAAATCCTAGATTATTATCTACACCAACAGCTGTATTGCATAAGTGATTCACAAGTTCAGTGTGAGTGAAGTCTGTGTGGGGCAGAGCGTTGCATATCATCAACTTTACTTCCACATTACGTCAAGTAAAGAGAGGCACAACAAGCCCGTGTTGTGTGGTTTGACGTGTCTCGCAGTACGAGTTATGTGAAGTGTCATGGGTGTTTATGATGATGATGATGATGATAGATTTTGTGTGTAATATGATATTAAAATGAGTACTCCCCCGGTTTTATTATCAGGAATTTCCTCCTTTTCGTTTTCAACCGGCAAGTAACCGGCGCCGATCCGTTGACATTCAAGTTTTCATAAAATTTGCAATCCTTGTTACAGCTTCCTGCTAACACTTGCACTTATTTATCACCACATAATACGACTTGTAAATGGTTATTCACACAGTTATTTTCAGTAAAACAATAAAATTTTAATTATTTAAATTCGTAATGAAATTTGACAGCTGTCCATGGCAGTGTTGCCAACCATACATATCATAACCATATTATATGTAAATTGCGTACCTGGCTGATGGTTAAATATTTGCTGCCGTTCGTAACCAAAAGAAAGGCTAGGTGGAGTGCTTTAAAGCACATTTGGGTAGTTACTCGTTGTCGCACGAGTCTAGGACAACTAATAGTTCAATTAATAATTATTGTGACTAAAAAGTTGTACTCACTTCAAACCCAAAAACAACTGGAGACAAATAAAGTAGAAGTTGTTGACGTTGGACAGCAGGATGAGCGCGCCGATGTTGGTGTCGACCATGCGCACGAGAGCCGCCTGGCGCACGTACGCCTCTCGGATGCGCCGCCACTGCGCGCTGCGGCCGTACTTGTCTATGCCCAACTACAAGATATATACATACGTATGAGCTTATTGACCCATGAATTGTGGACTCTAAAAACTATAGAATCCAAAAACATTGAAATTTGGGATACCAAAAAACTGGGTTCTCTGTAGTCTTTTTTTGACGCAGAAGACATGCCGCCGCCACAAAATGCAATAGACCAGCTTGCTTAAGTATACTTGGGAAGGTGGACAGATTCATGTCTGAAGCCTCATAAGGCCCACAGGTTTACCCAGTAAAGTCCCTATGACACTCCTCCATTTTATTATCCGTAATGAGAAGAATTAAAGTAAGAAGCAAGATGTCTACTAAACGTCAACCCAAGAAACAACTGAAGACAACAAGATGACAAATAAAATAGAAGTTGTTGACGTTGGACAGTAGGATGAGCGCGCTGATGTCGGTGTCGACCATGCGCACGAGAGCCGCCTGGCGCACGTACGCCTCTCGGATGCGCCGCCACTGCGCGCTGCGGCCGTACTTGTCTATGCCGAACTACAAGATATACACGTGTGAGCTTAATGACCAATGAATTGTGGACTACAAAAACATACTGAAATTAGGGATATAAAAAATACGGGGTCGCTTGTAGTAATGGCGTTGCTCCTAAATGCAACGTCTAGGACCTCATGAAGTACCCACAGGCACACCTACTAAAAACCCATGACACTCCGCCATTTTATTAATCGTAGTGAGAAAGAACTAATGTGAGTAGCAAGAAGTCTACTACAAAGGATATACGTGTGCGTTTACTTTAAAACATACTAACATTCAGATGATTTTAATCTTCCTCAAGGATACAACCTCCATCGTCCGTTGTGTGCAGGAATCATAACGAGGATCTATCAATCTACCTTTAAGTATCACAGTCAAAATAATAAAATGTAAGATAAAAAACCAACCAACCTTCTTTTTATCTCTCGTAATCCGTTCATATTTCACAACATGATTTACATAAGAATTTAATCTGTGGTACCGCGAAGTAAGCCCCATGCTTATCAGAATGATTATTAGGTCTTGGAAGTTCCACAGGACCGTTGCTATCTTGCTTACAAGGAAAGTCGGTATGGCGATCCATAAACTGTAATGCTCTGTAAAATTTTAATTAAAACAATATAATTTTACTGCTTTAAGCCTTGCCTACACTGTCTTGTGAAGGCTGTGAAGGTACAAGGTACATTCACTTTCATTTTTATGAAGGCGTTTATTTTACACCTTGTATAAAATGTTTATATTATACGCCTTGTAAGTATACCCGTAGTATTAAAGAATAATGATACAATGTATTATCCGTAGTAACTTGTGAAACTTCACTTAATAAGCTTCAAGGTTCACAAGTCTAGTTTATTTTGAAAAAAATATTTTTTTTAACATTTCGATTTTATCTATCTGTTTTTTCGACCGAGCTCAAAATATGCAATAACATTTATCTCATCTAAAAGAGGTCACGTTAAAGACTTGCACATTTTAAATATACAACATAGAATTAAAAAAATTAATAATGGTCAGATCTTTTTGTTTACTTCATTCTGCTGATATTTCAGTAATAAAACATCACAATAAGTTATATTTACCAGGTCTAATCAGAAATCCGTGTGACTTCAAAATGTACTTTTTAAAATACTGCGATGGCGGGCATTCTAATCCGATCGCCGATACCATGCTTAGAAAATGTTCAACTGTAATAAAAAAAATATCTATATCAGTATTATTTAATCTCATTCAAATGATTACACATAAAAACAACATAAAATTACATACCTACATGAGATAAAAAACATACACTTACACGTTTTTTTTTTTTGTAAGTTTTATTTTTATAATATTTACAATAATAGATAATTATAGTTTTTTATAAATTTACTTGTAATTGAGTATTTTTTTTGTGTGTTCGAACATTTTAATTTTTAATACAGGTATCACTTCAGAAAAACATTTTGAACTTTTATAATAAATACGGACTCAAAAGGGCGAGCACTCAGAACCTTTAAATGCATATTATTATTAAAAAGAAAAACATATTGTCGGAAGTGGCGACGCAGGCGCCGCCAAGCGGTGGCGATTAACAGAAACTACGTTGGGAGGTGCGAGCACAGCGCGCCTCAGTTTGTTCCTGATCGCCAGACAGTAAACACTTGCCGAAATTACCGCGTACCGTTTATTCATTGTGTGTGATGTGTGTGTGCGTGTAGTGTGTGGTGTAGTGTGTGTTTGTGAAGTGTGTGTGTAAATGTGGATTATCATCGGCATCGGTTATCGTGGTCACAAGCAGACACGGGTGCAGCAACGCAGCCGGAACGTCAAGCAGTAAGTATGAAAATACTTATTAAAAAGCTTAGTCTCGTTTTAACGCGTTTTAATTGTAATATAACGCGACAGTTTGGAGAAAACAACATGTTGTAGATGTGTACGCTTCTTTTTTTTAAATATACTGCCAAAATTATACAATTTAAGAAATACATTTTGAAATTGTTATGAATCCGAAATATTTAAAGCGTTCATTGATTACATTACTTACCAACAGCGCATATTCCCACAAAGCAAGACACAAATATTATTTTAAACTGTATATTTTTATCTGGAGGCGTCTTTAACACATTAGCTGACTCTGCTCGTTTCCAGTAGAAGGATATATTCCTCCACGAAGAAACAAATTTCCACGATAGTATTAGTGATAGGAGGCCGTTTGCGTAAAATATTGCGCCTGATAAGCGTGCCGTCAATCCACCTGGAATAGATGATTTCAAATACATTCTGATTCGTAAATGTCACAAAAAATGTACAGCACCATCCGGGTTAACTCGTTGGTTAATAATGATTTGAGCCTCGAACTGCGCGTGGTTTTGAGTTCGAATTCCGATACTACACTGTAAACTTAACAAAAAGTAATCACATTAATTATATAACGCCAAGGTTTTTTTTTGGATTTTTCATTGACAGACAAAAATCCACCATGATTTAAGCCTCGAACTGCGCGTGGTTCTGAGTTCAAATTCCGGTACCACACTGTAAACTTAACAAAAAGTAATCACACTAATAATATAATGCCAACGTTTTTTTTTTGAATTTTTTCTGTCAATCGCACTGAAAGTAATGAACTCATTTTGATGATAATTATTTGCTATACCGGGTATGGTCTGAATTAGGGAATACGATACTTTTTTCCCGATTTAATGCTCCCATGGAATAAAACAGGTATCTTTATAAATTTCAATATAGGTAAATATAAATACTTACGTCCATCGTCCGCATGTATGGACATGCCGGCTAGAACACTGATGATTTTCCAAATAGCAACACTTTCTATTGAAACCAGCATCAGTAACGTGATGACTGCCCAAACTACTGATATCTTGTTTCCATATGAAGGTATCCCGACCCATTGGGCCAAGCTAAATACGTAGGTTAACGTAGATAGAAAATTCTGAAAGACAATTCAATAATGCTTAAACTCAAAACTCTTAAAATAAACCAGCCTTCCGCCTGCGGCTTCACCCGCGAGTAATTTCTTTTTGGAAATATATCCCCTTTCCCCCACATTTCCGGGATCAGGGATAGTGTAGCTAGCCAACAATGAAATAATTATTCAAATCGGTCATGATTTTTACAAATATTTCCTATATATAATGTTTGTGTACAAGTGTAGTACTTTTAAACGGTTTATCCGTATAATTAGCGGTATAATTTTAAAAACTACATATTTACAGGATAACCTGACGTTTCGGCACCTTTTCAGGAGTCTTGCGTGATTATGGCTCCTAAATTATACCGCGATTATATCCGTTTCAAAGTAGTTTTATTCCAAATATAATAATTAATTTGAAACGTGAAATATACATGACAATTTTCGATTGTGAAAAGTTATTAGCTTGGACTTTCCTTTTTTCGATTTATTTCTCCGTTCATGAGTCGCTTATTAATAAACGGAATATACTCGTATCTCTGCTCGTGACCTTAAAAATGTTTTAATAGTTACGCGGGACAATTTATATTTCATACTGTGTGTAGTGTTGTCAAAGTTAAGTATCTCAGTCGAGATACTATGAAAGTCCTTCATAGTAAAGACTTGGGTATCTTAACTTATAATAAAGCTGAAGTGTTTGTTTGTTTGTTTGTTTGTTTGAACGCGTTAGGGACTACTGGTTTAAAAAGTAAAAATATTTTTGTGTTCATTTGTCGAGGAAGGCTATTAGCTATCGTATAATACTGAGAGTGTGCAACCCGAAATTCACGCGGACAGAGCCGCAGGCGGTCGCTTATAAATAAATAAAATATAATTTACGAATATAAAACTTCAACTAAACTTCATTATATTACAGTTTCCCCTTCAGCTTAGATTTCGTCATTTTTTTAAAGTTGGGGATTTTTTTTAATTTTTTTTTATTTATTTATTTAGGTTCACCAGCGTAATTTGATTTGTCATTGTCGTCAATATCAAGGTATTTGACCACAAAAAACCCCTTGACCGTAAGCAAATTCCAATGCGTACATCTATACTCGTATGTACAATAGTAGACAGCTTATAGTGGAAGTAGTACAGGGGTGCTATTCACTAAGCGCAAATGTCATAAAAGCCTTGGTCGCAGCGGTGATGAAATCGGTTACACTAATATTATTTTGCGATGGAATTCACAATCAGGATGTTACAGTGTCGACAATCAACTGGTGTAATCATCTTTGTATATTTTAATGGTAAACTGTATATAATGCTTAGGCACTTTTATGTAGGGATACCAAAGGCAGTCATTTTAGAACTATGAAACACTTCTTTTTTTAATCACCGCTCTATTGTGAAGCTCATTAATTAACGTCCAGAGCAAAGCCGCTAGAACTAGCTGACTCAGCGAAATCATAGTTTTTCCCAAAAGAAACCACCTAAGTAAAGAAATACACTAGGTGAAAAAAACGCGAACGAAGTTCGGTTTGACTTGCCTTCACTGGAAGATGACACGCTATGTCAAAACAACAATATATTACAGTATACAAAATAGTTGAGAAATTATTTTTGTGTTGTTATCTATACTATCTATACTTAATATAATAAAGCTGAAGAGTTTGTTTGTTTGTTTGAACGCGCTTATCTCAGGAACTAGGTACTGGTCGGAATTGAAAAAGTAGTTTTGTGTTGGATAGTCCATGTGACTAGGAAAGCTTTAGGCTATAGTACAATCAAAATTCACGCGGACGGAGTCATGGGCGATCCCTAGGATACTATATAGTCAATTTGACGGGAAAAGGTTTAAACTATAGTATTAACCTACGTGTACGAGGGCCGTTTTTGATTTATTTCTCTGCTCATGATTCGCTTATAATTATGTGTTAAGTAAAAACTTACGTCTTTTTTTTCCAACGTTGCCGCTGTGGCGCTCATTACCGCTGAAGCGATGGAGTTCAGAGTTTGTCGTCGACTCAATGTTTTAATTAGGTTTCAGGTACTTGTGGCTCTGTATCAACTGAATGAATGGGAAAACTGTCATAAGTTTCTTCTTCCTCTGTGCTATTACTAAATATCTAAACTAATATATAAAGCCGAAGAGTTTCTTTGTATGTTTGCTTGTTTGAATATGCTAATCTCAGGAAGTACTGGTCCGATTTCAAAAAATATTTTTGTTTTGGATAGTCCATTTGACGAGGAAGGCTTTAGGCTATTGGAAATCGAAATCCACGCGGACAGAGACGCGGGCGGCCGCTAGTGTAGATATAAATCTTAAGCGATCACTTAATTGTTGATATCAGTTTTTTAGTGTACGCAAGCACAGGTGGAATTGTTTACAGAATTGTACGGACGGAATAACTCAGAAAAGACAATGCCGATTTTTGTAGAAGGTTTTTTTTTGTCTCGCGTCCGTCATTCAAACACGGTTATTATATTCTTGAGGTCATTACAAACGTTTGCTATCACGATATGAAATAGCATGGAACTTCTTGATTCATACATTTTTCTATGGGAGTGTAAAATTTGTGTAGAAAAATGTGGATCAATATTTATATGTATCCAAATGTTGTTGAAAAAAATCATCAAACTCCTACAAAAAAATAAGACTATCAAGATAGGCATATTTTGTTTTTATTTTTGTACTTTGTATTTATTTTATTCAAACGACGTTATAAAACACAACATATTAAAAAGTACTACTTATCATTCCAATATTCACCATCAAAAAATAAATGAAAAACTTACTTTATTTTATCCCAACGTGGCTGTCAAGTTGATCATTAGTGCGATGAAGTTCAGAGTTGACGCAACGTTTTAATTAGCGCCTTGAAGTGCGCAACAGGACTAGAGGACGAACAATATCGTTAATTATGTAGTTTTTAATTCTACTACCTCTCAACTGAGACTTAAAAACCCTTGAAAATGATACAACATTAATACAAGTTAAAGGAGACTGGGCTCTTGTGTATGAGAATTGGTCTGTGAACCAAAAGCGACATTGTTGTTTTATTTATCTCTTACTACTAACACACTTCAGTCTAACACTATGACCTTACATATTATAAACTCATTTTATTCACTGATGATAATAAAAACCACTGATCACAGTAAAATAAATTTCTTCAGTCAAAGCTTGCAATCAATAAGTGTGAGTGTTAACAACTAAATTATCGTATGTGGTGATCAAATATCAATAATAGGTATACTAATATAATAAAGTTGAAGTGTTTGTTTGTTTGAACGCGCTGCTCAGGAAGTACTGGTTTAAATTGATTAAATATTTTGTGTTGGATAGTGCATTTGGAAAGGAATGCTTTAACCTATATATATTAGAACACTTTCAAATGTGTGCAGAACAGAAACCAAAATCTACGGGGACATTAGTCGCGGGCGGCCGCTAGTACATGATAATTTGTTGTACGCGTGTTTACCATATTTTTTCTATAAGTGTCTTTGAATCAATATACATTGCCTTCTGGCTAATGCGTTTATTATTTATTTTTAATCGATTATGATCTATGGATAAACTTTTAATGGTTACAGCTCTGTAACCCTTAACCCTATCCATGACCTCTAGGTCAGATGGCAGTCGTTTAAAGATAAGAATCAGGCTGGTATATCAGGACCATAGTCAAGATGTACATTGGAATCTACAATAAATGCACCTAACCGTGATGATCGGAAGGATATGATAATGATTTCAACAAATAAAAAAAATACAAGAGTCTTGAAACTTTATTGTAATAAAACCATGGCGGACGATCTTGCGATCAGCTAGGTACCTACGCAGGATATAAAGTAGTGCACAAGTAAGTGATCAAGCACGGGTGCACTCCCTATTCCCTCACTCTCATAGTTCGGTGGGACAACATTCTGACTAGAACGTGATTTTTGATTTTTTCGGAACCCATCCGATTACTGTCCTCTGCGAAAGTTGCTTAACTTTGCTATTGCGGGCCGAGCACGCTTACCACTGCTCCATCGAGCTTTTAAACTTCATTGTATTTTACTGTAGAATCAAAACAAATAGTTGTGCAATATAAAATTTAATATAACGACTTTGTCGTCTTTGAAACTGTTATATAATTAGACTAGATTAATTACTCATTCAGTTAAACAAACGAATCTCAAAGACATATAAAACTTTTTTGACTACAATTCCAAACTGTCTATTTACATTAACATTATTGAAATTTCTAACTTTCTAATTGTTTACATAGAGTTATAAAAGGGTTATTGACAATGTACTAAAAGTTTAAAGCGTTCCATTCAATGATTAATAATAAATTAAAACTTGACACCTTCGACTTGAACTGAAATGAAACTTCGTCATTCAATTTTAATTTATTGTTAACTCTTAATTGTTAAAATCAGCCTTTCAGTTGGATACTTGAGGGAATCAAATCACCAAGGTTTATTTAATCCTTAAAACGATAGCTCCAATTTCAATTAATCGAATTATAGAAGGCACTTTAATTTTAGTATCTTTGTATATTTATATTTTTTTTAATAAAACTCCTGTTGTCTTCGTTCACGGCATTAAATATGCATACTTAGTGTAAAAACTCACCTAGCCGAAAAACCGCGACTGTTATTTGTCGTGACTACACGCCTGCAATGTATTTAAAATGGAAGATGACACAATATGCCGAAATAAAGTTGCGTAATTTTGTCGAGTTTTTTCCGTCTAGTGTGTAGGAACCTACACAAAGACCTAGTGATTGTCCAGGTGCCAAATTTTATAGCCTACTTTTTTAGGTTTAGTCCTAGATTTTGATATTAATAGTGTATTGGGTCGGGAAAAGTTTGTGTTGGTACTACACAGTCTACAGGGTTAAATAAAACAACTTTATTAGCAGCAGTAAAATTTATTTCAATGTTGACTAGTAGAGTTAACGGGCAAGTCTGGAGTGCTTTTGTTATCAAATTGTATTAGAACTAACTCGTAAGTCACCACAGCTGCAGCCATCTGTAAATATATTGAGAAAACGTTTGTTTTAGAGACAGTTGTGTCGCTTTATTTCATTTAGGCAACGTAGGGTTAAACATAAACAAGTTCTCACATATAACATTTGTACGTTGAATGATTGTTGTTATATAAGTCTGAAGGTATACTATATTTATTTAAATTATTAAATATTTTTATTATAATTGATGAACCCCGTTTTTCAACTAGACATGTTTTTCATATACGAACTCATAACGAACTCATTATCGAAAATGAACTTATACATAGTAAACCGGTGACAATAAAAACTGAATAATATTAATCATCATCACCTAGCGCTTATCCCGGTTGCAACACCGGTCATTGCCTCGGAAGCCAGGATACACTGCGAATATAATCTCGTTATAATGGAGCGACTGTCGTCTCACCTCCGCAACCCTCACAAGAGTAACCAGACTATTTGGATCATAGTCGGGACCAACGGCTGAACGTGCCTTCTGGAGCACTGAATAATAATTCTTTTCGGACGATCAGATTCAAGACTGCAATGTCCTATCTAAACTGGAAAAACCAACACAAAGTGAAAGTATTCCCCGCGTGATTCGAACCCACGACCTCAGAGGATTTGAGCACAGAGCTCTGAATACTTCACCGTGGAGGCATTTTATAAATATATATTGTATTCTACATTACCTAATAAACTATCAATATGTTCTCCTGTTCTACAACATAATGGCTATAAAAGTGCTTTTAATAAACTCAACAGATTACAATCTCAATAAATTATTCTATCCCATTTACAAAGACTCAATATTTTTATTTCTATCCTCTTACCCACCTGCAGCAATATGTTTCTGTCAATGTAGAAAAATCCGATTCCGCTTAATGCGACGTAATCCTTATTCAATTGATTCTGCAGTCTCTCTATCTGTGAATACGGAGTAAAAATGTTCATTAAATAAACACGTGAATATGGGCAAAAAAATACGTAGAGAAATTCACTATTTAGTGAGTGGGCGGGCGGCGCGGTAACCATTTGTGTCTTTCAGTGGGTGTCGCAAAGAAACGACAAAAAATTATGAAGTTGCAATCAATTTTTATTGATAAATATAAGGCGGAAAAAAACGCAAATTGAATTTACTTTCTATACAATTTAACGCAACGTAATTTCGGCACAGTGTGTCGACCTAGTGAGTAACTTTACTAAGAGAAAACATTTAAAATAACTTGTTAGGCAAACTGTTGAATCCGCTATTACGAAGTTTTATACAAAAAAATAGTCCTTCCTTGGTTTACTTTTTATCTCAGAATGTTGGACCGAGTTACCATCGCATTGACCTCACAGATGATGCCACTGGCCGAAAGTTGGTTTTTGGATGAAAATACAAAAACTATATACACCTAATATGCGGATATTTTACAACAAATCTTACTGTTCCTTCGTCCACGTACCTCGATATTATAAAACCTCGAATGGCATTTGTGTATGTATTGCAATGCATTTCTAGACTGCACATGCACCTCAGCCGCTGCAAGCACCATCCAAGTGAACTTTACTACTATCCACACAAAGGAAACTATGTAGTAAATGAATTTAATCATCACTGATCCATAAATCCCTTGTCTGTGGAAGAAATAACAAGTAAAAAAATCAATTTGGCTAATGATACGAAGCTACAGTCATTTATTATTTGCTTGGAAAGATTCTTTACTAAATTAAATATGTAGTACTTCTGAAACTATAAGATGTTAGACTTTCACGTTGCATTATAACTATAATTTTTTTTAAAGTGACTTAACGCGCTTTTAATAATGTAGTATGTATACTACTTACTGCTTGAAGTTTCGGCTGCATTACAGCTACCGTGGTTGCAAGCGGACTGGAGTCCGCTGATTGTTTTTTTTTTGCGGGTTGGCCCCTTTCGAGACTGGGCCTCTAGGCAGTTGCCTACTCTGCCTTAAGGTTTTTTCGGTTCTGCATGTATTTGGCTTGTCAACTTACGTGATTTCCATGAACAATTGCAGGCATATGAAGTAGAAATTCCCGAATGAAGTCAGCAGAATGATTCCGCCAATATGCTCGTCCACTTTACGAACTAATTTAGCCTGTTTCACATAGGCTTCACGTATTTTACGCCATGAATACACACGAACGGGTTCTGCTCTTATTTGCTGGAAAACAATATTAAGTATAGAAACACACTAATCTGAAAATATGTGACCGAATTTAGGCGGGATTGCGCTCGCAAATTATTTTTAATGGAAACTGACACACTGTGCCAAAATAACGTTGCATAATAATATAAAGAAAATTAACTTAAATAATAAAGCACTCAAAATGTAAAGAAAATATCAGGGCAAAGGCCTCCATCATTTAAAAATCATGTTATTGTTACAAAGATGGGTTTGGGCTTAATAACCACGCTTGCCAAATGCAAATTGGTGATCACAAGCCCGGGCTGCGTTCGGAAAAACCGACACAAAGTTACCCGACCTGAGAATCCAAGCCAAGGCAAATATGTACATCCAAAAAATTAACCAATCTTGAAAGACTATTGTGCTATGTTTCCCGTGTGGTTGTTGATGTCCATGGGTAGCAGTGATCACTTTCCATCAGGTGACCCTCTTGATCGTTTACCTCCCTATGTCATAAAAAAAGATAGTAAAGACTTACTACATTTCCTTTTCCCAACTTATTTTCCTCGGCGGAGACTTTAGCTACGTAATCATTCAGTCTGCAATATCTAGACGTTAAGCCCATGCTTACGATGATTACTAAGGCATCTTGAAAGTTCCACAGTGCTGTGGCGACGTTACTTATAAATAGTACAGGTAATGCGAAAAATACCGAATATTCATCTGAAACAATAAGTTTTTATAACATCGTTCATCATTAAGTAGTCATAAAATATTATATAACAGCCATCGGCCGCGGTTTCTTGAAAATTTATTTTTTCAAATATCCCCCCCTTCCCCCCACATTCCGAAATCAAAAGTACCCTATGTTCTTTGGGTATAGTGTAGCTAGCCAACAGTGAAAGAATTATTAAAATCGGTCCAGTAGTAGTAGTAGTAGTAGTAATAGTAGGCCGTTTTATTGCTTTTTTATGTAAGAAAAGTATTAGAAAGTAGACTTAAAAAAAATATGAATGTGTTTTTTGGTGCACTACAGGTGTTTTTTTTATCTCCATATAAAAATGAATAGCTGCGCTAGTGTGCGGACTGCACGCTCTTAACGCTGTTTAAATATCAACACATAGCCCAAAGAGAATAAACCTGACGTAGTATAACAGTCTTGTAGAGATACAACTGTAATAAAAGAATCAAAAATTCAAAAAATTCAAAGAATGATTTTTTTTCTTTTCAGATGCGGGCCATGCAGTCCTAGTTCCTGTAATGGTAAGTGACTATTAATTATTATACATGAAACGAACGAAAAATCCATGCATGTTTTTTGTTCCTTGTTTTATCTTTTTTTAGGGTTCCGTAGCCAAATGGCAAAAAACGGAACCCTTATAGTTTCGTCATGTCTGTCTGTCTGTCTGTCTGTCTGTCTGTCTGTCTGTCTGTCTGTCCTGGCTCGTTCTCCGCCGTTTCTGAAGCTATTGCCACGAAAATTGGTGGAGAGATGCATAGTGATAATTCAAGAATTGGTTTTTAAAATAATCGAAAAAGAATTATTTTTTACCCCCCCTCCCATACATCGAAAAGTAAATTCGAAAAAAAAAATTCGACTTACCCCATCGTGTGTGGTATCGTTAAAAAGGTATTTTTAAATACAATAAAACTTGCCTTGAAACCATGTGGATCAAACACCCCAGTCTCGAGATATATTAATACAAAGTTAAAATTAGAGCGTCCCCCCCCCTTAACTTTTGAAATACTATTACAATAATTCTGAAAAAAAAATCCTGTATACCTCCAAGTAAGTACTTTCAACGAAAACTATAGCGAACTCTGTATCATACATAGTTATTTTTATACAACTTGACCAAGTTATGACGTGCAGTTGCCCTTACTAAATGGTGTCTTAAGCGGTCGGGCCGTCTTTTAGCTGCGGAACCCTTTCATGGGCGTGTCCGACACGCTCTTGGCCGGTTTTTTTCAGCATAAACTACCAATAACTTTTAATTTCATTACACTATTTAAAACCCCTACATATTTCCAAACACTGTTTTATTAATTAAAGTCACTGTTTTTCTGTGAATTTCAAATTATCACCTTCTGCCTCGGATTTTCATTAACAATATGAACGGAGGGTTGCTTGTATTTATTGGCGACACCACTACGTAATTTGTTTGAGTACGTTTAATTTCGCTGCTTAAATCTGTATGGAGTTTTTCTAGGTGATTTAAACTTATTTTTCTTTCTTTAGTTTAATTTCTAAGCCTTGTAATATGTGGTTTGTTTAGGTTCTGTAAACAAGACAAGTATTTACATTTATTATTTGCCAAGATTCTTATTCATCATTCTATTCACAATTAGTATGTTGGTAAGCAGCTATATAGTTCTTACAATATACAATGTGAGAACAGAAAATATTGAAACCATTTACCACAGGTTTGATTGAATATATTCAATTTGTTTTTCCGTATGTTAAACGTTGTTTACACAATTTATACGAAAGCTAATTTAGGCATCGACAAAGTTATTATATAATGCTTTAGTGGCATATTTTCAACTGATAAAAAACCTTTCAAATTCGCAAGAAAATATAAAAATATCGAAAATAGTAGTTTATCCGAATAGACTAGAATCCAAAAATATCGCCGCAAGAAATCTATCACAACTCGTACCTATCAAAGAAAATTGACCTACGTTCTTCCACCATCACGATATAAGATTAATCTATGAAATGATATTACTGGATCCCTCTAGACAGGGCCTGTCAGTCAAACCTCCGCGGCCAAACATGAAAGATTGATTATATCGAGGCCCACCCAGTGCCCGTAGTTTCTGCGAGAAACCGCAATCCAGTTATGAAGTTGGTTTAGAGACACCTTAACTACAGTGTACAGAACGCAGTGAAGCCATAAGTTCGTAATGAAAGCATTGTAGCTGATCGTGCGATCCGTAGATTAGTAGACCTATAAAATGCGTAAAATATAATTTATTCTGTGAAACTACAAAGATTAGTGAACCCCAAAAAATCGTAAAATAGATCTACTATGCCGCCTTTCGTAACATAACAAAAGACAAATTTGTTCGTGTCATAATTACAAGTAGTATGTTCCAACACAATTTGTGGCGAATATACAATAACAAAAAGCGAATCTCGATACCATAGTACTTACATATGTCACCAACGTGTCGTACTTTTATTGGGAAGATCTAATTATAACTCATTTGAGCAATGCTCATAGTTCCTTACGAATGAATCCTACTACTATAATAAAGGCGAAAGTTTGTATGTGTGGATGTGTAGATGTATGGATGTATGGATGTTTGTTACTGTTTCACGTAAAAACGACTGAATGGATTTGAATGAAACTTTACCACAATATAGCTTATACATCAGAATAACACATAGGATATTGGAAATCGAAATCCACGCGGACGGAGTCGCGGGCGGCCGCTAGTAGTTTATAATCAACCTTTCAAAGTGAACTATCACTATCAACCAATTGACGGGCCCGTTGGTCTAGTCGTATAGAACCTGTCTACAAATCCTTTTACCAATCAAGACACTTCCCAGATCCATTTATACAGATCAAACCAACTTAAGTCGTTACACACATTGTGTGTTATAGAGAACTTGAAACTGGGCCACTGTACATTACTCGACTGTGTTCAAAGTTTGTAATCACCTGCCCGAGTGATAGATTGGGAACAAAATGTAAAATAGAGGTAGTGGATAGGTTCTTCTCGCTGTGAACGGTGAGGTTATAAATAGTTTTGAATTAAAGGAAATTAGTTTCAAATGTATCCTATGAAAAGCTCGCGAGCGGCCATTTACGTAATGTTTTAACACTGATTTCTTGAAAATTCAATTATATTATATTCTTTCTTGTGTCGTATTCCTCATTATAACTGCGAGTTGTGATCATTGCATGAAACGAAACACACGACATTTCTCTTGGCAATTTTAACGGAGTGGTTTGCCATTGCCTTCTCCATATATAATATTAAAAACACACTTTTATGTTGGTTACATACGAATTAGTGTTAAATTGATCGATTCTTAGGTGAAAATTAAATAGTGATAATATTACTTGCATATTACCAATTTTATGAAGAAAAAAAGTGGGTATAATATATTTAAGTACTCACTTCTTAAGAACAAGAACCCATGTGATCTCATTATATAACGTCTCAATATTCTTTCCGGAGGGCAGTCAAACCCAATTAATGAAACAGCACTCATTAAGTGTTCAACTGAAATAAAACACAATCTGTAACATTATTTATAACAAACCTTTCTGTCTATAAAAACAAACATATTTCAATCACTCCGTTAATATACATAGAAATACATATAGCTGAAAAAATGCGACCAATGTTATTTCAGTCTGGTGTGTTTCTACATTTATATGTACACGGTAGAAAAATCAGAATAATTTCATTGCAAAAACTGGTTACCTACTTTGATATTTGCCGGTATTTTATTTGTATAGTAGATGGTACTTTTATCATTAAAACGAGTACAAACTTACAACCAGAACACAAAGTCATAACGACTAGAACTGTGATAATTCGCTTCTTCAACTGGCGGTCGGGTCCGATGTTGATAGCCATCGTCTTCTCCACGGACACCCAGAAGGTAGACAGGCTTCCCCAGTGATAGGAGAAGCGGGAACACAATATTTGTGAAGCAATGGCGCTTGTGTAAAACATTGTACCGGACAGACGGGCCGTTACACTGCCTGTAATGGGTTAATGGGAATTATGAACGCTGATTTCATATCCTAATGTATCTAAATCTATACTCTATACTTTATATTTAAAGCTGAAGAGTTTGTTTGTTTTTTTGAACGCCTAAATCTCAGGAACTACTGGACCGATTTGAAAAATTATTTTTGTGTTGGATAGTCCATTTAACGAGGAAGGCTTTAGGCTAATGGAAATCGAAATCCACGCGGACGGAGTCGCGGGCGGCCGCTAGTCTATGTTCTAAAGTTTAATTCAGTGACTATAAGCCTCTAATATACTTCCTATCTATTCTAATAAAGTTAAGCTAGAGTATGTTTATTTCTTTAGTTGTTCGATCGGGAAAATCTCAGGAATTAATGGTTCGAATATATTTTTAGCTAGTTAGGTTATAAAGTTAATCATCAGACATATTTTGATTCAGATATGCATTCTTCTTTATCCTTACAAAATGTTCCTTAATATTTTTATTAACTGTAGATTTTAGGTGCTGTTTTTTACACCAGCTAAATATAAGGCTAGTCTTTTAAATGTGCGTTTGAATATGATAATTAGTTTTAATTTTTAATAATTTATTTGGTAATATAAGTCCAGTACAGTTTTCGATAAAGCATAATATAACTACTAGGATTAGGGCACTGTAATTAAAATTAAGACTCCCTATCTTCTAAACTAGGAATCTATAACTGTGTAATATTGACAATACATGCTGGTCTCCCTGAACTTGTACGTAAGTACCTAACTACTTAATATATCCTACTACTATTATAAAGGCGAAAGTTTGTATGTGTGGGTGTATGGATGTATGGATGTATGGATGTATGGATGTTTGTTACTCTTTCACGTAAAAACTACTGAATGTATTTGAATGAAACTTTACCACAATATAGCTTATACATCAGAATAACACATAGGATATTGGAAATCGAAATCCACGCGGACGGAGTCGCGGGCGGCCGCTAGTATAATAATAATTTAGGAAAGCTCTTGCTAACTATCATTCTATACTTGTAACATAAAATATAATCAGTATACGATCTCCCGCTATAAACTTACGCTGTGCAGCCGTATCCACAGCTAATCCAGCCAACGCCTTTATAACCCTCCAAATGGCACGTATCTCGATAGCCAAGAGTGATGCAAGAATCAGCAAACCATAGGCTTTCCAAGCACGAGTACTTCTGCCAACGACCCCTATGAACTGAGACCAGTGGAAGACTCTGTCCATTGTCTCCAAGAAATCCTGAAAGAATGTGCCCGTGTTATGCTTTGGATATTTTAAAAATATCAGCCAATTAATGGCCCACAGTCAGGCTCGAGACCAACGCCTTAACGTTCATTCCGAGGCACGGAATTATCATTCTTATCTAACAGTCAGGTGATTTAGGCCAGCAATGTCCTAACCAAACTGAGAGCCAACACTTATGTATGTTAAAATGTTCCCCGCGACATGTGAACCCACGAGGTTTTTGAGCATAGCGCTCAAACTACTACACCATGGAGGCAGTAATTTATGACAAGAAAGTATAATTATTTATATTGCTTTATTAGAACTATATAATTATTTATCCTCCTGCATGAGTCGTATTCCTCATTACGGAAGGTCGTGATCACTGAATGAAATGAACACAACGACACTGTCTTGGCAATTTTAATGGAGTGGTTGCCATTGCCTTCTCCATTTTAAACATTTCTCGTAGTGTGCACCACACGATGTTTTCCTTCACCGTACAGCTGGTATGAAATTACGCACATACATTTTTGATGAAACAAAGGTGCGAACCTGACCGGATTTAAACCGCATGTGAAGCGGCGCTCTGACCACTAGCCTACCGATTTCTAAATTATTATCTATACCTTCTTGTATATTATGGTTTTAGAACATACCTAGTCCTCATAAAAATAATTACTAGCTTATACTTACATCATGATGCGGTTGTTGTGGCAATATTAAATTAGTTTGCAATATTTTAATATTTTTGAAATCCCTGTTATTTTTCAATTCCATTTCCATGAAATAACTTCAAAATGTACACATGCAATTTCCATTTAAAACAATCAACCTATTTAATACGAAATACCAGTACTCAATGGCTGAGCACAATATTTAGCCGTTGTTCAAACTCAGTGGTAGTAATTTCATATTTGCATGACTAGTGTAATAGGCTAGGGTTAGACAATTTATGCAAATAATACCTATAGTGGCTAAATTACATGTTGTGTTGTGTTAATTCGTGGTAAACTACGTATTTTTGTTGCAACTTATGTTAGTAATTACCCATATAATCATAACAATCATCATCATATTTTATTTTATTCATGGTATAGCCAATCACACTAATTTATAAATGTTAATATTTGTTTGTTGGATGTTCGTCCGTATTCTGAACGGATATTGATTAAATTCGGTATACAGGCAGGGTACGGGCTGACTTAGATGATAGTAAACTTTTTATCTCAATTTAATGTTCTCAGGGCATAAAACAGGAATCTTGATAACGTAGATGAAGCCGCGGGTAAAAAGTAATATTATATATAATAAAGTATCTGGACTGATAAAAAAATTTAACATGCTAAAGAATTTCTTTATAAATCGGAGTGCTGACAGTGATTTTGACAGGGCCGTTGGTCCAGTGGCTAGAGACCCTGGCTACAAAACCAAAGGTCGCGGGTTCGAATACCGCTAGGGGCAAATGTTTGTGTGATGAACATCGGCATTTGTACTCGAGTCATAGATGTTTATAAAAGTATTTAGTCCATAGTACAAGCTTCGAGCTTAATTTGGGGCTAGGCAATTGGTGTGTAAGTCCAAGGATTTATATTTATTTATATAATTTAAACGTACATGTGTTACATATGTAGTACTTCATACCAAGTTTGTGTGTGTTTACAATGTCTGTTTGAAATTGCTCCCGTTAGCTGTATAAGTGCAATTAAAAAGAAAGAAAAAAGAAACAATTATTTTCAGAGAATGTAAGGGAAAGGAAAACAGACCTTTTTTATTCACTAATTTTATTTACTAATTGGCCGTTTAAACAAATTAATATGCCGCTCCAGAACTTCCAGCATAATGCAAATCAACTTGTAACGACGAAAGGGGAAAAAAGCAAAATGTTCTTTGTCATTTCCATACACTTTTCCTTGATCTTATTTTACTGAAATAGAAATGAAAATGATATTATGATTGGAGTGCCGAGTATTTCTGTCGTAAGGGTGCGATTCCACATAAGCTGAGCTGCGCGACGTGTAAAAATTGACCAATCACATTGCTCAAAATGTCGACGAGCCGTTTGGTGTTATAGTCGAGAAGTCGGCTACAACACCAAAGGTCGCGGGTTCGATCCCCGCAAGGTACAAACATTTGTGTGCATAAACATGTCTGTTTGTATCGGTCTGGGTGTTTCTATGTATAATATGTATGTATTTACAAAAAAAGGTATATAAGGAATGATTATCCATTATCTGGTACCCATTGCACAAGCTAATACTTAGTTTGGGGCTAGATGGCGCTGTGTGAATAATGCCCAGAGATATTTAAAAAAAAAACCGCTTTCCGCTCCCATTCTGATTGGTCAATTTTTACACTCTGCTCAGCTCCGCGCAGCTCACCTTATGTGGAAACGCACTCTAACTGTCTCGTGTTAGAGTGCGAGTCGTGTTGCGTAGCTTCTAACCGCCTATACAAAAAGGATGAGGTTGTCAATTCGATGACGTATGCTTTTTAGGGTTCCGTAGCCAAAATGGCAAAAAACGGAACCCTTATAGATTCGTCATGTCTGTCTGTCTGTCTGTCTGTCTGTCCGCCAGTCTGTCACAGCCACTTTTTTTCGAAACTATAAGTACTATACTATTGAAACTTGGTGAGTAGATGTATTCTGTGAACCGCAACAAGGATTTCATACGAAAATAGAAAAAAAAATAAAAAAATGGGGGTCCCCATAGTTAGAACTGAAACTGAAAATATTTTTTTTCATTGAACATATACGTGTGGGGTATCTATGGATAGGTCTTTAAAAATTATATTGAGGTTTATAAGCTCATTTTTTTCTTAAATGAATACTTTGCGTGACAGACTCTTCCAAAGTGGAAAAAAGTGTGTCCCCCCCCTCTAACTTCTAAAGTAAGAGGATGATAAATCTGAAATAAATATATAATGTACATTACCATAAAAACTACCAACGAAAATTGGTTCGAACGAAATCTATTCAGTAGTTTTTTTAATGCGTCAAAAATAGAATTTGTACGGAACCCTCAGTGCGGGAGTCCGACTCGCACTTGGCCAATTTTTCATGTATGTTCCCATGTGTGGATACTTTTAAGGTAGAAGCTATTTATATTCATATTGCTGTTTTCGTGTAGGACTATTTTTAACGATTCTCTTGTCGGATATATTTTGAAGAATAGTCTTCTGAAAGCAAAAAGCTTCGCTAAACATTAATGTTGCCCAAACTATGACAGAAGTGGTAAAATATTCTATTTTGCTCTAAAAAAATTATGGCATTCGTAGTTCGAAGTTCAATGGTTAGGTACCTATTATGTTTCATTTACGGATGTTCAGTTTGACTTTTTGTAGCAATAGCGGATGCATGCATGCAATCCATTTCGTCTATATAATAATTCGTTTATCCTCAATCATTGATTTCCATCATTGAATCACTAATATTTTACCGAAATTTTAAGAAGTCATGATTATAAAAAAAATCCCATAGTGATTGCTTTACCACCCGAAATCAGTTTAAAAAATCAAAATCGGAACCAATCCAAACCAGTTTTTTGTGACATGGAACAACTTCAAAATTAATTAAATATATTGTTGCAAAATTGCGATTTCACTCTTTGTAATGCAGCTTGAAAGCTGGAATTCATTCATTCATTCAATTAAAACATGCCACCTCCAACGAAATAAAAAACGAAAACGTGTTTATTTATCAGAACAACACAGGTCAATTAAAGCTGTTGGCATAACAGAATTGATTCACGCGATCCAACCATCAATTCGGTCGGTCATGTAAACAAGTCTATTATAGGGTAGTATTGAAAAAAAATGTTTTTTCGACAACGTGTTAAAAGAAAAAGGTTACAAAGAAAGTACAAGTCAATGCCAAGAGAAACACGTGCGGCAATAAAAGAAGTACAAGCAACAGTTTCAGACAGAATTCAATGGTCTAGTGGTTTAGGTACCGGGGCGTGTTCTATTCTAGATCCTGGGTTCTATTCTCGAGTAGGGCAATGTTTTTGAATTTTTTTCCGTAGGTGCATACATTGCGTTTGAGATTATAAGATAATAAGCACGTAATTACCAGAACTTCCTCAAACACTGTCAAATTATTTCTTTCTAGGCACAGATAGAATACGTGTATAGAGTCGATATGTTACCGGCAAAGCATATAATCGAGGTATTCTATACATTACCTAGGTAAGGCATTGAATACCTGGGTCGTTATGGCAATGTATGAAATACTATGAATTATATTTTCCATTGCATACTTTACCGAGGTAATCTATGCAATGCCTAGGGATTGTTGAGAGTACCTATTGTGGCACAGGCAATTCTGTCAGGTCTTTATTTTTAAATATTTTGCAAAAAAGACCTAACTAACCTACAATCTTTGGGACGGAAGACTAACTGGATTGATAAAAAAAAGTAGGTTAGGCTTATTTTTTTTTGTAAACCCTTTAAAATATTTTATATTTAAAATCATTTTGATACTATAGAAATGGATTTAATGAAAACAACCTCTATCTTACTAAAGGTAGACTAATATTTAATCGTTTCGACACTTCTCGAACGATACCCAACATTACTATCTTCGTTCCACTCTTCATTGCATACATTACCGGGTGCGTATTTGGTATTGTATAGAGTACCTAGACAAAGTATAAAATACAAAATATATCATACATCACCTATACGTTTTTGGGATTCTATTCATTGCCTAGGTATTGTGTATAATGCCGGATTGTACAGATTGCCGGTAACAGATATATTTATTAAACCCTATCTTATTTACACGGATATCTAAAAACAACACTCTTACCAATAAATAACTCAAGAGCGGTAGTTTAATTTGAAATGGCCATAAATTGAGTTAACGAGCCAACTTGTGGTCGAAGTTGAGCCTTTGGAACTTTGTCGCAGCCTGTGAACACTGCTTCTTATAGAAAAGATGTTGTGAATTTTATAAAATTCTAAGGAAGCATTTTTGATCCTGAACTTGTTTAAAACAGAAAGGAAAGGATTTTGTGCTTTAAATTGATATACTTTAGGCTTAGTTTCAGCTTTGGCGACAAAAAAGGTTTTTTATATGTATCGGAAGAGCTTAGTTAAACTTTCACTTAAATTAACCGCTCGCCTGGGCAAGTACCTCCGCCTTACAGAAGACCACAGTGAAATATCTGCTGGTGAGTAAGTTCGCCAGAACTTAGTGTGAGGGGTGAGGGTCCGGGGTCTTAAAGGCCGGAAACGCATCGACGATAAATTTGGGTCGCGGTTGTCCATGAGCGGCGGTGATTGCTTACCATCAGGCGACCCTCTAGCTCGTTTGTCGCCTCTGCCATAAAAATGGCGTTCAATTTCCTATTAATTTACCGATAAATGAATAAAAAAGAAAACATCATCCACCAGTCTATCTACATAAACATCTATTTTGTACGAAGCAACTAATTTGCTAATGCAGTCGAGTGTACTACTACGTGGTGACGTAAAGCCATGAATAATCATCGCTTATGAATTCATAATCAACTTTGACAGCTATTTAGGTTGTCGACGAACGCAATTAGCCCTATCACTGAAATAAACACAAACAATAAATGGTAATGACAGTTTGTAACACGTTAGTTATACTATCTGTACTTAGTATTGCATGATATCGGAATGACAGTAGTAAATTAAAAAATGTTCTGAGTTTAACTTTGTAGCTGATAATAAAGATATTTTTTTCAGGTATTCAATTTTTAATTTGGCAACTTTATTCTTACCTCTTTTGCTATTAACGGTAATCAGAATATATAAAATTTTCATAATCGAAGACTCGAACTCGAACGCAGCAGACTCATTTTATCTCAAATTCCATGTAATCATGTTTCATGCAAATATAAAACTTAAAAAGTGTTCGATTTCCAAAAATTCGAATCATATAAAAATAAAACTATACTTAGTTTTATTTTAAGACCAAAGACCAGTTTTAGCCTTATTCCTTTTAATAATAATAATTATATAGAGCTATTATCCTTGCAGGTAATAACTATCGTCGTAATAGGCCTGTCCCAAAACCGGTACGCTTGAAAGATCCCTTTGATCTAAGAGTGTTAGCAGACTTGCCATGTCTATACTTTCATCTATTTATATTGTTGAAGTATAACCTTACTAATAAAATAACCTCGATGGGTTAGTGGTTTGAGTACTGTTAGTCGAGGTCCTGGGTTCGATTCCCAGGTGGGGCAAATTTGTGTCGATTTTTCCGAACACAGCCCGGCTACGTGATCAACAATCCGCATTTGGCAAACGTGGTGATTAATCCATCCATAATCCATCTTTGTAACGAAGACATGAGTGCAAATGATGAACCCTGCAATGGGACATTAATAGGCTGATACTTTACTTTTACAACCTACTAAGGTTGTGATTACCAATCCGCATTTGCCAAGCGTGGTGATAAAGCCAGAACCCATGTATAAATACTAATTTATAGTGACAAAATAAACAAATATTGTTTCGCTAGTTTTCGAGACAATCAACAAAATCGATTGAGTGATAAGTTGAAAAAAGTATCCATTCTGTCTTATGCGAGACAGCTGGTCGTGTCTTATCAGGTCAAAAAATTTGCTTTGCCCGTCCTGCCCCATAAGCAACGTGGTGGAGGGGGTACAAAGCTGAAAGTACGAACATAGCAAGTTAGCCAATGCAGGATATGCCGAATTTGGTAGGCATTAAAATTGACTTTTTACTATCTAATTTATTACATTGCTACTAAACAATTTACCCTTACCATATTTGCAGTACATTTTTTTACACCTATAATATAATAAAGCTAAGAAATCCAATGCTAATTAATTAGTTGTCTTACCATACTAAAACTTCATGCTCTATAACTTATCTCATTGAATTCTTGAATTGAGTTATTTTCAGCGTATTTAAATTTTGATGTTTATTCGAGTACCCACAATAACACAATATTACAAGTTGCGCGAATTAATTGCTATGCATACCCGACTTTTACAACTCAACTGTGGTCCAAGTTATCTATACATGAGAACATCATAATTTTTGGATATAATTTTTTAAGCAACAGTTAGGCTACTACATTCTTAACATTACGAGTAGATAAAAGCTTAATTATTTAGTGCAATATTATTAAATAATTTAAAAATATTACGGCTAGTTAATATTTTAAGGTGATTCATATTTTACTTTTGCAAAAGGCTTAGGATAATTTTACTGATGAATTAATGAATTGATTTAGAGAAAAATGTGTATCTCTTTACTTGCAGTAACATTATGTCCATGTTTCAAGTTAAATAAAAGTCCGAGCCTTTTTAGTAATCATCAGAACACGATTTTTTTTCCAGCAAAATTAGACTAACACTCCAACAATTTTTTTTAAATGTAGGCTCAGTAAACTTTAACTTCAATTAATTTTATGGTGTTAAAACATCGCCACGCTTTCATCTTCTCCCTTGAACATCAATTCAAAAGGTCGAGATATGCGCCGCTTAAGCAATTCCCATATAAAATGAGATCCGTAACTTTTCACCGCATAGGAGTTGTGCGCACATTTCGACAACTTTCGCACTTGTTTGGGCGATATACGACAAATTTGGGAGTTGACGCCTCTGCAAAATGTATTCTGTTGGGCCCAACAATATATGATCAAACGAACTTCATGGTGAAGTTCGATCATTATTATATGAATAGCTCCATTCGAAGATATAGTATTACCATGTAGTTTCCCTAACGTACTAGGTAGTGTCGCACTTTTAGATTTTAAGAAGTATTCTTAGTCGATTTGTGATTTAAAAAAACATCACTAGTCCTGCGCTTACCCGTCACTAGCGCGTGGCGTTCTCATTATTTTAGAGAGAAGTCGTCGGTAGATACCAAAACTTTATTACGGGTTGAGGTGGGTGGGTTTTTATATCTTCGAATGGAGCTATTCATATAATAATGATCGAACTTCACCATGAAGTTCGTTTGATCATATATTATATTTTCATAGCTCCATTCTTCAGATATAGTATTACCATGTAGATGTTCAGAGAACCAGATAAGTATGGATAGCTAAAGTTTTGGTATAAACTGCATTAATTAAAATCCAGATTGTTGAAACTAAATGCTTTTTATTTTAATAATAACAACTTAAATTAATATAATAATCATAATACCAACTAAATAACAATCACATTTTTTCCTATTAATTGTTAGGTTCAAAGACAGACCTAGCTACATCCTGCGAAATAATTGGGCGATTGTAAAATCTGGCGAAGGTCTGTGATGTGGTAGACCATCCGGCAGTTTTCCGGATCGCATCCAGAGATACCCCGGCGGCACGGGCGGTCGAGGTTGCGGCGTGGCGCGTGCTGTGGGCGCCGAACTTCGTCACATCGACGCCGCTCTCCGCTAAGATGTTTTTAATCCATCTACTGATGGTTTGTGACGTCACCGGTTTATAGGGACGTTTGCAAGTAATAAATAAATTGGATGATTCTATTTCATTACGAATGTTTGCTGTAATTTCTAAATAGTCTTTCAAACATGTCGCAGGACAGATGCTAGGTTTGTCTGTGAAATAAGGTATAACTAAATTCGGCTGTTGTCGATTGACGGCTGAAGTTTTAATTAAATTTGAAATAGTTATAATAATTTGGTCCTGATGAATCACGATACAATTAGTTTTAATTTAGGACAAAGTCTGTACACGATGAGCTGTACAAAGTGCCAAAAGTGTAGCCAATTTTTTAGTTATTTGGCATAATGTTAAATTTGTATGAGGAAACCACTTATCTACGAAATCTAATACCATTTGTGGGTCCCATATGGTATTATATTTCGGTACATTAGGTCTACATTTGAAAATCCCTTTCAATAAGCGTGATATTTGCTCATCCGAACCCATGTTATTACCTAGAAGCAGCGATATAGCCGAGCGATGACAATTTATCGTGCCATAAGATGCTCCATTTTCATATTGTTTTGTAAGAAATACAATTACTGCTGCTTTTGGCGCTTTTAAGTAATTAAAATTGTTATTCAAGCAATAATTCCACCATAGTTTAAATGTGGTGTTATATTGCTTCACAGTATTTTCGGACAAGGAATTTATCATAAGATTTATAGCTTCTGATGGAACTCCTTGTTCTTTGAAAGCTTCCCGGAGACAATAGCTGCTGCCAGGGTAGTCTGCACGGGTAGATGTATCCTGTAATCCGATTGAATTGCATTTCTTAGAAAAACAATGTCTGATATTATAATATTACTTAACAATGGGAACCATACTTGTGTGGGCCAATAAGGAAACACAAAAATTCCAGTCGATTGTTCACTGATAATTTTTTGTAAACATTTTTGAATTATTGCAAATGGGGGAAAGCAGTAAAAATAATATTCTTTCCATGATATTGTGAAAGCGTCGACAGTAAGCGCTTCCGGATCAAGTTTCCAGGATATATATACCCTACATTTAGCATTGGTGCGAGAGGCAAATAGGTCTATGTCAGGTTCACCAAATTTATTTGTAACTTCTTGAAATGAGTTTAAACATAGTTTTATTTCAGTGTCGGGGTTAATTTTTCTTGATTCTGCGTCAGCCTCTTTGTTGTCTTTTGTGTTTATGTAAGATGCAAACAACCACAAATTTCGCTTTTCGCACCATTGCCAAATGGATTTTGTTAATTCATTTAAATGAGGGAATTGTATTCCGCCCATTCTATTAATATAACTTATGGCCGTGGTGTTGTCTATTCGCATCAATATCGCGCAATTAACCATCTCATGAGCGAAACATTTCAGGCCAAAAAATGCGCCTTGAAGCTCCAAATAATTAATGTGATATTTTAATTCACATTCTTTCCAATGACCGTTTGCTCGCTTATTGTTGCAGACAGCACCCCAGCCTGATCGTGACGCATCCGTGAAAATTTCTAAGTTATAGTTTGGGGGAGTAATATAATTTTTTGAAATTAAAATGTTTCTTTCCCACCAAATTAAATCCGGTAAAATGTTACTGGGTACTTTCATAATGGCATCATAATTATTGTTATATTTTAAAAGCGCAAGATATTTTTCTCTTTCGAATTGTTTAGTGTACAGCCAACTATATCTTATTGCTGGGCATGCAGCTGTCAAGACTCCTATAAATTGAGAAAATTCTCGAATAGTAAATGTTTGTAATATTTTAAATTTTTGCACCAAATGAAAAATTTGAGTTTGTTTGTTTTCGGGTAAAAACATAGTCATGTTTTTTGTATCAAACATGTAACCCAAAAATTTGCAGCATCGTTTTGGTTCTAATGAGCTCTTTTCATAATTTATAATAAAGCCTAAACATTCTAAGACCTTGACAGTTTCCGTAACATTCAAAAGACAGCTTTCATAAGAAGTACCTACACATAATGTGTCATCTAAATATGTTACTGAGCTAAACCCACGTTTTCTTAAGTAACCAATTACTTCCTTCATTATTTTTGTGAATGTTCTAGGCGCTGATGACAAACCGTAGGGCATTGCGTTAAATTCGTAGGTAATTAAATCTTGTTTGTCGTTTTCAATTTGAAATCGTAGGTATTTTTTATGTTCTGGGTGTATAGGTACTAATAAGTACGACTCCTTAAGATCGATACTAGCCATATAACAATCCTCTGATAACAACGTACAGACACTTCTATAATCTTCCATCTTAAAATGTTCATTTTCTATAAATTTGTTAAAGTATTTTAAATTCAAAATAAACCGATCTGTACCATTAGGTTTTGGAATTAAAAAAATCGGTGATAAAAATTGTTCTGTACTATTTTTACATTCTGAAATAGCTCCTAAATCAAGTAAATTATTTATAGCAATTTGAATTTTTTGTTTTTCTTTAAATGATAAAGACTTATAGGGTATATGCGGTCGTGTAATACTATTGGCTAATGGTAACCGATATCCATTTAAAATAACATCTAACACAGTTTTATTTTTTGTAATATTTGTCCAACAATCATAATAAAAGGTTAAACGACCTGCATGTACCTGGGCTATTGACGTGCTGGGGCACGCTGCTTGGTGAATGTGGCCGTCCTCGGTTGTGCCTGCACTGTCAGGGGCAGCGGCGGTGCTTGAGGTCGAAATTGTCTGTTCGGGTGTCCTCTGCTCGCCGTGTATGCTCCGCGCCCCCCCCTGCTCGACGACGAGGCATATCGAGGAGGAGGTGTCCAGTTTCCCGAATGTCTAATTCTCTGTTGGGGTTGATGCTGGTTGACCTTCTGAGGCACATTTCGTTTAATTTGCCAACCTTGTTTTTCGATCGCTTTGGCGGCTTTTATTTTCTCCGATAATTTGTTGCCAAATAAAAAATCATCTCTTTCGTCTTCCTGAATTATGTTTAGAATCGATTTGTCTAAACATGGCGTAATGCATTTCGTGCGCATTTGTGTTTCTGTAAAATGCAAATCAGTTAAAATTCTACAACCTTCCGAGAGAAGTTTTATAATTGCCACTTTATTTCCGTCATTAATGATAATTTCCATAGCTCTTGATATTGCAGTTATTCCCAAACCTAATTGGTTTTGTTTTCCTTCCATCTTTTTATCTCTCGCTCGGACTACTTCCGCAACAGCAGCTGCAATTTCCGGATTTAGGCATGGCGCCTTCAGTAACCTGCAGTTATCCGGAACATGATGTTCCTTAAGCAATTTTTCTTTTACATCTTTTTCTAAGCCTTTCTTCAGTACCGGTAACCAACGCTGTGCCAAATCATTGTGAATATTGGCCCCATATTGAGGACTATCCTCAATGTGATCCCCTAACGCAAGACGTATTTCGGGATCAAGTTCGTTGGGTACTTCACTTGAGGTTTCGGGAACCGTACTACTTTGTTCAACGTTATCTTTTGGAATATCCTCCATGTATATTTGCGGCAAACTTGGCTCGCTTGATAAGGAAATATCTTCCGGCAAATATTGTAATGTTTCGTTTGTTATGGCAGGGTACTCATGGTTAGTAACCTCAGCGTGAATATTTTCGGATATATGGATATCTGAAATGATAAATAACGTACGTTAAATTTTTTTTTTTTTTTTTTGTAGGTAGATGAAAAATTTTCGGTATTTTTATCGAAACTTTGTTTAGCGATAAATTTCATTTGATGTTAACGTATTATATTAATATATTGGATGTATTACTGCTCATATTTATTTATGAAAGTATTTAACCTTCGTGAATGACTCGCGGTCAACCTCCAGGTTTGTATTTTAGCGTCATGTCTAACCGTTGTGCATAACTCGCAGTTAGCCTCCAGGTAGACTTAAAGACACCGTTACGTACATTCATATTTCAAAGCACTTTAACCATGTAAATGTTTAAACTTACCCTGGTTTTCGACATCAGATTCAGAGTCCGAAATTATTCGACGTCTGTGCACTTTTTGTTTGCCCTTTAATTTTCTTATTTTTTCTTCGTAACGCTTTATCTTGTCTTGTGCTTTACGTTTCGGCATGTTGCTATAGCGGCAGGAGGTACCTATTAACTTTTCCGAGATCACCTGAGAACGTGCGTTCACTACCGCGCACAAAAAAGGAATGAGAACGCCACGCGCTAGTGACGGGTAAGCGCAGGACTAGTGATGTTTTTTTAAATCACAAATCGACTAAGAATACTTCTTAAAATCTAAAAGTGCGACACTACCTAGTACGTTAGGGAAACTACATGGTAATACTATATCTGAAGAATGGAGCTATGAAAATATAATGTATATCTTTATCTGATATTGCATCAAACGATAAATTTGACACATTCACAGTTGTAACTGTAGAGGAATGAAATCTTTATGCATTGATGATACAAGTACTTAAGCTAGACATTTTAAAGAATTTTAGATCAACCGATTTTTACTTTGTTGAGTCCTCAATTCAAGTAGGTAGATTGTTTTGTGTCGTCACCTTAGTGATATTGTAGTACATATGAAGTTTCTTAATATTTTCTGTACTTACATATTATGTGATAAAGCTGAATAGTTCGTTTGTTTCTTTGAACGCGGTTCTAATTGAAAAACTGTTTCTTTTTTCTTGTATAGTCCATTTGTCGAGGAAGGTTTTAAGCTATGTATAAATGTAATATAACTCTGTGTGTGGAAACCGAAATCCATGTGGAGATAGTCGCGGGCGGCCGCTAGTATTAAATATGACAGTTCTGCATAAAAAAAGTTTAATCGGCAAAACTTGTTTCGCATTGCTAAAACAACACAGATATTTGCAAATTAAATACCGAAAAACCTCCTTAATCCATAACAGCTCAATTCCCAAAGCGTTGTCCTAAACCTGTAGAATGCTCTGATTAGTTTCTTTTGTACCCGGGTAAAGGATAAAAGTTTGGTACAACGTTTTATTTGTTAAGTTCGGCCCACGAGGGACGGTGCCTCGTTAAAATCGAAAAAGTTTTCCATTTTACGTGAAGTAGACAAAAGGAAGCTGTTGGTTGACAGATTTGCCGAAGTTTTTGATACTTTTTTTTTATTAACGGCCTGTCGGTGCCTTGGACTACTTTTTAAAAGGGTAAAAAAGTTGTGAACTAGAAAATCATTAACAAAAGAGTATTCTTCATTTTGTTTTGTTTTTTCAGAGTTATCATTAAACAACCTATAAATATGTTGATGTAGTAGCTGTTCTAAAAGATTACTTGATATCACATACAAAAAATCGATTTCAAAAACTATGTAGTTTTTAGAAAATATGTACTTATATTTAATTTTTTTCCTGATCTATAATGGAAACTTTTTCCCCTTTATTATTATTAGTATTTTACAATACGTACCAGTATATTCTGTGACCCGTTCAAACAATCAAACGAATTATCCGCTTTTTTGGTAAAGATTGCTTATTTTCTGGTTTATAAAAGAAACTTTTCCATTGAATATGAATACTTTTACGTATGCTTTTACAATGAATCTTCTCACATCATGCGTAGTTAAGTAAATCTACTTATTCCCTGCACTCGAAGTTACATAGTTAATTATTCGCTCCAGCAATGGCTGCCGAATGGTCTTAATTAGCCTAGAGCGAGGCAATACGTTGAGGAATTAGCTGCTTAATAGCTAGCTACTGATGCATTAGTGGGTATGGAGGCTGTATTATGGTAATGAGTATGAAAATTGGCCTTGGAAATTGGAAGCTTTGGTATTTTGACTGAGCCCTCTGAGTTACGCGAAGTAATTGAAATTAAGTAACTCCCAATTTCAATACAGAAAATGGTTGGATGGTAATGGTTCTTTCAGTAGTGGTACTACACGGGACCCAGATTTAAATCTGATGCCTTCCAGTCAACATCACAATACTGTGCAGATTCAAGACACAATCAGATCATACTGCGTGGATTGGAACGTTACAATACATACATATATATATTGAATGAAATTATCGCTTAATTCGTTCGACAAAGACATAAATTACCGAACTTCTGAGTTTGGGATGGAATAGTGAGCAAGATAAATTGATGGATTTCGATTTCCAATATGCTAGGAGTTATTCTGATGTATAAGCTATAATGTGGTAAAGTTTCATTCAAATCCATTCAGTAGTTTTTACGTGAAAGAGTAACAAACATCCATACATCCATACATACAAACTTTCGCCTTTATAATAGTAGTAGGATTACATCAAAACGGTTGTGACTGTGTTCTGTTATCAGACCATTGTTCAGGTAGACTGTTGGTATTTAGATTCTAAGATCTAGCTTACGCTTAATTTGTATTTGCCGCTCGTCTTGTAATTAAGTTCCACCCGTGGCTTCGTCCGTACATAATTTGACAAGGTCTTTATTACTCGTCCCTTAAATTAACATCGTAAGCCATCCTTTGAAGAATGGTTAGTTTTTGTAATTCAATTTACGAAAGTTGTTGACTCTATAAATAAACTTCCTACTTCTGAATTGTTGAGTTGAAACATAAGTTCGCGAATAATAAATCTCTTCAAAGTGCGTCTAGATAAGATATTTATTAGGTACAAATAATATTTAATGGATAACTAACCAAAATTTCATCAATATGTATAGTGTTTTTTAGCATGAACATCGCCATGTTGATGAATGTTGAATGCGCCCATTTATACTATTATATGTGTATTATGATTATTATTTATTAATAAACCGATGAATCAGAAAAATAAAATAAAACGAATGAGACACACTTGTACTTACACACAATGAACATTGTATATATTTTTTTACTTTAGAGCTAAATAAAATTCGTGATTGCATAAAGCCATTTTGCCATGTAATTTACAATTTCCTCATCATTATTACTCAATTATTTTGTCTGTATTTACTGAGTTGACGTTGGATTCCTGATCAATGTGATGAAAGACTTCACCAATCATGACGACACGTGGCTGATTAGAATACAATCAGTATTCTCGTGAGAGTTTGCACGTTTCCTTCTAAGACTAATTTTAATGTAAGGTTGCGTTGATTGAGAAGCGAGAATATGTTAATCGGTAGATGTTTTGATCAAGACTTTGTATAAATTGTGGATAAAAACTTCACGTATGCTTATTTTTTTTTTGCGGAATTTCATGAAAATCAGCCATAATAGATAATTTATTCATCGTTTTAAAAACAATCAAAACCGTTCTGGAACCTTTTTTGAAACTTCTGTATTTTACTATTCTTCTGTATTCTAACTTTGTGCAACCAAACCTTTTATTGAAAGGCCAGAGAAAAAATACTCGTATAATCACGAACTTCTATCTACTTTTAACAATTTAAAACACCTTTCAAAATATATCACTAAAACTGTGTGTCTATGTAGGCTATATATACTAGTATGTGAGTACGTATTGCGCCGACCCCAGATAAACTGGGAACAGGGCAGGAAAATGAAGATGATACTAGTATGTGTGTGAATATACTATGTAACTCTACGTTTACATTATACCTCAACTAAAATCAACAATCTCACCATGTGCCTACCGCAGGACTCGTAGCACGCTACGGTGAATATATGTGCTACGAGTGAAATGTTACGACATTTCACAATGCTACGTGCTACGTCGCATATAACAAATGCTACGAGTACGTTTGCACAAGCTTGAAATACATATGTAGGTTAGGTACGTCGGATTCTTGAAGTTTGTGGTATGGTTAACTAAATAATACAAATCAAGGATTTTAAAATTGTTGGTTTTGCATCCAATCTCTATCAAATTTCTATACCATTAAATAGTTAGAAGGGATAGAAATACACCTTCTAAACTGTTGCATTAGGTGACCAGATGAAACATAGATCTCTCCTGAATATCTTTTTACCTATCTGATACAATGCGATAGTATGTCTAATTGCCAGTGTCATTAAGTTTTTTTTCTTGTTTTGAAAGCGTCATTAAATGATAAATGACTTGACTTTTTGACGACCACTTTATCTCATAAACAGAAATTAAATTTTCCCATAAAAATCACTAAGGTGAACAAAGGAGACGATCCATTTTGGGCTTGATTGTGCATGGATAAATTATATACCAAAAAAACTGTAAATTTTTGTTAATTAACCTCTATAAATAACAACGGAATAGGCTTTGGCCAACTTAAGTTAATTGCATAATTATATATTTTACATTATCAAACATACTTTATAAACGACATAGCACTATATTTTTTAATTTTTAACTGTCTTCAAAAACGCACCTAATAACATGACAGATTAAATAATCGATTAGAGAAAATCGATAAGCGGAGATTAAATTAAATGCATCATGTTCCAGTGTGTTTTTGCTACATTTTGAAAAACTACAATCATTTATTATTTGTAATATTCGTTATATCTTAATAATGATCTTCTTTTTACGTCTTCATAATAAAGATAATAATAAAATCAAACAATTGATCGACTAAACGATCAGTGTCAATTGAAATGGAGCCATTTTGGCACTGACCTATATCTTGTCTATGTATAGATCAGTGCATTATGGTTTTACGTCATACGTCAATGTCAATCCAGTCACTTGATGTCACACCATATAGATATGGCAATAATAATGAATATTCATGCATGATTTTAACATATTTGGCCGTTGTATTCAGCTATTAAAATTGGGCAAATGTAATCTTTTGAAGTGTTCTAATCGGTGACCAATTTGTAGCCGTGCACATCCAGGCCCCCGTTTGTATGAGAAACGGATTTCTCCTTTATCCTAAAATAAATAATTGGTCTATGTTCTATTGTGACGAGGGTTTCTTACTTACAGAATAATCCTAAATTATAGACTTACAGTTACTTGGTTTCAACCACAATGACCTTTAACGACTGAGGAGCTAATTTAGTTGCAGGTGAGCTTATTTTGTACACTTGGCAGCAAAGTTAGTTGTTGACAATTTATTAAATAAATTGAAATCGAACCCATAGAAATTTTGCGTAGGAAAATGTTACATCATTTTGTGACCGCGCGATATAACTCCTTTAAATAAAATCGGTCAGACATAGTTTCATAATAAAGTACTGTTTTAACGTATGCTAAAACATATATTTATTTACTAGCGGCTGCCCGCGACTCCGTCCGCGTGAATTTCGATGCTCAATAGCCTAAAGCCTTCGTCTTTAAATGGACTATCGAACACAAAAAGAATTTTTTAAATCGAACCTGTAGTTCCTGAGATTAGCGCGTTCAAACAAACAAACATACAAACAAACAAACATACAAACCAACTCTTCAGCTTTATATATTAGTATAGACATTTTATGACTGCGCGATATAACTGCTTTCAATAAAATCGGTCCGACATAGTTTCATAATAAAGTACCGGTTTAACGTATGCTAAAACAAATATTTATTTATTTTACCAGCCCCAATATAAACTAAGTTCCAAAGTTCCAATGTTTCAACTTCGACAATGAAAAACTTCTACAAGTTACCTCTATTTCAATCCTTTCTTGCAATAAAAGATAGCCTTTGTCCTTTAAACACAGTTACAAGGCCAAGTATTTTACTACCAACTTATATTGAAAAAAGTTCAGAGGGGAAGACATGGAAACAAAATATTATTTTTATTGAATATTCAAATTTTCTCAACTTTTAAAACTGATCAAGGGATTGATTTGACTTCGTTTTTGTAATGTAGCAGTGTATAGAACGTATGTTATTGAGTTTCATTGGTGGTATAATAAATGATAATATTCACCATTAATAAAACTTCAAAAACTGTCTAAATTAAATATTTCCGGTTATTACAACATCTCTTATTGCATTGGTTATTTTTTTACACAAAAATGTTCTTTAAGTAAATAAATGAAGAAAGCGGACGTAATACTTCAAATTGATATTATAATATACGGGACAAAACACAATATCCATTCTTTTATATTATTTTTTATACTATTATAATATAGCGCAAGAGTTTTTTTGTTTGTATGTTTGAACGCGCTAATCTCAGGAAGTACTGGTCCGATTTGAAAAATTATTTTTGTTTTGGAGAGTCCATTTGACGAGGAAGGCTTTAGGGTATAGTATTTACCTGTGTGCGGAAACCGGAAACCACGCAGACGCAGTTGAGGGTGACCGCTAGTGTCATAAATAAAAAGACAAAAATGTCACGCATAGATTTTCTTCTCAATATACGTAGTCGTAATACCTCAATACAAACACGCCACGCCAGCTCCAAACCCCGGACTTACCCCCTACAGTAACTCAATGGTAAACCAGTTATCTCTTTCTTGTGTGAGACCGCGCATTTGCTTAAGTCCTCCGATGGAATTGAACTTGCCTGATAAAGTTATAAACTTAGGAATCTTTATAATCCTCTCAATCCGCGTCGGTAATAAAACTTTTATTTTATTCATCCGACCTTTTCTTTTGTGATCCTGTATTGTAAGTGTGTACGAGTTACTGTTGAATTTGTTTCAGAAGGTTTTATCCTTGGAAGTTGAAGTTTTATTGGAGATACAAGCTTGTTGTGTGGTAGATAAAGATTTTTTATTGATTAATACAAGGCAAAGATACTTAATAGACTGGCCCTATTCTTCTCAAACTTTTACAAAACTACCGTTTTAAATACCAGTTTATAAGTTATACTTTTCTTTTGACGAATAATAATATGTGTTCAATCGGTTTAAATATCGGTGATTGGTAGAATGTCGAAACTTTTCCACATTTATTTTATTTTTCGCTGTCCTTCCCTGGACTACCACAGATTTTTAAGACCTATATAACTACTAACGAATAGCAATGATCTTTTATTTATATAGATAGAAAGATAGTAATTAAGGTATAATGGAAGGTTTTTATTACCAAAAATAAAGAGTCATTTTTTGTTAAAGCACTCAATCAAAATATATACATAGTTTGTGTTTATCCAATGTACATATTGCATAGTGGGATGAACGTCAGAAATGTGCAAGCAATTCTACGCTTCTCTATTCTCTGATTGTACAGACAATTAGTCTGTCAAGACATCAACAAGATGGAAGGATGTGCAATTAAATTGACGCATTGCAGTTACGCTATAAATATATCAAGTGGACACACATAGTGTAGAAACAACCACGCTGAACATAATCCGGCGGCAACGCATTTTCAATACAATAATACGCAACGTAATGTTGGTGTCGCAGGAATTTTGTAAGAATGGTCTTTTTACATATGGCGTCGTCATTTTGCAAACGGGAAGCGCTTTGTAAATTGCCGAAGGCATTTTGTTGTTGAACTGAATGATGTCAATGAGTATGCAGAAGTACTACTCTGACGGAAGTAGGTTAGAAGAGCAGAGCTCCCGGGAGCAGAGCTCCCGCCTTGCTCTTCGTTGTTATTTTTTTTTAAACCCTTAAAGAATATTTTTTATCTCGAGTTTGTTTGTTGAAATAAATATTTATTAAATATTTTTTTATTGTAAACGGCGCGTCGTCAAGGTTGCAAGGTATTTTATAAAATTACGACATTTTACGATATGCCTTCGGCAATTTACAACGCGCTTCGCGTTTGCAAACGGCGCGGCGCCAAGGTTGTAAGGTATTTTATAAAATTACGACATTTTACGATATATAGCGCTTCCCGTTTGCAAAATGACGACGCCATATGTAAAAAGAACATTCTTACAAAATGCCTGCGACATTGGTATGGTGTGTCATTTTCCATTTGAAATACATTGTAAGCATAGTCATGCCGCACTTCGGTCGCGTTTTTTCGACTAGGTGTGTTTCTAAACTAAGTTATTCTTTCGTCTACCATTCAACTACACCAGGTTGATGATGATGATGATAATAAACTAAGCTTTTATGTAGTAAGAGTACATTAAATGCTCTCAAGCATGAAAATTATCTGTTACTCCAAAATACTCCCACTCACCAAATTACGTATGTAAAAAATTACGGAAGTTTTTTGTCATAAATTAGACGCACTCGTAACTCCATACGGAAGAATGGGAATATTTTTATCTCTTCATTTCACGAGTGAATGCAAATCAGCTTGGAGAAGTAATTTCCTTAGAAATATTCGGATTTAAAACTCTGGCGAAAAAATATCCTATAGAGTGGTTTTAACAAATTCAAGTTAAGAAATAAAAAGGTGGCACTGACACCCTCTCGTGGACAGCTCTAACAATTATAATTACAAATTGCTTACCTTCAAACTATGCTAAATAATTTTGAAAACATCCATGACTCGATAAAAAAGCCCCTAGCAGGATTCGAATAGGTACGCATACCTCGGTTTGCTAAAAAAAACAGGTTTTTTGAAACGATGAGCCACATTTTCAATTGATTTTAACAGTCTAAAAAGACCACAGAGCTCTGTGATGCCATGAAACTATTTGAATAAAGGCCCATGGAAGAATACCCCATCTCTAACTTCAAAGGATACTTACGACTCTCCGGGCTCCAAAAATCGCACAATTTTCTGAAGTCTCGTCCAAAAATCTATGAATAATTAACTTTCAATTCTTTAAAACAAGGAAACATGGATCACGTCGTTATAACTTTGCTAAACAGACTTACATAGAAGTAAAAAAATAACAAAAAAAATATATAATTTGTTGCTAAGACCCATGCCTTTCACTCTCTATTTAGTTCTGCAGAAATCTTCTATAAGGCGAAGGTAATATCACAGAAGCAAAGTTTCATTCGAACTGAAATACCTTAATACCTGTTTTAAAATAGATCAAGTGTTGTTTTGAAAAATCCTCTCTCTCTACTAGGTAAGTTTTTTTTTATAACTGCTTTTTTATTAGTTACTCAGATATGCACGTATTTTAACAATTTAGTAAATAGTTCTGCTAACGATAAATACTCGCTTTATGGCTCAAACTTTTCTTACTCAGATCTATCTATAAGCTTTTAAAATTTTCCACGTGCTGGCGGAGAAATTTCGAATTCAATAAAATATTACATTAAAACGAAGCTATAAAACGCTTTATGGAGACAGCGATCAGTAAACGACTTGCCTTTATAAAAGAGATGCGCTTCATAAATACGAATTTATTGAACAAGTTTCATGAGATTAATATACTTATTAATTTTGCAGCAAGTTTTATTCTGTCAGAATGCCTACAGTAAATAAATAAATAAAATCCGGATTAAAATCAATAATAAAATCTTTATGAAGTGATACTTCGGAAATGGAAGAAGATTAAATTAATAAACGATTTATTTGAAAATAAATGTATTCTACATAGAAACATACATTCATACGTACATGAAATAATCTGTAACAAAACATACATTTTATCTTTAAGACTACTTGGAACAATTAATGGAACATATTTTTGGATAATCCATAATAAAGTCACAAGAATTTAGATTTTGAAAGATTTTCCAATTCTTATGACTTTATTCAACAACTAAAATTAAAGCGTAAAATATAATACAAACATAATAAGAACTATAGAACACACACTATGCGGAAAAATCGCGACTGAAGTTTGGCCGAAGTTCATTTTCAATACAATATAATATTACGCGACGTAATTTCGGCGCAGTAGTGTGTCATCCTCCTTAATGCATTGCAGTCGTAATCCCACCGAACTTCGTCCGCGTTTACTCGGCCTAGTGGGTTCAATACTAAGTATATTCATTGAGTAAATAAATAAAAATGAAAAAGATTTTTTTCTATTAGGTAGAGGAAAATAGTTACAATTTTAATCTAATATTTGACATGGTTTACCAGTTTATCACATAGTGACGATATTTTATTACAATTGGCACATAATTTAAATTCGGGGTAAACTTACTAAAGAACAGTAGGACACAGCTTATAAGTCTAAATGATTCAAACCCTTTTACAACACAAAATCAGACTTATATGTAATATTGTTGTTAACTTGATAATATTTTTGTATTAAAATCTCAACAAAGACGCGGACAAGAATTTTATTTTTGTCCATAACTTGAGTCCATATTTAAATTAAAATAAATTCCATACTATTGTTAGGATGCAAGAAGGGATAAGAACTAAGAAAACCTTTTGACAACGATTTTTTACAAAATATAATATAACTTTAGCACCTTTTAAGCTGTGTCATACTGTTACAGCTAACGAAATATTTTACACACACTTATTTATTTTAATATTATCGTTCTTATCGCTTTGGTTTCTTACAACAGTCCATTTTTCATAATTTTGCTGAATTCAGTATTTATTAATCATGATTAAAATACTTTTCTGTAGCTATTGAAGAATTCAGAAATTGACATTGTCTTACACATCATATTGGTATGTTCATAACATTTTCGTCTTACATCGCAAAATTAATTAGTATTAGCCTATCAATTTGCCCCATCTGGGCATAATATCGACCAATGAAATCAAGTCATCGCCATACTAGTTTGAAACTGGCTAAATCACCAGAACAAACCCAGTCATTTGAAGTTTTTTTGCCTTTTCGGGAATACAACCTTGAACCCCGAGAGTTATTTAATTCATTCTCTAGGGATGCCATAAAAATAAAGTTTGTTCGAAAGTTTTTTTTTTGGGGCCAGTCAACAATTACAATTACTTCCGAATCGAGACACACAATAAGAAGAATACGTGTCTTTTCACATGTAGCTTTGATGAAAGATCTGTCGTAATTTCTTGCAATGTCATCATAAAAATAGGATGGACATCAAACATCGAAAAGAATCATAGAAACTAGAAAGGTATCGCTTCGGTACAATTTTTTTTCCCGCAAAAGAAAAAAAGTACTATGTTTATTTCATATTGATCAAAAGTACTCAACTATCTTTCCATCTTTCAAAGTTTCTTTTTGGATATTAATAAGAGTTCAATGTCCAATTATTGGAGTCAACATATTTAATAGCATTTCACCAGCATGATTGGAACCTAAATATTGGCTTCACAGCATAAGATCGTCTCAAAGCAACATCATAAGTTAATAAAAAGAACTGATATAATCGTGTTATTGATAAGAAAACTTTGATATTTCACGTCTATATAAAATCGTTATCCATTATAGCAAATAAACATTTATCATTTATATCGTAAACAGTTCAAGGACGATTGAGTACACAATTTATCTCTAAGCAAAAACATAATACTTAATACTGTTTTCATATAAACATAATATCATATTTTATAGTTGTAACTGTCAAATAGTCGATACAAAAAGATTTATTATTGTGTCATTCGATTCATTCCATCGACTTCATCATTTTGTCACTCAAAATATTCGAAGATCGAAAAACTCAGATTTAAACTTTCTGTTCTAGTATTTTTGAGAATTTAGGATACATTTTATTCTGAAATCATTAAAATGAAATCCATTAGAGATGAATTTGTTACTTTTTTAAAACAAAATACGTCAACTACGCGAGACTGCTATTGAAAGAAGTGTGATGTAAGAAACATGTAACAAGTACAAACTTGCGCATTCCCCGGTCTATCTGTGCGTAATGTGTTTAAAAATACGAGTATCAATACCAATCACTGATATGCGCATACCATATGCCGTCATTTTCCATTTCTAATTTTTTCTTGGCCTAATATCTTCAGACTTGGAACATAATGCCTACTATGTATTTGGTGCACAATATGAGTTTATTTCTCGAAAGCAGTCATTGAGCACTGTTTCCTTGGAATTCTGCGTGGTTGGTATCACCATATTTTCAGACTTTAGACCTTAACCTGTGTAAATAGTTGACATTTTAATCTCCTATTTATGCGATGACTTCATAAGCACTGTTTTGGTCAGATTCTGCTTTGCTGGCGACGTGGTTGGTATGGCTGATCTGTATCGCGTAGAACGAGCGCGCCTGAATATTTTCAATAATGCACCGACCTTTGATGCACAACATAACATGGCGCCAGCATTTTAGGTTACGTTTCCTCAACGATCTAGGCCATAGTTCTACTGACTTTTTATTAGTTACTTAATTTCCACTTCTATTTTCTTTTGGATGCGAAATATTCAGACTTCGAACCTAATATCTACTGTTACAATACCGCACTTTGAAGACTCCCGTAGGCGTCACCATGAGAACTGTTTTCTTTGACTCCTGCGTGGTTTGTATAGAAAATATATCTGAGAAATGATGACAGCCTATATAGATTTCAACCGTCCACTAATACCTACTATGTCAATAGCGCATAGTATTATAGTCTCCCATATTGGTCTCCATGAGGACAGTCTCGGTAGAGTCTTGCGTCGCTGGTGACGTCATCGCCATGGCCGAAGGTCGGAGCGAGATGGCGAGAGGCAACGCTGATCGCGCGCAGAGCTGTGACGCGCCTCGGGTGGACCCGACTGATCTGTATCTGGTGCAGCGACCCCGCCTGGAAAGATTATGAAAGGTTAATGACTTATATTTGTTGACTTGTTCTGCGTATTGCCGGCCCAAATTCGAAGTTTTTTTTTTAGTAATAGCACAGTAATAGGGAGGCAAACAATCCTGAGGGTCACCTGATGGAAAGTGATCACCGCTGCCCAAGGACATGAATAATCACACAAGGGTCGCAAATGCGTTTAGTCCCATTAAATAATATAGTGTTGTGTGCCGTGAAAATGTGGGTGACAATTTAATAAGTGACGAGTTGGGGGTATCAGAGGAATATTAACAAAGGCGCCCGAGCAGACGACGCTCCGCAACACCGGTCCGCTTGCGACCACGGCTGTTGTAACGCAGCCGAAACGTCAAGCAGTAAGTAGTATACATATTCTACATAATTAATATGATTGTGATGATGTGCAGCAATGATCATCATCATCATCCTAGCGCCTCCCCGGTTGCATCCTTAGCCAGAGCTTCGGAGCCCAGGGAACGCTGCTTCTATGATCCTGCATCGACAAGCCTGGTTTTTATAGATGTGCAGCAATGATACCCTTTGTAACTACCGGATACTTTGTTTCTTAATCATGGAAGTGGGAGGAAAACAAGCAAGAAGATCAATTTGACTTTAATACACATTAATACAGTTTAGTAGAAAATTGCTATTTTATAGCGTAGACGATGAACAAGAATGTCTTAAAATAAAACAAGTGTCATAACGAAACTCAGCTAACATAACTTAGCAAAATGTTCGTTGATAAGTAGGCCTTTTAGTGCTTCCAACAAAGTCTGGCCTAGTTCCTAACAAACTCTAACAGACCTGTTATTAGGAACACTCCGTAGTAATTGTCATTTCTTATCGCTATCCCACAAAGGGATGGAAAATATTTTCAGTGAAAAAGGTTATTATGTTAGACTCTAGGACGTCTTATAAAATGAAAGAATTTTCAATAGGATCTGTGACAGTACCTACTATTTTCCTTTGATTATCTCCGGCGTAATTTTGTGAAGGAATGTGATTAAAGTAGCAGCTCTCAAAGAGGGACTTTGATAATTTAAAATTGAAATCCGATGGGACATATTTTAATAATAGGTGCTTTCTACAATAATGATGTTGAATAAGATCGTTAATTATGAAAGTTCTTTGCACAAACTCACTATGTTATAAGACTTACTAGCGGCCGCCCGCGACTTCGTCCGCGTGGATATCGGTTAAAAAGTAGCCTATGTCAAATCACGTCAATTCGTCGCTCCGTTTTGCCGTGAAAGAAAGACAAACATACAGACAGACACACTTTCCCATTTATAATATTAGTATATAATATTAGTATGGATTATAAGTTTGAGTCAATACAGTTATTGAACACTAAAATCCTAGTGATTCAAAATCTGAACCAGTGAACCTTCATAATTGTTTGAAAGCTCTAATCTCGGGAACTACTTGTTCATATGAAATAATCTTTTTAGATTTGATGGTCCATTAACGAGGAAGAATTAAAACTATGATATCAAACACTACGTGTGTGGAAACCAAAACCCACGAGGACAAAGTCGCGGGCGGCCGCTGTTCAGTAATAAACATTATACTGCATCTCCGTATTAAACACTAGAGGGCATGAATAATTTTTCCATTCGTTCTTATTATAACACATAACTCTTAGTTCACTAACAAGGCACCAACATTCATTAATGCGATTGTAGGAATTTATTTCAGTGCCCACTTTCAATATTGAAGTGGAAATTTAATCCTATTACGAATGTGCAAATGTATGACATGAAAATAGGAGATCAATAATATGATATGAACGGGAATGAATCATACCTACTTTCTAGTTAAAGCAATGTATTATTTATGAAATAAATAAAATGACTACTCAACAACATGGAAAAAAATGTGAAAGTTTGTTTGTTTGGATGTTTGTCCGTCAACCACGCTGAAACTACTGAACGGATTTTGATTTGGTATACCTACATACCCCACTTGTATGTTTTTTTTATCCCGATTAAATGCTCCCATGGGATAAAACAGAAATCATGATAAGGCGAGCAAAGCAGCGGGTAGAAACCAGTTGATTTAATATTGGACTCCGTAAAAAGTAGATTAAGCACTACTATCAACAGTGGTATGGGCGAACATCGTATCTGTTTATATTGGTGGTGCATTTAATTTTGTTGCTAAAGTGAACAAAAAAAAGACACAAACACAAATTATTGTCCTGTACGTGGACCGAACCCTCGACCACTTGATTTAACCTCTTCTTAAACATATATGTAGTACACCAAACTTGTCGAATAGAGCCAAGTTGCCAAGCTATCGATTGGATATTGTTTCCGCTGGCCTCTCTCCAAGTTCACGGCCAAGCTTGGCAGACATTGAAGGGATGGAGTCTGTTTCCTGGCACCAACCTTTGCGACATTTCTTTGTTTTCTCACAATTTCCTGAACGGCAAAGTTCAGTCAGTAAAGTCGGAGAGTTTATTTCGCCACAGTTGTTTTGAGTTTAGAAAGAGGTTGGCTTAAAAAGGTAAAGCTGCAATTTACTTGAATTATGAAAATGAATCGTTACAATTTTTTTTTCTTCATTATTATGATTTTTAGGGTTCCATAGCCAAAATGGCAAAAAAAACGGAACCCTTATAGATTCGTCATGTCTGTCTGTCTGTCCGCCAGTCTGTCACAGCCACTTTTTTCCGAAACTATAAGTACTATACTGTTGAAACTTAGTGAGTGGATGTATTCTGTGAACCGCAACAAGGTTTTCACATGAAAATAGTAAAAAAATAAAAAAACGTGGAGGTCCCCATAGTCAGAACTGAAACTCGAAAAATTTTTTTTCATTGAACATTTACGTGTGGGGTATCTATGGATAGGTCTTTAAGAATTATATGAAGGTTTCTAATAGCACTTCCTTCTCACTTCCGACACACTTTTTTCCAAAGAGGAAAAAAGTGTGTCGCCCCCCCTCTAACTTCTAAAATAAGAGGATGATAAAACTGAAATAAATATATAATGTACATTACCATATAAACTACCAACGAAAATTGGTTTGAACGAAATCGAGTAAGTAGTTTTTTTAATACGTCATAAATAGCATTTGTACGGAACCCTCAGTGCGGGAGTCCGACTCGCACTTTGCCAATTTCATTTTAGATATTAGTTTACAAACAAAATATTTGTGCCCGTGTCAGTGTTTTTCATTACATGACATATTTATAGACGTTTTCTTACAACTTAAGCTCGTTGTGTCCAAGTGTTAATTTTCTTATATTGTATGTAATTTTTTTCTCGATATAAGTTTACAAACTCAAGATCTTTATATCCTTTGTGTGTGGGTGTGTATATGTTACGGGCCATGTGATAAACCCGGGCCGTATTAATAATTCCCGGGCCGTATTAACAATTCCCTACTCAATTGGGCAATGTGATAAATATAGCGTAATTAATCACTTTTCCCGGCCATTATGATAAATTCCCAACCCATATTGGGCAAAGTGATAAAAAAGGTTATTTGAAGTGTTTTTGCTAACTAAATCTAATTAAACTTACCATATTTTCATGAAAAGTTAAAAGAAACATCAATTGAACATAGCAATTTAAAAATAAACACTTAAAAAAGCAATTATTGATATAAATCACGTCCTACTTTTATTTTGATAAAAATATTACTTAAGATGAAAAGTCGTTAACGTGTGTTATGTTCGTGACTAGGGGAATTTTAAAAGGTCATAAAAAAAATAACCCTAACCTATATCCATCAAATTAGTCTTCCGCTTCTTAGGTGGTCTAAAATAGGTTAGGGTTATTTTTTTTTTGTGACCCTTAAACATTTCTTATCATAATGCCCGGTCCAAGTGATAAATACAAGCCATCTCAAACACTGATTTATTACATGGACCACGAGGCGTCGGGAATTATTAATAAGGGCCGGTCAAAGTGATAAATTAATCACTTTGCCCGACGCTCTTGGGAATTATTAATAAAGGCCGGCCCTTATTCATAATTCCCGATTAATCACGTTGCCCGTAACATATACAGTAATAGGATTAACTTCTACCAGTCGTACCTCAGACTCTGACTGATACTCAAACCTTAAGTAAATATATCTTATGTTTATATCTTCTTTCATTGCATAAACAATTGAAACAACAGATAAAAGCTTGCGGAACATCCTAACTCTATATTTCACAAGGTTTTTGTTAACAAATCCAATATTACAAAATGCACGTAAATATCTTTCAGTTCAAATGATATACGAGCATAATTGACAGGTACGTGCTTTCACAGAAAAAATACGTTACCTTGTTTTCTTTACTGGAAACAAGACCCAATTGTACCTTTAGAGATAGGTATATTTGTATTCTAACCATGCAAATGGATAAATTGGATGTTTGAATGCATTCAAAATAAATAAATTAAAGAAGAAATTAAATAAATGACCTCATACAATTACTATTGTGCTTTTATTATATTTTTACAGATTGTCAAAACAAAAAAGTATTGATTTGACAATACTAACATGTGACGTCATAGCTTATTTTTTACAATTTCATAAAGTTTTTTAAACATGCTTACGTTTTTGATATTTAATGAAAAATGTGATTTGACCTGTCAGTAAAATACCGGATTGTTTCTACACAGCTTGTAATAGTACTTGTACTAGGTATACCAGATAAAAAATGCAACAAAGCATAAAAAATAAAACAGCAGAGCGCTGGCCATCTGTACGCTGCGCTCATAGATATAAAAAAGAAACAAAAAAAATTCAAAGCGCAGATTTTGTTCGCTATTTTTTCCGTTTGAGTGTCGCGAGTTAGAGTGAAAATGATGATCGAGCATATCGAGTAGGTACTGCGTTTTGTGTAACACAATCTAATGAAAAAGTGGGTATCAAAAAAAGCAGTAATTTGGGTAATTTACTACGCAACGGTCTCGAGCAATACTTCATAGATCTATTTTAAGACGTGATAATTATGTTTACACCCGTTTTATATGGAGAAGATACACTCCAAAAATTAAATGAGGGCTATCGCATATGTTTTAGTAGCACGTTGCACGGAACAATAAATAAAACAACAATAAACTTGAAAATAGTATTCACATCTGAATAACTACGATTACCTAAGGGCATTTTTGATTCGGAATATTTACATAGGTCGCCACGGCATGCCTTTGAGGCCGCAAAATTAACCAATGGTAAGTAACGTAACATGTTTTCTTTTATTTACCTTTTTAAATCACAATTACTCTAAAAAAATAGCTTCCATAGTTTTAATACAAGAAATAAACATAAGCTTGCCGTTCCAATTCACAGGCTTCATAAGACTGGAAAGTCCTTTCTTGGACTTAGCCTTAAAATATTTAATAAATTGCCTGAATGTGTTATTGAACTTCCCAAAGAAAAGATTTACTATGTAGATCAATTTGCTGAATAAATAATTTCATTTCAAAAAATGTAGTGCATTGAACTGAACTTTACTCTAATTTTTACGGGAAACAATTAATTACCCATTTAACGAGGCTTTAGATCGACATCTAAAGCCTATATTATAAGACGCCTGCCAAATTCGACAACCTTGCCGTATTGATTTTGCCAATTGATTTAGTTGGCATACTCCCAAGTTCATGGTATCAATTGTCAATGATATAAACCTCTTCGATATCCAGATTTGTTTACTTGTGGACGATAAACGAGGGAAGTTGATCTCATTCACGTTTGTGTGTGACCCTTTCATAATCTGCATGAACATAGCCGTTAAATGGCATAATCCTAAAATCTGGATAACTGTGACATTATTTTGCGTGACGTACGTTGGTTACTAAGGTTACTACGCCGTGAGAAGTGACAGTCGTTTCACATTGCAAGACCCATGTTAGAATGGGTCGAAGAAAGACATATCTAACGACTAGCGGCCGCCCGCGACTCCGTCCGCGTTGTTTCGATTTCCGCACACACAGGTATATACTATAGCCTAAAGCCTCCCTCGTCAAAGGGACTATCCAACAAAAAAATTTTTTTTCAAATTGGACCAGTAGTGCCTGAGATTAGCGCGTTCAAACAAACAAACTCTTCAGCTTTATCATATTAGTATAGTAATTAATCTATGATTCTGGGTAGATGGCTTAGTTTACGAAATACTCAGGCTACGAGTGTTTATTGAAACAAGGATTCCACCCGAAGATTCGCAACGCTGTCCTAAGGGAATATGATGTTTTTTGTGCTATAAAAGTCAGGTTTCATTTCTGAAATTACATTAAAATCAGTTGCGAGAAAATATAGCAGACAGTTATTTTCTCATTTATAATACACATTTCCTAGTCTCTACTCTTAGCTGGGAATAAATCCACAATGCCCAACATTACTACTTCAAAATGTGAGACATATGTATAATCATCCATTACTTGAGTAGGTACAAAATTTCAACTGAAATGTTCATCACACAAATTGTATATAGTGTAACTACCAAAAGGCTCTAGCAACTTAACTATAATTCATTCCGAATGTAAAACTATTTCCGTATACCTAATTATAGGCATTATTCCGGGTAATTTAAGTTTAAACTCGACTGATATCGCATTTGTCTGAGTGGAAACACCTGCACTCTCGACAAAGCCAGACAAATGCACTCGTTAATAGCCCGAGTGCTAACATTAATTAGCAAGTCCCCGTTCTATTTAATTCCTGGGACCTACTTAAATTGTAAAATGACGATACTAATCAATACCTTTATAGTCAATGACTTGCGAACAGAAGTCGATTGAAATGTTAAAAATAAACTTTATTAATTGCTCCTTTTTTCGCCAAAGAACGCTTTGACACGCCATAGCGTACAGGTTAGCAAACCTGCAGCCGTGGCTCAGAATTTTGTCCCACTACACACTTAACTCCTGTGGTTTCCTTCGTACCCGAGCATAGAGAGTAGGTACGGAGCTTGCCTTGTGAGGCGATTGACTAGCCGTATTTTCGAACCTGCGGCCTTTGGTATTAACATACATTCATTATTGTAATATTGAAATTGATTTTAAAAAATGCATAACTGTTGAGTTTCTTGCGGCGTCTCTTCTCAGCAGGCCATTCACGTCGAGGCGCTGCTGGTAGGGCGAAAAAAGTTTTGACGTGCAAAAGAATTTAATAAGTAAATCAAATTGCTGAATAAATTATCTCATTTCATTTCATTCATTTGATGAAATTATTTGGAAGATGGTAAAAAAATACACCAGTTAAGTACCATTAATGTGCTTTCGTATACAATTCTAGGCATTTAACACACAAACAGATCGCATTTGCCTGAGTGGAAACACCTGCACTCCCAACAAAGCCAGACAAATGCACTCGTTAATAGCCCGAGTGCTAACATTAATTAGCAATCCTCCGGTTCATTCTATTCCTGGGATCACACCTCGCTCAATTATCCTAATTTGCACTTAAGTGATTTAATAAGTACCGCCTTTGAATTACTGCGAAGGTGGAATTGAATTAGGAAAAAGGCTGAAGTTTTATTAGACATCCTTTTTTAGAGTTCCGTAGCCAAATGGCAAAAAACGGATCCCTTATAGATTCGTCATATCTGTCTGTCCACCAGTGTGTCACAGCCACATTTTTTAATTAAACCTATACGTGTTGGGTTTCTTTATAGGACTTCAATAATGATACTGAGGTGTCTAAGATATTTTTTTCTAAAATGTGTGGACCACACACCCTTCCCGTAATTTCTGAAATAAGATGATAAATCATTAAAAAAATATAATGTATATTTCCATGTAAACTTCGAACGAGATCTACATAGTAAGTAGTTTTGTGATACGTCATAAATAGAATTCGTACGAAACCCTCGGTGCACGAGTCTGACTCGCTTTTCGCCGGTTTTTTGTAAGTCTTCAGTCGAGCACGTAGCTCTTGACTATAACCCGAGTTTGTGGGATACGTTTCTTCTGGCTAGAATGAAGATTTTTACGGCTTAAATTGACCGCAGTAATAGTTATGCTGGTTTGTCTGTTTTGGCGGTTGTTTTATTTAGGTGAGAACAAAAAGTATGGTTCAAATTAAAGTACGCTGGTCGAAATTGGCGGTAAAATTTCCTTTAACATATGAAGCCATAATAATGCCTTGCCAACTTATAGACTAATGATAGATATTCTAGACTAATATCGCGGTCTAGAAAACATTTAGGCCAAAAACAGAAAAATTAAACAGTACATCATATCATGCAATCGTTATACTAAACCTTTTTATAACCTCCAAAAAGTGCTATTTGTTCATTGCCAAACGCACATTTAGCCACAAAAGAAAGTGCCCTTTATCGCACATAGTGGCACTTTCTAGATGTCCTTTGTACATGAAATGGCACACAGTTAAAGAAATGGTTAAATCAGCTGTTTCGCTTCAGCGACGCACTCGTTCGGAAAATTGACTTCGTCGTAAGCTGGACCTTACGGTAGTGCACTTTGCGGGAATGTATAACCTAGTCTTATTCGAATTTCTATGATATTATTACTATGCAAGCCGAAGCTGGCAAAAGCCAGACTTAAGGGGGTACCTACTTACTTACTTATTATTATTGTAGCGCAGCGACCCAAAGGGGTTCCTACATGTATCGATTTTTGTTCTGACTTTTGACTGCTTTCCTGGTATTTTTAGTTGCATATGCAGACTTGTTCTAATCCTATGACACCTTAAGTTTTTGAAGTTCAGCTCATTCTCATGGTTTACTCATTAATTCATGTTTAATGTCCTATGGTCCGAAACCACCCTTAAGACCTTAAGACTATTCCGTCATTTAAGCTTAATTTGGAAGTCAGCTGAAATTTTCGTAACATAAAAAGTGGTCACCCATCCGAAGACCGGCCTGTGCGAATGTTGCTTAACCTCAACAATGGCTAGCCGAGCTCAATCACTGCACCTCCAAGCTCTTCAACATTAACCCAAAAAATGTTTTCATGACGTCAACATATTTTTTTTTCCTAAGCTTTTCCTTATTGTCTCTAAATATTATGTGATATACATACCTGTTACAATGACACCTCAGAAGCCTCAAAAAGGCTCCTCTGAACGTCCTGTTGAACACGGTGTAGATGATGGGGTTGATCGTGGACGAGACGTAGCCCAGCCACAGGCAGATGTCCACCACATGCTCTGAGAACAATGAATAAAAACTTTAATTGAACTGTTATCAGGTTAGTTAACATTACAATGGGACTAAATGCGAAATCTATACTTATCTATATCTATAGATATAGATATACATACATAGAGTATATATATACTCTATACTAATATATAAAGCTGAAGAGTTTGTTTGTATGTTTGTTTGTTTGTTTGAACGCGCTAATCCCAGGAACTACTGATTCGATATGAAAAATTATTTTTGTGTTGGATAGTCCATTTGGAAAGGCTTAAGACTATTGGACATCGAAATCCACGAAGAGGGAGTCGCGGGCGGCCGCTAGTAAAAAATATAGGTATTGTATTTTACGATACATCATACGGTTTTAATCCACTGCGGAACGTAGTCATTCAATAGTTGCGGGGTTATGCCCAAAATAATCAGCTGGGCAGGCTCTTCTCTAAATCTAATTTTTGTTTACCATAGACTGCACTTTATCTATACTAAAGAGAGAAAGAGGAAAACATTGCTTGTTTGGTTATAATGAATAGGCTGAAAAACTACTGGACCGATTTTAAAAATTCTTTCACCATTCGAAAGCTGCATAAGCCCCGAGTAACATAGGTTATATTTAGTATGTGTAAATGTCATGTTTAGTACCCGTGCGAAGCCTCAAGTGCTGCACCACTAGAGGTTCGTTTATGTATAAAAACACATCAGAATGCTGGAAGCGCCCGGATTGTATCTTACTTGTTTGACGTGCCCAAAGTTACGAGTATACAATATTAGGTCTAATGACCATATATTGTCCAACTTCATAGTAATAGTAATTATAGCACTTGGTATAACTTGGCCTAAGGCACTTGTATGCCCTTAAATAGTCGGGAGTAAGTGCTTTGAGAACGACAAATGATTTATTACATGACATTGCATTGGTCCTTGATTAATTAACGCATGCGTGTCAACCCGTTCAGAGCAAAGTGTTCATCAGTGCCATTATGTTTTCGGAGTGGTTGCTAAAACTTGGGTAAAATAATCTCTTTTGCTCTACTTTTTAATTCAAATACATGCAGATATCATGCAAACACAAGATATAAGACAAAATTATACGAGCGGAAAACAACAGCAAATTATGTGCTATTCTAGAACTTTATTTAAGAAGATGTACTCTAAAAATTGCTTTAAATTCAACGGCTTCCTAAATACCTAAATAGCTTTGAATTCAACGGTTTCAAATACCTACTTTAATGTGAAGTTATAAGGTGCATATTTCCAGGAAAATCTTTAAACTGTTTTCTGCTTGAATCGGATTTTTTCCAGTATTAGGCAAAATTCAACGTGACAAGGACAATTTACCGTTCCCATTTCAATTGGATTGCATTTCGTTGGAATTCAAGTAGTTACTGCATTATTTCAGTTGCGATTTCTTGTTAAACGAAGTTCAATCTACTAAATACTTCTTTGTTTGCAAGCGTTTGTTTGACGGGAGTTAGCGGGATTTCGTTTGCATTTTCTCTTCAGTAAAATAAAGGTTTGTGAGTGTACTTTTAACAGAATGTCAAATAATGGTTGTAGAATAGTATCAGTAAGTGTGCAGTTAGGTGCGTAAATTCGTGTTGTAAATAGAAGAATCTACATAGTTGGTCAGCCACCACAATTTATTATGATTATTTATAACTAGCGGCCGCCCGCCACTCAGTCTGCGTGGATTTATTTCGGCTTCCGCTCTCATTTTCATACTATTTATTAACTTAAAGCCATCTTCGTCTATGTACTATATCGATACCTTAAATCTCAAATGGCGTAAGCGCCAAATTGGTCAAAATGACTTTTGAATGCAGTTTTATTAATTTTTTTTTCTCTATCGATCTGTATATTTAAAATCCTGAAATTCGCAAAAAACTGGTCATTACGACCCGATGTTTTTTATAGATTTGAACACTTTTTATAAGGTAAAGAGGTCGTAAGCAGCTATAAATTTAATGCATGAACAACGTCAGGGCGTAACGAGATATTTTAATACATTAATATGGCGTATCACACATAGCCAACTTTATTTGGTGGTTACGCCCTTAGAAATTATTGTAAAGTGAAAAAAAAAGTAAAAATACAAGGGGGTAAGGGACATCATTTTTCGGTTTCGGCGTTTACACCACACACAATTTTAATTATTGAAAGGCGTTTACACCCTATAAAAAACACGATTTTTTTGAGATTAAGGTCGTATCTCCCGTAAATTCATAAAAAAAATACAAAATAAGGGGTATTTTCTACATCTTTTATTGAATTTGGTACATTAAACGGATAAGAGGATTTTAGGAAACAAAATAAAATCTAAAAAAAGCCAAGGCCGAGAGAATAAGAAGGCCTAATTCGATTAAGCAGTGTAGTGGTAGAAAAACGACCCTTATTCTTAGCAACAATGATTTCTAATTATATTAATATAATATTTACGTAATAATCAACTTTAAAATTCAATTAAAGTCCTAATGGAGTTAGAAAAGATTACAAAAATTGTATTAATTTAAGAATCAATGAATCAAGTAGCTACGTTCAAAAAGTAAGAGATTTTAGAAAGCCTTAATTTAAAATAATCAGTCAAAAAAATTAAATTGAAACTATCAAAAACAATCAAACATAAAAAAACAGTATTTTTCTGTGTCTGTAACTCCGTCCTCTATATCAGTGCCTGGTAATACATCTGGCACAACTTCTGCTGTTGGTAATCGCGGGTGATATTCTTCATGATATGTTTTTGGGATAATGCCGTCTGTGCACAATTTTAATAATAATTTAGGAAATCAGAGTGAGCTGATACGATGACATTATAAGGTCGTGGTGTCTTTCTTGCTGATTAAAAGTATGTCGGCCATTGCGATGGGAGGTAAGCGCCCATCGCAATCGTCGTGGCGTAGCTACTTGATTCATTGATTCTTACATTAATACAATTTTTGTAATCTTTTCTAACTCCATTAGGACTTTAATTGAATTTTAAAGTTGATTATTACGTAAATATTATATTAATATAAGTAGAGTTGCTAAGAATAAGGGTCGTTTTTCTACAACTACACTGCTTAATCGAATTAGGCCTTCTTATTCTCTCGGCCTTGGCTTGTTTTAGATTTTATTTTGTTTCCTAAAATCCTCTTACCCGTTTAATGTACCTAATTCAATAAAAGAAGTAGAAAATACCCCTTATTTTGTATTTTTTTATGAATTTAATGGGAGATACGACCTTAATCTCAAAAAAATCGTGTTTTTTATAGGGTGTAAACGCCTTTTTGTCTTATTTTCAGAAGTCGTAACCGACTTCTATTTTTTTAAATATAAGATTTAGGTGCAAATAGTTCTAACTGAAGCCTTCATCTCAAAATTCTAAGAAATTTGATGTATAAAACATTTTTATAGTATTAAAATATATAAAGTTATGATTTAAACAAATTTTTTTTTTTGTTTTTTTGCTCTCCTGAAAAGTTGTGTTTTGGTGGTTACGCCATTTGAGATTTAAGGTATCGATATGGAATATCCAACACAAAAATATTTTGTCATTTCAAACCAATAGTTTGTGAGATTAGCGCGTTTAAACAAACAAACTCTTCAGCTTTATTATATTATTTAAGATTTAACTCCGACTCTCATTTGTGATCCCTCATGATCGTAAACCTGCACTATTTTAGACTGCCCAATACAATATTTTACCCGTCCAGTAACAAATATACCAGCTGCTCGGAGTTAACAAGGCAAAGAGACAAATGGCTATTTGAAGGCGTGCAGTCCGCACACTAGCGCCGCAATTCGGATATAACTAAGCGATTTGCTTCATCCTTCTTAATACGGACTGCGCGGGACTGGAATTCTCTGCCGAGATCTGTATTTCCTGCACATTACAACTTGGGGCTCTTCAAGGCCAGAATAAACGGGTTTTTCCTGAGCAAGCACGCTCCACCGTAGACCACATAGTTGTTTAACATCAGGCAACTTAGTGGTCAAGTGCTAGCTTAGTCCTAAAATAAATAAAAAAAAAATATCTTAAATTGTGATAAATGTAATGTATATATGTAGATAATGAACGCTTTCTTCTATATTGTAGCGACCCACCCCGGCTTCGCACGGGTGCATTTAAATTTTTCAGTGTTTCTCTACTATAAATTTTTTGCATGTATTATACATATTAAACTACTTTAGCATCACTCTATCAATAAAAGAGGAGCTCGATGGCGCAGTGGTAAGCGCACTCGGCCTGCGGTTGCTAAAGTTAAGCAACGTTCGCAGATGCCAGTCATCGGATGGGTGACCGAAAAATTTCATCTCGAGCTCCTCCGTGCTTCGGAAGGCACGTTAAGCCGTTGGTCCTGCGCCTGATCTCTCTACGGTCGTGTCAGACTGCTGTCCCACCGAATTATGAAAGTGAAGGAATAGGGAGTGCACCTGTGCTTGCGCACTCACTTGTGCACTATAATATATCCTGCGTACCTGGCTGATCGCCAGGTCGGCCGCCATGGCCGAATACGGCCGGAGGGGTATTATCAATAAAAAAAATCTGACAGTTATTTTATCTTAATAATCTAAACTTAATAAAAAATATTATAATAAAGAGGAAAACTATGTTTGTTTGTTTGGTTGCATCATTACAATAGGCTTAAAACCACAACAACGATTTAAAAAGTCTTTCATCAATCTTAAGCTACATTAGCCCCGAGTATCACAGGCTAAATTTTATTTTGAATAAAAGGGTTCTAGTATTTTTGCAGCGGTAACTGAATTTCACGCGGACGTAGACGGGGGCGACCGCTAGTTTTTTTTTTTTTAATTAAAAAAACGAATGGCGGCGCTAGTATGCAGACTGCACGCTCTGAAACCCGAGTACACAACACAATAACCGAGGTAACAAACCATAACTCCGCGGCCATCATGCAAATGAACGAATCTCGTGTATATTATAAATTTTTCGACGGATTAAATTTTCATTAGCTACGGTTACCGAAATGGGTAAATTTCCCCAGAGGTTAGCCTTTGTGTGATTGGTCGGCGATGCTCAGTTAGCTGCTTAGTTTCATTCCCGAGTTTGTGTGCAAAGTGTTGAGACCGCTGGGGCTGAGATCTTTAAAACCATTTTTTTTAAACCTTTGGTTTACTTGACAATATTTGAATAATTGTTTTTGTTTTTATAACTATGCGGTAGACATGAAAAAAAAATATTTTTTTATCAGATAGAATTGCGGTATCATTTTAAAAACATATTTACAGGAAAACCCGACGTTTCGGCTACTTTTCAGCAGGCATGATCACTGAATTTTGTTTTGTTTTATTTTTTGCGGTAGTTTTGCAATTTTATAGATTTTTAAGGAACTTTTTCTCCGTCCAATATATTATATTCTTTCTTTTTCGTCTTTTTAAACCTCCTTATGCAAAACAAGCTGTGCGTACAAGTATGCATTTACATGTAAGTTCAATTAATCATTATTAGTCCAGGAATTTTAGATTTTATCTGCGGAATAATTCCTAGTGAGCTGAATTTTTGTATACACCTTTATTATGATATTGCAATGATGATGTGAAAAATCGACATTGATATCGTGCCGGCTAAAAAAGTTATAGGGGTCCAAACGTCAAGAAAATCACTTTTTCGCAAATATCGCGCGATCTATTGCTCAGAGGTCAATAATGGTTTCATAAAAGTTGTTTGTCGTAAAATTGTCTACAAAAAAGGTCTCTTGCATTTTTCTGTACAATTAACCGTTTTTGAAATAGAGACTAGAACGCAATCACATATGGAATTGTATACCGTACGGCGCATACCAAGGCATAAACCCTATTGTTTGTTTTTTTCCCTTTTTCGTTTGTGTATTTTTTGTTAGTATGATGATCTACATATATAAATATAAAGGACTTGTAATACTAGTACAGTCAGGAAAATAGGAATATCAACTATAAAAAACTAAGTGGCAATTTTTTTTGTCACTTTATAACTCAAGAACGGGCTCACCGATCCAAACTTTATTTTCAGGGTTTGTACAGACTATTTAGTATATGTTTTATGTGAAGTTTGAACAAAATCGGTCGATTCACTTTATAAGTAGCGAAGCACGTACCGGGCCGCTAGTAATGATATAGATATGCAATGTGAATTTTAGCAATTTTGATCCACGATCTGCGGAAAAAATCGTAGTGGGCTGAATTTTTGTATACGTCTTTATTATGATATTGTGATGAAGATGTGAAAAATCGACATTGATATCGTGCCGGCTAAAAAAGTTATAGGGGTCCAAACGTCACTGGACATAGCATATCTATATCATTACTAGCGGCCCGGTACGTGCTTCGCTACGTATGAAAAGAACGACAGATTTTATTCAAACTTCACATAAAATATCTACTAAATAGTCTGTACAAACCCTGAAAATAAGGTTTGGATCGGTGAGCCCGTTCTTGAGTTATAAAGTGACAAAAAAATTGCCACTTAGTTTTTTATAGTTGATATTCCTATTTGCCTTACTGCACTAGTACTACAAATCCTTTATATTTCTATACGTAGAACATCATACTAACAAAAAACACACAAACAAAAAGGAAAAAAAACAAACAGTAGGGTTTATGCCTTGGTATGCGGCGTACGGAATACAATACCATATGTGAGTGCATTCTAGTCTCTATTTCAAAAACGGTTAATTCTACAGAAAATTGCTAGAGACCTTTTCTGTAGACAATTTTACGACAAACAACTTTTAAGAAACCATTATTGACCTCTGAGCAATAGATCGCGAGATATTTGCGAAAAACTGATTTTCGTGACGTTTGGACCCCTATAACTTTTTTAGCCGGCACGATATCAATGTCGATTTTTTACATCATCATAACAATATCATAATAAAGGTGTATACAAAAATTCAGCTCACTAGGAATTATTCCGCAGATCGTGGTTCAAAATTGCTAAAGTTACTGGACTATATGATATTACGAGTATATTATGGATGTCAGAAACGACACAAAGTTTTCCTCACTTGGAATCAAACCCAGACTGTAGGCTCGTGGGCTTGAGGTGCTGTTTTGTATGAGAATGACATATCTAGTTCACACTCAAGATCGAGCTCAGAGTTGAGTGCGATTTATCAATACGAGCCTTAGTTTATAAAACTACCACTTCCAATCTTACCAGTAATCAGTACTTACCAGTGTCATGGTGCGTCAATGCATTCCCAATCGAAAAAAAAAGGTACTTACCTGGAACTATACAAGCAGGACATGAAGCGAACAGCATGTTGAGCAGAAAGAACGGCGCCCAGCACAGCACGAAGGTGAAGAAGACCAGCCCGAGGACCTTCGTGGCTTTCTGCTCATTGGCCACCGCGTTGGCGGACATCGACCGTCCCTTCTTGCGATTGGCTAGAAACCTGGTTAGGAGGAATTTGATTGGTCAATGTAGTTGGTACTACGTATTTTAGACATATTTATGTGGTGTTTAAGAAATTTCCATACATTTTTGAGAGGGCATAACAATAAATCGATTTACTACAAGTAAAAGAATGGTGGTAAAGTTCAGTCTAAGATCGACAAAGTTGTTGCTTTAATTTCCGTCTTAACATTAGTTGTAACACTTTTTTGGTCAAACTAGATTGCTACAGCCCATTTTAGCTAAGATGATCACTGTGACAGGTATACTTCTTTTACGAAATTAAGTCTATAAGCTCCACAAGCTATTTATAATCATGATGCTCCAAAGGTAATGCTTTAGGATACTGTCAAATTTCCTTTTAACCGTCAACCATTACCGGAATCATCCTAGGTGAAATAGACCCACGCCACAGGTGAAATAAGCTATAATACCGCCGTCTGTGTTTCAGCAATATTAATGTAAGAGCACTGCGCTTACACTTGAAAACAATAGCTTGAAGATCAAAGACAACTAGAGTCTTGCTAGGACAATGAACGCTACTTCCTAGTTAAGTGCCTCTCCGTGAAATAGGCCTTAGTAGCAGCTTACAATCAGATAGGCTGCACTTACTGAAAAAAGTGTTAATAAAGCCTAGTCTAATAAGTAATGACTGCTTATAAATATTCAAAACTAGCGGCCGCCCGCGACTCCGTCCGCGTGGATTTCTTTTTTTCGAAATAAAAAGTAGCCTATGTTCTGTCTCAGGGTCTAAAGATTGTCTGTACCAAATTTCATCGAAATCGGTTGCGAGGTTTAAGCGGGAAAGCGTAACAGACAGACAGACAGACAGACAGACAGACAGACAGACAGACAGACAGACAGACAGACAGACAGACAGAGTTACTTTCGCATTTATAATATTAGTTGGGATGATTGATTGCAATGGAGGCAACCACGTTGAAATCTTGACATAATTTTTTTTCTGTTTCTTTTTCTAGACAGTTAGTGACGTCCAGCATGACTACGATTGCAATGCAGTTTAAATGGAGGATAAAAAATGCCGAAATAACGTCGCGTAATATTGTATATAAAACTTTCCGCCGAACTTCGGTCGCGTATTTTCAACCTGGTGTGTAGATAAATACACATTTTTTGCCATTTTGGTGGAGATACTCAAACGTGACATAGGGTACATCTATGGTATTCATTAATCTGAGGATTCAGCAGTCACCAATACATTACTAACCTTTAATTTCATCCCTTTACGTAATTTAAAACAAAGGTAATAAAAGATGTCTTTGTACGTATGTTTTAAATTAACTTCTAATTACACGTTGGCTACGGTTTGGCACATTAATTCATCGCGAGCGCAGTTTTGTTATTCATTAGGCCGACAAATTAAGCGCGTGACGGGTACGGAATTTTAATGACACAATTACATTCTGCAAATACAATACACGAGTGTTGTACACAGTAGATGGAATTACAGTGAAGGCATCTATCATCAAAGATTATAATCGTTAGATGTGCTCTCGCCTACTTTGAAATTGGCACCCGCACTAAAATAAGAGCGGAACAGCACGTTGACCATTTGTTTTAAACGGGTGACCGGAAAATTGGTTTGTACAAGATCCATTAAATAAAATAAATAAAATAAATTCATTGGACTAACACACCAATTGCCTAGCCCCAAACTAAGCTCGAAGCTTGTACTATGGATGCTAGGGAACGGATAGACATACTTAAATACATTTATAAACATCCATGACTCGAGTACAAATGCCGATGTTCACACAAACATTTGCCCCTAGCGGGATTCGAACCCGCGACCTTTGGTTTTGTAGCCAGGGTCTCTAGCCACTCGACCAACAGGCCTGTCAATAAGTAGTTAATATAATTCGTCATAAATAAAATTCGTACTGGAGGTGCGATTCACTAAGCGTAAATTTCATATTCGCAGCGGCTGCAAAATCGGTGACAGTATTAAATCAGTACTAATTTATTACTGTCACCGAGTACACAGCCGTGGGATTATGACATTTGCGCTTAGTGAATTGCACATCAGATCCTTTGGTGAGCAAGTCCGACTCGAACTTGCCCGGTTTTGCCATCTAAAACGATTGGCATCTACATTCCGTCGGCAGCTGCCTTACTGTCATCAATTTTACTATGTCGTTAATTTGACGGGACGTGTCTACATTGTGGAAATTAAAGGAATGTGTGATAAGTAAAAGTAAAGAACAATTTGATGAATTAAGCTAATTTCATTACCTATACAATGGCCATCATTATGACTTCTTAATGCGAAGGATTAACTGTGTAATTTAGTTGATAGGCACGTAGCATATGTGGCCTGAGCAATTATTATTATTTATTTAACTTATTAAAGAGGCATACATTTCACACATAGGTGAAAATTTAGAAATGTACGTTTACAATTTGACAGACCTAATCATCACGCGCATTAAATCATATAAATTAGCGGTCAACTGATCATTATGAACAAATATACTTGGAAATTAACTTCCAAATGTTTGGGTAACTTATGAAGATACGAGCACACCAGAAAAATACTAATTTTCAATCCCGGCTTTTTACTTACAGGTTGATTACACGGAGGAAAACCACGACCCATTTATTTTCTTTCTGGCGTATGGTATAACTATTACCACCAACATATTTTAATCAGTTTAAGTAAGCTCAGTTACGACATAGTACCTCCTGAGTTTGTTTACAAAAACCTTTTTTTGAGGACCCTGGATAAACGTCGGATAGTGAAAGGATTAGTCGCGACCCTGCTTTCAGATATGAATGAAGTGGGACCCAAAGACCCTGATTTAAGTAATTTTGAGTCATGGTTCCAAATTGGCAAGGGATAACAATTGGGCGTGATAGATAATCCCATTGTTTTAACCCTAATATTTAGGCTTGTTGAACCGTGGGGCTCATTCGAATGATACATAATAACTATAATAATTAATTACATATTATGAACATTATTGGAATCTTGTTATAACGAATAGTTATAACATAAAGATATTCTTCTAAAAATAATATTAAACAGATGCAATCCATACATTATTTGCATTGTTTTAAACAACATAAACAAGTTCAGCACTTTTCCCTTATCTCCAATTAAAACAAAAAAGGCTTAGAATATCTGGATTACCTACTATACAAAACATTTATTGTTATTTTTAACAACATTTGCAAGGAACAATCACCTGCTTGAGATGGTCAATAAATGGTAATAGCACAATAGTTTTACTAGTTAAACGTTCACAGAAAAACACTACACCTTTAATTTTATCAGTCTTTGCAAACTAATTTCAAAATCCACCGTAAGAGTCGTGACAAAACTGCAACCATTTGAAAGAACATTCTCATTTCACCCCGAGTACAAACTGTACATTTTTCCATTAAAACCAAACTAAACCAAGTCTTTAGTGCTAATAGTGTAGCGTAGTGGTGTTAGCTTTTGCAAATACGGTCTGAAAATAGATCCCTGGGGTACCCCAGTTAGGTGCAGAGCCGGCGTCAACACGGACTTCATTTAACATAGAGCTATTTACGTATAAATCGAGTGATTGATGTGTAGCTCAAATGCCTGATAGATGGGATTTTTCAGTAAATATTACGTTGGAAAACTGCACTTTTGATGCTGTCTAAAGCTATTGTATGATTGTTGTTATTCGTTTATTTATTCTTGTGTATTATATTAACGTGGTGATTAAATCCTATGTTATTAACAATTTTTATAACAAACTATAGACTAACGCATGTGATACGTAAAAATAAGCAACGTCTTTAATAATAAAAATAACTTAGATTTATCTACAACAATTTCAAAAACAATCGTAATAGGATTGAGTACTTCAAATAACAAATTGCAGATTTCTAAACTAAACCCTTAGTATTTTACCTCAATCTAGGGTATCATTTATAGAAGAGCTTTTTCCGAACCCGGTGTGATTGATGTGTTAGCTCGTATGCCTTATAGTTGGGATTCCCAGTAAAAGGATTTACTTACTTTTCAATTTCTTTCGTAAAGTTAAGATGTGTTCATGACTTAAGTAAATTCCAGTAGAATGATACTGCATTTTTTCGAGTTGCATAATATTATAATTACCTTATAGGCATAGTAAAGACCTAGTTTTAGGCAAAGAATATCCTTATTGATAAGAAAACCAGGGTCCGATTAAACTAACATGGACTTATCCGGAGATGAGAATATAAATGATTCAATATTCTTCTGAAAATATAATTTTAACCCGTGGCTTTGCCCGCGTTTCAATATTCCTGCTAAAAAAACCTATCACCTAAGTCAGCCCATACCCTGTCTGTGTACCAAAGTTAACCAAAATCCCTTCAGTACTTTCAGTGTAATTAACGGACAAAAATCCAAACCAATAAACATTGACATATTTTATAATAAATAATAATAATAATAATACCCTCCGGCCGTATTCGGCCATGGCGGCCGATCTTACGATCAGCCAGGTACGCATGATATATTATAGTGCACAAGTGAGTGCGCAAGCACAGGTGCACTCCCTATTCCTTCACTCTCATAATTCGGTGCGACAGCATTCTGACACGACCGTAGAGAGATCAGGCGCAGGACCAATGGCTTAACGTGCCTTCCGAAGCACGGAGGAGCTCGAGATGAAATTTTTCGGTCACCCATCCGATGACTGGCATCTGCGAACGTTGCTTAACTTTAGCAACCGCAGGCCAAGTGCGCTAACCACTGCGCCATCGAGCTCCAATTTTATAATATTAGTGTGATGAAAGGGGGAAAGTAATTATAAATATCTATATTTTATGGCCGAAGGGTATTTACCTTAACGTCAAAGCGTTCGGAGCAGCAATATTCAGCTTCAACGGCCTGATCCTGGCTCTCCTAGTTTCTGCTGCTATGCTTGGCGGTGTCTGAGTGGCCACGTCTCTTCCTCTTCTGGATCCTGACCCTCCAGCCCCGCAGCCATTCATATAGCTCAGCTGGGGGTGGGAATTGCTCACGCCAATCTTGTTCCGTTGTGCCCTGTTGAGGAATGTTGTTGTGAGTGACTCAAGATTGGTATGAACCAGAGACCAACTGTGATTTTCATAATTTACTTTATTACTTTTTTTACAGGTTTCTTAATCTAATTTTGTCTCAAAACAAGGTTGTTGAGACACATACTGACTAAATGTAATTATAGGTGAATGATAACGAGGAAAGGGGGGGGGGGGAACAAACTCTTGAAATCTACTGAAGTTATCCAACTTCTTTTCTCAAGATAAAATCGATCATGTGAAGTCGATTATTAGAAGTTATCATCACCGATTTATCGTAATTTTTTTGATTATCTCATATTTCCAAAAAAACACGTGTATGTTACACAACGTTACAAGATCAAAAGAAAAGCATTATTCCAATGAAAGCCGCAATAACCTTTATTCATTGACCTACGAGTATTAATGTTACTCTGCTAAACATAAAAGTAATGGATCCGTCTATTTGTGTTATGTTGCCGACATAGATCTCTTTATTTGAAATCATCATCATCACAATTATAGGCACTGGCTTAACAGATCGGGCTTCCCAGAAAACTTAGTATAGGACGCTTTTATGGCAGGTGGAGTGACGATTGGCTGGCAGCAACTGGATGCGAGTCCCCGAGGATCGGAATGAATGGGGAGCTCTAGGAGTGATCTATATGGCATATCATCATTCACTCAAGCTAGGGCTTGTGAGTGTGACCCATGTTTGGCAAGCGTGTCGTGCCTTCGTGCCGTGCCTTCAGAGAAAAAGTATGAAATCGATTGGTGAAAACCTTTGCTTTTGTGTTTTATATTCTTACCTTGCACTAGTAACGCGCCAAGTTAGATGTCTGGATACAGAAGTCCCCGGGGAGAGGTCTGGAGAACTCCTCGCTCCTATCCGACGCATTCCCTGCATAGGGCCGTTGTCGAAACCTCCACATTGTCTGTTAACAACATTAAATTTTATGTAACAAAGTAGATGATGACATTAAAATACTTCAGACACCAAAATCTACTTTTTAGTTTATTTCCCGTAGACCGTAGCTTTCGACATCGAATGTCTAAATGAAGCGGGTTCTGTCATTTGTATTTTAGCTACATCTGTTATAACATTAAAATCACAACTAATTATTATTATTTCAAAATTTACGGGAATAAATTAAGTATATGGTAAGATTAAAAAACACCCTAAGCATCTGGCTCGGTGGGGACCAAAACTCAAGAGACGAGGAGCAGGACCAATAGTGTCAAATTCTTTATTAAGCACATTTTATTCATAATAATAAAATATATTCACTGCTGGTCGAAGGCCTCCTCCAGATAGGGGGTTAAAACCATAGTCACTACGATGGTTAGTACATATTCTGCTGCTGGTACAAAATGACGTTGGAATTGAACTTAAGGACTTGATTACAAATAATTATGGGCGTAGAAGAGAAGACTCCTTAGCAATTTATTTATAGTTCTAGACGTTACCAATGCCTACTTAGTAATCAAGGACATGACAAACAAAAAACGACTTTAAACAAAACAGGTTAATGAGCAAAACAGAAAATCTCCAGTAAGCATTATTTATTGTTATCTTGTTTCGTCTATAGAAAGCGGCCGTCGGGAGTTCTCAATACAATCAGTTTTTAAAGCTTGTTCCGATGAAGGTTCCTTTGAGCAGACGCCGGGTACAAATTGGAATCTTGTAAGGATATCTTGATAATATTCAGTTTTGTTCTCTAAGGAATTTTACGTGTGATACATTTTGTATGATAAGATCGGTTTTGCGTTTAGGAATGGCTAGGAGGCTGGCAAAAAATAAAATAGACGGAAAAATTAAGATCAATTAATTTAGTGTTATGGTATGGTATGTGATTTAATTTCTATGTTATTTTTGCAAGAATAATACGGTTCCTTCTTTTATTAACTGGCAAAATAATGTCTAACTATGGCTAGGCTTGTATAGAAATATTCAATTTAAACGTCACTATTCTTGAAGTCAATTGCGCAAAAATACAAATCTTAAGAAAAAAAAACCAACATCTATACTATTTGTTTTAATGCGCTAATTGCAGGTAGTACCTACTGGCTGCATATTAAATAATTACAAGGCCTTATATGTACATTTTGCTATCGGCTATTTTCCTAGCACCGATCGTTTGTATACAGTCGACGCGCCGTATTTAAACGGTGGATTCGCACGAAATGAATGTGATATAATCTGCAAAATACGTCTGATAGGTGACACAATGAAAGCTGGTAGATACATAATATCAAAGAAACGGAACCGACATGTTATATGGTCCAAATACCCGAATATGTTAGTATTGTTTATTGTTATAAGGAGGCAATCAAACAAGGGTGTCACCTTTCACCTAATAGTAAGTTATCCGCACAAGGGTCGCTGACGCGTTGCCTACCTCTAAGACCATACACTGATACCCCATAACTGAGTATATTATGCTTATTATTATAGTGTAGCGATCCTGCAACCTTTAGTTTAGCAATAAAATTCTTCACCGTTGCACTTATTGGGCGACTTAAGAGTAGCGAGCTTTTTTATCAACAGTAAATATTACAATCAATTGAAGTATATTCGTAATACCACTGTTGATTCTGATGTCTGTAAAACAATTGCTTAAGCTACTTAACAAGGGGTCAGATCAATGTATGTGAAATATTTATTTATTTAACATTAAGGCATAAGTAATATAAACACAAAACTTTATTCTCGCAATTTACTAGTAGGTATAATAAACTTGTAGTTACTATCGCAACGTAACAAAACGCGTCTTGTGTCGTCACTAAACACGACATATTACCAATAAACCTAACCACAAACATCGCTTCTCTTTAATCACCAGAATAATTCGCCCATCCAGCCATATTAGAGGCAATAAAGTTGTGATGTAATTGTTTATTCGACCGAAACGCACAGATTTACGATATACTTATTTATTGGTTTGATCGATTTCGAGATATCGGATACGACTACTGTGTAATACAAATATATTTTTACGTAAACCGTCTTTTCCTGTTGTGTAAATCTGCCCTGATTTCCTTGAATATTATGTTTAATAAGTCAAAATAAAACGGGACGAAATTGTTAACTTTATGATTTTTCTACTCTCGGGAAGTACTGGTCCCATTTGAAAAATTATTTTTGTGTTAGATAGTCCATTTAATCGAAAACTAGTGGTGACATAAAACCAGAATAAAAGGTATCTAAAACTCTAAACCTTATTGGGCGATGTGAAATGAACTTCATTTTAATATTAACTTATGGACGGGAACCATTCTGTCATACGTTATATGTATATTACGTATCAATTCCGTTTACTTTAGAAGTGCTTCTATAAGCCTTAGATTAACATCTTTATTGGTCTTAAATAATACTACTAGGATAAGGGTAGCTTAGTCGATAATGTCTAAAGTTTGGTTGGGAATGAGGCACTAGGCTTTATGTTTGGTATCCCTTAGCTTTAGCACTTGTGTTAAGATATGAGGACCAAGTGAGGTATTACAAATATTCTCAAGACGATAGGTCCGTATTATAAAAAAAACTCGTAGACCAGTTTATCACGTGTTCATGTATACAAATTATTCGTACATTGCCAATCAAACCGGCGATCTACTAGTATTAATTAATAGTCACATTTTAACCGTTACGAGGTCGACAAATCTTTGACATAGTTGTCTTAATAAATCAGTTATGTTTATTAAGTCTTAATAAACATAACATGAAGTTATTATGTAATTACCTCTACGTTGTAGATACTGAGCGCTTAATTTTAATTTATTAATTAAGGGTACCAAAATAAAAAATACATTCCCTTCAAGTCAAATGTTTCTCAATTTGCTTAATTTTATTTATTTTAGTTATGCGATACCTATGTTTTGGCTTTTGATAAGAAGATTTATAAAATAACCATACAAACCACTTGTCACTGGGGAGGCCGATAGCTAGTCAGCTTAAAATCAACGGTTTCCCAACCCCCGAACCACCCAAAGGAATTCTCTCAAACCGGCAGAATTCACCTGCTGATAATGTCACGGGAACACCGATTTTTAGAATTTACACAGAATTCTTTAGAAACGACCGATCCGCTTACTTAAGCAAAATACATTTTCGTCTCTATGGCGAATAAAATTGGATTGAGAATCAAAATGCTGTTTTCACACTTTAATTTTAATATGTTTTATGTTGTAGGTATTTCATAAAAACAAGTTATTATTTTAGATCCTATACTATGAATTTTCATTCTTGGCAAAAAGATTTTCATTTAATAAATACCTCATTATTTTTATTTTTCAATACAATACAATACTTAAAACATTTTAGTGAATAAATTCAGTAGCTTTTAATTAAAATTAGCAATGTTCTTTTGAATCACACTACTAAAATCTAAACCAGTATAGCCCGAAATTCTATTTGATCCTAACTAATTCAATTCAATTTCAAAGCAATAATACAAAACATATACCTTTCGGCAATACGAATGCTAACAACAAGTTAACAGTTTCTGAAGCCAATTATAAGTTTGAATCTCAAATAATGACCAAGTTCTAGAGGTAACATCTGCAGGGTATATAAACATACGCTTTGTAGTAAAACTTGCTAGTAGTTAGAATTCATGGTAACACTTCGATGTTCTAGTGGTTTGGGAAGTGGATCGACGTCCTTTATTCGATTCCCGTATCGGGCAAATTTTTGACGGTTTTTCCGAACACGGGTAATCAGAAAAATAAACACAAATTTTGCCCGATACGGGAATCGAACCCAGGACCTCTTTTTACGGCCTGGTACTTAAACCACAAGGACAAACGAGCCGTTGTCCTTAGAATTTATTTATTTATTTGATTAACCTAAATATAAGACCTTCCTTTTCGTTTGTCTACCTCTTTCTCAAAAATTTCTACCCAAACATACGAGGAAAAAGTTCAAGTGTAAGAATACTAATACCGTACATAAAAATTCGACCCAAATATTAAAATAAGCCTTATGGAAGGACCCATTACGGTTAATCGAAAGGAAAAAATAAACGGCAGGGTTCCGCTTCGGCGGCGATAATAAATATACTTTTTGCGACACTCCGGGAATCTAAAATCTTATGTTGAACTGGAAGAATTTATTCGATTCGAGACAAAAAATATTGGAGCGGAAATAACTCACGTACTAACTGAGTATTTCTGTTAGGACGTGGTTTTGTTGAAATGAAGTATAATCAGTTATAGAGACAAAAAGATTTGAAGCATTTGCCAAAGGAAACTTGCTATTATGATCATAGAACATAGAATAGAAGATACTAATTAATACACAGTAAAGACATTTTTAGAGGGAAGAAATAATCAGCAGTTAAGTCTTTGACTGAAATACAGTTGTAAGTGAAGCCAATTGCGCAAAATAAAATAACAGTATTACTAGACCATATGTTAACTAAAAAAAGCACATTGCGTCCATTACTAACATTTTAATGAGTACAAATCAAAACTCAGTAACGACTAAAACTGTTTGTAAGAGTAAAGCAGACGTCACAAAAACACTCAAGACATTAATGCCGCAACTAAAACTAAAAAAAAAACTCCATTCTACAGCCTTATCGTAATTCTTAGATAATAGGAAAACAAGACCACTTATAGTCATACTTTAGTTCCTGATTGATGTCCGGGATGAAGCAGTTTGGCTCAAATCCAACTCCATTCAGGACATTGGACCTCAAACTTTCACTCAAAGTACGTCAAGAGCTATAAATTGTTCTGTGACCACTTTGACCTACATGTGGTAAGTTCAATGACATAAAACTTCTGTCAAAGGACATGTTCGGAACGGAATCTAGGTTATCTCAAGGTCTTATCCCTAAGTTTGACAGGACATGAAATTTGGATCGGAACGAAGGTAAGCCAAGGCTTTGTCCAAAAGTTTGTCTTATTAACTTGGGAATATGTGCGACTTGGGAATATGTGCGAACTCAAATGGCTTTGGAAGTCACTGCATATATTAACTCCTTTGTAATTATTACAACTTCCTTAATGTTTCACCGGTACTAATTAATTGCAGCAATCATTTCGAATTCCAACTGAAACTGTTACTGACTAATTGTACAAAATTTTTCTAATTTCACCAACAAACTTTAACGCTAACCGAAAAACGACAAAAAATATTTTAGGAATAAAAAAATAACTTTGCACATGAAATTCCTCAAATAGCTTCCTATAGGCCTATTAAAACAGTTTTGGAATAACTGTCAACTTACAAAAACATTTTATTAATGAACGAAAATGGAAACCAAATTGGCGTACTAAACAATAGTTACTGTTTCATTTCGAACCATCCATTTTGATTCGGTACATTTTTCCGTTCCACCGCTCAAAAGGACAAACCATTATTATTTATTATGTATTTTCCACGTATGGTATTAATGAATCTGCTACACCTGGTGGAGCAGTACCTTGTACACAAAGGTTCGTGTACATGGAGACGACCCAAACATCCAGTACAGACGGTTGTTGATCACGCACAGGTCTGGGGTTGGCATTATCACCACAAAATGTGGTAACTAACCCGTAGAGCCCACCATGGTAAATGTGAGAATATCCCTTGATCTTGGGGTGGCCAACGTCCAGCAGTGGACAGCAATAGGCTGATGATGTTTTTTCTTAGTATAGGGAGACAAACGAACTGGAGGGCGCAGATGAGTTGCCTGCCTGTAAGACCCCATAGCCATACTCTCCCCAACTCAGTTCTGGCGACCATACGCACCAGCAGAAACATAGCACAAGAGTTACGAAGTGCTACTTCTCTGTGGTCTTCTGTAAGGTGGAGGTACTTCCCCAGACGAGCGGCTCATTCTAGAAGTTCCACTAAGCTCTACCTCTCTAAAAAACTTGAACCTTCAGCCATTCTTCTCCACCTTACCTCCTCTGCGTCCCCCCCGGCACAGGCGTGGCAGCTAACCTTGCCTGCCGCTTCAGAAGCTGCACCGTCAGCGCGAAGGACACCACCATCGTCAGCATGGGGATGTAGAACGCCACCAGCGAACCGAAGATCCAGAACAGACGGTTGTTGATCACGCACAGCTCTGGGGTCGGCATTATGTTGTTTCTGTTGATTAGGCCTGTGGAAGAGAGTTACGTTTAAGAAGTAATTAAGCATTGTGAAAGGAGAAAAGGGATTACATTATAATATAATTACAGTATGAGGTACTGTATAGTGCTAGCCTAGCATGGGACTACCCTATCTCCCGTGGGTACTCCACAATGAGTGTCGTAAGAAGCTCTGAACAAACAACAACCCTCCTTGGGGGGGGGGGAGGAGGGGAATGTATAAAATGCTATCTTTGCCTAAAACAAAATTTATTTTTTTGACTGCGTTAGATACTTAATCATCATCCGGATACAAATGATAATACAAATATGCTACTCGAAAGATATATCTTACTTCAATTTTGATCAATAAAATGGATTAATATCAATTTATAAAATAATTGATAATACCAGAAAATTAAAAACTCCTGGGTTCCATCTTTCCTGATCGGGGAAAAAATCTTTCTTCTCAGTAAACAGTTCGTGCTTACATCACAGACAAAAAAGAAAAGAGTGTTAGCACAAACATTCTTTTATCCATTTCGAAGGCGGAAATTACTGGAAATGGCACAAAATAAATAACGCGTAAATACTTCAAGAACTTTATTCCATTCTTTGATTTAGACACCTAATTGTGTACATTTAAAGCTTATTTATTTTATAACAGAGGCCATAGTTATTCTTCCTATGATGAAAACACGATTTAAGCAAAATATTAAAATGTTATTGACATTTGAAACTATAGTAGTGTAATCATTATATAATTAATTTTTGTACATAATAATAAATTATGTAAGCAATCGAGAATTGATACTCTTGAAGAAGCAATATTTTCCATCTTTATACATTTTTGTAATCCAAAGCTCGTATTTGATTTCAATAACAGTCCTTTTTGAAATCTGATTGATTTGATATTGAACTAAGTAGCAGCAATAGCATCAGCTGTGATAAGAGAAAAACTTTCATTATTCGCCAACATTTTAACGAAGTCCCAACAAATTAAAATGTTTACAAAACATCTCCAAAATAACTAACAACATTTGAATTCACTTCAAAATAGCCATCCTGTAAATTAACAAGACGTTTCAACGCAAAAATGTAAACTTCAAAATACCTTTTAAGATTGTTTAAACCTTTAAAGTGGGGAGCTCTCTCCAAGCTGAAGTCTAAATAAGCCATTCAAGCCATGAGCTTGTTCAGAAGAATTTCAAACAATGTGCTAATCAGGCAACCTCGTACCTTTGACGTTGGAGGAAAAGAGATAGTTGTTCGCCGTCTCTCGGTTGCTCCTAGATCTCAGGGCTGTCCCCAATAAGTGATTTTTAATGAACTGCCTCGGGCTTATTACATTTCAGAATAATTTTCGACGCCACTTTAGTGTAAATTTCCTTCCTGGCTACTTCATTTGAGAGGCTGCCCTGGTGGCTAATGAATTTTGTTTATCCACTTAAATGAGTTGACAGGTCTGCTCGAAACAATTTGAGTGAAATATCTCTTTTAAAGTTCATTTAGGAGCTTTAAGAGAAGTTTGATTGATCTTTGTTTTCTTTGTTTGTTGAAATGGTTTGGAAAGAAATAACAAGATGAAATGGTTGTTAGTGGGAATTGGAAACAGTGTTAATATCTAGTCATCAGGTTATGAAGCGGTAATTGGTCCAATTAAATCGATCGATCAAAATACTGATTGTTTAGTAGGTACCACTAAAGAATAGGAGACTAACTGTGAAAATAGATTGTTAAGTAGCATGAAGGCCATTAACAAATAATAAAAATCAAATGCATTAGTAAAATTAAAATAACACTTAAATATATATTTTATAACGGACATTACATTAACATTATTTATTATTAGCCCATTAAGATCCCAGTGTAGGGCAAAGGGCTCGCCCTCCTTTTTCCACTTATAAGATGTCGAAGAGAGGTTATAAAAAGAAAATTAAATAAAGCATTAACGGATCAAAGATGGATTTTTTCGTGTCCCCGATTTCCTTGTGAGTGGACCCTCAATGGATATTTGGTTATAACGATAAGAAGATTTTTAAAGGATGAAAATCGACTCGTAACAAACGAATCAGTGAATCTAATTTGAATAAATTATGCAAGAGATTGTGCTGTGATTGGAAATAAATTGTTAGAAAATCCAACGAAAGGTAATTTTAAAATGGATGACAATTTCCGAGCGTTTTGTAAGATAATTTTACTGATGTAATTATTTCTTTTTTGAATAATGGAAATAATGGATAAAATGCAAGGGTCGGTTTTTTATTTCATTCTTTTGTACTACATCAAAATCGGTACAAAGAGCGGACTTAATGCCTGATGACATTCCCTATCTTGGGGCAAAACAAAAAGGTAGCGCTAAATACATATGCGCTATATACATAATAAACAACAATACTTTCGGTTAATTTTCTAGTTTTAACAATGTCTTTGTGACACTTTATCGTGAACTTTTCAGGGAAAAGATTCTTTCCCAATGCAGCAAATTCAGCGATTTTTACTAATAAAACAATGTTTTTTATAATAGAAGTCAAAATAAATATAATTAATTATGATAAACGAGCATAGCAAGATTTACTGCAAGTCACGAAAACAACAGTATGTTAACGTAATTGCTCAATTAATTTTCTACCTCCCCTAAATAAAGTATGATTCACAATGAAGGCATTTCAAATTAGGCAATCAACCCAAACAAAATGTGTAAATAATACTGAAAGAATTCTAATAATGGATATGAAAATGAATGCAAATGATATATTTTAAAGATTACGCAATAATTTTCTAGCTTTACCAATATACTCTTAACCCTATTCTGTCTACCAGTAAAATAATACAATTCTTTCTACATAATTTATTTTATACGTCATATTATTATGCACTACCAAATATTGAGGCATAAATGTTATGAGGCAATTCGCCTTTCATTCTCTTATTTAAAAGCAATAAATATTTAATACTAGCGGCCGCCAGCGACTCCGTCCGCGTGGGTTACGGTTTTCGCACTCAGTGTTACCATAGATAGCTTAAAGCCTACCTCGACAAATGGTAAGTGGACTATCCAACACAAAATATTTCGTCAATCCGAACCAGTAGTTCCTGAGTTTAACGCGTTTGCGCGCAAACCAATTTGGATCATGAGTTACACGTGATTGTGAGTCAACCATAAAAGATAGACATATGCCGTTGGGGGATATTTTTTAGGAAATTTTATGTTAATTATTTCCGTCATACATGGTTTCTATGTGACTTTAACCATTAAGGCTGCACACGCAACTGAAGCTTAAGAAATTGAGAAAATTCTCCCGTTTTCCCCACATTTCCCTTCACTACGCTACTCCTGTTGATTTTAGCGTGATGAAAAGTATCCTATAATATGCCCAGGAGTATGAAGAATAATTGTACCAAGTTTCGTCAAAATCCGTCCAGTAGTTTTTGTTTCTATAAGGAACATACAGACAGACAGACAGACAGACAGACAGACAGACAGACAGACAAAAATTTTACTGATTACATTTTTGGCATCAGTATCGATCACTAATCACCCCCTGATAGTTATTTTGAAAATATATTTAATGTACAGAATTGACCTCTCTACAGATTTATTATAAGTATAGATAGATATATTATTACTTTAAAATCGTTCAATACAAAATATGATTTTGTGTTTTTCATTGATGGATCATAACTTATTTCGGCCTATCATCACCCAAATAGCTGAGCTATGCTCTGTGCAACGATCGTTTTCAATATTCCGACCAAGCTTGCGGACCACAAGGCATTCAAAGCAGCCGATCGCTTGCTTCCTATAGCAATATTCCAAGAAAACGCTTCAGTTTAATATAATCTGTTTCAAAACGGAGGCTATTATTACAAATAACGACTATACACACCGTGCAGAAACTGTAGAGGGCGCTAAAATCCCGATTTTTTTCTCTGTGGTTTGACAGTAAAATTTGACATTTAGCGTAGATGTTTCGAATATGAGTCACTAGGTGGCAGTATAAGGCACCGTGTTTTTCGTGGTTTGACAGTAGAATTACCGACATTGAGAGTAAAAGTTTTAAATATGAGTCATGAGATGGCAGAGTCATCGCTACGCACGGTGCCTATGGACCTCCCTTTGTCTTATATATTTATTACAAGTGCCGAAATTAAAGAGAATTTCATGGTGTAAGTTAGAGTAATAGTTTTAATAGTCTCACATCTCACAAGTCATTTAATTCACTTTTTGGGATTAAGCCAATTAGTTCATACAACTTTCTGAAACCGTTTTTACCATGTAAGGGTAAATGATGACTACCATAGTCCATGTAAGAGTACAATTGCTGTTATGAACAGAAATTTGTGGCACAATTTTATTGTCATGACGTTTGATGGCGACTTGCAGTCACTGCGATAAGAAGCGACCGTCTCTTCTTATTTTAGTGCCAATTTCAGAGCGGATCGAAGTAAGGCGAGAACGATTTAAATATATATTTATTATTAAGATATTTTGTAAATCTTCGTCGCCAGAAAAAGAAACTATGCCCTAGTATACGTATTTAATTTAATATATACTCAACAATACCCTATTACACCAAAAACCACAGTGAAGTATCACTTCGTGGCTGTTGTGCTATGTATCGGCTGGTGTCTTAAAGGGGATGGATATGGGGTCTTAAAGGCAGGCAACGCATCTGCGACCCGGTGGTCACTTACCATCAGATGAACCTCTTGTTCCTTTGCCAGCCTAAAATATAAAAAGAATACTTATACAAACTCGTAAGGAACTTACCTAAAACAGTGATAGAACTGGACACAAACATACTCAGAAGCCATACTAAAGCTATCTTGATGACGACCACTCTCTTCGTCGAGTGATGCCGGCTTTTGAGAGGATTTCTGATCCCGAGATACCTGTGAAACAGACAAGAATACTAAAATTAGAACAAAATGACATTTTAGTAGGATGAAATTTTTTGTGTTCCACATGTGTTCCAAAGTCATCATTAGCCTGTCATGTCATGAGTCACAGTCCACCGCTGGATATGATAAATAAATAAAACAAAATCCTTGGACTACCATAACTGGTTGTAACTAAAGTACGAAGCTTGTACTATGAACGGATAGATAACTCGAGTACAAATGCCGATGTTCATCACACAAACGTTTGCCCCTAGCGGGATACGAACTCGCGACCCTCAGTTTTGTAGCCAGGGTCACCTTTTTTTTTTGTGGAGGGGAATGCATTTACGCACCATGACGCCGCGGGCTAGCTAAGCCCGCGACCGTGAGTGGGGCTCGGGCGCACAAAATAAGCGCCCACTACGCCACAGACCAACGGCCCCGTTAAAATATTAATCTAAAATCATCATATACTAATAAGCCTAGGCCTTTCCGATAAGTTTAGAGAAATGTGAGAGATTATGTGATGACAATCAAATTTTGGATTAATAATCATTATATTATATCATTGTTACATTATAATACCATAGGTTAACTAAAGTTTTCGGAATAGCTTTTACATATAATTCAGTGAACAATGAAACAATATCCAATCGGTTGTTTGAAATATTGTCAATGTACTTTAATTTTTTAATAAAAAAAAATCGCACGCGCTTTGCTTTATTTCCACTAACGTTGCATTTCTCACAATTTAATTTGAAAAAAGTAAGTTCGTTGCTTATATTTATTTATATTAACAACTCAACATTATTTCATACGCACTGTTTACATTTATAAATGAAAATGTCATAACAAGACTCTAAAAACTCCTGAAATGCTTTATATGTTGACAAGGAAATCCTAAAAAGTTTTTAAAAACGTAACATTTGTGTTAGCAATCAAATTAAGCGAGGTCCCGAAATAAACCTTTGTTTATTTCTGGGCCGAAAATAATGCTGAACTTGACTGGATTCTCGTTTAATTATAGTTATTTATAATTATTTTGTGTTACGTAATACAAGTTAGCAGATTTGTTAACGAAACCATAATTTTATCCAGTAAGGTTATTCTGACTCACGACACCTAATGTGCTGTCACATTGCAGGCCATGTTTTCACATTTTTTTTAATGCAATGACAGTGAGTGCACTAAAAAATTAAGGAGCGAAATTCAACATCAATCCTATCAAAGTCAATTGACAATTGTTGGACATAGGCCTCTCTAGATATGTGGACCGGGGATACGCTACAAAATTAATGGTACCGGTCCGTTTTTAATCAGGTGCGAAAGACACCACAAGGTCTTAGTGGGTAGAGTAGTTTTGCTTATGGCAGAGGCGGCAAACGATCTAGCAGTTGGCCTGTTGTAAGCAATCACCGCCGCCCCTGGACATCTGCGACACCAGAGGTATCGCCGATGCGTTACCGGCCCTTAAGACCCCATTTAAGACCTCACCAACTGAGCTCTCACCAGCAGAAAGCACAACAGTTGCGAAGTACAACTACACTGTGGTCTTCTGTAAAGTGAAATTACTTAATCAGACGAGCGGCTCATTCGAGTGGGAGCTCCAAGTAGCTGTACTTCTACTAGTATTTGTAGTCCCAATCCCCAGACACTGCTCAGGCAAATGTTACTCGTATTAAACAAGTATATTTTTTATAGGAGATGGCTTCTGAATTTCGAGTCCAACATCTGCAATATTAATGTCAGGCATATCGAATCTTGGCTCCAGAAACCTAGACGGTTTTTTCAGCAAATTGTCAGCGCCCCGAACATCTCATATCGAGATGACAGTTGAAACTGGAAGTTGGCATTCGGCCTAATTACTGTTTTCGAACTCTTGATTCCGCTTGCGTAACAAACGATCGTGAGATAAATGATTTTTTATTGAAATTATTCTACGAGTTGGGACATATTTCACTGAAGAGGTCTACTGAATTGTATTATAATAACAATAGTTTGCTCGACGTTTTGGGGAGGCAGTCCAATTAATAACATTGAGGTAAACTTCTACGTTTAAAGTAGACACCTCGAAGAAATATCATCTTATAAACACTGATATCCATGGATAACAGTTGCCGCCTATTCCACAATTTTTTTATTAACAAAAAGATGCCGAAAAATCTTCTGTTTTAAAAACATGACAAATCATTCCAGGAACTTCGAAATAAATCTAGTGGCGTGTCATTTCATAGGTAAGGACACATAAAAATTCGAAAAGAAACATTTTTTTTTCGAATTTCGGTCGAATACTAAAAAAATATATGACGCTATAAAAAATCGTGCAAACGTTTGTACGTTTTTGGAGAAGAGATAATAGATAGATAGGTATACAACCGCACAACCTCATGAATTGTTGGCTGCACCATTGGCTGCACCGTTATATTCCCAGCATGCATCACTCTACTTGCTCTATGTCCTTTCCGGGTATGTGGTCGTAAAATGGCGCCGTGGCTCAAGCTACTACCAGCAGTTTTAGAGTTCCGAACGTGAGAGTAACATATTTTTATTTTTAACTAAAGAAGCCGATCCTTCTTCGCAAGGATTCACCTAAAGAAATATTTTATGCATTTATTATTCTCATAAACCTTAATCTTGAATCACTCTAACTTAGAGAAAATCGCAATAAAATGGTTCCATAGTTAAATATAAAACATAAATACGGACAGACATACGGTTTTATAAGATACTATATATACATATTATTAGTTATACAATGAAGTCTATACATGTAAATATTTGGTAATCTTAAAATATTAAAACATAAAACAAAAGGTCTATCCTTCTTATTATACGGAACTCGGTCTACAAAACCAACTCGAACGTGCCCAGGTTTTTATTCTCCATTCGCTTCGGTAACTTCAATATAATTTTTAACTTTCTCCCTGGGGTTGGGATTATTTCCGAAAGAAATATGTATTACTATAAATATTATGTAACGGGGCTTAAGGCGCTTAGCTTAGAACCATTGCAGATATTTTAAACCACTGAGAATATATTCGATTCGTAACGATTCGTAAAAACACTTAGCTTATCGGAATATTGTGAAGATTTTCCAAAGTTCTAATAGCCTTTGTAAAAATATTGAAATTACTGGCCATGAACTTGAATAGTCTGAATTCATTTATTTGAGCAAACCTTTTCTTTACACCTCTGGTTTGTAAGCAATCTATATTTTATTAACGCTGTGATTGGATAATGAAAATAAAGCACAATTAGGTCACAAGTCTGTGTTCCCTTGATTTTAAAGGCACTTCTCTTGATTTGCAACCAAGCATTTGGATTCTTGGCATTGAGATACCTACAACGTTAGTATCAATCCTTAAAAACACTATTAGAAACATTGTAAACAAGCTTTTATAAGAGTATTTCCATTAAATCTTACAGCGTATATACGTCTGGGAGCGTATTCAGCACACGGAGCCTGCTCTAATGGTTGCAGCCGCGGTTCAGTCAACTCAGTCAGTCTGTCGGACTATATGACTTTATTAGGTACTGTAATGGGTACTGTCCAACTGATTATTTTACGGGTCATATTGTACTGAAGTATCCTAAATCCAATTGTTGGTTGAATCAATTTTTACCAGAAACATAATTGGTTTGTGATAAGCATTTCGCATTTAGTTGTTAAAAAAGTATTTCCAATAAAATCTTAAAGCGTATACGTCTGGGAGCGTATTCAGCACACGGAGCCAGCTCTAATGGCCGTAGCTGCGGTGCAGTCAATTTACACTTTCAAATAAAGGTTCACCTCGCCCCACTCGGTCGGGCTTATCGCTGATTTTGAAATATCGAGTGCATAGAATAAGAACTTACTGGAAGATATAAGATTAAGAACATAAAATATAAAATGTGGTATATAAGGTGTAACAAAATATACTGCAAATATTTTAAGGGCGAATCGTTTAGAGGAAATGTCATAAAGGAGAAATCCGTTTCTCATACAAACGGGGGCCTGGATGTGCACGGCTACAAATTGGTCACCAATTAGAACACTTCAAAAGATTACATTTGCCCAATTTTAATAGCTGAATACAACGGCCAAATATGTTAAAATCATGCATGAATATTCATAATCGTTGCCGTATCTATATGGTGTGACATCAAGTGACAGCACTGACATTGACTTATGACGTAAAACCATAATGCACTGATCTATATATAGACAAGATATAGGTCAGTGCCAAAATGGCTCCATTTCAATTGATACTGATCAAACGATCAGTTGTTAGATTTTATTATTATCTTTATTATGAAGATGTAAAAAGTAGATCATTATTGAGATATAACGAATATTACAAATAATAAATGATTGTAGTTCTTCAAAACTTATTAAAAAGACACTGAAACATGATGCATTTTATTCAATCTCCGCTTATCGATTTTCTCTAATCGATTATTTAATCTGTTATGTTATTAGGTGCGTTTTCTAAGACAGTTAAAAATTAAAAAATATAGTGCAATGTCGTTTATAAAGTGTGTTTGATAATGAAAAATATATAATAGGGATGATGACTCATATCACTATTAATTTTACAATACTATTTTGCTAAAAGAAAATGCTTTTTACTATCTAATGAGTTGGTTCGTATTCTTTCATTCATAAGATTTGTATTTTTAAATCACATAAAAACAGATATTAGTTTCTCAATTGACTACAAAAATAGTGACGTCATAATAGAGTATTTCCATACAAGCTTCATAGTTAGAAATCGTTTTGACAGTTAATAAAAGAAAGTCACATGACTGGTGGTGTCATCATCCCTATTATGCAATTAACTTAACTTGGCCAAAGCCTATTCCGTTGTTATTTATAGAGGATAATTAACAAAAATGTACAGTTTTTTTGGTATAAAATTTATCCATGCACAATCAAGCCCAAAATGGATCGTCTCCTTTGTCTAGTAAATTTTTTTTGTTAATACGCTAGTTTCCGAGAAAATCAACAAAATAAATTGAGTGAATAATTGAAAAAAGTACAAATTTTGTCATATGCAAGACAGCTGGTCGTGTCTTATCAGTGTAATACAATTACTACACTTGTCCTGCCCCAAAAGCAAAGTGGCGGAGGGGGGGCGAAGCTTACAGGACGAAAAGAGCAAGTTGGCCAATGCAGAAAATGCAAAATTTGGTAGGCATTAATTTTGACTTTTTAATATATGATATTGATTACATTGCCACTAAAGAATTCGCCCTTAATTTTTTTTTATTTTTTTATTTAGGACTAAGCTAGCACTTGACCACAAAGTTGCCTGATGTTAAACAACTATGTGGTCTACGATGGAGCGTGCTTGCTCAGGAAAAGCCCGTTATTCTGGCCTTGAAGAGCCCCAAGTTGTAATGTGCAGGAAATACAGATCTCGGCAGAGAATTCCACTCCCGCGCAGTCCGTATCAAGAAGGATGAAGCAAATCGCTTCGTTCGTACGCGCGGAATCTCCACTGTATACGGATGAAGTCCCTGACCGAGTCTAGTAGTTCGATGATGGAACGGAGCTGGCGGAACCAAATCGTGCAGCTGAGCAGCACACTCACCAAAGTGGAGTCTGTAAAATACGGAGAGGCAAGCAATCTTTCTACGATGATCGAGGCTCTGCAAGCTCTCGATCAAAGTATCATCACCGATAAGCCTCATCGCACGCCGCTCAATATAGTCCAAAGCAGCCAGCTGGTATCGAGCAGAACCATCCCAAAGATGGCAGCAATACTCCATGCAAGACCGAACTTGAGCTTTGTACAGGTTTAGAAGCTGTTCCGCAGTGAAGTAGCGCCTGACTCTGGAAAGGATCCCGAGCTTTTTAGAGGCAGATGCTGCCATAGACTCTATGTAGCTCCCAAAGTTAAGGTTGGAAGATAATTCCACACCAAGGAGCTGTAGTCGGTCAGATAGGGGAACAGATACGCCACGAAAAGCGGGAGTCATCCGAAATGTGCTCTTTTTGGTGGAAAATAGACACGCCTGCGTTTTGGTGGGGTTAAAGCTGACTAAATTGGCATCTCCCCAGTCTGAGACAATCTGGAGAGACTGATTAATCCTGCCCACCATATCTGATCTCAGAGTCTCAGTTTCACCGCTACCTGCACGTGCGTGAAAATCTTTCAAAATATTTGCAGTATATTTTGTTACACCCTATATATTGTGTTGATCCTAAAATTATAGTCTTCCCCTATCCATTCAAAGATAAGGCACGAATTCCAGTAGTGGGGTTGTTGATGGATTGATTACTAGGAACATTTTAGCTCCTCACATATTTTGAAAGAATATGGCATAAAAATTACTTATAATATTTCAATGGAGTCAGTCCTAAAATACAAATGGATTGTTTTGAATCAACTGTTGAAATCGACAATTTATTCTTAAAAAATAAAATAAGAATGAGTAAGGCGTTGAAGTTTCCTTTACAGATGTTAAGAAAAGAAAGATTTGGTGCCTTATGTAATACAACCAAAAGAACTTGAATTGTTGGGAAACAACTCTGTAAATTTTTGTATGTAAAGTCCGAGCAGTATCTTTAATCTCTTGACTTACATGTATAATAATTATACAATATCGTGCTGGCGCACTGAAAATCCTTAATGAAAATGTAAATTGGCCTGCCCTTTCATTTTCCCTTCTATGCTAGTCTTTATTCTATGATCGATTCAATGCCAGGGAATATGGTTGAGCATGCAAGGTCGCAACCTTGTATGAATAACAGTGAAATCCTGAGGATTTTTGCCTTTACATTTTTGATTAGCAGAGTGCATAGAATGGAAAGGCTGTAAGAAATCAAGATTATCGAAAGAACAAGGATAAATATGTAAGTGTAGGAACACAATATGCGGAAAAAACGCGATCGAATTTAGGCGGCTGAATTTACGTTCCATCGTGTTCATAATATGACACACTTTAAATGGGAGATGGCATGTTATGCCGAAATGACATCGCTTAATTTTGTACAGAAAATGCATTGCCACCAAAGTTCGGTCGCGTAATTTTGGCATAGTGTGTTCATCTACTATCGCCTGGGTACCCAGATTCCCCACACGTTTGTACATATTTCGCGTGAAATGAGATAGAAGTGATGGTCTTGACTTACATTTCAAGACTTCATGGTGCAGATAGTTGCACAAAATTACATTCTCACCCTCGACGATGACCTCCGTTTTTATCGCGAGTTACATTCCTCAATAAGCACAAGGTCTTTTTATACATTCAAACTTTTAGAAGCATAGTAAGTTTATATTAATTCGGAACAGTACCGAATTAAAGACTTTTTCATGTAGTAATGATATAAAAATAGAGTGATACTACTTTTGCATAAGGAATTTAAGTACCATCGGGTTGGTTGCCAACAACACCACCTGAATTGTAGAAGTCGTCTAGATGTATTATAAGCAACTTTACTGTAAACATCCTATCGTAACGAAAGTATGCTTCATCTATACTCTTGATTTTTGCTTGGGAAACTTCTTCGTTTCTCACTTAGCATAGTTTTAACACCAATTAAACCAACAAAAACTAACTATACAGTGTATAGAAGCTATTGTGTCTTGCACTGAATGCTGATGGGATTTGTAAGCCCCGTTGACATAGCCTTTAGCGGTGAGGAGGGTTAAACACTTAAAGACTTAAAGGCTAATTCCTGCCCAAGCGTGGTTTAACCACTTCTTCTTCGTGTATATGGTGCACTGGAAAATATATTCAAACTTCTTTAGACACTTCTTCACCCTTATGATTATCCCAACAACATCTATTGTGGACAACGATACGTTGCGACTATGATCCTAATTTGACCAGCTTAATTATTACATTGGAGCGACTGCCATCTTACCTCCGTTACTGTTACAAAGGAAACTACACATTTTTTGGATCATAGTCAGGACCAACGGTGAAGCATGCCTTTTGAAGGACGGCATCATAATTATTTATCAGACTATCAGGTGATTCAAACTTGCTATGACCTGACTAAACCGTAGAATACCAACATATATTTAATGTATTCCTCGCGGGATTGTAACCCACGCAACCCTTTTTTTCTCAGTTATAACTCAGTGCTCTTACACTTTAATGCAAAGAGGCAGTTAAATATACGTAATCAAACTTCCTTAATATAGTGCAGCATAAAAAATCTACTCAAATTCTCTTTGCACGTGTACTTCAATAGTGTTTGTCGTAAATCTTATAGCTATAGCCTTGTTTTACCGACCGAAGAGGAACAGAGCAGCCAATTTCGAGTTACGAGAAAAGTTGAATTGTTCAAAGAGTTTTTATTGAAAGTATAATCATGATTTTTTATGCTGATATATCAAGAAGTTAACTAATGAGATCCTGCACTGAAATTTCAAAAGTGCTCAATCTTGCACTTAATCGTAAGTGGAATTTCTTTTAGTAAAGCATTTGCTTTTGATGTTTATCAGTCTCATTCATAAAAATAGTGATATATTATATATAAAGTTCTTTAAAACTTTTTCGAATTCATTTAAAGTCTTTATGGCACAAAATTTGCGAAGCAGTATTAGTGATCAGTCATTTTAAAGTAGATGCAGAATCTAAAAGTCAACGATAGAACCGACCTTATATTACCGTACAAAAACCGCCTTGCACCCTCAAACCCTTTCGCCAACTTTAACCCTTGCTAAGAAAGTTGGCGATATTTCAAAACGAATGTTGACAGGATAATTAAACCGCGTCGACGTAACCTCACGCGGTGAGACGGGTTAAACGCTTAAAGGCTAACATATGCGGCGACAGTCCCGGCGAGGCGGTCCGTGACGTCACGATATTACGAGCGCCTCAAGCGAGGACAGATGTACACTTGAAAAGTGCGTTGATAACTTGGTCGTCTTGAAGCGAGACTGTCGAGGAGTTAAACCTACGCAGACAAGACGCTTTAATATGAAAAAAAGCAAGAGCGCGTAATTTTTTCTGTAAATTTTTTCTTGGTGATTTCTGCTATTTCAGTAAACCAAGTACTTATGTGAGATTTCAAGCGTAAACTGTACGTATTACGGAAGATCTTGGTACATGATTTCAGATCAAACACCTAAGTGTGTACTATATTTTGTGACATGACGCAAGCTTTTGATCACGTAAAACATGACATTCTACTTGACAAACTTCTGGCTTACGGTATTCGAGGTAATGTTTTAGAATTGATAAAATCATATCTTAAGGACAGGAAGCAATACACATCAATTACACGTATAAATATGAAATCTAAAATAGAAAAAGAATACCTTTCGAAGGAACGGGGTGTTCAATATGGAGTACCACAAGGTAGTGTCATGGGACCACTTCTATTCATAATTTACACCAATGACCTACCGAGATCAACTGACAACCCTATGACTCTATTTGCGGACGACAGTACTCTTACAGTAGCATGTAAACGACCTGACATTTATGAACTTGACATTAATAATTCATAGACATCGATAATTTCATGGTTAAATAATAATAACTTAAAAATAAATTTATCTAAGACACAATTAATCAAATTCCGACAAAGAACAATACAAACACCTGACATTAATGTAATTTACAATGGAATGAAAATAGCTGAAGTCGACAACGCGAAATTTTTAGGAATATTCATTGATAAACAACTAAATTGGAAGGCCCATATAGAGTATCTGAGTAGGAAAGTAAGCAGTTCTGCTTTTGCATTGTATAAATTAGCTCCAATAATAAATGTAGATTCTTTGCTCTTGGCCTACCATGGCCTGGTGGCGTCATATTTGAGATATGGGATTATTTTCTGGGGAAATTCCACAGAAAAGGAAACAATATTTAAAATGCAGAAACGATGCATAAGAGCAATGTTTGGGCTAAAACCTACTGAGAGTTGTAAACCGTTCTTCCAAAAACATAAAGTTCTTACACTTCCGTCAATGTACATTTTAGAAATGGCGTTGTTTGTAAAAGCCAATCCGTCAAATTTCCCTCGTTTGGAAGATGCTGTTAGTAGAAACCGACGTGACGACACAAGGTTGCGTATGCCCAAATCAAGGACAGCTCTAAAGTGTAAAAGCATTTTTGTATGGCACCTAAAATTTTCAATAAAGTTCCAGTGACAATGAAAAAATTAGATTTGAACGATTTTAAAATAAAATTTAATAAATTATTAATTGAGAAATGTTATTATTCAACGACGGATTTCTTAAGTGACAAATTCTGATTATTTATGGACGGATTGACTTCAATTTATTTTAATTTTAATTTTTTCTTGACCTTTTTTGCATTTATGACATGCATGTAATAGTTAATTTTTTAATTTTTTATTTTTAAATTGAATTTATTTATTGAATGATTTATCTTATACATATAATTTACAATATTTTAGTTAAAACACTGCATGACTGTTGTAATGTGAATTTTATGATTGTTGACTATTTTAATTTAATTAATTTTTTGTATGCCGCAATGGTACGACATGTTGAAACCAAATGTTCATTTATCAACCCTGTACACATGTTTCGAACAAATAAATCATCTTTTATCTTTTTTTATCTTTTATCTTTAAGTACACCTGGTACATAAATAAGATTTCAATCGTAAGCTGTATTAAGCCCGTATGATCATGGCACAACTAAATAACATTCATATGGTAGTTAATGTATCTTCAACATTTCGCAACAGACTTTTATTTCCACCATACGTACCAAACATCTGCAAACTCTTACCCTTGCTAAGAAAGTTGGCGACATTTCAAAACGAATGTTGACAGGATAATTAAACCGCGTCGACGTAAGACGTAACCTCACGCGGTGAGACGGGTTAAACGCTTAAAGACTTAAGGCTAACATATGCGGTGACATTGCCGGCGAGGCGGTCCGTGACGTCACGATATTACGAGCGCCTCAAGCGAGGACAGATGTACACATGATGTACACTTGTATAGTGCGTTATTAACTTGGTCGTCTTGAAGTAAGACTGTCGAGCAGTAAAGCCCACGCAGACTAGACGCTTTAAAATGAAAAAAAGCAAGAGCGCGTTCGATCTAAATTCAAATAGCGCGTGTCTAATTTTTTCTGTAAATTTTTTCTTAGTGATTTCTACTATTTGAGTAAACCAAGTACTTATGTGAGATTTCAAGCGTAAACTGTACGTATCTCCGAAGATCTTGGTACATGATTTCAGATCAAACTATTTGATATCATAGTGGTAATTACATTTGAACTCATACAATATGTCAGGCAGATTGGAGACAATATAGGTGTTGAGCCAGTATAAAAAGAAATTGCCGTATTACGATGCAAAATGCAATGCTTATCAATCTTTAGTCAATTCTAAAGTCAAAGTCAGTGTCGTATATGTATGCAGCCTCCTGTGAAACTACTGTTAGCTAATGCTGACTTCAATCCGGCCAAGTTATTTGCCACGCACTGTACGTTATCTCAAAGTCTACAGCTCGTGAGGTTTTGATGGCACGCTGCGCCACATTTAATTTATTAAAGCCGTTTGTGCGCCGGAATGAATGGACGGGAACTCGAGTGGAAAAATATTTCCTTCAAATCCCACGAATAACAATGATATGAAACGTTTTAGGGGAGTGTGGTTTAGAGTTTCCTAATGTATCCGTGTTTTAATGGGTGCGTTTACAAAAATTAAGACGAATATTTTAAAAGTTACATAAAGAAATGTCTTGATGGTCGAAATTCAGAGGTACTCAATTTAATCGATTTTAAATCGATAAAAGTGTCAGATACAAGTGAAACACACTTTATTCAATGTATTACTTACTATTTCACAATAAGTTGTTTCTTTATTTATGTATTATATTATTTAACTAGCGGCGGTTACGGTTTCTGCATACATAGTGTTGTATACTATAGCTAAAAGCCTTTCTCGGCAAATGGAATATCGAACAAAGAAAAAACAATTAGAACCTGTAGTTCCGAAGATTAGCGCGTTCAAACAAATAAACAAACTCTCCAGCTTTATTATTTTAGTATTGACTAGCGGGCGCCCGCGACTTCGTCCGCGTGGATTTCGGTTTCTTTATCACCTATTTTTCCCGTTAGTGGTGGAATTTTCAAATAATCTTTAAAAGGGGATGCCTACGTCATATTATCTTCATGAATGCAAAGTCTCAGCCCGATCGGTTAAAAAATGACAAAGTTTCATACTAACGTGCATCCCCTATTTTACCCCCTTGGGGGTTGGAATTTATCAATATGATTGCTTATGCGATGCCTACGTCATAGTAGCTTTATGTATGCAAAGTCTCAGCCCGATCGGTTTAAAATTGACAAAGTTTCATACTTCCGTTCATCCCCTATTTTACCCCGTTGGGGGTTGATATTTTTCAATCTCATTGATTAAGCGATGCCTACGTCATAGTAGCTTTATGTGTGCAAAATCTCAGCCTGATAGGTTTAAAATTGACAAAGTTTCATTCTATCGTTCATCCCCTATTTTACCCCCTTAGGGGTTGAATTAATCAAAATCCGTTCTTAGCGGACGCCTACGTCATAACATCTACCTGCATACCAAATTTCAGCCCGATCCGTCCAGTGGTTTGGGCTGTGCGTTGATAGATCACTATGTCAGTCAGTCACCTTTGAGTTTTATAGATATAGATTAATTCAAATATTTATCTGCACCTTCATGCTTCATACCTTATGATGAGAACCCTGCTATAAAAGCAGTAATCATTCAGTATTTTTCTACAAAATCAGAGACTTTTATGATTTTTGTTAGTCCTTATAAAAAGTTGTATTTACCTACCAGTCCTCCGAAAATGCCGACTTCAACAAACAGTCCGTACAGTTGCCACAAGATTTAGTGGGACATAAATAAGACAAAACACGCACAGTTTAGAGAACGACAAAACGCGTAGATAAACCCATATAAAGTAACCCTAGTTCGTATATCCCTTGGAAGCTTTTCACCTTTGAAATAATGCTAGAATAAAGCAACAACACAATAGGGAGAAACGTCGTCACGTTGAAGGAACACAGTAAAGTGAAAGTAGAAAGGAAGTTTTGAAGAGGAGATTTTAGGTTTTTAACTTTTTAAAAATTAGAAAGTGTTATTTTTTTCTAATTAAAAGAAATAAAAATAATTGCCATAAATTGCCTTTGAATTTTTTTTAATTAAAACGTTATAAATAATCGATGTCTAATTAATTTTTTTTTTCTAGATACGCAATAATTCATATTTCAACTATTAAATTTTCACCAAACAATTATAAAATTTTAAAAGACGAATATATAAGTTGTCTTGCATTAAGCGCAGTTCTGTATAATTTTATGTAATTCCACAACAAAACTATTTAGAACTCTTCATAACGATTCGAACGTAACATAACATCTCTACGTCTTTGAAAGGAATAAAGGCACTGTCCTCCAAATAAATTGTGGCGAAACTGTGAAACTCTTTGCTAAGAATGTTACGTTTCAGCTCGTAAACGAAGACGAGAACGTGTGGTGTAAAATCTGCGTAACTGTACCACTTTGTTGGGTTGATATTGCGACATTATTTGTCAACACCCTTACTAGGTAAGGAGTTTTTAGAGTTTTCTTAGTTTTGTTCAGATTTTGGCCAGTGTTAGGATGGTCGATTCGATTTACTGGGTCGTTTGTATTTTTGGTGGTGATTGTAACATACATCATGATGATGAATGATACCGTTAGTGGATCTGACGAATTTCCCCTTGTTAGTTGCTTAATGCTGCGGTATCTCTTCAATGTTGTAGTATCTATTTCAACACTCGTTTGAAACGCTATTTGCAGGCGTTTTTTAACGAACGAAGTAATTATACTTGAAACTTTTTGTACATTTATTTAAAGCATTAGTTTAGCATTTTTGGTTAAGCAAATAATAACAAGGAGAAATTCGTCAGGGTTCGCTAACGGTCTTGGTTGCTAAAACCATTTGCCCGGATTGCAAGAAATGCTGGCTTCAATCCCCGCCTGAGATCAGATTAATGCTTCTATATTAATAATTTACAAAATTATAGACAAAACTTTTAAATAATAAATACCAAACAAGTTTGGAAATGCTTAAAAATTAATCTACAAAAACGTGCGTTTATTATAAAAAAAATGACTATGACCGAAATTCAGCAAATAGAACAATTATTATTTAACCCTCCTAAGTATTTGCTTAAAATAACCTGTTCCCAAAACCTACCCCTAAATTCCTGTCTCATGTAATTATTCATTATGCTTCAAAACCACACCGATAATTTATGTACTGGTATAACAGCAAAAGCCACCTTCTATTCATTATTATTTATGGTCATAACACTGGGGTTTACGACCAATATTTCCTCAAGGTCACAAACACGGGTTAGGCTATGTATGTATAGGGTGAATGATATAAAATGAACATTTATGAGTACGTTAACATAAGATGTTTTGAAAGATTTTTCAATAGATATTATATTAAAACTTGATCCACGTAATCACTCATCCGTAAATTATGTTACGAATAAAATCATACTAGTAATAACAAATGGGAAAGTTGGTTTGGATGTTTGGCCGTCAATCATGCTAAATCTAGTTGACGGGTTTTGCTTTTGATGTTCAGTATGGCTTAGGTGATTGGATACATTTGATCCCCATTTAATGCCCCACGGGATTAAAAAGGAATCTTGATAACGCGGGCAAAGCAGCGGGTAAAAGCAAGTGTATATTTAATCTTTGTATATCCAGACATCTAGACAAATGTGCAATTTTTTCTTTTATGTTTTTGCTATGAGACAAATTCTTCGTAAGATGTTTCAAAAAGCTAAATGCTTCCTTTATGACAACCTGATTTACATTAAAGTAAAGATTAAATTTAAAGTTTCCCGGATTAAATTGTGTCTTTATTTTGTATCTTAGATATAACTGCATAACAGAACCTACAAACACAATAAGACTAACCAAGTTAACCAGACGGCAAGACTCTTTTTAGGCTAATCCAAGTCAGTCTTTCATAAGAATATATTCGCAAATTCCACTGTATTTTGCCGGCAAACTGTTTCCGTTTAGTGGCATCAGGGAGATAACACAATCAGTTGAGCGATCGTGGGTCGCGAAGGATAGGGCGCGATAGTAAAATAATATTTCTGTATTGAATATTCTTTTTGCAAGGAAAAAATAGTTGTTAATATTTGATTCATATTATGAAAAAGATCAACAGAGGTGGAATTCACTAAGCGCAAATGTCATATATCACGGTTGTGTCATCGGCGACAGTAGGAATTTAGTACAAATTTTGTACTCTCGCCGTTGATACAACCGTGAGATTATGACATTTGCGCTTAGTGAATCGCCCCCCTGGATCGAATTTGATTTTAGAACTAAACTATTTGACAATATTTGACAGACCCGTTGGTCGAGTGGATCTCTATCCACTACCGCAGAGAACCCGCGATTTTGGTTTTGTAGCCAGGGTCTCTACCCTGGCTACAAAACCAAAATCGCGGGTTCGAATCCCGCTAGGGGCAAATGTTTGTGTGATGAACATCGACATTTGTACTCGAGTCATAGAGAATTGGTGTGTTAGTCCAATGCATTTATTTATTTAAAAAAAAGCCTCAGCCAAAGTAAAGTCTTATTCAAAGATCCAATGTATTTATTTATTTACTAGCCTTTCTCCTGCGGTTTCACCCGCGCATAATTTCTTTAAAAAAATATCCCCCTGTTCCCTCACATTTCTGGATCAAAAGTACCCTATGTTCAACGGGTATTCGTATAACAGTGAAATAATTATTTAAATCGGTCCAGTAGTTTTTGAGTTTATTCGTAACATACAAAAATACAAATCTTTCCTCTTTATAATATTAGTGTAGTAGTTGTAGATTAATCCGGAGGGTCGAGCGGTTGGAGTCTCGCCACAATGTGAATTTTAATTCTTTTGTGTTGAGAGTGCCAACCGATCATCTATCGACCTTTATGAAGGAAGAGTTTTGGCCGAAGGGTGTTATGTTCCGGCGCTTCACAGGTCGGTTACCGGACACCAGATTGTGTCACACGTCGCCGAATAAAACAATACGTGTGTTATAATAACTGACTAACATAGATTAAGTTTATATATACTAACAAAAATTGTCTTATATTTTTATGTATGTTAGATAATAAGGTATGTATCTATGGGCCTGCGTTGCCTGATGACAAATTAATAAATAAATAAATAAATAAATAAATAATCATAACTTACCTCCCAATGCTGATGAAGCACATGTGCATGATGCTGGCAGAGCAGGCCAGCACATCACACGTCACGTACACGTTGCACCAGACCACGCCCAGCGGCCAGTACCCTTGGGAAGCGAGATTGATTAATGCAGTATGCTGTACAGTCGGCGTCTGGTACTTAGTGACATTCAGGGTACGACGTTTTGACGATTTATAAGTGTTTAAAGGCTACGTAAATAAAGAACTTTTCGATTTTGATTTTATACTCAAATGACTGGCCTCAGGGTACTCAAATAAATAGACGCGACCAAATAGTCTATAATATCGGTTCGGTGCAAACAAGTGTTTATATTGTTGTCAATATTCTATTCTTCCAAAAAGCCGACACATTCAAAATGTCATAAAGATCGGTCCAGTCAAAACGACATATATATATTTCGGGATATTGCCAATCACATTTTTCAAAAACTAAGAATGCTTCGATACTTTTACCGCGATGACTGTACTATATTTAAAGCGGTTTGAATGTGTCATCTTTTTTAAGCAATTAGAATGTTGACAACATTATGGATACATTTTTGTACCAAAATTATTGTCTATTTGGTTACGTCTATTTATTTGAGTGCAATCAGTGTCACTATCTATCTGACGCTGACTGTAGTACACTGTATGCACACAATGTTATGTGCTTGTGTTTATCAAATCACATTTTAGTACTAGATTTCAAATTGTGTCTGATCCATTTGGAAATTGATGCATTTCTCGAATTTGCTTACCTAAGAGTACAGTCACCAAATCGCATCTTTTTTTTTTAATTGTGTTTGTAGGTACAATTGAAATGAGAGAACATTTTAGAAACACTCGTGGATACATATTATTCTATCTAAAAAATAAAAATAGAAAAGTTAAATTCACATAATAGTTTAAATTACGAACTTAGGGGTTTAAGAAATCTTCTACTTTTACAAAGACTCAAACCAAAATATTCTTTATTAAAATTAAATTAAGCTACAGAAGCACTTACCAATCGTCAGAAAATTACGCATTACAAATAAAGACATTTCTTAAATCTATTCACTAAAGAAACTTAAATCCAATGGCATTAATCACTCTTTATTCAAAAACACTAGCCTGGAATGCATGCTTTCTGAATTGCAGCCAATGCAAACTGTTTGAAATATAGCTTCCGACCCGACTGCATTAGATAGGGGTATTGAAAACACTATGTTTCCTCTTTTCAAATAGTGCAACTAACGAATACTACGTAAAACACGTGTAAGTTTCTACTTTCGGATTTGAGAGTACTTTCAAATTCAAAGGAATCGAATAGTGTTATTTTACGAAGTTTTAGGCTTGGAAATCCAATGAAAAGAAATGAAACCCAAAATACTTTTGAAAAAAATGTTTATGATGCATATTCTAGTACTGAATATACCTACATATATTTGCGTTTGGATCTAGATACACTTTGAACAGAGTCTAAAGATATTTTTTTAAAGTTAATTTTACTGCATAGAAGTAAAAAAAAATAAAATAAAAAAATAAGAACTTTGACCAAGTATACAGAGGGATAATATTATGGTCTCATGGCAAATCTCATTTATGTGATAGCGACTTGATTTCCCATGAGACCTCTGTTGCAATTAACATATTGCATTAGGGAAATGCTTGCCGACAGAAATCTATGATACAGCAAGTTACAATATAACTGCATACGGATATTTTTATTTACGGTGATATTCCATCTTTACAAAAAAAGTTTATTTGGCTGAGAATTTGCGGAGTAACCCGTATCAATTTAGTCGTATTCTATTATAAGCAAAAGGATTTATTTCTGTATTATTTGATAGCCACTCTAGGATGGCCAGTTGGTGACCGCAGAATGGTAAACGATAAAACGAAACCAATGAATATCCCAAATCTTTATTTTCTATTGGACCCGAAGATATATTTCCCCTAAACGAATTCCAAACTCATAAATCTTTTTTGTAGAAAAAAAACAATAAAATATCCCCCTTATTCCATGCCATTTTCACGCGGGAGCTATCTCATTTCCCGTCACACATCCTTCAATAAAGCCTATAAAGCAAATATCTTGAACAAAGCAACGTTACGAAGAACAAACAATAAAAATGAAATTTACGACCTATCCGTCCCCGACGCTACGGCCAGCGGGCTTCCATTAAAAAACGCCCAAAAATGTCGCCAAAAATCCCTTTTGGAGCGAAGAGATTTGGAATTAATATCCTGTTCTTCTTTTCATTTCATCGGCAATTTTTTTTATATTTCCTGAACGTATGTCAGCGCTTTTTTGTTAAATTATTTCAAATTTTCCGGTTTTGTCTTATTCCATTTATATTATAGCAGAAGGCGGATAAGATGTTTGCTGCTCGTAAGTGACTATTCACGCACAAACATTTGCATCTCTAGAGGTTATCGACACCTACACTAGGTTGTCGACACCTACAAGAAAGGTTCGCTTATGGAACAGAAAATACTATTTTTGTATTACGTATCATTAAGGATTTGAAACCTCTACTGATTTGCCACGTTCAAAGCCAACTATTGCTCCATCAAGCACTCATAGTCAGAAGAAGTAATAGTTGAAATAATTTAGTTATGCGTGTATGCTTTCATGCATAACTTCTTCAAAATTTTCTCAAAATAAGTTTCCCTTTTCAAAACTATCTTAAAACTTAAACAGTGTTACCAAAAATCATTTTGTATAAAAAATACACGGATAAAGTAAATCATTTCTGCAGAGAAAGCAAAATCTACATTGTTCTGTTTATTTTCACTCTTTGATAATCTAGCAAGATGAGCTATCCCATATATTTTTATACACATCATTGTCATAAACGTGCATATAAATCAGTGAGCTGACGTTACGTACTCGCTTTCAAGCGTAAACATTTACGCGATACAAGGTTAAATATAGATGTATGAATTTCTTACCAAGAATCCAGGAATCGCCCCTACTGGCATCAAAAATAGATTATACGGGAAGTCCATCAATCAAAAATGCATCCTTGTATCGATGAAATAACGATTAAGCTGAATATGTTGACCACCTCATAACTAAAAGATTATTTTTATAAGAAACGACTATTCTTTAATCAAATTATATATTCTGGCGAAATGGTGCACTTATAGCGTAGCCATATGCTACTATATTTTCAAACAAATGCTATTCCCTGCTGTTTTAATGAACACAATTTATGCAGTACCCAAAAGTGTAATAACTGTCTAACTAATGTCTTTCATCAAAATTCTACAAAAATAAATAACAGTAAAAACTTATCACATAATAACAAATACAATACAAAAAAAAATCTTACCTAAGAATCCTGGAATGGCCCCCATCGGCATCACGAACAAACTGACCAGCAGATCAGCGATCGCAAGCGACAGGAGGAAATAGTTCGTCACGTTCTGCAGCCGCTTGTCCAGGCACACGGCCAGGCACACCAGTATGTTCCCCACACCACCCGCAATAATAAATAATATCACAAACAAGAAACTCCAGTCGTACCCCTTAGGACCAGGGAGACCACCAGTCCCATTCCTATAATTCCAACTACACAGATAATTTTCTATACTATTCACTGTTCCGTCTTTCACGTACAACGTCCGATTGAAGCCTTTACTGAAGCAGAACAAGGAGTCCCATTCACAGAATTCGGCGTCTGGAAGCTTCAGCCAGAGGGATTTGAGCGCACTCTCGAAGATGACGGTGACGAGATTCAGCTGAAATCCAGTGTTGCATAGAGTACCGTTGTCAAGACCCATAGAATCATTGAGGCATGAATGGCAGCTGTAGGTCGTCTCATTCTGGACGTCGAGGTTGAGGGTGCAGGTGAAGCTGTATGAGGTTTCGTCGGTGCAGTCCAAGCCGAGGGTGGAGGAGTTGGAGCAGTCGGCTCCTGGTTCCAAGCGGCAGTGCAAGTCCTGTGTGCTCGTGTAGAGGTAGGTGAAATTCGTCATATCCAGTGAACTCATTCCATAGCGGTGCTACGTCACCTCTGGTGGCATGGTTGCGTGACATTACTGACTCTTCATCGCTGTCTGTAACAAAAGGAAAGAAGAGTTAATCATCTTCGAAAATATTCCGTTTTATGACGACTAATTTTGGGATCTTGCAGATTAGGAAGTTATTCGAAAAAGTCAAAAAATTGGGGCCAGTGAGCGTTTCTTGAGAAAACATGCCGTTACATATTATAAACATTTGAATAGCAATTGTTATTTTTTTTTCTACCGCTTTCTCTCTCAAAAGTGAAATCTTGCTTTACTTTACCAATGATCAAAATAGGTTAATTAATGTGGCTTAGGCTCAACAATTTTTTCCCTTTTTTTACTATGACCTTCAAACCTATTTTCGAAAATACCTTCAGATTCTAGAATAGCATCGATCTCTCGATAGCTCAAATCCATTACCGACCGCTTTCCACCTTCCCACTTGTTTCCATATCGCTAAGTCCTCATTAATATGCGCGGCTAAGTGCTCTTAGTCTGAACCTTGGCCTTTAAGCCATGGAGATCTGCACTGTGCACGGGATTTTCCGGGAAGTACCTTTGTTCTATAAAACAGTTTCCCCTTTCGGAGGGCCACGTTTGTATGAATCTTTTTGTTTGTAGACAATTGAAATAAAATGCTGACTGCATTTTCTTACGCATACACTTTTGGCCATTGCAAAGTTATTAAGTTTTTTAAAAAGTTGATATATTTTTTGTCCTGCCTCGGATTTGAACTACTAGCCACAGAGTTACTCGTTACTAAAATAATAAAGAGCACTGATTTTCTTGAGAGGCGGATTGATAGTACGAATTACAGTCCAATTAAGGATAATACTATAAATATCTAAAAGAAAAAACCGTAGAAATGCACTTAGAAATGAATTCCCGATATACCCACTGGAATGGGAATTAGCGGGAAAATTGTTTTGTATGGAAAATGTAAACGAACGAGGTCACGGTCGGCCGCTAGTACCTAATATATAGTTTACATATGTATGTAAGATTTATCACCGACTGACGTTCCTCTCTGTTCCACGCGATGGACCCGGCACCCGCACGGAGAATCCATGGATAGCTAAGAAGTTCGTCTCTAAGCGGAAAACCTTGGAAAAAGTGAAGTCTATGTAAACACTAAAAACAACATCTGAAACTCTCAATGTCGGTTCGGCATTGACATCATGCACAGGGGATTTCGGACAGAATTCGATTTCCGTCTGAAGCCCATTTCCTAAGCCTAGACCATTTACATTCGAATACTGTTTGTAGAAACTTGTTAGATGTAAAAATTTACATATGAAATCAGAAGTGTTTTGTACGAGTATGTTACGAAATTTTTTTTGGAATGAGATAATGGTGGTTACCTTTTACTTCCTCTATATGTACAAGTACCTAGACGCCTCAATGGTCTAGTGGTACCGGGTCGTGATAAGGGGTTCTGGATTCGATTCCCGGGTCGGACAAAATTGTGTCAGTTTTACCAAAAGCGTGGTGATTCAACCAAAACCCATCTTTGTAACGAACACAAATGACTTTCAATAATGGAGGCCTCTGCCCTGCATTGGGACATAAATAGGCAGATACTTTACTTTACTACAAGTACCTAGAGAAGAAATTACTTGTTAAATAATATGTGAAGACAAAAGAAGCAAGTTACCTTCGGGAAAAACACAAGAAAAGATTCCAAAGAAAGTGGAATCAATGTTCCAGCTTATTATTATTGCATTTACAAGTAGCCGGAGCCTAAACAATTTGCTAAATTGAAGTGGGCAATTAAACCGGCCGTTTGGAGGAAAACTAAATTGTCCCGGTCCGCGATAAATCGTTAAGGGTGCGACAGACATTAAGGAAGATTTGAAACGTGATGTGGAAATAATAAAAGCGAAAGGCTAATTTTATTAAGGTACAGTTGGGCAGTTGAAATAGCCTTAACATAGCCGCTGTAAAAGATTTGCGCCCATGTGGGTATTTGACTGCATACAAATAAAGTATGATGTTCCTACTTTAACGATGAAACGAAAAATTAAGCACAATTTTTTATGACACAGTTACCATTCCACTATCAACAAATTGTTGCTGCTAATGGAAGCTAAAATAGTATTGATTTGACAATACAGGAATGTGACGTCACAACTCAGTATTTCATACAGATTTCACGTGTCAGTCAGATACTGTATTGTACTTTTTAGGTTTTTTTGGACTAGAATAGTGCTCTTCTTCCGTGGGTGTCGTAAGATGTGGCTAAGGGACATTTCTTGGATAGGCAGCAGCATTTTCTTGTGAAACGCCTACTGCAGTCACCAATCGCCTGGCCACCGTAGTGGATATGAGCTTAACCCCGGAATCGATAAATTAATTTTAAAACCATATATGTACACATTCCATTCCATACATACATACGTGAACGAATAAAGCCCAGAAAATTAAGTAATTGCCTCTTATAACTTCTCTGCGTTCAAAACAATATCTCGCAATAAACTTCATACAACCACAGGAGTTTTTTGAGGAAAACCGATAACTCGTATGTACATAGGTACATATAGGGCTCAAGTGAATGTTGGTAAGTACTCGTACACAATACTCTCTTATTCAGGCCGTGCGGCTTTACGTGCCGTCTGAGACATAAGGGAATTGACATCGACATTTCCAAGCCTCCGAGTGTATCTCAGGAAAACCTACAATAACGATAACCTTCAATGACAGCGCGTTATTTTAGTGGTTAACTCTTTTGGGAACAGTTTCTTATGATCACGAATGATTTGTGTAGATTTTGAGAGATAAGACTCTTAACTCTTTACTTTGTACCTTTATCGTTATTCGAAGCATAGAAACATACTAGACGAGAAAAACGCGACCGATGTTCGACGTGGCTACGCATGCAATGTACAGTCATGAGTAATAACATAGAAACATCCTTAAAATTCATATTTATGTAGCAACATTAAATCGCAAAAATAAATATGCTAAACTACGGCCTATAATTAGGTAAACGCTAAATTATTTCAAAATGAACTACACAATTCTATCAAATAATTGTAAACAATAGGTAATCAAAATGTTATATTAACTTTAAGTTACAAAATTATGTACCCACCAAGCAAATCTATAATATGTACACAGTACATTTTCAAAAATATGTGAACAATAAGTATTAATCAAAATTATACCATAAAATCAAGTGAATATTATTCATCAAAACTAATAAAAAGAAAGACTTATTTGTAGATTTTTTCAGTAATTGCGTTATTAGGATTTGTTACAAAAATAAGGTAAATATTTGAAGTAAAGGAGGTAAGTTCATAAACATCAGCGAGCGGCATCGCGCAGCGTAACGGCTCGCTCGACCACATTTTGTTTCCATTCACCGTCCTGAAACTGCTCATGCTGTTAGATTCCTACGGAAATATTGCGGAATTTTTCTTTCCCTGTTGTCATGTGATAACTTGTTAAGAACCAAGCTGTGCTTGTTCTTGGTGGGCGCTGATGTACAAACCTCTTTTGTCCATTTGACACATGACAGCAGGGAGCGTATTCTTTTTAAATATTCTTTTGTTTTTCGTTTGTTTTAATGTATTGATTTTTCTCAGTCTGAGAATACTAGTATACGCTCACATTGTTATACCTATTTCGGTATTTTATTGAAACAACCACCAGGCCCGGGTTTTACTTACTTGTTTTTGTGAGCGTCAAGGGGCTTCAGAGGATTGGCCAATACTAAGAAATCAATGTAAAATGAATAACAATATTGTGCCGTACCGTATTTCTACACATGACAAACACAGTAGTTTAGACAGTAGTTTCAGCGTGATTGATGGACAAACATCCAAACAAACAAATTTCACATTAATTATAATATTGAATAGATAAGATTAAAAACCAAAGGCGGAAATGATGTTGATAAAATTATTTAGGTGCACAGCCGAACAATCGATTTTGCATTTTGTCTACTATGAGTGGGTAAAAGGACTTTTTTGGTTTGAAAATAAGTTTTTATTGAATCACAAAAGCTTTTGAGGGGAAAACTTGCAAAATAAGTAGGTATTCCTAAAAACGAAATTGTCAATGACTGTATACGTCATGATCACTTAATTCGACTAAAATCACGAGTAAAGTTACTAGGCAAAAGTAAGTATACACTTCCAATATAATATTGATGTATACATGACAATGTCTATTACATGTGTACATTTGTATACATACTATAGAAATTTACCTGGATAGTTAAAAATTATATTCAGAGTGTGAATGTATTTATGATTTTGTTTCGCTTATATTAATGTGGAATAAACGTTTACCTTATTTTGACATTGTTTAATGGTTAGTTAATTTAGAACAAAACGTTGTATACTTCTTTCTAGATTGGTACAAGTTAAGATATTTTAGAAAATGTGACAATGTATATATATTATTGCTCATGACTGTACATGCCGAACACACTATGCCAAAACAACGTCACGTAATTTCATACAGAATATTCAAAACTTCGGTCACGAAATTTCAGTCTAGTGTGTTCCAACACTAAAATAAGATGAAAGTATGGCACAAAATGTACGATATGAGTTATTTTAAAGAACATAATGAAAGGCTTTGTAAAAAATTGTGAAATTAATTTAGCGAGTGTATAATTCAGCCAGATTAGTTCTAATTACTATAATTTAAATGAAAGCAATGAATAGCAATAACTAAATGAAAACTAATGAACTGAAGAACTCTTTGACTGTCTCAATTCAGTCAACCATAATAAATATTTCAAAAAAAAACTTCATCTAAAAAATTATTTTTGAGAAATTTTACTTCAAGGAAACCTTGTCTAATATCTCTGAAGCAAGATAGTATTTGTCAACTAGGAGACTTGGTAGCTAAGAAATTGCCTGGAATAAAATTACGACGTAGGTACTTCCAAATTCTGAGTGGAGTGGAGTTTCAAGTTTGAAGTATCGTATAACCTACATAGTTGCTAGAATTTCCGCGTAAGTTTTTTAAAACTCATTTGTTCGTATACTCCCAGGAATTCTAGCACACGATTTCCCCGCGGAACAAACTGCAACAATATCAGAAACTAAAATGTAACATTTTTGAAATGGATGGCGAAAAATTTATATCGCGTCTCGAATACCTTCGGAGTTTGCAAGTGATATTGTGGCTTTAGTGAAGGAACACACCAGGCGAAAAATACGCAACCGAAGTTCGGCGGCAATGCATTTTCTTTACAAAATTCCGCGACTTAATTTCAGCATAGTGGGTCATTTGTTAATTTAAAATTCATTGTAGGCGGTAGTCACGCCGTACATTGGTCGTCTTTTATACCACCTAGTTTTTTTGTAGTAGATAATTGTGTCGATAAAATTGCTGTTGGTGTTTCTTAATCGCGGCTTTGGAAGATTAATTAAAGAACTCAAGTCTTAAAACACCAAAGTCTTTTAGTCACCGAAATTAGGAAGACAAATTCCTATCTTGCGCTAGGAATGGTAAAACTTTTCATCGCCTTCGTGAAACATAATTTTAAGAGTAGCTACATGTGGCAAAGATGTGCTTTGAAACACTAAGTATGGAAACAATAATGTTGGAGAAGTATACACCTAGGTTTCGGAGAAGACAAAAGCCGGCTGTAGTCAATGCTTCTTCGTGGCCTTTATGAAACGTACCGCACAAGAAACTACCCTATTATCAAAAGATAACCTAGATCCCTACCGGTAAAGACAGTTTGGTAGGGCTAAATCTATCTGTCCCAGAATATAATCAGTATCATTTGTTATTCTGTCAATAAATTATGTATGATATATTCGTGGTATATTTGCTGGTTATTTATTATGTTGTCTATTATACATATTATTTCTGTTTTTCCCAAAGTTAAACTGGACAGAATGCCATGAAGCAATCATTCCGCCTTTTGTAATATATAATCAGCAAATTTTACTCACGTCTTTGCCGGCGTTGAATTATTAAGATTCCTGAGATGGAATTCACTAAGCGCAAATGTCATAATCTCACGGTTGTATCAACGGCGACAGTACAAAATTAGTTCTAAATTTCTACTGTCAACGATGATACAACCGTGAGATTATGACATTTGCGCTTAGTGAATCGCCCCCCTGTTTATCCTATGAAAGCATTTATTCGGGATCTTATTACATAAGTCAGCCTATACCTTGCACACCAAATTTCATCACTTTCGTTCAGTAGTTTCAGCGTGATTTGCGGACAAGCATCCAAAAAAAATATTTCACATTTACAATATATGTGTTATTTAAATATTATATAAATAAATATGTATAACAAGGGGATATCGAAATACAGCAGCACGTGCTAAGTCTCTAATCTGTTAGACAAACAGCGGACGTCTGGTAGTCTGACTATAGCGTTTACAAATTGAGGAACTTGTCACAGCTAACTCGAGATATTGCGGGTATCTCGCGTTCATATGACATGTCAATTTCAACATGTCAAGTTCAATGACAGGCCTGTTGGTCGAGTGGCTAGAGACCCTGGCTACAAAACCAAAGGTCGCGGGTTCGAATCCCGGTAGGGGCAAATGTTTGTGTGATGAACATCGGCATTTGTACTCGAGTCATGGATGTTTATAAATGTATTTAAGTATGTCTATCCGTTCCCTAGCATCCATAGTACAAGCTTCGAGCTTAGTTTGAGGCTAGGCAATTGGTGTGTTAGTCCAATGAATCCAATGAATTCAATGAATTTAATTTATATATCATCTTTTAGGTGCATATTGTTTACGCTTCTTCTTCCTAGCGTTTATCCCGTTTCTATGCGGGGTCCGCTTTGACCATGATCCAGGATTTGGCAAGTCTGGTTATTGCAGTGAAGCGACTGCCATCAGACCTTCGTAACCCATAAAGGGGAACCGGACAGATTGGATCATGATTACACTACACATTCAGATCTAACTTAACTAAAGTCAGAAATCACTGAATGTGCAGGTTTCCTCACGGTGTTTTCCTACACCGCCGAGCTACACATAGGCACAAATCCACTCATAGATTTCTAAAAATTCAGAGGTGTGGGCCCGGATTCGAACCGCAGACATCACGTATAAGAGGCGCCGTCCGTACCACTAGGCCACCATCGCTTTTTTATAAAAACACTATGTTGATGAATAGAATTTTGTTTGAATAGAAAAAAAAAACAGAGTGTAGAAAACTTATTAACAAAAACCCTTGAATCTTGTATAAGTTTCCAAACATTTACATTCAATTTACTTTTCAAACTTACTATACTCGTAGGTCTGACTTTAATGGTTAAAGAACTTTATTATTTCTCATTAGAATTACAATGGTATTCACTTATTGAGAAACAAATATAACTTATTAACTAAAATTACAATAACATGGCAATCTAGCGCTAACAATAATTACAGACTTAAAAAATTACTTTACGGTAGTTTATAAAAAATCATGCGAGGTTTACCGTCATAGCGGCAGATAATATTGTTCTCAACAGAATGAACGGGCTCGCTACATGGAGCCACGACGAATGCATTACGACTAGATGTGGCATTGCTAAGTTCAGCACGTATTCATTCTACAAAATAGTTTTAATGATTTATCAATGTATTATATATATATATAATATATTTATTCTAACAAAAGCGGTATATATGTATATATGTTTTTTTTTTCTAAGTATGGATGTAAGGCCTTTGTTTCATCTGTAATATTTTATTTTTGTTTAAACATTTACAATTTGTCTGATAACATTTTACAATGTTTTTTATTGTATTATTTACTTTTGAACCTATCTAATTATATGTATATGTGTATAAAATAGCAATATTTATATGTTTTTATTAACATGTATATTTAATAATTTTTACACAGTAGATTTTATTTGTAATTCATATTTTGTTTTTAGTTATTTTTTATATACGTTTTTAATAATCTTTTGAAAGCTCCCATTTATTGTGCACTTTTGACCCAGATCGGAAGCTTATTATAAAGCTGAGCTCCTTCAAATTCAATGTTTCTTTTTCCATAGTTAGTTCTAGGTTTACGAATAATAAGATTGTTAGCACTGCGTAATTTAATTTTTTGTACACGACTTCTCTTGGTAAAAACAATGTTGCTATTTATTTCTTTATTTAGTATTTTCCTTATGAGAATACATGTTGAGTATGTATACGTTTGTGAAATGTTCATTATGTTTGTATCTTTGTATATTTTTGTTGTAGAAGTGTAATAGTTATAGTTAAATAGGATTTTTACAATTTTATTTTGTTTTGTCTGAATCATATTAACATATTTTTTTGCCGCAGTGCCCCAAATTTCAACTAAATATTCTATGTGTGGTTTCACTAGCGAGTTATAAATTAAATATCGTATTTTCTTGGGAAAACAATTTTTGTTTCTACATAATATTCCAGCCAGCGATACTAGCTTTGTTGTGATAGTTTCTATATGGGGTCTCCAAGTAAGATGGCTGTCCAGTATTAGACCAAGATATTTTTCCTTCGAGGCTTTGGATATAGTCTGATCATTTATGTTAAGTTGTAGTTCAGTATTGATATTTTTATTTTTGGCCGAAAATACGACATATTTGGTTTTAGAACTATTTATGGTCAATAAGTTAGTTTGAAACCAGTAATTTAATATGTTTAGGTCTGTTTGAGCTTGTGTCATTAACTCATTTATGTTACGACCAAAATAAAATACACTAGTGTCATCAGCGTATAGCGTTACATCTCCTGTTATGTTGATTTTGTGGATGTCGTTCACATAGATGAGAAACAAAAGAGGTCCTATAATGGAACCTTGGGGAACCCCACATTTTATTTGCATGGAACTACTTTGTGTTTCACCCATTTTCACCACTTGTTTCCTATTCTGTAGGTAAGAATCAAAGACCTCGAGTGCTTTTCCTTCTATTCCTATGAGTTGAAGCTTTTTTAGTAGTATTTGGTGGCTAACAGTAAAACAGTATCGAAAGCCTTCTTTAAATCGATAAATATACCTAGGCCTATTTGTTTTTGATCAATCTTTTGTTTTATTGTTGTTATTAGATCGATTGTTGCCGCCAGAGTATTAGATTTAGGTCGAAAGCCGTATTGTTTCTTATACCAGAAATTTTTAGAGTTTAGGTATGTCTCAAGGCGGGAGTGAAGAACTTTTTCAAATATTTTTGATATAATTGGAAGTACGGATATTGGCCGATAGTTGCAAGGGTCCCATTTGGCACCGGATTTATAGATAGGACTAACCTTTGCGACTTTTAGACTATCAGGAAAGATCCCACAGTCCAGGCAGTTGTTTAAACACTTGGTAAGTGCATTTGCAATAAGGTTAATTACACATTTCAGAGCTTTAGTGCTAATATTATCAATGCCACAACTAGTGTTAGGATCTAGACTGTCTACTATTTTCAGTATTTCGTCCTTCGTGGCATGTGCGATATTTTCCATCTTGATGTCTTGATCGGGTTCTAAGCTGGCAATGTGGTGACTGTGATATATTTCTGGAATTTCATTAGCCAACACTTTACCAATGTTGGAAAAATAAGTGTTAAACTGCTCGCAAATGTCTCTTCTTTCTAGAATAGTCTTTGAGTCGATAATGAGTTTGTCTGGACATGACGTGCCTTTTGCTTTGTTGATGGACAATTTGTTTATTTTTCTTTTTATTGCCACATTTTTCGGGGTTTATTTACAGTGTCCATAAATAGTTTATTATAATACGATGCTTTTGTTTTCTGAATAGTTTTAGTTATCTTTGATTTTTCTTCTCCAAATTCTTTTTCTAATTTCTTGTTAGCTTTGTCCTGTTTATGTAATTTCCACAGCCTGTTCCGTTTTTCTATTCCTTTTATTATGTCTTTGTTCATCCAGTCCTGATTCGGGCTATTAAGAATTTTAGTTTTTACAGTTTTACTATTGTTTATAGCCTCTGTTAGTCTTTCACTTATTTCGTTATAGGCATAAGTTGTTTCAAAGTCCATTTTTTCTACCGTTTGATATAGTTTGCTGTAGTTGATCATGGTATAGTTGACTTTGATCAACCAAATATCATAATACTCTCCCATCCCCACAGATTAGAAAGTTGAATATTGTTCGAATGGTTATCCGAGCATCCATATCAGAACTCACGCATTAGCAAAGTACGAAACAGTATCAGATTTCCAAAGTTATTTGTCAAATTTCAAAGTCGAACCACAGTAATGTGACCTGACCGAAACTTTCTGGGCTTTTCATTTACGTAAACATGGTTTGATGATTTATAATCCGATTTGATTACTATGATGGCCGGTTTAGAAATGGTCTGCCTTTCAATCTGTGTTGATAAACATACAATGATTCAATTTCCTGAAAAGACAAAAAACGACATTCTGCCATGTTAGCTACTAAGCCATTAAAATTTACGTAAAAATTTATTACATATTGGAGAATTCTCTAGCTCTTTGCTAAATCAAAATTTAGTACGGGTTTAACTATACATAGATAGAAGATATTAATCTCGCTACATAGTTATATAAAGTTTTTAAAGAAGTAACATGATCACAACTATGTCTTTATTGATTTAAATATTATTAACGACAATATTTGTTTCAGGTAAGTCCAACCAACATAACTCAGAAGCAGTACAAATAGTCTAAGGTAAGTCAAATTTAGTTTTTTCATTGATATCAAAAACGTTTTAATACTAAATATGTATAACAATATTTAACTAACTTATTAAGATCGATGCAAACAGACGAATCAATCATCTAATATTTGAGTTCTCGGACCATCGACCTCTCGTGAGCTCCTCAATCAAATTACACGAAATCTTCTGTCAATAAATTCAACATCAATCAGAGAAACCGTCAAAGAAAATTTAACTTTCTAATGATATAGGTATCGATCACTCAATATTGACTCTAGAGCCCTTATTTGGAGAAGTGTTTCTTTAAATATAAAAAAATACCTCTCCCAACAAATCGACTGGCAATAAGCCCTTATAAGCGTTTCCTCTTCACAGATTACTTCCAAGTCAATTCCTTGCCATCCGCTCCCGGCGCGCTTTCTCGATGGGCTCATTAGAATACTTCAAGGTCGCAGTCTTTATTATACAAGGTTAATTGTTCAAGTATCGAAGGGTCCGTGGTAGTACCGGGATTATGAATGGCAATGATAAAGTAGGTCCTCTTTTCTTAGACTAAGCAATTACAACCAAGTTCATTCATGTACCTACATTACGTACCAGTATTTTTTTTTTTTTTTTTAATATTTCACAACATCACATACATTGATCTGACCCCGTGTTAAGTAGCTTAAGCACTTGTGTTACAGATATCAGAATCAACAGTGGTATTACAAATATACATAAATAGATATATATAACACCCAGACCAGGACAAACAGACATGTTCATGCACACAAATGTTTGTCCTGTGCGGGGATCGAACCCGCGACCTCTTGCGTAATAGGCAACATCTTGACCATTACACCAAGCGGGTCGTCAAAGTATTACATGTTATGTGTATATGAGACTGTCGCAACGGGAGAACAGGATTCTCCTGGATTGCAACTGTCTACTACGAGTAGATACCTATCTGTTTAACTACAATACACCTTTACATTACGTTTCTATACTAATCTAAAATATATTTTTCAAAGAGAAATACGGCAGTGAAAAAGTTACACCAATTTTATTTTAAGTACTCTTACATCATATCTTCCGCCTTCCTCATATAAACTTGTTAAACAAAGGTTCTCAAAACCTTATTATAAAAGTTTTGCTTAGTGTTACACTAGATACCTATGTGGGTTTACCTGAATATTTTATATTCCTTGTTTCCCGCTCACCTTTAGTTCGGGTCCCACATTTCTGCAGAAGTATAAACAACAGAATGAGGTACGGGCTGCGTGAAGCATACAAATTGCTTGAAAGTTGTTCCGAACTGTATCTTCTATGATTTAGTGTAGTATAATCTAGCCGTAATTCATATGGATGAGAGAGGTCACTTGTGGTTGGTCGTTGTGTGGACAGTTATGTACGTGAACTAGAAAGAAAGAAAGAAAGAAGAAAGAAAATACATTTATTGGCAAAAAACCTCAACACACACAAAGTTCATAAAAGGTTCCAATTTCTCGAAAAGTTAAAAAATAATAATAATATAAAATAAAAAATAGCAAGAACAAAATTAACATCAAGACAAACAAAAGAGATAGAACAAAACAGGTGTGTGTGTGTGTGTGTGTTGTGTGTTATGCCAATCAGGTCCGCACCTCAGCATGAGTTAATACGCGGCGTAAGTAACTAGGACACAGTATGTTACATTGTGATGATGACTTCATTCCCGTTGGTCTAGTGGTCGGAGACCCTGGCCACATGACCAAGGGTTCGTTCTCGCTATATCATTTGTACACGATTCATGGATATTTTAAAAAGTATTTAAGTATGTCGATCCGTTCCCTACCATCCATACTATGTACAAGCTTCAAGATTGGATTGGGGCTAGGCAATTGGTATGTGAGTCCAAGGAATTAGTTTATGATTTACGGCGAATTTCACACAAAAAAATATAAGAACTTAATTATTAGCCCGTAGTAAGTAATAATAAACTAAACAGTTGACAGTTTAGATATTATTCGTGATAAAACTATTTTTTGCAGATGTATTGAAGTAATAACTGTTTTAAACTTTTCTCTATTCATCCTACTGTAGCAGTACAATTTAGTTAAAACCAAAATTCAAGAAAGCTGTATTGATTCATTCCCGAACATATTCATGTTTCAGAATTTAACCCTTTTTCCTAGATATTGAACGATCCATCTTTAGTAGACTTTAGTGTTTTTCAGTTCCAATGTATATGGGAAATACGGATTCCACCAGTTCCATTCGAAGTAAACACTTGGAGTGATTGATGATCCTAAATGTGTGGAATGGATCTAGGGCGAAATTCAGAAATGTACTATACCTAATGAGAGGCACAATGCTTGGTCTTGTAACCTTCGTTGAAAGATCGTAAGGCTATTAGATTGTTTTAAAAGTATGTAAAATCACTGGCAGTACCACCAACTTAACCAACTTAATAAATATTTTCTTTATGAATTTCTAGCTTCTTTGTTTGGCAGTGAGTCACTTAGCGCAAGTGTCTTTCTAGCAAACAAATACATAAAATATCCTTTCGGCCGCATTTCGACCATGGCGGCCGATTTTACAATCAGCCAGGAACTTATAAGTGCGCTAGTGAGTGCACAAGCCTAGGTTCAATCCCTGTTCCCTAACACTCATACCACGGTGGCGGTGGGACGTGTCTTCCGAAGAACGAAGGAGCTCGAGATGAATTTTTTGGTCACCCATCCGATGACCGACCACTGCGAAAATTGCTTGACTTATGCAACCGCAGATTTTAGACTTTCGCGTTGCATTACTATAATGATATTTATTAACGGGACTAAACGCGATTTGATTTATGTAGTACATATATACTACTTACTGCTTGACGTTTCGGCTGCGTTACAGTAAGTAAGCAGTAAGTAGTATATATGTACTACATAAATCAAATCGCGTTTAGTCCCGTTAATAAATATCATTATGCAACCGCAGACCGAGCGCACTAACCACTACGCTATCTACCTCGAGATTGGAATAAATAAGAGTAAAAGAAATAATTTATCGAAAAAAATAAGAAGTTACTTTAATAAACGCATCGCTGGTTCGCCAATTAATATTAGTGAATTATTATTGAATAAATTAAACTATCAGTGTTAATAACCTTTGCGTCTGGTTAAAAAAGCTCTATTGAAAAACAAAAAGAACCCGTAATTTACGTGAATTTTCATGCAATCCTAACAGCTGCGGGCTGTCTGCGTCAAATAATGCTTTTAGTTTTAAAACTGAGGTCGTCACGGTTCACTTTTTTTTAATAACTGTAGGTAGACAAAGGAATTGAATTTGATAAATCCCACGTATCTCGACGAACTACGAACGCGTTCCATTTTCAAACATCAGAGAGCAGACAATAAAATTCTAAACGAACGTCAGTACTGGGAGCTTGAAATGTCACATATGTGGGCACATGCATGTGTATGAACAGACTATAGATAACAGAAAAAACTGTGAGCGAGTCATCCGAACGTTGGATGGAACGTTATAGGTTGTGTTTTGTTTCCTTTTTTTAGGATACCTAGGCAAAAGTAATAGTTAAAATGTTTTATTGAATCGCATTTGTGAATAAAAGTTTTACATAATTACACTTTAATGAAGTCCAAGATTAGAGACTCCGTCCGTGTGTATTTCGGTTTTCGCAAACGATGTTTAAACAAACAAAGAAATAAATAAACTCTTCAGCTTTATTACATTAGTAAAGATAAGTATTAAATCATTTTAACGTATAGTTAGCTCAATTATAGTAGATAGGTATATAATGTCGTAGTTACGAGTAAGTGTTAATGAAATAAATTCACGACCATAACCTTGTGTTTATGGCGCTGAATGACATGGCAAAAACCAATTACCGGGCTCTGTTCTTTGTAGTCAAAATAATTAAGATCGGTTTGACACATCATACCAATTCACTTCATTTTGATCAACATAATATACCTACTGTGCATGAAAAAGTTTCAAAAATGTCCCAAAAAAATATATAATTAAGAAGTATAATTTAATATGTAGTCAAATCGTTACATACCGTTCCATTTTACATGACTCATGTTTTCAACTTTTTTACAACTGCACATAAAATGTTCGTGAAACATTTTAAACTTACATAAGCAAAAGTCACTAACAATGTCGTTAGTAGAAACATTGTAATTTAGGGACGTTTCTCTGCGTAATTTTGTCGATATTAATCCGTTTTGATGGTATGTAAAAATTTGTTGGTACGCATTTGGCCTGAGACCCTTTAAAATCTCGGTTGGCCCCTAAGCTTCTTGATGTACTTTTTTTTGGCAGGAACCCATTTCTCTTATAAACTATTTTGTGTGATGGTTAAGTAGTATCTTTGTTTTTTTAAACCACTGTCGTTTATATAAAAATCTGAAGCTCTAAAATTACTTTGTATTATTACTTATCGTATATAAAAATGACGTCACTACCAAACAATTCAGATAATCCTCATGCAATCCAGTTCAAAAATGGAAACAAAAACAGACGTCAGTCCGCCGGCCACTCATTCTCACCCAATCGACTCTTCACTTTAATGCCTGATACGCCATCAGCGCTGTCCGAGTAAATTGAATTCAGTAAGCAAATGCTCTAATAGTGTTGTACTCTATTTGTGGGATTTAAATGTCGATGTTTTCGTGAATTCTTTATCATAAAAATATGATTAAGAACCTAATGCATTATTCAGCAGTGCAAGTGCAAGCAATGAAGATTAATTAAACTTTAAATCTAGATTTAAGCAAGTTCAAAACGATGTTATTATTTTTATAACTCTTACGTTTACGTTGCAATACATTAGTCATTAGTCAAAAGGTAAAAAAAATACATTCAAAAAGATAAAGTAAGGAAATATTTGATTGGTAGGATAACCATTTTAAAAGCAAACGATATGTATTTTGAAGTTGTTGTAACGTTAGAATACTTTTTCAAAGAAATAAGTACTGTGTCTTATATTAAGTTTTCCATTAAATATAAAAATTGGCCAAGTGCGAGTCGGACTCCCGCACTGAGGGTTCCGTACAAATTCTATTTTTGACGTATTAAAAAAACTACTGAATAGATTTCGTTCGAACCAATTTTCGTTGGTAGTTTTTATGGTAATGTACATTATATATTTATTTCAGATTTATCATCCTCTTACTTTAGAAGTTAGAGGGGGGGGGGCACACTTTTTTCCACTTTGGAAGAGTCTGTCACGCAAAGTATTCACTTAAGAAAAAAATGAGCTTAGAAACCTCAATATAATTTTTAAAGACCTATCCATAGATATCCCACACGTATATGTTCAATGAAAAAAAATATTTTCAGTTTCAGTTCTGCCTATGGGGACACCCCATTTTTTTATTTTTTTTTTCTATTTTCGTGTGCAAATCTTGTTGCGGTTCACAGAATACATCTACTCACTAAGTTTCAATAGCATAGTACTTATAGTTTCGGAAAAAAGTGGCTGTGACAGACTGGCGGACAGACAGACAGACATGACGAATCTATAAGGGTTCCGTTTTTTTGCCATTTTGGCTACGGAACCCTAAAAAGTAGATCACTCCAGTTGACTGTCTACTGTCAGGATATAATAGTGTCCATCCTGATTGTGAATTCTATCACAAAACCCAATTTCATATTTCATCGACAAGTCAAAAATAACAAACATCGACATCTTCCCATCCCTAACGCACTCAAGAGTGAAGCTGTCGTCACGAGCCCTCCGGTGAGTGCAATACGACTTGACGCGATATGCACACCACTGGGTACAGTCGAGCAAGGTATTATGTACACTATCTTATGTGTTACATTAACACTGCTAATCCTGTTATCGGTGTGATGTGATCGAAATAATTATGTGTCATAATGAAGCTTGGAAGTACCAGTGCTATCTGGTTGTCTTGATTTATATACTTTATATATATAATATGTGGAGGCGTATTATGTTCTGTGCATATTTTTCTTCAGTAAACAAATTCAAAATAAGCTAGTTTAGTGATAAGTGCAATATAGCGACTTTTAATAAAAAGAATACACATTGTCATTATTGGTCTGGATTTTCTATAATAGACGTTATTTAAATTTTTACAACCATATTGATCAATGTACTTCATCAATACTTTCCTGCCAGCCATCTTGCGCTGGATGCGAGTCGCCGAGGATCGGGCTAATTGGAGAGCCCTAGGAGAGGCCTATGTCCAGCAGTGGACTGCGATAGGCTGATGATGATGATGATGATGAATACTTTATGTTCGTGGTAATACTAAAAATTACCACGAAAGTATTTATTCACGATATTTGACCCTTTTCCACCACTTTTGTATTTCAATTGCTTACTTTGAAGAATTTGTCAGCAATGTTTGAAATGTCGGGTTTTCCTCTAAATATAAAGTTTTAAAATTATACCGCAATTATATCCGCTTAAAAGTAGTTTTATTTAATGCATTTGACAGTATTTCATATCAAGTCATCCGTCTGCAAAGTAATCTATTTCAAACTTACTGGAGAGTGCTCTTGCCCTTAATATTTACAAAGCTTCGCCAGACATAGCAATGCCCAAAGTTCAGTAGTTCAGCAGCTAAATAGATACAAATGAAGTTGACGCCGCCGGCTAAAGTGTAATCAACCAAACGGCAGACCTAAGTAGGCCGACCACACGATGGAACTCGGGAAGGTCAATTACAGATGAGGAAAGTACTTACGTACGTACACAAGTTGGAGTTAACTAACCGCTCGGAGGAGTTTGTTCGAAGGACAAAGTATTTTGGCTGTAGGAGTGTGAATCTAGGCTGGAAGGAAACTTTCAATGCAATCTGACTCGGCAATGAAGTAGGTTGGTAAATTATTTAGATGACATTATGCTTTTTTGGTCCTTTATGGTGGATTTTTTTTGGAGTAGAGTCGAAGTAAGGTATGTTCTTACTAAAGTAAAAAACTTGTTGTATAAGTAATGTCAGGTTTTGTTCAAACGTTTCAACTGTTTAAACAAAAATAATAAAAAAATGCTGTAAGTTTAAACTAGCCGCGTAGTAACACTTTTTAAACCTTTCTCGCTAACGCTTAGACATAACATAAATAATGTATCAAATTATCTTCCTTATATTTAAAAACATACTGATACAAAAATTATGAAACAGGACAAAACGACCTTAAATTCAGTGAGTATTTAAATTGTATCTTCGAAATTAAATTGAATCAATCGGGTCAAAATCTTTATTTGATTAACTAATTGGTTCATTTTCAGAGTGGTTCCGAGCTTATCAATCAGTCGACAGACGTGACTTGTTTTAAAGGGTGTCAACAACGGTTCTTTGAACCTAATGAAGTGTGGAAAAATAATTCTTCTAAGGGTTGATTTGATTCATCTCGCTGCTTACCAAAGAATGTGTCTTAACGTTCTCGGATATTCAAAGAACGCTGTGATCTCTTTTAATACCCAAACGCTTATACAATAAAATTGTTTATCAACAAATTGTATGGCTTTTTAATAAGGAGATGCGCCTTATAATATTATTTCATTATAATTATGACTTTTACTTATGACCGAAGGATTGCAAACGGTAAGCCTCCTACTATCAGTCGTTATTACTTCTTTATTGGTTGTTTATTTTGTGAAACTTGAAATCAATTGCAAATAAACATAATGATTTAACAAAAAAAGATAAGCTAAAGATTTCCAAGTAAATGTGCACTGCACATACATGTCTGTTCAAACAAAACTCTTTGGCGCAAGTATATTGATTAAATTCCAACATTCCTTGCTTCGCCAACACAACTAACATGATGTTATGTAAAGTTCATTAGAAATTAACGAAGTTTAAGTTGAACAATTTGTTTTCACTAATCGTTTAATTCCAGCGTAATGTTGACCGAACCTTTTATTTTATTACTTGGGAAATTGCAATATTTCTATGATGATGAAGAACCCTATAGTAGGAAAGGTTAACGGGAACCAGCTCTTCTGGTATGGCATGTGATAAGAATTGGAGGATATCCATGTAACGAAATGAGCGATGAATTTGAAGGTGAATGGTGTGCAAAGAAGAAGTAGACCAAAGAAAAGATGGATGGATTGTGTGAAGGATGATATGAGTGAAAACGTTTGAATGACTCGATGAGGAATGATAGCCCCCACCTTCCCCAGATAAACTGGGGACAGGGCAGACGAATAATGATGATGATGAACAATTCACAGTGGTTTTTGTTACTCCCTTTACAGTAAAAATGTAATCCAATTAGATTGTATTTGAAAATCCGCTGAATTTTTCCAAAATCAACCGTAGCATGTCGTTAATAGGTTATAAAATCGAATCTTTTAAAATAAAGTTCTAGCAGTTAGGGATTCTCTGCCGTTATCGTTAAGCACTCTTATATTATAAAGTGTCTCGTTTCATTAATCTTAACACCTTTGACCCTATTCTTGGGATTCGATTTTGAGAACTTCCACGTTTCATTTGCATCTTACTTAATGTATCTGTAAATTCTAATTCGCACAGAATACGCTAAATGTCAACCCAGTTTAGCAATTCGGCCGTCTAGCTTAGTTTCGACCAACCTGAGACGCTAGTTCTAAAACCATTTCCAAGTTTCGGATTCAACTTTGATATGAAATTACTTTACTGTGTCTGTAATAGGGTTGTGGACCAACAACAATACTGCTGTTGTAGACATTAAAAATGATATATTGACACCGTAACTTTAAATATGTAAAATAATGAGCTCGTTGTTCAATAACTAGTCGCTGCACATTTTTAACTTGACATTTGATTTAAAAAGCGCTTAGGCTCTTTTTCGTTTCTATGATTTTGACAATAAACACTAAACTCGCTAAGGGCAATAAAATGTTTTTTTGTTATAAATATGTATCGGCTTTTTCATTAAGAATATTTATAAATGTATTTTTTATGTATACCATACCGTTACATACTATCCATAATATAACCTTCTAGCTTAGTTTGGAACTAGACAATGGATGTGTTCGTTTAAGACTTAATTGATTTATGATTTTACTAGATTTTTCTCGTGGTATCATGACTCCTGTCGCATGGAGCATAATCGAGATAAAACTATCTTATCATCAAGTCAGCTCATACCCCGCATGTATACCAAGTTATACAGGACAAACAACCAAACAAACTAACTTTCACATTTGTAATATTAGCATGATTGAACTTAATTTATTGAATATGGCCTAACTGAAGTGCATTTAATCCCGAAATTCCTCTCATCATAGGCTGCTATACTTCTGGTCTATACACAATAGTACTACAATATGTGCTTACATTAACTTAAAATGAATCTAGTAGCATAATGGCAGCAATGTTTTAGTTTCATTCGCTACACCCCTATTTAGCTTCCATCGGATCAGTGGTTTCTGTGGTCTGCCTAACACGTCTGTCGTTTCACTGATTACACTACGCTTAGCTTTATTGGCTCCAGCTGACTTTTTAGTGGGGAAGTAATTACACATGGCGATGTACTCTGTCTTTTATTGGTTTACAATTTTTACCATAGATCAAGTACTAGGCAGTGGTCTCGAAATTGGGTTGCTTCGTATTCTCGAAATTATGGTTTTGATTCCCGGATCGAAAAAAAAAAATATCACAGCCACCAATACAAGTTTTCTTGATTAAGCCAACAATACCCATGTAAACGACATAATTTCAATTAATTAAGGTTTTAATCTGCAGTGGGACATTAATACGCTGATATTTTACATACAACCACACATCCTAATTTGGCGTCTCTTACATATTAAAACTTCGGAAGGCACGTCAAGCAGTTAGCAGTTGGCCATGCGCCTGATCTCTCCACCGTCGCGTCAGATTATGTCCCATAGAACTATAATATGGTTAAGGGAAGAGATTACCTGTGCTTGCGCACTCTCTTGTGCTCTATAATTTTATGTACGTGTTTAGCCTGCGTACCTATCGTAAGATCCACCGCCATGGTCAAAAAACGGCCGGAGGGGGGAAATTATAAAAAAAATGTGTGTCATACTTTTAGCTATTCTTATGGCGCTTTTACTCAAAATCGTTTCGTTTTATAAAATTCCTATATTCCTTTTGTGGAAATACTGTCTCAATCGTACCCGTGTGGATTGCGAGGCCGTTTTAGTGGGTAATAAATAAATCTGACCCTCTGCAGCCCTCTGGGGCCATTAGCCGGGATGATTAGCGAATAACTTTGTTTTTCGGATTCCTGCTACGAGTAGGAATAAATGATAACTTTCAGACCTAAATAGGTTTGTGATTCTTTAGGTATTAAAACTGATGCTGATTGGGTGATCCTCTGTGTGTCATATAAAGGGTGTTTATTTATAAAAATAAGCACCCTTCATGAAACACAGCCCTTAATCCCAGTTGGGGGTTTCGGGAGGCGCGCGCGGAGTCCCCGCGTGCCTTTTGAGAGGGCCGCAAGGCGTTGTGTGTGAGGCCAACGCCGTCGCGAGGGGGTGAGCGTGGGGCATAGCTCAGCAAGACCATACTCACCCCCACTGAATCGCGACCAGAGGGACCCGTCGGGTTTTAGTGGGTAGTCTGGGTTCTTCCGGGAGTCCCACATAACCCCTATGCCGCCCCTCGGCTGGGGGTATGCGTAAATGCATTTCCCGACGAAAAAAAAAAAAAAAAAAAAAAAAAAAAAAGCTATGAGGTTTTTAAGTTTCAGGTTAAAAGAGGTTTCAGGTGTCTTTGGCTGACGGCTGGGGCTTAATTTGCCTATGATTTTTTATTATTTGTTAGCAATGGGAACCGAAGGACATATAATACAGTGTTTAGCTAATTATAATATTAAAAAATGAAAAAAAAAACGATTTCAGAAGAGTAACTATCACATTTCTTGCCGCTTCTTCTCCATGTACGACTGCTTTCCGAAGTCGGTAGTAGAATCTTTGTGTAATGTAATAAGGCAGACATTGGATTTATCAACCATGGTATGGTTGATGACCATGGGTGCCATGGGCTCGTTGGCCTCCATCTTGTTATATTTCGTTATATCATGTGACCATATACTTTTTCAAATGTTTAATATTAAGATTATTTCCTCCCACGTAGCAGGTGGTAGTAGGATTACTCAAAATCTCAATGTGACCCCAAATCACTTGAAACACTCATTAGCCTAATCCTTAACGTACATATTTAGGCATATTGGTAAAATTAGCTTTGACCAATTTCACTCATCAGCCGAACCCTTAATGTATTCATTATTTTCAGATTTATATAATTCACTTTGACCAATTTTGTGTAATGGTTGATAAAGTTAGTTATTCAGCCCTTGTACGCATTTGTTACGCGCAAATGTTGTGTTTTAAACATGTCTATTTAAATTTTTAAGTTAATAAACATAAACAAATGTATAAAACGATTGTGATTGTGTTGTTGTGTGATAATTATGTCCACCCGTAGGGTGCAAGCTCAGAGGTGAACACAGGGCAGGACAGGCAAGATAACACACCAATCAAAAGCATTTACGAGGAAATTACGGTTAAGTGACGGGCCCGTTGATCAAGTGGTCAGAGACTCTGGTACAAAACCAGAAGTCACGGGGTCGAATTCCGCTAGGGGAAAAATTGTGTGAACAGAGGTATTTGCACTCGAGTCATAGATGTTTATGTTCGCTAGCATCACTAGTACAAGATTCGAGCTCAGTTTGGGGCTAGGCAACTGGTTTGTTCATCCAAGGAATTAATTGATTTACTTATTTATTAAAAATTCTTCAAAACTTCAATAAAACAATTGAAGTCTGAATTAAATTTGAATTCACGTACATAAATTCTATATACAGGTGATAAAATAGGACCATAGTCATCGATTTGCTAGTTAACTGCCTTTGCATAATTTATTGACCCATTGGGATTTGACCCAAGCAAGGTATGTTAGTTTCTGGTAGGCCTAAGATATGCAGGGTCAAACCCCGATTATCAAGTTCATTAGAGCAAGTTATAGATTCATGGGGAGATAAGATCACTTACGAGAAGTTTGGTTCGGAATTAATCTATATTTCACATACTCGTAGAACAATTTTATGGGTTGATTAAACTCCTCGATGGTCCAGTGGTTTAAGTACCGGGCCGTGGTCATGAGGTCCTGATTCTGGTCCTGGATGCCATTCCCGGGTGAGCAAAATTTGTGTCGGGTTTTCGGAGCACATCCCCGGTCTGTGATCACCAATCCGCATTTGGCAAGCGTGGCGATTAATCCAAAACACATTTTTGTAAAGATGACATGATTACAAATGATGGAGGCCTTTGCCTTGCAGTGGGACATTAATATGCTTGCCTATAAATTTCGATGAAGGAATGTTAATAAACAATATAGGAGAGGAACTCTGTTAATTTCCGTGCGAAGATAGGGCCAGTCGATTGCACACTATATGTGTATATATTATTGTTCTTCGAACAATTAACGGCAAACTTGGCTGACCTTCCAGGAATTCGGTATAACATAGTATCTCGTATTTAGTTCAACATATAACCTCTACTTACTTAACTACCTATTAACCACTTGTGGCTCTAATTCAAGAAGGCCACAAGCTAATTTGTGAAGCTGTTTTCAAGTTATTGAATGCGTTGAAAGAATAACGAATTCTAATGAATATTCAACCCGGTTTCTGTTTGCAGCAATTCTCAAATGATCTTCTAAACATAAAACCTCCATATTATTTGAAATAAAATTATTAAACGTTTCCCAAATAAAATTGAGTTACGTATAGGAATGAATTAAATAGCATACATACCTTCTTTTTTATTGATGCCTAAAACCTAAGATGCTCGTAACCTAAAACACAAAATTACAGGTTTCAGTACCAATACGAGTACTAATTTAGTCGCTTACAAAAACACTCCCAGGTTATTCCAAATCACGGCTCGCGGTTTTGTGCCCAGGGTTCTCAGAATCCTAACCACTAGACCAAAAATACTACACATCTTCTTTTAAAAGTTTACCCGATTCTTCACAATGTGTTTCGAATCAATAATTCATCATTTAAGCGGAATTTTCGTAAGTATTTCACAATATCATCAATTCATAGTTCAAAGGAATAACACCGGTGTGTGTAGGTAACTTTAGCTTGCCCTAAAAATCGATTTCTTACGAACTGAAATGCTTACTCCGACCATTACCCGCACTTGCTACCGTGAAACAAAACAATTACTCGATGCGAATATAACTACAGCTGCACTGGTGTTCCGTATTGTAGAAACTGTTAAAGTTTTAACCATAGTGGTTTAAAGTTTTAGCTTTCGTTCAATTTAGTGAATGGGCAAAATATCCAATATTAGCCAATTGAGGTATTACTACTACGAATAGAGTAGACACCTCGAAGAAATATTTTTTGTACGCACTGTTGCTCATCGCCAACTGTTGCCGCCTATTTTAAAAATGCTGTCTTGTGTTTTAAAAGGATGTACGAATTATTACAGGGCGAAAACTAAACCTAGTGGCGTTTCATTTCATAGATAAAAAGACGAAAATCACTAAATTATCCGCCCCCTTCCCTCCAAGTTATTGAATAGATTTTGTTCTCGATGTCCACTAGTACATGATTCATGATTCAATCATTTGTCTTTCTAAAAACATGAATCTAAATATTTATGGCTACCAAGGAAGGACGCTTGTTCAAAATAACACGTATATAAAAAAAAATTGTATATACTAATGCTCAGCCAGGTAAAAGCTTGAGCACTAAATCAAACCGAGGTTAGTAAGAAAATAAAATAAAATATCACAATCAAAAAGCTATTATGAAACATCAAATATTATTTCGATAATTTTATATCAAGTTGAATTTTACATGCAATTTTTCAAAGCTGTATTTCAACAACTAGATCAAACGATGTTACAGAAAAAAAAGTAGGTAACATATACTCGTGCTTTTCAACTACTTCTCACGGAACTCCGATAAATTCGCCTAACCGTTGCGTTGTTATTTCAGTGGGCAATAAACCCGTAGATAAATCACATTACTTTCGTGCGCGGTCCATTGAAACATGGCCAAAAATACATTGATACCCACCGAGTGGCGGACGGGTAAACAGAATCGTCCTGTATTGAGAACTATGAGGTAGGGCTGGGCCAAAAGAGTAAAGTTATTTTATTAAAAAGATGACATTAGTCATAGGGCGCCGGCCTCCGCGGCATTAGTAACTTATCAATATTATGGTGACAAAATTGTCAGCCTTTTTCATTTCAATGCTGGACGTAGGCCTCTTTTAAATGGAGGGTTATGATCATAGTCAAGAGTCACGTCCTTGGGAGTGGATCGGTGACCCCACTTAGGTAAAAGATAAAACACTGGGAAACGCTGCTGACTCTACCCCATGAAATAAAATAACTTAAACGGATATAACCGCTAAATAGTTTTATTTCCTTTGTAACAGTCGCGAAAACCTAAAAAAACATTATCTACCCCCATGAATTTTTCTTAGTCACTTCCTAAGACATCGATATAGTAAGAAGCTAGGTAGCATTAACTAGGCCGGCACTACACAGCACGGAGAAGTATTCTAGAGTTTTGGTGCCAATATGCGGGGGAAAATCGATTCATGTCCTCCATGTATGTATGTTATATTTCTTAAAGTTGAAAGTGTTCACACTTTAAGGAAAAAAACAGTAGTAACAGCAAACAAGAATAAAATTAAAATGTTTGCATACGTAAAAACGTTTGAAACTTTCCATAAAATACGACGTCACAAGAGATTTATCTTCGCTTTATACGAACAGCACACGCAAAATTTTTACGACTAACATCAGTTGCAAACAAAATAAAATTAATCAGCTTATTGCTTTAACACACCTCTTTATTTGCCAACCCTATCTAGCGTTAAAGTCAAAAAGAGACTTTAATAAAACGGGATAAGGAACATTTTGCGGTAGCCTCTTATTTAGGCGGACGCAATGCTGACATGCGATTTGGGCATGAACCCTATGGGATCCTTCTCGGCAATTCCGTTCTCTTGGCTTCAAAGGCAAATTGCTCACAAGTTCGGAAATATTTGAAAATGCATCACTGCTTCATCGGAAATACGTAGGTACAAGGGAACTCGAACATTCAGCCAAAACACTCGATTCGGGTTTGGAATTTAATTTATGACTCGTGTTATGACCATTTTATTATGATTAACAAGGTCCTTGTAACTCCAATCAATTTGTACTTAAAACACAGATATTTTTGCAAAGGCTGTCTCCTTCATCAATTCTATTAATTTCTAGTTTTTACACGCGGCTTTGCCTGCGTTTAGTATCCAATCCCGTAAGCCAGCCTATACCATACCAGTTTACCAAATTACATCCTAATCCGTTCAGTAATTTCAACGTTATTGACAGACAAACATTCAAATAAACAAACAATTACTTTTATAATAATATTAATTAATAATGATAACATGAACATATAACTACTCTTTGAGATCAATGCTTGTCTAATCATCAGATTGGTCGGCTATGAAGGTAATTAGCTTTTGAAGTTGTACACCATATGAAAAAATTCATAACGGTTGAGAGACATCTTTCAATTGTTCCGTCATATGTGAATTCCGACTTGAAGAATTTCCGTCATACTCCACATTTTAATATGGCAGTAAAGTCTGGGTCGTGGGTTATTCCTAACTCCAGCTCTTTGAACGCTATTGCGAATGGCGGGAATACTTTTACATGTCTAGACTAGACGGAAATTTGCTTCACCTGATTTTGTTTATATTAGTAGAAATTTTGTCTGACGTCGTTTTTTAGGAGCGTGCAGTCCACACTCTAGCGGCGCCAATCATTTTGTATTTAATGGAAATGAATTTAGGATATAAAGATTAAATAACTCTCTTTAATGCACTAACGAAAAACAAACAAACAACGTATACGTTGAGTTGAGAGAGAGAGATGATGCTTGTGATGTTGTAGAAATAAACTGCCGTCCTGGAATCATTCCGTATTTTGTAAAAAATATCTAGACAAGTTTATGATCTAGAAAAGTAAGCCCTTCAGCTGTCATACGCCATACGACTATTAAGCTTTTACTATTAGAGTAAATTCACTTTAAAATGTAAATTATCACAGATGCACACACGATGAGTATTTAAAAACCACTTCGCCAAAATAAGCGTTTTCCGGATTCATGATAAAATTGGTTTCTGTGCTTCCAAATGGCAGCGAAACAACTAATAACCATAGCAATTCGAATGTTATTGAAATAAGGATAGCCAAAAGCAATATAATTTCATTTCTGCTTCTAAGTTTTTGACGACCCGCTTGGTGTAATGGTCAAGATGTTGGCTATTACGCAAGGGGTCGCGGGTTCGATCCCCGCACAGGACAAACATTTGTGTGCATGAACATGTCTGTTTGTCCTAGTCTGGGTGTTATATGTATCTATTTAAGTATATTTGTAATACCACTGTTGATTCTGATGTCTGTAACACAAGTGCTTAAGCTACTTAACACGGGGTCAGATCAATGTATGTGATGTTGTGAAATATTTATTATAAAAAATAAATTAAAAAAAAGTGAACGGAACCAATATCGTCGAAAACCGAAATTTTCCATAAAACGAATAGTTTACAAAAAATTCAATTGAAATTACTGGTATGAAGAAATAAACGAGTGAACATTTCGTTTTATTTCAGCTAGTTTTCTTCCGATTCTTTTGATTAGCTCAATGTCGCAGTGGTTATTACGCTCGGCCTGCGTTTGCTAAGTTTAAGCAAATTTCGCTAATGACGTGACGTCGTTGGCCTGTGCCTAATTTCTCTACGGAGGTTGTTGTTCCACCATCGACCTATACGAGTGTAGGAGTAGGGAGTGAACCTGTGCTTGCGCACTCACTTGTGCACTCAATTATATCCTGCGTACTTCGCTGATTGTAAGAACAGCCTCCATGACCGGGTATAATTTCTTCAAATAGTCAACTTCTTAATCATTACACCAAGCGGGTCATCAAGAGTCAACAGAAATAAGAAGCAAATATTTTTTATACCTAATTTTAGTACTGTTCAATACTAATCTTTAAAACTGTTTGTTAATCGGCAGCGCTGCCAAGGACGGCGGACTATTAATCATCCCATTAACATGCCGTAAATTATCCTGACAACACGTTTTTCCACAGTATCGGGAGGTGGGAAGTGGGGAGCTGGGAAACGGGGAGGTTGAAGGGGATTATTCTGTTGATAATGGACAGCGCAGTGAAATTGATGACGTCACGGTTCTCCATCGATCGCTCGGTTGAAATATCCATCAACTTCTCAGCTGGTTAAAAAGATGTAAAGTAATCCGTAAATAGGTGAGAAAGTTTTTAATAAAGAACAAAATGTTTTATTATTTACAAGAAAATAAATAAAATAGTTTAATATTATTTTTTTTGTATGGCTTTAAACGCTTTTACTTTAGAAAAGTTAGAAAATTTGCTGGAATGATTACAAAATTTGCCGTGCTCGAAAAAAATTAAGAAAGAAAACAAAACAAACATTTTGAACAAAAAAACTCCGGTGCATTGTTGCATCATAAACCTAGAACTGAGATAGTTCAAAGACCAAAACGAACTGTGTCATATAAGTAAAATTGAGATTTGTTAAAAACAAACTTTTTAAAATAAATGTATTTTCGCATACAATATTGTATCCCAATGCTGAGTGAGTTTTCAAATAGCCTATATAAATAGCAATGCATGCATGTTTCATGGATTGAAAATGATCAATTTCAACTTTCTGCAGGGATATTAATCATAGTAACTTTGGTTTAATCATGCCAATCAAAAGTACCGTAGTTCCCAAAACCACCAAGCCACCGCTATCCCCACAAAATAAGACATAAATTGAGCCAAAATATACACATCTCCCTCGAAAATGTCTCCGAGTCCACCCACTGAGTGAGTCGCATGATCGCATCGCACTATAGCTGCGTTATTCCGGGGCAAGGCTGCCCCGAGGCCCTATTTCTGTCATTCACAAGTACCCTCAAAGTGCAATGGAGACTGGAATAACCTGAAGTTCCAGTTTCTGCAAGAATTCATAAAAATGCGGAGTGCACGGCTTATACATAAAATGTCAAGTAGTTGCAGTATGAAAGCTGGGTTACGCGTAAACGTACGTCCATTTTGGCTTCGAAGCTACGTGTACTGTCCGTGGTATTAAACTCGTCGTTTGATGCAAAACGTAAAGGAGCACATTTTAGATTTTCCTACATACACCGAAGGATTTTAGCATTGAAAATACAAGAAGTTTATGTTTCTGTTTTAAGTAAAATATAAAACGCGCCTTTTCTTATTCTTTTTCTTATCCTTTTTAAAGACCGAATGTAAGCGATGCTCTAAATACTTACACATATTTCTAGATCCACTAACAAAATACATAATATATTAATAAAATTATTCTGAAGTCTCATTTTAATGCGGGATATTTTAAAGCGGGGTGAGACGTGGCTGGAATGAATCAAGACTGGAGCTAACACTTGCACACAGACTCTAACGTATTATGTACTATTTTGCTTTGGATACTAGTATTTTTACATGAGTGGACTAGTTGCTTTTTTCAATGCGCTGTTGCGTTAAATGCGCACATAGTCCCCATACTGAATTATATGTGTGAATATTTATATTTATGACAAATAGCTTAGTTAGATACCGCAATTACACTTCCCACTATCAATGATCCCCTTCCATAGAGATTTACACAGGAAAACAATTGAATATACCACACTATATTTCTATAGCCCTAGCCTAGTAACCTTAAACAAACAATACAAATTCCTTCACAATCATCTTGTAACACCTCGTAATCTGAGCTGTAACCAAACTCCACCACGCACCGACTCACACGGCGAGGGCGCCCGGTGCAGCGCGCTCTGATGCACCGAGTGCACGCCGCGTGCACTTGGTGAATGCAAACAGTCTTGGAAACTGGGTGAATCGAGGAATATTGTTTTGCGCTATCCAATAAAAATCATAGAGAAAAAAGTACGGGAAGAAAAAGGGGATTGGTTTTTCAAGGACTGCACAACATAGATATTCTCTCGAGACCAACAGTTACTGGGATACTCCGCAAGGGCGCTCCGATGCGGCCAGTCATGGAAATCATCTCTCTACTTTCAGTGTCTCCTTTCGTGTAGATAAATAAATTATGCCGACCATGACGGATCACGTGACCCCAATGCAAAATGTTGAGTGGGACAACGACTGCAACGCAAATGGTCCTATAGATTTACATGGTAGAAAATGCCATGAGGCGTTAATTCCACCATTTGTACCCAATTTTTAGGGTAATAAAAAATTACGATGAAATAAACGTCCTTGCCAAAGCAGCAGAGGAGGTGGACATTCACAATAATCTTGTAACACCTTGTAATCTGAGCTGTAACCAAACTCCACCACGCACCGAGTCACACGGCGAGGGCGCCCGGTGCAGCGCGCTCTGATGCACCGAGTGCACGCTCTGTGAATGCACACAGTCATGGAAATCAGCACTCTACTTTCAGTGTCCTGGTTCCTTTCGTGTACATTAATAAAGATACCAGGCCATGACTAAGCGAGCCCAATGCAAAGTGGTGGGTGGGAAATCGACTGCAATGCAAGGGGCTTAAAGATTTACGTGGAAGAAAATGACTTTTCTACCCAATTTTTAGAGCAACGAAAATTTACGATGAAATAAACGTCCTTTCCAGAGGAGGTAGACATTCACAATAATCATGAAACTCCTTGTAATCTGAGCTGTAACCAAACTCCACCACGCACCGACTCACACGGCGAGGGCGCCCGGTGCAACGCGCTCTGTTGCACCGAGTGCACGCTCTGTGAATGCACACAGTCATGGAAATCAACGCAATGTGAATGGAAATTGGACAGTGCTGAAACTGCAGGTCGTTTTGAATGAGCAAAATGTAGGTTTTATAATTTAGCCCCATTCAATAATGAATCTAGTGAAAATGAAATACGGGTTTCATACAGAAATATTCACAGAAATTATCTTAAGTGAATGGGATGGGACATGGCTGCAGCTGGGGAGATTGTTTGGATCATTATCATTCATCATCGTTTCAGAATCTAGCAATTATTTTGGTCATGTTTGCAAAAGGAACCAAAACACCTCTGCGCTGTTGGCTTTGGCCCCACACATGCCACAAGAGACTGAGTCTCTGTAGACTTAACATCTTCGAAGATCCCTACTAACAATTATGAGGATTTAACACGGGAAAAAATAGAACCAGCCAACCTAGCCCTATTCTAGTACACTCTCTTATACAAACAATTCACAGCAATCTTGAAACACCTTGTAATCTGAGCTGTAACCAAACTCCACCACGCACCGACTCACACGGCGAGGGCGCCCGGTGCAGCGCGCTCTGATGCACCGAGTGCACGCTTTGTGAATGCACACAGTCATGGAAACTAGATTGATGATTTTGAATGCGTAAAACCTAGGTGAAACTAGGAATATTATTTTTCGCTATCCAAAAGAAAAAAAGTACGGAAAGAAATAGGGGATCGGAAGGACTGCACTACATAGATATTCATTCGAGAGAAACAGTTACTGGGATACTCGGCAATGGCGCTCCTATGCGCCGAGTGCACGCTGTGAATGCACACAGTCATGGAAATCATCGCTACTTTCAGTGTCCTGGTTCCTTCCGTGTATATTAATAGATATACCAGGCCATGCCAGATCAAGCGAGCCCAGTGCAAATTGGTGGATGGGAAATCGACTGCAATGCATGGAACTTAAAGATTTACGTGGAAGAAAATAGCTTTACTACCCAATTTTTGGAGCAATGAAAATTTACGATGAATTATACGTCCTTGCCAAAGCACAGAGGAGGTGGACATGCACAATAATCTTGAAACACCTTGTAATCTGAGCTGTAACCAAACTCCACCACGCACCGACTCACACGAGGGCGCCCGGTGCAGCGCGCTCTGATGCACCGAGTGCACGCTCTGTGAATGCACACAGTCATGGAAATCAACGCAATGTGAATGGAAATAGGACATGACTGAAACTGGGGAAGTTATTTTGAATGAGCCAAATATGGGTGATTCTAGGTTGCATAATTTTCTCCTATCCAATAACGTTTCCAGTGCAATATTTAGTTACATATTATGTAATTACGGGATAAGAAGCTTATAGGTCAAGTTGTAGCTTCAAGTTCTACCTGGTTCTTAAGACGAAGTGGTTGTTGTTTTTTTTATCAATTAACGACTATTCCGCTTAGCTTCTGTTCGGTTACTTTTAGTGATCCTACTGCAGAGATACAGGCATTCCTTGCTCCTTAAAGACCCACAAGGAGCACAGATCATAAAAGAACATGTCACCACGATGATAATTGTTGTGTGTTTAGTACTGCTCTGCATAGATATTCTTAAACAATTGAACCATCTTGACACACCCAGTTGTTATCTGAGCTGTAACCAAACTCCACCACGCACCGACTCACACGAGGGCGCCCGGTGCAGCGCGCTCTGATGCACCGAGTGCACGCTCGGTGAATGCACACAGTCATGGAAATCAACGCAATGTGAATGGAAATAGGACATGACTGAAACTGTGGAAGTTGGTTTGAATGAGCCAAATGTGGGTGATTCTACTTTGCATAATTTTTCTTATCCAATAACGTTTTTAGTGCAACATTTAGTTACATATTATGTAATTACGGGATTAGAAGCGTTTAGGTCTAGGCCGTAGTTTTAAGTTCTACCGAGTTCCTTAGACGAAGTTGATTTGCCTTGTATATCTGTCGCAGGCATTTTGTAAGAATAGTCTTTTTACATATGGCGTCGTCATTTTGCAAACGGGAAGCGCTTTGTAAATTGCCTAAGACATTTTGTTGTTGAATTGAATGATGTCAATGAGTAGAAGTAGAAGTACTACTCTGACGGAAGTAGGTAAGAAGAGCAAGGCGGGAGCAGAGCTCCCGCCTTGCTCTTCGTGGTTATTTTTTTTTAAACCCTTATAGAATATTTTTATTTCTCGAGTTTTTTGTTTTAATAAATATTTATTAAATAAATATTTATTGTAAACGGCGCGTCGCCAAGGTTGCAAGGTATTTTATAAAATTACGACTTTTTACGATATGCCTTAGGCAATTTACAAAGCGCTTCCCGTTTGCAAAATGACGACGCCATATGTAAAAAGACCATTCTTACAAAATGCCTGCGACATATCAATAAACAACTATTCCGCTTAGCTTCTGTTCGGTTACTTTTAGTGACTCTACTGCAGGGATAATGGCATTCTTTGCTCCTTAAAAACCCACAAGATGCACAGGTCATACAGGAACATGTCACCACGATGAAAATTGTTGTGTGTTAAGAACTGTTCTGCATAGATATTCTTAAACAATTGAACCATCTTGACACACCCTCTTGTAATCTGAGCTGTAACCAAACTCCACCACGCACCGACTCACACGAGGGCGCCCGGTGCAGCGCGCTCTGATGCACCGAGTGCACGCTGTGAATGCACACAGTCATGGAAATCAACGCAATGTGAATGGAAATAGGACATGACTGAAACTGGAGGTCTTTCTGAATGAGCAAAATGTAGGCTTTATAATAAGGCCCATTCAACAATGACTAGAAAAAATTAAATACGGGTTTCATTCAGAAAGATTCATGGAAATTGTCTTATGTGAATGGGATGGGACATGGCTGCAGCTGGGGAGATTTTTGGATCATTATTATTTATAATCGTTTCATCATCTAGCGATTACTTTGCTCGTGTTTGCAAAAGGAACCAAAAAGGTCCTACGCATGCCACAAGAGACTGGGTCCCTGTAGACCCGAGAGTTTCCAAGATCAGAATACAGCCCGGGTTTGTCATCACTTATATTATCAGAATTTGGCGAGCGTGGTGATTAAGCCAAAGCTCGTCTTTGTAACGGAAACATGCGATAAGCTTGTAGGGGTGTGGGTTTTAAGGCCCATACCGTTTGGTATTTAGGATTGTTCCACGTTGTGCGCCTTTTGTGCCCTATTTGTAGTGCAGTAAAAAAATGTGCTTGTCAAAGCACAAAGGAGGTTTAAGTTGTCAAGAACTAAGTATCATTATTTTTAGTTTTAAACCCGTCCTAAGTTATCATATACCTAAATTCCGACCATGCAATCCTGTGACAGCCCTACTAAAGCAAGCCATACAAGTAATTTAGGTCGTGTACCCAACACCTGGTCCTTTAATGTAAAGCAGGCATCGTGTTCGTTTTCATATAAAATGAAAAATCCGCCGCAACAATATGCGGTAAATATTTCCCTGGATACGCGAAAATAATGCGTGAAGTTCGAAGATTTAAATCGCTAGATAGCCCTCGTTTTACGTCGACCCACTCTGAAACTAACACTTAAATTTGAAGCGACGGTCGCTTCTTATCCCAATGACAGCATGTTGAAACCTATGTAGGGCTGCCATCCGTCCGGGTTTCCCCGGATTTGTCCTAGTTTAGAGGGCGTCCGGGGTGCGTCCGGCGGGCACAGTAAAGACAGACGTCCGGGGAAGATACCGAAGTCCGGGGATGGTTTCATAAGAAGACAGACCAAAAAAAAAAACGCCACTTCCAACCAACGATTTTATGAAGGTGAAGCTTTGATGTCCGGCTTTCGGACTCTACAATCCGGGGTTATCTCGCCTCTTGTCCTGCTTTCCAAATGTTTGAGATGGCAGCCCTAAACCTATGTCATGTATATCAAAATATTGCCACAATTTTCGGGTGTCGAGACATATCTAGCGATATAAATCTATGGTAAAGTAAGCTTGTTTGCGCGGGTAACAAGATACGTGATCATGTGCTTATCTGGCGGGTGAGAGGAATTACGCATTCATCGGTGTTATTATGCGAATAAAAACGTCATTGGTTCGTTTCGGATTCCATTTTTAGGGGAGTAATGTTCATTTGGGTAGAATATGGTGCTAACGCCTGGATTACGGTTTGGTATTTGTGACAAGCTTGGTAATTAACACTCACATGTCCAACGGCATATTAAGAAGCACTTATTGAAGGACATGACTTGAAAATTAATTAATTGGAATCTTATTAATATGATCATATTTTTTTTATTTTAATCCCATATTGATCGTCATTAAAAATTCTGTTTGAGCATACAAGAAAACGTACACTAAGTTGTATCAAGCGATAACTACTCGCAGCTAACCTTTCATTAACACTTCGCGCTTAGAACGAATTCAAATTGATTCCTATCAGATTGTTTGCACTTACTTTGCTTAACGTACATTATTGTCGGGAGTAATGAGTACAACTGTTCTAGCCCCACGTTGGGCGCCAATACAACAAGGAAGAAAAATAATTAATGTTGCGTCAAATAACCATACATCTTAGACTGGTATTGAGCATAATCTTGTAATGTGGTGAAACCAACAACTCCTTGGAGATTCACCTAGCAAAATTATTCTGTTGATTTTAATTTTCGACGACTTTTGTATCAATGTTTGACAAATAAACAGATAAAACGATTTCAAAACAATCCAAACCGATCGTAAAATCCAAATCAACGATGAAGATAGCAAGAGTTTCAAAAACAAAATCACAAAATGAAAACAGTTAATGTATTCAGGTGAAAGTTCCTATTACCGCCAGTGTTATTCCGTGAGGGGAAGCCAATGGTAGTTAATGTTTCGTTAACACTCCGGGGTTGGAACACGTCCAAATTGATCTCGTTCTGATTTGAAGTAAATAAATAAGTAAATATTTCACAACATCACATATGTACATTGATCTGACTCCGTTTTAAGTAGCCTAGGCACTTGTGTTACAGACATCAGAATCAACAGTGGTATTACAAATATATGTACTTAAATAGATAAATATAACACCCAGACCAAGACAAACATACATGTTCATGCACACAAATGTTTGTCCTGTGCGAGAATCGAACCTGCGACCTCTTGTATAATAGGCAACATCATGACACATATTACACCAAGCGGGTCGTCCAATAAGCTCTAAGCCTCTTAAAATTCTCTTGCCTTGTATCATTTCCAATCCGTAAGTATGTCTGTTTGTCCTGGTCTGGGTGTTAAATGTATGTATTTTATTATATTAGTATTAGCCCTGTTGAATCTGATTATCTTTAACACAAGTGCTTCAGCTACATAACACGGAGTCAGATCAATGTATTGTGATGTTGTGAGATATTTATTTATTATTTATTTTGTCTAAAAAGGTGTTTGAACCTTAACCGAACAACCTAAAAGCCTGCTTTGTCTGAAAACATTATCGCGGTATTTTACACGTCCCGCCTTAATTTACCCTTTGTTCCTGACGAAAGATAAACAGCGCTGGGTAAGTAATCTGGTGTTTAACTTTAATTAAACACTTTAATTATTTTATTAAATACTGAAACTCCGAATTTGTTTACATACATAATCTGAAAGGTAAATGTTTTAAGCATGTAGCCCCTTGTTGGGCGCCATTTCTAAGCGGGCCATTTCAAGGGCGAATTGTGAAAAGAATTGCCATATTCATTCAAGTTGTCACATTAAATATTCCCCATAAAAATAGTATTTGTTTGTCAGTAAAGTGAGAATATTTAAGCGAAATAAGCAAATATTCACAGCTTAGTACGAAAACAAAGTGCTTCCCGACGCGTGTGTGTACATATCTGTAAACGAACTTATACTACCTTCCTTACCAGCATAAATAAATAAATAAATAAATAAATAAAGCGGTCGTCTGTAATGTGGAGATACTTCCCCAGACGAGCGGCTTATTCGAGTTCTAATAAGCTTTACATTTCTTCAAAAAAGTCTCTAATTTAAGTGTCTTGGCATTCGCTACCACAACAAGAAATGGAACTAATTATCAGCTTGCGTTGGATATGTGAATCAGATCTGTTGGACTTACGCCCGTTTTTTTGCATCCTTAACTAATAATAAATCTTTGGTTGTGGTTTGGTAACACGCGTCATTTTTATGTCGTAGGTGAAATAAATGTGAATGTTTCTACGACGTGCCGGGCGGGTTGGTCAAGTGGTCAGAGATCCTGGCTACAAAACCCGGTAATCCCGCCAGGGGCAAATGTTTGAGTGATGATCATCGAAATTTATTTGTACACGAGTCATGGATGTTTATAAAAGTACAAGCAGCCGCCCGCGATTCCGTCCGCGTTGTTTTCGTTCTCCGCGCATATAGGTTTATACATAGCCTTAAGCCTTCCTCGTGAAATGGACAATCCAAAACAAAAATATTTTTTCATAAGCGCGTTCAAACAAACATACGATGATGATGATGACGAAATTATGGAGTTTTGAGGTCTGACACTTTAGCCGACGATATATACCTTAGATATTTTATTTGGTCCTTTGTATAATGTTTCCTAATGAAATATCAATAATTGAAGTTGCCGTTTATCATCAAAGTTTACGAAAAGACGGCAAATATCGAACTTTTCTTTTCACTTTTTGTAAAATACTATAAACCAAAAGCAATTTCAACTTTCAACTAGTAAATTAACTTCCTCTAAACCGTTTTATCTTGAGGGAAAATATAAGAAAAACTGATTTCTCACTTCAGAGACTTAATATTAATGAGCTGTTTTTATTCTCTTTTTGTATTTGTTTTTTTAAGCCTAGCTTTCGTTCAGCATGAAGTCCTGTGAGAATTACGGGTAGTTTTCAAGGATAAAAGTTGCTTATCAGGGATAATGTACGAGTATGTAATTCTAACGGTATTATTAGTAAGATTTTCTACATCGGTTCAGTAGTTTCAGAGCCTATTCAATTCAAACATAAAATCGAAATCAATTCTCCATATTTGTGGAGAATTGATTTAAACACGTGGGTTCAAGAATATAACCTACCTATATTACTCAAGGATGCAACGCCCCGATGATCTAGTGGTTTAAGTACCGGGCCGTGGTCTCGGGGTCCTGTGTTATATTCCCGGGTCGGGAAAAAGTGTTGTTTTTTCTAAATACAGCTTGGGTATGTGGCCAACCCGTATATAGAAAGCGTGGTGATTTTGCCACACGACAACACGATTTCAAATATGGAGGCCTGTGGCCTTTATATTGAGACATCCATAGGCTGGTACATTTTGTTTTTACTTAAGGAAAATGCAGCATTCTCATGGTGAACGAATCATTGAAATCCGTCCGAACGTTTTTAAGTTTATTCGCACCAAACAAACAACGTTTCCTCTTTAAAACATTAGTGTGGAAGTATACATTAAAAAACTATGAAATACGAGCGCCTCAACAACTTCTATTAGTGCCGGGTCTAATTTTAAAGCAAACAGGAGGAATATATATAAAATGTTCCGTTGACAAACGCACAATGGTCGCGTTTGGCTCGGTGCCACGGAATGTCGGGTCACGGCTACCGGGTCAGACGGTGTTCTGGAAAACTTGGCCCTGTTATGCTGTTACACGGAAATCGAAAGGGATTAGAGCCTTTTTAGGGTTTCGTGACCAAATGGTAAAAAACGGAACCCTTATAGATTCAGATTCTTTCTTCATTTCTGTCTGTCTGTCTGTCTGTCTGTCTGTCTTCTTATACGGCTACTTTTTTCCATAAGTATAAGTTTTAACTATAAGAACTATACGTTATGTATATTTATTGTTTTTGTTTGTAGTCATTAATGTGAGTTACGGTCATTGTGTTATATTGTATCTTAAAGCCCTCCTCGGCAAAGAACTACCTATCTGACACAAAAAAAAACAATTCGAACCAGTGGTTCCTAAGATTGGCGCGTTCAAATAAACTCTTTAGGTTTATTAAATTAGTATAGATAATGCACCCATCATATTTTTCGTCATCTTCCTTATATTTTTATCTCTACCCTTTTTTATTCAACCGAGTCTTTCCTGTAATTTCAGTACGCAGATAGGCTCGCTACCCACCTCACGATAACAGCCTCATTTGAAGGAACAATGTTATCTCAAACACAACGGGGTAAATAGACCCGCAAGCTAGAGAAACATTGTATTTCAAAGAGAAAATATTATCTTAATGCATTTAAATACAAAGGCGGTTTGATAAGTTCGTGCAAAGTCCGAGAGCTTATGCTATTGCTTCGTTTTGAGTTTATGTTTGATTACTAGCATCTTTTAGAGGACCATACGCAAAGTTTCAGCTTGATCGGCCTACTTCTTTGTGTTTGGCATTGATTCGCGTAAAGGAAGTCGAGTAATTTTCAGAACATTTTGTGAAACAGAATTTCGTGTGGTGATTTCACATTACTGTCTGAAAAGCAGAACTCCTCAAGAGACAAAAGTGATGATTGACAAACATTATGGAGACTCTGCACCTTACATTATCAAGTGTTTAAAAAAAATTGCAGTGATCTTATGGGTCCAAGTGATGCTAAGCCATCTGGACGTCCTGTAGAGGGTACTACTGCAGTAATGTTGGTTGAAATCCATGACATAGTGATAGATGACAGAAAAGTGAAGATGCATGAGATTACTAGTGCTATGGACATCTCGAATCAACGAGTACATAATATTATTCACCAACATTCAGAGACGAGAAAGCTGTCTGAAAATGACATTTTTTATTATGGAAATGTACCAGCGCACACCCCAGAAGTTGTGGTCCCAAAATTAGTAGAAATAGGCTCCCAATTTGTTTGTGTTTGTATTATCTCCCTGTTATTCTACAGAATTGACTCCCTTTGACTGTATCTGTCGCTTTATTTAAAAAAAATATTTGCATGAATAAGATTTTGTTCAAACAACGAGGTGATGGCTGAAAAATTTGGCTATTTTTTAGACCTTTACAAATCCTATTATTTGGAAAGGATTAACTTATTTGAAAAGCGTTAAATTACGTGTATAAGCCTCTAAGGAGTCTATGTCGAAGAATAAAAAAGGTTTACCTCAAAAAGTATCATACTTTTTATTTTTGCACGAACTTATCAAACTGCCCTCGTACATGCATGAATATCGTATGTAGTTAATTCTTTGACATTTCTTTTTCTTTCCAGCCGCAAATCGGTCCTAAATATTTGTTATAAAACCTTGAGTCATAAATAATAAGCTCCATCTTTAAAAAAAATCGGTTGGCAGATTTAAGCATTATTCGAAGATGCATACCAATACCATATGAGCAAGCCAAAATTACAGTTATTGTCAAAACGTCTAGATAATCTATGAAAACAAAGAATTATTTGGTAAACACTTTATTTTACTAAAATCATAAGAATACTTCAAATAAAAAAGTCCGCCAAGTGCGAGTCGGACTCGCGCACTGGGTTCCGTACAAATTCTATTTTTGACGTATTAAAAAACTACTTACTAGATTTCGTTCGAACTAATTTTCGTTGGTAGTTTTTATGATAATGTACATTATATATTTATTTTAGATTTATCATCCTCCTATTTTAGAAAAGTTAGAGGGGGGGGGGACACAATTTTCCACTTTGGAAGGTTCTCTCACGCAAAGTTTTCACTTTAGAAAAAAATATATTAGAAACATCAATATCATTTTTTAAGACCTTTTAATAGATACCCCACACGTATATGTTCAATGAAAAAAAAATATTTTGAGTAGGTACCAGTTGTAACTATGAGGACACTCAATTTTTTTTATTTTTTTTCTATTTTCGTATGAAAACCTTGTTGCGGTTCACAGAATACACATCCACACACTAAATTTCAACACTATAGTACTTATAGTTTCGGAAAAAAGTGGCTGTGACAGACTGGCGGACAGACAGACAGACAGACATGACGAATCTATAAGGGTTCAGTTTTTTTGCCATTTGGCTACGGAACCCTAAAAACTATATACCTACGTAGCTTTATTCAATTCTGGAACAAAAAACACAGTATCCGTCTTCAGAACATAACTTCCAATATTTTACTAGTTCCGACGTCGAGGAAGGCAAACCTTGTTAGCGATACTTTATACCGCGTCCTATCCCATTCAGATATCGGATGAGACCGGGTGACAGAGTTAGGAAAGAAAACATTAAATATCCTAGTCGTGATAAAAGTCAGGGACGATCTGATATTTTAAGGACTAGCAGAAAGTAGATTTAAATTAAAAACCGATCTCATTCTCGTAGTTTTACTCGTAATTCGTATAATATGTTTGAGTATATAATTTCGTTTGACGTCGACTAAACTTCCACCGAAGTTTTACCTACCACAAACATACATTGAACGCGCTAATCCCAGAAACTACTGGTACGAATAATTGGAAAAAGAGTTTTATATGGACAATCCATTTTTCGAGGAAGGCTTTAAGCATATGATAACACTATGTGTGCGGAACCCAAAATCCACGCGGACGGAGTCGCGAGCGGCCGCTGGAATCCAAATAAGAAGAAATAAACTATGAACTATTGTATTAATTAATACAAAATCCAAAGATCTTTCTTCCATACCATGACACCAGATTTTAATAACAATGTGTATTGTTAAAAGATGCTTGCTTGAAAAAAACGCTTGGTATTATATTTCTAACGAAGACTACTTACAAATTGTAACGATAATAACATTTATAATTGCCTTAGCGTTGGTGTGAGACAGTATTTAATGGCACTTTAATTGTTTTCTCGGCAAAGAAGTTGATTAAAAATTATCTCAATTCACCACGATCTTCGTAATTATTCATCGAAATACTCTAGACACGAATAAACATTCCGCGTTGACATTTTCTATTTCAAACATTGGCACGGAGAAATGAAATAGCTTCTATAGGAAACGATAATTAATGGTTAACATTTATATACTTAGAAATTAGAGAGAAATGTTCAACATAATAAGTTATTATATAACGCGGAGAAACCGTTTAGGATTAATTTGAATATGTAAATTACATAACATAATAATAAAGCCGGCTTTTCATTTAGCTTCGAACCTAAGATAATAATGTATATCCTGAATCAGGCCAAAGCGATGTAACTACACTATATATTCCATTGTAATCATTAACTATGGCCTTAACAAATAATTATAAATATTATGTAATTAAAGTTTGCTGAGTTCCATAAACTAAAATAAATATGTATTGTTATTAACACTTAATGTCCGATCCGACTACCAAAATTCAAAGAATCAACTCAAAATATTCATTATTCAATAAGGCTTCATAGAAGCACCTATGAATCCTCAATTACAATAAATGATGACTCTAACACCGATTCGGTACGCAGTTAACGTCGAGAAGAATGGGAAAGAAACTCGGCAGTTCCCCTTTTAAATGCCATAAGTTTTACAATGATATATTAATAACGATTTGCTGTCACTGAGTCATACAGTTTCCTGTCAGTATTCAAGTAAAATCCTGATCTATTATGAACTACTTGCATGCGTCCTAGCCGACTAGTTCCCAAAAGTGACACATGATCACTAGTATGACGTATGTGGCGCAGCCATGGTCTCACTAAGGGTCTAGCCACAGCTACGGCGGCGAGCGGCGCGGCGAGCGGCGCGGCGAGGCCGGCGACGGCCGCCCTAGTCGTGGGTATGGCCGCCGCGCGTTCGCCCCGCGCATCTCGCCGCCGATAGCTGTGGCATGCTTCATACAATTTCCTTTATTTGACTTTTTCGCTCGCCACTTTCGCCGGCGCAAGACGCATCGCAAGTCGCACCGCTGTGGGCTGTGGCCAGGGTGTAAACCATCTTAGAGGGAATTAAATGACCCGCCACATAGCGCGACCAACCCAGGGACATTTTAGTGAGCATGACTACTAATATTTCAACTCTTCAACCAACCAATCACATTAGGAATTAAAATCCCCGTGATTTGCTAAACCTAGCAACTTTTTATATCATGTCGTTAATTTCTGGTTAGCGATACTACAATTTTACGGCAAATCGTAAACTACTTTTTATCAATGAAAACGCAAACGCTGCCAAAGATCAAACACAGTAATAAAATACGTGAGAATTTGCACCGTAAAATTGATACAAAATAAATGCTCGTTAAATTATTTAGTACCAACATTTTGCGAAACACATTTTACTCAGCCGAAAGATATCAAAACAGTGTTATAAAATTACATATAATTTAATCATTTGTTTGGAAACGTTTATTACTGAAACAATATATTGTGAGATAAAAGGAGCTTAATGTTCGTGTGATTGTAAATATGATAAATTATATTAGAGAAAATAAAGTTAGACTCAAAGCATATTCATTTTATAATGATTGCCTCATGCCACAGGGACACTTTAGGCTACGATCCAATAATAAATATGTTTCTCATACAATGAATACTGCGGTTTACTCACACGTCTTTTTAAATGTAAGATAGCTAAATATAGTTTTAGGTGACAACAAGCTTCCGTAAAATAACGTATTGAGATTTACAAGTGGTTTGCAAAAATTATATACATATATGAATATATGGCGAATTCATTGGAGTTAACTGAAGTTGCGAAAATCTATACTTACTAATATTATAAAGAGGGAAGGTTTGATTTTTTGTTTGTTTGTTTGTATGAATTGAATAGGCTCCGAAACTACTTGTCAGATTTGAAAAATTCTTTCACTGTTGGAAAGCTACATTCACCCAGAGTAACATAGGCTATATTTTATCCCGGTACGGGAAGTAGTTCCCCCGGGACGCGGGTGAAACCGCGTGACGGGCCGCTAGTTCATTGATAAATGAAAACTCTTAATCCTATACCGGTTGCTTCCTCGGCCATTTCTTCGAAGCCCAGGGCTTCAGCTACAATCCTGAATAGCCAAGCAAATTCTTAAATCATAATATTATTTTATACAAATTACTGAATCGCAGCTGTAGTATATATTTTAGCTTGTCTTATATACTCCAGAAGTATTACATTTCCTCTCATTTCTCATTAGATGAGAAGATTTCGATCATTTTTCTTGGAAGCTGCAATCTTCACGAGAAGAATGGTGCAGTGAAAATAAAATCTGAGGGTAAGAAAAGTTTTCAAAGTCGCGTTTTAAAATGTCCAGAGCGGACAGCGTCCATTTATTTGGAATATCTTTTTTAGTTTCCGAGATGACATTGTGACAGCTGAGTTGGCAGTTTCTTTATTAGTTTTAGATTGAGTGGCGCAGTAGCCATCTTAGCCTAATTTGGCCCGGTTTTGGATTCTAAACCCGGTTCGAGGCGATTTGATAATGAAATAAAACACACATGTAAGTTTATTCAGATACTGCTAGTGTTCCTACCTCCCTCAAACTTTACTAGTTTTTACCCACGGCTTTGGAGCATTCATTCGGAATAAAAAGTTATCAAATCCTTTTTAACCTATCACCTAAGTCAGCCTATACCCTGTATACCAGATTTCATCCAAATCCGTTCAGTAGTATCAGCGTGATTTTCCAAACAAACAAAATTTCACATTTACAATATTAGTATAATTGTTTGATAATGAATATTGAGTCAAATCATGAAATTAATATTCAATCAGCAATCACGTAGCGTCATAACGACTATAAGTCGTAATATCGCAATGTTTAGTTTGGGCATTGAAGTTACATACCAATCCTATTTAGTGGAATTGGGAACGAAACCGTAATAATTTTGCGTCTAAATTAATTTTCAATAATTTGACGTCGCCTGTCGGTTTAATTTAGTTACGTAATTGCCAATACGCACCGGTAATACGAATACGTCGTGATTTTGTGGAGCCTGAGCGTAAGGTTCCAAGTTCAAATCAGAACAGACCAAAAACTTTTTTGAATGTGTACTTCTTCATTTTAATACTCGTTTTAAATGCTCTTATCATCTTATAGTGTAACTGCTTCTTCACAATTTAGTTAATTATAAAACCCTTGCCAGTCATTATTAACACGAAAAAAATCAAGAAAGAATACACTTGAGACTTTATTTACTCTAACACGGCAACAATTTATACTATATAATGAAGCTGAAGCCTTTGTTTGTTTGAACGCGCTAATGTCGAATTAAAAATATATTTATGTTTCGGATAGTCCGTTCGACGATTTGGGTGGTTTTAAGCTATAGTATAACGCTATGTGTGAGGAAACCGAATCCACGCGGACGGAGTAGCGTGCGGCCGCTAGTGTTTAATAAAGATTAATGTTTCTATAAGTTTATTAATCCATTTTTGAAGATCGATAATACAGTTTATCATGAAATCTTTCATCTCATATAGTTTTGGTGTATCTATACTATATAAAGCTCGATTATTATCTATCGGGGTATTTGTTACTTACGAATATACTTATGAACAACATACCACTTATAATGGACATTTATAGCAAACACCACTTTATTATAATAGAAGCCAGAAGTGCGCCTACCTCTTAGTCTAATCAATGTTGAAATAGAAACAGTACTATCAGATACATAAAGTAAAGTATATACTGCTTGAAAACAAACCAATTCTAAATGGTATATTACCACTTATTTGACGTTAAAAGGTTATATAAATATTTTCTTAACACCATTTGTAAATAAAAACGGACATCTGCTTTTCAATCTTCGAGCACAGTGCGTTTTAAATCAATTGGCCTAACTGAAGTTATGCTTCGTCTTTGGCAAATAAACGCTTAAACAAATGTTTATACGTTTGCGTCTTCTTCTTCTAACTTTGAGTCATTATTTATTGTCAAATTAAATCAACGCATATAATAAAACTAGCGGCCACCCACGACTTCGTCCTCGTGGATTTTTGTTTCCATACCCGTATTGTTATATGTATAAGCCTTTCTTGACAAATGGACTTTTCGACACAAAAATATTGTTTTTTAATTCGAAACAGTAGTTCTTGGGATTAGCGCGTTCAAACACTTTAGCTTTATTATATTAGTATTAGTTTACATTTTAACAGAACTTTTCCACAATGATTCCATTCACTTATGACTCTTGTGATATCTTCAATGTGGCCAACCTACTTCTAGTTCACTGTAACTGAATAAGTTTACGTCAGAACGTTCCGTATAGATTAGTTTAATTTAATCCCGTCAAAGATCATAGCGTATTTTGGTGATAATGAAACGGGCGGTGTGAAAACAACAGGCTTCATTACAGGGAATGGTTCAACCAAAATGGCCGGATTAAGGTCATAGTACAGGAGATGGTCGCTTCGATAATCTAGTTTTAAATTACCTAAATAATAGTGTAGGTATTAGGTTTAAAGTACCGCACTGTGGTATCAAGGTCCTTGGTTGGATTCCTAAAAAATTAAGTCGGTTTTTCCGAACACAGCCCGGGATTGTAATCCACATTTTAGCGACGCGCTCGGTGTAATGGTCAAGAAGTTGCCTATTAGACCAAGAGGTCGCTGGTTCGATCCTGCACAGGACAAACATTTGTGTGCATGAAAATGTGTGTTGGTCCTGCTCTGGGTGTTATACCCAGATATATATATATCTATTTAAGTATATGTTGTATTTAAGTGCTGTTGATTCTGAAGTCTGTCACACAAGTGCTTAAGCTACTACTCGGAATCAGATCAAAGTATGTGATGTTCTGAACTAGATATTTTATATTAATTATTATAACCAACGCGCATTTGGCAATCGTGGTGTTTAAGCCAAAAACAAATTTGTAACGAAAACACAATTCCAAATGGAGGCTTTTTACCCTGCAGTTGGACATTAATAGGCTGATATTTTCACAGGAGATGAGAGATATTTCGTTAAGAATAGAGCAAATGACCGAGTACATTAAATTAAGAGAACTTTTATGTGGTATAATAGAATCCGAGATTAGATGATGCCGTCCTTTGAGAATACTCTTACGTTCTTAGTTAATATGGTAAAATAATGTGCCTACACACACGAATGGTCAGTGATATGTATAAAAGCTGTGATTTCGTTACATTTTGTTTACTGAGAGCTGATAAAGATAATTATTACTGAAACATTAGCGAAACGCCTTGGCCTCGCCTGCTCGATTATGAATCGTATTTTATCAAAAATCCAGTGATACTATAAAATTATAATATCACAGATAATGTATAATTATAATGAAAAAACAGCATCGGTCTTGTAGCACCTTTCAGAGCAAAACAAATAGCCAATTATTTTCGCTTCATTTTAAAGAACTAGCATCAATTACATAAATATACATATTCATATATTTTTAAAAGACAACTATTATATTTATTACTAGCGGCCGCCAGCGACTCCGTCTGCGTGGGTTACGATTTCCGCACACAGTCTTACTAAAAATAGCTGATTATGATTAAAACAACGGTCTACATGCAAATGCATGCAGTCAACTTGCACACTTTTATGGGTCAAATTACTCAGGATTCTGTGGTCAAATTAAGTGACGGAAAACGTTTATCATTATTATCAATAATCTGGAGACCTTATACATTTGAGAAATCATCTGTTCACCGCGATTCAGATCCGCGTCCGCGCCTCTAGCGAGTTGCGCCATCTATCGGCACATTTTAGGACTAAATAGTTCGATAGCACAAAAGAGATGTCCCATCCCAGGCCCGCACCATGTACGTGGTACCAAAAAATCGGTAAAATATTGCTATTTCCATTAAAAATACAATAAAACATTTTTGGTCCGTAGTTTAGTGGCTTAAAAATAAAATCAAATTCATAATTGTTCACTAGTCCAGTAATTTTAGCAATTTTTATCCACGATCTGCGGAATAATTCCTAGTGAGCTGAATTTTTGTATACACCTTTATTATGATATTGTAATGATGATGTGAAAAATCGACATTGATATCTTGCCGGCTAAAAAAGTTATAGGGGTCCAAACGTCACGAAAATCAGTTTTTCGCAAATATCTCGCGATCTATTGCTCAGAGGTCAATAAGTGTTTCATAAAAGTTGTTTGTCGTAAAATTGTCTACAAAAAAGGTCTCTTGCAATTTTCTGTAGAATTAACCGTTTTTGAAATAGAGACTAGAATGCACTCACATATGGTATTGTATACCGTACGCCGCATACCAAGGCATAAACCCTATTGTTTGTTTTTTTCCCTTTTTTGTTTGTGTGTTTTTTGTTAGTATGATGTTCTACATATAGGAATATAAAGGACTTGTAATACTAGTACAGTAAGTAAAATAGGAATATCAGCTATAAAAAACTAAGTGGCAATTTTTTTTGTCACTTTATAACTCAAGAACGGGCTCACCGATCCAAACCAAATTTTCAGGGTTTGTACAGAATATTTAGTAGATGTTTTATGTGAAGTTTGAACAAAATCGGTCGTTCTTTTTATACGTAGCGAAGCACGTACTGGGCCGCTAGTAATGATATAGATATGCAATGTGAATTTTAGCAATTTTGATCCACGATCTGCGGAAAAAATCCTAGTGGGCTGAATTTTTGTGTAAGCCTTTATTATGATATTGTGATGAAGATGTGAAAAATCGACATTGATATCGTGCCGGCTAAAAAAGTTATAGGGGTGCAAACGTCACTGGACATAGCATATCTATATCATTATAAGCGGCCCGGTACGTGCTTCGCTACGTATAAAAAGAACGACCGATTTTGTTCAAACTTCACATAAAACGTCTACTAAATAGTCTGTGCAAACCCTGAAAATTTGGTTTGGATCAATGAGCCCGTTCTTGAGTTATAAAGTGACAAAAAAAATTGCCACTTAGTTTTTTATAGTTGATATTCCTATTTTCCTGACTGTACTACTATTACAAGTCCTTTATATTTCTGTATGTAGACCATCATACTAACAAAAAAAACACAAACGAAAAAGGGAAAAAAACAAACAATAGGGTTTATGCCTTGGTATGCGCCGTACGGTATACAATACCATATGTGAGTGCGTTTTAGTCTCTATTTCAAAAACGGTTAATTGTACTGAAAAATGCAAGAGACCTTTTTTGCAGACAATTTTACGACGAACAACTTTTATGAAACCATTATTGACCGCTGAGCAATAGATCGCGAGATATTTGCGAAAAACTGATTTTCGTGACGTTTGGACCCCTATAACTTATTTAGCCGGCACGATATCAATGTCGATTTTTCACATCATCATTACAATATCATAATAAAGGTGTATACAAAAATTCAGCTCACTAGGAATTATTCCGCAGATAAAATCTAAAATTCCTGGACTAACTGTACTTCGTAAAGATGGCAACTGTAATTTTTTTCTTTACTGGGATTTACAGCTTTGACCCCAGCCTTTTTAGGTCGTTTGTAACCTAAAAATATAAATACTTTGTGAAATAAACTGCATACTGTCAAAACAAAAATAAACTGACGGATAAACGACATGAACGTCATTCAAGTTTCAAAGATGCGTCTTGGTATATTTACTTTACTCTATGGATGCGTCCTTCGCCATATTGTACTGAGTTGCAATATTGTGGTTTAATTTATTGTTTCAGCCAAAAAAACTAAGGTTTTCCATAAGAATTGGAGTAATTAAAACTGTAGTACACTTATTCGCCTATATTTAGGTATAGCGTACATGGTCCAGGCCGAGGCTTCATACATTTCTGGGACATCTCTTTTACAATGATAAAATAAAGGAATATATATAAAATAGCTTAAAGCCTACCTCGACAAATAAAATGGTAAGTGGTAAGTGGACTATCCAACACAAAAAAAATTGTCAATTCGAACCAGTACTTAGTTCCTGAGCTTAGCGCGTTCAAACCAATTTGGATCTTGAGTTGCACGTGTTATTGTGAGTCAACCATAAAAGATAGACATATGCTGTTGGGGGATATTTTTTAGGCAATTTTATGTAGAATATTTCCGTCATACATGATTTCTATGTGACTTTAACCATTAAGGCTGCACACGCAACTGAAGCTTAAGAAATGGAGTAAATTCTCCCGTTTTCCCCACATTTCCCTTCACTACGCTACTCCTGTTGATTGTAGCGTGATGAAAAGTATCCTATAATATGCCCAGGAGTATGAAGAATAATGGTACCAAGTTTCGTCAAAATCCGTCCAGTAGTTTTTGTTTCTATAAGGAACATACAGACAGACAGACAGACAGACAGACAGACAGACAGACAAAAATTTTACTGATTGCATTTTTGGTATCAGTATCGATCACTAAACACCCCCTGATAGTTATTTTGGAAAAATATTTAATGTACAGAATTGACCTCTCTACAGATTTATTATAAGTATAGATGAGTGTCTATTTCAGTTAAATTAAAATAAACACAAAACTTTTTGTCTTTAATAAATATTATCCAACTCCTGTACTATTTTTCGTGTTTGTACACTTAGAACCAACAAACGCCTACGGCTTACTCTCAGCTATATTTTTTCATAAATTCAGGATATGCCCAGATTGCCTAGTGTAACCTAGATATTTATGTTTCCCAAGGTTCCTAAGTTTATTCACAAAAAAGGGAATTATGTAACATTTGTATATGAATACACTTTTTTTGCTTCCACAGAGTGATAACTGCAGCTCGAGTACAAAACAGAATGAAAATACTTTCAAAAACAAAAAAAATGAGACACAAACCTGGGAAGAACTTGCGCGCCAAAGGCCTGAGTGGCGCAGAACTGTGCATAACTCATGTGCAAAATCTAGATGCTAAACGTCAGATGCAGAAAACGAAACCAAAAACAGTGCACGACTACACCTATAACTCATTTTGCCAGCTGTTCTGTGTGTCCTGTAACCGAACATTCAAGACTGGACTGGCTAGTCATATTCGCTCCCATCAGCGAAGAGAGCACAATTTTTGAAATCCATGGTTCCCGCAAGTTTCGCCGTCGACGGATAAGTCGTGGAGGACATCATCATCATCAGCATCATCATGTAGGTGACGCGTGTCACAAGCAATTTGATGTGTATATGGCGTGTGTTGCCATCCATAACATGATTCCAAATGATGGAGGCATTTGCCCTGCAGTGGGACATTAATAAGCTAATACTTAATTTTACTTTAATGTACCTATATGAAAAGTTTTAACAGTATGACCGAACCTTTACCTTGTTTTAAGCTTCTTGATGTAAGGCACTTGTATTTACTGCGGCACTCAGCTCATCTCGATACTTTTACGACCGATCGGTTATGACGCGCGGTAAAAATGAAATAAAATCGCTGTTTTGGTGGCCCAGTTTATCGTAAACAACCTTGAACTTATGAAAATATAATAATAACGGTGTTAAGGATGAGAAATATGATGGCTTCCGCGATACATGTAGGCAACTGTTGGCAAATACTCCTATGAATAACTATTACTTAAAATTAATCCATACTTCCATATTACTAATACAAATGGAAAAGTATATCTGTCTGTCTGTCTGTATGTTTGTCTTTCTTTCACGGCAAAATGGAGCAACGAATTAACGTGATTTTTTAAGTGGAGATTGTTGAAGGGATGGAGAGTAGTAGTACATAGACTACTTTTTGACCCATTCCAACCCCCCACTTCCCTAAAATGGGGGGTGGAAGTTTGTATGGAAAATCTAAACAACTTATTAAGGTTCTTAAGTTAAACGCTTGAAAGGCATGCAGGTCCCTTAGTAAACTTGATGATTAGTTGCAAAAGGATATTGAAAAATTCACACGGGAACGGGAGTTAGCGGGAAAAAACATTTGTGTCATGAAAACTTGCCACCATGTGGCAAGCAAATAAATAGATAAATAAATAAACCGATATCCACGCGGACGAAGTCGCGGGCGGCCGCTAGTACTATGTATAAAACAAAGTCGCTTCCCGCTGCCTGCCCTTTTTTTGTGATAGGGAGACAATGAGACAAGCGAACAAGCGTGTCACCTGATGGTAAGTGATCCCCGCGGTTGGACATCAGCAACCGCACAAGTGTCGCAGATGCGTTGCCTGCTCTTATAAACCCGATAGGTACCCTCCCCAACTAAGCTATGGCAGCAGAAACAAGCACAACAGATGAAGCGTAATTCATTATAGTCTTCTGTAAGGTCTTCCCCAGACGAGCGGCTCATTCGAGAGTGGCAATTTTACAAAGCTCTACCTCTCTTAAATCTATATGTATGAAAGTTTGCATTTGATAGAGTGATTTAAATATGTAATTTGTTTACAAAAAATATGTAAATAAAACTCATGCACAATTGCGCAAAATATAGATTAGATTTATTCTAGTTAAAGAAGGAACAAACGTGAAAAATAGCATACCTTTAGCCATTTATTCATAATTATTGTCATAAATGCGCTACTGGCTTTAGGATTAGGTATTATGCTAATGCAATTATCAGGCTTAGTGATTGAATCAGTTCCAATCATAGTGAAAACGTTACGATTTAATTGATGAACGCGCGCATTTGCCATGAATTTAGACATTTATATATTTAGAGAGCTGGGCGGAGGTCCGCGGAGGTCGTGGGTTCGGTTTGTATTTTTGTTACAAAATGGGTTAGGCTCAATCACTACGCTTGTCAAATACTGAATGATGATCAGAAACCCGGGTTATGATCGGAAAACCGACACGAATTTGCTCTACATAGAAATCGAACACCGGACCTCGAGACCACAGCCCACAACACATATTAACAAAGTATTATTGACTTCTGCCTTTGCTTAAACGACCCGCTTGGTGTAATGGTCAAGATTTTGCCTATTACGCAAGAGGTCGCGGGTTCGATCCCCGTACAGGACAAACATTTGTGTGCATGAACATGTCTGTTTGTCCTGGTCTGGGTGTTATATGTATCTATTTAAGTATATTTGTAATACCACTGTTAATTCTGATGCCTGTAACACAAGTGCTTAAGCTACTTAACACGGGGTCAGATCAATGTATGTGATGTTGTGAAATATATTTTTTTTTAAACGCCCGTAACGGCCCTAAAATTTACAAATGACTGATCTTCTTTTATTACTGCTTTTATATTCCGAACAATTTAAAAATTAGGCCTCTCCTCAACCGACACAACAATGGAACAGGAAAACCATTACAAACGATTCAACGGCCCTTGTGAAAAAATCCCTCACAAACCTCTTAGAGTTCTCTCCGAGGCTTGCTTCCGCTTTCTTTTAACCCGCTTACCTTTGCAAGATAATGGTACAATATTCCATGCAAGTATTGTTATGAATATATATTTTTCAATGCATTTGAAACAATTCTATTATTTAATTTATACCTTATTTTTTTTACCAGCGGCCCGAGACTCCGTCCGTGTGAAAGGTTTCCGCACACGTAGTGTTATACAATAGGTTAAAACCTTCCTCAACTAAAAGAAGAAACGCAAAACAAAACAAAAATATTCGGACTAGTAGTTTCGGGTATTAGCGCGTTCAAACAAACAAACTCTTTAGTTTTATTATATATACTAGCGGCCGCCCGCGACTCCGTCCGCGTGGATTTTGATTTCCAATAGCCTAAAGCCTTCCTCGTCGAATGGACTATCCAACACATAAATAGTTTTTCAAATCGGACCTGTAGTTCCTGAGATTAGCGCGTTCAAACAAACAAACAAACAAACAAACTCTTCAGCTTAATATATTAAGTATAGAAGTATAGATAAGTATAGATTTGTACACAATTATTTTGGGCACGGTTTCCCCCCCAGCCATTTATGTTTGTTTATGAATGCTCCAAAATCCGTATCTGAACTGAATCAATCTGTATCTGAACGCTTATAAAAGCTATCAAGTAGGTTTCTAATGTTTAATCAGAGCCTTAGAACGATCAGTTTTTTTTTGTTGTATGGAGGCACCCGAACAAAAGGGTCATCTGATGGTAGGTGATAACCGCTGCCCATGGACATCAACAACCGCACAAGAGTCGCTGATACGTTGCCTCCCTGGCCCCCATACCCTCCCCAACTGAGCTCTGGCGACCATACTCACCAGCTGAAACATAGTTCAACAGTTACGAAGTGCTACTTCACTGTGGTCTTTTGAAAGGAGGTACTGCCCCAGGCGAGGGGCTCATTCGAGTGGTAGTTCTACTTAGCTCTACCTCTTTTAACAAAAGACGAAGCTTACAAAACTACAAGTGCTAAAACGAAACTTCAGGGCTAAAACTGTTAAAGGATTCTTGAAACTGTCTAGTGTTTAAACCAAAAATAGATTTCCCTTTCGTCAAGAACTTTTCAGATCATCTTCAAACTCTACACAGCGATACAACAAGTAAAGGCGCCCTACAACCTATTCTAATATAATAAATCTGAGGAGTTTGTTTGTTTGTTTGAACGCGCTAATCTCAGTAACTTCTGGTTCGAGACCAAAAATTCCGTATTGGAAAGTTCTGTTTTTGTCGCGGAAGGTTTGAAGCTATAGTATAACATATTTTGTGCGGAAACCGAATTAACTACTGGTTCCATTCCGTGTCGCGGAAGGCTAGAAGCAATAGTATAAGACTATGTGTGTAAACCGAAATCCACGCGAACGGAGTCGCTGGCGGCCGCTAGTAAAACAAATAAGGCTGCCTTAATGTAGTGCGCACTTGACCGATTTCCAGCCTTAGGCTTATTTTACTGCGCAAACAGGCCATTACCGACTAAATGAGGAAAACGCCCGAGTAAATAAGCCATAATACCTCGTTAAAATAGCCTGGACGACCTGCATAATTTGGCTCTTCACTGTCAATCAGGATAAATTAAAAATAACTTTATGCCTGTACGAATAGAACGTATTTTAATTATTTATGCTTATGCAACTGTTAAGTGAAACATTAATGACAAGCGGCAGCCCGCGACTTCGTCCCCATGTTATTCTATTTATTAAGCTGAAGAGTTTGCTTGTTTGTTTAAATGCACTTATCTCAGAGAGTACTGGTTAGATTGAAAATATATTTTTGTGTTGGATAGTCCATTTGACGAGAAAGAGACTATTTGTATGGAAAACGAAGTCCACGCGGTCGGGGTCGCGAGTGGCCGCTCGTAATTAAATATTTATCATCTTATGACTGGTACCCATCTTTGTAACGAAAACATGATTTCAAATGATGGAAGCCTTTGCCCTGCAAAGGGACATTAATAGGCTGATACTTTACTATACTTTATGACTGGTAATATATGTTTCTTTATCATGTTCGGACAATCTAAATCAAGAATCATCAAATCGATCTCCATCCAGGAAAAAATCTTACAATATTTAGGTACAGGGCTTTACTAGCAGATCTCTTACAGGGTCACAGTTTACACCTAAAGCAGCTGTTACAGCGACCTCTTTAGCTTTTACCGTTTCAAAGGGCCTGCTAAGTGATATATGTATAACGACACTGAAGCGTATAAGCGTGCACGAAATTACTATCAGTTCTCGTTTAGATGAAGGAATTGTGAGGAAATTTCGTTTGCGTAATAAGAGCCATATTTCGGCAAAGTAAAATTTATATATCTTTATGATCAAGTAGAAAAAATAATATTTAAGCTCTCACTCGTTATTTCCGACTCCAACAATCTGACCATAAATACCGCATATCCCTTAGTATAGAAACACACGAGGCAGAAAATACTACAGAAGTGCTGCGTGACTACGCCTGTAACGTATTTTGAATGGAAGATGACACATCATGCCGAAATAACGTCGCGTTACCGCCGAACTTTGGTCGCGTATTTTCAAAGCTATAGTAACCTGCCTACCCATAGGGGGGGAGGAATATTAATACCTATCGCACTGCAGGGGAAAGGCATCCATGATTTGAAATCACGTTTTCGTTACCAAGATGGATTTTGGCTTAATCACCACACTTTCTGCGGATCGGTGATCACAGACCCGGGCTGTTTTCGGATAAACCCACTAAATTATGCCTGATCTGGGAATCGACCCCAAGACCTCGAGACTGCAGCCCAGTACTGAAACCACTAGACCATCGAGGCATTGAATCTTCAGTAGATATCCTAAATTGATTACTACTTCCAAATTTTACAAAGACGCCAATTAATCTTTCTTCACACATGTAATACGTTTCCATGCATATTTAAATCTCTACCATTCATCAATTCCACAACAAAAAAACGTTCACGTACGATCCCAGACGAATAGTTCCGATTATTTACAAATTCATGAATACATTTCATCCTGGCACGTCACATTTAAATGGCCTTTTGTTTACGAACCGACGATGGATATCTCGTTAATCAAATAAACTCGCTAAGTGCTGCCAATGTGTAGTTTTAATAACAGTCGTTACGTTAACGTGGAAAATGTTTAAATACATTCATAGAAGTGCTAATTGGTTGATGTGTTAAAATAATAAAGGTTGGCTATTATTGCTATTCGGAGAATCACACAAGGGTATGACCAGAAACAAATAAAATGTCTTTGTTGAGTATAATCAGCTGGACCGACTTTTCTGATATTGACATTAAAAACATTGAGTTATTACTGGTACTACTACGTTCAGAGTAGACACCTCGAAGAAATACTCATATTATCACAGCAACAGCTTCCGTCTATTGTATTATTTTTATTACCGAAAAATACCGTATTGTGCTTTAAAAACATGTAAAAATCGTTACAGGACGAAAAATAAGGCGAGTGGCGTGTCGTTTCATGGATAAAAAGACAGAAAAATACAATAAAATATTAAATAATCGCCCCCTTCCCTTCAAGTTCACCATAGATTTGTTCTCGATGTACACTCTATGCGTAGTAGGTAGTAATACCACAATGATTAAAAATAAAGTATCAAGCGCCTTATGTTCAACTGAATATTTCAATAGAATTCTACACATTACAACCATAAAATTAAAACTAACACTGACATGTCTTAACGCGAAATTTATTTTTTACACACATACTTAGTTTATCTCATCACTTGTTTTCTGGCTTGTATTCGATCAGCTTCTCATGTCTGATACAAAGATACCCTCATTTGAACTCGACTAATCTGTCTCCCATCTAACCCTTCGTCTATCCGAATCAAACTTTCGCAAAACTAAAACCGTTAATGAAAGTTCAAAACACTTTTCCTCCCGACGTTCTAGTAGTGCGCGGAATACGAAAGCCCGTATGAATGAAGCGTCTATCCATTCATTCGCTCAAAATAGCCTATTGCGACGGTAAACGTCCCCCCATTTCTTAGGCGGGGGCGTCGCCCACTCGGCTGTAGAGAAAAGATTAAAACAACACCTCTTCTTTAATTTAATCTGTTTTGGAAGTAGGGGTTTTGAACGTTAAAGTGTAACTACGTGAAAAATTTAATATACGAATAAACAAATCAGATATTATTAAACTGTATTAGCTAGTGTTTTTATTACGTTCACATTTAGTAAGTTTTTACAGTTGCGTTATTTTTTTATTGAGATCTTGTTGCGATGTCTTTTTGCTATCCACAAGGGTCAAAAATCTCAAGGGTGGTCTCATAGTGTTCACTTTAACGTTTTACGTGTTATGTTACGTGTTGTGTGTGCAATGATAACTATACGAACACATATACGAACTAAAATTATGCAAGAAATCATGAAGTTCTAATTGATCAATTAACTTTCCTTCACCATCATCATCATTAGGCTAACTTTCTTAACTTCAGTAAAATGCCCAAGGAGTAATTTGTCTTTACCATTGTAACCTAAATACGCTAGCTTACCTTTATATACATAGTTGTGAATAAATTCTAGAAGTTAGATATAATGATCTACTAAATCTACGTGTCAGTCATTCTGGCACGCTAAAAAGACATTTACAAATTATAACTGCCATTATAAGCCGAATTATTTACACGGTGCATTAGATCTAACTATTTGTAACGCTCGCTGAATCTTCAGCATAGTTGGCAAGTATCGCATTGTTGGCTGACTCTTAAGTTTCTTAAGCCGTGTACGCACGAACAAACACGTAGGTATATAGTATATGTAGTATGAGATTTTAGACTTTCGCGATGCGTTAAAATCGCGTTTAGTCCCGGTAACAAGTATCATTATAGTATTGTAGTATCAGCCTATTAATGTCCCAAAGAAGGGCAAAGGCCTTCATCATTTGAAGTCATGTTTCCGTTACAAACACGAACATAGTGAACAAAAACATCAAACATGAACATTTGGTTTTAATGTTCAGACAACATTTTTGACGAACAGTGTGTTTGATTTTTTAATGGTACTCTACGTGCAAACTATATTGTTGGTTACTCAAAACATGAAACGAACGAGTGCGTACACGCCTTTATATTAACGTAGGACGTACCAATAACATGAGAATCATGTAGGGAACTTTCACAAGATACTCGTATATGGGAGAAAATAATAATTTCTTAAAAGATGTGGGAATTGGGGGCTTAGTAGTCATCATCATCATCATCATCATCATCAGCCGTTTGACCTAATCACTGCTAGGGAACGGGCCTTCCCCAATGTTGAAAAGAGAGATCACACCTTATGTCCTCGCGGTGAAGGTCCAGTGTGAATTGGTGGTTAGTCACAAGTTGTTATAATAAATTTGTTCCCTAAGGGTCTTGGTATTGCCAAGTTACTGGCCTGTTTGGACTGATGGCTTATTATTTTTTATTATATTTGCAAATGTTTGACGCTATACGCCACTGAAAGGGTTCCTTATAAATGTGTCTGGTCCATATTCGGGTTTGAAGAGATTTCCAAAAAGGGGTCATTCTTATTTTACGATATCTCGATGCGCACCGATTTTAAGCTGATGTTATTTTAAGCTAGATCACGGTTACTAGTTTTTTGAAAGGTAGGCAAAGTGTGGACTAAAAATACTTAAGCTGCTAAATGGCTTTATCTAAGTAGCTCTAAGCGTTGGTGTAAGCCTCAAAGTAAAAAAAAATATCTTAATATTTCTCAACAGGCATATATTATTGAATATGTTTTAATCTGAATCCTTAGTGAATTTCTTAGTGATGTGATAATTTTGGGTGCAACATAGTCTATCAAATGAAAAATAATAAAATAAGAAACAAGAAACATACTTGTTTTTTTTTATAAATAATTCATAATGCATGACAATAGTTACGTATAACACTCAGACCAGCACAAACAGACAAGTTCATTCATACACTGTGCAGGGATCGTACCCGCAACCTCTTGGTTAATATTTCTCCATCTCCTTGACCATTTCACCAAGCGGCTCGTCAATTTATCTGATACTAGCTTTCCGCCAGCGGCTTCAGCCGCGTGGAATTCGGTTATATTGCAAACAATATTTTTGTTTTCCCTCGGAATTATCATTTTTTTGGGATAAAAAGTTCCATCATTTAATCCGGTCTTCTAACTTTACGTCTGCAAAATTTCAAAGCAATCGTACCGATTGCTTTGAAATATTGTACTTACTGCGGGAAAGCGGAACAAACAAACAAACTCACTTTCTGATTTATAATATTAGTAAGGATTGCCATTATCGGTACACCTACTTACATATAACATACCAAGTGACGACATAGCAACACAATCACAGTCTGGGTGCAATAAATCTTGCACAGATCATCGTCCACACCACAATTCTATCAATGACGGAAGAGATCAACGCAATTTATTGCTTTAATTCGATGTTGGCTGCATTTGCAATTCAATAAAGATGATGAGAATATGTGCATGCAGCTTTGGAATTGCACCAACAAAAACATTATCGGATAATAATAAACACATTAAAGAGAACATCAGACGGTGAATCGATCCCAAGGTAAATAGTTTAGCATTGTATCATGGGGATAAGGAAATGAAAATACGTTTTGAATGGTAATAATGTAATAACAAGATAGTGGTTTGCCATTGGCTTCTCCATTTCACACTTGTAGTGAGCAGGCTTCTTCAGTATAATATTTTCCTTCCCCATTCGGCTCGTAGGATTATTTTACATAGACCTTTGATAATCCAGTGTTTAGTGCCTCTCCAGGTTTGAACTAGTGACCAAAGGTTTGGGCAGAGGCGCTCTTAACCACTAGGCTACCGACTCCAAAATGTAACTTATTATGTTCATAGAATATTTTCCGGCTTGTAATATCTGTACTGAGCGATTATTTAAGGTTCGTTTAGTTGGGCTTAACAAACTGCTTAGGCTGTCCCGGTGGAATTACCTAAATACCCGGAGGTCATAGCGTCGATTAGTAGCTTGAATCTGGCAGGCCGATTTTGGCATCGTTAAAGTAGGCATTAACGTTCTAGTTTTCATCTTTGTCTTTAAACCAAATATAATTATCATCCTGATTTTAGCAGCCGGGAGATTACATTTAACAAAGAGACCTTAAATTTCATAACAAAATACGCTCCATAACAGCGTATAAAAACACAAACAAATTAATAAAAGATGTACATAATTTCACTTTGACTCCAACCTTTGCCCGCTCGGAATGCAGATTGCGTGGAACATAAAAAGTTGATACAAGATCTGTTCTGAAGAGTTACTCTGCAACTTGAACTGCGGACGTGGTTCGTTTCACCAAGTTTTAACGCGAAGAGAAAATGTTAATATTTATGTTAAGATCAGTGCTAAGTTTTCTCTGTTGTGCGCTAAGTAACTTATTGTTACAATATCTGAATAGGTCACGTTTGAATAATGAGTAACGATATTAGAGTTGTGATCAACGAGTAAATAGCATACATGCCGATAGCGTGAAGCATTATGGTTATCAGAACCAACCAATTAGACCGCGATTACGTCCGCGTGGATTTCATTTTCCGCACACATAGCTTAAAACCTTCCTCGTCAAATGGACCCACCAACACGACTTTTTTATCCAATTTGACCCAGTTGTTCCTGAATTAGAGCGTGCAAACAAACAAACAAATTCTTCAGCTACAATATTAGTATAGATAGCTCAACTAAGTTTTCAGACATAAAACTAACAAAGATGACCAATTAATAGGGATGATGACACCACCAGTCATGTGACTTTCTTTTATTAACTGTCAAAACGATTTCTCACTATGAAGCTTGTATGGAAATACTCTATTATGACGTCACTATTTTTGTTGTCAATTGAGAAACTAATAACTGTTTTTATGTGATTTAAAAATACAAATCTTATGAATTACAGAATACAAACCAACTCATTAGATAGCTAAACGCATCTTCTTTTAGCAAAATAGTATTGTAAAATTAATAGTGATATGAGTCATCATCCCTATTGTATTAAAAAATAAAATATGTACCTATGTTCCTTCAATCCCCGATGTTATCGGGATTAACATTTAAAAGTATAGTTTTCTTTTCATCCGCGATTTGAATGCTTTGTTTGACTTGAAATAAATATTTCACATAGAATTGTATTTCTTAACCCAGATCAAATTCTCTTTAGCAAAAACTATAGAAAACATATTTTCCTAATTACACTGATGCCAATATAATGTTATTATAATAACTTAACATCAACAGCACAAACAACACAAAGAGAATTCCGCGAAATGTAATTCTGTTTCACATTCCTTTGATCAACGAATCAACGATATACTCATACTATTCTATGAAAACAATAACTAAAATCAATAGAATCGTATTTAGCATACCATTCCTAAGTCAACAGTCAAAAGTCATTCATCTCAACCGTCTCCCTCATACATATGAGTGGGTTAAACTGACAACATGCTTGTATAACTACAGCAATTGTTATTGAATAAGCCTCCACAGAATTTGCAATGGATATTGAATGTCTGACAGTCTCTATTCAATTTAGGCTTAGGCTACGGTGACCATAAGGTTCGGCAGTTAAGGACTCTTTCTTGTTTGATGTTCAGTTTGTTTTATTAAGGTAACATTTGATATTTTCTCGTTCTGATAACCGTTTCAATGTAGAGTTACTTTTGCATATATTTTTCCTTCGCCAATGCATTATATGCATGCATAAAAGGTTAACCATCACCAATAAAAACATAACAAACCTGCAATCGTCGACATACACCCATGTGTCATCTTTTATAAGATAACACAAGTCATTCGTAAATTAATGAATAAACTTTTTATATTATATTGACTTTAATAAAATTTAGAATACGTCCAATTAAAGGATACAACTTGTGAAGGTTTATAAAACAGCATAACCTCAAATCAAATCAAATCATCATCTCTGCGAGCAAATAATTCCTGTAACCACAAGAATATTATTATGGTTCAATCAATTTATTATTATAAATTAATTACATCTTAACGTATCCAATGTAATATTATAAATTAAATTGTGTATATTGTGTTTTCTTTTTTTGAAAATCTGTTTGATTCTTTTTAGATCGATAAAGAATTAAAACTTTCATTAAAATTTTTGATATGGAATATCTCAATAGTCACAGAATACATGCAGTCCCTACAAAACAGACAGGCCGCAAATTGATGATGTTGGATCTCCCATATGACCATTGCAACGATCTGCGCTGAATATGCATGTTCATTTATTATAAGCAATAATGCGAGTCACTTGATGATATAATTACTCTCACTTAAGACAAATAGCCTTTGTCTGCGGTTTTTTTGGTAAGACAAATATAGTTATTATTAATTAAACTTTTATCATTTGCTAAGTCACTGACAGCCACTTGTAGATAGTCAATTCTTTATTAAAAAAATTTGCCTCGTTGCCTGTGAACCAGTGTACCTATCAGGATACGATCCATTAATGTTACACTTTAAGCAAAAAAAATTGTTCTTGTAAATAATAACATTAAATGAAAAATAAGAATGTGGAAAAGAGTAGGAATATTTAACTGCCACTTTACAAGTATTTTTACAAGACGAAGTCTGCCCGGTCAGCTAGTGAATCAAATGAATAATAAATAAAATTGAAAAAGCGTAAACGTACATAATATTCCCTCTTTTTTACATTGGATATGAACCTAGGACCTTCGTTCATTCCTCCACTACACCATATCGCCTACAAAGAAGTTATACTCGTAGTTCTTAGTTACTCTTGAATCGAAAACTCAAACTATCAAGAAGCGATGAAAAGTTAACAAGGGGAAATATTTGGCCTCCTTTGAAGTTGAGAAACTCGCGATCTTTCTAGTTACAAGTTAACTGAACTGCCATAATCACTACATAGTATAAAACAAAGTCGCTTTTTCTGTCATGTTGTATGTTGTATGTCCCTATGAACGCTTAAATCTTTAAAACTACGCCACGGATTTTGATGCTGTTTTTTTTAATAGATAGAGTAACTCATGAGGAAGGTTTTTATGTATAATGTCATCCATTAAATAGTGAACAAGTACCACGGGCGAAGCCAAGGCGGGCCGCTAGTCAACTATAAAGTTAGGTTTATCCCTACCAAGGAAACTTGGTGAAAACTTGGAAAGTAGCACAGAAGCTTTATTAAAATGCTATTTATTACGCTCTCAGAACAGAGAAATTATTCTGTCAGAAAACTAGTGCCGCCTATTCTTAAGGGTACTAACTAAACTCGTAAACAAAAAGTATCAGTCTGAAACTCGTATAATTTGAATTTATGATTTGCCTTGGTTTACAATTATATAATTGTAAGTTCTCCGTTCCGAACTTTGCAACAGGACGGCAAATTAGGATCAACCAACTACGAATGATACAATATAATTTTTGCTTGCATATATTTCAATTATTAGATATGCCTAACAATAAGTCACGTTATTGCCCAATATGTTTAGGCCTGCTGTTGTACCAGGAACACTGTTATGAAGGGAGATTTTTTAGTTGAATAATGAGTTATTTTGTTTTTACCCGATGCTGTGCCCGCGTTATCAAGATTACCGTTTTATCCCATGACAGCATTTCATCGGGATAAAAAGTACCTACCTCATCACCTAAGTCAATCCATACTCTGCCTGTATACCAAATTTCATCAAAATTAGTTTTGTAGTTTCAGCGTGATTGACGGACAAACATCCAAACAAAGTTAAACATTTATGATTTGAGTATAATTTGACACTCAATAAACACGTACTCAGAAAACACAATGACATAATCACTCTCTAACTCTCAATATTGACTCTCAATCTTAAAAATCTGTGAGACAACAATCTGACACAATTGTGGAGATATCATGTAAAATACCAATCTTTATGTCGGTACAGAGAAACGAGGGTGTTACACATCGCCTTTTACAAGACTTCAGAATGTTAACGTGTATTTTCCGAACGGAAAAATCCAATTACATCGGTCCAACCAGGGAATTTAAACCCAGTATCCCTAGTACCGATTGAAAACGTAAAACTACTATCTACGAGTAGCACTACGCTAAGCTACCATATATTTTAAAGGGTTGAACGTTATAAAGGCCTTTCAATTTGTAAAATAGATATTCCCCGGTGTGCTAGAAATCAATCTACCTATCCATAAAATATTTTAATTTTTAAAATAATTAAAATAATTATAAATTCACCATTGAAAACAGTAACTATCGAGTTTCTTGTCGCTTCTTCTTCATAGATGACTGCGTTCTGAAGCCGGTGGTAGATTCATTCTATTGTGATATCTTTGTCAATTAACAAGTGCCACAGCGGCCTACATAAATGAAGTACATATATTTGATTTCATTGTTGATATAAACAACTTTCGCAGAGGTCATTGATCGGATGGGTGACCGAAAAAATTCATCTCGGATTCCTCCGTACTTCGAAAGGCACGCTAAGCCGTTAGTCCTGAGCCTGATCTCTACAGTCGTGTTAGATTGCTGTCCTACCAAACAATGAGAGTGAGTCAATAGAGAGAGCACCTGTGCTTGCGCACTCACTTGTGCACTATGATATACATATACTGCATACCTTAAGGCCGCCATCGACCAAAAACGGCCGGAAGGGTATTATTATATGCCCCGCCTGCCATGCAGAATATTTAGTGTGGCGCTAATTTAGAGTACAAGCAATGCTTCTACGCATTCACATCTTCAACGACCCCAACCTTTGAATTCTCAGGTTTCCAACTTTCAGGACACGTAGCCATCCCCAACTTTTGCACAAACCCTGTGACCCTGTGGTTTGAGCCTAACCGGTGAACTCTGAGCCTACTTTGGGTATCAACTTTGTGGAATTCCGTGCAAGCATAATGGATTTCACTTGTTTAGTAATCTGCTGTCTCAGAGGTGATGTTGTAGGCTTTGTTTAGGTACGGTAAGTGATGAAGATAAAAGGTTTGTTGCTATTTAAGCTTGACACGTAGGTAATTAACTATGGTTGAATCTATACTCTATACTAATATATATATAAAGCTGAAAAGATTGTTTGTTTGTTGGTTTGAACGCGTCTACTGGTCCGACTTCAAAAAATATTTTTGTGTTGGATACGTCCGACTCGAAAAAATATATTTGTGTTGTGTCCACTTGACGAGGAAGGCTTTAGGTTATTGGAAATCCATGCGGGCGGAGTCGCGGACGGTCGCTAATAAAAAATAATTTGAAATCTTAGAAATCTGTGAAATGAAGCCAACGTTCTTAATACCCATTCCTACATCAAAAGCTATTTTGTTGGAGAGCTTCAGAGTTCCAAGCCATTCATTCATTACTCGACAAAAAAAACCAAATGGATTTATTAGCCAGGATAATAAAAGCATGGAAACACACTGCAGGACCATTTCCGAAGCCCCATCAATCTTGGCATCGAACAATATCATTCGTTTATTTAAAAAAACAACCGGTGCTCGATCATGATTGTGACAACAATGTCAGTCATTAGTAAGATTAGGATTGTAGAAGGTATTCTGCATTGAAGAGGTTACACTAGTTAGCATAAAACAAATGATAATGAAGCGGGAAAATATAATGAAGTAGTTAAAAAGATAAGAAAAACTTGTAGAAATAGTTTCAGTCACTCCTCCACAAACACTCCATGGCCTATGGAACTTCTGTGAGTTTTTTGGATTACTTACTTTGTTTTATTTTTTTCCAAGTTTAGTTTAAGGTCTTGGCAATAAAACAACATTCTCAATAGTTCCATCCCATGCATACATGTGCAGGTTGTAGAGAATACCATAAAATATTTAGTTCAGATTTAATTAAGCCAATTATTTATTGATTCGTCAAATGCGTGGATACGTATTAAAATAACCAGAAGATTAGTCTTCCTCCTCGTCCGTGAGTCGTATTCCTCATTACTGAGGGTTGTCATCATTGTATGAAATGAAACACACAACAGTCTCTCTTGGTAATTTTAATGTAGTGGTGTGCCATTGCCTTCTTCATTTCACACACTTGCTCGAAGTGTGCAGGTTTCCTTACGTTGTTTTCCTTCGCCGTACAGCTTTTATGAAATTACGCTAACAGATTTTTGATCTCATCTCGGATAGATTTTTGATAATCCAGAGGAGCATGCCTGACCGAAATTGAACCGCCGACCTTACGCATTTGAAGCGGCGCTCTTACCACTAGGCTACCGAGCTCGTTAGTCGACGGTACTTAAAAAAGTAAGGGCATTGACAATGCGTGCTCAATAAATTGCCGCAGTATGAAGAATAGTTAAGAAACTCAAGGTCAAACAGAGTGAGTCTATCTAGCTCAATTTACTCCCAACATGACAGTGCACGAACATCTTAAAAAATTAACAACTACATTCATTAACACCTCGATGGCCTAGTGGTTTAAGTACCGGGCCGTGGTCTCGAGGTCCTGGGTTCGATTCCCAGGTCGGGCAAACTTTGTGTTGATTTTTCTGAACACAGCCCGGGTTTGTGATCACCAACCCGCATTTGGCAAGCGTGGTGATTAAGCCAAAACCCATCTTTGTAACGAAAACATGATTTCAAATGATGGAGGCCTTTGCCCTGCAGTGGGACATTAATAGGCTGATACTTTACATTCATTATCTTTGATCAGTAAATGAAAGGGCAAGTGTCTGCGTGATGTCTTGTTTGTTGCTAACAGACAATCACTTTCTTGGCAGTTATAATCTTTATCCACTTTCGTGATGTTCTGCATTTCGGTATCCGTATCCGCGGACAAACGCCGTCAAAAATAAGACGTAGGTATTCGTATCTGTATCCGTTACTTTTCACGGGGGTCTATAAAGGATCTTTTCTTTGCTAATTTTCAATTCATAGGAAATAGGAGATGAGATAGAATAAAAAAAAAAACAAAATCTATTCAAATCTTACTAGTAAAGCATTTTGCAAAAGTTTACCATTACTGAGGATCGAAATCATTGTATGGAATAAAACACACAATTACTTTCTTTGCAATTATGGTGTGGTTTGCCCTTGCCTTCTCCATTTCACACATCATCTCGTAGTGTGCAGATTTAGGAACTCACGATGTTTTCTTTCACCATAGAACTATTATAAATTCCGCACAGAATTCTTTGTTAATAATATAAGTTCTGATAGGTGACAATGTGTCTGCCCAGGTTTGAACCCACGGCCTCACGCGTGTGAAGCGGTGTTCTTCACCACTACGCCACCGAGCTTAACGAACGAACATTGTCATCGTATACATTGTAATAAGAGGGTACTACAGACAAACAAACCACGTTCTTGTGAATAACCAATATTTAACACATTGCGTACGTTTTTCTGCCAAAGCGGCGTTTTTTTTTTCATTAACAAGGTTTTTGACAGCGAGCCAGTTGGCATAGGCAACAATGGTTTACTTCTTACCACTTACGAGCACTTTGTCAATTTAGTAAGAGTTTAAGATGTCAAACCAAGAAACAAACCATCTACGTGATAGGAAAAAGTTCAAAGAAAAAATAATATGATCAAATTTTCTTGAAACTCGGATCGTATCGAAGATTTACGATATTATTACAGTTGCGCGAAGTTTAACATTACCAAGAACGAATGAGTTATTAGTCAATAATTGCAGCGGGATTTCCAAGAAACACCTGATTTGTTTTTGTGATTATAAGGCAATAAGGTGATGTATATTCTATCATTGTACTAATGAGTAGTTGTAGGTACGTGCTTAATGGTCCTCTAAAACATTTTATGGGCATCTTAACACTAACCTTACATTTAATTAAATCATACAATATGTACCTACATGTTAATTAAAACATACCGACCTTAGTTTTTGCAATTATCCAACAGAACTTTTCACACACAATTCCTGTTCCAATAACGAAAAAGTTAAAACTTTAAAAAAAAATTAACTCCGTCGGAACGACGAATAAAAAGAAAAAAAAACTTTTATTGGTTTTTTAACTGCACTATTTGACCCTTCACTGGCTGGAAACGGCTTGTTTAAAAAAAAGAACAAGTGGATGCGTCAAATCGAACGTGTTCGAAATTCGAAACTGTTGGCGCGAAATCGGTTGCCGACGTCACGAGCGCACTACGTCCGCAGCATTCGGTATCTCGTTGGAAACTGGCGGGAAATCTCATCTCGGGCGGATTCAGATGTTAAGCCGAGCTAGGCTTGGTCTGAACGTGTTCTTCGAATCTGCCTTCAGTTTGAAAATTTGATCTTGTATTTATGAACTCAATCCTAGGTATTCATCTCGTTTTGTAACCTCAATTTTACTCATACTTTTAAAGAAATGATGCAACTAAACGTGGGTAAAAACCGCGGTTTAATTAAAAACTTCATTGTGAAACTTAAAACCCGACGTTTAAGGTTTCACTACATTTTACGGTATTAATTAAACTGCGATTTTTGACTGTTTTTTGTTGTTTTATCGTTGGAGTATGAGTAGTAGTCTTGTATTCTTATTCAATCGTTTCTCTTGATCAAGGGAAATATTCTTGGGCTGGCTCCACCATAACAATTTTTTTTTGTATGTCTTTAAAAACTTTGCACAGTAATGCAAGACTTAAACGATCTTTGCCACCACGTACCCTAAATTAAATTGCCTTTAAACCAGTTACTTAATTGTCAATCGCTTTCAGGTTAAAGATAACTCAGCGATGCTTCGCAGAGAAATTCGCATAGAAACATAAATTGAATTGAATGGTAGAGTCAGCCGCACTTCATGGTGAACGATTGCCGTTCAATAATAGCACTTGTGTCTTTGACATAAGGGCGTTACAAAGTGTTTTGTCTGCCGTGGCTGTACCTGTCTTTGGTAGGGGAATCTCATCTCGACATTCCGTTGTTAAGCCAAGCATCGGTATCCTTCGAATATCTTCGCTTTGATACCAAACGTAACAGATATTTAGAAATCAATTCGAACGCCTTTGTGAATTGATAGATATTTTAAGTCCCACTTGAATTCAGTAAGTCATTCCACTAACGTTAAAATAATATAAGTATTTATTTTCAGTTATTATTCGGTCCGAGGTTTTTTTTATGTACGAGTGGCTGAGATTAATTACAAGCGACCCGCCCCAGCTTTTCACGGGTGCACATTGCACCCGTGAAAAGCTGGACTTAAGTATTCTCTGCTAAATAATGCATGTTTTTTATAATGAAATATAATGAAATAATAAATAATAATAATGAAATACAACCTCAAAACACTGTGCCATTATTTTGTTTGAGAGGACGCATGTACGTTTCAACATGCTGTCATTGCGATGATAAGCGACAGTCGCTTTGAAACTAGTGTCAATTTAAGATGGGATCAAAACATAGCGAGGGCATATCTAATTATTTTAGTCTATGGTTGTGATGATCTTTGATTGTGATAGTATTCTGTGCCTTTATTAAATCCTTGGTGTAAATAGTTCCCTTCCGTTAGACCTCAAAAGCGCTCTTTCCGCTAAGCCTTCTGCGATTAGATTGTTTTATTTCAGCGCTTTAAAGCGGATAAAATGTTGGAATAGTCTGCAAAAAGATTGCGACTTTTGTAGTAAGCACGGAGACACGATGTTAGTAAGATTCTGGTACTAGTACTACAGATTCTTACATAAGTATTGGAATTAAAAAGACGCTTTCCGACGCCCTTTGTAATCTAGGTGCTTATTTAAGTATGTATTTCATGTAAGATCTTTGAAAATAAGCTACGGTTTTTAATGATAGAACCGACAAATGTAGTACATTGGCTGACTTTTTCATGTAATAAAATATATCATTTATTTATTTATTTAAGTTAAAATACGCATTCAAAAAAATACTTATGAACTATCCAGGATTCGAACCAAACTCCCTTGTAAAACAACTAAGCTACTACAGTTCTAAAGAAACCTAAGAAACGCAATATCACCTAATGTAAGGAGCTGCGAAGCAAGAATAACAAATTATGAACCTTTTAAGAAAATCCATCGTTTTGAACAAACAAAAACAACGTTTAGCTGAAGTGAAAAAACGCGGGAGCGTGCCGGATCACAGACTAATGCTCCCTTGAAACTTTCGTGTCGTTAGCTGTTATTATTTATTTCTTTATTCTTTGTTGCACAAGAAATTGGGTACAAAATACAAATGCCTCTTGAGGCCTTATGAGGCATGAGGAGGGTAGAGAATGCCCTAGTTTTTTCTAACCCATAATTCGTTAACATCATCATCTAAGCGCTTATTCCGGTCCGATGCATCCTCGACCATTACCTTGAAGTCCAGGGTACGCTATAACTATGAGCCTGAATTGATGAGTCTGGTAAACCATTGGAGCGACTGTCGTCTGACCTCCGCAACCCGCACAAGAGAATCCAGACAATTTGGGTCATAATCAGGACCAACGCTTTTACGCGCCATCCGAAGCACGGAATCATCATTCTTATCGGAAGATTAGGTGATTCAAGCCTGTAATGTCCTACCTAACCAAACTGGTGAAACCTCCACAAAGTGATGGTGTTTCGCGCGGGATTAAAACCCACGACCTCCGCGGTTTTTGAGCCCAGCGCTCAACCACCACAGTGATTATTCGTTTACATACACACCTATTATTGTTAGACTTTTCGCCTGAAACACAGGAAGAAAATCGGTTCAAAATATTAGAAAAAATATTGTATTACTAGCGGCCGCCCGCGACTCCGTCCGCGTGCGTATGATTTCCAATAGCCTAAAGCCTTCTTCGTGAAATGGACTATCCAACACCAAAATATTATTTTTCAAATCGGACCAGTAAATTACGAAATCGGGCCACAGACGGAGGGTGCAAAAGGAAACGAGAATCACTTATACTGAGATTTATTAAATTAAAGGTTACATTATAATATCTAAGCCTAACTACCCTAAGTGTGAATACGTTTAATGTTAGAACGTATCCACCACTAAGTATTAACTAAGCCATGATCGGCCAACTAACACTGAGCAGCCGCTCCATTCGCAACTGCTTTTTATCAACTCGTCTCCACGTAATGCCCTCGTAACGCCCTACGTGGTGTGACCGGAGTATATTGCCCTGAATATCGAATCTGTCACGTTCTGATGATGGTGCGCCTCGTGTCGTTCGGTGATAGTCCGATGTTCAATTGCGAAATACTTGAGTAAATGCTTGTTCGGCAAGTCAGGCAAGGTGTGAGTCGTGTGAGGATGTAACAAGTAGTTCCTTAGATTAGCGCGTTCAAACAAACAAACAAACAAACATACAAATAAACTCTTCAGATTTATATATTAGCATAGATTGTCATTATAATATAACTGTAAGTAACTACTGTAATATTTCGAGTTTGAATAAATATAATAATTTATTATTTATCTGAAGTTATGTTTTATTGTTGACTTTTTAAAATTATAATAATACTTAGAATGTAACAATGCTTAAAATAAAATATACAAAAAGAAAGTCTGTACCTGAGGTATATGAATGGTACTCGTACTTTCTTTCTATTTAATATCGTAGAAAAAGTATACCTTAAAGCCAAGTAACTAGTATCAAAAACATTAAATGCAATAAAAGTTATAAGATTTCGTATATTGTTCGTTCTATATTTGCATAAAATGAATTCATACTTGCTGTACCGAATTTATGAAATCACCTGCAGCAGAAACATTTCATATTCTTATTAAAACGATAAAAAAAAACATTCCTCAGAAAACATAGTTTTCATTTCCATTTGAATATACATGTGAAATGTAAATGAAGGTTTCTTCTTAAAGTACCTTAACCCGACGTCTCTTTAAGGCTCAATAGGTTTTCAAGGATTATTTACACTGTCCGAATACTTAAAATGAAAGAAAACATTAGTATCTTCGTGTTTCCGCTCAACCTCTTTTAATGTACAGTTTTTTATATTCGTTTTGGTTCATCATGTGATGTTTTGAAAGTAGGTATGTAACATTTAGACGATAATTTTAGTTAAGGGCCATTTTTTCTAATGAACAACTTGAAACGCCTTAGAGCTGTTGGTAAAGGAATAACACAGAGTCAATGTACAAATCAATCACCCCCTTTATTTGGCACAGAGAAAACCCTTATCCCCTACATCCTTAAGCATACCCATCAATGGGGGCTGATGGGTTATGTGTGGCTCTCCATTAGGCATTCCCTTTAAAACCACTGCAGAATTCATAAATTAAACGAAAGAATCACATGAAATAGCACGAAACCTTCTCGATCAACTACGATCCTTCCCGGAAAACAAGAGCCTGCCTGAGCCTGCATACACGGCTTAAATTCAAAGCCAGATAAAAAAAGCAAATAGTTTTTCCTGGATCAGTTCCTCGCTAAGAGGAAAACAGAGGCTAATCAGGATATTTTATTTCCATGAAATATGGCGTAGAAAAGGTATAAAAGGTTAAGGCTACCGAAAAATTTTGAAAAAAGCTACGCACCAGAAATAGTATCAATAAGGTACCTAATTGTGTGAGTAGGTACATAATCTGGGTATCTCGTCAAGATCCCTGGTTTTTTTCACATCCATTACAAAAGCCATGTGAGAACGCGACTCTTCTATAAAAAACATAATTTGCCTACACCTAACTAACTTTCCGCACGCAGCTTCGCCCGTGGAATACAGTTATATTGCAAACAAAACAATATTTTTGTTTTCTCTTGGGAATATCATTTTTCCGGGATAGAAAAACAAAACGACTGCAAATTTCAAAGCAATCGGTTCTGTAGTTGCGTGAAAGCGGAACAAACTCACTTTTCGATTTATAATCCTACTACTATTATAAAGGCGAAAGTTTGTATGTATGGATGTTTGTTACTCTTTCACGTAAAAACTACTGAATGGATTTGAATGAAACTTTACCACAATATAGCTTATACATCAGAATAACACATACGATATTGGAAATAAAAATCCACGCGGACGGAGTTGCGGGCGGCCGCAAGTCCTTACTAATGTAAGGATGTTTTGGGCAAAAACAATATCGCATCTTGTAAAGGCCTCCAATAACGCAGCGGGGCCCGGCTTAGTCTCATTAAAGCTGTTTCGCACCGAGGAGCTGCAGAAATACACTTTTCCATTATGATCCCACCTCCTTAGACAGCGCTCATCGGTCCTATACAAGTCAATGGCAGCATTGTGAAATGTTTATTACTATTGCGAAAGCAAAGGTTGTTTACTCTTAAGTCGTACGTACATACCTAAGTTTGTTAGTTTGAACCAGTAGTTTTTGAGATTAGCGCGTTCAATACTATTTATTAAACTATACCTACTCTATGTACAAAAACATATAAACAACTCTAATTATTATTAAAACTAACATAAAACGAAACGATGGTACACATTTCCACTTAAATACTGTTTTGTTAATCTATGAATCTATTGTAATGCCAGAAAAATCATTTACAAAAACTATAATATAGGCAACAGGTTTTCTATGTGGCCACAGATACCTTGTTTTATATTTCGTGTTAAACAAACATTCTGAGTAATTTCTTTGTTATAAATTCTTTCATACTGATTCTATTGAATTTCAGTTGTTTTAGAGCAGTATTATGCAAAACGTAATTTCAATATTCTTCTTGGTAAATTGACAGTACAACCATATTTTCGACGTATAATTTTAATCTTACAATGCGACTCGAAATTGCATTGTCAATTTGTGACACTAAAATAGTAACCAGTTACAAACACTAAAATTCTGTGAAAAACCATCAATACTCAGATTAATGAATATCTAAATATGCAACGAATAATTTGACAGTTATGCTATCCTTTTTCTCCTTATTATGAATCACGTGTGATAGAGCAAGATAGCAGACACACGTACTCCTGCCGCCAGAACTGTCAAGTGGGATGACGTCATTATCGTGTGGCTCTCGTCTTCTGTGTAGAGAGAGACTAAGAGAGAAATAGACTTAAGTAAAAAGTTTAGTGTTTTATTTACATTTTGGTGGAGACACTCAAACGTGTCATAAAAAGCATCTTTGGTATTAATTAATCTGAGATCAATGTAGTGTGTGATGTAGTAGTCTCGGCCGATTTCGGCCACGGCGACTGTCTTTAGCTCCGGTCGTGTCGTTGGTGTGCTCTAAAATCAATACAACAGCGATGATCCCATTAACTCTAACAAATCAACATGTCACGCAAACAAAGCGGGCCAAAGCTAGTATCATGTATTTAAACCAGGCTTTAATTGAACAATATCAGCCGAATAACAATGGCTATAACAGTTGACAGTAAGCTGCTAACGATCTATCCCATTGTTACTCCCGGGATACCTCCAATTTAATTAGAGGCAGAGGGAAGGATATTAAAAAGAGAAACAACGAAATTGCAGCGCTTTCTTAATGCATCTTGTCAACATAATTACTTTATACCCTGTGTTCTAATCTTTCCTAAAAGAATCCCTGGAAGAAGCAGATTAATTAAAAATTTTTATAATAGATAAAAGTCTCAGTGTTTACATGAGATGAGTCTAATATGCGCTGGAACTAATGGGAATTTTAGTGTATTTTTACCGAATGGTTTTTCCTTTTTCTTCCAGACGAAATCGCAAATTATGACTTCACAGTCCCGAAGTCTTAAAATGGAAGATAACCCATAATCTTCTATCCCCTATGTAGAACGTAGCAACTCACAAAAATCAAATTCTTGTCCCACACCCTCACCACTTAACCCACTCTTAGAAAGAAAGCATGAATGGCTTTATTAATTTAATGGGAGCGTACTTGGTCGGTACCATGGAAAAATAATTCGTTGCCACATTATTCGAAGACACAACTGCATTGTATGTCCGAATAGGCTCATAAGTAAATGGGCGGTACCTTCTTAATCATTTTATCTTCAACGCTCAGCCGACAAAGGCTTGAAGGCGCCATTTAACTTCTTTTATTATGGGACTTCACCTTACCGGGCCCGACAACCATCAGCAAATTGCGTGACAAATAATAACTCCCTTTTAAGTGCCCATTGTGCTCGCAACTGTATGGAAACCACTCCTTTTGTGAACTAACTTACGTGTTATAAATTTAAGTTATGGATTGATGATGCAAATTCAGATTTGCATGATAATAGGGCCATAGAACCACTTTCAGTCCATTAAATGGAGTAGGTTACGTAAGAAAATGTTGAAGCACTAAGTTAGGTTTAATCAATTAGAAGAAATTTAAATAATTATTTAGATACTGTTACTTAAACAATTCGTGCTAATTTTGCGGCATATACAGCCCGCTTAGATATTACTACCCCATTTTTTTCCAACCAGTAACACTGCGACTTGTTGGGAATTTTCTTACCCAACGAGTACCCGTGTTAAACATTCACAGACCCCTCTGTCCCACTTGGCACTATAGGAACGTGTCCAGGGCCCCACGATCGTATGTATCATGCAGGTTTGAAGGCCAATGTGCCCAGGACCTCTTATAGGTGAAAGACGGCCTTGGTGTTACAAGTTGGGTTGTGAATCGATTGGAACAAACGATTTCTTCTCGTGTGTGTTAAAATCCGTGTTAGGTTCATTTTGGGGGTGAACTCAATGAGTGAGTCTACGCCTTGATGAGATAGAGGTGAGGCTCATTGAGTGATTCTTCGCCTTGATGAGATAGAGGTTAGGCTCCATGAGTGAGTCTTCGCCTTGATGATATAGAGGGTAGGCTCAATTTGTGAGTCTACGCCTTGATGAGTTGGAGAGTATTTTCAATGCGGTCACCAACCCTCTTGGTATGTGTGGTGACTGTGGGGCTCACCCCCCATCAGACAGGCTAATTATGTGAGAGTAAGAGAATATGAGCCCGGAACAATATAAGCTCTCATATTACATGTTATGTAAATAATCCTATGTACAACACCTGTAGGTATTAACGGCACGGATCTGGATCAGTTACGCAGATCTAATTAACGCCGGTATCATTTACAAGTATTATCGTACACACCACTCGCGTAATTAATATTATATTGTAATTTGTATGTCCCTAGGTATAGGTACAGTCGTAATCGTATAAGACTATCTTGAGACAGCTTTGCCAAACAAAGATCCTCATACACTATTTTCGGCTACGAGGGCCGGCTAACCTCGCAGGGGTTACCTATAATTTATAAAGCGCAAGCAAAAGTGCCCTCATGTAACTTACTTTTAAACGGAAACAATCACGGTTTAATTCCACTCCCCTTTATCCAACTTTAAACCTGAGTTCTCTATCATCTGTTCATAACTTTCTTATAAACACGTATAATTTTGAAAACTAGCTATAAGTGTTATTATACAGCCTTATGCTTTCCTCGACAAAAAGACTATCACAATATTTTTCTTTAATTCGAATCTCGTTCGTTTGCCCCAATATAACAAAAAAAAATCGTATATAAGGGGTATTGGAGCAAAAACAAATGCTCGATTCTACCACAGATTCCACTTAACTTGTTCTCTTCCTTCGAATGTACTTATGTTCTATTTAGACTGTACCTACATACCTACAAGTGACTACAAGTGCCTGCGGGCACGTGTACCTCCCTAACGGCCTAGGAATTAGACTTAATCATAAACCTACCTATGTATCTGCACTCCAAATTACTCTTATTTGATTAGGGAAACCAATCCAATCTAAGTGGCTATTAAATAACCGTTTATGTAGTAAATTAGGGTCGTAGGCAGTAAAGGAAACTTTGTGTTGTTTTCTGAAACATAGCTATAGGTATATCATTTTAAAAAATGAACCGTGGTGTGCTCCAAAAATCTTGGATGTCGTGGGTTTGAATCCCGCGGGGAACACTTTCACTTCGTGTTGGTTTTCCCAGTTTGAATAGGACATGCATGCTTGCAGGCTTGAATCATCTGATCGTCCGAAAATAATGCTGATTACCGAAGGCACGTAAGCCGTGGTTCCCGACTATGATCCAAATGGTCCAAATGGTTCCCCTTGTGAGGGTTACGGAGGTCAGACGACAGTCGGTCGGTCCATTGTAATAATCAGACTGGTCAATTCAGGATCATAGTCGTAGCGAATCCTGCAAGCTCCGAGGCAAAGTTGAGAAATCGAAATACCTACTCCAAGTTCACTTGAGGGCAGGGTGGAGTTTTAATGTATAATAAACACACCAGGCTGAAAATACGCGACCTAAGATCGGTACCAATGCATTTTCTATACAACATTACGCGACATCATTTCGGAATGGTGTGTCATCTTCCATTCAAAAAACATCGCAAGCGTATCTATATTCGAACTTCGGCGTTTTTACGGCCAGGTGAGTTTCTACACGTAAACGCAGCGGACATCTCATCTAAGGCACTTGAGGAATCGTTGACGCGAACTTTAAGTGTAATATTAAACTCCTTGAACTAACACACCAATTGCCTTTTTTGTCGCAGAAGAACGCTTCCACTCGCCATAGCGTACATGCTAGCTTAGCCTGCAGCTGTGTGTGGGGCTCGGAACAAGAGACGTTAGTCTCGCTACCCACTCAACTACGGTTTCTTTCGCAGCCTGGCCGGGAAGGATTGGTGTCCACCTTATTAGGCGCTAGACCGATTCGTCCCCGGGTACTGCCTGGCCTAATAAGATCGGGGCTAAAGCTATCTGCAATCTATAAGCTATATATATATACATATATATATATATATATATATATATATATATATATATATATATATATATATATATGTTACGGGCCATGTGATAAGCCCGGGCCGTATTAATAATTCCCTACTCAATTGGGCAATATGATAAAAATAGCGTAATTAATCACTTTTCCCGGCCATTATGATTAATTCCCAACCCATATTGGGCAAAGCGATAAAATAGGTTATTTGAAGTGTTTTTGCTAATTAAATCTAATTAAACTTACAATGTTTTCATAAAAAATAAAAGAAAACATCAATTGAACATAACAATATAAATATAAAAACTAAAAAAGCAATTATTGATATAATTAACTTAATAAAAATATTACTTAAGATGAAAAGTCGTTAACGTGTGTTATGTTCGTGACTAGGGAAATTACAAAAGGTCATAAAAAAAATAACCCTAACCTATATCCATCAAATTAGTCTTCCGCTTCTTCGGTGGTCTAAAATAGGTTATGGTTATTTTTTTTGTGACCCTTAAACATTTCTTATCATGATGCCCGGTCCAAGTGATAAATACAAGCCATCTCAAACACTGATTTATTACATGGACCAAGAGGCGTCGGGAATTATTAATAAGGGCCGGTCAAAGTGATAAATTAATCACTTTGCCCAACGCTCTTGGGAATTATTAATAAAGGCCGGCCCTTATTCATAATTCCCGATTAATCACGTTGCCCGTAACATATATATGCTCGAAACTAAGCTTGTATCTTGCAATACGGGTGCTGCGGAACGGATGGGAATCTTAGAATTTTGATGACTATCAAATAGTGAGTTAGTTAGTTCACCCTGACTCTAAGAGGCTATGCCACAGATACATAACATAATAGAAGCCATGCCTTCTGAAAAACATCTCTTGAAAACGTCCTTGTTAACACGTGACGCGTAATCAAGCGTATCGACGTGACTTCAAAGTTTACTCCAATACCTATTATCCGTAGCTTAGGGAAGTGATACCTCACACGTCGCAAAGACATTACTGTTAACACGAGTTATTAATCGCGGATTAAGGGAAGGAAAGGGCCCTTAAAATTATTTCATTTTATAGGGAGGAAAACGAACAAGGGGGTCACCTAGTCGAAAGGGATTACTGCTGCTCATACACATCAACAACCGTACAAGGGTCGCAGATGCGTTGCCTGCCTTTAAGACTCCATGACAGAGTTCTGGTGACCTTACTCACCAACAAAAACATAGCACAACGGTTACGAAGTTCTATTTCTATTTCTTGTGAAGGTACTTCCGCAGACGAGCGGCTCATTCGAGTGGAAGTTCCACTACGCTCTACCTCCCTTACCTAACGCCTTTCCTACCATTAATATGTAACGTACCAGAAAAACCCATGACTAATTGACTAAGTATAGGATAAGGGATTCCAAATAACTATAATACCCTTTAGGTATTATCAAAATATACACAGTCGGGTCATAAGTTCTGTCACAACCTTATAATTTTGAGTTTTGAAGACCGACCAGATTTTCTGCGACTAATTTTAAAAATAGAACATTTATTCATATCGGAAATAGAAGAACTAATTATTTTTATACATATTTGAATATGGAATGGACGATCAAAGACAATAGAGTCACGGGTTTTCCGTTGCACCGTTGTTGTAACGCATAGAAGGTGATTTTCAATTTCGTACAAAAGTTGAAAAAAGCGTCCTATTTCTTTTATTGTACTATGTATCGATACACTGAAGTCTCGAGATTTCAAAATCGTAAAAGAAGCGGCAGACCTTGCTCTTTTAGAAACACTAGCGGTCATCAGAGCAGTGAAGGCGTCAAACGAAAAAAATCCCGTGCGTAAACAAAAAACGCTAGCCCTCCAGCTGTGGCTAAACAGAACCAAACAAAAAAGAGTGCTAAATAAAAACCTGAAATCACGTGCTTATCGTTACAAGACCGGATTTTTTCAAATGATTGTATAAAGAAAATTAAGCTGGAAAGATCCCGGGCTCTGTTACGACGGCACGCTGGAAAAAAAACTGCGAAATTCTTTTTTTGGATGTCTTTTTTTAATGATAGGTTCAAATTATCAAAAACAAAATGATAAAGTGTATGCCCACATGAGTGAAGAAGCAAGCACGTGTATTTCGAGGGACCAGTGCAGTCTTCACTCTTACTCATTCATGATTTGCCCTGGACTCTCGTATTCAGGCATAACTGAGGTGTTTTTCGGTAAAAAAGGGGGAAAATCAAGGCCGTGCTATATCAAAATAATGTCCTAACAAGCGTAGTACAACCTTTATCTTAAATAATAATCAAGAACAGACATACGACATTCCAACAGGACTGTACACCGACTCATTTGGCCCGAAGCACGAAATACTGGTTCACGGCGCGCGGAATTGACTTCGCCCGGCATGAACACCGGCTCTCTTCTAGTCCACGTTTAAACCGATGGTATTACAAGTTATACCAATATTTGAAGGGGAAAGTTGATACTTAATCTCACCAGAATTTGGTGTCTCTCCGAGCGTTTCTGGTCAAATCAGCGAAAGAAAGGTGAATGAATATGGTGCGTGCAGTGGTGGCTGACTGTCTTCGTAGATTAAAGGCATCTGTCCAAAATGGAGGAGGACATTTCAAATGATGTTGATAAAATTATATTGCAAATTAAATAACCTTTCATTTCATATATAACTTTTATGTATATCTCCAAAGGTGTATCAATAATTTCCTAAAAAGTTTATGACAGAACTTATGACCCGACTGAGTATAAAGACAAATTAAAGTCTTCTTTCTTTTTTTTTAGCATGCAATAAATGCATTTGAGTAGGTTATATACTATTTCCACCAATAATTGATTTGATTTGAATTTTAATTAACGGACTTTCGAAGTTGCTTTACAGGCTTGAATATTGCGGGGCCCCATACAAAGGTCCCCATTTACTAACTACATCCCTGTAAACTTGTAATATTGAACGTGGGTGAGATATTAAATAGTTACGAAGACTGACAAGCGGTAAGTCATTACCCGAGCAATAACCGTTCCAATGTTTAGTTAATTAGAGTATTGAGCTCGTCTAGTATAAATAAATAAATAAAGTACTCAATCTTATAGTCTGATACTAATTAATCCTGCGGTAATCCAAATTGGCTTGGATTTTATTAGAGGTTTCATTGGTTTCGTTTTGATTTATTTAACAAATTAGTTCGATCCAGACTAATTAATTTGACGATAGCGGCTTTTTATCAAACAGTGGATAATTTAAATAATTTAGTATGAGTACCTCGATTATTCTATTATGTTTTTGGTTTTAACATTTCGGTTACAATATTGAAGGTATAAGTAAGTGGCCCGATTTTTCGCACGCTTATAAAATACAATTTTGTATGATATAAAGTTTTTATCCAAACAGCAGATAATTATGTGACTTTAATAATTTAGTTTAAGTACCTACATTATTATATTATTTTTTTGGTTGTAACTTTCGGTTACAATATTGAAGGTATAGGTAAGTGGCCCGATTTTTCGCACGCTTATAAAATACAATTTTGTATAATACAAAGTATGAGCTTATTAAGCCCCACTGTATGGCAAAGGCCTCCATCATTTGAAATTCCTTTTTTCGTTACAAATATGCTTCTTGGCTTAATCACCACGCTTGCCAAATGCGGCTGTGTTCAAAAAATCGACACAAATTTAATCTGACCCAAGCATCGAACCCAGGACGTCGAGACCACGGCCCGGTACTTAAACCACTAGACCATCGAGGCTTCGTCAGTGAGTATGATATAAAAATAACTTAAATCTACATACTTTCATTACCCAAGCATCGATCATCGAACCCAGGACGTCGAGAACACGGCCCGGTACTTAAACCACTAGACCATCGAGGCTTCATGAGTGAGTATGAAATAAAAATAACTAGATTTTAGTTATTTTCATTAGGCAGACCTAATATAAAGGTAGGTACATCCTCTCCGTCAGTAATAAATAAAATCACAATCGTTCATCAATCACTGTAATTCCCCGCAGTTGCTTATGATAACTTTGGCTGAGACGGTCCCGCTCTTGCTGCCGTACTTCTCCATCTTCTTCATCACGTCAACGCCGGAGATCACGTGGCCGAACACGACGTGCTTGCCGTCCAACCAGTCTGTCCTGGAATGAGGAAGAATAGTTAGTGATAGACTCATTACTTTAGAACAGATTAAGCAATTCTTTTAGAGTATTTTTTTTTATGGCAGAGGCGGCCAACGAGCTCGCGGGTCGCCTGATGGTAAGCAATCACCGCCGCCCATGGACAACCGCGACACCAGAGGTATCGTTGATCTGTTGCCGGCCTTTACCCCATATCCTCCCCAACTGAGTATGAAATAACTTTAACATGACATAGCGGCCCGTCACGCGGTTTCACTTTCTGTACCGGTATAAAATATGTATAAGCCAATATTACTCAGCGTGAATTTAGCTTTCCAAAGGTGAATGAATTTTTGAAATCGGTCCAGTGTTTTTGAGTTCATTTGTTACAAACAAAAATACAAATCTTATATCTTATATCTATAATTTTACTAGGGGTTCGCCCCAGTTTCGCACGGGTGTACACGGTTTCACGCGCGTCCCGATGGAACTTCTTCCCGTAACGGGATAAAATATAGCCTATGTTACTCAGGGTGAATGTAGCTTTCCAATAGTGTAAGAATTTTTTGAAATGGGTCCTGTAGTTTTTGAGTTTATTTCTTACAAACAAATATACAAATCTTTCCTCTTTATAATACTAAGTATAGAAGTATAGACAAGAATGTAAAACTCACTTAGCGGTACAAAGGAAGAACTGTGACCCATTAGTATTAGGTCCAGAGTTGGCCATGCTGAGAATCCCGGGGCCCGTGTGTCGTAACGTGAAGTTCTCGTCTTCAAACTTGCGCCCGTATATCGACTTGCCGCCCGTACCGTTGTGGTTCGTAAAATCGCCGCCTTGACACATCTTTACAATTTGTTAAGGATATTTTATAACTTTGGAAACATTTATAAACATAATTTTCGAGTAAGCTGACAAACAGTGGACTTCAATAATATTGTGATGATGATGATCTATAGAAACAAATAAATATTTATTTCTTCTACAAATATTAGTCTGATGTAATGAGCCTTTAAACATGTTCTATCAATGCAGTGTATCTTCACATTTGTTACTTTTAACACTAATATTATTAAACGGGACTAAACGCTTTATGAATTGTGTAGTTATATACTATTTATTTATGTATGTATATAATACTAGTATATGTATAATGTTTACTGCTTGACGTTTTGCCTGTGTTAAAACAACTGTGGTCGCAAGCAGACTTAGTCCTGTCAATGCCATTAGTGTTATTTATAATGCAAAGTGAAAGTCTACAATGTGCATTAAATTTTGCAATTGATTGCTGCACAAGTTTACACTATTTGCACGTAATAATAACACTATTGGCCCTTCAAGGGCACTTGAGTAAAACTCTTACTTAGGTAGGTGTAGAACTCAGCAGTCAATGGCTTCACCGAGCAAATCCGGGCCCATTGCAATAATAACACTATTGGCCCTTCAAGGGCACTTGAGTAAAACTCTTACTTATATATTACTTACTAGCGGCCGCCAGCGGCTCCGTCCGCGTGCGTTACGGTTTCCACACATAGTGTTACTATAGATGTTATCTTATAGCCTACCTCGACAAATGGTAGGTGGACTATCCAACACAAAATAGTTTGTAAATACGAACCAGTAGTTCTTGATTTGAACGCGCTGAGCGTTCAAATCAATTCAGATCATGAGTTACACGTGTTATTGTGAGTCAACCATAAAAGATAAACATATGCTGTTGGGGGATATTTTTTAGGCAATTTTATGTAGAATATTTCTGTCATACGTGATTTCTATGTGACTTTAACCATTAAGGCTGCACACGCGACTGAAGCTTAAGAAATGGAGTAAATTCTCCCGTTTTTCCCACGTTTCCCTTCACTACGCTGCTCCTGTTGATTGTAGCGTGATGAAAAGTATCCTATAATATGCCCAGGAGTATGAAGAATAATTGTACCAAGTTTCGTCAAAATCCGTCCAGTAGTTTTTGTTTCTATAAGGAACATACAGACAGACAGACAGACAGACAGACAGACAAAAATTTTACTGATTGCATTTTTGGCATCAGTATCGATCACTTATCACCCCCTGATAGTTATTTTGAAAATATATTGAATGTACAGAATTGACCTCTCTACAGATTTATTATAAGTATAGATTACCTAACTCCGATTGAGGCAGCTCATCCATGTCATGAATTCATAAAAGCTTTAGGTAGTTTTCTTTTATATTCATACACCTCTTTATATTAAATGCCACAAAGCTAATAATTTAAATTAAAAAGGATACAAAATCTGGAATGATCCGATGAAAACTGCTCCCCTGGTACCCAAAGCCTTTTTCATGTGTGCACAAAGCTCTGAAGTTCTCTGCCGTCTTGGGCACAATGTCTGCTCGGAGCATCATGATTATCCTTCCTATTTCCTGCTTTCCAACGCTGATGTCGAAGTAGACTTGTGGGTTCCGTTTCTCTGCTGGCTTTGCTGGTATTTCCTGAAAATGATGTTATAATAGATATTTTACTAAAAAAGCACAGTTCGAGAATATTTTACAATTACTATCAAAGAAATGCAATTTGAAATATTATGTTTGTATTTAATAATTTAGAAAAAAGAAGAAATCAACATTTTCACAATCAAGAATCCAGCCCGTTTCGAACTTTAATTAACTTTTACATGATTATTTTCATGACCAATTGCATAATTTTATGATATTTAAGTGATTATTTCAGAGATTTTTCTCGAGCTCAATCGATGCAAAGTAAAATTATTTATGAGCATTTTACAATTTTAACTTGTAAAATCAGTGCTGTTTTTAACTTTACCAGCGCCCTGGACAAGATTTCTGTAGCACCCTCGTTGACTAAGTAAACTTCAAACTATAAGGTTTCTATATGATACCCCCCGCTGGCGCCCAACCACCACCAACCATAAAACTGCTACTCCTGGTACTTGTTTGTACAAAATTGATAACTTACACTTTCAACATCCATTTTCTCTTTATTCTCACCGTCATCAGTATCTTTAGCAACTGACAATGTTTCCCCAGCATGTTTCTGTAGCCAAGCATCGTCTGACCAAACTGGCCGTGTTGAGCCTTCCTTAATGCGCTGTGGAGCAGCAATGTTCACTCTTATTGTCCGGCCAAACAGTTCCGAGTCATTCTGGAAATTGAAAATATCAAACTTAGGAAATTGTAGTGTCACTTCACAGTTTAACATGGAAAACAATAATTTTATACAATCTTCTTCTTCTTCCTAGCGTTTATCCCGCTTCTATACGGGGTCCGCTTTGACCATGATCCAGGATTTGGCAAGTCTGGTTATTACAGTGAAGCGACTGCCATCAGACCTTCGTAACCCATAGAGGGGAACCAGACAGATTGGATCATGGTTACACATTCAGATCTAACTGAACTAAATTCAGAAATCACTGAATGTGCAGGTTTCCTCACGGTGTTTTCCCTCACCGCCGAGCTAATGGCACAAATCCACACATAGATTTCGAAAAATCCAGAGGTTTGGGCCCGGATTCGAACCGCGGACCTCACGTATGTGAAGCGCCTTCCGTACCACTAGGCCACCATCGCTAATAATTTTATACAATACTGTACATTATTTACTTAAGTCAAATATAAGCCTTATTTCAATATCAAAAATTAAGTCTTTAAGATTTTTATTTTTTTGACGTTTTAAAATATCTTTAATAATAGCACAACCTTTTGTCAATTTACTATAAAATACACACAAATGATTCATAGATGGTTTCCATAAAGTAAGAGCAAACCAAATGGTGACACTATCACTAGATAAAGAAGCTTACATTCCTAAATAATTGAGGAAGATTTAATGATTTTATTCTTACCATGTTATCAATGGCGGCGGCCGCATCCTCAGCATTTTCAAATTCAATAAAAGCGAAGCCCCTGTGCTTCTCAGTCTCATAATCGAGTGGTATTTGTACATCTACCAGATCTCCAAAAGGTACAAATGCCGCGTTCAGTACTTTCTCGTCAACCTCCTCAGCCAGGCCACCCACGTAGATTGTACGCTTAGAATTAGGCTTACTAGACATTATCGTTAACAAAAATGTAATATAAAATTAAAATAATTAAATACGCTAGAACAACAACAAACCGGCAATGTTTGGAGAATTCTAACCTAAAAATTTGACAATGACAGATGAGATGACTTTGATAAGTAGGCCGGAACGGTCCGAAACGCAAGTTTCAAAAATTTTCATTTCTCAACGTGTTTAAAAAAAAAGGAAAACATGATGTTTTTTTGTTAATAAAATATGTAAGAAATATCCTTCCATTTAATTTTAAAACACGAAATAAAAATAAAAATGATACATTCCATTCGTACCTTGCTTAATCAAAAATATATTTTTATGTCTATGTCGAAACAAAACAGGAATTATTTTATTCTTAAAATATTTTTCTTGCCATATTAATACCTTATTAAACCTTATTAAAGCAAAAATCAACAAAAATATATCTCTATGTCTAAACAAAACGGGAATTAATTATTCTTAAAATATTTTTCTTGCCTTATTAAAACTTATCACAAAATTAATTTAGTTAATAAATATTCTTACTGAAGCTCTTCATACTCTATAACATAAAATTATAATTCTAAATTTAAAATAAACAAATTCATGTCCTTTTTCTTACACCATAAATAAATAATTTACGACTGAACAAAAGATGTGTCCCCTCCATTCACTATTACCTTCTCCTCTTAATCTGAGCAAATTATTTTAAGTGCGCTAAATTCATGTTCATCAACAAAAGACAAAACTTTTAAACTAATTTCTTGACTATCATCATTTCTAAGGTCCTGACGTTTATTTTCCATTTTTTCTTCATTTTCACAACCAGCCGGGACAAAAGTAGTGCTCTCTTCCATACTGTTGTCACTTGTAGGAGCATAAACCCCAAATATGTCTTTTGGGTAACGATTAAAGTTGCCCCTGCGTGATCGAAGCGTTTCCAATATCTCTTTTCTCTTCAAGGCGGGATAGTTTTCGTGTTCGATAAATCCTATTGGTGTAATTAAAATACAGTCGGTCTTTAAATAAAATACCTACCTAATTCGGACTAACAAACTAGCCATCTACGTCATACGTAATAATAAATGCCATAAATTGAAAACTGAAACTGAAATATTTTAAGAGAGGTAGAACTTAGTGTAACTTCCACTTAAATGATCCGCTCGCCAGAAGACCACCGTGAAGTAGCACTTCGTAACTGTTATGCTTTGATAATTCTGCAGGTGAGTAAGGTCGCCAGAGCTCACTTGGGGAGGGTATGGGGTAAACCCCGGGGTCTTAAAAGACCCCGAAGGCAGGCAACGCATCTGCGACCAGCGGTAGTTGATGTCCATGGGCAGCAGTGATCTAACAAAAAAAGGAGGAAAATTGAACATTTGCTTTGAAAACAAAACAACATTCATAACATCACAATACCACACCAAGATACATGTTAGAGGCAAACTTATCTTAAAAGTAGGTTAGTTCCGGAAATAAGTTGTACATTCTGCTAAATAACGAGTTTGAACCACCTTACCTTTGAAATTGTTCCTTAGCCTTTGCACTTTTCTCGGCAATTTATCAGTCATCAACAGTTTTACTGCAAAACGAAAAGGCAAGGCTATAAAACATACAAAAACTGAACTTGGAGTACAATAACAGTAGTACCTAACTGTTGTGGTTACAGAAATTTAATATTTTACAACTATGCAGTTCCCTTGAGAAACATGTAGGTGCTGGGAGGAAGTAAAAACCTATAATTGTGGTCGTTACATTCAAACGATTCCATGTTATTTCAATTTAATACACAAATAAACCCAATTATAGGGTAACCTAACTATTAACTCAGTGGTAATAAGGCTAACCACAGAGCCAGTATTATAATGCAAATGAATCGTAAACTCGTAGAAAACTAGATTTGGAAACTTTACATGAGTTGCCAAAAAGTATTCTGACAAACCTCCCAACAAGTTTTTCCTCTTAAATGTAGACACTCACTTCAACTAGGTACTACGAGTATTTACTTCACCATACTCACATCTCCGTGTCTCGGCAGTAATGCTTCTAACGTCATCGATGATTGTATCAATAACTTCATATATCTCCTCTAGCCGAGGCAACCAGACCTCCTCAACTGCCTTCTGGATGCAGCTCATAATGCAAAGATATGCCTCATCGTAGAAGATATCGTGGTCTCTAGCAGCGTACATAACATTTAGAGCGTTGTTCAGACTCTTCAAAACCATGTTCTGCCAGATTGCTTCTCCTAATGTCAGAGGTAGCAAATCTGGAACAGCAGAAGTGCAGTAAAAATATTTAATAAGGCAGCTAAGTGAAGAGTATAAAGAATTATGAAGTAGGCTGTGCTGTGACACCAGAGGTTAAAAATGAAGTTCCATTACCGCGACTAATGTACTCGTGGGCAAAGGGCATATTTAAAACTAACCTTATTCCAATTGAAATAATTGAATTTAAGCTACATATTTAGGGGAAGATTTCGTTACAATCAGCCAACTAAACTTTTACTTTAAGGAACATAATCACATGTTATTTATGAAACGAGATAAAAAAGATCTCATCATACCCTCTCCTTCAACTGTACGAATAGTAGTTGCAGAAGTGGACTGAGAAATAAATGATGAATACACAGACGTCACGGATGTAGAGTGGTCTGATGGACAGTGACAATCTCGAACTGGCTTTTCAAACGGTGTTTGATACTGCAAGAAAATGTATTTAGTGCAGGAATCAAGTCTAGTTTAAAAATAACGGTAATTAAATTAGCAGTTGGTAAGGAGGGTCGCCTTTACCTATTAGAGGCCCTGGGAACATAGGTCTTTGGTTTGGTTATTGTGGGGCCTCAATCGATCGCGGGGCTCTGGGCACGTACCCATTGTGCCCAGTGCGTGGAAAGATGGGTCTGATGGTATACACTGAATTAAAGAAGGATAAGTAGGTAGGTACTTAAGGCACACGACCCATAATGTTCCTCACGAAATGGTAGATTTCAGGCTCTAGAGCCTTCGCTTAGTGTTCAAAGAAGGCCATTAAAAATATCACATAGGACATAAAATTATAAATATTATAGAAACGACTAACAATGACTCTGAGGATCTTACCCGGTTATATTTTTTCTTCAACTTCTCCCTGGGTGGATTCTTCTTCAACTTCCGCAGACAATCGTCGACTTCTAACTGCAATACATCAGCTGGCCTGTTAAAGAATATCCCTGCCTTCTTCAGCACTTCTCTGTCCCTTACTGGTCTCCTGCTCATGTGTGATATGAATAACGATGCCAATGCTTGTATCTGAAAACAGATATGATTGCAGTCAAAACATTCATCATCCTAGCACCTCTCCGGATTGCATCCATGGCTATTGCCTTGTGGAGCCCATGGTATGCTATGACTATGATCCTGAATTGACCAGCCTGGTTATTACAATGGTCTGTCATTAAATAACCACCTGTGTGATAGAAGTTACCTGCGAAAATGATGTGCGAAGGGCAGTTTACCTTTTCCTTAATTAACAAGTGATCTGCCCCGGCTTCACGCAGAAAAGATCAGTGTTGCTCCTAGAGTGTTGTGCATTGTCTTGCACAAGTAATCCTAACTCATGACTCATTCTACTTATTCAACAACAAAACGCATATACAAACACTATAAACTCATCAAAATTTATTCCGAGATCTAAGACAACATACATAGGGAACACGGAAAGCCACTTTGTAATTAAATACCTCTTTCTAGTTCTAAATCTTACCTCGGGGTGCTTCAATAAGTACTCAGCTTGACTTCTTTTTTCATCATTTGGGTCGAAAATGTCTGACTTCGGAGGCTCATAAACTCCGTCATAAAACCTCATGGGACCAGGATTCCACTCCATAGTGGATAGAGAGTGGATAATGACAATTGAAACTTACTCCAATAAATAGTAAATACTTTTAATGCAATAAAAAGTACTTTTTCCTCTTAAAAACTATTGTGGAATATAAAAAAGAGGGCGGAAAAAATCTATAAAGGCTAGCATCGCAGAATATCTTCAAAAATTGTTTATAGAAATACCCTTTGATAATAATTCTATACGTGGTGACAGCACAGACTTGATATGACATTATAATGGCTTGTCAGTAAACAAGTAAAAAGTTTTCCCATCGATATCGCACAAAACAAACCGCAAGAAACATGTTTCCTCGTAGCCACAGTTTCTCAAACTTCAAGGTACGCCAATGTTTCTTTCTACGAGTAGGTTTTTATCATCAGGAATTCTAATGCTTGCGAATTATAAGTGTAAAATAAATCAGAGATTTGACCATTGTGTTCTGGTGATATGATGGTGGCACTATAGGCATCCGGATAGCAGAGAAATCTTCTGTCCTGTCAGTCATATTTCTCTCCCTTGAATGGAAATGATTGAAATTCAATTAGCCAATTGTAATGCTCTAGCATTCAGACAGTTTTTGCGGAGTTTTGATCAATTTTATTGACAATCCCTAATGAACATTATTTTCCCCGACTCACTAATCTTGAAATTGCATCACCTTGTTATATTTATGACTCCAACGACTACCTTTTAGTTAATATCTGATTTCCAAGCCAGTCTATTATTTATTGTTTTCCTATAGTTCTATAGGTACCATTATTCTACAGTGAACGAAAATTGGTCCAGGCGGATTAAGCCAAAATTTTCCCTCGACGCCTTAAAGAATTCGCTATCCCTTATCAATAGGGATAACAAGATTCCACGCACGAAGTCGTGGAATTAACAAGTGAATTGAAGCGTTAACGAAACAGTTTAAGAATTGCTGTATGTTGAAGCTATGGGACCGTTGGATATGGAGCCTCTCTCAGCTACTTACACGTATCTCGTCTAAGCTCATTAAGATTCCCATGGATTGCAATTACCACTTAACACAGCTGATTTACATTGCCTCGTTAAGTGCCCCGGAGCCATGAGATAAGTACTTGATTGAAACAAATTGGCAAATTAATTATGCAATTATTTATACATCATTTCCTTTCTTGCCAGCAGTATTTGCTTTTAACTCCTTTCTTAATCTTAAATCAACCATATTTTTATTGTGGTTTCTATCTCTTAGTATTATATGCGTGATTTCTCGCATTATTCGTCCTCATCGACATCATAAAGTTGTTGAAGTATATTATATTTTATAAGACCGGAACACACACCAATACTCCTTAATTATCTGATATTTATTGCAACAATAGCATACTATAACAAGTAGCATAGAAAATATCATACTACAAACAATGTTTTATCTTAGCTCCTGGTTCTAACATTCTCAAATCATTACCAAAAGCTAAAGTCGCACCAGATGATAAATGAGGTTCCTTGGTAATTCTAAATACCGAGTATCCTACAAGGCATCGCTTTAACAATCCTTCTTGTGGTGCCATCCCTCTATGGTATAATCCGTACTGGTTTACCGCCTTTCCACTACACAAAAGGTATTTTTACGGTACCTTAAGCGTAAACTTTATCTTTGATCACCTCCGCAGCTCCTATGTTACGAATCGCAAATCTCTCGGCACCTTGTAGCGTAGGAATTGAATAATCATGTTGTTTGCAATTTAATTTTGCTACGCTCAAAGCATTGTCTGAAAAACTATTAAGAGATATGTAAATACAGTTCGCCTGTTTCTATTAATTGATTCCAATGTTCAGATTAACAATGCGCTGATGTTTGAGATAGATCGTTGGAAGATTATTTTTGTAGCCACACCATAGGTTTAATTATGTCAATAAGCTTTTGTTGATTTGGTATACCCTCTAATGTGATAATTATTATCTTGCCTTTTAAAATATTTTTAGTACATAAATTAAAAACATTGTAATAGATCGGTGTGCGGTGGTAATTACTCAACTTCAATGAATATAAAATAAAATCTCTTTTAATAAATAACTTATACAGGGCTAGATTTACTAGTAATACTAACTATGCACAAGTTTTTTATTGATTAGATAGTATATGTCCATAAAATTAATTCCTTTTAGAAGAATCTACGTAGAAAAGCAAACTAGATTACGTTAAATGCGTTCAACATTTCTCTTATCCATAGGTACTCTGTAAATATCAATTAGGTACGGGAGTATTAACATCCTATTAGAACCTTGTTCTCACAGGAAGGTTTCTTGTCAATTACATGTTTGTGAGATAGTAAAATGACACGCGAAATCAAATATAGCCATTATAGAACTATTAAGAATAAGGGAGCTAGGTAGTTTAACAAATTACAAGACATATTATTAGTATTATTAGTAAACGCCTCGATGGTCTAGTGGTTTAAGTACCGGGCAGTGATCTCGAGGCCCTAGGTTCAATTCCCGGGTCAAGCAAAATTAGTGTTGATTTTTCTGAACACAGCCCGGGTTTGGCAAGCGTGGAGATTAAGCCAAAACCCATCTTTGTAACGAAAACATGATTTCAAATGAGGCCTTTGCTCTGCAGTGGGACATTAATAGGCTGATAATACTTACTTATTATTAGTATTAATTTACGATGGGCATTGCATTTGCTAGGAAAGCTCGAGGCGACGCAAATAGATAAACAAACGTATAAACATCTAACAAGTAGTTGTTAACTAGACTAGACCTACCACAGTATTAACTCGTTTGCAATATCTTAGTGTTTTAGTTACAATCAAAGTAAATACCAGTAAGATAATTAAGTCTGTTACATTTACAAAATATGTAGGTACTACAGGTAGAAAAGAAGAAGTTAAGAAGAGTATTCGGTTTCTATAATCATTTAAAATTATGGCATTTAGTTTGACTCGTTAGTATAAATAAAAATAAATAAATTCATTGGACTAATACACCAATTGCCTAGCCCCAAACTAAGCTTCTATAGATGCTAGGAAACGGATAGACATACTTAAATACTTTTATATACATCCATGACTCGAGTACCTACAAATGCCGATGTTCATCACACAAACATTTGCCCCTAGCGGGATTCGAACCCGCGACCTTTGGTTTTGAAGCCAGGGTCTCTAGCCACTCGACCAACAGGCCCATCAAATGACATTTTAAATGATAGATATACATATCTGTCTTCTAATAATTTTTATTGCCAGTTATTTCTTTTACACAATATATACAATCACTTTTACTACGAGTATAATGGGTGTAGGTAGAGTTGACTTATATTTACATATAGCTTGAACAATAATGCTTGAAAACTATCAGATGTACCTATAATCTCTCTATCGACCCATTAATGAATGATTTAATGAACCTCTCGCAACTGGTAGGACTCATTCCTCAATCTATTGCCTGCCATACTGCCATGCCACTCTATACTATATCGCACTGCAATGATCATACATCTTCACGGTAATTACTTTTACTGACTTAGTCAAGTATTTGTACGTCCCATCCCGCGACGAATTAATCGTATATAGATGTTTGACGTTTGTGGTATCGAACGTAGGTACTTAGTTACATTGTTGCTCTAAATAAGTCATCGGTGCAGCGCTTAGCATCAATTAGACAGTCCAGCGTAGTATTAGCAGAGAGTATAATATTAAAATCAATGATTTATTAAATAGGCCCTGCTAATGTAAATTCATCGGACTAACACACCAATTGACTAGCCCCAAAGTGAGCTTGAAGCTTCTACTATGGAAGCTACGGACGTATAGATATTTAATGAACATCCATGGCTCGACTACAAATGCCGATGATCTTCACACAAACATTTGCCACTTTCGGGATTCGAATCCGTGACCCTTAATTTTGCAGCCATGGTCTCTGACCACGAGACCAAACGGGCTAAGTTCGACCACGCAGAACTTTTTACAGAATAGTCCGATTATGATATTTTTTTTTATTTCATACTTCAAAACGTCTATTCTTGAGGAATCTTGTAGTAGAATGTATCAACATCTAAATGCATAGATTTTAATTGTAAGCCTCGACTCCAGGAAACTGTGGCATTATTATGTTTAAACATGGCATACGTTTCAACATGCTGTCACTGCGACAAGAAGCGTCAGTCGCCTCAAATTTACGTGTCAATATCCGAGTAAGTCAAATTAAGGCGAGGGCATATACAACTGTTTAAAACTATGCCTAAATGTTTCTAGTGCATACTTGTAGTTTGCAAGAGCATTCCGGTCAGACTGGTGCCATCCATTACATCGCATGCAATACGTGTTAGATCCAATTAATTTCAGCATACATTATTCCGTAGAACGAGCTTGAGGAACCGTGTATGCGCTACAAGCTAATACGAAAAATCGTCAAAATGTTGATGCCTGAACACTATAGAACGACGGTACGTTTAAAATTATGACTTAATTTTCAATAAAAAAAATATAACTTACTAGTTTTCACCCACGCCTTGACCCGCATGGAATTGTCTAGATTCCTGTTCTGTCCCACGGGATCATATAATCGGGATTAGAAATCAGCCCTGGCTGTATATTAAATTTCAAAAATATCCGTTCAGTAGTTTCAGCGTGATTGAGAGACAAATATTCGAACAACGAAACTTTCACTTTTTATTAGTGTGATTTTCAATTAAAACCTATGATATAATGCTACTTATACTTATTCTCTTCCGTTCTGAAATACATACCAATAAAGAATTACCTGTAAACGGAAGTTGTACACACTTTATTTTTATGCCATTATATTATATTATTTTAACAATATACCTACCAGTTTGTTTGCAGTAACATCATTATTGAAAATATGTATATCGCCCGTTTTCATCGGGGATAATAAAGGAATTTTCATAGTTAAATACTTCACAAAATCATCCCAAATAATATTAAGCTTTTTCAATAAAAATAAACAAAGAATTGTAAAAAAGTCTTTCCTCCTTATATTTTAAATCATCGCTAAAGAAAGATCGCGTTATCAAATCATTCACTTACCTCAATTACAGCTAACGGAACTAATCAGATATTATCTGATTCTTAACCTAAAACGGTGCTAAATGTTCTTTCAATAAAATCTCGAGCTATAATCGAATAAGAATACCTATAAAACTTGTACAGGTATTGTGCATTACAAAGTGAAGAATAATGCATTTATTGTATTATCTTCGGTCAGCCAAATTCTTTATCCCAATCTAGGTGAACCATTCAAGATTTGGCCAGCTTACAAAAGAGCACGGGGACAAACGTATCAATTCATAATCTGGTCTGGTGACTCTGACCATAAAACCCATGGTAGTGGGTTCAAATCCGGGTAAAAGCAAATGTTTATAGTTAATTGTGTTATTTTGGACAATCTTTCAACACTTTTGTCTTGGAGTCATAGTACCTACAAGCGTATTACTTATTATAATTTTCATGAAGTAACTTATATCTATCTTATGATAATATAGATGATATACGTGCGACAGAAAATATTAGTAATCGTAATAATTCCGTTGAAAAATAATATATTCTTGCACATAGGCAATGAATTGAAAGGAAGAGTACCTACTATGACATAATTCATTTGAAAACCGCCCCTTAGTCGGAGAACTATAATTAAACTCAGTTCGTGATCTAAGCGATTTCAATAAGATAATTGCCATGACTAAGCAAATTAATGACTTATTTAAGTAGTTAGAGTAATTGTTGTTAACTTGGATTAATAGCTTGAAATATTTCTTGAGTGTCAGGTTCGGTTCTTGAACTGATACATTTTTATAATGTAATTTTTTTTGATGAAAAATATTTCTTCTCCCTTTATGCTTTTGGTGGGTACTATAATTATGAAAAGAAATAAATTCTCAAAAATAAAGCACAAAATTTTATCCCATAGTTATTATTGATCTTTTAACAAATTACTAGGTACAGTTAATTGAACCTCAAAGAGTAGGTATTCATTTGACAATACAGAAATGTGACGTCGCAATTCAGTATTCCATACCAATTTTCCTACAAGGTTGCGTTTTTGACATTTAATAAAAGTAGGTGATTTGACAGGTCATTCAAATACCGAATTGACAAACTTCTAAACAATAACAAAGAAATCAACCCTAAACTTCAGAACAATAATCAAGATCTCAATCCCTGCGCCCGTTGCCGCAACCAATACAGTAAATAAATAAATATTTCACAACATCACATACATTGATCTGACTCCGTTTTAAGAAGCTTAAGCACTTGTGTTACAGACATCAGAATCAACAGTGGTATTACAAATATACTTAAATAGATACATATAACACCCAGACCAGGAAAAACAAGACACGTTCATGCTCACAAATGTTTGTCCTGTGCGGGAATCGAACCCGCGACCTCTTGCGTAATAGGCAAAATCTTGACCATTACACCAAGCGGGTCGTCAAGTGCCTGAAGTTTCGCAGAAGCTCTGCTTGTCTTCAGGCCTGCAGAGCCTCATTTATACGGCTAAACGCAGAATGAAGAGCAACTTCCGTGTTGTACCCGTGCTCCCACCGATTTTCCCACTTGTACAATTGGCACTTGTGAATGAACGAAGTGGGATCACAGATCTTGGAGGACTTGTACATCGTGGTATACCATAGTCCAATCAGTGGGAGAAATCGTTGGGACCGCGGGTACAACATGCCTAATTCCCATCAGGCCATGGCATGCCATCTCAACGGTCTAGTCTGTCCATGTCCACTCTTGCTACCACCGTTAAACAACACCATATATCTAAGCAAAGTCGTAACATTATTTCCAAGCAGCACCCATTAGCATACCTACTAAATGATACGAAGAACATTTACAACTACCATGCATACAAGATTTGCAATATAAATGAACAACACAATTAGGACATGATTTTAATGATTCTTCCGCTTAAAAAAGCAATTTCACTGTTCAAGTAAATGCTTCTAATGGCCGTTGTAATTCTTTCGTCGTGCAACAAAACCGGGAAGTGATGAAAACAGGATTGTACCTTTATCCCTATTTGATACGGATTTTAATTATTTTACGGCCATGTCGTAGTCAATGCGATATGCGGTCTATTCGCGGAATTACTGGTTATTCTAAGTTTGGTCAAAGCTCTCGGGATAAACCCAAAATAACTTTTAATTTTGGTATTTGATTAAAGTATTTTAAGACAAACCTAGAAGTTCCTAACTTTTCAGTCCAACGTCCAAAATAAAATAAACTATTCCAGGCTTTAAAATGTCGAAAATAGTTCAAGGCAATTTTTTGTGTGACTCTGATATTCCTACATAACAATAAAGAAAAATTTTCATAGAGTTTCCTATATTAAATTGAAGTTTAACTAGACCCAACAAACCTTGAGTTCATTAAATTGAGTATTGACGTTTATCTGACCAAATAAGTTTCTCTAAGTTTGAAGAAAAATTCGTTATTCAGAAACTGAAAAACTTCATTTGTTTGCGCTTTGTAATTTCTCAGATCTGAGGATTGACTAGTCAAACCTAAGAATACCAGAGCTTCGAAGATTGACTATACCATAGCGTCCCATGGCGTTATTACGCGAAAGCACCGTGGCGTAAGACCTAACCAGTTAAGTGAGATACTTGTGCTTGGTCTATTTTTTCGATTTCGTTTACTGCAAGGGCCGCTGAGCGGATCAAAATAAACTGGATAGTTCTAGTCATGTTGAGTACATACAGGTGTTATGGATGACGAATGTTGAATTAAAACATTGTTTAAACACGAAAGCAATGTGTCTAAAATTGACACACAGACACTCTAAGTGTATGAAAATAATATGCAATCTTCAAAACAAGTATACAAATAACACAATACCTAAGGATGAGGATTTTGTATACAAAACCTAATGGAATTGATTTCAAAATTATTCGAACTCTGGACTGTGTTAAATATATCCTATCTATCCGCTATCATTCAAATGTAGAAGGTTTTCTTTACAGCTGGATATTTAAACTTAATCTATCGATAATCCCAGGTTGTCTTGTCTCAGACATCCAGAAATAGCTGTTCGGTGTAAATATACTTCAAGTGTAATTGATTTCGACACAAATAGCTTTAGAAGTCAGGTTTGAGATGTTGTCTAAACGATACGGCCGTGCTTCCATCAAATTAACTATGCTAAACAACTAAGTATTTAGCATTCCAGTTCCAGTTGACACGGAATACATAATATGCATCTTCTTAGTTACCTACTAGGGTCTAAAGCTTACTTTCTTGCCCTTCAACAATGTTACCTAGACTCTAGTGAGTCCTGTTAACGCCATAGGGGGTTATTAATGTAATCAATAAGGTGTGAACCCTCCGGGATTCTAATTATTTTACACCAGTGTTAATAATGTATAACTAGATTATGAATGAAATGAATATTATATGACATGGTCATTGAGAGTACATCACATTGAAAATGGACTGAACTAAGGAACCGATATTATAATATGTATTATGCTATAAAGCTATAAAACGTTGAATCTAATGTTACCTAGTGGGCGATATAAAGACCCACTAAAAAATTGTTCCGAAATCATACAATACAAACTGAAATATATGGCTGATGATGATGATGATTTCTCGTTGTTAGATAGTTCTAGAAGTATGATAATAAATACCCTTACGACCAGCCAGGTACCTACGCAGGATATATTATAGTGCACAAGTGGATGCGCCAGCACAGGTGCACTCCCTATTCCCTCAATCTCATAGTTCGGTAGGACAGCGATCAGGCGCAGGACTAACTAACTTTACGTGCCTTCCGAAGCACGGAGGAGCTCGAGATGAAATTTTTCAGTCACTCATCCGTTGACTGGCATCTGCGAACGTTGCTTAACTTTAGCAACCGCATGCCGAGTGCGCTAACCACTGCGCCGTCGAGCTCCTCATTGTTGTTGATGTCTAGGAGTATATAAATTTGTTGTACGTATTGTGCTGTAGGATTTGGAGCTGATGGATAAGGCATTAGCCAGGCAAGAATGCCGGCCTCTTCCTTCACACGGGAACGAAGTCAACCGGATAGGTTAAGTGGGTAAATAGAACGAACGTCGTAAGTTTCGAGCCCCAAACACTGACTGAAGGTCTGGATAGCTAGTATATTTCTGCTGGTGAGTAAGGTCGCCAGAGATCAGTTGGGGAAGGTATAGGGTATTTAAAGCTGGCAACGCATCTGCGACGCTTGCGCGGTTCTTGATGTCCATGGGCAGCGGTAATTACTTACCATCAGATGACCCTTTTATTGTTTTGTTGGTTGCGCTTGGGCCGCAACTTCCAGTTTTAGCCACAAAACAGATAAATACTGTTTTAAAGCCCGGGCTATACCTTCGCGAAGGTAGTGTGTCCGTCAAGTGAGATGAGTATAAAACGAGTACGGGTTGTGTTTCGCGCGTACTCTCTGAAGGTCAAGTGCGCCGCGCAGTCATTGCTCCGCGCCGCATACTTGCGCCTGCGCCGACTCACTCGCCGGACACCAACGGTGAGTCCAACATGTTCTATTTTTAAATTTAAACGGACGATTTTTTAAAAGTATTTTATTTTTAAGTTGTGAAGCGGTTTAATTATTATATTTTAAATGAGAGTTAAGGGCTATATTTACATATATATATTCTATTTTAAATTTAAACGGACGATTTTATAATTATTTTTTTAGAGCATTTAAAGGATTCTATTTTTAAATGAAATTCAAGCGGTGCTTTTCCATACTTTATTTTTAAATAGAGCTACTTATGTTTTATTTATAAACAAAGTAAACCTTATATTTAGTTAATATAAATTGAATTAATTCAAAACTTTTTAAATTAACGGTGCTAGGTATAAAGTAAAAAAAGTGATAGGTTTACCTACCTATACCGTTAAGGAATATTTGAAAGTATCGAAGGGCATTCATTTGTGAACGCAAATTAAATCAAGTGTAAATTCGTACATGTAGGTATACTTTGACTTCACAAAAACACAAACTATTATCTTCAAAATGTAAAGCACTTAAGTTTAACCGTAGTCTGTTAAAATTATAATAACAATTTAGGCAACATATAAAAACTTGAAAATAGGTCCCGAAAGGCTTTTTTATGCCAGTTTACAAATAAAACAGAAGTGCCTATAAAAATGTACTCATTATAATGTGCAAGTGCAAAAGTGATGGCGTGACGGAGATGCATATATCCCTCCCTTTTTCCTCTTACACGTACTATCCCAACTAATATTATAAATGCGAAAGTAACTCTGTCTGTCTGTCTGTCTGTCTGTCTGTTACGCTTTCCCGCTTAAACCTCGCAACCTTTTTTGATGAAATTTGGTACAGACAATCTTTAGACCCTGAGACAGAACATAGGCTACTTTTTATTTCGAAAAAAAGAAATCCACGCGGACGGAGTCGCGGGCGGCCGCTAGTGGATAATACGAGTTGATGTGACAATGACCGTAGAAATATTAAGTGTAGAACAATTCACAAAGAAGAATTACTATTTTTATACGCACGTTATTCTTTTCCGAAACACGTCTATTTTAATACACACGGTACCCTTTTCTCAAACATATAACTTTATAAAGTTTTAAAGTAAAATAATGTTAAGAAGAATGCTAATAAGATACCTTTATCACACAATTAGATATTATTGCGATTTAGTTCATGTGTAAAATGCGGTGCCCTCAAGTAGTAATTTTCAATTAAAAATAAGTGAAGAGAAGTAAATCGTAACTTTATTTTATTAAGTGCACGAGGCTTTATAATAGGTATCATAAAAATAACAATCATGATCACATTCAGGAAATAAACTTTTCATCATTCTGGAAAAGTAATAAACGTTGTAATTTTGATGATAATATTATATGTATAATATTGATAATTAAGAACGATGTGTTTTTATAAGTTTAAGCTTTTTAGTTACACTCAGAAAACGAATAAAAAACATAAATTATTTTAAGAGAAGTTAGAGTTGCAAAATTCTTTGCTCTATGGTGGGATGTAAATATTTATACATCATTCACACGTATAATTAAATGTATTTATTTAATTATTAAATTATGTTATTCAATGCCCTTTCCATACCTTAGAGGGCTAATATATCCATCCTATTAAAGTTTTTAATGTATAGTTTGACTATTTTGTATGTAGGTATGGTGCAAGAAATAAATAAAAGAAAATCTCATAACAGATATGTAGGTACTCGTAGCACCGGGTCGAACATAAGCCGCCCAGCGGCGGCTGGCAGCGATCCGTCCTTATGCGAGCGAGAAGGGAAACCGATGGGGTTTAGTGGGTAGTGGGCGCAGTCTTTTTATGCGCCCTGCCTGATGACTGTAAAAAAATTATTCTACAACCAATATTATACAATTAAATTAAACTTCTTTATCATTGACAAGCTATCAAAATATGATAAAAACATTATACATCTTGAATATTGCCTTTCAAAATATTACCAATTTATAATTCACGTATAAAAAGCTAAGTGTTATTATAACAGGCCCGTTGGTCGAGTGGCTAGAGACCCTGGCTACAAAACCAAGGGTCGCGGGTTCGAATCCCGCTAGGGGCAAATGTTTGTGAGATGAACATCTTAGTTTGGGGCTAGGCAATTGGTGTGTTAGTCCAAGGCATTTATTTATTGATTTATATTTATTTAAACAGTTATGTACCCATCCGGCAAGTTACGTACATATCCAGAGGTCCGTTATCGAATTAAACGATTTCAATAATATCCATTTGAGTAAATTGTTATGGTAGATATTTCGATTTGGATAATCAAAACTTATGTTATTACTTTCTAGCTATAAGGCGAGTATATATTGGATTGATATGAATTTAATGTTTTTCACAAATACTATCTTTCTTAAAGCTCATATTTTTTATGTGTTTAAATATATTTGTGACTTTGTGATACCAACTTCTAGTTTTTTTAGTCAGAAAACTTGTATAACATTTATTTTTCTCCGAATTCGAAAAACTGTCTTTGTTTCGATAGTCGTATGGCTCAATTCATTCATAAATCTTATCTCACGATACAAAAGGGTTTTTCTATCCTACTACTATTATAAAGGCGAAAGTTTGTATGTATGGATGTGTGGATGTATGGATGTTTGTTACTCTTTCACGTAAAAACTACTGAATGGATTTGAATGAAACTTTACAACAATATAGCTTATACATCAGAATAAAACATAGGATATTAGAAATCGAAATCCACGCGGACGGAGTCGCGGGCGGCCGCTAGTGTGTTTATATATGTATATTTACGATAAGACGGGTTAAACACCGAGAGGTAACCAACACATTTTTACACTACCAATTGGGTTATTGCCATAGATTTAATTCGTAAGTAAACAACACACTTGCAGAAAAACCGCGACCGCAATTCGGCTGCAGCGTTTTCTATACAATATTCATCATTATCCTAGCGCCTCTCCCGGTTGCATCCTCGGCCATTGCCTTGGAGCCTAGGGTACGCTGCGACTATGATCCTGAATTGACATGCCTGGTTATAACAATGGAGCGACTGTCGTCTGACCTTCGTAACCACAAGGGAAACCAGACCAGTTGGATTTTCCATACAATATTACCTAACCTAATTTCGGCATAGTGGTGTGTCGTCTCGTCGGTCTTTATAATACATTGCAGGCGTTAACCCGCGGAAGTTCGGTCGCGCTTTTTCGGCCTGGTGTGCTTCAATACTTAGAAATGCCCTCCATAGTTCGGCCCCTTCTGTCATAGGCACTGTAATGTAGAGCGACTGTCGCTTCTCATAGCGTAGTAAGTAGCGTAACCAACGTACTTTACGTCAATTAAAATGTAATGCCACAGTTTTCTGGGTTCCAGTATATTGATCGATTTAAATATTTCTCCATGTTTGTGAATCTAATCTATGGATATTACTTTACGAGTATAACTAATTTCGAGTTATATAGCAATAACAGAATTGGCAATTCTCCTATAAAACGGAACTAGGGGTCTAACATAAATCGCTCTATAAACGTTTCAGTAACAATTTTCAGTAATAATTATTATAACCATAATTTATAATTAAAGTTTGTCTCTTAATATTATTACAAATTTATTATTTTATTTAATTGCACCGGAAAATATTATGGTCTGAAAGTTGTAAATTTCTAATTGTGCAGAACGCTCCAATTATGGAAAATATAAATAAACGTGAAGTGGTTTAAACCCTTATTATTTTAGCAGTAAATAATGATCAGGCACGAGTAAAATATATACGAAGTTATCGCCTTTTTTCAAGTCTCTTAAAGGCCCCAACGCGTGGGGAATCTACCTATATTATGCCGGTTGTAAAAAGCTCTACAAAAAGTTCGATATAAGTCTTCAAAACTTAAAAAGCACATTGCATTTTGCTTTAATACTACGAAACCACTTATCCTCACTTAATGTTATAAATCGGAAAGTGAGTTTGTTTGTTTGCTCCTCTTTCACGCCATTACTGAACTTACTTTTTATCCCGGATAAAATGATAGTCCCGAGGGAAAACAAAAATATTGTTTGCAATAACACCGAATTTCACGCGGGCGAAACCGCGGTCGGAAAGCTAGTTAGCTGTAAATAAAGTGTTAACAACGAAAAATTTTACTTCGCAGACATTAGTTTAAGTAATTTATTTTGAGTTATGGTTTTATTTCAGTCGTGGATGCGTGTGCGCCGGTCTTGGCCGGTTTTTTGCCCTCAGTGTCGACGACCATTATGCAACCTGTTCATCGGAGCTGCCTATTGCGTTGAATAGTACAAGGTTATGATTCCTTCTAATCGAAAGTGTTAAATCATAGACTAAAGATAGGAGAGTTAGTTTTTTTTTATGTTATACATAGAAGGCAAACGAAAAGAGGGTCACCTGATGGTAAATGGTCGCCGCTGCCCATGAACATTAACAACCGCACAAGGATCGCAGATGAAGATTTTAATTAGCTTATAATATAACTAGCGGCGCCCGCGACCACGTCCGCGTGGATTTCGGTTTCCGCAAACATATTTAGTGTTTTATAGATTAAAGATTCAGTAGTTCCAAAGCTTAGCTCAAACAAATAAACAAACTCTTCAGCATTATTAGGATAGATTAGTATTGATAATATGCGTTTCAAAACACAAAATCATATACAAAAAACCATTTACAACACGGAAATTGAACCCACACCCTTGTAATAACCAATTTAACCGAACCATAAACCAAATTGTTAACATTTCAATTTCAACCAGAGCGTACTAACTCTACGTCACCGTAAGTCAATCTCGCGAAGTGACTAAGCAATATTTACTAAAGTATAATTTCTATGGCATTCCTCTCTTTCCCGTTAAATTGAAGAAAAAAGACAAAAGAAGCTCTGATTATTATGGAATACCGTTGGGTGGCATTCACTCAGTCACTACTGGTTTGTGAATACGAGATTTTAATAAGCACCTTTTGTCCCACTGTGGAGAAATGCCCATAACTTTAATTGAAACGGTTTGCGAAGCTAATGAACAGCTTGGTAGCCTAGTGACTATTACTCGTATTTAGAAAAATGTAATTGCTAAGATTACGTTATAACTATGACTCTGACTATTAAAGACTCTCAATAATACCACATAAAAATAAAATATGAAATAAGCTCGTTAGGCAAAATATTTTTAACAAGATCATCACTAATACTGATATATTTATTTATTTAAAATTTTATGGTTATATTTTAGATTTTTTTATCAAGTAAAATAAGGCAAATTTTGCAACCGTTTGCGGCGCCTCTTATACGATGATTGTATAGAGAACGAACCTAACTAAGCTCGCGAACCGTTCGCGACCTGCGCATTCAACAAAGTGGACGCACCCTAAGAGTACGATTATGTGAGCTGACCCTAAGAGGTCGAGCGGCCTTTGATTAGCTTAAACAGTAGAGGCAGATGCGGTATAAGATCTGTCCTGCTCCCGATCTCTGTGTGTTTTCTGGTTAACTGTACCAATCAGGACTTACTATTTGAGTTTAAGTTGATACAGCCATCAATAACATCCTAGCGCTTGCCCCGGTTGCATCCTCAGCCATTGCTAGATCTGTGATCCTAAATTCCTCTGTCGCACTCTCTGTCTCTGTCTATCTTCTGTAGCTCTTACAAGAGGAACAGACTAGGTAGTATAAGACGGGACAAACGGCTTAACGTGCCTTCCGAAGCATAGAATCATCATCATTATCAGACAATTAGGTGATTCCAGCCTGATATATCTAACCATTCTAGAAAAACATACACAGAGTGAAAGTATTACCCATGGGATGTGAAGTGAACCCACGATCTCCAAGGTTTTTAGAGCTTTGTGCTCAGCAGTTAAACTTAACTTATCAATCTGTTTCTGGCTAACTGTATGAATTTTTTTTTTTGTTTTTTTCACTCAATCATAAAAGTAACAGTTCCTAAGAGTAGGATCATGTGAGCTGACCCTCAGAGGTCGAGCGCGGCCTTTGATTATCATAAACGCGTGCGCCGGCGCAGGAAGCTTGCGGTCGAGGCAAATGAGCGGTTTGCTCTGATCTGCTCTCGATCTCTGTGTGTTTTCTGGTTAACTGTACCAATCAAGGATAACTATTTGAGTTTTAGTTGATACAGCCATCATTATCCTAGCGCCTGCTCTTGTTGCATCCTTTGCTGAACCCAGGACCTCCGAGGTTTTTAAAGCTCAGCGCTGTAAGACACCGAGGAGGCAGTAAAACTAAACTTATCGATCGAGTTCTGGTAAACTGTGTTAATCTGGATTTTCTATTTAATACTCTATTATAAAAGTAACAGTTCCTAAGTGAACGAACATACTGGGCTGAAATTACGCGACCGAAGTTCGGCGGCAATTATGTGAGCTGACCCTCAGAGGTCGCCGCGGCCTTTGATTAGCATAAACGCGTGCGCCGGCGCAGGAAGCTTGCGGTGGAGGCAAATGAGCGGTTCGCTCCGACCTGCTCTCGATCTCTGTGTGTTTTCTGGTTAACTGTACCAATCAGGGCTTTCTATTTAGTTTGAGTTCGAAAAAATATATTATTTTCTTTAAAACATGGTGGCGTACGCCAAGTTGCCGTTATTTCTCCAATATTATAGTAAGGAGAGTCCAAGACTCTTATTTCTAAGGATCGATTGTTTTACCAATTAGACGCGTCCCTTTCAAGACACCCCACCATCAACCTCCCAGCGTTTATCCCGTTTCTGTGGGTTAGGGTGTTCGGGGTCCGCTTTGACCATGATCCAAAATTTGACGAGTCTGGTTATTACAGTGAAGCGAATGCCTTCCGACCTTCGTATCCCTTAGAGGGGCACCAGACAGACTGGATCATGGTTAAACACCCCACTGTTAAACACGGTTCTTTATAGGGTCCGAAGATTCTCCCTATATCATTTTCTGTTTCGAGTCGCTTCAATAATCCCCATTTCTCCCCTACTATATACATAGTTTGTTACATAATAGAGATATGCTACAACTTAAAGTATGTCATTTGTAATTAAAGATTCTTTTATTGGTATAATTACTAGACTTATTGGTAGACATTTCAGATTGCTATCACGTCACAACATTTGAATGGTCCTCAACCTGTTTTATTTACTTACTCCTTTCAGTAACTTATTTTCTTCCTGTTACAAAAAACGCAAATCCATCCCACCTAATCATTTAAGTCAATCAGTTTCTTATACTCATTAAGCATGTTGTAACTTCTTTTTAATTGCCTGTTAAATCTTGCTTTTATTATACAATCTCGGCTTATCCAGACGTCGACACTTGTCGACTTTTTCTACAGCTGACAAGTACGTTGACATCCATCGCTGTACATAGATAAATGTATGCACATACGCACCTGTACATTAGTGTACATGTGCGTACTTATACTTGTACATGTTTGTACGTGGGCAGGTTGCCGGAAGCGGTATAATTACGCCTTTTTTGTCTGAATCTAATTAGTCGATGCTAATCTGAGAGCTCGAGCCGTTACTTCAATTGCTTAACAAAAACTGTGGATTAGAACGCTGTAACACGTTTGGTTGAAAGGCGGCACTCTGAGTGAGTGAGTTAAGTACTCTTAATAAAATGCCAGATATGTTAAGACAGGGACAGTTTACAGTTCACTTGGTAAACTTTGTTATCTATTCTATTAATTAAGAGGATGTATAAGTATTAAAATTGAAAAAAATAATAATAATTGCAAACTTAAGGTTGATTCTGATGTCTGTAACACAAGTGCTTAAGCTACTTAAAACGGAGTTAGATCAATGTTTGTTGTGAAATATTTATTTATTTATTTTATTTAAGGTTGTTAAAGTATTCGTAGTAAATGACGATCCTTTGTTTGAAATAAGTACGTCTACTTATGTACTGATAATCAAATATTTAAATCGTTACATATGCCCCGACACCAGAAAACTGTGGCATTATTTTGATCGACATGACGTACGGTTCAACACGCTGTCGATGCTATAAGAAGCGACCATCGCTGAAAATGTTATGCCACTTTCAGAACGGGTCGCATCGATATAAAACTGTGCTGATAATATTGGATTTGTAGTCATTCGTCTTACCACGTCTCGTCTCAAACGGTGAAGAACGGGACAGTGAAAATTTTATTCCCGATCGTTATTCAATCAACATACATAAGTTGATTGATTATATGTTTACTTCTTGATGGATTGAACTTTAATGTCTATAAGCACACGGGCTTCGCCTCCGTCAGCCTCTTAAAACAGCAATAAAACGTTAAGATTCGTGTTAAAGGTTGTCTATTGCCTTCCAACCATCAAACAGGAAAACCCTTACTAACATTCAACAAACAGGAACATTTATTACTAAGACATTAAATCTTTATATGGTTATTTCGCTTGAAGCCGCAAAATTCCACATAAAAGTTATTCATGTTAATGTCTTGTAATACCATATCTCTAACTCGGTATGTAACTGATATCCTACCATTTTTAGTAATTGAAAATACCATTCATTTGCCTGTATTTTACCGTTTACGATTACTTAAACGCGTTTTATGCCTAATTATTATGTGAGCTTAATACTACACTCGCAGGGTTATTTTCAGCCGTAAGAAGCTTAATAAGAGAGTATTTTAATGGTCTTTCGATTACGATGGTTGCCAGGATAGATAAATATTTTGTATGTTAAAATTAATTTTATGTTTCAGTACTTATTTTATATTTTACTTCTTTTTAGGATTTGTAAATTTATTTTCATTTACTTTTGGTATTTACTCTATTATGAGATTTGTCAAAAGGTCTACCAAACCTTGAGTAGAGCATTAAAATTATTTCATGTAATTAGTAAGTCATTTCATTACAAATGAAAGATTAGATACATATTTTTCTAATGAAAAGTTTTTTTTAAACAAGTAGGCCACTAAATCGCGAATTGAATTTATAAGGCCAATCAGTACCTGAACATAGTTGTAACTCAGGAACTAAACCCATAAACGGACCATTAACATCTCACGACGCTATGAAAAGTTGTTTCCTGAACCAGTCGAACGGTAGAACAGCGTCGTAAAACAAAAGCACATCTTATCTCCACATCAGCGGCACAATGGCAGTGCCGGAGTTGAGGTGGTCGAGTTATAACAATCTAACGGTGGTTATCCACTATGACCACCCAATTTTTCATCAGCAACAGCCTATTGACATAAAGTTAGTTAGTTTTATGTCATGTCATAGGGAAGCAAACGAATAAGAGGGTCACCTGATGGTAAGTGATCACCGCTGCCCATGGACATCAACAACCGGACAAGGGTCGCAGATGCGTTGGGTCGCAGATGCGTTGCCTGCCTTTAAGACTCCAATCTCTCCTCCCTAACTAAGCTCTGGTGACCTTACTCACCAGCAGAAAGCACAAAAGTTATGAAATTCTATTTTACTAGACATAACTCTCTACGAGGGGGTCTCCACTCAGCCCGATCCTCGGCGACTAGCAACTAGTCTCTGCCACGCAATTTTGAAGCAACTGGCTAATATTGTTGACAGGCCTATTTAATACTTTTGGCAGGCCCACAAAAATGAAAAGGCGCTCATAGTGGACTAGGGTAGGTTCTCAAGTTTTTTGGTGTGTAAATATTGGGTGGTCAAAGTGGAATACCTGAGCTAACGGTGCGGGCAATTTGACTACACCTTCTCACGTATTTAACACACACCAGTATAGTCTTATTAGCGAAGAAATAAAGTGTAGAATTGAACGAGAACGATTAGACGATGTTCCGCGGTAAATTCGGATAACTGTAACTGATTCTTTGTGTATTGATAAATGCGGAGCTTGAAACAAATATTGTTTGAAATTACGAAGTTTGATGTGTGACGAGGAATAAATTGCTGGTTATAGGGAAATGGTGTCGTTATAAAAGGAGAACGGAGTGCTTAGTATATGTAATTTCATTACTACATTACTGAGTCTCCCATTTAGAATGCAAATACGTAATGTCATTAGCATAAGATTCACCAATCCAATTACTCGGTAATTTTTTAGAAGAAAAGTGCTTTATTACCTACGTTGTATAGGGGATATATCATCACAATTTGCACCTGTTGAGTTAATAAAAATTTGGATCGACTAGCACTTATTGGTTCTTAATGCAATAATAAGAAGAAGGGACAAGAAATTCAAAGGTTACTTCTTGAATTTAAGGTGCAGATATATATTTCCAAAGTCTGCCCCTACTGTCTGATTAACAAAATAAGAATGTATTATAGTATTATAATAACTTTAGTCTTCACAATTCCTAGATCTAGTAATTGATCGTTTAAAGATATCCAGCCTATTGTTTTTTACCTGAGTCACGACGTGCAATAAAGTCATTATTGGATCCAAATTGAATCATAAAAGTAACTTTGCCAGCTGTCGTTATACATCAATTATGTCGTCGAGACTTAAATAGTCCATTTAATGCTGCATTCGGCCTATAAATACTAGTCCATTTCATAAATGTACTCGTATACTTAAAGATAGAAAATTGATGGCCAACATTTACTCTTCCTGTGATTTTAATGTCTCATTAATTTTATTGTGAATGTATCGGTTTAATGGCTCGGGTTTTAATGCCACTTAATCGGCTAAATAAGTGAATTTTACTGACCCTATCTCGGCTAAAGCCCAAGGCGTAGTGTGTGCATCTATTTATTCGCAAGCTAAATGTCTTTGGTGTAAACCCATCATGGGAGGAGGATCCTTGGTCCTTGTCAAATGTTTTTTACTCCATATGTCAGAACTACTAAAGTTTGATTTTAAGAAGACAAAAAATACTATGATCTGTAAAAAGCCGGAAATGAATCCGTTTTGCCTCTACGTTCTGTGTTATTGTCGATGTTTATTATTAACTAGTGACCTATTTGCCTCCTTTATTAATAATCAAGTACCTACTTACTTAGTAAAAGTTATTAAAAAACAAATTATAAAAAGTTATCGTTCCAATTTCAAATCAATGAAGATGAAATTGTACACCGTAAATGTACCAGTCCACTTTACATCTAGAGAACGCGTCCGCTTAAGTGTGGATCAGTCTGTCATTACAAAATATCGGTCTGATCTTTACATTTATCACGTGCGATGGACTTAAACGCGTAAACGTCAAGTTGGATAAAAAATATATTGAATCCTAAATATAGCGCGGAATCTTTTTGCTCGGAAGGTCTTTCTAGAACTTGTAGTACCTAGGGCTGTTGCAATCTCGGGCCCTCAGGGAATAAGCGCTTTGAAATCTTATTATTAGATGTTCGGAGTGTCTTCTCCATCACATTATATTTACAATATCAATATTACCCTCATTAAGTAAAATTTTTGAAAAAATAATTTTTAGTCAGTTATTAGAACATTTTAATAGAAATAATTTACTTCATGCAAAACAATTCGGTTTTACTAAAAACAAGAGTACAACCGATGCAGGTATTGCACTTATGAAACATGTACTTGATGCATGGGAGAATAAACAGAATGCTATAGGTATTTTTTGTGATTTGTCAAAGGCATTTGACTGTGTTGATCATTCAATATTACTTATTAAATTAAAACATTACGGTGTGTCAAACATTTCTTTACAATTGATTGAATCGTACCTCACTGACAGGATACAACGAGTCAATATCAAAAACACCAATTCTGCCGGTGCTAAACTGCAAATGGGCGTGCCCCAAGGTTCGATATTAGGACCTTTGCTTTTTCTTATTTATATAAATGATCTTCCATATTTTACCAAGGACCTCTGTGAGATAGTTTTGTTTGCTGATGATACTTCTCTCATTTTTAAAACAGAGAGAAACGAAAAAACATTTGACAAAGTAAACGGAGCTCTCTTGCAGGTGTCACAATGGTTCAGTACCAATAATTTGTTACTCAATGCTAAAAAAACTAAATGTGTTAAATTTATGATGCCTAATGTAAGGCAAATGAATACACAAATTACTATGAATGATGCGAAACTAGAAATTGTCAATTCAACCATATTTTTAGGAATCACCATCGATTCCAAGTTACAATGGGGTCCTCACATAACTGCACTAGCAGGAAGACTAAGCTCTGCTGCTTACGCGGTTAGAAAAATAAGATATGTCACTGACATTGAAACGGCAAGACTGGTTTACTTCAGTTACTTTCATAGTATTATGTCATATGGTCTACTGTTGTGGGGCTCTGCTGCTGACATTGAGTCAATTTTTATATTGCAGAAAAGAGCTATCCGTGCGATCTACAACCTTAGACCTCGTGACTCACTTAGGGATGTATTCAAAGAAATTAATATTTTAACAGTACCTTCTCAGTACATATTTGATTGTCTATACTAATATTATAAAGAGGAAAGGTTTGATTTTTTGTTTGTTTGTTTGTTTGTATGAATTGAATAGGCTCCGAAACTACTTGGCAGATTTGAACAATTCTTTCACTGTTGGAAAGCTACATTCACCCAGAGTAACATAGGCTATATTTTATCCCGGTACGGGAAGTAGTTCCCCCGGGACGCGGGTGAAACCGCGTGACGGGCCGCTAGTATTTTATATATTCGAAAGTATAATAAACATTTTCTTAAAAAATCTGATACACACAAATTCAATACAAGAAATAAGCACAGACTTGCCTATCCAAGTGTCAGACTTCAAAAGACGGGAAGGTCTTTTGTAGGATTAAGCATAAAAATGTTCAACAAAGTACCACATAATCTTGTTGAATTACCTTTACATAAATTTAAAATAAAAATTAAGAATTGTTTAATGAGAAAAGGTTACTATAAGATAGAAGATTATTTAAATGATATCGACAAGAATTTGTGGGCCTGACAATTTCTTACCACTCTACGCATGTGGTTGTCTAATTTCTTACATTTGTATTTATATGTTTTTTTTTTGTTTTGTTTTTATATGACATGATTATTTTTTTATTATTTTGATGACATGTAAATAATGATTTATACAATTTGTAATTATTTTTAAAAAAAGGCAAACTGTTGAGTTTCTTGGCGGCACTTCTTCTCAGCAGGCCATTCACGTCGAAGTGCTGGTAGGTAAAAAAAGATTTGACGTGCAAAAGAATTAAATCAAATTGCAAAATAAACTACTTTGACTTTGACTTTGACTTTACCTTGGCAATTTTTGTTTACTCTATCGTGGTGAATCAAGAAATTAATTATTATTTTTTTCGTAGGTCGGAATTGTAATTCTCTTCCTTGAAGAGTCAGATTGATTTCTCGACCAAAACCCCCAAAAATTTGTTTGAACCAACAATGATGTGGTGACAATGTCCTGTTAGCTCCAATCTATATAAAACGCAAACTATTTTTCCTGTCACATTCAGAAATGTTTTATTTGTAACCAGCTGTCATGGTTAATGCGAAGGGATTAAGTGTTGTTTCATGCGATCGAGGAAAGTAACCTAAGGGCACTAAAGATAAAGATAAAGATAAAGATATTTATTCAGCAATCAGATTTACAAGGACGTTATTTTGCACGTCAATATTTTTTTACCCTACCAGCACTTCGACCTGAATGGCCTGCTGATAAAAAGTGCCGGAAGAAACAGTAAGCCTTTTTTTTATTTTATTTAAAATATCATTGAAATTACATAATTTTCATTGAATTACATAAAATGTCAATTAGTAGATCTGTAGAAATGGTCATAAGTCACACCCACAAATTCTTGTTCTTTCTAAAATCTTCTATTTTATAATAAGCTTTTCTCATTAAGTACGATTTGATCTGAGTCTTAAATGCACTTGAGTGCATCTCGTATGGATAAAGTTACCTGGCTTATTAATCTGGCATGAAAGGACCATAGTGGCATTTCAGTTATTCAGGTTTCAACTTAAACATATTACCATAAAAAAGCAGTTGCAGAAAAATAACTGATGCCAGTAAGTTAGAGATTATTGCAAATATTATTTCTTTATGTACTCACTGATAGACACCGAACCCAAATTCTTTGAAATGGGAGTGTTATTATTGATTCAATTTCAAGTGTTTCAATAAGAAGTCTTTGTGCTCTTTTATACTTTACTCTATATTTCCTGCAAGCTATATTTTTACATTATTTATTTATTTATATTAAAAAAAAGAAAAAAACGATTGATCTCGGATGGCTCAGGTGGGGATCGAACTCAGCACCACTTGCAATCCGGGCAAGCGCTCTTCATTATTATTATTTATTTTTATACTACAAGCTGTGAATTTATGGAGGTGTTAGACAGTTAATTTATTCGTTACTGTCTAAGCTTCAGTCCCGATATCCCGCCATAATTTCTAACTCATATTTATTTTGCATCCCCATGTTTTTCTGATTTATACATCCTTTACGAAACGACCATATAAATTACGAAGCCTTTGAAAATATTATTGTAATAAAATATAATCACTGCATAACTTTACTTAGGGATAAACGGCTCTTACCTTTAAGTAAATACGGAATAAATATGATAGGTCTTCAGAAAATAAATATTAATTTATGTTACTTATATTATAAAGCTGAAGAGTATGTTTGTTTGAACGCGCTTATCTCAAGAACTACTAGTTTCAAAAGAAAAAATATTTTTATGTTGGAGAGTCCATTCGTCTTTAATAAGTAAATTCCTTGGACTTATATACCGATTGCCTAGCCCCAAACTAAGCTCAGAGTTGGTAACAGATAAACATAAATACTAAATCATCCATTATTCTAGTACAACAGCGATTGTTCATCACACAAGCATTTGCACTAGAGCCTTTAGAATTGATAAATTCCTAGTTTTCACATAGAATCTTTAATTTATTTCTCCTACTGTCGTACCAAACACTTAACTTCATATTTTACGACGCACACACTACGAAAGTGGAATTGTCTGCCTCTGTTTCCGGTTTTATTCAAAGGATTTACATATAAGTGAATGGGCTTTTCAAATACCTCGATGTCTTTGGTTTAAGTACTTGACCATATCCCGAGTTTTAGAATTAGACAATTTAGAATCAATCATTTCGAGACTTAACATTTGTGGGTTGCGAATACTGTTATAAAGCTGTTTGACTTTTTATAGAGATGTAATATTATTTCCTGCATTTCTTTCTTCATCATCATCATCATCATGGGCTTTCTGTTAGACATCGGCTTCTAACCTATCGCACCTGTCTTGCTTTTTGGATTTTTATGTTTACTTTACCTCAATGATTACGACATGAAACCATAATTATTATCAATAGCACATCATCTTAATTATTTATAACTGTACGTGCTTTTCATTCGACATTCATTTCCCACTCCAATTACCCTATCTGTCTAAAAAGTCTTCTCATTCCCATTGAATATAATTATTCGGTTACCCGACCACTTACTTCGCAGCTTCGCCCCACGTAACAAGACCACTATACGGCCTGATCAATTACATGTCCGTACAACCTATTGTTATTGTTGCAATCAAACTTGATTGCATGTTGTAAAGCTATATAACGCTATTCTTGTTTAGTTCATTGATCATTTCCATAAATATAACTTTTCATAGCGAATCTTTGAAGATTTATAAATTCAAATTTCTGATGTCACTAGATTTTTTAAGCGGAACGACATCGCTGACGATATTGCCCGTGGTAAATTGTAATATTGTTGTTAGTTTCTTATCCAAATAGGGAAACATATCATAAAACATTAGCTGCCATTCCAAATGATGAGCGCCAATATTTCCTTGAATTTAGAATTGCGAATTAATAACATGTTTTTACGTGATAATAACCTCGACGTTTGTTTAAGGAGTAGTAATCGTTAAAGCTTAAAAGCTTTTCCCAAAGCTATTCTCAATTCAAAACAATGTACATAAGTGTAACCGTCATTTTATGTCTTATTGTACCTTTGCTGTCTGGATTCAACCACCAGTCCTATTGGATCTCAATCTGGTCATGTATCCCACTCTCATCATTATCTCATCATCAAGTGGGTAGCAGACCATGACAGTGTTTTTATCTCAAATGATGCAATTATGTATTGCTCCCGTGTACCTTTTTCTTGTCTATTTGTTTGTCCCGACGTTCCCATCCGGATAGTGTCTTTTTGTTCACACTTAATTCTTGAACTATTGTGTCTATAGAAATAAGGGAAGCGATATTCCGAAACCGTTCTTCGCTTGATGTGATTGAACACCTGACGATTCATAAGTGCATCTCTGAAGATTGATACCTAAAGATTCATGGACCTTAAGGAATGTTTGCATATGTGTTTTGCTTTTAAAGTGAATAACTACCTTTTACCTATTTTAACCGACTTCAAAAAAGGAGGTTCTCTGTTCAATTGTTTGTATATTTGTATGTTTGTCCGCGATTTTCTCGCGTTTGACTAATTTCTTTTGTGATTTATTAATCAAAGAAGCATACGTTCCTCTAGAAGCAAGGACAAGCTTTTCGCATATGGCGTACCGTGAAAAATTCCACAGGATATTATTCTACATGATGCGAAAGTCAAACTTAGTAAACCTAGTTCAAGAAAGGCAATTACCTTTACGTCCTCCCTTCACCGAAGTACCCATCTCTGGCGTTACAGACACGAGACTTTAAAGGACGATGTTTAATGCGCTTTTCCCTTATAAGTAACACGCCTTGTTCTACGGCGCACTGTTGAGCAAACTGTGAAAACACGGAAAGGCTTTGGACGTAGTAATAAAGGATCATGTATTGTAGGTATACTATTCCACATTACAATTACATATATATATTGACGACCCGCTTGGTGTAATGGTCAAGATGTTGACTATTACGCAAGAGCTCGCGGGCTCGATCCCCGCACAGGGCAAACATTTGTGTGCATGAACATGTCTGTTTGTCCTGGTCTGGGTGTTATATGTATCTATTTAAGTATATCTGAAAGAAAGAAAGAGGAAAAAAGAAATCATAGTCAGAGACACTAGCTACAAAACCAAGGGTCGCGGGTTAGAGTCCCGCCTGGAAGCAAATGTTTGGTTGATGAACATCGGCGTTTGTACTCTAGTCATGGATGTTTATAAAAGTATTTAAGTATGTCTATCTGTTCCCTAGCTCTCATAGTACAAGCTTCGAGCTTAGTTTGGTAGTAATGCCACAACAATGATAGGAAATCAGAAATGTAAGTTTCAATAAGCTATAATATTTACTCAAATGCCCAATAGAAACTTTGTCGTCATCTGATATTTATAAACGATTTCCCATTACGCAATATCAGAGTATACAAATTATAAATCCTAATACTCCATCGATAATATCTTTACAGAGGTGGAATGTACCTCTGACAGTAGAACATAAATTAAAGCAACGAGGATTTATCAAACGTAAGATTGATTAAGTACAATTAATAAGTAATCCTGAGTCGTGAATTATTCAATGCAAACCCGTTTTGAGAGGAAATACGAGAAATTGCTGCCGTACGCAGTTTTTTTGTTGTGAATTCCGATAGAACTAGAAACAGCGTTGATAAATAGCTACGTGCTGGTCTAGAAATGTATTAAAATTAAAAGTCTAGTATTCGTTGTAAATGTCTGTTTAAGGGCAAATACCTGTACCATTTTAATTAAGTTCCCGTTACGTGAGAGGCAATCACCAAAGGATGCGTCTAATAACTATAGGCAACTTATAATATGAAAGGGAAACCCTAGTGACTGACTGACATACAGTTCTATCACCATTTTAATTAGCACATAAGTATGATTTGAATAGATTTACAAGTTTTCGATATAAGAAGAGAAAGTAGAGTGAAGTAGGGGTAGGGGAAGACCAATAAGTCAAATAAAGTTTGTTATACATAATTATAAATCGTTAAAAATGGAATAATTTCAGTATTCACTTGATTTGAAATCAGAACATTTAAAATACCAAAGTCGGTAGAAACAGGGTACAATTTTGACTTACATCAGTGGATTGCACTTTGCAGAATACCGTACAAAGGTATTTGATAATCCATTGTACGTTATTCTGTAAAGTGCATTTTTTTGGTGTACGTGAGGCACTTGATTTGAAATCAGAACAATTAAAATTACAAATTTGGTGGAAACTGACTAAAATAGACGGAGGGGGCATACACACACATTAGAGGATTGCACTTTGCAGAATACCGTACAAAGGTATTTGATAATCTAGGTGTACGTGAGACTATACGTGGTGTAAATGAATTTTCGCTGTCCGCCGTGGCTTTGGTACCCATGATGGCGGCCGCGTAATGGTCAGCGCATGCGCTCATTACGCAAGTCGCCGCGGGCAGATGCGCCGCGTACGCGCATACCTTCAGGGGTGGCACTAAGAGCTTTCATGATTTAGTAAAATATAGACCTTCATCGGATAAAATAATATAACTAGAGCCGTATAGAGTTTGATAATCCAGATGTACATACGTATGTCTGGACGTGGTGTAAATGAATTTTCGCTGCCGCCGTGGCTATGGTAGGTACACATGATGGCGGACGTAATGGTCAGCGCATGCGCTCATTACGCAAGTCGCCGCGGGCAGATGCACCGCGTACGCGCATACCTGCGGGGGTGGCACTAAGAGCTTTCATGATTTCGTATAATATAGACCTTCATCGAATATAATAATATAACGAGAGCCGTATAGAGTTTGATAATACAGATGTACATACGTATGTCTGGACGTGGTGTAAATGAATTTTCGCTCTCCGCCGTGGCTATGGTACCCATGATGGCGGACGCGTAATGGTCAGCCCATGCGCTCATTACGCAAGTCGCCGCGGGCAGATGCGGCGCGTACGCGCATACCTGCAGGGGTGGCACTAAGAGCTTTCATGATTTGGTATAATATAGACCTTTATCGGATATCAAATTTAACTATGAATAGGTACTTTGACTGTCGGCCGTGTATCAAAAAAATACCATTTTAGTGGTTCGTGCAGCGCATAATTTACCAGGAAAAATATCTTCCGAATAGAAATAATTGATTTCAGCAGGAATTTAAATAAAAAACGGTTTAACGACCTTCAATAATAAATAAAAATACCTATATCAACAAAATTCGTTGAAAAGTAATTGAGTATGGAATACTCAACTACTGATTTTAGTCTACCCCTGAATGTCAGAAATAGTTCTTATGATAGATACCATTCAAGTGTCGCCAAATTCAATTTGATATTCATAAAGATTTAAACATCAGCTCACAAGATTCTCAGACATCATTAACTTCAAACCTAAAAAGGGTGGATCAAGTTCCATCTTCTGCTCGATAATAATTTACGGAGGCCCTTAGTAAGTTTATGTTTATCACTATATTCAAATTAAATGAAGTCTCATTAAATTTAATATCTCGCTGTTAGTGTCAATGGTATCCAGTGGCAACCCTTGTAGGCGACGAGCAAGGCCGCGCGGGTCGTTGACCCCGCGACTGTGGCGCGATCTAGTGACAAGTAATTGTATCAGTGAAAATTGTATTTATTATTTTCAATTATTTTAATTGGGTATTGTCATTTTGAATTATGTTAAAATAATGTGTATTGGTAGTGTTATTGTAGGTACATTTACTGCCATTGGTTAGTTCTCACTGAAATAAAACAGGTGAACTCTGGATGTCATAAGAGAAAAATATTAATCACTTGTAAATAATTAAGAAACTGCCTACATAACAATTTGTTGTAAAAAATATCTTTTTATCACTAAAGTACAATCATGTAGGTACGTGTATTGAAGTAACAAATATTAAGCAAAAAAAAACCTTCTCTCTAAAATTGCAGTAGGTAGGATAAGAGAGAACTGACATAGATAAAGGAACTGAAACGATCCCATACAACCCTGGGCCCAGCATGTAACGAAATGAAAATAGTGTCATTTAAAAGGTTCAAACTTAAAAACCAATCAGTGAAAATTCTTTAAGTTTCGACAATCTGAGAGCTGAGATAATGGAAGTTTAGTAAATGTTAGGTTATGTTGCAATCTTTGACTGTCAAATGCATTGATTTAAATTACTCAATGTTCAGATGTTGTTTAAGCACTCATTATCGGACAATCAGGTGATTCAAGCCTGCAATGTCCTAACCAAACTGGGAAAAACAACACAAAGTAAAAGTGTTCCCCGCGGGATTCGAACCCACGATCTCCGATATCGTAGTTTTTGAGCACAGCGCTCTAACCTCTGCACCACGGAGGCAGTTACACTAATATTTTTAATAAAAATAAATGTAAAATACTTTTAGTTACATCACAACACATTTAAAAGTATTTAAATTACTCCCGTTACTGAAGAAGGATCAACAATTACAGATGGGTAACAAATAAGAGTTCTGAAAAAGAAGAAGGAGAAAAAACGTCAAACAATAAAACAGTTTATTTTATTTCAAGAAGTATTTTACATATTCGTCTTCAATAATTAGTAAAATATCGTCCAGGAATTGGGCAGGAGGAAAAATGTCGTGGTATCTAGCCCAGCTAAGATACCATATAATGGTCATAATGTGAGCACAGCAGCCTACAGTTCGTCGGAATAGTTTCATCACTTAACGGTCGGTGGCCTAGTGTATTGCACTGACCAGTTGCTATACCACAATTCACACAGCGATCCATCTTTATAACAATAACCAATCCGCAAGCCGGCGATGAAATCCAAAATAACAAATCCAAGAGTAAACGTGCGTGCGATCTTCGGTGTCCAATGTAAAAGCAAGGGTCGTATAATAAGGTAGGCTGGTTCGGAGTCCGTAAAACAAAGCAGTGGTCGTTGAAAATAGTAAATAAGGAAAAAAGCAATGGGAACGCATGGAAAAACACGATACAATTGACACATTGTCAAGTCACACGTCAATTAATGTGAAATCGAAAATCATAACTAATACTCATTCGAATAATCATTTGTACAATCGATTATTTCAGGAAAACGATTTTTTTCATATTTCTCAGTTTCCAGATTGAGAATCAAGCTGATTTTTGGCATGTGTATTTACAAAAAAACTACTTATTTTAAGACCAAATTCCAAGTCATTACATGCTGGGCCCAACAATTTCATTCTCCTTTTATTAGCAAACTTGTTACGTTTCCTTGCATGGAACTTAACCCCAGAACCTCAGAATAACCACTGGGCCTTTGAGGCTAAGAATGAAAATTGTCGTCATTTAAATCATAACACCAACATAATGCAATGCTTGACGGAATATGAAGAAGTATGACTTGCATTTCCTTGGTATTATGAATAATTATATCCTTTTCCCTTGGGAAAATTCACACGCGAACCGTGGGAACTGCGGTTATTTTCAGTTGGACACACCTACTAAAAACTCCTAATGCGTAAAAAACAAACTGTGAGATTTGACGAACATTAACTGTATTCCTATATCCGCTGTCTTTTTAAAACACTTTATCGAACATTGAGAATTTAGAACATTATTTGCTACACCTAGTCACCTACGCGTAATATCAGCAAAAGTAATTCACCGGCGCGTAATTTCGATTTTCAAATATTCCCTCTTTACCCCTTATTTCAGGGATCAAAAGTATCTATGTTCACCGGGGATAGTGTAGCTAGCCAACAGTGAAAGAATTATTCAAATCGGTCTTGTAGTTTTTGATTTTATTCGTTACATACAAAATTACAAATCTTTCCTCTTTATAGGTAATTGCTGACAAAAATGCTTCATTTCTACAAATGATTAAGTATGAAACTATTAGTGTGAAAAATCTAAAAAAAAAACAAATCTTATTATAAAAACAATAAAATCTTTGCTCTTTTTAGGTTAAACACATAAAAATAAGGAATAAGCTCTGATGCATTTTGCTTCAAAGATTATAATGTAGAGGCCATTATACCCATTATTTAAATTGGTTTTTGTTAAGTATCTTCTCAGCAGAACCAACTAGGTACTTTAAACATTATACTTATATTTTTCATTTCATCATAACAATCAAAATGTGAACCACATCCGGTTGAAAATCATTGCCCTCCTTTAAGCCAAAAAAAAAAAAAAAACTAAGAATACGAAATAAGAACGCTATGAGCAATTTAGTTTTTTACGCCTCATCTTGTTACAAGATTCATGCTATCGAGACATTGCTAACCACACAATTTGACTGACTGCGAATGATTCCGTTAAAACAGTTACTCGTAGGTGGCTATTAAGTTGCCGTAATTATATTTTATTCAAAAAAGCTGTTATTATTTATGTAATGACTTATGCTAAAATATCAATTGCCTGTCTTAAAAATATATCAAGACGTGTTCCTGTGAGATCTGTCGTTTTATTAAATTCCTATAGGCCTTTTGGTTGGTGAAATGGCTAAGTAATCGTCTCCTATGACTATTGACCAAGAGGTCGCAGGTTCGATGCCCGCACATTACAAATATTTATGTGCATGAGCATGAACGACCATGTCTGTTTGTTCTTGTCTGGATGTTTTGTATATAGTTAAGTAATTATGTACTTTGCACTTATATGTATGAGTATGTTCCAGAAGTGTTTTAGCTTTCCAATGTTTATCTGTGCTAATGCAATAAAAATATAAGCCTTAGCAAAAACGTCTAGGTGGATATTGAATACACGTCTTCCGCATATTATCCTTTACGAAAACATGATTGACATCCTAAAACAACTCGTATACCTCTTTTCATATCGATACAAACTGTACCATCAATTTAGCTGTAAATCTCCCATGCTAATGGAAATAAACAGCTGTTGCACTAGGTACTTGACCATTCAATACGATTAGCAATTTGAATGGAAAATTTAATGATGACCATGAATAACTCGCGATAATACATATTGCGACTGCCACCGCGCTTACGATGCCTTAGAACGAAAGCATTCAAGGAATGTGTATTGTATTGTAAATAAATGTAGTAATTATTGAAAGTCATGATGTTGAAGACCTTTTAGGTTGTGACTGGTTTTGACAGTGTTTTAAAGCCCGGGGCTCACAATAGATCAAGTGTTTGACTGGACTTTGCATACCTACCTATAATATGTATTTATTATTTATTAGCGACCCGCCCCGACTTCGCACTTGTGTGCTTTTTTTAGTATTTCTCTACTATATTAAGCATGTATTATACATAAAAACCTTCGTCTTGAATCACTCTATCTATTAAAAAAAACCGCATTAAAATCCGTTGCGTAGTTTCAAAGATTTAAGCATACAAAGGGACATAGGGACAGAGAAAGCGACTTTATTTTATACTATGTAGTGATTATTCGGTTTCCGCGCACATAGTGTTATAATATACCTTAACGGCTTCCTCCACTTATAGAAAATCTAAAGCAAAAATATTCGGATTATAATGAGCATGTCAATAGATACATATACAATATTGATGAGGAACGCTAATCCTTTCCGTGCAAAGCCTGGGCGGGTTGCTTTTGACAATGAAATAAACTTATTCCGCTACCGGTCATACCCACTTATCATAAACTGAACTGTAGTCATCTGCACACATCCTGAGGACCTACGGCCGGGTTAAACATTACGTTTATGGATACCAGACGTAAATGTATGCGTGAAATTGATTATTTAAATCCACATCTAACAGGGCACGACTATGCCCGCGGCTTGTTGGATGGGGTCCAGTGGCGGAATATGGGGTTGATATCAAAAAAGTTTTGTACAAATCCTGACTTGAAGCTCGATGGCACAGTGGTTAGCGAACTTGGCCTGAGATTATTAAGAATAGCAACTGTCGCAGCGGTCAGTCATCGGATGGTGGACAGAAAAAAAAACGCTGCAGAATTGACGCTACATCAACAACTAGACCTTAGAATGTTGTAGATGTAACTGATGCCATGTTTGTTTCCCTGTGAATGGAAAGTCTGCTATTATAGTTGTAACATGAATAGGAAATTGGAGAGGCAATTATTACAATCGCACAAGATATCGTGTAAGTGAGGTGGCTAGCAGATTTAAGTGTAGAAACACACTTGACCGAAAATACGTCACCGAAGTTTCACGGCAATACATTTTCTTTCTATACAATATTAAGCGACGTTATCATATATCGGCATGGTGTGTCATGTCATCTTCCCTTTTAAATAAATTGCAAGTGTAGTCGAACTTTAGTCGCGTTTTTTCGGCTGGGCGTTTCTACACTAATTCATACAGGCTGGGGACAATTTTTACCTTGACTGAAGTATATAAGAATATTTCTATGATACCACCACCACATTGTGAAAAACATGCACATACATTATTCCAAAAAAAACTTAAATCTCAGGATTACAGGTAAAAAGTACAATTTTAATACGAAATTTTACTACCCTGCGCAAATGACATCAGTCTACCACTGCTTATCTCGCCATTTATAATTAACTACGGTGGTAGGAAGCCATTAGGCATAACATTTAATTGATGCAACCTGTCAGTTCGGAATAACCGCGAGGAATAAAACGCTGCAATGTTGCTACAGCTAAGGAATCGCTTTATCACCCCTCTGTAGTGGTATATTATCACTATTTATCACACTAAATAATAACGGGATTAAACGTGATATTTATTATATTGTACAAGTACACTATTTACTGCTTGACAGACCGACTGAATGGTCCACCGTCGTGATCTAAAGCCAATTTAAGACCCTCGCAGTCGCTTGTATAAATGGATTAAGCCAATAATTTCTTACTGTAAGGATAAAACCGATAGGTCTTGGTTTGATTCCTGCAGTTGCTGTCTTCTTAACCATTAATCGGTCGTCATTTTTGATAAGCAATGATTAACGGGAAAAGTTTAAATAAATATTATTTATTGCTATGCTGCAACGAACTAATGATTGGGGTTTGTAAAAAGCATTTAAACTCTCTCTCAGCTCAGTCAAATTATGTATAATTAAACTAGCGGCCGCCCGCGACCTCGTCCGCCTTGAAGTTGGTTCGAAGTTCGAACCAAGTAGTTCCTAAGATTAGCGCGTAAAACAAACAAACAAATTTTATAAACTACACATTCAATTTTACAAGTTGAAAACGAGTCCGTAATTAAATATTAAATGCTAGCGGACAGTTTATAATTACGTACTTACTTACGTAGGTACCTACCTAACCTACGCGTGAAGCAGTTTCGTTTCGGACATTACCTAGGTGCAAACTTACGTGATTTTACAAATTATTTGATTACCTATCTACCTTACTATTTAGCATCTGAACGTGTCTTAGACCTTACTTGAAGACATCCAAGTTATTTTATGGACATTTAGCAGATGAGCGTAACGGGACCGCGGCTAACGAACTCCGCGCATGCGCAGGTGGATTTATTAAGACGCTAGCTTTTGCCCGCGGCTTACACCGGGGAAAAGAAACATTTACGATAAGGAATAAAAAAAATGCTCGCGATCTCTACTCCATCTTCTAATCTATATAAATGAAATTAATTGCTGTTTGTTTGTCTTCTAGAACCTGAGGGCAGCTGGATAGATTCAGCTTATTTTAGTCTTTAAAAAAATGTGGTATTCCAGAGAAGGTTTAAAGTTTTAAACAATAAGATAGTAAGGATGGCGGTTTTTTCACATAGTGTGTTCCTAACTTCCTACACTTTATGTCCCTCTGTCTTTGTGAATATCAGTCAGATTATCAGATAGCCTATCGTAAACTTATAAGACCGTTTTTGTTCACAGATAACAAAATGTTGAAGTCAATAATATTCTTCTGCTTCGCGACACAAGTTCTCGCCAACAGCGACGACAGATTCATAAAGAAATATGCCATGATGAAGGTAAATATTCAAGTTTAACAACAATAAAATTATCTAAAAAAAACAGTAAAAGATCACACTCGCAGTCGGTAGGATTCGAACCTACGCTCCCAGAGGGAATCTGATTTCTAGTCAGACGCCTTAACCGCTCGGCCACGACTGCTTGTAATATAGTGATGAAATTTAGACACATGACATACTTTATTTCAATAATGCACGTTCTTTAGAGAAAAAAAAAATATTTTTTTTTACTTTGGAACTTTATTTCAAAATTCGAAGAGAGGACCTACCCATTAGTTTTAAAATAAATGTATTAACACAACAAAAACTGTTTCAACTGTACTAATTATTTTCACGTTACATACAGTACTTGAGCTCTTGATTACAATAAGTAAAAATAGATTCGTTATAATTTATATTTTTTCCAGATCTACGAAAGTTGTTTCGGCCCCGAAGTAGTGAAACAGGTGCGCAAAGAAATGAAAGATGCGTACACAAAATGTTCCGCGCCGCCACCGCCACCTATTGACGACACGCCGAACTCGCACATACCGTCCATCTTGCTCGGCAAGCTGCCGCCCGGCTTCGCTATGGACCCGAGCACGCAAACCATCACCAAACCGCTAGATGGCGCTATTCACCACAATCAAGATAACGAACTGCCGAACCAAGATCATCCTCAACAACCTCAAAAACCACAAATGGGAGGAGCGGGACCGGGAATGTTCAATTTTAGACCAAATGCGGTAAGTTAAAAAGAGCAAAAAGATTTTGCCGTATATGATGCCTCCTGTGAGGATTGAACTCACGACCCCTGGTTTACGAGACCAGTGCTCTACCACTGAGCTAAAGAGGCGATGGATGAGATGTTGAAATTAACTATTAGTATCTACAGGCCTATCGTTTATTGTTATTGGTGTAATGTAAGATAACCGTTCAGTTATAATACCTCAATAAAGATTATATGATTTTCTTGCCTCATCACAAGCAATTATTTTTAAAACTTATTATAATAACACTTTCACTTATATTAGAAAAAATAGTAAAAAAGAATACCTAAGTTATTTTTATTTAGATTTAACAAGCGGTGTTCTTATTTTTTTTATCCAAGTGCCAACAATATTAATTTTACTCTTATATTTTTGTTTTTATAATTTTATTTATGTGCACTAAGTCAGTACTTATTTTATATATTAAATTTCCTAATATGTTGTTCTATACCAGTATCAAACGGTGTTTTTTTGCTTGCTGATAATTTTGCATTAAACTATATTTTTCCTTTTCCAGGTCCCATTCCCGCAGGCCGTGAACCCGTACATGATGGCTAACCCCCAGTACAGGCCGTTCTCGCCAGCGACCCCATTCTACCAGTTCCCGTACAACGCGCCTGGACTGTTCTACCCGCCCGGAGTCCCGTACAACCCGTACGCGCAGCAGCAGTACCCGCAAGGGTTCTATCAACAGCAGCCTTCATATTACTCGTCTAATAGAGTGTCGGTATGTTTTTGTGTATCAATGTATCTTTCCCGCTTTTGGCGGAGTCACAATTGCGTTTGATAACAGTTTCAGATTATAGAGTCCTCCTACGTTTTGTGAAGAGATTCCCTGCCCCCCACTTGTCCTTCAGTGATCGTGAAGAATTTTTGTGTATTGTCAAAAATATTTATTAATTTTATTTCTTTATTTATTACACTTTACTTCTTACACCAATCTATCGAAATGTTTTCGCAGGCATACCACAGAATTCGTTTTCAATTTTTTTTAATTAACATATCTGTTCATGGGCGAATAATAGGAAGGGTCGTCGGGTCATGAAAGAGCTGATTCCAGGACTTTAGGTGGACCTCTTATTGAACATAATTAATTTGACCACGACTATGTGACCTTGCAAAATCGTAAATTCGTAATGTAATTTATTTTAATTCCAGCGTGAAATGGACCTGCGCGAGCGCCTCGACGTAATCTCGCACGGACCAACCGGCGGACGAGTACGCAACATCACCTGCGTGATGCAGGAGCTGGGCTACGTGGACCGCAGCCTGGAGCCCAACTACGAGCAGATCACGCAGCGCATCGCCGAGCTGCCCGTCTCCGCCGAGCTGAAGGGCGACATCCAGGACGGACTCGAGTTCTGCAGGAAGTTCTCGGTTAGTACACACTGCAATGCACACAGAATCTTGCGCACTCATTGGGAGTGCGCAAGATTCTGGATTACATGGACACAGCAAGGACGGACTCGATTTCTGCAGGAAGCTCTAGGTTAGTACACACAAGACACTCAAAATATGTGCAGTAACTATAATGTACCAATGAGTGCGCTAGCTCCTACGCAACATCACCTGCGTGATGCAGGAGCTGGGCTATGTGAACCATCCAGGACTGACTCTACTACTGCAGGAAGTTCTCGCTTAGCACACACCACAAGCAACTCAAGATGCGTACAGTATAGAGCACCAATGAGTGCACAAGCTCCTGCGCAACATCACCTGCGTGATGCAGGAGCTGGGCTACGTGGACCGCAGCCTGGAACCGATCTACGAGCAGATCACGCAGCGCATCGCCGAGCTGCCCGTCTCCGCCGAGCTGAAGGGTGACATCCAGGACGGACTCGAGTTCTGCAGGAAGTTCTCGGTTAGTACACACTACGAGACACTCCACTGCACACCAATGCGTGCACAAGCTCCTGCGCAACATTACATGCGTGATACAGGAGCTGGGCTATGTGGACCATCCAGGACGGGTTTGAGTTCTGCAGGAAGTTCTCGGTAAGTACACACCACAAGCTACTCAGGTTGCGTTCAGTCACAGATAGGTACAGTATAGTGCTCAAGCTCCTACGCAATATAACCTGCGTGATGCAGGAACTGGGCTACGTGGACAAACCTAGGGCGGGCTCGGGCTCTGCAGGAAGGTCTCGGTAAGCACGCACTACGAGATACTCAGGATACGTACGTATGGTGCACAAATGAGGGCACCAATGAGTGCGCAAGCTCCTGCGCAACATTACCTGCCGATACAGGAGCTGGGCTACAGGTTAAGGGGAAATCCCGAGGTTAAGGGGAACCGGCTATCCTGGTACGGGCATGTGCGCATTCCAGGATAGCCGGTTCCCCTTAACCTTGTCTACCACTGATGCCACTTTTATACTTCCTCTTATGGACTCATTCCTTATCTTATCCATTCCCTTTCATCCACACATCCATCTCAACATTCTCATCTCCATAACTCTTACTAACGATTTTAAAATAAATTCTTTGGTCCACAGCAATGCGTCCCGGATGTTAAGCGCGACGTGGCGCCTCTCTCCCAGGAACTGATCAAGCCTATGTTCTTCTTCCGCTGCTACAAGGTAACATTTTGTATTCACATTTTCTAACAACTTTACTTGAATGTCACTTGTCACCTGTATGGGAAACAGGAACTTACACATGAGTAAACATTCTAAGATCTCAGTAGATGACTGCATTCCGAAGTCGGTGGTCGAGTGATTCTATTGTGCTATTAGTATTGACGATTTGTAAGAACGTATCTGCAGAGGCCAACGTTTTAGTGACTGTGGAACTGTTTGAGATCTTCATATTTTATGCTTTTCTTCACAGCACAAGAAGTTGGAAGCGTGCATCATGAAAGACATCCGCGAGAGATTCACCACAGAAGAGGAACTTGACACTGACACTGATTTCAGGTAGAAACACTATATTTATTTATTTTAACACCCTTACTTTATTCGAATATTAAATGGTCTTTCATTGCCACTAGTCAAGAACCGACTATAGAATGGAATACACGGCCCCTACTAAATCAGGTGAAAAGGAAACCTCAGGACTTTTGTAGTGGGACATAAGTCTTTGATCCCCAGCCCCTCAAAAGGCCTGGTTATCTTGTGTGCCATTTCTCGTGAAAGTTATTTCCTGCGGCAAAAACAAAATAGCTTCAGAAAATATTTACACCTTTACGATTGCGATGCAATTTGCAGCTAATCAATGAGGCTTCATCGTACTACTGGCTTCCTCAAAGTAGTAATTTGCGCAAGAGACATAGCACAAAGAGCTTTCTATTTATTGTCTGTCAGTAGTAGGATCATGCTTATTTACGTCCTTATTCTTTAATGACGTAATAAACCAGAAAGTCATGAACAAGTTTAAACTTTTGAATAAGATGTTCTCTTATGCGCCTTGCACCTACTTTTATTTATTTATCCACAGCATAACTTTTCCATTTCTACGTGGTGATGACTCACAATCAGTTACAGATCCATCTCGCGGTCAGCCCGGTCTCTGCGCGAGGACCCGCTCAGCGACCCTCGGTTTGAAGCTCTGGATGAGATGTCGGTCTACCTGTATGACTACCTGAGCGAAGGAACCGGCCTAGACTTCGACTGGATGTAGACTGGGCGGTGGCAGAGTGCGGTCAACTGTAGACTTTAGAGAACTGTAGACATCTGTCTACTCTAGACTTTAGTGAACTGTAGCCTTCAGTCAACTGTAGACTTTGGTGAACTGTAGACTTCAGTTAACTCTAGACTTTAGTGAACTGTGAGCTGCAGTCAACTCTAGACTTTCGTGAACTGTAGGCTGCAACTAACTGTGGGCTGCAGTTAACTGTCAACTTTAGTTAGGGTACTGGAGACTCCAATGAAGTGTGGGCTTCAGTGAACTGTAGTCTTTAGAGGACTTTAGTCTTCAGAGAACTTTTGTCTACGAGAACTGCAATCTTTAGAGAACTGGGTTCTGCAGATAATTAAAGACTTCAGAGACCGTCGGTGGTCAGCTACAAGGTAGAGTTAATTGAATAATGCAGTATGCAACAAATTGCGGAATGCAATAAAGTGTAGACTGACTAGGAAAACTGTTAAACCTATTTTTTGCTCAAGCCAGATAATCTGAGTCAATAGTTATTTTATTCTAGTATCTAAACATTTCACAAAAGACTAAGACATTACAGCAACATATTGCAGCACAATGTCCGCAAACATATTTGTTAATGCTTTTGGCATGCAACGATATTCATAATTTTGTAGGTTATGTTTAGTCTCGAATATTCTGAATTCTACTGAGTAGGATTCGACGCAACGCTTGCCATTATTGCATTTATTAGATTCTTTAGGCGGTTGGATACTTCAGGGATGCTTGCTGCACGCCATCATTTGAATATTCACGAACGTCATTTTAATCATTTTCATGTTTCAGACTCCAGTATGTTTGTATTTTGCTATAAGGCTTTTTTTTAATTAACATTTATAAACTGGGTAAAAGTCAAACTGATTTTAAACAGAAAGGAATAATTTGTTTGTAGGTACCCACATTTTAAGACTCTAAAATCCTATTATTCTGCCAATATCACAATGCTCAGGCACATTCAAGAAAACAAACAACAAAGTAATTTCATATTCTTTTCCGAGCATGTACAAAAGTCAAATATGCCATTGCGTTAGCCGTTTTTTAGGGTTCCGTAGACAAATGGCAAAAAAACGGAACCCTTATAGATTCGTCATGTCTGTCTGTCTGTCTGTCTGTCTGTCCGCCAGTATGTCACAGCCACTTTTTTCCGAAACTATAAGTACTATATTGTTGAAACTTGGTGAGTAGATGTATTCTGTGAACCGCAACAAGGTTTTCACACGAAAATAGAAAAAAAATAGAAAAAATGGGGGGTCCCCATATCTAGGACTGAAACTGAAAATATTTTTTTTCATTGAACATATACGTGTGGGGTATCTATGGATAGGTCTTTAAAAATGATATTGAAGTTTCTAAGATCATTTTTTTCTTAAGTGAATACTTTGCGTGACAGACCCTTCCAAAGTGGAAAAATGTGTGTACCCCCCCTCTAACTTCTAAAATAAGAGGATGATAAAACTGAAATGAATATATAATGTTCATTACCATAAAAACTACCAACGAAAATTGGTTTGAACGAAATCCAGTCAGTAGTTTTTTTAATACGTCAAAAATAAAATTTGTACGGAACCCTCAGTGCGTGAGTCCGATCCGACTCGCACTTGGCCAATTTTTTTCAACTGTCATCTTAACTAAATGATGTTCAATAACTAATTAGCAATGTCAAAATTCACAAGGCTATGTGTCTATTAACTAGGGAAGGTACTTAAAAAGGTTAAGACGTCAAGAGGGGTTATCTCAATGTGTTGTTTACAAAACGACATGTTTTTTTAATATTAATTACTGTCTGTCAAAGACATGAAAAATTTTTTTGCCTATTGATTCACAGGAATTAAATTATAACTTTGTTACAGGCATTATGTCTTAATTGTGCATTACTTTTAAAGGCACATTAATAACATATCTCGACGACTTCTGTGCTATAGCTTATATAATATATTATCCACGAATGAAATTTTATAAATACATATTCCAATTATAATAGACTCGAAAATTCAGAAAAATCAAATATCACGATTATCGTTCATCATGAATCATTCAGGTCATGCCCTTAACATTTCATTTCATCTCATATCTAAATATTTTGTCATACTAATGTTTATCATACTTTAGTGATCATGAGTCGTGTAGCAAGCCAAGTTCTTGTCCATAAAGCTATTAGAGAGCTTTATCGACGACAGCTTTTATAAAGTCGGTGTTTGTAGTGTGTAATTTATTAATTGTAGTTGTATAGTATGCCTGATGAGATTACAAATATGTAATTCATGCATTTACTACGATAATTTAGTTTTTAGTTGTAGTTGTAAGATACTTTTATTTTGGTAAATTAAAATTAAAATTAAATAAACGTTTGTTATTTTAATATTTTACCTTCCTTGAAATAGAATATTGGACATGATGGCATCAAAGTCCACGATAGTAGGTACACCACAAAATAAGCTTAAAAATACAAAAAGAAGTAAAACAATAGAGCAAGTTAGCGATGAGTTAAAGAGTGTGATTCTATGAGTTTGCGAAACGCAGAAGTGTAAGCAAAAGTCAGCTTACTCGACTCCAGACAAGCATCGCAGGTAAGTTTTATAATATTCATTAAGAGAACTACTTTTAAACGGATGAAAATCGCTGTTTAATTACATCGGGTTTCCCTGTAAATACGTTGTTTTAATAAAATAAATATCTGCTTAAAAGTACTTTTATTTCATGAATAGCAGTCACATAACCCTAACAATAACATGAAGAAAACATTATTATAATGGTTTAAGATTATAATTGATTAAATTTTTTTTAACTCCTTCTCACAGTCCATATAACCACCGCATGTCAATTACGAGCAACGCATCACTAAATTCAATTAACCGATGACATTAACAGTTGCATGCGAGGTTTTCTAGAGAAAACTTTTCCCATAACCTCGTCATAACTTAAAAATAACCCGCTTGCGATTGTTTTATAAATATTAAACGGGTGGGGGCACGAAAGGTGAGTGTCTATCACTTATGGCAACACGCGACGATAATTTTCTTGTCAACGTTTTGTGTTTTCAAAAGTTCACATGAGTGTGACGAGAATGGGTGGTACAACAGTAAGATGATTTTTGACTGGTTTAATCTTATGAATTAATAGTGAATACTGAGTACCTACACCCTCTGATGAATGAAAACAAGTTAATCATCATTACATATTCGAAAAATATTGCACTGTACGATGTACAAGCGAAAACAAATAGTTATCTTTTGATTGTAAACATTTTAAAATTGCATAATCGGACCATTCATTTTTGCCAGATATGCAACTATGTAGCATATATTGATTATTCACTAAATCCAACAGTCTAATGATGTAAGTGTTGGAGACTAAATAAATGATACTACGCAATTAACGTAACTAAACCGGTGTTATCTGTAAATTGTTCATAAAATAAAACTGCTTTTAAACTGATATAATCGCGGCATATCCGTTTAAAAGTAGTTTTATTTCATGAATAACCTAAGAAAACATTCTGTAAATTGTACTTGTGAACACCTACTGTTGAGTTGATTATACTGTGCAATGTCCTGCTTTAATATATTCTGTGGTTTCAATATCTCATTTTGATTTACTGCAGAATGAAGGCGATCGCTATAATGGATAAATTTCCCGATGAATAGAAATTATAATTACCGTACCTACTTCTTTTGCACCTCATTAATGGAATTACTTCCATTTTACAAGATATGATAAGTGGTAAAGCTGTCTCCGTGATATAGTGGTTAGAGCACTGCGCGCTGTGCTCGAAAACCTCGGAAGTCGTGGGTTCGAAGCTCACCTTTGTGTTAATATTTCCAGTTTGGTTATGACATTGCAGTCTTGAATCACCTGATTGTCCGATAAGAATGATGTTCCGCGCTACAAATGGTTAAGTCGTTGGTCCCGACTATGAACCAAATGGTCTGGTTTATGGGTTACGGAGGTCAGGCGATAGTCACTCCATTGTAATAACGAGGTTGGACAATTCAGGATCATAGTCGGCGCTCAGGGCTCTGGAAGAGGTGCTAGGATGATGATGATGATTACTATAAGAGGTAAGGCGCTGGGCCAATAGAGTAAAGTCCTTTTTAAGGTTGTAAAGACACCGCTAACGCGCAGATTGTGAACTGAAACTAAATTTTGTTAACAGAAACACTCGAATCACAATCAGCCTGCCACGGGATTTGAACCCAGCACCCCTTCAGCAGCCGTAGCTTTATAATCCCAACTAATATTATAAATGCGAAAGTTACTCTGTCTGTCTGTCTGTCTGTCTGTCTGTCTGTCTGTTACGCTTTCCCGCTTAAACCTCGCAACCTATTTTGATGAAATTTGGTACAGACAATCTTTAGACCCTGAGACAGAACATAGGCTACTTTTTATTTCGAAAAAAAGAAATCCACGCGGACGGAGTCGCGGGCGGCCGCTAGTGAAATATATATTATAGGCTAGAGGATGTTGCAGAATCAGGAACAACACAAAATGATGTGCGCTACAAAGAAATATTTTAGAGCAAATATGCAAGAATTATTAATACTCGAAAGGGCTCTAAGTTTAATACATTACCACAAAAAAATCCATCTGTTTGTGAAATTCAAAACCCCTTTTGTGCCATCGGACATTTCGAGGAAAGGGTCCGACATATTTTTTCAATAATCTCACACAATAAAAAGGTTCCATGCACATTTTTGTACAAAACTTTCTCTCCATCTCTCTTGATTTTTTTGCAAAAACATTTTTGTGGGTTTGGTACCTGGTTATTAGAGTTCCTTAGACACAAGATAGATTATTGAAATAATATTGTTTCGCTTAAATCTATTAATTTTTTTAATTAATGAAGCCTTATGCTTATAGGCTACCTAGGTACATTGGAGTCATCAGTTCTAGTAATAAAGTTCAAGAAGAGATTTCTTAAAACAGTAGTTTTAATTAAAAATCATCAGTCACCAATTTTATTTTTGAGTTTAAATTATTTTTTAGCCGTCGTTAATTGTTTTGACGTAAAAGCCTTTAAACGGCTCAAAACCAAGGAACATCTAACTCAAACATCTAACAACCAATCGGCTTCGCCAGTTTTCTCTAACCAATTTCGCTTACCACGATTCGTTAAAAATTAATGACGGTTCAAAAGTAATTGCTCTCTTTTGTACACTACGGAACCTTCATAGACTAACTAGAGTCGTTTTTGCCATATTTTTGCCATATTTTTTGCAATATTATAAGTCTTTTGTGGGAAAGTAGAGCAGGGACATTATTTACGAAGTCTACTGTTTACTGTACTTTCCCAATCTTTTGTTTTTAGATATAGGGCATTTTTCAAAGGGCGCTATTTGCCTCAAGGTCGCAAAAAGCTATTTTGTGAATGCCGTTAATATTGGCTTTGATGAGAGAAAAGAGGTACAACAGATTAAAATTAGGGACAAAAGACATTCATAAGCTGTGTTATTGTTATTGTAGAGTTTTATAAGTAGGTGCATCGGTTAACTTTAACATTTAAATACACTTTTAAGTGAAACTATCCTGGCACTTCAGCAGAACCATACAAGTTGGATATCATCTACATCACCATCAGCCTGTTATAGTCCACCACTAACAAACAAAAGCTTTGGGGGTCATGGGATCATGAAATGAGCATCTCATTTCCAGGATCTAGTAATTGAACATACTAATTTTATTAATACTGACTTGACAACGACTATGTGCCTTCCCCCGCCCCCCCCCCCCCCCCCCACCAGGTGCTTAAGCTGGATCCGCCCTTGCTTTCTAAACATAAGCCTTCCTCAGATGGTGAGTTATGCCTATAGTCACCAAACTGGGAAGGTAAGTTGTTAACTGTGGTTGAATTAAACAGCACTAAGGAATAATCTTCTCGTTGTCTCCAATTTACCCACCCAAGTTTTAGAATCCGGCCCACACAGCCAGGACCTGGTAGGTACTATTAGACCAGCAAGGTGTTAACCCAAGATTACTCAACAGAAACTAGTAAATACTCATTGTATCAACGCTTGTGCAAAAACCACCCGTCCGGGTCCAAGTTTTTGTATCCAGCCCACACAGGCAAGACCTGGTAGGTAGGTACTATTAGACCAACAAGGTGTTAACCCAAGATTACTCAACAGAAACTAGTAAATAATAATAATAATACGCTCCGGCCGTATTCGGCCATGGCGGCCGATCTTACGATCAGCCAGGTACGCAAGATATATTATAGTGCACAAGTGAGTGCGCAAGCACAGGTGCACTCCCTATTCCCTCACTCTCATAATTCGGTGGGACAGCAATCTGACACGACCGTAGAGAGATCAGGTGCAGGACCAAGGGCTTAACGTGCCTTCCGAAGCACGGAGGAGCTCGAGATGAAATTTTTCGGTCACCCATCCGATGACTGGCATCTGCGAACGTTGCTAAACTTTAGCAACCGCAGGCCGAGTGCGCTAACCACTGCGCCATCGAGCTCCTCTAGTAAATATTCATTGTATCAACACTTGTGCAAAAACCACCCGTCCGGCCCACGAATATCCGAACATGACAATGGAATACATTTGTCATACGAATGCATATGGCGGCAGATGGCTTCGCAAATAAACACTTATTAAACCTTTCTGTTTGGACCACTCAACCCGTCCCGTACACCTTGAGGTAAATGGGCCGATTGTGGACATTAGATATACCTTTTAGTAATAATAAAGCATGGGATAGAGTGGCTGTCGGTTTATGTAAGGGGAAAGTAGGTATCGGTTGTATCTTAGAGATGTACTCTTGAAGTGGCTCTTCATTAGACTAATTAAATTTTGTGGGAAAGGTTTCCTAAATAAAACGTAATGTTTCGTTTCATGTGCCATTTTTCCGGTAGGGTGGTATAATTATGTTTAGTTCAATAATTGGACCCACTCCCAAACTGACATAACTATTATACCCACCGCATGTAAGTAGGTTTTCATTATAATATTCACGCATTTTTAAACCTTCTTACTCAGTAATTTAATAAAAATAAATAAATAATTACGTTTTATGTGAGTCATTAAATCGAGTGCTATAGATTTCGCATATGTCGCATATTTCCATGATTCCTCAATAACATAATTCATCCGTCCACATGTCATACTTACACCTTTCACAGGTAAATAAACCCAGAGAAAGATTTCAAATAATCACTGCGCAAGTGTCCGCAACAATAGGTACAAAAAACTAAGATGAAGGATTGGTAAGATATTTTTTTCAATTATTGGAGAGATTTGAGATTTACATTTGTGTTCTCTGGAAACAGTTGAATGCATGACATCCGCAAGGTGGTGGGAAAAAAGAGAAATGGCGAGTTGTGCAGTTTTACAACAAAGGCGCTTTGTTCAACTCTTTCGAGAGCTATTCAGATGCGATCGATTTTTTGGGTATGTTTGGTTGAAAAAGCTCTGGTTGGTCTAAACTTTATGTAGTTTGAGTAGTAACAAAGAAGTCTCATATTCTGCCCAAAGCAAGTCGCTGTAAATAGGAACCTTTCGCGGGATAATATGTCTCTTTAAAACTTTGTGTCACCTTCGAGCTTTCTTCCATTGCCAGATTATTGAATACTTGCGACCGGCCGCGACTTCGGCCGTGTGGATTTCAGATCCCCTTTTTCTCAATAAAAGGTAGCCTTTGTTCTTTCTCAGGGTCTAAAGAATGTCTGTGCCAACTTTCATCAAAATTGGTTGAGAGGTTTAAGCGGAAAGTGTACAGACGGACAGACAGAGTTACTTTCGCATTTTTAATATTAATAGTCATATAGTATTAGTAGTCATATAATGTATTAAACATGCAATCTATATCTTTAACTAAAAATAAAGCTACGTATATGTTAACATAGATAAAAACTATTCGCGCTCTTGAGGCAAGGTGTGAAACAGAAGCATCATCGAGATAAGTGGGGACCACCTATTTTTCGACTGCTGTACCCAGTTACTTCTAATTTGAACTCTATTGCAATAATACGTAATTTTATTTTCAAATGATTTGAATTAAAAAAGCGTTGATTGAATGATTAAATTATTTGAAATTATAAAAATCTATTATATAGGTTTTAAAGCAACGAACACATATTATCAAATTATTTACCTATATAATGTGTGACTTTGTAGTTAATTTTTGAAGCACTTTTTGCTTTTTATTGTTTCGTATGAAATAGTAAAATCCTTTGGCGATAATAGTATGTACATATATGCGATTATAATATTTCTTGAATCCCAGCATGATAAAAGTTATGAATCTTAAATTTTTGATATCGCATTAATTGTCTTACATGAAGTTTCCCGACAGAAGTCCACAGCCAGCACCGATAAAAAAAAAGAACTCGCGACAAGGCCAAGGAAACTGCGAACATACAGCCCTCAAAGTGTGAAATCCTGTAAAGGTGGGTGTAAAAAGTTTTGTAGTGTCCACGTGCGCATGCAGGTGGCTCCCTAACGAGCAGGGTCCCACGGGACGCGAACCCTGAACCGCGAGGCATTTCCGAGTGAACCACTAATTGGGTGTATCCGAATGACGTTTGTATTGTAATGATGGACGTCGCGGGGTGTACACGGAAGGGACATTCTTGAGGTTAAGATTTGACATTTTATTTTGATTTGAAATATTGATGTAACTAGACTGTTCTTTTTTGTTACATAAATATAAACGGTAAAACCTAATGAAAAACAGTATGATGTAATCTATTTGTAAAATAAATAAAAATAAATGTATATTAAAAATTGCCTCTTTACTAACTACAAGTATGTTTATTGCGAATAAGATGGTGATCGACATGTTATGACTTTATTACAAAAATGTAAACCTAGCCTATACAATACAATACGGAATAAATGGGCTGATACTTCACCCTACATAATACCTACCGCAAAAAAAATCTCACATATCCGCATCTCGTATCAATGTTTCCTACAATATTACGATTGTTTTGGGAATTCGCCAACGGAATCCACGGCAGAGTTATTTGACCCGCGGGAACTCGCTTCCTGGCCGATATTTCTCATATTAGCACTGATTTATCACTGATGCCCTAAAAAATATGTTGTTTTACTACTTAGGAGCCCGGATATCGGGATTGTACCCAAGTGTCCTGTGTTGCAAAATACACAGCCGTGAGTTTTGGCCTGAACAAATATGGCGCTCGAAATGGTGTTCTCTTGTTTTTTAATTCGTAGAAATCGATTTTTTGTGAAAAAAAATTTCATATTATTTTTGAAGGTGTAACAAAGACGAAATCAAAATAAGGCACAATTTTTTATCTCACAGTTACTATAGAGCTTTTCACAAATTATTACAGCTAATTGAAGTTAACAGAGTATTGATTTGACACTATTGCATCGTGACGTCACGATTCAATATTTCATATTTTCCGTTTCAGTCAAATACCGTATTATAAGATTAAACAAATAATTAGGTAACACAACTCATGGCCTCAACTAATAATAAGTAAGACATGGCGTTGTAAGCTGTAACTGAAATATTTATGTGGTTTGTAAGACATATCACCGCATTATTTGATACTTTAGCGACATAAAATATCAATAAGTTTGAGCAGTCCACCTTTCTTCGCTGTGGTGCAACGACAATTGAATTAATTTTCATTAAGTTAATTGCGGCCGTCCTCGACTCCGTCTACGTGGATTTTCGTTGCCACACACCTAAAAATAGTGTTATACTATAGCTTAAAGCCCTCCTCGTCAAATGGACTATCCAACACAAAAATATTTGTTTCAATTTGAATCTGTTTCTGAAAGAACCCTTCAGCTTTATTATATTAGTATCTTTATATTAACTGCCTCCGTGGCGCAGTGGCTAGTGTGTCGCACTTTAAAGCGGGGCCGCGCCGGAGGTCCTGGGTTCGAATCCCGGGTCGGACCGATGAAATTGTGTCTATGTTTTCATGTTGTGATAACACAGACACAGTCCGGAGTTTGGAAGTTGGCGGTGTAATTACACCCCCGTGCCTCGGAAAGCACGTTAAGCCGTTGGTCCTGCGCCTGATCTCTCTACGGTCGTGTCAGACTGCTGTCCCACCGAATTATGAGAGTGAGGGAATAGGGAGTGCACCTGTGCTGGCGCACGCACTTGTGCACTATAATATTTCCCGCGTAAGTGGCTAATCGTAAGATTGGCCACCGTGGCCGAATTCGGCTAGGAGGGTATTATTATTATTATTAATCCTTCGGAATTCAACCGTAACATTATACGGAAACTTAGCAAAATGTAAACATCTCTTTGGCTCCTGTATCAAGTCCGATACATACCAAGATAAACAGTTGACAGTCACCTATCAGCGGTAAACGGCGTCTAAAAACCACGAAATCCGATGCCGAAAATTCGAGAAAAAATACCGAGATCGCTTGCGACAGCGAACATTCCCGATGATTTATGGTGCAAATTAACGAGAAGATATCCTCATTCCTGAACATCATTTCCTGCTAGAGCGAACTTGTGGAGAAGGAATGGCAAAAAAGACGAGAAATCGCCAAACTAGGAGCGCGGCGGCGAAAAAGAACTTTTTGTGGGCGGAATACATTTTTAACGGGGACGGTTGAGGTTATATTTGTGATTTATTACTGTTTTGATTTCAGGAGTTTGGTTATCTTGTTGCTTTATCTGCAGAAAAGATTAGACGCGTCAAACATCGTATCGTATTATCATCGAAGAAGATGGCATGGCGCAGGACTGAATTAAAATACACATTGTTAGCTAAATAATAGTGTAGCGAACATAGAACATAACTTTGTTTCAGGAGTTTTAATGGACTCGAATAAGTACCTAGGCCCTTTAAACAATAATGGTTGAGCCGCCCGCATGTTACTGGCAACTACTTTATGGTTTCCAAATTAAAAAGCATATAGACACAAACCTAAATTGTGGTAGAAAATATATAGAGTTTGTTAACTATGCGTAAAAGACAAAAAACCCTTTCATCCATTTGCTAAGACTTTATCACTTCTTAGTTAGTAAGATTAAAATAATCGACATCTATTAGCCGAGTCGCCAAATTGAAATTTTGTAAAATAATCTTAATTAATAAAAAAAAATCAAGTGACGATGACATTTACTGTTGCTTCTAAATGTTTAACTGTAGGTAATTCTAATTATCGGTTATAAATATTTGTAATTAATTTATAATTCTAACTATTATGTTAATGAGGATTGCAAAAAATATTTTTAAAGTCTTATGGTAATGATCAGTGCTATAACTTTGTCATAAATACCGACGCACACTTGTTAAATTAAAAAACAAAAAAAAAAGTGGCTCACGTCTCTAATTTAACGGTACGAAACGGGCGAAGACATAAATATCATACAGCCGATGTCAAAGGAATCCACTGCCGCATCCGCATGCCGGGGTCGCGTTACACTTTTTTAGTCTGTGGTGAAAAAATGCGCGGTAAAAAGTCGCCCGCCGAGCAAGTGCCCGCCCGCCCCCTGAACCGAAACTTTGCAAAGAATAATGAACAGGCAAGTTATCTTTGCCATACCGCAAGTACTGAACATTATTCCTACGTGTATCGAGAGCGCGATGTATTAACTTCAAATTTTCAAATACCTACCTATACTTCCTTTATGTAGATTTCAAATATGCTTTTATTTATGACACAAAATATTTTTTTTTAACCAAAGAAGTCAGAAAAAAGTTATTAACTTTTTAATGTAAAATATACCTATCAAAGAAGATTATGTTAACATAAACGATAACGATAAAGATAATATAGCCAAACCTAATTTAATTATGAAAACCAATGCTATGGTTCATTCAAAAAGTTATAATTATAGTTATAATAAGAGTTAGTTAGATCCAAAATGATAAAAAAAAACTATTTAAAATGCGATAACTGCATAGTAAATGGCGCTCTCCTACACTCCTCACCCAGATAGGCACATAACCTAAAACCCCAACATTCCCTACTGCCACATAATCTTTTCCCCTGCCTGAGTCATTCATTACTAGGATCGTTCGTCTTCATTGCATGTGACGGAGTGAGTTTAGCCTTTAAATGGCCGTTAGAGTTAAAAACTACACATTATTGGGCATATTACCGACTGCCGGTTATACTTATACACTTACGAGTTTGAATATCTCTGGGGAGATGTATTTTGGGCTGAACTATAAAATGGTTAGTATTGTTTTATAGTTGAGATGTTTTCGAATAAGAAAACATAAGCTTTGATGTTTTTTATAGATAAGTTTAGTTTTATACTGTCTAAATACACTGATGTTGAGCTACCTACTAATAATGCGTTGTTAAATACAATTGAGAAATCTGACATGACGTTTACAGTGATGTAAGCGATCAGATAATTTAACAATCATTACTAGTATGTAAAGCTAAAGTGTTTGTTTGTATGTTTGTTTGTTTGTTTGTTTGTTTGTTTGTTTGTTTGTTTATTTGAACGCGCTAATCTCAGGAACTACTGGTCCGATTTGAAAAAAATATTGTTGTGTTGGATAGTCCATTTGACGAGGAATGCTAGGCTATTGGACATCGAAATCCACACAGACGGAGTTGCGGGCGGCCGCTAGTCAACTTATAAAATAAAGTTAACTAAGAATATAAAATACAATAAAGTACCATCAGGACCATAATCATTATCCGTAGTTAACATGTTACAGATACAGACCAATAAAAAGGATTCTATGCATATTCTATCCCATATGGCGTCAGTAACCGCAAACGTGTTCTGTCATCATAATCCTCACCGTACTCACCCTCGTCAAATACCACTTTGAGAGAAAATTTTAAACACCCATTTGGACATCGCATAGCTCGATGAGTCTGAAATCTTCTTATTTTGAATATAATTTTAATGTGCGCAATTTAATCATTGGCATTGTTCATTGTTCAAAGCATCCGCCGAACATTCACTGTACAACAACCATGTCCATCGCATCAGGAGCATAAATAATGTTAAAAAACCATAAACTTTTTAAGAAAACATCATAACGACCTTTTGCTTCAGCGCCGTAGCAAACAATGCGCCAATATTACCTTTTTTTCAACTCTACCGATCTTTTTATCTGGACATCTGCAACCGGACACAGAAAGTGGATTCCACCACAATGACTACTAACTACATAAATCTCTTTCCACAAAATTTACAATTATTTTAGAGCTTCTTTTTTCGCTTTGGCGATCATTGATCGTCCACCCTCGCATCACGAGGCCATTGTGAAATAAAAAGAATGTTTTTTTCTGGTCATTTTGGGGGCCATTGTAAAAAGATGTGTCCCGAATGTCCCCCGCTTAATAACGGACAGCTGAGGACGGGGTTTTTGTTATTTCAGACTTATAACGTTGTTCGAAGAAAGTGTGGATTACATACTCACTCGTGCTTAACAGAGTTTAGTGTCATTGATATATTAGATCGGATAGTTGGGCGCTTAAAAATCTCAAATGTCTATTGACCATCAGATACAACTAAATCCGCCATTCATGGCTTTCAAAGTCATTGAAGAGATTTTAAGCGTCGGAATATTAATAAAGTTCTTATTGTTCAGAATTTTAGCAATTAATCTATGCCAATGAAGTTTCTTCAGTTTACCTAACAGTTAATTGAATTTGGCAAATGAAAGGGATATTTGTGGCCCACAGTTCTAAGTGTGACAGCCATTAAATCTCTTGAATAACTAATTATCAAGAAGAACTGACCGCTACCTAACAAAACTGCCCTTTCAAATTGCCTCCCGAAAAAAAAACTTATCAAACCGTAACAATCTACACAACATTAAAAAAATATAAACAATGTCATTTCTCGAAAAAACAGGGGTGGTCCACATTCGGCACAAAATAGCCAGTGGTCAAGAGTAATTAGACGATAAAATAAGTTAACATATTCGGCTGCTGTCATAGATTTAAAAGGTAATTAATGCCCTCACCATACTTGACCCGCTCCGAAATTGGCACTAAAATTTGGAGCGACAGTCGCTTCTTATCTCAGTGACAGCATGTTGAAACGTTCTTCATGTGAAACAAAAGAGAGCCGTCGTTTTCTGGTGTCGGGGCATAGCTTATGGGTTAAACCGATGGCTGCTGTAGGTAAGATGGCACAGATAACATTTGCCACCTCTGCGCCACAATCTGCTCGCTTTGACAAATCAAGATTAATGACGGGTGAAAACAATAAATTGCTCGTTTTTTAAAACGTGTCTTCTACGAAAACGGTCGCAAACTTACAAATCACTCAACAGGAGACGGTGCCTACGTCGGTTAGAGTAAACAAAACACAAATTGTTTCACTGTAAAATAATAATGTCAACTTTTTCGTTTTTAGTTAATGGTTTGCTTTTAAAAGGATACCTTATTAAATATGCATTTTGAATCGCAAATTACAAAGTTTTATGTTTGAGTCAATTCCTGCGTAAAAACTAGGAAGCATATATTTGTTATTATGATGGCGCATTGTACCTACCGAAATTGCACTTATGATCAAATCATAATTAAAGATTAATATTTAAAATTAATATTTAATAAATTAAGGTTTCAATCTTATCGTCAATTGAAAACTATTCGGAAAACCGCTTTACAAAGTAAAATTATCCTCTACTATTCAAATAATGGATCTGAAATACTTATTACGATAATCAAGATATTTCAAAATGGTTGGTTATTTACCAGGACTAGGAAAAGGCAAACGTCAAAACCCACCCGTTTCGGAGTCCGTTAGTTCATAATAAATTATCACTTATTAGTCTATCTATGATCTTTGTTATTATGTTTGCTGATGGTTGGCGAGAGAAGTTCCTGCCCCTTTATATGTAATTAATGCACCCGCATAAAATTAACTAACTTTTAGTGTAGAAAGATACTATGCTGAAATTACGCGACCGAAGTTCGGCAGCTATGCATTGTCTTTACAAAATTACGCGACGTAATTTCTGCAAAGTGTGTCTCATCGGTCAATTTCTATTTATAAAATACAGACGTCAATTCAGCCGCGTAATTTCGGTCGCGCTTTTTCCGCATAGTGTGGTCCTACACTTAAACATCAAATTAATCTCAGTTACGCGTCAGTATGTATATTTAGTCTTACTTACTTACTACTACTTATAGGCCTTTACATCTATGACAGATGATTTAACTAACGGGATCGCGGGATGTGATATTTAGTCTACGATTAAAATTGTTGTTTGAAGCCGAAATAAAGTGGAATATTTTAAATTGAAAAGTTTTATGCAAGTGCATAAAACTTTATAAAATTTTATAAAATCACTCCTAAATACATTACTGAGACAAGGAAAAAATATTTGTTCAACCCCGCGATCTCTGATGTATTGACATGAAATTATTACACGAAGAAAAAATAAGTTTAATTACAAAAATACATCCTTTCTAATATAGTAATAAAGCTGTAGAGTTTTTTTAACGCGCTTATCTCAGAAACTATTGGTTCCAATTGAAAAATTATTATTGTGTTGAATAGTCCATTTTTCGAGGAAGCCTTAAAGCTAAAGTATAACACTAGTAGGTATAAAAAACCGAAATCCAAAGGGTCGAAGTCGCAGGCGCCCGCTAGTTTGCAATTTGAGGTCTACCTACACAGAAACAGAAGACAACAGTTTGTAAATATATTTCACAAATAACGTTAATTAGGACCTTTGTGGGTGCCGTTTTCGATTAAAAAACAAATGAGTATTCGCACGTGACGGCGCTCCCGCCCACGCCGAAGCCGAGGGCGGAGCCCTGCCAAATGTTGCGGTCCGGTGGCCGTTTAAAGTTTAGGCTTACACCGGCCGGTCGATCGAATTGTTAGCTGTTAGATTTTTAAGATGCGTTTTTTGGTTTGTTTAGTAAAAATTACCAAGCAAGTAAACCTTACTTAGTTGTTTATTTCTATTACTGAGCTTTTAAGCTATTCGTCTACAATTCTACATGAACAATCCGTTTTAAGCTATTCGTCTACAATTCTACATGAACAATCAGTTCTTATTCCATAAACGAATGTTTGAGAATTATAAGAGCTATCTATTTTTCTAAAAATATTTCGAGGCTTACATCATTATGTCCTTAATTATGATTTATTATGGCCCTTTCATCAAATTCCCTGTTTAGGACTAACTGGCCATTAAAAATGTCCAAATAAAATGTACCTAGGCACCACATTTTGGACCACTTATACCGCCATCAATCTCATTACATGTACGTACAAACAGAATAGATATGTAATTAAAAATAAGTAAACACGATGCAGCGAATAATTAGAATACTTGTCTTGCAATTACATTTCACAAAAGTAACAACCAGGTGCAGTAACGATTCCCAATCAACAAAAACAAAACAGCATCACCATAGTTGAAAACTTTTTTCCGCACCACATGTCACTTGCCTATATGCCAGTCAGTAGGTGTTTAAATTTCGAACGGCAGCTGAAATGGAATAAATAAAGCCGACATGACACGCGCCTCGCCCTCCCTTTTATAATTATTTCATTTTATTTTTAAATTGTTTTTTCTACTCCACAAGGATTCCCCCATGTTCTCGGTACGAAAACAATGTGGGGATACGTCGTGCGTAATGGCTCCATTCGCCCGTGCGTTGTTTTAAATTGGATACGGGTCCATAATAATAAATTGACGGTTTTAACCCGGGCTTAGGCGCGTGTGAGTAATGATAATTAAATTGATCCTTATTTTTGTCTCCCGGAGTTATGCCGGAATGTATTGACCACTCCCATATATTTTGTTAAATGGCATTTCTTTAGCCAGTTCTAGCTTAATTAGAAAGGAGACAGATATTCTAGTCCAGGTTCAATGGTTTGGAACGACCGATCTCAAGGAACACGAAAATGAATGTTATTTATCGCTTGATTACATTTTCCAATACGATAAAAATATTATGTTTATTTACTGAAATCTTTGAAATCGTGACATTCAACTAATCTAAGGCATCTTAGATAGAAAAATCTTTTTTTCATGAGTGTACTAGAAAAGAGAGGGATTCCCATCAAAATGAAATTACCTATAATTCGTCGGACTGCGATAGGCTGAAGATGATGATAATTCGTCATTTTATTATGTTAAGAAATAAGAATCAAAAGTTTGCTTCACCAAAAAGACCGACGCTCTACCTACGCTCTTAACAAGAGAGAAGATTAATAATTATTAGATACTAAATAAGTGTTTTTCTGTCGTCTGATACGATTATTATTAAAGATTTTTCTATTTTATATATTATCGTCTTCATCATCATCATCATCCTAATATCGTCTTGCCTACAAACGACATCATAGTTATTTCAGTAGGTAGGTACCCAAATTACATAATAATTCAGTCCATAACCTTCCACAATCCAGCCTTCATTCTGCGTCAATGGCATAGGATATTTCAATCAAATCGACGTTTCTCCGGAAACTAAATCTCGAGTTACCTCACCTCAGGTAAGTCACAATCTAGAAACACGATCGGGCACGCGACCCACCGAAATAGCGCCACAAAATGCCGCATTGACAAATCTTACGGCCTCCCTGAACCAACACACGGTGTGTATTATTAAAATCCATAGTAACTCCGGTCATATATCAGCCAGTCACTCCCCTAACTCGGAAGGGGAACGTTCTATTTTTAAAATACTTCCCTACTAATTTTATATTTTTTCCTTGCGCGTATTTTTACGCGGCATCACCAGTGTTGTTAAAACCCTCTATCTCCTTGCGCTTATTTAAAAATGGAACAATTGAACGCTTACGTAAGGGGACGGATAGGTCTGTGTAAACTGGTCGGTTATAATAATAAGATGCAGCCGTCGTATGTAGCGTGCGCGCGTGCGTTCCTTAGGTATTTGAATTTGAATGGTGCTCGCGCATGCGGGGCACGCGTCTTTGCTTTTTTACAAGGGGATCTCGACCAATGAGGGCGCGTCTAAAAACAGTAAAAAAGTTAGGGGAGTTTTTTATAGCCCACGGCGCTACATATGAGCTTTTTTATAGAAATGGGCGGTCGTATATGGGCACGCGCACGTCAATTGGTTGAGTAGATTCTTAAAAAGCCGTCCAAAAATAGGGTAGACTTTTTTCAAATCTCTGATGCATCACGTAAAAAGAGAATGATACACAATGTATGTGTAATGTAGTTACATAGTTCACAAGTAAGGGGACGTACAATATAGGTACACTTATTTTGAAGTGTCTTGAAACATCGTTGACTACTCTAGTACATTAGAGCACTATAAAGTGCATTAAGCCGATGAAGTTTATAAATATTATCAATAGAATATTTTGGCTTTCAAATGCATCTCTTGCAAATATAGAAGTGAGCCAATAGGTATGCCAAGTATAAAATTACTCGCGGAGTAAAACAAATACCTACGTCGAAACTAAAGAAAAATGTATCATGCTCTCCGTCTGAAGTACACAAACAAACAAACATCAGTAACTTAATATTTGGAAATCTATTATCCGTAAGAAATATTCGTCGAGCCCGGAAAATAACGGGATTAGGAAAATAATAGTGGGGATTTAGTTATGGCGACCATCGATACTGTGATCTATGCCTGTGACTTTTATGTAGACGACTTATTTATTTCATCATATTTCTCGCTGCTTTATGATAATACTAGCGGCCCGTCACGCGGTTTCACCCGCGTCCCGGGGGAACTACTTCCCGTACCGGGATAAAATATAGCCTATGTTACTCTGGGTGAATGTAGCTTTCAAACAGTGAAAGAATTTTTCAAATCTGCCAAGTAGTTTCGGAGCCTATTCAATTCATACAAACAAACAAACAAACAAACAAAAAATCAAACCTTTCCTCTTTATAATATTTGTATAGATGTATTTAAAATCGCGTAGGTACTCTAATCTACCGTAACATTATAGAGGCCGTAGATTCAATCGCCGAAGATGATGATTAATCTTTTTGTAGATATTGTTACTCGAAAAAAATATGTTTTGAGTTAATTTTATTTTAGTGCCGAGTCCAAATCATTTTAATTATTTCCATCTTAGAGGAAGCTTCATTGAATCTGATAAACGAACATAAATACTTTACTTTGGAATCAGATCAATGTCACAAAAACATGTTGGTAAAATAATCAGATCCCTCTTTTATTTTCATCATCTATGCCTTTTGAATAGCCTTCCTGGCTTGATATTATTGGTGAGTCATTGGAAAAACCAAATCAAAAATATAAGTCCTACACGTTCCATCAAGAATACTGAAATCCCATACTCATATCTCATGTTAATATACTGTCAACTTTATCATTCAGGTTATTGAACTTCAATACGAAAAACAGCGAGCCACACGAGAAAACAAGATATCAAATGGGAAATACCGCTTCCTTCGTGAATAACGACAATAGGGATGTTAACACATATCATAATTAATTTCACAACACTTTTCTTAAAAAAGAAGACGCTTTTTAGCACGTAATGTAGGTATTGGTTTGTTTTCGTTTATACGTAAGATTAAGATTTTTAATAAATTAAAATTATACAATTAGTTACTCAGTTGACTTTAAAACTAGTGACGTCATAGTGTGCTATTCCCATACAAACTTCATAGTTTGGAATCGTTTTGACAGTTAATAAAAGAAGGTCAAATGACTGGTGGTGGCAACATCCCTATTTTGGAGCGCAAACAATCCCATCAGGACACGAATATCACAAGATTTATGAAGCGAAATGACTTCAGGATTCCCTTTTCATATAACGACTGCGAAAGTTCCCTCGTGCTCATAATTTTAGATTCCCTTGGAGTAGGGCTGCCATCCGTCCGGGTTTCCCCGGATTTGTCCTAAATTAATGGGTTGTTGTTCATTCGTCACAAAGTAAATTCGTCCCGATTTGAAAACTCCATACATTCAAAGTTAATTCGTCACATGCATTAAAAATTTGCCAAAAGTAGATAAGGGTTGTTGTAAATTCGTCACAATTTTTCATTTTTAATATTTTTTGCATAAAGTAGCGATAGCAAGCAAACTTTTCGGTTTTGAGCGTCTTTGTTTTTGAATACAGGTATGTAGGTAATGATAACTGTGATTTAAAAAATTATATAACTTGGCAAATCAGCCACTTTAAAACTGTGATTTTTATGTAGATTTAAGTTGGAATTTAAAGATATGTAGGTACTAATAACTGTGATTTAAAAATGTATATAACTTGGCAAATCAGCCACTTTAAAACTGTGATTTTTATGTAAATTTAAGTTTGAATTTCAAGAAAGTTCTATGTTGATGAAAAATAAATAATGTTTTTATTCTACTTCTTGTTTGATTTTTCTGCTGTCTGTACTGAATATATGAATGTGACGAACTTACAACAACCAAAATTATTAATTCAAGAAAATGAGCAAATGTGACGAATTTACACATACTTTTTTTCGTGACGAATTTACTTTGTGACGAATGAACAACAACCCGTTTAGAGGGCGTCCGGGGTGCGTCCGGGTACAGTAGATACAGAAGTCCGGGGAAGATACAGAAGTCCGGGGAAGGTTTCAGACGACCGACCAAAAAAAAAAAAAAAGAAGCTTGCACGCCACGATCAACCTACAATGAAGGTGAAGCTATCATGTCCGGCTTTCGGAGTCTAAAATCCGGGGTTATCTCGCCTCTTGTCCTGTTTTCCAAATTTTAGAGATGGCAGCCCTACCTTGGAGAATATTTTTTCCCGGATAGGAGGGAGCGAGAGGATAGGAGGGCTGTGGGAGGGAGAGGGACGGGATAAAATCCATACTTATAATATTTGCAGCCTCCGCGACGCACACACGTGAACGTCGATTTAGCACTCCGCGGAGACTGGCCGACATTATACATGGTGCTGTCTTCTAGAGTTTGAATAATTCAAATAAACAACTCAAAAAAGTCATAAATATGTGCGAGGTCAAACGATCACGCTACGTGGAAGATCTTTTGCATAAGCTTAATATAAACTAGCGGCCGCCCGCGACGCCGCCGCAATCCACGTGGATTTCGGTTTGCGCACAAAAACTCGTAGTATAGCTTAAAGCTTTCCTCGACAATGGATAACCAATTTTTTTTGATTCTTATCGCTAGTTCCTCATACATGACTTGGGTATGTAGCTGATTTATTATTCAATCGATTATTATACATATGACCTGTGAAAATTACGAATAATATTGTTGCCGAAATGGCCAATGAAGATTGGCCATTTCGGCAACAATTTGTAATGTAGCATAATCTATAACAGTACAAGATTGATTCCTATGTAACTGGTTTTAAGGGGCCTGAAGACCACTGATTTCTTAAAAGGATTGTATTTTTTAGCCGCTGCTGTCGTCTCTACTCTGTGGAAAATAGCTAATATGTCGGAACATGCTGTAGTCGGCCGCCCACCCCCGCCCGAACGTCATCGCGGCGAAAGAAAAAATGTACGACGCCATAAAAAATCACCGGCCATTCGCTCCCGCAATTTTTACCCGTTTTTTCCCCTCGGAGGGAGCGGTCGCCATGGCAACGGGACCCCCGCCCTCCGCCTACGCCCGTCAATATTTTTATGGAGGAGCTTTGGCGAGTTTGATTTGGACGTTTTTCTTTTGATTTTTCGGTCTTAACTGTACTTTTTCTTGTGAAAAACTATTTGTATCGTAGTTTTTTATTCCAATCAGTTAAACAGTTTAAATCCACTTAAGTTATCAAATGTTAATACTGAAAATTAACATTCACTGGGTTTCATTTTCTTTAATTCTTCTCAATGCCTAACATAACTACGAGTTCTACATTTTACATATTTATATTTTCTTTATTCATACACAACAAGTTAAGAATCGGTATTTCTAAACTCGCATCATCCGATTCTTAAGAATTATGAATTCATCTAAATAGTTTAATATCAGCAACAATCACTCTGGTACTTGGACTTACTTTAAGGTAAGTACTTTTCTGCTTTGGCGCCAATAATACTGAGTTTTTTTAAAATACCTATATTAAATAGTAACGTCGTTAAACGTACTTTTAATTTAGTGTCGAGTAATTTTAATTGCCAGATAATCCTTATTGTAACCTCAAATCGTGTGATTAATAATCTATTTAGATTTTATATAACCGGCTCTTTAACTACAAAACGAATTCAGATATTTTGTTGCCTCTAAAAAATATTAAAATCTTCCATTAAATCAATTGAGTTATCAAGAGTAGGTTAGCAGCTATCAGTATTCGTTGGTAAATCAAACACTTTTATGCTATTTCGAGGAATAATTTTGTTGAATTTATAAACTTATAAGCTAAACAAAACGTTTTAAATGTTTTTTTTTTTTAATGACAAATCCGCACGAAGTCGATTGGATAAATGAATGAAAAATTAAATAAGTACTACCGCATAATTGTTCGAAATTGAAATCAAACTAAGAACAGAACATTAAGGAACAAGGCAAGCAACGACTACTTAGAAATACCAATTTCCGAATCAAAACAATTCCACCAGGACGAAATGACGAGTAGAATCCAGTGAAATATGAAATATTCCATTATTCCATAAACTCGGTATCTTCTCACGGGTGCTCCAGTTACGTTGCAATCTCTGTCAATAAAGGGGTAACTGTCCGATATGACGTACCCTCGCACTTATCGCCTTTTGTCCGTCACCCCTTTCGCGAATCACCCCGTCAGCGAAAATAAGTATAAAAAGATACGGCTTTATTCAGTTTTGTATATAGTTTTAATACCAGTCATGTAAAAGATTAACGCCCCTTTTACATGGTTTTGTGTATCTACACTAAACTTTGTTTCGTATATTGTCGCAGTCGAAATGTCGTATGTAAGTGGAACCTTTTTATATGATTTCACAGCTAAACATTGAAATTCAACCTACTGTATTTATGTAGTTACATACCTACATATTGATTTAACACAATTCACTTTTGCTATCGAAATTAAAAAATGCTCTCGTTTTAAATAACAGAAGACAATTTGAACTTATGATTGCAATCTCTGTCAATAAAGGGGTAACTGTCCGAAGTTCTCGCAATTATCGCCTTTTGTCCGTCACCCCTTTCGCGATTCACCCCGTCAGCGAAAAAAAGATACGTCTTTATTCATTTTTGTGTATGGATTTAATACCAGTTATGTAAGAAAAATAGATTAAAACTCCCCTTTCTATTCCTACCCGTACATGGTTTCATACATACACACTGTATTTCATTTCATCTTCCAATAGATATAAGTAAAACTTTTTTGTATGTTTGCACGGCTAAGACTAAAGTTAAACTTATTTCATGTAAGTAACGCTGGTACCTACACATTGATTATGGGTTTGTATGTAAGAAAAATGTTCTCCTTCTAAATGAAAGACAAAGATATTCTTATCATCTGCTCTTGCTCCTTGAAAATGAGTAGACTTCCCAGATTTTGCTATCAGAACAAATCTTACAAACATTTCAGTACCTAATATTTCTTACAGCGGCGGTATATATGTACCTACTTATTACTTATACCATCCAGAAATAGTTCCGTAATCCCGTCATAAAGAGTATGTACAAATTGCACTATAAATATAGTACATTATGTGATCAACCCTTCACTTTCTATAAAACAATGCCCTTCCCCAACCCTTATAGAGACAGCGCAAAAAAATGTGGGGTGAAAACGAAGAGGAGACAGGGCTGTCAGTACTTTATTAAACTGTAAGTGTTTTATTAAATAACGAGGCGAACTAGTTCATGTCACTTCGGATCAACCATATTCGGACATATCCGTCCGAGTCCGAGTTGACAGTTTTTAATTATATTATTATTTCACTTTGGAATCGGATCACGTGGAATTATTGGAGCCGTACAGTACAATCACATGAAAAGAATCACACTTTCACATTTAAAAGATTAGTATGGTTATTGGTATTGAGATGGAACAAACCATTTGCTAGCAAAATGTAGTTGTTTAAAATTCATAAATAAGTAAGTAATTAAGAAACCTGAAGAAATCGTTGAAACTTTCCTATCCAAACTTACTAATGTAGACATTTATAGACATAATAGACATATAGAGGACATATCAAAGTGAAATACGCCAAATGGACTATCCAAAAAAAATGTTTCAATTCGAACCAGTACTTTTTGAGATTAGCGCGTTCAAACAAACTCTTCAGCTTTATTATTTTATTACAGATTATTTCATAATCTATCGTTTCCGAATATGTTTTAATGTACCAGTGATGTGAGTTTGAAATAAAGCATTATTTATTATTATTATTTAGCTTAGGAAAGTTATGTAACAATAACAGCTGGTAGGTAACTGCACAGAAGGCAACCCTAGACACATACAGTATTAAATCCACGAGGGAAAGGGTTGTCCCCCCTCCATCCGACTCCCCCACCCCCTGTCATAGTTACATGTTTTATTCATGGAACGTTCAAACCGAATCAGGATTCTCCTTAGATTGAGATCAAATCTTGTTGTTTACTAGTTTTTCTCTTCGTTATTTTGTCTGCATCTGATTAATTATGTAGTTTATAAAAGAAGATAATAGGAGTAGGTTTATTTGTATTCATTGGCTCCAGAATATTCAAGCGCTTTCGTAATTTTTTTTCTATGAAATGTTAAATTCCAAGGAAAAATGTTCCAATTTATAGGTACTTGCTAGTATTGAAAGTAATAAAATAAATCACTGCTAAAATGACTTTACGTTTTCATCATTACCTGACAATGGACAATGCAGGTGTGATTGCACGAATTCTTTGTAAATATCCAAAGATTGCTAGCAACATTGCAGGTGATCCATCAACTTTGGCATTTACGTCTGCCTCTAACAAAATGGACAGGACCTAATCGTCGTGTCCTCTAAAAAATCACAAAAGGGCTACGCGTGAAAAAAACTTTTCGCCGAACTAAAAATCGAATTCTTACAAATAACGAACAACATCACTAGCAGACGACAATTTTTGGGCGTCCCTTAAGACACTCAGGATAAGGTTCATAATCCCGTGGCAAGCATTTTAAAGGTTCCAAAAATATTTGCTGACTAAAAAGTTGCCAATCGTAAAAAAGCACATCGATCTTTGGTATTGTGGTTCGAGAATTAACTTGTGTCGCTTCTACGTGCTTTGTGCAAGTACCTGACGTATTACATTTTTTGTGGTCTTTAATTCTTTAAGGTTTTTGCGCAAACTACCTTATATTTTTTAAAGATTAGTAGCTATTCAATTTGATGACGCATTCGAAAGTTTGACTATCCATTAGCTTAGACGTTAAAAGGCACTTTTGTTTTAATTTACTTAAGTACGACTAAAGCTGTTCCATTTAAAGGTTTTGAGCACAATTTCGTTCACCGCTATGCCAACTCATCAACAGTTTTATTATAATTCGCGTGTAGGTATTACTGAGATATATGCATTAAATATTGTACAGATCAGCTAAAATGCTATATATGTCTTGAACAGCTGTTTCACCTAGGTCGAATCTTTTAAGCCATTCTCTGCTTGTTTCATTTACAAAGAGCCAACATTTTATGAGTCATATCCAACGCAAACCCCATTGTAATTCCTTAAGCCTACGACCGTTAACCTCTGGCCGAAGTGTGCGACCTGACCGTTATACAATTGTCCACATCCCAACAATCCCTTGACCCGGAACACAAACGTCTTCACATCCCTACGATTCCAAGTTTAAAAATTCAAATAATTCACTTTCCAACATAAATCAAACATCGAACACAAGGTTCCGTTCGAAAATGCGCCAGAATTCACAATAGGCCAGCGTTCGGTTACATTTTATTTACGCGAAAAATGTAACAATGTTCAATTGTTATCGACGAAAAAGGGTAGATTTTAGTAATCTTCTTAATGGCGTGTGTGAAAAGATTATAAATTAAGTTTCTGCAACAAATAAAAGTGACCCCTGGGCATTGTCGGGGTGTCAATATGTGTGACCGTGGCTTTGTGTTTGACCCCTGCGGGCTTAGAGGCAATTTGCGAACAGCCGTGATCGCCGGACCGATGCAAGGATTTGAACGATTTACAATTCGATGTCATTGCAATAATGGACTGTTACAAAAATATATGTAGTTTTTTTTTCAGTAACAGATGTCTGCAGATTTCCAACGGTCATTAGAGTCGGGTGACCTAGTCTGAGATGTTGGATATTCCCATAAGGTGCGAAGCAGTTACTATTTGTGTAGTTATTGATAGTATCGGAGTAAAATTAGTGATGATTCCTATTGGAGTATGTTGAGTGGCACATATTTTCGATATGGCATCCAAAACTCTTGATAATTCAATAAAAAAAATACAAAACATAATGAAGAAAACGTACCTTCAAAAAAGCGCACTCTTTTTATAAGGCCAGCAAGGCACTTGGGATTCCTGGTGTTATGGGTGGTGTCGATGGGCGGTGCTGATTGCTTACCATCAGGTAACGAGTCTGATCGTTTGCCACAAATTTTTATTAAAAAACCGGCAAAGTGCGAGTCGGACTCGCGCACCGAGGGTTCCGTACAAACCTGCAAGGTTTACAAAGTTCGTTCATTACGACAATCGAGTCATAACTATGGTATTTTTATTGCAAAATGAAATTCATAACATTACAATGGGGAAAGATGGAGGAGCATAAATTTAAGACAAAGATCTCTTTAAAGTTTTGCGTTTTTGCGTTGACTTAGAATTTTTTTTTCACGGGTTAAAGGCAATCAGTATTTGATATGAATTTCAACTTGATAGCTCTACGCGTTCATGAGGAAAAAATTAATAAGTTTATATTTTTTAAAAAATAATTATATATTTTATAATTTAACTCAAAATTTAAGGTTTTCGGAATTTTTCCTTTATGTGTGCTATAAAACCTTGCTTCATGCCAAATTTCAAGATTCTAGGTCGATTGGAAGTACCCTTTAGGTTTTGATTCCCTTGCGAGTACTTGCGAGTTTCAAAATATGCAGCTTAAACTGCTGTTTCTTTTGATTGCGTTGACATAGAAGTTTGATTTTGTTACAGCTTAAAGGTATTATAGACCTGAGTATTTGGTATGAATTTCAATTTAATACCTCTACGCGTTTATGAGGAAATGGGTAGTAAGTTTAAAATTATTAAAAAAATATATATTATGTGAAGTAACTAAAAATTTATGGTTTTCGTAATTTTTACTTTATCTATGCTATAAGACGTTGCTTCGTACCAAATTTCAAGATTCTGAGTTCACGGGAAGCACCCTGTAGGTTTTGATTCCCTTGCAAGTGTCGAAAATTTGCGGCATAAACGGCTGTATCTTTTGATTGCGTTGGCTTAGAAGTTTGATTTTTTCACAGCTTCAAGGGACAGTAGACCTGAGTAATTGATATAAATTTCAGCTTCATACCTCCACGCGTCCCTGAGAAAAAGGGTCTTGACAGACGGACGGACGGACGGACGGACGGACAGACGGACAACAAAGTGATCCTATAAGGGTTCCGTTTTTTCCTTTTGAGGTACGGAACCCTAAAAAGATAAAGTAAATAAGTATTAAATATATATTTCTGCAGAGGAACACTTACAGTAATTGCTATTAAAACAACAATGGTCTGTATGAATGCGGGCAAGCTTATCGCCAATAGCAATCTCTGCCAGAAATCAACAAAAATGGTGGAAAGTTAAATCTAACGGAAAACGGAGGGAAGCATCATTGTAGATAAAACTGATGACTGCTACAGATAATGCATGAAGCATATGAAATACTTATGATTTATTAAGCTTGGGTTGAAGTTAATTAAAGGTAAAGTTATTATAAAGCGAGTGAGACTATTTTGGGAATAGGGAATTCAAATAAAATCAGTACATAATATGTTTTACTCTTCCATGGATAGCTAATATTTCTTAGTTTAAAATGTCTCAATCTTTTGATTATTTAGATGTTATAAATAAATAATCAACATTTTCGCACTCCCCTAAAGCATCAAAAGTTATTACGATGATGGCAACATTCCTGCTAACTAAGCTACTTTTGTTTTAAAAAAATTAACCTCGCATTCCTTTTTTGAAAATGCAGGTTTATGCTTATGGTGTTGGCCGTCCAATGTGCAATGTCCATTTCCCACCCTCAAAAGCGTCCAAGAGAAACGTCAGAAATTTTAGGCCGGCAATAAAACGCACTCAACGCTCAAATGGCTGCCATTGTCCAGTTTGACCCCTCGCCAAAAATAATGCCGGGGGCAGATAAATTAAAAATGACCCAAAATACCCCTTGACGGCTCCGATTTATAGTCAATGGTAGTGAGTAATTTTAAAAGGCGGGAAATTTGGAACATTTGCTCCGGAGCTGCGGAGGTCGCAATAATACGGTTACATTTCTTTTAGCCGACAGATGGACGCGTTCGACACATTTTAACAGCTTTTGCTTGAAATAAAGTTTGTTTTGTTGCTTTATGAGCAATAATTGAGACGCTCAAACACTCACTAGTACAAGATTAAGATTACATGCATTGCTTTAAAATTTGAACTAAGTTTAAATGTGTCTATAACTACAGGCAATTTTAGGTTCTTTTCAGAACACTAAAACATGTGGGATACTCATAGAAAATACTTAATATAAACATAATACTAATGTAATATGTACACATGGTTTAATATGGTGACTAGCGATGACCGAGAGTCCAGAGACGACAGATAACTAAATAGTTAACGGTCTTGGACCATGCAATTGACATCTAAAATATAATGTCACGGATGATACTTTTCAATATTTGCAATAAATCGTTGACCCCTCGACCATTTTGACCCTATGGTTGTCCAACAATAGACTCTAGCGTCTTAGGGTAGCGCTACTGACCCCAATAATGGACCAATTACAATCATTATTGAGATACCATAAATTATACATTACATTTTTCAATACCGTGAACAAAAGCCTGACGTAAAGGGCATTGGTCCTTTTGTATGGAAAAATATAAAATAAATCGGTATTCTTCGAAGGTCAAAACGATTAATACGGTAGAGGACAAAGATCAAACGGCACATTCGTATATTAATCACTTTCAATTCCAATTCACAAATAAAATTAAGTTCCAAACACTAAAACTTAACTTCCAAAAATCTCTCCTGTTATAAAGCATTTTTAAACACCGCTAATGGAACTATCAACAGAAAGCCAATAAAAGGTCAAAGTACCTTAATAGAATGAAACTAGCTAAAAAGGGCGATTCATAAAAACTAACACGCGTAAACATACCTTAATCAAGTGGCATTAACACGATACATCAATAAAAAACCATTCAAAAACGTGAGAGAGATCGCTATCGTACAAAAAGTCACCCCAAAATAACGTTCGGGGGTAAAAAAGATCCACGGATCACGCGGCAAATCGTTTTATCGCCCTCAAAAAACCTGCTGTTTTTTACCAACCTGCCTTTTGACAAAGGAATGTGCTTGGATTTTTATACTATTGTTGTTGTTTTTTTTTGTATTTTGATCCGTGCTAATTTTGCACGTATGCGGGATAAAAAAACGTTTTGCCATTTTTTCGGGTGTGATTTGATATTTTTAATGCTGATGTTTGTAGTGCGACTTTTAGAAAATATTACATTAAAATGTGTTATTTTTCTGAACATATAAATATTACGTGTAAGAGATGCATGTTTTGTTTACTTAAATATAATTTCTTGATAGTTTTGTGAAAAATGTAACCTATAACAAGGAAAAAAAAGTCGCAACCGTTCTCACTTTTTTTTTTAATTTCTTTTTTAAACAACCTTGGAGTTTGATTGTGACAGCAAAAATACTTTTTGAAATAAAAACTTTCGTTTTCGCAGTAGGTAGCGAAATAAAAGAATCGCATACCATTGACGTTCACTTTCCGTATTGTTTTGTGCAAAGCCCTTCCAGGAATGCAAAAGTAGATTGGTTCAGGCTACTGTGTTTACGACCGTGGTCCTAAAAACGACAAAAAAGAAACGGCCTCAAGTAAAAAATCTATGCGAATCCATTTACGCTTTTATCTCTTCAGTAGCTAGTAACTACTAGTAAAACACAACGACTGATAAAAGACGATTCACTTACTCTCGTGCTTTGAAAAGATTTGTGAAAATATCCAATGCATGAGATAAAAAAATATATTACAAAATCAGTAATATGACTTTCAAACATGAACCTAGAATGATTAAAAATTTAAAAAATACTTGGCTTCAAAAATAAATTATTCGCACTGGACATAACATTGATAGTGTACTTTAAAAAAACATAAAAAAAATATTCGGTCCGAATAAAAAAATAGAAGCACACGCCTGTTGGTTTTAGAGATGCCAAATCGCTATTGAAACACGGTGCAGTGTATGATTTCGCTGGTGACAGCTCCTGCGATCCAATACTTTTGCGTGGTATATGTTTTTGTATTTTTTTCCACTTTAGGAAGAGGAAGCGCGGCAGCTGCGCCTCGTGCCGACTTGCGCCTGCGCATTGCTTTTTGCACGCTCAACTAGCAGCCATTTTTTCTTTCATTAACGTTCTTTTTTTGTTTTTCGAACGTTACAATTTTTTTAAACAAAAGTCTAGTCGATACACATGTCAGCGGTAATGTTTGTTCGTATTTAAGTTCCACGTTGTCGGTTAGGAAAATTTATATTTTCAAAAAGTGTTCAAATTTGAAAATGGAAGAGATGTAGTTTATTTTTATATTGTGATAAAAACGTTTAACAGGGAATCAAATCTTCTTCGAAATAAACTAGCATACAAAAATAGTGCATAATAAAATACACGCCTATTAAAAACACTGCGATGGTCAGACGCCACAAAACGCCACAAAGCTGTGCCAATTTGGTGATCTGAATGGACCAACTCTTGATTTATTGCGATCGCCAGCTGAACGACCATGGCATTTAGTTTTTTTGACAAAAATGCACTAAAACGCACTCACTCTCGTAGGTCAGTTGGTATACACAGGCTGATTCCAAATAAATTAGTAGTACCTAATTTGCAAATAAAATACTATTGATAAGGTTATTACTATTAAAAATTTTAAATAAAATTAATGCCACCGTGATACGTATTGAAGTATATTTAACCTCATTAAAACAGAAAAAATAAGTTATGCTGATAAAATAAATAAAACCTTTCACTAATTTAAGACTTATTTTCCTTATTTGCCTAAAAATATGAATGGTTGAAATCACAGCTATCAACTTATACAAATTAATAAGGAAAATTAATCATATGAAATAACATAAGTATACATAGTTTAGTTACGAATAGCAAAGACCTGTGTGAAATAGTCAGATATTTTATTTAATTATTCAATTACAAAGTGTGCAAATTCCTAAAACATATTGGAGCAAGCTGTATGTACAGTTAGGGACATTTGCAAAAATTCGTTCAAAATTGAACCTTACCACTTTCGCTTAAGACCTTGCAGTTTACATTAAAAACTCCGTAAAAGTAATATAACCTAGGTAGCACAACCAACAATGGAGTGGCGAATCTGGTCTTTTACCAGCCGAAACAATTGCAATTGCCGGGTTGTGCAATAAATTATTTCATTTCACTGGAAAACATCCACTCTCGCTTTTTGCTACTGGTTTTTTGCTTCCGGGTCTCGGTGTTTCGACCGAAAAATCGACACGTGGCAAAACTTAGCCCCGTATCGTTTTATGTTGTAAATTTTGGGGCCTTAAAATAAAAAAGGATCGTCAGAAAACAAGCATGTAGTTACTTAGAAATATCTTAACTTGCTTTCGGATCGTTAGAAAACAAGTTTGTACTTAACAATATCTTAACTTTGTTTCTAATAAAAAACATTTTTGTTGCTTAAAACATTTGTGCGTCAAAGTCATGTCCTTGATTACCGTTGTAAAGAAAATATGGATTACTTTATAAAAAAATCATTCTCGTACTTAACTACTTGTTAAAAGTAGTCGCAATAACTTTTCTGAATTTTGAATTGCAACTCGTTTAGAAGTTGTTGTAGAATTAATTTCTTATGCTATCAGAAATCAATTCTTATTATGTATATCTTTTCTGAATTTAAAATAAGACTTCATTTGGTTTCAACTATTCGCCAACCCACCCAGAGAGTGTTATATACCTACTCGTATTTGTTGGGAATGCATTATTCATACCATCGGCTACCGGCCTGTCTGGTGTACGACGGAACCGGGAGGGTTCAAGACTCCCCCTCTCAGAGGGTAGGAAAACCCTCGGAACCTTCAGTGCCCTTCAAATATTTTAATAGCTGAGTCTCAGAACCAACGGAAATTCCACACAGTACTAAATACCTTATGGGTTTTACCTCCCTTTTTACATTTTTTATTTATACATATATTTAAATCCGTCCTACTCGTGAGACGAAATGAATAAACCTCTTTTTATATAGTCAAATATTGGCACGTTATGATTCGCAGAATGAAATGATCATGCAAACTTATTAAGAAAGGAATCATCTATTTATCTGTTTATTTCATTAAATTTAAGTTGGTACCTAACCTTGAGTATTTTATTCACTTTTTGTTAATGTTTAACCGTTCTAATGAACCTTGAAGTAACAACTTGTCATAATGTCAATATTATGTTGTTTTTAATTTTTGTGGATTTTGTAAAATCCAAATACAATGAAAACAGTTGGGACCAATTATGAATAACAAACATACTATTTTTTGTGTTATTTACGAAAACATATTATTATGATATTTCTATGTCTAAGTACAGTCATCGTAAAAATAAGTACCAGGTTAACATAACAATCTAGAAACCTAAAAAGTGGTCCACATTGCCAATTTCAAAACATTTGTTGTCCACCTCATTTTATAATTATTAAACACTAGCGGCCGCCCGCGACTCCGTCCGCGTGGATTTATTTTTTTTCGAAATAAAAAGTAGCCTATGTTCTGTCTCAGGGTCTAAAGATTGTCTGTACCAAATTTCATCAAAATCGGTTGCGAGGTTTAAGCGGGAAAGCGTAACAGACAAACAGACAGACAGAGTTACTTTCGCATTAATAATATTAGTTGGGATGAATAATTACATAACTTTCTGAATGGCAGCTTGGCCAGACCATCATGACACAAATTTTACCAGATAAGAAGTGTCTCTATCGCAAACATATCATTTTAGCAAAAAAAAAATTGCAACCTCTACATCATTCTTGAATACCTAGACATAGGTTTAATAAAAAAAGTTTTTGAGCTTCACTTCTGATTATGAGGAACACCAACTTTTTTATATTTTCGTGTGAAAATCTTTATGCAGATCACAAAATACATGAACTTAGCAAGTTTCAACAGTATACTTAGTTCTTAATTTCTTATACATAGTTTCGGAAAAAAGTGGCTGTGAAATACTGGAGGACAGACAGACAGACCGTTCCGTTTTTTGCCATTTGGCTACGGAACGCTAAAAAAGTCATTTCCAAACATTGATTTCTCAGTGTCTATTGGCCACTGTGGTTTGTTTTTTAAATATTTTTTTACTATCGTAACAGTAGGTATTATAGTCGAGTGTACTTTGGACTAATATTCGGTATTGTTTGTCGTTTATCTGGGCCCGCTGACGTCACCGATTAAACAAAGCTGTGCCCGATGTCGCAATGTTTTCATTAAAACAACGAACCACTTGTCAAAATATTGTTTTTTACGCTTGTTTTTAACAAATGCAATGCGACACGGTTTCGTTTTGTTTGGCTAAGATTGACTTACTTATAGTCAGTGAGTACTTCTTTAGCAACCAGTTGAAACACATTATGCACTATGTTTGGTAATATCCAAGGGTGCGGTGTACTCGTAATGCCGGCCTAGACAATTTCTTCACTTCAGTATCCTAAAGCGACGAAGGTACATTCCGGGAAATGGACCACAGCGTTCCCTTGTATTTTCACCAGCCCGCTTCAGGTGACTATGGGTACATCCCCCTTTTAGGGGAAGTTTAGCAATGATCTTTACTAGACTGATAGATTGACGATTTTGACCTAGGTGGGTACCCAATCATCAACAGAGATAATGTACTAAGTGTAGGAACACACGAGGCTGATAATATAACGCAATCGAAGTTTAGCGGCACAATGCATTTTCTAACTTTATATCGGCATTGTGTGTGAGTCTATCACACAGGCCCGTTGGTCGAGTGGCTAGAGACCCTGGCTACAAAACCAAAGGTCGCGGGTTCGAATCCCGCTAGGGGCAAATGTTTGTGTGATGAACATCGGCATTTGTACTGAGTTGAGTCATGGATGTTTATAAAAGTATTTAAGTAGGTCTATCCGTTACCTGGCATCCATAGTACACAAGCTTCGAGCTTAGTTTGAGGCTAGGCAATTGGTGTGTTAGTCTAATTATAGAGGATATTTATTTAATTATTTATTTATCATGGCAGGCGTAGTCACGCCAAACTTCGGTCGCGTTTTCTCAGGTTAGTATGTTTCTATACTTATTAAAAAAATCACATAATATAAATCGGTCTGTCACCAAGGAAAGTCATTTAGTTAAAGTTGTAAAAATTATTTAGGCCTCATACATCTATTTCAGATGATTAATACAGCGCCAGTGAGACATAGTTTTTGGTTATATAGACATAGAGAGAAAACATACCTTATTATGGCTGAGCAACTTGATTTATTTGTGAGTTCACCGAGTAAGCTCATAGAATGCGCTATATACATTGTTTCTACAACTGCACCATCGCATTAGGTCTTCCTGTAATGATTGTGTATGTGTGTTTGTAAATAAATAAATAAATAAATAAATAAAATTAACTGTACAAGTAATTGGTAGCAAATGGATAAAATAATTTTATGATGTTTTATTGCCCGTTTTCTGCGGTTGCAATTATCGAATATCTTGCGGTCCGCAAAAATTATACATAGATAGCTAGTTTATTAGTTACTACTATTACGGGTTTTGGCTCGAGTGAAATGTGTGTTTTGATAGCTTTTATCCGCCCCATTATAAAAAAAATCAAAATTTTTTTGAATAAATAAACTGCTTTTTTATGCAAGTACTTGTTTGTCAAATTAATGCAATAATTGTAAAACAACAGAACACAAGACTAACGCTATATAGCCTAAAGCCGTCCTCGACTAATGGACTTTCCAAAGCAAATATATGCTTTTTTATATTAGTATAGGTTACTTATTTAAAAACTAAGTACAAGCTCGTAACATCTGTGCTCACGCGTCTCTCTGTATTTAGTCATTACGCACAAATTACTGTGTGATAAAAAATATGTAAATACACGTATTGAGCGAGCGATGGAGTTCTTAAAATACACCGCCATCTGAGTAAATTGTGTTGGGCTCGATAATTTCTTTCTCTCCAATCGATACGTACAAAACTAATAATGTATAGCATAATTCGTTTTTGTAGCACCTACATACCTACCTATTTACATTGCATAGCAAGTGAGTAAAATTATAAAAACCTATTTTTGAAAACGAGAATTTACCCTGAAAAGTAATAACAACCTTTGTATTATTTTTCTTTGCTGAGTGGAGAGCCGTAGGTGAGTCCTATGTCCAGCAGTGGACTTAAAATGTTCATTGTTCTTTGGGGTAAAATTTAATACACTGAACAAAACTTTGCTGTCCTCAAAAATAAAATACGATTTAACCTTAAAAAAAAGGATTAAAATACTTTTTTTATCAACTACTTTGAGACATTTCAGGCAGAGGGTTGTGATTTTATTCCTCTTGAAGACTAAATAACGAAAGAACCTCCCAATTCGAAAGCGAATTCTCTCAACACCACTGTATATTCGAGTCATTCATACGGGAGGCTGGGGCGGAGGGTCGCAGGCCGCCCCTCGCCCGAGATAGATTTGAAGGTACAATCATTTTTTATGCGAGGGGAGTAATGCCGCACGGGAGTGACACAGTGGTCCGTTTTATATGCTGCTGGACATAATGCATTGGTTTTTTTTTCTATTTATTACTTTTAGACAGATGATTTGGTTTAAGTCCACTTTAATACTGAATAAAGAGAGAATCACACAGTTCGGCAACGAAGTTTCCCTCTCAACATCATGTATTTGGAGTCATTCTTACGGGTCGGTGTCGAATGGAATATAAAGTGAAATTTATTATGAAAATAAATATGCTGGTAAAAAATATTGACGTGGTAAATTATTAAATTTTTAGTCAGTGAAATTTTAATGGAATAATACCTTGTAAAAAGTGTCTTAGCAATAATTAGGAAGCCATTGTTTCAGATAACGGTTAATTCAGTATTTTTTCAACATGTATAACTATTTAAAAGTTATTAATGGTCTACCAATTAAGGTGTTAATCCATTAATTGCTTTCTACCGGTAGTTTTTGCGCATAAACTAAACCTATATTGTGTTTAAATTAAATTTGAATGTTTATTTACATTCTGAGTGTTTCTTTGGGAACGAAATTATTTATTTATTCAATTAAATTACACGGAGAAAACCAACTAACATAATCCATGTATTCTTGCCACTTTTTGTACTGATACGACATGAGTGAATAAGAAAACATTCCTGCGTATTAACTCATTTATATACGTACGGTATTTGAAGGACAAGATTTTAGAGCTCAGCGCTTAAACCACTACACCGAGGAGGCAGTCCTGAAGTAGTAGAAAAAAGATCTCCTATGTGCTGATACTAACTAAATAAGCATGAAAAAAGAAGCATTTTTTCCCGATTAACAAGCAGTGTCAACCCACAGTGCGCCGACCCGCCGCCCCATGTAATAAAGAGCGTGTCTCGAAACTGCCATAAAGGCTGGACGCATTACTTTTTACTGGACGCGATAACGCCCGGCATATTTCTGCGCCTCCACTGGCGCTGCGGAACACTTTTATACTCGCACTTTCCGCCCTGGTTTGTTAGAGCGGTTTCGCACTACGTCCAAATCAGTCAAAATATGGGCCGAAGTGTCCTTAGACCTGTTCCTAACAGAATCTTCTTAATCCTATCATTTATCCCGGTTACTTCCAAAATGTAACCCGGGGCACTCCTCGACCATGATCCTGATTTGACCAGGCTTGTAATAAGTGTGCTGTTTAGTTGCTGATAGAGTGTTATGAACCGCGATCTAATATGAACTGACTTGCTCAAGAGATTTTGTCCCCGGATAGATGCTAGTGTCAACCCACAGTGCGCCGACCCGCCGCCCCATGTAATAAAGAGCGTGTCTCGAAACTGCCATAAAGGCTGGACGCATTACTTTTTACTGGACGCGATAACGCCCGGCATATTTCTGCGCCTCCACTGGCGCTGCGGAACACTTTTATACTCGCACTTTCCGCCCTGGTTTGTTAGAGCGGTTTCGCACAACGTCCAAATCGAACCCGTGAAAATATGCGTTTCGTTAACGTCCAAACCCGTGAAATTGGTCTGAGGTCAGTTTTAGAACTATTTCTACGATTACGAGACCAACAGATCAAATATCTGGCTGCGCTGTCTTCTTCAAGTCCCAGATGAATGAAAGAAAGGGTAGACCTTTAAAACCTTAGAAATGTTGGCTTGATGTCGTAAGGGATGACATGCATGCCATGGGTTTGTCCTCAAAGGATGCTGAAGACCGTGTGAATGGAGTCGCAAAAAGTTGGGTAGCGATGGTTTCCAAGGCAATGGCCAAAGGAACCGAGAATAACAACACTCAGATTTATTTTTATTTATTTATATTTTATTTATAGATGTTGATTAAAATCAGATCTAGTGCGTAAAATACCAGAGTAATAGAAATAATTCTTGGACTATTTCGGACCATATCTTCATGGGTTCGAACCTGATTTGGGTCTGTCGTAGTGCGAAACCGCTCTTACTCGCTTCTATCGCCTAAATTTACTATTTTAGTAACGTAGTCGGCGTAACTCTTCCCGAATTGAGCTTTACTGGGTATAAGGCGACCTCTACTAATCTTTGACCGCAAGAATTGGAATTGTCCGTTTTCAACGCCAAATAGCATGATGGTCCCCCCTGGTCCCTGTTTTAGAGGGGGAAGAGCTGTGTCCTAACCCGAAAGATCAATAATTGTTAACTTTGACAATAAATAAAAGACAAATGACTGGTGGCAAACGTCCCTAACCACTGGGAAAAAAATATAGTTATTTTTGTGATTCAAAAAATAAAAAATCATTTGTATAGGTATTGATTGAAATGAAAATGTAAGGGACCTGACCTGATAAATTAACTCTACTGGTTGTAACCTGCCATAAAAAATTGAGACGGTTGTTTTTCAGAACAATTCTTGAACAAAACATATTTTCTACCTACTTACGAAACATCATTTAAGTTTGTTTTTTTGACATTATTTTTAGTTAAAATAAGTAAAAACGAGACAATACAACATAATTACTCGGTTCATATTGACACTTAACCCTTGGCTCGTCGTTTGTAACGTACATGCAAATTACGCTTTCTGTCAACGTTGACATTTTCATCGCAAAAAAACTATTTTTCCAGTTGGCAAGCGGCAAGTTCCATATACAAGTTGTTGTTCGTGGGTGTTTCTGTATTTTTAACATGATTTTTGTTTCGCCTCAATTAAAATATGTATTTATTTGGTGAAATGATTATTTAATTTTTAAATTTTATTTTATAGCCCCTACGTTATTTTTAGTTTTTTTTAGTCTGAACAAAAATGGGATCATTCCTTTTTTTTCTTTTTCTTTTCAGCGCTTTACTTTTTTTTAACTCCCCTTAAGGATTTTACAAACTTTTTCATATTCTTCCCCGCGGCCAGATTAAACCAGTCTCCATATAACATACGGATATATTTTTTCATCGCATTGTCATCATCATCATCGTCCACTTTTATTATTTTGCAAATACCAAAGTTATTTAAAAAGTAGGTACCTACAAATGAACAGCACAGCAAATATTTCACTACTGTTATATTTTTTTTCTATATTTTACAAGTTGTAATATTAAGACGACTATTCAAAAATGTTGTTTACGCGTAGGTATGAAAACAATAACCTTGTCTCTATACGAATGACAAAACTGAACGACTACTAAATAAATAATTAATCTTGAATAACTAATTAGGTACCTATTTAGTAATTATAAAAGATTTCCGTTCCTTTCAACGCCTTGTAGATCCAGCGGTTTACGAGGTCCTGGGTTCGATTCCTGGATACGGAAATAATTGTTGTTGTGGAACACGCATCAAGTTTGTTATCAATCAGTCACATTTGGAAAGTGTGGTTATGTAACTTAGGCACCTTACTTTGTAAACAAAATCAATAAGGGAGGTATTTGCAATGCATTAGAAAATAGGATCAAGTAGGTACAACGTTTTAAATGCTAATCAAATAAATAAAATTCATGCGTGATAAAAAAATGCTAACGAGTTTTAGTTCAATAATAGAATTTAATCTGCATTCCAAATTAAAGAAGGTACAATCATTATTGATAAATCATAATGACACACTTTTTCAGTAACTTGAATCCTTCTTTTATCGTACAGTCAGCAGCCTAGTTAAATGATGATACATACTTTATAATATTTATATTATTTCGTATCTCATTTTTATTTGCACCGCACTATCAATATTCAATTTCCAAAAGTATCCCACTTAACATTAAAGCAATTAAAAAACTAATGCGAGGAATGTTAAACATTTATAATTACATTCAAATTATTGTAATCACAACTTTTTCCCATTACAGTAATTATAATTAATTTACGCAACTAAAGTATGCGATCCAACGACCTTTTTTAATTTCGTATTCTTCGAAGAGATTACTGTTTTACCATTATTTGATGTCTGTCTGTCAAGATTCCTGTTATTGCTAGTTCTTATGCCAAAGGAATAGAGTTCAACATTCAAGCAATACCGAGTAGGAATCAATTGCGTTTAATTTAAGTTAAAACATGTCAAACAAGACCAATTTAGTTGTTCGTCGACAGCTTAACTAGCGTCTGAGTCAACGGGAAAGGTAGGCTCGGTGTCCACATAGCAAGCTTATATTCAAATCAAATCAAATCAAAATATACTTTATGTATATAGGCCTTTGCAAGGCACTTATAAATCGTCAATAAAATAATATCACAATAGAATGACTCGACCACCGACTTCGTAATGCGGTCATCTAGCGAGAAGAAACGGCAAGAAACTCGATAGTTCCTCTTTTCAATCGCCATTTCTTTTTTCTGTACATTTTGTAATAACATACGTGTACCAGGTCATATAGTAAACTCTTTCAAGTAAAAAATAAAAATATATTTAACATGAACAGATTCAGTCCCAGTCGACCAGTCCCCTATTAATTCCCTGCCAGCCGTTTTTTGACCATGGTGGCCGATCTTACGATCAGCCAGGTACGCAGACTATAATATTATAGTGCACAAGTGAGTGCGCAAGCAATTGTTTTTAACTGCACTCCCTATTCCCTCACTCTCATAGTGCGCGCTCCTCAAACATAGCAAGCTATTATATTAGGATTACTATTTTATATGAGCATTCGTTTACACTGAGATGGGTGTGGGTTCAAGTCCTGTCTAGTCCCTGTTAATTTAGACAAGATAGATCAAAACATGCCATACTTAAATAATAGTAGGACCCAAAACAGATCTCAATTATTCTGCAATAATATTCAGCAATCAGAAAAAATCAAAATGGCCAAGGTAACGTGTTAAATTTCTATTAGGGCACAAAGTTTTATTGACATTTTTACAGTTAGGTTAGTACCTACTCGTATAAGTAGAACTTATTTTTTTTTTATATCTCCGAAGGATTAGTTTCATCTAATACCTTTTGCCGCTGTATTTTATTATGCCATTAGTTTTGTTTATTGCAATAATCTAATGACTATAAACAAAGGATTACATTTAGGCCCAAATTAAATTTTAATAAGTCCCGCCAGGTAAAGAAAATACAATGGTTTTATCACATTATGACAAAACAATACGAATGGAAAATTTGTTACTTTTGAAACAGCCGGTTAAATGTTTAGGGACAAAATTATGATAATTAAGTACGCGGAAGGAAAGAGAAAGTAAACCGTTATGGTAAGAAGTTTTTTTGTCAATATTTTTATGTCTATTAAATTTACCATGCTTGTCGCTTAACTCATACATTATCACTATTATCAGCCTATTGCATTCGTATATTTAAATCATTAGAAATGCCCTGGTAACAGAAACTTGTGCCGTTATTTTGATTGACGTGACGTACGTTGGACAACATGCTCTCACTACGATTAGAAGCGAGATTCGATTAATTTTTAGTGCCAATTTTAGAACGAGTCGAAGTACGGATTATGTCTTTGATTGCAGTCTAACTATCACTGAATGAAGACCTGGGGAATTTGATCACAGACGGCTGGGATGCAGCTGGTCCGGATAATGGTGAACGATACAGAAGAACGCTTCTGTCCATCCCCCGGAATGCCCTAAAAGAATGCCCTGAGGTAGAACTTTCTAGGACGGCAATACCTACACGGTTTTGTTTGGACACGTGTTTCCGCACACATGGGTATGTTAGGTACTTTATCCTTAAACCTTCCTCGTCAAATGGACTATCCAACACAAAAACCATTTTTCAAATCGGACCTGTGGTTCCTGTCATTATCGCGTTCAAACACAAAAACAAACTCTTCAGCTTTAATATGTAAATATGTATAAGTAAAATTAAGTCAATCGGTATCAAATGTAGGTAAAGCTATCAAAAACATATCCAACAAAACCTATCCTAGTACAACATGAGCTTAAAACAGATTAGTCGCGACTATTTTGTCCATTACCTAACATAACGTTTTCCTTGTTAATCACTTGTTATATTAAAAAACATTAAAGTTGGCGCCACACTAATGCGGTTCGAAATTCAAACGATTAGATATTTTGACCCGGTGTCGGTACCTTTGTGACGGAGCGCTTAGAACATGTATTTTAATGACACATGAGTAGATACTAATTGTTTTCCACTTTTACTTTTACAATGCCCTTAATTTGTTGTCTCTTTACAAGTTTTAACGGAATCTCGAACGATACCAACCTTTTATTTAGTAAGCAGCACATACACAAATAATAATATATAATAATAAAATACTTAAGCTTATCAAAGCAGGACCATAGTCGAAGCGTACCCTGGGCTCCGAGGTAATGGCCGAGGATGCAAACGGGAGAGGAGCTAGGATGATGATGATGACATGGAAAATATGGCGAATTCCCTGATGGGCCAGCGTAACTCTGACTGACACCAAAAAGTATCAGCATATTAGGAAATAAGAAAAGCCTCCATAATTTGAAATCTTATTAAAAATTCATATTACCTATTAAGCATCTTTTACATTCTCGAACAAATATTGAAGATCAAAGCAAATCGAATGGGTCGGTCAATCTTTGGTAACATAGGATACGCCGATTCTATATTAGAAAAAGAATCCACCGTTCTGTAGAAGCACAATCTAGACTAGAAACATTGTTTTATCTAATGTTGACATTTTACCAGAGTGACTACGAGGGAGCTGTCAATATTGACAAATTCAATTAATGTCACTAATCGGTGGCCTCTTTTTTATATTTAAAGTAAGTAACTGATAAACATAACAGTCTTTTTGAAATTACAGAAACTTATTATTTGTTGTTAAATCGATATTAAGGGGGAGTTACCTACCTAGTCGTTTGTTAAAGAAATTGTCCGCACGAATAAAAGAAAAAATCTTTAAACACGCATTCTATCTAATCCATTCTGTTCATCAGTTCATACCTAAAAACAGGAAAATATAATTAGATGAAGTAATAAAATTTTAACTTTTTCTTTTAAATGCAACCATCTCTTCTCTGTACAAACAAGTCATTGAAAATGTTAAGCTTAAGAAAACTTGAGAAGTTGACGACTTAGGTAAAAGTATAAAAACCTATAAGTTGATTTTACGTCACCAACGTACGACGTAAAGAAAAAAAATCTACTTTAAATTATAAAAAAGTAGGTATGTTTCATAAACTTATATTTTTCTTAAATGTCTCGATAACTTCAGGGCCTCGCAGTCCGTAGTTAGATTACGTCCGCAAGTAAATTTTACTTACTGTACTTAATTAAAATAAAATAATTAATTCATCAATGTTCATTATACAGCAAGCTTGCTGTTTGTTAACAGTTGTCTCAATATTGTAAAAATTCAATCAATATTATTGGTTGATGCAAGAATGAAAAATAAAAAACCACAGTTCCTTTTTTAATCGCGGCGCCGCGATTGGTCGATCGCACACATAAAAAGCTTGACGCCCCTTTACGGCGCCTCCCTCATTTTTTACGCAAGTTTTTTACAAAAAAACGAGGGGCTCAATATGACAGCTATTTCTTAATCAGGGCGGGTAATATGCTTTTGAAGTATATAGTTTTAGATATGCAGATAGATTATAATCAAACTACAAAAATAATTATGCGGATTTACGTTTGTAGGAGAAATTCACCAAAATACTTTTTTCAATTGCGTTATTTTTTATGACTAAACTTTATTTTGATCTTCATAAGTTTATTTTTTTATAACGTTCCATTAAAGTATACTAAGTATAATATTTAAAAGATTTGATTATTTCTGTAAATGGTCGATAAGTCAATAAAATGTAATGTAAATTATTATTTTGTTCTTGGTACCTTAATAACATTCAGTCTTAATGTCTTTCGAAGTTACAGTAAGTATTTTAATTGTTGTAATGTTTAACCCATACAAACTTATCTATCACAGTAGCATGTCATTAAAATCCATTACCTTTATTACCCGTTAAAGGGTAATAATAAACATCTTTGCGCTTATAATATCATCGGACCGCTTAACTAATCACATAATCTTGAATAGAACATGCAAACACAAACATCGCATTAATATCGACACAATGGAACAACAATCTCATTTCCCTACTTAACCGTATTTTATTGTCTCATAATAACGCGTATAGTTTATTACAGTTACAGAACTACCCTATTTTTTTATTATTAATATAGCATAAACAATAACTTAATAACGCCTCCCCACCATAGTAGCTCGCGTCGATTGGTTCGGGTAAAAATAGGCTGTGGGGGCGCGAGAGGGATGCACATATCGGAGAAGCGTGCTAACTCGCTCTCGCCGGAAAACTGGTCGGTTCGAATGTAGAATACATTTATCGATGTTTGGGGCATAAAAATTGACAGTATTTTTTTCAGTTCATTCCGAGACGTCGAACTAGACGGACCGCTCTCGGCTGCGAGCTGAAGGGTTGTTCCAAAAAACATTTTGTACTAGTGACATTTGACGTTTTAATATTTTGTGATATTTTAGTGGATTTAATGCAAACATTTGTGTTGTGCTTGGAGATTTGACAAAATTGTTCGTTAAGGGGAAGGTGAGTTATCCAATGTTTTATCAAAATTTTAATAAAAGTTTTCTTATTTTAAATCGAATTAATAATTTTATCATAAAATTAATTTGAAAAAGTTTAATCTAAGTTTACTTAATATAATATGTGGATCCACAATTTCATAATTTCCCAAAAAGTTCCTTAAAAAATGTTGTTGTTTACATAAGCTTATGTTTTATTTTAATAATTTTTCGTCGAATGATCGCTCCGGATATTAATACTAGATACAGGATTATTAATAATTTTATTTATGAAATGATGTTACAAATTAAAAGCGCATATTAAAATAACAATATTTTGTTGATTAATTGCTGTATTTAGTTGATTATAAATGTCTAGGCGTACACCGACGAATACCCAACGTAGATGAATAGTTTTAAAATTAAAGAAAATTTGAATTTAAATAATATTATAACTTAAACAGTTACGTAGGTGTGATGATTTTATTGGTCATAGGTTACTAATTTCAACTGTGTTTGTGAAATCACACTAACCGGGGTCTGAGAAGTTAATTAATCAACTTTTTCCTTTAATCGACCTTTCTAAAAATATCTACCTAATGTAATTTTTCCTACTCATTATTGCACTTAGTTGTTTTTTGCATAAAAACGAGTCGCCCGCTTTAATTTGAATATCTTAATTTATATTAAGCGTTTGGATTTGTCATGATTGTCTTATCGCACGGAACCATTGAATTATCTAATGACGACATTAACAATTAAGTACGTGACCGATGCGCTTGGCATTTTTTGCAACTCGCTGACTTTGTCCATTTTTAATTCATGACATTCATTTGTTTCATTACGCAACCGCGCTACTGAGTCAGGCTGCTGCCCCTTAAACCCTTTGATTTGAATAGAGATTTATTTTTGTTTCGTTTGTTCCCAGGAATGTTAAGTTGCGCCTCCCCCGCCGGCATGACGCCTGCGCCGCATTCCACGCATCCCCAACCCTGGGGCCCACTCATACCGCCACCAACTGTGGTAAGTTATCCACTTCATTAACAACACAATTCATAACTCATTCCAGCTTCATCATTCATATTTGATTACAATCCGCTAATGTTAGGCAAAAGTTTAACAAAATCTTTCCTTTTTAGAAATCAGAGCCGATGGACGACGCCACATTCTCGAAAGACCAAACCAGCGGCTTCTACTCGGAGGGCTTCCACAGTGCGTCGCCCTCGTCCTCGAGCAAGGACTCCAACGGGCACTCGCCCCGCAGCGTCGGCAGCTCGGGCGAGCCCTCCCCCTTCTACGACGCCATGCCGCTCAAAGCCAAAGCCAACCTCGGCATGCACCTCGACGCATACCGCAGCATGCCGTACAGCCTGCTCACGCCGCCCGGCTTCGAGCCGCGCGCCAACGACACCCGCGAGCCCTCCCCCGGCTACGAGACCTCCTACTCCCCGCGGACGCTAGCGCCCCCCGCGCACGTGTCCACGCCGCTAGCCCGTGCCGACGCCACCCCGCCTAAGTCGCCCCCGCGCACGCCCTCCTCCCCCGACCGCGACCACGACCGGCGCTTCGACCGCTTCCAAGACTCCGGCTACGACCATCAAGGCAAAGCCGACGGCGACGACGGCCGCGACGGCTCCGGCCTCGACGACGACTTCGACGAGGAGCCCGGCCTCCGCGTCCCGGCCGTCAACTCCCACGGCAAAGTCAAAACGTTCAAATGCAAGCAGTGCGAGTTCGTCGCGGTCACCAAACTCAGCTTCTGGGAGCACAGCAAGGAGCACATCAAGCCGGAGAAGATGCTCTGCTGCCGGAAGTGCCCCTTCGTCACCGAGTACAAGCACCACCTGGAGTACCACATGAGGAACCACCTCGGATCGAAGCCCTTCCAGTGCACGCAATGCTCGTACTCGTGCGTCAACAAGTCGATGCTCAACTCGCATCTCAAGTCGCACTCGAACGTGTACCAGTACCGCTGCGCCGACTGCAACTACGCAACCAAGTACTGTCATTCTCTGAAGCTGCATCTCCGCAAATACCAGCACAACCCCGCAATGGTGTTGAACCTGGACGGAACTCCAAACCCGCTCCCGATCATCGACGTGTACGGCACTCGCCGCGGACCGAAACAGAAGCCGATTTCGAAAGTGTTCGAGCAGCAGGCGATGAACAACAACCAGCCCCCGCAGCCGCCCCCGCCCCATCCTCTCTTCGGAAGTCACTTCCCTGTCAACCTACCGAACCTTCCGTACCTCCCCCCTCTTCTACCTCACTCATTTCTATTCCCACCGAACAATAACTATGAACCTAAGACTTCGCCCCGACCTTCTGAAATGGAGAAGCCGCAGGAGGCGACTCCTCCACCTCCTTCTATCCTACACTCGCGGCTGTCGTACGGCGAGCGCATGGAGACCAACCCCGTGTCTCCGCGCACCAAGTCCCCAGCAAGTCCGCCGCGCACGCCTCCCCGCCACCCCTCCCCCGTCGAGACCAACGACGCTCTCGACCTGACAAACACGAAGACAAGTGAAGCTGGTTCACCCCCGCCGATCTCGGAGAAATCGGCCCCCACGACGCCCACGACGAGCCTCAAGAACAGAAGAAAGGGGCCCGCCTTCAAGCTCCAGCCGGCTGCACTGCGCCTCCAACATGAAGACGAGAAAATGTCCACGCAAGTATCCGAGTCCGACTCCGAGGAGGAGGCGCCGCCGCCGGCGCCGGCCGCCAACAACTCGTACTCGTGTCAGTACTGCGACATCACCTTCGGAGACCTCACCATGCACACGATCCACATGGGTTTCCATGGCTACAACGACCCCTTCATGTGTAACAAGTGCGGGGAACGCAGCGCCGACCGCGTGGCTTTCTTCATTCACTTGGGTCGCGCTCAACACGCCTAGCTGGCCCGAAGCGGCTATTTAACTTTCCCCTAGTCAACGCGCGCTTGTAGATCTTTACCTCATAATTAACTGTAATATATTATGTTCAAAATATCTAGCGGTAGTCAGTTCTAAACGTTGTAGGCCAAAGAATATTAAGTCGTGTAAAATCGAGTCATTTTTGCAGTATGACTAATGTAAATAATTTAGAGGCTAGGTCTAGGTTTTAGTTTAGTTGTTACCCCTGTGTTATAGTTGCTAGTGTTAGTTAGAAACGAGTGACCAATGTTTAAACAAGACTGTATCTCTTGATTAAGTACAAAGCGTAAACGGATGCAAAGTTCACGTGTAATCTTATATATTTCTTTCTTTGCGGACGTGATCGACTTTGAATCGAGTACCTTATCGAAACACACTAGGTAGGTAATCGGTAAAAATATCTAACTCAATGATTGAGTGATGGGAAAAAATATATTTTTTCAACTTACTTTTTCCCATGTCGTACGTAAAGTCTCGATTCGAACTCGGTCTCGTTCTAGGTCTAGAAGCTTATTGTTAATACAATGTATGAATTATTTCAAAGTACGGTGAAGTTACCTATTAGTGCTATGACGACGAACGTCTCATGTTCGAAGACCCCAAATTAGTTTGTAATCAATGAGTATTTAAGTGAAACAGAGTGTATTTATAATAACTGAAAAGATTTTATATTATTTATTTATCCTTAAACCGGCGCGGTTTAATTGGGATTGGATTTTGTAAAAATATTTCCTGCGTGTAATATTTTTTTTGTTATCAGAAGTGCGGTTTTGATTTGTTTAATTCGAAAACATTGCTTTTTCGTATTTGTGTTGTCAATTAAAATCATGTTTTCAATGCATGACTCAGTCACGTTTGGATAGCAATTATTTATGTACATATTTTATTGTTTTTTGTATGCTTCTATTGTAAGATTATTATTGTGTATGAAATTAAAACCCCACTTCTAATAACTAGGGTCACACAGTTGCTCCTTGGTGAATACCAGCCTTTAAACTTGACATTATTCTGACATTAACTAATGTCTCAATGTTAAAATAGTTGTCCGGAGATTGCTATTGAATCATGTACATCTATTTACCTAAAAATGTAATTTGAGATGAATAAATGTTTGTGTGCTGGATACCTTATAAAATAAAATACAAAGGTTTATCTTAATCTTTTTGTTTTACTTTTATTTATTCAATAAATCTGCAAGTAATACACATAACTTACAAAAAAGGCATAAAAAAATATGATAGAAATAACATCTACCTACATACTTACATAGTTATATTTATGATTCGCTCAAGCCGTTAATAAAATTAACGAACCTTCTAGAAAATCACAACAAATACCTTCCGACAAACAAGCGCGAAAGGATTAAGTAATGGCGGCTCTATGAACAAAAGATATTTTTGTTAACTTTATTTTTACTATTGCTTGCAAAAGATTAAGTTTTAGTGTTTAATGAATGATCATAAAATTCGCACCAGTACCAAAGGCACCTAACCGTTTGATGTCCGATTACAATGCTACATAAACAATGATTTCTTTTATTGCGCCGATTTAAGCCCGGATTATAAACCTGACGAACACTAATAGTGCTGATCTAGCCGAACTAGCAGTAAACATAATCTTATAACAAAAGGAGGCGTATTGGTAAGTTTACAACTAGGGCACGCCAAGGCAATACAACAATGGAACGAAAGGCGAAAAGCGTAACTTTTATAATATTCAAAACAGATACACGGACAAAGGAATCTTGCCGGTCAGCCCACGGTAGCTAGAAAACTGACGACACTAAAAATAACCTCTTTTGTTTTAACCCGATTGTTATATGAAACGGATTTTTTTAACTTGACAATACAATTTTTATGTCACCGTTACGGGTAAAAACTCCATATGAATATTCATAGCAACGTTCGCTCTGGCTGAATAATTGAATAGCATTTGTTTGATGGCTGTATGAAGCCTGTCAATTTTTTACACTCGTTTTATGGTCTATTTCTGAGGTTCTAAAGAAAAATAGAATTTGAATATGCTAGATGTTTGTTGAGGTCGTCTTGTAAAGTTGTTTTGCTTGGTGTTACGAAATCTTTAAAATAACTCATGGCTAGACTTCCTAATCTTTTGTTTTTTAGGTAAATTTTATTACCAAAAATATTGAAACTTACTTTTTATATTTATTACCTTCAGATTTAATTTCATTGAACGCCAAAACTTCATTGTCACTGCGTATCATCCCACTTACCTGCATTCCACATATCGTGACGAAATCTTTTCTCTGTAATTCTCTGCACTTGATGCACTTTTTCCGCATTTCTTCCCGGTAATGGCGGACAATATGTTTATCGATATGCTGAGGCACTGCAGGCCGATTGTCGCCTGACCCAAATCCAGCGGATGTTGCGACGTGAATAGATGGGCTTGCAAAAAACATATAAAAAGAATTTGGTTTAACTCCGTAAGAGGTATCGGGTGGAACACAAATGGTGTGGAGAAGGTTGATGTTACACAATTTTGGTTTGTCATGCTATGATGATGTATCAAGGTCCTGGATTTAATTTTTCAGTCGAGAAAAACTTGAATGTTTGTTTTCAAACTGAACTCGGGTCCGTGATGATCACAAATCCGAATTTTTCAAGCGTGAATTACCATCACAAGTGGCCATAACCAGTACCCATCATTAAAACGAAATCATGATTTCAATAATACTTTTGATCTTTTATAGTACCTACCTGTTACCGACTTAAATTCTACTTATTATATCTTATCAGCTGACAAACTATGCCTTTACTGTCAATTCATAACTCTGCATCATAGTAGCCAGCCTTGGGCTCAGAGTGGGCAGCTGTTATCAATATCCTCAAAATCTTTCGGGATTTTTTTGTTACTTGAAAAAATACTTATATTATTATGTATTATTCTTCAATAAGGCACCTTCTTTTTAGATCAGCGCCAGGGTGAGGCAAGCGCCCCAACATGCCCCAGTTAGGCTACACCCATGCAACTCTGTCGACTCCAACCAACCCTGTGCCACACACGATTTAAAAATAATATTGAATGGGTACCTAGTGGCATAATGCGCCACTTTTTTGCCGAGTCCGTGCCATGCAGGTGACTGCACCACCGCACTTGCAAAAAACGCATATTCTGGCAACAGTGTGCTATGCATGCATTCTTGCACCGGTATTCATATAAAACGTTCAAAGTAGGTACTCTTCGGCAATGGAAACTTTTTGAGGGGCTCAATTGTTATATATAATATGTGCTGTTTTGGATATCAAGTATTTATTTTTTTAACCAACCAGTTTGCTATCTTGGTATTAACCCATTTCCACGTCGAGTTCGACAATCAACGGTGAAAATACTTACCATAGGTACAGAATGCTTAGAAAAAAATATAAAAAAACGGTCTTGATGCTGGCTTGTGATTAATTTATTTTTTACAAAAAAATTGCATGTCTATCTTATTTTTCTAACAGTAGGTACGTTAGACGCTTACTGCAGCTAGTGTATTATATGAATTGGGCTACTACTTCCTAGCATAGTACCTACCTACCTACAACAAACATTCTTCATCAAAGCATTCCAACCTACCTTTAATTAATGTAATTGGTATTTTGTACCGTTTTAATTAAAGTAAATAAATAAATAAATAAATAAATAAATAAATAAATTCCATCCCGACACTATCAATCAAAGGGCGGCGCCAGAATCAAAGGCATCATTTTATCACAATCGCTTTATAATTTGCGATTTTTCACACACTCCTACCGCAAAAATGGTAAAAGATTCAAAAATGTAATTTATCACTCGAACAAAAGAATGGCGCTTTTTATACTTTGGTAGTCGATAATTAGCACAATTTTCGATACAAATACAACGCATTTCTGTTTTACTTTTAAACGTTTTAATTATACCTAATCGTATAAACTCTTTGAAAAAGTATCTTTAAGCCAAATTCTTTTTCTTTATAACTTTAACCGTCATTCAGATATTAATGTTGATGCAGTTAACTTATCGCTATTAGGTAACTGAACTAGGTATTTCAGTTAGTTACTGGTTACTGTGTTTAATTTAGTTATCTATCAAGGCAAAAATAATAATATTGCTCATTTTGATACTGGAAAACTATTCGGTTTAAATTAACACCTATGTAAAAAAAAACATATCACAATCACATAATCGTCATTCACACAATGTACTGAAAATCAATAATTATTTTATGTCCACGGAATAAAACAATGTCTCAACAGCTGGCTGGATTAAGTTCGTATTCGAAAGATAAAAATAAGGTTTTTTTTTTCCTTTTGTTCTTTTTATGGTTACTGGCCAGTATTGTCACATGCTTCACTGGCTATCCTTAATACCAAAAAGTTTAATTGCAAGGTTGAAATAAAAAGCCACAGGGCGGTGCAGTCGGCACGCTCCTAAGCCTCAAATATATTTCTTTGATTCTTTTTTCTGGGACCAGATGGTCTTTGACCACTGAGTTTTTTTTAATTCGGTGAATGTTAAGTGATACTATGATTGAAGAGGTCCGGCTAAAAAATACCAGATGTTTAAAGGTTCTAAGGTTTTCTTATAACTGATATATTACAGTTTTATGTGCCCGTTGTAACAACTAACTTACTGTGGTCACAAGCCGATCGTACATAGTAACTATGAACCTACAATCTAGGGATACCATTTCGAACTCGTTTTATAACTTACCTTAATGTAAGGTAAGAACATAAAAAAAATTAAGTTAAGTTATTTAATCTATCATAATCTTTTTTAACAATACCACCAAAACAAATTGAACTAAAACATTATTAAAATTCAAACTTATCATTCCGTATTTCCAAACACAAAATACGAACCGCGCAAAAACTTTTTACTGTCGCGCTGGAAAAAACCGAACCTTCTTAATCCCCAAAACAAGCGAGCGCGTACATTATTGGAATCAAAATCGATTCTCCTTCCCGGAACGCGGGCGGCACTTGCTTAATCTGTCACATGCCACTCTATTATTTCACCAGACACGTGTTACGCTGTTTTTTTAATCATTTTTTAAAAAGAAATCATCGGCGCCATTTTGGAACACCTACGAGAATTCGAATGGATTCCCGCGATCACTCGATTCTCCCCTGACTTCGTTTTTACAGACACTGAATTTGTTATCTGATTAACTTGATATGTTTTCTTTCTTACTTATATTAAAACTAGCGAAAATTTAATTAAAACTTTAAAAGCTAAAGACCTAGATGTTTAGTATTAAAAAATGTCTCTTTTTTTTAAATAAATACAGAAGTCATATTCATATAATTATTATTTAAGTATTTTAAGTAGTAGCCGTTGGCTCATTGGTGTTAACGTTTTGTTTACTACGGAATTCTGTGTTTTATGTTATATTAAAAATACAATATCGTTTGCAAAAGTTTCAATTAGGTACTCAATACCCATAAGGTGAGATATAAGCCTACAAAATCTACATAAGATAAATCGAGAAACCATGGTAGGCGCGTATTCGAGCAATCTGAATCGCAATCGACACCAGTGTTAAATCAACCACGGTCGAGGATTATTCATTTGTCGAAACTCGACAACGTTTTGTGTTCTTCCAACTGTTTAACTTTCAAACAGATCTTATCATCATAGCAGTCATCTTATTTTAAAGCAATAGTTATCGGCAGGTGACGGATATTTAACACGGCATGTCTGGAATAATTAAAGTATTATCGTATAGTTAAATGATAGCTATCTATACATTCAATCGCCAATAGCTGAAAAGAAAATAATTTCATTTTAGTGTCAGAGAAAATGTCTAACACACACAGCTTTTTGAAAATCGTTTGCCAAAAATAGGGCCATTATAAGATTTGCCTTGTCATTTCTAAGTTTATCTGACAGATAATGGACTTGATGAAAGCTAGAATAAAGCGTTAATTTGGTAAAAGACAATTGATCGAACAGCCTTAGGCAGAATTCAATTCCTTTGCCAACCCAAATAAAAAAAAACAAATAAACCCGCCATGTTTGCACACAGATAAAATAAAGAAGAGGGTGTAAAGAGAGGGAGAGCAGCTATAAATTCAGGGCTGACTCATTTGAATTTCGAATCAGAGCATTCATTACTGCCCCGAAGACAGGGAGGGAAAAAAGGCCTTAATATTCGTACCTTTCTTTTTCACAGAAATGATTACACAGTTGTTCTTATTTTTATGAAGTCACGTGGCAAAGAACGCGAATATAAAGGTTTTTTATTTCCGTTTATGTAAGTAAAACTGAACACGTATGCTCGTCATATTATGTATGTTCAGCAGTTAAGACAAGAATAGACATTTTGTGTATTACATAAGTGCATTCAATAAAAATATTATACGAAAGAATTAGGCCGAAGCCGTTTTGATATTATGTACTAGCGGCCGCCCGCGACTTCGTTCGCGTGTAATTCGTTTTCCGCACACGTATTATAAACCTTCTTCGACTCATGGACTATCCAACGTATTTTTTTTTTCAATTCAAACCAGTAGATCCTGATATTAGCGCGTTCAAACAAACAAACTCTGGAAAGTACCGTGTAGTGCCGGCCTAGCTTAGTAGGAGCTCATATAATTTAAGACTCCTTCCAGGGAGGGCTTTAATCCAGCAGTAGACCTACAGATTGATGATAATAGTTGCTAAATGGAGATTTCAGTTCTTAATTAAACATTTCCCTTCTAAAAGAAACCACCTGAGATTTGTCTCACTATGAGTTCAGAAACACACTAGGCCGAATTATAAGGTTGGATCAGTGATATCTACTATGCTCAAAGACTCTTCCTAAGTATAGGTATCTACCTATCTGATTTTGGCCTATTGTTTCCACTGAACTAATTAATGGATTAATGGCTTAGCGAATCAACAGCCGACTTTTTGCTATTTCACACATATACAGAGCGATTTTTATATAAGTACGATTGTTTTTTGGGACTAATATACTTCACTTTTTTAACCAAGTTCAGAAAGAAAAGGAACTAGGTACCTACCTGCTTACATTTTTTTTTTATTTCTTTAAACATCCGTTATTATTGATTCGGCAAATAGGAAAAAGTAATTAACGCTTTAAAGATAGAGAGTTGCTGTGTACCATTTAAATGTTTAAATTGATTTTTAGGTTAACATAATATCGTTATCAATTAAACAATAGTCAACATGTTTCTTTCACTAATTTACGACGATTGGTTGAATTAATGTGATCAAGGAGAAGGGGTTCAGAAAATAGGTTGTGTTTATAAACGATAAGCGCTTTCGAATAATTGCTAGTGGTTTTGTTTTAATACACTTATTAATCGAACTTTTGTAGTCTATTTTGTCCTTGACAGGGCAGGCTACTGGGAGCTGAGCCCATACAGCCACTGTATGAAAAAAAATGTTTTTAAACGAACGACGAAGACAAGGAGAGCACTAAGCCTTAAAAGAAATTATTGCAAAAAGTTTTTATGCCATCTGTTAATTATATTGTACGTAAGTTTTTATCGGTTTGACTTCCATCGTGACATTGAATTAATTTAAAATTATATTATACCTAAGAATCTCTTACCGTCCAGAAGTTTAAATACAAGTCGTAATCCACCACGAATTCAGGCACAAGAGATTTTATGTAACGGCTCTCAAGCACTCTCAAGGTGAAGGCATAAATTAAACCTAAAAATAACCTGGTTATAAATAGGTACAAGTAAGGTATTACTCAATTACGTTAGCTTGACGTTTACATTTTAATTACGTGTACCACATAAGCTAAGACTCATATTACCAGATACAACATACAGGACTTTCACGATTATCAAACCAGAGGTTTAAAGGCCCATGAGGTCCTGTGAACACGGGCCTTTAATCCTCTGGTTTGGTAATCGTGGGGCCCTGAGACCCTGGATGGGGGGCCCCAATCGATGGCGGGGCCCTGGGCACATGTCCATTGTGCCCAGTAGAACAGACATACAACATGATGTCAACGACAAAAGTATGAAAATAACCTAAAAAGAAAATACATTTAAATGAGTTTCTATAATTAGTATCGCCTCAAAAAATACTGAAAAACAAAAAGATAATGGATTCAGTTCATTCACTGAACGACCGGTTTCGAACCAGCCATGTAGACGTATTCGTTCCGACGTTTTACAACGAAAATGTATGTAAAAGGATTAAATTGGATGTATATTTTTGAGTTTCGCTGCCGCATCGATGAACACTACCCAAAATGGATGACAATGATGTTTTTTGCATAAGAAACAGCAATGCATTTATGAAAGATATTTTTTCATGTGGTAATTCTGGCACAGTGTAATCAAAAGCAGTAGGAAAGGTGGTATACTTGCGACTTGTAAATGAGTAATACATATTTCTACACAATATCACAATTAAATTATTTAAAATAAAATTCAAATGTTTAGATTAGGTTCATAGCCAAATTCAATATAAAATACAACTTTCAACATACAGTAGAATAAATTATACTTATAAAAAGATAACAAATTAATTAACGGAGTAAATTATAATCAATGGATAACGTCATCATCAAATATTTTCAATAAATCAATTGAATTAATTAAATGATATTTAATTAACTTATCCCTTAACTATTCAATAACTAACTGTTGAGTTTCCTTGTATAACAGCTTCCTCTTCGTTTTAGTGCGTATTGAACAACAATTTAAACTTGCTTGCTTCAGCAAAGCACACACTGCATACTCCACAAGACTGCTGGAACTCCAAGTAAAACGTCTGAGGTCCAAACCTCAGTCTTTTCTGCCCGAAGTTTAGCCTGTTTAAATTAAGTGCCTTAACGTTGCGAACACAAAACGTATTCACCGGTAGCTGTCTCACTGACTCGGTTTTATTGTGGCGCGACAGCATCATTTGAAATGTGCATGTGCAGTAAGGGACAGTGCGGGCAGGTACCCACTAAGTTTTTGCATTTCCTTTCCTCGCTTTTTTGAATAAAAACTTTCTTTTAAATAAATAATCCTGACGTCGCTTGACAGGGATTCATCTTAAAATAATAATTGCTGTGCGTTTGTAGCATTTTATTTTTTATCAAAAAGTAAAAAAAAAGAGTTCTTGGATTTCCGATACCCAAATCTAATACTGATCTTGGGGTACTAATTTAAATATTTCATCTCTTCAATCGTAATGCATGTGCATATATGTTGATCACTTGGTCAATAAAAGTTATTTTTTTGTAAACGCATTTAATTGTAATATTAAGTTTAGTAATGTAACATGAACGGACTTTGAAATGATTGTCAATGATAATTTCAAAATTGACACACATTGTACTTACTAATACGACGTGTTAATTAAAAAGAACTTAGGTAATTAAAATCGTTAAATAATTTTCCGACGAGATTGTGTGTGACGCAAAACAAAAAAAAAGTAATGAATTTCTTTCAAATTCTTTTCTCATTTTGCTGAGGGCATTTTTTATGAAACTTCAGGTTTTCCGAATACCTATATCTTTTAGGCTACCTAAGTAGTGAATCCTTTTGAACGTCATTTTTATGTGTTTCTCTTCGTCTCATTTCAAGAATTAAATTGTTTTGAACAGCTATTAAAATATGTTTATATATATTACTTCTTCCGTTACTTTAAAAGAACAGATTACTAGTAAAAATATGATTTAGGTACTTAACTTACCCAACAACCAAGATATCTCTCTTTAAATACTACCAAGGTACTTACTATTTATAGAATAAAATTTACATAATTTTATTTACGTCATACTTTACAGGCAAAACTAACTTATCAGAAAAACACCTTAAATTACAGATGTTCCATGCGTAATTCTATGCGTAGGCTAGACGACCGAAGTACTCGTTTGAATATCTGAAAGCATTTAAAAATAGACTGATAAACAAAACCGACTGTGACAAATAAAAAAACAAGCCTACAACAAAAGAAATAGCGGCGACAATTTGTTTCAACGTCTCACATTCTCATGCTAATCTTGTAAACTCATTTTGGGACCGGAATAATTTCTAAAAACACCGTAAAAATGACCTTCATTGATTTCCATTTTATAACTTAACTCTTTGTCACGGAGCTCACCGACACGACCGAAATAAACTGTCAATAGTGAGGGAACAATATGCAAATTCTAGTTTCAATATGCAAATACATTGCTTTGGAGCGAGTACAAAAGCTCGGCACCCGACGTCGTTTGCGGCAATAAAAAGCTTACAAAGTGGACAAAGAGATCGTTCCAAATATTTTCTGGTAACGGGACGCGCCGGTAAAAAAGGGTTGGAACAGTTTTTGCAACAGAAAATCCTTTTAACTTTGATTAATGGACAATGGCATTAATTTTGAAACGATTGTTTAGTTAGGATCGCGACGAAAGTAGAAACATAACGGTGAAAGCGGACGTCTTTGAGACTTTTCTTGTAAAAAGTAGGCGTTTTAATGCCGGCAATGTTCTAAAAGGATTAATTTTCTTTAAAAAGCAGACGTTTTACGGAGATACTGCTTGTTATTCTAAAATTTTAAACTAAATCCAGTCGTAAATTACACCTGTTTACTCTTTTGTCTTAAAATTACAAGGTGCGTGGTTAAGCCTCGAATTTGCTTTATATAATTAAACTTTACGAATATTTACTTCTGGTTTCATGCAACTTATGTGTTCTATTATACAGTTTTTAATAACATAAGTAGGTACCTATAAGAATTATTTTTTGTTTGTTTGAAACAAATTATTACAGATGGACCATCTGGAATTCATTTATATTCATCTACATTTTAAGATTACCTCCTCCATTCAGCGCCCATTTATCAGAATAAATTAAATAAATTAAATAAATTCTTTGGTGAGATAAGTTGAGAGTCTCGACCGTGCCAGGGGTTTCGCGGAATGCGAGCATAACGGCCGCCGGACCCGAATCTGAGCCCTATCAAATATAAAAATACCTACCTACCCTGTGTAATGGCAGTACCTAGTTAGAAACTACTGCAACTTTAAAGTGTTTTAATACCAATAATCATAACTAATTAACAAGCTCGAAACATAACACGTATCACTATTTGCCCAAGGCGGCCTACTTCGAATCGATTAAAAAAGACTCAATATTATCCAATATTTACCAGATAACCTAAAACAACAGTTTAATGCATGTGAAACGACAACAGTGGAAATGTCCTGCGCAACGCTAAATAGGTCGTTAAGATATCTTTGGTAATTAATGTTTTGTTCGTGAATAATTAACGGCTAACATAATTAAAGGTCTTTTTAAAATTTAAACCCTTCCGTACCAAGTAATTACTATAAGGACGAAAGTTTGTGAAAATAGTGAAGGTGGTTTTAAGTTAAATGAAGTATGGAAGTATGATTACTTTGATTACATTTGTAACTGATAAGTGAACAGGTCATAATCATAAGTAATAAGTTATGAAGTATCTCGAAGCTTATCAATAAGCTTACTTCGTGTTGTGTTGTTAGAAATGTAAGTACCAATTCATGATTAGTGATTACTGTGTATAACAAACTTACAAACACTAAAATTGGAAAAACGTTATCTTAAAAAGTAAAACCAACATCCGACCTAACCCTTTACAAATAGTTTGAACCCTTTCCTCGCGACCCCACTTTACAGTGACTTTAAAGTCAATTATCCTCAATAACCACGTAGTTATTACAGTAAAAAACTTCAACAAAAACCTCCCCTATTTTTTAAAGGGCAGAGATTATTAGCCTCTTTGTTAGCAGGGGAGTTTTTTGTCTGTGCACTATGGCTGTTAAAAAAAAGTATGGTTGTCGGAAGTGACGTTGTAAAACAAGGCACGTTTTTTAATTTGTGGTGCAGGTGAGTAAAAAAGTGGCGAGGGAGGATTCTGTGGTTGTTTTCTATTGGAAAATAATTGTTTTAGTATAGTTGGTGGTTGGGTTATGCGAATTGTTCTGTTTTGCACTGTTTTTTTATTAATACTTATTTCTTAACAAACGGGAACTAGAGTAGGAGGAAATTCTCTAGGACATAATTTATTAATGATTTATGTGCTGTATTCGTATTATCTTTCTTATCACAGGTAGGTATCAAATAAGGCAACCGTTGTTATATTTGGATACAGTATACCTAGTCAAGAAATTTGTAAATAAAATTGAGAACCGCCATTAGGTCGCAAAATGGGAGCGTAACGGCTAGGACCCGATTGAGTCCAACCAAATATTTTAAAAAATCTAATAATCACAACAAAATGCTACGTAATTGGTAACCACAGAGTCGACCCTCTTAAAACACAGGTGACGACATAGACCACAGCACGCTTTTACCAAAAAACCGCAAAGGGCACACTTCTGCGATTAGGGCACTTAGGGGCTTTTTAAACGGTAATAAGGCGTCTCTCAACGTGTTGCCGAATTGTAGACCATGCTTAGAGCTTTATAGGTATCAAATAAGACGACTGTTGTCATCATAAGTTACAGTACCTAGGAAAGAAATTTGCTAAAAAAAATTGAGAACCGCCAATGGCTCGCAAACTGGGAGCGTAACGACCGGACCCGAATCAAATTTTTTTTTTATAGTATGAATATAAAAAAGTACCTACCCAATTGGTAACCACAGAGTCGACCCTCTTAAAACACAGGTGACGACATAGACCTCAGCACGCTCTCACCAAAAAACCGCAAAGGGCACACTTCCGCGCTTAGAGCACTTAGGGGCTTTTTAAACGGTAATAAGGCGAGGCAATTCTGCGTTTTTTTCACGATCGCGTGCCAGAAGCTTCCTGTATTGTGCGACCCTCGACATCTTAACAAGGGCGCATAATACACATTGAAACTTGATGAGAATGATGAAAGGGAGTTTACGGTCAGATGAAGTTTGGAAATCAGGATATTTTATATAGAGGTAACGGTTTATTAGAAAGATAACAAGATAATACAGATAGGTGTAAGATACATAATAATTTGATTCAAGTTAATATCAAATCTCCGACTGATAGCGGATATATGAATCTAATCAATTGTTACTGTCTACATATACCTACTGGATGTTTGAACCCGCGGTTCATAACGCATATCCGCAGTTCTTTCAACTGCTCCATTGTTATAAAATTAAACATAAGTATTACATAGTTCCCATGAAGGGTATTGGAATAGCTTTGAGAAAAAGCTTTAATAATTATCATGCTAATGCTATCGTTTAAATGACGGCATATTGTTTTCGAATGCCTTGCATAACACAAGATTTTTGCAACCAATCTCCACATTGCAATCGCATATCCAACCACAATTAATTTGTTCCAGTGGCCATTTATATACCCTTACCTATTCTCAACTTATCTTTTTAGCAATCAGTGAAAGAAATCAATTATAACGATCGCGTTACCCCGCATCGGTGGACCAGCAGCTGAGAGCCACGTGTCCGACAATTGAGCGCTCAAACAGCAAGAAAACATCTTACTCAAATACTACCAAAACCAATTTCACGATACACGATATCTTGATTACCGAGATCTGTATCGTTCTAGTCGATTTTCCGCGCACTCGAGATCGAGATGTAACCAACCGATGCCGAGTCCAGATTATCCGAAAAAAAACCGGTCAACAGCTCTTTTTGTCCAGCTTTTCGACTCGGGCCCACAATGCGGGGTAATCTCAAAAAGTGACCCCAAAGAGTACTCGGCATTGTGCCCCTGCGGACTGTGGGTCGGACAAAACGGCAGCGGTGCCAGAAAAAATAGTTAAATCGCGCAGGGTTTTTCTGACACATACAGCGTGATCCAAAATACGTCATCTGTTCTAAAGTCATTTATTTAGCACTAGCGGCCGCCAGCGACTCCGTCCGCGTGGGTTTCGGTCTCCGCACACAGTGTTACTATAGATAGCTTAAAGCCTTCCTTGACAAACGGTAAGTGGACTATCCAACTCAAAAGATTTTGTCAATTCGAACCTGATAGGCTAGCCACTTTGACGAATTCGCCATCCGCTTTCGTAGCGACTTATACATATCTCCATCCCGCTCACATAAATATGCAGTTCGTGTACGGGGTGGCAATACATATTATAAGTCGCGACGAAAGCGTATGGCGAATTCGTCAAAGTGGCATCTTGGCTAGCCTACCAGTAGTCCCTGAGATTAGCGCGTTCAAACCTATCTGGATCAGTTACACGGGTTATTGTGAGTAAACCGTAAAAGATAGATATATGCTGTCAAGCGATATTTTTAGGCAATTTTATTTAGAATATTTCCGTGTTACATGATTTATATGTAACTTTAACCATTAAGGCTGCACACGCGACAGAAGCTTTAAAAATGGAGGAATTTCTCCCGTTTTCCCAACATTTTCCTTCACTACTCTGCTCCTATTGATCGTAGCGTGATGAAAAGTATCCTATAATATGCCCAGGAGTATAAAGAATAATTACACCAAGTTTCGTCAAAATCCGTCGAGTAGTTTTTGTTTCTATAAGGAACATACAGACAGACAGACAGACAGACAAAAAATTTACTGATTGCATTTTTGGCATCAGTATCGATCACTAATCACCCCCTGATAGTTATTTTGAAAATATATTTCATGTACAGAATTGACCTCTCTACAGATTTATTATAAGTATAGAAGATAATAGTAGTAGGATTACCGATTCACCCCTACTTCGAGTCAAATTATAATAAAATGACTATATTCACTTAAGTATGTAATATGTATTCGAAGAAGTAGAGCACAATTAATATTCCTATTGAATTTTACTTTGTAACACCTAATGTACAGGTTTTATAAGTTTTAATAATAACAAGAATCTATTTTTTCCTATAGTTGAGTTTCGCCATACCTACTAAGCAACTAGTAAAAGGCTGTAATTTACAAGTTTGAGATAGGTTCTGTTTGCTTACAGTTAAGTAATTAAGTGATATGTCTTTGCAATAAACACGTCTCTTGATTTTGCTCATGATTTTGATTATCTCTCTCTCTCTCTCTCTCTCAAACTTTTAACTCAAACGATTCGAAAGAACACTTTGGATTTAAGGGGGTACTCCGACGTTGTTTGGCCTCAGTCCCAAATAACACCCTATCGCCTCACGGCTTAGGGTAGGTCTTTGCGGTTTACGTAAAGCATTTCTCGTCGGGGAAAAAATCATCTTAAATATTCAGCTCCATCCAGCTCACTGAAAAACATGCGTACTAAACACATATTTTTCAGTCTTATATTGTACAGATCATTTCCATTTACGTACATGTTATTTAAAGGTTTAAAAAATGTGTTTTAAATTATTCAACGACTCGGTCTATTTTAATGATAATGAGAGAGCTAATAATAACCTACGGTGTTTAACACGTGACGTTATCAATGGATATTTTGTGAATATACAGCCGGCATTGGCGTTCGCATAATTAAATGATTACAACTAAATAATGAAGTAATTTATTTTTTAACGATACCAAATATATTTTCTAAATTGAGAGCGTTTTTATTACTTGCTGGAAAAGGCCTGTTTATTTTTTTTTTTTTTTTTATATTATAGGGCAGCAAACGAGCAGACGTATTGCCTGATGGTAAGCAATCAACGCCGCCCATGGACACTCGCAACACCAGAGGAGTCACAAATGCGTTGCCGGCCTTTTAGAAGGGAGTACGCTCTTTTCTTGAAGGTGAGGAGGTCGTATCGGTCCGGAAATACCTCAGGCGACAGTTGATTCCACAGTTTGGTTGTGCGTGGCAAGAAGTTTCTGGCGAAGCGCACAGTGGTGGATTGCCAGTCATCTAAGCGGTGTCGATGAAACTGTTGTCGCGTTGAACGATGACGAAAGGATGTGGGAGGTATAAGTCCGAACAATTCCTCAGAGCACTCCCCATAGTAAAAGCGATATAGGATGCAGAGCGAGGCTACATCCCTACGCAGCGCCAAAGGATCAAGCCGTTTTGAAATATCTTGGCAGTCGACAATGCGCATAGCTCTACGCTGGATGCGGTCCAGAGGGAAAAGCTGGTACTGGGGTGCCCCTGCCCATAAATGAGAACAGTATTCCATATGCGGCCGAACCTGTGCCTTATAAAGTTGCAGGCGATGGGCCGCAGTGAAATACCGCCTCGATCTATTGAGCACGCCAAGCTTCTTGGAGGCTAATTTAGCCTTTCCCTCTAAGTGACCACGGAACTGCACTTCGCTAGATATGTCGACACCAAGTATCCCAATAGTGGCTGAGGTAGAAAGGGGGGTGCCCTGAAACCGTGGAGATACGACCACCGGTAGTTTTTTTGCGGTGAACACGCAGGCCTGCGTCTTTGTGGGGTTAAAATGGACCAGATTCAGTCTACCCCAATCTGAGACCCTCTCCAAGGAGCTCTCTATTTCAGACACAAGCCTGTTACGGCTCTCGATGACGTTATCCCGAGAAATACCAGCGCGGCCGGTATAAAAAGCATCGCCTGTGCTGTCATCCGCATAACAATGAATATTGCTTATTTGCAACATATCATTGATATGCAGGAGAAACAGAGTTGGCGATAGCACACAGCCTTGGGGAACACCAGCATTTATTGCCATAAATTTAGAGCATTCTCCGTCGACAACGACCTTTATGCTTCTGTCTGCATGAAAGCTGGAGATCCATGTGCATAATTTCCCGGGGAGCCCGTAGGATGGAAGTTTCGAGAGAAGCGCCCTGTGCCAAACCCGATCAAAGGCCTTTGCTATGTCCAAACTGACAGCCAAGGCCTCCCCCTTACTCTCAATCGCCTGTGCCCAACGGTGTGTCAAGTAAACCAGAAGATCACCAGCCGACCGACCCTTACGGAAGCCGTATTGGTGATCGCTGAGTAGCTGATGATCCTCTAAGTATCTAAGTAGCTGGCAATTGAGGATTGATTCCATTGTCTTTGAAAGGAGGGAGGTTATAGCTATTGGTCTGTAGTTGGACGGATCAGAGCGGTCGCCTTTTTTGGGGATCGGATGGACCAAAGCTGTCTTCCATGACGCCGGGACTACGCCAGTGGAGTAGGAGAGCCGAAAGAGACGAGTTAAAACTGGAGCCAACTCAGGAGCGCACATCTTCAACACAATGGGAGGGATTCCATCAGGCCCGCTCGACTTATGGACATCAAGCGACATGAGTGCCAGGCGCACTGCGCGTTGGTGTATCCTGATATCAGGCATAACGCTCTCGCACCGTGATACTGTAGGCGGCTCCTGTCCTCCATCATCCAAGGTCGAGTTGGACGCAAAGAGTTTTCCCAGAAGATCGGCTTTCTCCTTTGCGTCGTGGGCCAATGAACCATCTCCCTTATGCAGAGGTGGAAAAGATGGCTTACAAAAATTACCCTCGACAGCCTTGGCAAGAGACCAGAATGCACGAGTTCCCGATGGAAGACGCTCAAGCCTCTCGCCAATTCTGCCGATATGAACTGACTTCGCCCTCGCAATTGCTGTTTTCAAGGCCCTAGAGGCAAAATTGTAATCCATTTTTAAAACACTGGTGTTTAAATCTCGTGCCGCTGCTGCATCAGCCCACGCTTGATAGGCTTCCTTCTTCCTCCGGGAAGCATTTTTCAAATGCGAACCAAACCATGGGCGACTCTTGCCACCGACGGGAACCACAGAGGACGGGACAAAAAGTTCCATCCCCTGTAGCACCACATCTGCAACAGAATCCGCAACGGCGTCGAGATCATCCAGCGAGAAGCAAATTTGCCGCCAGGGATAGGATGCAAAGTAGGACCGCATCTCATCCCAATCTGCTGACTTATAGTGCCACACACGGCGACTGCGTGCGATACGAGATCGCGGCGAACACGAGAGTGGCACTTGACTCCGGACTAGGCAATGATCAGAGGAGCCAAGTGGGGCACCCACGGTTACGTGATAACCGTCCGGATGAGAAGTCAGCAGAAGATCCAACAGTGAAGGATTATGGCCTTCCACATCTGGGATTCGCGTGGGCGTGGTAACCAGTTGTGTCAGACCATAGGCGAGAGCGAAGTCGTGAACAGATCTCCCAGCATGATCGGTCTTACCAGACCCAAGCCAGTCAGAGTGGTGGGCGTTGAAGTCGCCAAGCAAAACGATTTCCGCTGAGGGGATCTGCCGCTGCACAAAGTCTGTAGCCATCTGGATGTGATCCATCAGTCTGTCCGTCTCTGTGTCACCGCTATGGGACCGATATAGGCAAGCATAGACGCGAGGGTGGTCGACGCCGTCTATGCGAAGCCATATCAAAGAAAGATCCCGACCTTCAATGTTGCTCAGGCGGCGAGAGCTGATATCGTCTCTGACGTACACACACACTCCAGCCTTAGATAAAAAGGAGTGTTGAAGACCGTATCCCGGATAGGTGAGGTACGCTGTATCCGCCGGAGACGATATCTGCGTCTCGGTCAGGAAGAGCAGGGCTGGCTTAGCTGTCTCAAGGTGGTGGTGGACAGCATCTAAATTAGAGTGTAAACCCCTGATGTTACAGAAGTCCACAGCCAGCGTGGTAGGGGACACCGAGGTGCTGCTCTTGCCCTGAGCAATGACATGCGCAGTTTTGCCCCCCCCAGAATACGTGGGGCGGCCCGGACGCCCACGTCCAGGGACGTTACTCCCTGATCGTGGACGCCCGGGGAGGGACTCTCCAACGCTAGCGCAGTTGGTACCCTCCTGGGGTATATTACGGTAACTTAACTGCGTCATCAATGGGGGGGGGGGGTTGGGCCTCCGGTAACCTCACTCACACGGCGAAACACAACAAAATGTTGTTTCACGCCGGTTTTCTGTGGGGCCGTGGTAACAATCTGGTCGAGCCGGCCCATTCGTGCCGAAGCATGGCTCTCCCACGAGGAAAAGGCATGTGACAATAGGTCGCTTTTAAAGTATTCATTTAAATTGGTTGTTTCTATTACATAAAAAATACCTTATTTCTACATTGACCTGGAAAACCACTCAAACACGTTTTTTTTTTATCTTACTAAATGGATATGTGCCTTTTGAATAAAGATTTATTTAAAATTTGATTGAAAAAACAATATTATTATTCATATCTCCATTGTTTAACATAACTTTTCAATTTCACGTCAATATCATGTATTAATTTATTATAAAACGTGTGTAGGTACTTATAACATACGTTATTTGTGACATTTACGACGATTTAACGAACTAAATATAGATTATTTCATTATCCGTGTAATTATTTTGTCAATTACGGTAAGCTAAAAATAATTTAAAGGTCAGGAAAGTAAAACAATTATCAAGTTGCCAAAAAGTTTGTTAGTGAATATCCTTTCAACAATTTATTATAAAGTATTTACAAAGGATTTATGTATAGATAGATGTATTGCAAAACACATAACTTAACTTCATTTACAGTTACTTAAAAATTGTTTCAAGGCATAACTTTTTAATGCAATAAATGTATATTTAGTTTAAATTTGCAGACAGTCATATGGTCCAATGGTTATAACCAGACGATAAAGTTAAATATGATATTTTATTGACTCTCAAAAATTATATTAATAGAATAGCCATGGCTATGTTTCTTTAAAATTTATCTGCGTCACGAATTTATACAGGTGAAACCTATAAATAATATCACATCGAAAAACAAAGATAATTTTTTCACACTTGATTACATAATGGTACTGCTATGGAAAAACACTTTTTATTATACATAACTTGACAAAAGACGACAGTTAATAAAAAAACCTACATATATCTTATTTTTCTGATAGGCATTTTAAACGGTTGATCGAATGGCTTTATTTTAACCGTGTGTCATAAAAAAATATGATTCAATTATTAAATGTCAGTCGAAAAGTTACAGGTTCGAGTTAATTATTTTAACTGGTAAGAATCTTTAAATCAGACATAAATGCCTTGGACTAAGAAGCCAATTGCCTCCTTCCTTTTCACGAATAAGGAAAGGAAACGTAAAAAACTTCACAAATTCTTTATCTGATTACCTATGTATGTATACGGGATAGTTAATGATTTATTTATGATGAACAGTTTCCGATGCAATGCAAAATTGCATTATATAGATCTAAATTTCAAATGCGATGGATGTAGGAAGGTACCTACACGTTTCACACACACGCTTGTCGTTTCGAATTCTATTTCTATTTTTAAAAAAAAACCTAACTGCCTTTTTCAATATTCGTTAAATATTCGCATCAGTTAATAAAATGTAATTAAGTGTTACTACCTCATAAAATTCCGGTGTAAAGTTGCTTGTGTTCGGTCCCAGCAACCTATTTATTATTTATTCAAATATATGTTACCTTTTGTAGGGACCCTGCAGTTGTCTGCAACACCCTGTATTCCGTGTGCGTTATGCGCGCATCGCAGCTTGCGCGTAAAGGATGGCCGGCGCGGGCGCATGGACCACCTGCCCGCTCCTGCGCTGAAGCAAAAAACACTTAGAACAAATACTTCTTAATATAGACACGGAGGAAGACTATGTGAAATGTGATTGGGAACTTTATGTAAATTTAATAATAATAATCTTTCATCCTTGGAGAGTTTCCTGATCTGTTGACTGCCCGCTCCTGAGCCTAAGCAAAAAACACTTAGAACAAACACTTCTTAATATAGACACGGAGGAAGACTAGGTGAAACGTGATTGAAAATTATATGTAGGACTCAATTTTAATTTATGATCCCTCGAGTCTCCCGATCTGTTTAGGTAAGTATGTAACCTACTATATCATCGTCAAACCTAATTCAGTGTTACAGTAATTCTTCATGGACATAAGAAAAAATCACACATCCTTTAAAGGTAAAAAAATAAAAAATAAATAAAAATATTAAAGGTACTTACCACATAGACGACTCTACATTATGTCAAGAAAACAGTTTTGTTTAAGAGGCTTATTTATTCGTAAATTTAGATATATGTGTACATACATAGGTAGAATGATTACTCTACTGAACAAAATATTTTAATCAGAGCTTTTTTCGGTTTCATTTCTGCTATCATATTTGTTCAATATTTCTTTCAATAGTTTCCATAGGTAGTGTATGTAGGCCTCAAATTTAATCGATAGGTAAATATCCAATATACATAGAGAGCTAAGAACATTTTATATGATTTTAATCAAAACTTAAAGCCAAAAATATTCCCTCCCATTTCCATTTACCCTCCAGAAAAGACTCCAATTCCGAGAGAGTGCCATAACATTCTGCCAACGTGGCCGGATCAATATCGCTCGCCGTTTCATCACGTCGATGGGAAAAAAGAGGAGAAAAAATACATAACTTTTTAGGAGCCGCCCTCTCGCCGCCACCCCACCCTACCGGTCGACATACTCGTAAATATACGTAGAAAAAATATAAAAATACTAGCGCGCGGTCCGGCGCGTGCTTACAATGAAATATCGTATCAAATTTATATAAAGGGAAGTCTTTGTTGGCACGGGAAGGAGAAAAAAAGTAAACGTGAATGGACGCCATTAGGGTTGTGATTCTGAGGGCTCTCCGGCCCGCACCGTGTCGTGACCGGACGTTTCGATCGCTGGGATAAATGCGACATTATATTTATGATAAGCTGTATGTAATAATTTAGGTAGGTATATTGCACTGTACATAAACTGCAGTTTTAGTAACTTCTTCCTAGCGTTTATCCCGTTTCTGTGCGGGGTCCGCTTTGATCATGATCCAGGATTTGGCGAGTCTGGTTATTACATTGAAGCGACTGTCATCGGACCTTCGTTCGTAACCCATAGGAAGAGTAGATGGGAACCAGACAGATTGGACCATGGTTGCACATTCAGATCTAACTGAACTAAAGTCAGAAACTATCTGAATTTGCAGGTTGTTGTGTGTTTTTCCTCATCGCCGAGCTAATGGCACAAATCCACACCTAGATTTCGAAAAATCCAGAGGTGTGCCCTACGGCTTGTCCACCATCGCTCTGCAGTTTTAGTAACAACAACAGATTTGAAAGAGTGCGGAAAACATCCCTACCTTGTTTTGGATTAATTGAACGCCTGCATCGCTGAGGCCCTAGCGGAAGCATTTAATTTACTTAGATAATATCATTAATCAGAGCCTATGTCGGGCTTGAATCTAAAGAAGTTGATACCACGATTAAAAGCCAGTGAACATTAAAATAACGATCTTATAATTACCTAGCTATGTGTACAAAATATTAATGAATCCTTTCAAATTCTTTAAATTTCCTTTTATATCTCAAAACGCTCAAATTCTTAGGTATGAAAATTTTTACTTTTCCAAATAGTTATGTTAAGGGATTATTTATTATGCAATAATGCTCACTATTCAGATATATATCACAATTAAACTGAGCCTTGACTATCGTTACAACTTAATTAACATTGTTTTAAGTGTTTTCCATTGGATAAACTAATAAGATTCGTAGTGTGTTAATGGAAACTTCCAATTTACGTCATTGTTTTACTAATTTATCTTATATCGCTTTTTTTAAGGCTTGTTATTTCCCAAAATAACTAGGCAATTTATTTTGTGTTATCTTAGTGCGTACTGTTTTATTAATTTGGCTCCAACGTTACTAGGTTTACTTAGATAATTAGGCAATTAAAAAACGTTGTATTTTTTACAGTTTTTACTTAAGGCGAACAAATATTTCATTAATTTTCATCATTCCAGCTGTAGGTAATGCGTTTGCTTTTTTGTTTTTACTATTATTCTTTTATTTTTCTTCTTCTATATAATAATTGAATAAGTACAGACACAGGATACATTTTAACGCTAATAATAATAAAAACACATACAAATAAACATACCTACTTATTACTATAATTATGTCATCTCTACTCATGTAGTTACTCCCTTTTGTACGCACAATGTCCTATTATAACACTAGAATCCACCACAAATACAAATAGACATGTTCAGATCAAGCATGCACACAAGTGTTTGTAATGAGCAGGGATCGAACCAACGACCTCGTGTACCTAACTACCAGCTTAACATACCACCGACTCATCTATAGCCCTCATTTTTTGTCTATGATTGGCCCACATTTATTTTTCTTCGGAAAATACTTGACACCGGAGGTCCAGCAAGGCTTTATAAGTTGCAGAGATTGAATTGCCTGGCTCATAGCCAAAACCAGCTATGAGTACAAAGGAATCGGTATTATACTGATGCTAGTTTGAAGTTACCAAACAGTTACCAAATAATTACGTGTGATGATCATCAGCGCGTTTAATGAAACATTAAAGTTTTAAACCGAAAGACAATAATCGGTCTACCTATAGAATGAATATTCATAGTATTGAAGTATAAAATAATTTCTTTCTCATTTTATCTCTCACACACTCCACTTTTACCGAAATCGACATCCGCATTTTATCAAAATCTATGAACTTAGTCGGAAATTGGCATACTAAAACTTGTGCTTTTTATTTATTTCATAATTCGATCAAAATTACAGTTGATTTAAGATTAAATAGGTATTAAAAAAAATCTCCGTCCCTGCAAGTTATCTAACGTCTGACACCCGCATTAAAAATGTTATACCTAGCTTCGGTTGGTTTGGTACTAAATAAATCGCTCATCTCAGCTGACATTGACATCAACCACGATGACCGTTGAACGGAAACCGGGACACAAAAGGTTCGAAATTTAAAATACAGTATAATGCGGAAAAAAATATCAACATCTGGTCTTTGTCGCGGTGCGCGGGGGAGTCGCGAATAAAATAAAATAAATAAATAGCAAAATGTCGCCACCGCACGCGTCATTATTCAAGTGCGATTGACAGCCACTTCCATAGCCCGGGTTCGGCTCAATAATACGCCTACTTATTGCCGCTGAGCTAAACAGCTAAACGGCACATTATACTCTGATTAGGTAGTTTTGATACTTGGAAAGTTGTGTGGAAACGACACTGTGTCCTCGAATTGTATATCAAATGTATTTTATGTGGCGTCAGAGTAATTAAGTCTCTTCTTTCATTAAAAAATAGGTACCTTATTTATATCAAAAACATCATTACACGTTACCCGCTCTTAGCCCTAGTTCACTACAATAGTTTAATTTACCAAAGTATAAATATGTGTTTAAGATACCTACGTACGAGGATACGAAACCACAGATTACATAAACGAAATTAATTTACCTGGTCTCTACCCTTTAAAGTATTTTACCTGGATCGCAAGTACCAAGATCTGTCGCGTCAGCTAAGCGCACCCTGTCCACGGATGTTCCTAAGACGCGTGCTCAACCGTTTTGAACAACGGTGGCGAATCGCAAACTTCATGAATAAATAAAATCCATATTCCTATTCAATGAATATGTCGAATAAAATAGTGATTTATCAAAAACGTCAGCTCATTCAATGCGGATGGTCTTTTATAATCTTTTATAACTTTTAAATAAACATCGTTTTTGGATGACGTACAAAATGCTTCGTAGCGAATTCTGGCTTTTTTTAAAGATCCTTTTTGGTGGGACAAGGGGTGCTAATGAGTGGAGGACACCCACGCTCGCTGACTATGCATTTTACATTGAATTTTTGCAGTATTTGTTTGTGGGTTTTCGGAAACCATCTGGACTTTTAAAAGATTTTAAGTGCAACTCGAACTCCTCTAATCTTATAATAAAGAAAAAAATACTGATATGAGCTCGAATAAATTCGGTTCCTAGGTGGGTTCATGGAAATAAAATAAACTGAAATAAACAAAATAGTTAAATAGATTAATTTAATTTTACCTATGTATGAATTAAAAACGTACTGGTCCAACCGAACCCGTACCTTATCTATTTTTATTTTATAACTGGTTTAAGCCATAAAGGAGTCGATAATAAAAGAAAGGTTAAAACATTCTCGTCTCGTGCCAGGAGTATAAAAAGTATCATTCAGCATCGAATCGTTCTCCTAAAACAGGGTTTAATCACTAATCCATTGGGGTCGGCACAGAAAAAGTCCATGCAGCGCCACCTATATAACAACTGCTATTATAAAATTGTTCGCAAAGTAAAGCGCCATCTATGATTTACTAACATTAAGAAATTTTAAAACGGTCCACAGACAGAATGTTCCCGTTAAATGTAAATTACCATAGAACTTAACTATTATTTAAAGGTGAGTAGAATACTATTTATGTCTGTAACGCAATGTTAAGAATTATCTATTTTTTGGTAATAAAAGTGGTTTGAACACAAAGCTCTTCTTTATTCAATAACACTTGAAATGGCACGTACGCTATGATTTGACACTTTTGCTTGACATATTTGACGTTTGTGTTGTTAGCGTTTTCGCCGGATTCTATCGTGACTTTCAGAAAATTTAAATTTGAATCAAGTTAAACCATTCAAGTAAGTCTTAATTGAATATAACAAAAGTATTATTTTTAATTCTTCTTCTCTTCTGTTTCCAAGGCTGTAAATTGATTACAAAACAACGAAATAATTGCAATAACCTAGTAGCTTGGCATCCTCAAAACTTACCCTTTTCAAATGAACATTACGATACGAATATTAAAGAATGCCTTAGTTTTATTAAATCTTGCATAAGCATAACTAACTTGTTTAAAGAAGTACCTTAAAATTCGTCATGAAAAACTATTTAAAAGATGTTTCATTGTTTTGTTTCAAGAATACGAACTGGCTAGTGACTCGTTTGAAACTTGAACATTCAATGCAATAATTTACTTACCTGTGACTCTCGACCGTGGATTTGACTCATGTTTCAGTGTCTGAGACCTCATAGAAACTAATAAAATATTTTTTTTTTGTTATTTACAGTAAAATGGCTGCATCTGTAGTAAACACATACACCGACCCAAGTATGTCGGAATGGATGAGTGCTCCCCACAGCACGGGTACCTCCATCATGGCTTGTGAGTACGACGGTGGGGTTGTCATCGGTGCCGACTCCAGGACTACCACCGGAGCGTACATCGCTAACAGAGTTACGGACAAGCTCACCAGGGTCACTGACAACATCTACTGCTGTCGTTCCGGGTCTGCTGCGGATACGCAGGCGATAGCTGATATTGTCACTTATCATTTGAGTAAGTTTGAAGATTGAACTATAATTTGCTTTTTTTATTCTTCACAATTTTCTTATTTCTATTTTTATTTTTTTGACATAATCCTCATCACAAGAAGGAATTAAAATTTGTTTTTTATGAAAGAGGTCTTAACCACAATCATGCATGCAATCATAGAAAAGCCCCTTTATGCTTTGCCCTTACATCTAGTTTGAGTCAGCTGCTTTTTAGGGTTCCGTAGCCAAATGGCAAAAACGGAACCCTTATAGTTTCGTCATGTCTGTCTGTCTGTCTGTCCTGGCTCGTTCTCCGCCGTTTCTGAACCGATTGCCACGAAAATTGGTGGAGAGATGCATAGTGATAATTCAAGAATTGGTTTTTAAAATAATCGAAAAATAATTATTTTTTACCCCCCCTCCCATACATCGAATAGTACATTCGAAAAAAAAAATTCGACGTACCCCATCGTGTGGGGTATCGTTAAAAAGGTATTTTTAAATACAATAAAACTTGCCTTGAAACCATGTGGATCAAACACCCCAGTCACGAGATATATTAATACAAAGTTAAAATTAGAGCGTCCCCCCCCCTTAACTTTTGAAATACTATTACAATAATTCTGAAAAAAATGTCCTGTATACCTCCAAGTAAGTACTTTCAACGAAAACTATAGCGAACTCTGTATCATACATATGTAGTTATTTGTATACAACTCGACCAACTTATGACGTGCAGTTGCCCTTACTAAATGGTGTCTTAAGCGGTCGGGCCATCTTTTAGCTACGGAACCCTTTCATGGGCGTGTCCGACACGCTCTTGGCCGGTTTTTTATCATGTCATCTACATTGTAAAACTTAGTCAACATTTTGATAACTTCTTTGAACATTCTAGATTTCCACAAGATGGAGCTGGGTGAGGAACCACTTGTGCAGACGGCTGCGGCGATATTCCGCGAGCTCTGCTACAACTACCGTGACTCCCTAGTTGCTGGCATCCTTGTCGCCGGATGGGACAAGAAGAAAGGAGGTATGATATTATTATTAATGTGAAAGTTTGTTTGGATGTTTGTCTGTCAGTCACTCTGATACTATTTATTGGATATTGATGAGATTTGGTATTCAGGCCGGGTTCTGGATCAACTCAGGTGATAGGACTTTTCATCCTGATATAATGCTCCCATGGGATAAAACAGGAATCTTGTTTTGCCTGAAAAGCCATTGGTAACAAACTAGTATTTTATAACCTCTTCTTGTGTGGGGCTCCACTAGATCTTGAACATTGTGACTATTGGTATTCTTGGTAGAAGGTTGGTTGACAAGAAACTTCGATAAGGATCCCTCAGCATAGCAGGAGTGTTAATCCATCCTCATGTCTTTAATGTCTTTCGATAAATTCACCACATTCTATGACGCACAATTGTCATGATTCTCCATTATCATCCTGGCACCTCTATTGGTTGCATCCTTGGCCATTGCTTTGGAGCCCAGGGTATGCTACGGCTTTGAACTTTATTCGAGCAGCTTGGTATATAACATTAATAACATTTTATGTCAAAAGATACAGATACATAGCTAACATTCCACAATACAAACTTTCAGGTCAAATCTACTCAGTGCCCATCGGTGGCATGGTGCAGCGTCAGCAGGTCTCCATCGGCGGGTCCGGTTCCACCTACGTCTACGGCTACGTCGACGCCAACTTCAAGCCCAACATGACCAAGGAGGAAGCCATGAAGTTTGTCACCAACACCCTCACTCTGGCTATCTTACGTGACGGCTCATCCGGTGGTGTAGTCCGTCTTGGAGTCATCTCTGAAGCCGGTGTAGAACGCTCCGTCATTCTCGGGGACCAACTCCCTAAATTCTACGAGGGCTAGTTTTTTTTTGTATTTGCATAATGTTAAGGTAATAAAATTTAAAATTTCTGTAATGTTTGTCTTTTTGCTAACCTATAACAAGTCTCCGAACATTTTATTAACTTGTAAGGGAGATCAAATAACTTAAGTGTAGGTAAAAACCATATGAGTAAATAATACTAGTCCATTAATTTCATTAGTTTATTTAATTACTTTTATTTACACTGGTTTCAAATAACACTGATTGGTCGAAACCATTTCATGACTTCATGTGATGATAGTGAATAGAAACTACATTTTACATGGTATACACAGCCTATGTAGAAAATACAATAAATTTACAGTACATATATCATATTGTCATAACCTCGAAGCCAAATTAGTTTATTTATTTTTATAACTGCACAAACTTATATGAGGATCTTTGAATAATACATAGAAAATATCATGACGTACCTCTTACTTTTAGTATACTTGATGTCTCATGTGTATGGCCAAAATATTTAGCATGACCATTTTCAATCATAAATTTCTATGCATAAAAATGCGGGCTCGTGCCCAGGCCCCTCGATTGGGGCCCCTAGACCAGATTCTAGGGCCCCACATTTACCAAACAAGACGTCTAAAGGTCCATGATCCCAGTTCTCCTAATAGGTGAAAAGACGGCCTTGGGGATAGCATGTAACAATGGGCATTCACTTTTTCTCGGGGAGTCTTAGGGTTAGACTCCACCAAAGCAGAGATGTGTCGAAAATAGCCAGTGGGCATAGCCCTTATCTTGGGGAGGTCTACATCCAGCAGTATTAGTCATGTCACACGTGAGTAGATGATGAGTTGTCGTGTGGAGGCCTATGCTACGTGATGACGCCCAGCTCCTCCATGGAGCAAGTATGGTAACTGTTCCCAGTGGCCATAATCAAAGGGTTAAGCCAACTGACTAACCCTCTCCAAGATAATTCTTGGAGAGATCTACATCCAGCAATATTAGTCACGTCACGCCTGGCTAGAGGATAAGGCCTATGGTACGTGACGACTCCCAGCTCCATGTTGCAAGCATGATAACTATATCAGTGGGCATAATTATCATAGGGAGGTCTACATCCAGCAATATTAGTCATGTCACGCCTGGGTAGACGAAAAGTTGTCGTGTGCACGCCTTGCCAAGTGATGACGCCCAGGCCCAGCTCCTCCATGGTTCAAGCATGGTAACAATAGTCAGTCGGCATAAACCTTATAATTTTCTTGGGGAGGTCTACATCCAGCAATATTAGTCACGTCACGCCTGGCTAGAGGATAAGTTGTCGTGTGTAACCCTATGCTAAGTGATGACGGCGAGCTCCATAGTTACTATAGTCTGTGGGCATAAATAACCCTTATCTTGGGGAGGTCTACTACCAGCAATATCAGTCATGTCACGCCTGGCTACAGGATGAGTTGTCGTGTGTAACCCTATGCTAAGTGATGACGCCGAGCTCCATAGTTACTATAGTCTGTGGGCATAAATAACCCTTATCTTGGGGAGGTCTACTTCCAGCAATATCAGTCATGTCACGCCTGGCTAGAGGATGAGTTGTCGTGTGTAACCCTATGCTAAGTGATGACGCCGAGCTCCTCCATGGTGTCGAGGTCGCGCATCATCATCTGTATGGTCTGCTTCGTGCGCGGGAAGTAGTCCGCCGTCTCGTCGTCCTCGAACGAAGGGTCTTGCGACTCCAGCTCTGGAATAGACGTTTTCATTAAAGCACATTAATTATAGTAATGGTTTTTAGCTCTGAGTTTGATTTATCGAGGACGATTGATCAACTCATTATTTAGGTTTATTTTTTTTATCCTTACTTGCCCTGCAGTGCACAAAAAAGAATTAAGTAGCTTAGCACTTTGCATTAAAAAAGCCCCAAGGCCCTTGGCTGCCTACGCCACTGCCCCTTCCCCCACCCCCTCCGGTTTACGGATCTTCAAAATGTAATATTCTTACATCTAGATAGATGTACGAATATTAAATTTTGAAGTGTGATGCCACCAAACATAGGACCCCTCCTCTTCTCACACCTTGTCGACCCCCCCCCCCCCCTTTACGTATGACGGACTTTATGGATAACCCCCAAAGTGCGCCAGCCATCCCGGTTATGTGCGATCCGCATCCACGCTACAGGCACCGTGAAGAAACTATAGAGGGCGCTAAAAACCGATTTTTTTTTCTGTGGTTTGACAGTAAAATTTGTCATTTAGCGTAAAAGTTTCGAATATGAGTCACTAGATGGCCGAATAAGGCACCGTGGTTTTCCGTGTTTTGACAGTTGAATTACCGAAATTGAGAGTAAAAGTTTTGAATATGAGTCACGAGATGGCAGAGTCATCGCTACGCACGGTGCCTGTACCCACAATGTTACTCACCCGCGACCTGCGCCTCGATGCAGTCGAGCCTGGCGTCGATGACGGCCTGGCAGCGCTGGATGTGCCGCAGCAGGCGCTCGCGGCAGGCGCTGTTCTCGATGGCCGCCTCGGGCTGCGGGGCGCTCGCGCGGACCACCTCCTCTGTGGGGGGGAGAGGTTATACCGCGTGCCGTGGCCGTTGGGTTGGAGCACCAGAAAATATTCATTTATTTTAAAATCGTGTACTATCTATACTAAAAAGTTAAAGCCTAATGCGATAGAAGATAATTATTTAAAGTACAATAATATATTTTACAATAGCATTGTTATTGTTTGATAAATATCAAAGTATTTATTCTGGATAACTACGAAGCTTTTTAGCACGTAAAAATTATATCATAATGCGAATTCTTTTTATTCAATCCCATTCTTTCAAAACAAAAAAGCCCTCACTGTCACTAAAATACATCATGATAATCATCATCTTAACGATTTTCCCGGTTGCATCCTTGGCCATTGCCTTGAAGCCCTGGGTACGCTTTGACTATGCTTTGACTTATCCTATTCAAAACACAAATAAACAAACGAAAATCCTTAACTGACACTTAAAAACATATGATAAATTAATTCCTCGAACTAACATTGCCGTGCTTCAAAATAATATTGAATTGCAGGATTCAAACCTGCTACCTTCGGTTTTATGTTGACGGACATGTCATACCTTGAACGGTCTTCGCCAGTCGTTCAAGCTCCGAAGTGCTTATGGGCAGGTCGAGGGATGCCCCCGGGCTCGACAGGAGCCCGCTAAGAAGCGACGACGTGCCCAGCTGGGAATCTCGTTGATTGTACCTGTTGGAAATGAGGAGGAGTTATACATTTTAGTAGACAGGCAAAATAATACGAATTTCAATAATTTAATAAACATTTTGTTGAAATTTATTGGCAAGAACGAAACCTTTGCCAATGGCGTGATACTTGACCTTAGTTGCTGGTGTAAATAATCACAAATTAATATTATTAATATCTGATTTTTCACCACCTCTTTTTCAGTTAAGAGCGCGCAGTCCGCACATTGGCGCCGCCAATACGCCCTTAATAAAAACGTGAAAATATTCTGCTGAATCATTCATTACTATTATAACATTTTTAACCTCATAACACAACAAATATATTATTGCCATATAATTATGTTCTGATAATAATTTTCATCTACATTCCAATTCCCAAAATCACCGTAACAAAATTCCCAAGCCTCAAACATACCGGTCATGTTCCTCCGCCGGCGTCGCCTGCACTTCCAACTGCGGTTCCTTCTCATCCTGCTTGACCGGCAGGTTCTCCTTGCCGATGCCGGCGATCATGATGTTCAGATCAGAGTAGTCGGAGTTCAGCTTCTCTTGCGTGAGGGCCAGCTCGCCGTTCTCCCAGTCTTTGGCCCAGAGGTAGAGTTTCGGATGGTCTTTTTTACTGGAAATTAATTGATTGGTTAATTGTGAATAACTGCCATTCAGGGAAGACTGGTGCGCAAGGAGATCTTTAATTGCAAGTGACAATTATAATGAACGGCAAAAGAAATAGGTTTATGACAAAAAAAATATATAAAAAAAGGTCTTATTCTTATCCGCGGGCAGCACACGCGTTATGGTGACGTGCTTCGCCACAACGGACCGTGTGGCGTGTTTTTCAATTTGTATGTAATACAACGCACTGACGCACTGACGCAGCGCACCGCGTCCGTGTGGCCTTTCTCTAAGCGCGCATGCGAGTATGTGAGGGCGCGGCTACGTGTGTGTGCGTGAGCGTGTGTGCGTGAGCATGTGTGTGTGGTGCGTGCGCAAACTTGTGAATGCGTGGAGATGTGTCCTCGTGCGTGTACTCACGTGGCGACGTAGTACTTGACGCGCAGGGCGTGCAGCGCGTCCTGGATGCGGTGCAGGTTGCCGGACAGCTCGTGCGAGCGCCGCAGCGACTCGCAGGGCCGCGCGCCCGGCAGCAGGCCCTCGTACAGCCGGTCCTGCACGTGTCCCCATACGTGTACTCACGTGGCGACGTAGTACTTGACGCGCAGGGCGTGCAGCGCGTCCTGGATGCGGTGCAGGTTGCCGGACAGCTCGTGCGAGCGCCGCAGCGACTCGCAGGGCCGCGCGCCCGGCAGCAGGCCCTCGTACAGCCGGTCCTGCACGTGTCCCCATACGTGTACTCACGTGGCGACGTAGTACTTGACGCGCAGGGCGTGCAGCGCGTCCTGGATGCGGTGCAGGTTGCCGGACAGCTCGTGCGAGCGCCGCAGCGACTCGCAGGGCCGCGCGCCCGGCAGCAGGCCCTCGTACAGCCGGTCCTGCACGTGTCCCCATACGTGTACTCACGTGGCGACGTAGTACTTGACGCGCAGGGCGTGCAGCGCGTCCTGGATGCGGTGCAGGTTGCCGGACAGCTCGTGCGAGCGCCGCAGCGACTCGCAGGGCCGCGCGCCCGGCAGCAGGCCCTCGTACAGCCGGTCCTGCACGTGTCCCCATACGTGTACTCACGTGGCGACGTAGTACTTGACGCGCAGGGCGTGCAGCGCGTCCTGGATGCGGTGCAGGTTGCCGGACAGCTCGTGCGAGCGCCGCAGCGACTCGCAGGGCCGCGCGCCCGGCAGCAGGCCCTCGTACAGCCGGTCCTGCACGTGTCCCCATACGTGTACTCACGTGGCGACGTAGTACTTGACGCGCAGGGCGTGCAGCGCGTCCTGGATGCGGTGCAGGTTGCCGGACAGCTCGTGCGAGCGCCGCAGCGACTCGCAGGGCCGCGCGCCCGGCAGCAGGCCCTCGTACAGCCGGTCCTGGTCGTGCAGGAACCGCTGCGAGCGACGCCCGCGCCGCGGGTTCAGGCAGATGCTGCACGTGTACTTCTCGGGGACCTGCGGGAAAATATAAGCTTAGTATTGATGACGTTTTGGACGCCTCAGGGCTTGGAAGTCTATAAAAAAGACAAGTTTGAGGCGCAACGTCCTTACAACGACTGCCTTAGTTGCTATAAATGATGGTTGGATGGATAATTTATCCACAATTAGGCACTTATAAATCGTCGATAACATTAACTACTTATGACTTTTCTTTTGTAAAAGGCTGTCTTACTACGTGCTCTCACATAAATGTGAGGGAATTTCACTTATGTGTTTGAGAGTGATTATTTCGCAATCACCAGAGTGTTCAATAGTGCGCAAAGTCAACCCCTATTACACCTCACATCGGACACTTTCTGTATGTTGTGGCAGAGCGCGTGCTGCCAGCACAGGCACAGCTCGCACTGCACCATGAGCCCGTCCTCCTCGTACAAGCCGCAGTGGCAGTTAACGATGGTCCTTCTACCAACTGTGTGAATGCCAAGCGATAACCAACCCTATCACGCCTCACCTCGGACTCTTTCTGTATGTTGTGGCAGAGCGCGTGCTGCCAGCACAGGCACAGCTCGCACTGCACCATGAGCCCGTCCTCCTCTTAATATAAGCAGAGACAGTTAACGATGCTTGTACCACCAACTGTCTGAATGCCAAGCGATAACCAACCCTATCTCGACCCACCTCGGACTCTTTCTGTATGTTGTGGCAGAGCGCGTGCTGCCAGCACAGGCACAGCTCGCACTGCACCATGAGCCCGTCCTCCTCTTACAAGCCACAGAGACAGTTAACAATGATGCTTGTACCACCAACTGTCTGAATGCCAAGCGATAACCAACCCTATCACGCCTCACCTCGGACTCTTTCTGTATGTTGTGGCAGAGCGCGTGCTGCCAGCACAGGCACAGCTCGCACTGCACCATGAGCCCGTCCTCCTCGTACAAGCCGCAGAGACAGTTAACGATGCCTCTACCACCAACTGTGTGAATACCAAGCGATAACCAACCCTATCGCGACCCACCTCGGACTCTTTCTGTATGTTGTGGCAGAGCGCGTGCTGCCAGCACAGGCACAGCTCGCACTGCACCATGAGCCCGTCCTCCTCGTACAAGCCGCAGAGACAGTTAACGATGCCTCTACCACCAACTGTGTGAATGCCAAGCGATAACCAACCCTATCGCGACCCACCTCGGACTCTTTCTGTATGTTGTGGCAGAGCGCGTGCTGCCAGCACAGGCACAGCTCGCACTGCACCATGAGCCCGTCCTCCTCGCGGAAGCCGCAGTGGCAGTTGATGATCTCCTCGCGTTTCATGTGGACTATCTTTATACGCTCGCCAGCTGTAAGGGAAATTAAACTGTAATGCAAGGGCGTAAGGCTTAATATTGCTGGGACCAAAGAATATTACTATCATAAGTTGAGTGACGCGAAAAAGCAAACAAGGAAGAAATCATTACAAGCGTGATTGTGCTTTGGAAGATTGTCTTATTACTCGCGCATATTAAACTCTATGGTAGCATACAGTTATTTTATGTAATATTTCTCTAACAGATTTTCCAATATCTAATTGACTGTAAATGAGCGGTCGTTTTTAAACTAATTTCAATGACTATTCATCAAGCAAGTACCATTGACACCCAAAACTTAAAAAAAAAAGTCTCAACTCACTCTCAGTATACATATAATTCGGGTTCTTCTGCTCCTCATTCGACTCCGACGACACCGGCATCGTCTGCTTCTCCATGGACTTCGAATCCGGTGTCCCAGACCGGGGGAAGCTTGACCTCGTCTCCACATCCGACGTCATTCCGAACCACTCGTCATCCTCACTCATTGGCAAACGAGGTGGTAGCGTCGCCACTTTACACTTCTTATCTTTCTTTCTTACATCAAAAGGTTTGGTCACAGTATGAGTAGATATTGCCGTCTCAAAGTCTAATGCTTCCATTGGGTAGTCTATAACCGTCTCACTCGTAACGTCCTGCTCTAATTCCGGTGCTGATGGTACTTCGGGCTCCGGATCAGGTCGTCGTACTGGTAGCAACACTCGCGGCCGTTTCTTCGTCACTAGCGCGTCACGGAGCTTAGGCGAATCTTGCATCTTCGGGATTGGTTCAATCTCTTTAACTGGGGCGGGAACATCCACTGATGTAGGCGTCTCTTCCTTAACTTCAGGTTTTATATCTTCCTTTTCTCTCTCTCGTTTCGGAGGCTTGTTGATCTTCACTTTGATCGTCTTCAGGTCTGGATCTCTACCTTTCGGTGTCGGTGCCTCCTTCCCAGTCGGCATGGTCCTCGCGTACGCCAGATCGAGGACTTTGGGCGTCCTTCCGAGCATTTTCCTCAAGTCTCGGTGGTAATGCTTGATGTGCATCTGTATTAGCGTGTTGTTTCTAAAGTTCTTGAGGCATCCTTCAGCCGGGCAGCGGAGGAGGTTGTCTACTATTTGCACCTTGAGCGATCCCACCCATACTGAAAATGGAATGATTTACAAATAATCACAGGGATTTTACATAAATAATTGTTTTATACTAAAATATTTTCTTTAAAATGTCAGTAAAACTTACCGTAACCGTCTTCTATTGGCGGTGCTTCGTCAATTGGTTCAGCCGATGTATCCAGAGCTGATGAGTCAAAATCTCCGATCTTTTGGACCCCTGAATCCTATAAAAAATAATAAAAAGCCTTAAGAGTTTCAATACGTTTTTAAAATTATTTATTTATGAATATGTAAATATGTAACTTTTTTAGATTCATAGAACTAAGAAATGAGTAGCATATTTTATAAACATAAAATAACCATTATTACAGGAAACCTTCCTTTAAAAAATAATTTTAACTATTTAGTAATTTAAATGATTATTTGTCCCATTAAAACACACAAAGTCTGAAAGTGACAAAACTAGCTTTTAACTCACCCTCGGCTTTGGGGGCGGTTAAAACAAACATCATTTCGATTACTGATCTCAGTTCCACGTTAAATAACATCTTACAATTTTAACTAAATAATATAAGCGTAAAGTATCCAAATCTTACCTTAACCATATACTTGGGCATCTTAATAGTGATCTTGGCTAGCTTTCGCTTCTTCTCCCGCTTCTCTTCCTTACGGGCTCGCTTGAGACTGAGCTTGCGTCGCTTCACCAGCGGCGACGTACTGCACAGAGTGCCCGCGGCTAGGGGGACCACTGGCGTGTCGTCTACGCCGCCTGAGAATAAATTAAATTATTAGTTGACTAGCGGCCGCCCGCGACTCCGTCCACGTGGATTTCGATTTCCAATATATTTTTATTATAATAATATATTTTGATTTGTCTTATATTTTTATGTATGTTGGATAATAATAAGGTATGTATCTATGGGCCTGCGTTGCCTGATTACAAATTAATAAATAAAAAATAAAAAAAATATCCTATGTGTTATTCTGATGTATAGGCACCGTGCCTATACATCAGAATAACACAGCTTGGTCAGTTCGAATATGAGTCACAAGATGGCAGAGTCATCACTACGCACGGTGCCTATAAGCTGTGGTAAAGTTTTATTCAAATCCATTCAGTAGTATTTACGTGAAAGAGTAACAAACATCCATACATCCATACTTACAAACTTTCGCCTTTATAATAGTATAGTAGGATGGTCTTCTTCGACCTAGCGTTTTCCCAGCCTAGAGCTGGGGTCCGCTTTCCTGATTAACTTCCTCCACCATAACCATAAGTCAAGGACGTTCTTTCAGTCTCGTCCTTGGTGGTCGGTATGTTAGCGATTTAAATAGGTTTTATTCATAGGACAAACAAACATATTATACGAACTCATTTGTTGATATTTAAGAAATATTTATTGACAACATAAAAAAAAGAAAATCCCTTACAAAAACAATAAGATCACTCCACCGATATCCGAGGTGCGGCAAAGGCCTGGTGCCTTTAGAAGTTCGTTCATACAAAATTTGGAAAATTTGATGGTAATTTGAAATTTTGTTTTTATTTTGTTTTGAGTATAGTTGCCTGCCTGCCAGCCATGAACACCAACTGCCCTTAAAACTCCATAAGCTACCCAAACTGAGCCTTGAAGATCTAACTCACCGACAGAAACATAGCACCAACAGTTATGTAGTGCTACTTCTCTGTAGTCTTCTGTAATGTGATTCTCAAGACAACCAGAAAATTTAAATGGGATTTCCCGTTAATGCCCTGCAGCTGCACCCGTCCTCCTGATTTTTGGCTTATGTTTCTAATACATAATTTATACCACTCAGATATTTTTTAATTTTTCAGTTTAAGTAATTAGCTTGTTAAAATCCGACTTGCCCCCCCCCCCTGGCTTATTTAAACCTGATTTGCCCCCCCTGGCTCAAAACCTGGGTACGCCCATTGTTGCGCAATTAGCGCGTGTGGACACGACAGTAAGATCAGTACCTGGTGTGAACGTGACCCAGCCCATCCGCCGCGACAGCTTCAGATGCACGCCGAAGTCCATCAGCGCGTGCTCGTACTCGCTGATAGCCGGGTCCGGGTTATTCGCCATGTAGTTGCGCATGTCCGTTCGCGTGTGAAAGCGACGGTTGTCCGGGCTGGAACAAGATTACAATTTTAAAGATATTAAATATTTGACAGGCCCGTTGGTCTAGTGGCCAGAGACCATGGCTACAAAACCAAGGGGAATACCGCTAGGGGCAAATGTTTGTGCGATGAACATCAGCATTTGTACTCGAGTCATTCATGGATATTTGTTAAAGTATGTCAATCCGTTCCCTAGCATCAATAGTACAAGCTTCGCGCTTAGTTTGACGACCCGCTTGGTGTAATGGGCAAGATGTTGCCTATTACGCAAGAGGTCGCGAGTTCGATCCCCGCACAGGACAAACATTTGTGTGCATGAACATGTCTGTTTGTCCTGGTCTGGGTGTTATATGTATCTATTTAAGTATATTTGTAATACCACTGTTGATTCTGATGTCTGTAACACAAGTGCTTAAGCTACAACACGGAGTCAGATCAATGTATGTGAAGTTGTGAAATATTTATCACTACATAGTATAAAACAAAGTCGCTTTTTCTGTCATGTTGTCTGTTGTATGTCCCTATGAACGCTTAAATCTTTAAAACTACGCAACAGATTTTGATGCGGTTTTTTTTTAATAGATAGAGTAACTCATGAGGAAGGTTTTTATGTATAATATCATCCATTAAATAGTGGACAAGTACCACGGGCGAACCCGGGGCGGGCCGCTAGTTTATTTATATTTATTTAGTTTGGGGCCAGACAATTGGGCAATTGGTGTTAAGTCCAACGAATTAAAGGGCTATTATTAAAAGCGATTCCTACTTCTACTCCTACGTCCTATAACTTTGGTTCCTTCAAGAGAAGCGTGAAGAAGTATCTTTCTGGCCGGTATGGCGATGCCAACGGATAGGTTACTTTTGTACCGCATCCATAGTCAAGGCAAATTAGGGCTTCTCTTGTGATTACAATCAGGCAAAGTGGAGCCAATATACCGCACTATTATTTAAAAAGTGAGATATTTTGTATTATGCAGAATATCCTACCTGACCAAAACTACATCCCATTTCCCAGCAGAATTGCCCAGACTCCTACGAACCATGTGCTTCGTCCATCCTGGTGGCAGCCGTTTGTCTTCCACCTGCAACACATTAGCAATCATCAGTCTTTCAAATGACTGAAATTTTATAGAACCAAATTATTAAACATCGGTCTCAGAACTAAACCTTGTAGAAACCCTGTCTTTAATGTAAAACCTAAGCAAGCTCACTCCCTCTTAAGTCGTATTCCTCATTACTGAGGTTCGTGATAATTGTATGAAATGAAACACAAAACAACTCTCTTAACAATTTTAATGTAGTGGTTTGCCATTGCCTTCTCCATACATAGGTCTACTAAATCAAAGGCTTCGTCTAGTTCTTTGATTCTTAACAGATTAATTTGGTCAAAAACTGATAAAGAGTAAAAAGCTGTTTATTGCTAACAATAGCACCTACGATGACGTAGGGGTACTTGAATTCTTATAAAGTTACCTGCACGCTCCGCCTCGGCAGTCCAGGTTTGCTGTTGACATCGCGCACCTCGCCCTCGAGCTCGCTGACCGTGCCCACCGGCTGCCCGTTCACCCAGCGGCAGCACCACTCGCCGGGCAGGAGAAACGACTCAGGCATCTCTTGCTGTGAAGAGGAAAGTAATGTTTTTATATAGGTTAGAATTATAATAGTTTGACAAATGCACAGATAAATATTTTTGGGTCCCTTAAAAAGTTTTAGTCCCTGGGTTTACGAGTGAAAAATCGAGTATCATTATGCCTCGTAGTATAGTAAGTAGAGATGCGCCGAATAGTGGTTTTACCGAATAACCGAATACCGAATACTATTCGGTTCAATCTGTACCGAACCGAATATTCGGCCGAATTATTCGGTTCACCATTTCACTACTTTCCCGCGTTAACAGGTTCAAATATGCACGCCGCGAGTCGCCACCGGCTAGTTGCGAGCGATGTTGAATCAACATTATGAATGAACTAAACTTTTATTTTTCAAACTAAGATCAACGGGCAATGACCCGCTAACCCACCAATCTAACCCACTGGTAGGTGAAGGGGTAACTCGAAAATTTTAGTAGTGCCCACCCACCCACCGCGTCAAGGCTGGAATTCTTTATCAATGTATTTTGTCGATAATGACAATATGTACGATTCAATTAATATTTAATTAAATTTAATTTTATTATTACTAACAGAAAACCAACGTGGACGAACAAAAGGGGTTCTTAACATATAAACATTTCACATAATATTAAAGCTGAAGAATTTGTTTGTTTGTCTTAAGGCGCTTATATTAAGAACTACTGGTTTCAATTGAAAAAATATTTTGTGTTGGATAGTCCATCTGACGAGGAAGGCTTTATAATTAAACTTTAGTAGGTATAACACTATGTGTGCGGCAATCGAAATACACGCGGACGATGTCGTGGGCGACCGCTAGTATTTCTTATTAGTTTTATAAAAGTGGCAAATGAGATATTTTGTGAAAAGGTTATATGTATGACACATGTTAAGAAACTCCTTTATTTCGTCCACGTTAGTTTTCTGTTAGTAATATTAAAATTAAATTTAATAAAAAATTAATCGAATCGTACATATTGTTGTCATTATCGACAAAATACATCGATAAAGAATTCCAGCCTTGACTTCACTACTAAAATTTTCGAGTTACCCCTTCAGTGGGTTAGATTGGTGGGTTAGCGGGTCATTGCCCAGATCAACATTGTTGATCTTAGTTTGAAAAATAAAAGTTGTTATTAATGTTCATTAAACATCATGATCATCATGTTGATTTTATTATATACATTCAAATTAACATTGAGCTCAAAAATAAATGTTTAATTATGTCTAAAGTTCCATAAATAAATATGTGGACTTATGATGTTAAAATAAATGTTGATTTCAAGTTGAATTGCTGTCTTTTATTATGTAACTAAAATGTTCTTCGCAAGTTTTATTTATCTGATAAAAAAACATAAATATAACATAAGAAGTCTGTCAGTTTTATGTAATTCCTGTCTATTCCATGCCATGTACCTATGAAAATAGAAGTACTTACTCAAACCGAATAATTCGGCACTTCAACCGAATAATTCGGCCGAAAACGAATAGTGAAAAAAGTGCCGAATATGCCGAATACCGAATACGAACCGAATATTCGGCCCATCTCTAATAGTAAGCTATGTGGTAAGAACTCTAGGGGATGGCCTGCTTAAAAAAATTTACTCAGCATATTGCATTTTTTAATTTTTAACCACATATACATACCGAGAGGCCAGAAATTCAGTAGTAACCTTTTATACAAGCATTTTCTCTTAAGAAAGTTTAAATAAATATGTAATTTAACAAGATTTAGTGGTACATAGTTAAAAATTTCGATACTTAATCTTGGGTGGATACACTGCGCTCGGGAAACATCCAATGTTCCTGCGTTAATGAATAAATTAATTACCTGTCCTTTAGTCAGCTGCTCCGTCTTGGCCAGCATCTGCTGTCGCATCTCCTCAAACTGCCGTTTCATCACCTCCAACTCACTTTTAACTTTCTCCACTTGTTTTTTCACCTTCTTCTCCTGTAACAACCTCAACTTTTTACCTTTCTTTATTTTAGAAACCTTTTTGTCTTTCTTTTCAACTGTCTCAGCTGCCTCAGGTGCCTCAGTTGGTACTTCTTCCTTCACTTCAATCTTTATCTCTTCTTTTGGCTCTAGTTTCGGCTCCAGTTTTGGCTCTGGTTTTGGTGAATTAGCTTTATTTATACCATCCTCTAATTTATTAATAACCTCTTTTATCCTGTCTATGACTTCTTCGTGTTTCACGCCGACTTTCTCAAATTTCTCCAGTTTCACTTCTTCTTCTAAGACCTGTTTCATAATAATACATTAATATACACATGAACATTCATGGTTAATCCAAAAAGCATAAACACTACGTCATTTCCACAATTTCTATAAAACCAAAAGAGAATGCATGGACATGAATACAATAGTATAGTTTATTTGCTTTAAACAAGTTATAAATGACTTACAGGGTCTATATCATTTTTACTATCTCCCATTTCAGACGAATCAGATGTGTCAGCTTCTTTCACGTCAATTTCTTTCTCGACCTCTTCTTCATCCTTTGTCACATCCTCAGAAATCGTCTCTTCTTCTTCAGCTGGTTTCACTTCTTCAGCTTGACTTTCTTCTTTTACGACAGCTGTAGTTTCTTTCTCTTCAACTTTAGAATCGGAAGTTTTTACATCCTCACATGTACCAATTATAGAAGCAACAGCATCTATAAATACATAAATTGGTTGTGGTCAATTATAAGTTTTTTTCTTTCGGAAAGTTTAAGCCTTTTACCTTCCCAAAGTAAGAAGTTATATTTACTATCATAAAAACAAGCAGTCGTAGGTGGATGTGTGTCTCATGACGCAAGAATCGGAAGAGAATTTAGGACGTTATTTTGATTATTATCCCAAACATCGTGAGATGTTTCTGGAAAATAAAATAAAAACTTATTGACTGATAACTATTGTTATGTATAAAGTACCTGGGATTTCCTTCTTTACTACAGCAGGTGCTGTCTTCCGTCTAATAATCCTAGGCTTTGGTTTCCTCTCAACCGGTGTTTTAGGCGTCGCGACTTTCTCTTTAGGCGTAACTTGTTTCTTCATTTTCTTCTGACCAATATTGAAAATCTCCTTGATATTTAACTTGCGCTTCATTTCTCGACGTTCGCTTTTCGAACCTAAGTAATCACGTGTAGGATCGAATAAATGAGTGTGGTATGCTGTTGGTGTGAGCGGTAGAGGTTGAATGTTGCTTGGTCCAGTCCCATACAACACCGGCGACTGGGCGGCCGCACCAGACGGCGAGGAAGACGTGTCAACGCTCAGTGAATCAGTTTTAGATGGATCTTTCAACTTGTGCAGGCGATTCGTCGCACATTTCCATTGAAATCCGTCGTCAAACACTACTTCGTACTGGCCTGAAGGTAAAAAAAAATAAAGAAACATTTAAAAAATTCAAAAGCCAGGTTATCCCTCATGAAGGGTTCTGATGCCTAGGAGAAAAAAAATTTGAACAGATCTTCAAAAACAATCGGTAGCAAATATAAATATTATTCTAATAGAATCATTAAGTAGTTTTATATGCTTATCATCACATTATAAATGTTATTAAAATAAAATTGTTGTTGTGGTAGTAAAATATTGCAAAGTTAAATTCCAAATGTCGTACCATCTCCTAAATCCTTAGTAATAGTGGCCATAAACCTTCGGTTGTCTCGCCACCTAGCCAGGCACCGTTCACCCATTGTGAACACCAGCTTGTTCTTATCATCAGTTGGCTTGGGCTCCTCTGCCGGCACAGTAGCTGCACTAACTGAAGGACCACTGGGCTCAGTTACAACAGGTGCGGGGTTAGCAGAAGCAGGTCTTAACCGTGGACTGCTCACACTGATCCATTCATCATGTCTGGAAAATAAAAATCAAATTTATTAATTTGGCAACTGTAAGAAGAGAAATGAAAGCGTTTCTGAATAAAATGTACAGTAGATGACTCAATGTATTTAGAATCAAAATGATGCTGCTATTGGTGAATTTGATGGTACATTGGCTTTACAGTTGGACTTATCATCAACCAAACCAAAAATCATTGTCTTGAGAGTGATATGATAGAAATAAATAATATTGTAAACAATTTCAATGTTATTAAAATTAACAATAAAAATAATAGAACTTCATAATATCTTACTTCTTTGAAGGATTCTCATAACGAACAAGCACTTCCATTTCCTCATAATCCACTTCCACAATATTTGCCGGGTACCAGAGTTCACTGAAGTCTTTTGCTTCAACTTTAGACCCAACTGACAAAGCCATGCTGTTACCTCCTGAAAACACAATAATAAAGGAAGATAACGCAAAATATTTTAGGTATCGGTGTAAAGTATGAGACGAACTTCTTAGCTATCCATGGATTCTCCATGCCGGTGCCAGGACCATAGTGTGGAGTGGAACAGAGAAGAATGCGAGTCGGTGCCTGGGACTTTCGACCCAGCGTGTAATATTAAAGGAAAAGAAGACAAACCTTTTTCACTATTAGAAGAACTTGGTTTTGCATTTTTGTCCTTATTAGCAATCCTCTCTTCTGATTCACTTAATATCATGTCCATCATACTGGAAGCAACCGCCAGTCTCTCATCAAAGTCTTTACTTTCATCAATTTCTTTCTTTTCCTCAACTGGTACCTCATCTTTGTTTTCCTGTTCCTGAAACTCTTTTTCCTGGTCTTCTATAAACTTCTTTATTGCCTCCAAATTATCTCCCTCTGACTCTTGCATTTTAGATTCATCCTTAGCTTCTTCAATAGCGGCGTCCATATTTGTATTATCACAGTTTGATGGTCTAGTTATCCATGGAAATATTGATGGTACAGCATCTGTAAATATTTATTCGTGCAATGTTTAAATGTGCAATGTTAATTTATAATTTAATATTTTAAGGGTACATGCATTATCTACAGGATATAAAAGACATCTACAATCAATGCTAAAATAATACAGAAAATTATGGAATGCATTATCGGAAACAATGCAAATAAATAATAAACTTAGACTACTGTGCTAGTATTAAGCACAAATAAATATAAATAGAATGAAGGTGGCAGCCGGAATAAATACAAAATTGCCAGTGTATACATGAAGATGCATAAATTACTGTAACTAAAACGATACACAGACATAGCTTGTCATCGAAACAACAACTAAATAACAAGCTTAATATTGTTCCTCAAAATACCTGACTTAAGGACATATTTAGAATCCTCATAAATTTGAAAATCGCTTTTACAGAAATGCCTTGAACACACGTAAGCCGGTGTATCGCTTCTAGAGAGACTATGGCGAGTGGCTCTGATCCAAGTATCACACAATGATACATCTTTAGGGAACTTGTGGTATGTAACCCCTATATCCTCGGTTCTTGTGGAACGTGACTTACATTTCTGAATACAACATACTTTTACTGCCATCCTAATATTCAAGATAATGTTAGTGAGGGAAGGATAAACAATGATTAACAGAATACGGTCAAATAAGTTAATGTTTCGTGTAGGACATCATTATAACTTTCTTACTCAATATTAAAAAAAAAACTCATATAATAACATCCTTTTCTTATGAGGAAATTGTAAATATAGGGTATTTTAGGGGTGGACGTTCAACAATCTTACATTAAAATTGGTTATTTCTGAAAACATTGTGAAATCTTAAAATTATATAAGGTTATCTTTTACGCACCTGCTCCATAAAGTTAGCACTTAATAAATACGTTTGGTAACACTTCGTCGTAGTATAACAACACAGCTCTTGATAAATTAAATATCAGAGTTTTATCCCAATGAGAAAACGTAAAAACAAACAAGCGCCGCCATTTGCAATATTTTAGAATGTCAAAATTATTTCGATCAGTTGTCAGATTACGTTATTTTCACGCCTGACGTAGGATAAAATTGCTAGAACTGACTCTAGTGTAATGCAGCCTTAAGAATCAATTTAATTTATTTTCTTCGAATTAATCTTTAAAAACTTTAAAACAATGTGTCTGACCTTATTGATAACTTTTTCGTACTGCTACAATAATAAATAATAAATAAATGCTTAATCGTAATGTTTTTGTGACATTCTACAAATTAATCAATACGTTGTACAACCCTGACGTTGACGTTTGCTAGTTGACGTACTTGACCTTTATTTATTTTGACGTTGAATAATTTTATACACTTGATCGAGAGAAAGTGTAAATTGCATTGTTTGTAATCAACGTGGTGGGATAAAGAAATGGATCTCGCGAAATCGTTGTTCAGTTCACGCGACCATGTCGGTTATGTGGGACGTGAAGATCACGAGCGTAAAATAAGTGCAGCGCTGGCCGACGATGACCCAGAAGACGTAATCGATGCAATACGGGGCTTGAACATTGCAGATGAGTTGCTGCCCACGCCTGGAGGCCCTTTCTCAGCCCTCACACCCAGTATGGTCCCTCAGGACATAATGGCGAAATTAGCTCAACCAGAATCTGAGGGCCACGGTGGACTCCCAGACTACAGATTCGACGAGTTCGGTTTCTGTGTCGAAGATGAAGACGGTCCCGAAGCCGAGCAAAGCACTAGAAAGTTACTAGGAAGTGCGTTCGTGGAAGATGACCAACATAGGCTTCAATGGGAATTCTACAGCAAAGAGATAAACTTTTCGGAAGGTGATGGCAAGCTAGATAAGAATGACAAGCTACAAAAAATGGTCAAAGATGGTGTCCCTCATTCTCTCCGTCCCCAGGTGTGGATGCATCTATGTGGTGCTAATAAGAAGCGTGCCTCGACTGAAATAACATATCATGAAATAGTGAGAGCTTCTAGCGATGACGGCCTTGTAACAAGTAAGCAAATCGAAAAGGATTTGGTCCAAATATTGCCTAATAATGTATGTTTTTCACACCCTACTAGTACTGGTGTACCAAGATTACGTAGAATTCTAAGAGCTTTAGCTTGGCTTTACCCTGACATTGGTTACTGTCAAGGCACTGGGATGATAGCTGCCTCACTCCTACTGTTGATGGAAGAAGAAGATGCATTTTGGATAATGTGTACAACAGTTGAAGACCTCTTACCTGCTTCCTACTATTCTTCAACTTTAATTGGTATCCAGGCTGACCAGAAGGTTTTAAGGAGCTTAATATCAACCTATCTTCCAGGAATTGACCAGGTCTTAAATGCACATGACATTGAGCTTTCACTTATAACAATGCACTGGTTTCTGACTCTTTATGCCAATGTTGTTCATATGCAAATTCTACTCAGAGTCTGGGATTTATTCTTTTTGGACGGATCCATAGTTCTTTTCAAAGTAACATTGGCTATGTTAAAGATTAAGGAAAACAGATTTACAGAGATATCAAACTCTGCACAAATATTTAATGCATTGTCAGACATTCCTGGTGAAATTGATGATGTAGATCTCTTAATTAAGACAATAGATGAAGTCTGTGGAGACACACTTAGCCCAGCATTAATTGATACACATAGAAGGAGACATTTAGCCTATTTAATGGCTGACCAAGGTGCTCTTGTTGGAAATCCCAGTGCTGTACCTAATCTTCCAAAACAGCAATTACAAAGGAGACAAATAAAAAGAAGCAAGTCAGTTATTCAGACAATCTTGTTTGGGGAAGATAGCAACAATGATGACTCTGTATCCAAAAATGTTAAACAGACTGAGATTTTGGTTGATTTAAGAGAAGCTATATTACAAGTAGCCAGGCATTTCCTTGCTTTAGAGCCCCAACTTGCATCTGAGGTTCAACTTACTGCTGATTACACAATGCAGAGTCATGCTGCTGACAGGGAAAGATATGTCAATGTCTCCAAAAGCAAGAGGCGCCGTGCTAAAGCACTGTTGGATTTCGAAAGAAGAGATGGAGATGAACTTGGTTTCAGAAAAAATGATGTAATTGAAGTAATAAGTTCTAGAGATGAGCATTGTTGGATTGGAGAATTAAATGGCCTAAGGGGTTGGTTCCCTGCTAGATTTGTTAAACTACTTGATGAAAAAGGAGTCAAGTACAGCAGAGCTGGAGATGATTCAGTTACTGAGAAAGCTGCTCATTTAGTAAGAGGTGTTTTGGCACCTGCCTTTAAAAGAGTCCTTTTGCATGGTATAAAAAGACCTAGTTTTCTTGATGGTCCTTGTCATCCTTGGTTGTTCATAGAAGAAGCTTCTTCAAGAGAAGTTGAAAAGGATTTCAACTCAGTATATAGTCGATTAGTACTATGCAAGACATATCGTCTAGATGAAGATGGCAAAGTTCTCACCCCTGAAGAACTGCTTTACAGATGTGTTCAAGCCATAAATTTATCCCATGACAACGCACATGCCCAGATGGATGTGAAATTGCGAACTCTAATATGTATGGGATTAAATGAAGAAGCTCTACATTTATGGTTGGAAGTATTGTGTTCATGTGTGGATGTTGTTCAGAAATGGTATCATCCTTGGTCCTTCATAAATTCACCCGGCTGGGTACAGATAAAGTGCGAACTCAGAATACTTTCACAGTTTGGGTTTAATTTGAATCCTGACTGGGAATTGCCTTTAAAAAAAGATACCCAGAATCAACCATTAAAAGAAGGTGTCAGAGATATGCTGGTTAAACATCACTTGTTTTCATGGGACCTGTAAATTAAGAACATGACAAAATTTGATCTGTACTTAATGGATAGTTTTAATCAATTTACTTAAGTTAAAACTTTTGAATGTATTTAAAAGCTATTTATTATAAAGAAAATAATATATTGTTTCGTCTGTATATATAAATTTAGCTTTAAATTATATAGATTTAAATATTGTGTTGCATTGCTTTGATATGTATTTTATGTCGTACTTCTAGCTGTGAAAAATTCCTAAATACATGTAATTTATCATTAATGCATAATATTAAATGATGCTGACCTTGAATTTCGTTTTTTTTAATTCTTATTTATCTATCATCCTCCCCTAGTTAGTACTCTACATTCTAAATAAGAATAATTTAACTCTAAATAGTTGAAACTTGATCCTATTTAATAATTATGTTGCATGTTTTTGTATTAAATAGGTAGGTGTTACCTATTTCTGATCAAAATTCATATTATGAAGGAATATTCGCACAAAAAAAGGAGTTAATTTTTTTTCGAAATTAATAATTGTTCACAATACAATGGCTCAAAATATAAGTTCCAAGGCTAATGCTTAAGAAGTACGCACTGTTTTTTTTTCTTCATATGTCAAATTGACAGTGACATTCCTCCTCTTTTTCTCTTCATTCACGAGAAATCAAACGTGCTTGTTCTCTCGGAGCTAAGGCCTGTCGGCGACTTGCACGTACTTTTATTAAAATGGCATCCAAAGCTGAATTAGCGTGCGTTTACTCCGCTCTCATCTTGGTTGACGACGATGTCGCCGTAACCGTAAGTATTTTGTGAAAATTTCCCGCTTTGCAAAGTTAGGTTATGTTGCATTGTCGTGATATCCGATAATCCGTCAAGTATCCGCTTTAATCTGCGAAATAAACAATAATAATGTAGTTAATTCGTCTGCGACTACGTTATTAGTGCATACTTTGTATGAGTATTGATATATTTTGGTAAAAAATACAAAATTGACAAGTTGACGTTTGATTGTTTAGGGTGAGAAAATCTCTACCATCCTCAAGGCGGCTAACGTTGAAGTCGAGCCTTACTGGCCCGGCCTCTTCGCGAAGGCTCTGGAGGGCGTGAACGTGCGCGACCTGATCACCAACATCGGGTCCGGCGTGGGCGCCGCCCCGGCCGGTGGCGCGGCCCCCGCCGCCGCCGCCGCTCCAGTGGCTGAGGCCGCCAAGGAGGAGAAGAAGGAGGAAGAACCTGAGGAGTCTGACGACGACATGGGCTTCGGTACGTACTTACATTCATTTCCTATTATTTTAGGACTAGCAACATGAGGATTTCACAAAAGTTTTGACCTGAATCATTCGTGTCTACAAGGTCCTTAGTTAATTTGCTTAAGACATGGTATGGTGTGTTGTGTTGTAGCAACAACATATAAACACACCATAACATATCAAATCACATGTTTTAAAAACCAAAACAAAACTGAATGGATTTTGGCTCTTTGGTTAATGTCATGTGGTATACAATGTGGACGCAGCCTTTAAAATTAATGTTTCCGTATAAAGCTTGTATCTTCATGATATTCCAGTAGCCAGGATTATGTTTATGACTGTGAAGAATTTCCTTAAACGTCAATTTCTTAGATTTGCTAAGTGTTTCTTAGTTTTATAAAAAACTTGTTTAGTATAAATAAATATTTTGTAAACCTCATATTAATTTTCAATGATGTTGCATGTATTAGCTTCAGAATTCCTTTGAAGAAGAAACTTACCACTGAGAATATGAAAATGTTGTTATTGATAGTTGAATGTAATCAAAACACATTCTAATGATTATTTTCTTTTGTTTCAGGTCTCTTTGACTAAAAGGCTTTATAATAAAGCCATGATAATATAATTCCATGAGCTTTATGAAGCTTGTTTAGTTATAAGGAAATGTTTTATAAACAGATAAAACCATATTATTTTGTTTTATTCAGCCAAATACATTCATACACCTTTCACTATAGAATTAAGAAAAGCTATCTGAGATGTAAGTGTAAATAATATTTGAAGAATGGTCGCCAGAATAGTCTTCATATTTGGTTTTTGTGCATAAATATTCTTAAATTATTTTGAGTGTAATGTCTCCGTCCTACCTTGAGAGATATGGGTATTATTCAAACTAGGACACTAGAGGAAGTATGTAGTGGATTTGATTCCCACATCTCCATTTCAAATACAAACTGGCTTAAGTTACATATTATATACCCGATTCTGGATAGATACAATTCAATTCAATTCAAAGTCTTTATTGCACTCACGTGTTTACATGGTCTTATTAAATAAAATATAGTTCTAACGTGAACCCCGCTAGGGCACTGCAATGTACAGAGTATCTTATTTCCTTCTTTAAACATTAAATCTAATTTTTACATTTTACACTTTTATATGTTTTATCTTTTATACAGTATTCAAATGTTCATATACCTAGTTATGTTACACATCATCATACTTAAGCCTCTCCCAGTTGCATCCTCATTACATCATCGCTTTTGAGCCCAGAGTATGCTACAACTATGATCCTGAATTGACAAGGCTGGTTATTACAATGTAGCAACTGTCGTCTGGACTCTTGTTACCCTTATCAGTGCCGTAAATAGAGCGGTGCCCAGGCACAGGGCGCAAACCCTGGAGGGGCGCAGAAATTACCACTTTCAAGGAAAAAAAAAAGGGCGCTGTTTTGTGAGCTCACACCGGGCGCATATAAGGCTATTTACGGCACTGACCCTTATCCATACTATCCATACTAATATTATAAATGGGAAAGTGTGTCTGTCTGTCTGTCTGTCTGTATGTTTGTCTTTCTTTCACGGCAAAACGGAGCGACGGATTGACGTGATTTTTTTAGTGGAGATAGTTGAAGGGATGGAGAGTAACATAGGCTACTTTTTGACCCATTCCAACCCTCTACTTATCTAAAATGGGGGGTGGTAGTTTGTATGGAACATCTATACTACTTATAAATAGACGCTTAAAATTTGGCATGCAGGTGCCTTAGTAAACTTGATGCTTAGTTGCAAAAGGATATTGCCAAATTCTCACGGGAACGGGAGTAAGCGGGAAAAAACATTTGTATCGTGAAATCCGATATCCACGTGGACGAAGTCGCGGGCGGCCGCTATCCATAATTCCATACTATACTATATACTATACTATACTGTAATCCATACTTCTATACTATATACTATAATATGTATTATAAATACTATTACTATATACTATATTACTATATCCATACTAATATACTATAATAATATCCATACTGTGTGTCTGTCTGTCTGTCCGTCTGTATGTTTGTCTTTCTTTCACGGCAAAACGGAGCGACGGATGGACGTGATTTTTAAAGAGGAGATAGTTAAAGGGATGGTGATGTTTGTTACCTCATAACTTTTGCCTGGGTGAACTGATTTGAATGTTTTTGGTTTCATTTGAAAACTGGTGTTTTGGTCCCATAGCAATTTAGTCCCATTCTGACAGTGGCTTCCGTGAAAAAACTAAATAAGTCTGAAATTTACATTTAGTTTGTGATCAACAAATGCACAATAAATCGAATTCGATGGTTCTTTTTTATTTATTTATTGGAAAGGATGTTATTTAATGGCAGTTTGATAAGAGTTTGGTTAGGTTTTTTATAATAGGATCCATGAAAAAGCGACGGAACTCTTCAAATCTTAGGAGCAAATTAACGATACTCGAAGGAATCTTTAATTGGCTAAGGGCCGTCCGTAAACGGCGCTGTCTTATATTAGTAGCACGGTTTCACATATTTCGGCAAATAAATCAATTATATACTATATATATATATATATATATATATATATATATATATACTAGCGGCCGCCCGCGACTCCGTCCGCGTGGTTTTCGGTTTCTGCACACATAGGTATAATACTATATATATACATATATACATAGGTATAGCCTAAAGCCTTACCCGTCAAATGAACGTGTGTGTGTTAATATATGTTTGTTTTATATGTACTAGCGGCCGCCTGTAATAGTTCTACTAATATAATTTTTTTACTGACTTTTGACCGACTGTATTTTTTTTATATTATTTTGTTGCCTCATAACTTTTGCGGGGTATTCGTTAGCCTACCCCGCAACTTGCACTGGACCCGCGGGGTCAGTCACACACGGCGTTTTTTGAATTGGCCGACTGACCCCGTTACTCGTACCACGGGGTCAGTTGGGGTATAACTATTTTCGACTACGTCGACTGACCCCGGTCAATAAATAAATTTCCAAAGAACCAATTATTTTTATTTTTGTTTACAGTTCCGAACTTAAGTGCTTCGAAAAGGTATTTAACATATTTTTATTTAAACAAGAGCTATGGTTTTATAATACGGGAATCATTTCATTTGATATATTTACGCGTATGTTTGACTAATTTATAGAACACTGTGATTTAAAATACATTATCGTAATGTCTTAGTGTTTGCAAAATGCGCACACAAATTATACTATAATACAGGGTGATAGGGAATGCGATATATTCCTTGAAAGTAGAGCTTATTTGCAATCTTTGAAGACTTAAAAGTCATAAAACACTGTGTCCGAATTTGGCTCCTTACTGAGTAATGCAAGATATAAGTGTGTCTTGACAATAATTCTCCAGTTTTTGAGTTACAATGTTATCTGGTGATAATTGTAGTATCTAGAATACACCATGTTAGTTTTTGTCTTGTATTCTTGTAGCTAAATAATAATTTTGATATATTAAATTAAAATGTGCAAGAAAGAATCGTCATTTATTAAGTAAAAGCTAAAAATACTATGAATTTATTATACACAAATCACTCTGCGAACATGGGGAACATATCAATCTGATATAGGAACTGTTTTCTTAGGTTTACTAAAAACGTCGTGAGTTTCAAATTAGTTTTATTGCACTGATAAGCTTAGTTAAGATTATCTGCAAATTATTCTAAATCTGTTTAAATTATTTCACTCGCAACGTGATTTTATTTAATTGTTTAGTTATTTACTCTTATTACATGTATGTATATATGATTTGAGCATAAGAGGTCTTAGAATTATAGTTGTGTTCAATAAACCTCTAACAGTTTTCTACTGACCTGTACGTTTCATTTTATTCCTATCAGTAGATGAAGTGATAAAAAATATTTTGCGGGGTCAGTCGACGTAGTCGAAAATAGTTATACCCCAACTGACCCCGTGGTACGAGTAACGGGGTCAGTCGGCCAATTCAAAAAACGGCGTGCGCGACTGACCCCGCGGGTCCAGTGCTTTGCGGGGTAGGCTGACGAATACCCCACTTTTGCCTAGGTAAACCGATTTGGATGATTGTTTTATTTGAAAGCTGGTGCTTCCGATTTGGTCCCATAGCAATCTGGTCCAGTTCTGACAGTGGCATCCGTGAAAAAACTGAAAGTCTGAAATTTACATTAACTACGTGCAACAAATTGACCGTCCGTAAAAGGCACTGTATCATGTGAGCAGCACAATATTAGGTCTACCCATATTTAGTTACCTTATTCAGATCAACAGGAAAAAAAAAAACAAAAAAAAAAACCGATTTCATAACAAAATACCTATTACAAAACGAACTTAAGTGCACTTCAAAGTAAAAAATAATTTTCGGTGCCTGCCTAAAAACAAAAGAAAAAAGCACCAACTTCAGTTACTTTGTTTAAGGCAAATGGCAAATTCTTAACAGTATAATATTTTTCACTTTTAAGTGAATTTAAGTTTGTTTTTCAAAAACTTTTTCTTATCTAAATATATAAAAGGAGAAACTATATCATCGCACAGCCTAAACGGCTTAACGTAGGAGCTTGAAATTAGGAATGGACATAGCTTAGGTATCGTAGAGGTGCACTAAGAAAGGAATTCCCGACTGGAGACTGGAGTTAGCAGGAAAAAACATTAGAATGAAAAGTCGAAACTGCTCAAGTTAGACGCTTGAAATTAGGCATGCAGATAGCTTAGTAAATGTATAGCTTAGCTGCAACAGATTCCCACGGGAACGGGAGTAAGCGTATAACGTGTAAAAGTCCGTTTCGAGTTCTCCTCAGTGTCCAGAAAAGGAACATTGTGCGACCCCGAATTTAACGCGGGCGAAGCCGCGGGCGGCCGCTAGTCCCTTATAAAGGAAACAATTTAGACCATAGTTGGGACCAATGGCTTAATGTGCCCTCCGGAGTTATGGAATCGTCATCCTTATGGGACAATCAGGTGATTCAAGCATGTCATGGCCATACAAAACTGGGAAATCTACACAAAACAATATTGCTTCCTGCTTGATTTGAACCAACAAACTCCCAAAATTTTTGAACAAAGCCCTCAAGCAATGGAGGCGGTTATAAACTATTTATACATTTTATAAAATGTGCTAGGAATAATGAAAAAGAACTAAACAATATCAGGTACTAATATAATTTATTATAATAAACACTAATAATGCAAGTTTCACTAAAATATTCTATCCCCACATAGCTCTCTGGACTCCAGATAGCTTATTGTAATCTGCTAAATGTCTCCAGACAATTCTGCTCATGCGCCATTCTTTCACTATACCACGAGGCCTGAAATAAAACAATGAATTAAATTAAATATATCATGACATCACATACATTGATCAGACTCAGAGTTAAGTAGCTTAAGCTCTTTTGATATCAGAATCAACAACTTGACCAGGACTAACAGACATTCATGCACACTAATCTTTGTTCTGTGTGCGGATCGAATTCGCAACCTCTTGGTCTAATTCTCAAATACTTGCCTACACATCATCAAGAGTCGTCAAATAACTTTTAATGTATAGATCCCGGCAATCATCTTGAGCAAGCTTAGTGATTGGGTTTACAGTAGTTCATGTTTAATGAAAACTTTAATTTAAAGTGGATATGGATATAAAACTATTTAGGAATAGGTACCTTGAAGTAACAACACATCTATTGTTGATTCTCATAGGGATGGCATTCATTTCAAATTTGTTTATGTCTTTATCAGCCAGCTCTCTGATTTCAATGGGCAGTACATCATTTTTCCTAAGAGCGTTAATACGAGTTCTCTCCATATAATTTTCAGCACTCATACGTCGTCGCTTCACGTCTCTTATCATGAGCCAGTTAGCCCATTTGTTTCTTACTTGTTGGTACTGAAATAAAAATGAAAAAAGATCTTAATATTACTTAGCAACGAAATGATATGTTACATCTACTATCAATACAAAATTCACAGAAATTACAGCTATTAAAACCACTTCAATATGTAAATAAACACGGGTTTTTAGTAGTAGTAAGTAGTTATCACTAACTTGAATCACGATATATCCATATTTTTATAGATACTTAATATCATACCCCATATCCAGCGACAGCTTGAGATTTCCAAATAAACTTTCCAAAGTTTGATACATTTAAATTCATTTTCCTTTGTTTAACTAGTATTATTATTTTACAGAGAATTATTGTATAACCTAATTTTCAGGAGGTTAGATTTTCTTCTTATTTGCACGTTTTAATTTAGGATTATTATTGACACTGTTGGCATTATTCTTAAAACTGTTGCCTTTGCTCGTATTTACGAGATTTAAAAAAAGTGTAACTGTTTTGATTGAAATTGTCAAATTTGTGTGTCAAACAAAAGAGCGGTAAATAATATCGGCGAGTGTGTATTTTTCAAGAAATCAGCTATTTCCTAAATAGATATCCTCTAAAAGTGCAAATTACCATAATGAGTGGAAAAAGAACCAGGTCCCAAGGACCAAGCGGATCTCTTAGTGTTAAAAGCCCTAAAAAGTTGAGACTTAACCAACAAAACAGTTACCTTCGCAAAACTCTTGAAGAAAGTGGATTAACCTTAGGTTTTCCTCCAGATAAAAGTATTATCAATCAGGAAACAATACACATCATAAGAAACATAAAGAAAAATCTTGAGAAACACATCGACTATCCTAGAAACGCTTCGGATTTTTTTTCCTGTTTAGAAAAGGAATGTGAGGACATAAATATTCTGAAACATTACTTATTTCCCAATATCGTACGACGCACTGAGGAAAGCCCAGAAGACTATCCGATTTACGACAGTGTTTTGAAAATACTATTAAGTGTTCCCATTTTACAAAATAAATTAACTGATTATATTTTTGAGAAAGCTGTAGATCTAGCTGCAGAATCTAAGTGCGGCCCGTGGATACAGATGATACTAAAATGTTTTTCATCTTTGGACAGCATAACAAATACTGAAAAGATGTCTGTACACCTTATAAATCTTTTGGATATTACTACAGAAAAGATGGTGAGACTGGAAATTATTACTGCAATTCCAGATATTGTTGGAGATCAAGAGCACAGTAATATTGCAGCAGAAATGAGTAGAATATTAAATGAAGACCATGATTTGATACCTGCTATTTTGGATTGTTTGACTTATCTTTGCCTTTCTGATGAACAATATGAGCAGTTACAAAAGAAAACTTTGAATATCCTCATGACTCTTACTAAATGCACATACTTTGCTAATTTTGTAAAATTTTTACTCATGCCTGGTCGCATGAATGATTCTGTTTATTTTGAAGCTGTTCAAGGAATAAGGAATTCTCTTAGTTGGCCAGCGTCTATTGCCAAACCTCAAGAAATAGCAACAAGCCAAGTGCTGACTGCTGCTGCTATCAGAAGCTCTATGCTATCTTCAAAGATTATTTCTAGTGCTTGGTTAAAAGTTGTATCTTCATGTAAAACTAGTACAGATCATAAGCCTTTCGATTTCATAATACTCTTAATTGCATATTCAACATCTGAAGAGAAACAAAAACAAGTGGAGAATTTAATTAAGAAGCAAATTAAACTAGAAGTCATAAAAGAAGATTTATTGGATGAGTGTTTTGAAAAGTTTGTGCCAATACTGAAAGAAAATTTGAAGAATTTAGTCACACTCACTAATTCATTGTTAAAAACGAAAGGTGATCCATTAGTAGAATCATTTGCTTCCCACATATACACTTTGATGATTTCCAAACTGGATGATTGTTGTCAAACAATTGTGGCTGAATTGCTTCAATTGGGATTAGATTGCCAGCAAGCAGTTATGAGTATACTATTGATATTGAACAGTGTTGCATCAAAAAACATGTCTTTATTGAAGCCTCAGAGTGTGCAAATGCTAACATTACTAGATAGAATGGATGACATGTCTTTAAGTGAAATCAGAGCTGTGATGAATTTACTCTGCGGATTAGCTTATAGCTACGAAAATTCAGTTATAAGGGATGATATTCATATGATAATAAGGAAAGAATTGGGAAGTTCTATCCCTAAAATTAAAATCCAAGGCATACTCGCTGGCTTACATGCAGTCAAGTTTTTAATGCAGTCAAATAATGGAAGCGACCAAACATCAGACTTTCCTGATGATGTCAGTTACAGTTCTGTTACATTTTTAGCAGAAGGGGATCTTCGGGAAGCTGCACAAATAATAGAACTGATTAGTCGTAGTACAAGGCAATTTCCAGATATGATTGCATTTTTCTATGATGAACTAACATGTATTGTACAAGATACAACCAATATTAACAAGAACTTCCTTTCATGGCTGACTGATGCAGTTACAAATGACTTGCAACAAAACTTTATAGTGGATACAATTGAATCTGACAGAATTGGTGATATAAAATTGTCCATGCAGTATTGCATTAATGCTGATAGTGAAATGGATGAAACAATTGCCATAAATATAGGAGGATTGACTTTACAACCAAAGATAGCAGTTAATATTGGTATACTGTCTCCTCTCTTTCAATTGGTTCAAACACTGCATTACAAGCAACATGATGGAACATTATCTAGTATTGATGCTTTATTAGGTTGTCCTGTTATAATGCCAAAATTCGATATTGATGTTATTGAAGATATGGATAACACAGCAGTTCACAAAATTTTAGACTGTTTAATTCATTGCGTTAATTGGTTTAGAGAATTACTTAATGCTTTTGCTACTCAAGATGATGAAGCTCTTAAGACAAAAATCTTACAAAGACTTCTTCAAATTGAAGATATTGAAACTCTACTTTCAGAAGTACTCTTAAAGTGCAAAACACCATATAAAGCACCAACATCATTGTTTAATGTTAATAAATATACTGGAGATCAAACAGAAAAGAAGCCTTTAAAAGTTCAAAAACCAAAGGTACAGAAGAAAAATATCCAAGAGGACACTATTTTGCCTGAAACAGCTAGAACACAAGCAACACAGAATAATAATAGTGTAAAGAACAAATTAGGCGAAATCAACAACATTCCTTTACGACAGTTAAGTTTGAATTTGCTTCATTTACTTACTAATGACTTAGGTACTGCAAATGAAGATAATACCTGTACTTTAACTATCAAAACACTGAACTATTTAATGAAATGCATCAACAGCCAAATGGAAACTGTATTAATTTCAAAAATAAAGAGAAAGACATTCCTTTCTAAACATGAAGAAAGTGTTTACGATGCTAAAAAAGCAGAAGAATGCGCAAAGTCAGTCTTTGAGGTGCTGCCAAAAATGATGGAGCATTTAACTGCTGTAATTACATATTTGGATTCACATGCTCCACCAGATAATCAAGATGATAGTGGGTTTATTTATACAGCTGATATAATTGAATATTTGACTTGTTTAGTGAGCATATACAATATGTTTACAATTTATTTTAAATGGATTGGTTTCAAGAATCATCATAATGCTTTGCTTAAAAGTTCTCTTCGGACCATAGCATCAGCAGATGGCAATGCCAATATTGTATCATTAAAAGATTTATTATTAGCAACTGTTAAGTATTTCCAAAAACATGAAAAATATTGTATGTTCCTTTCAGTTGCCATATCTTTAATCGAATTGGTAAAAACTATTCATGAATATTCTGACAATAGGGTCATTCTAAAAGTACTGAGAGACATGGCCCAGAACTTTTTATCGCAACAATGGAAGTCTCCAGATGGAGTTCCTGAGAAAGGATTGTTGTATAATCAAAGTGTGGATAAGTTGGCGCAAATATTTTTCATAAATAATGAAATATTGGCTTTGAAGAATCTCACATTATTAATTGCAAATGAAATTAAATCCCTGAAAAGTAGGAATGATACCTTGGCCTCGTTCAAATGCGTCAATAAAGCCAATTTTGCCATAATGTTTAGAAATCTGGGGCCTGCTGTATACGAGTCCTCGAAAACTCGACTTAATAAGGGCCTAACAAACGCTGAGCATTTAGATCTATGGAAAGATGTGGCGATTGTTCTCAAAAACATGTCTGATATAGCAAAAAATTTGGAAAATCGTAATAATTTGTCAGCTTTTTTTAAAAAGTCAGTGCCCATTCTCAAATTGTTTTTGTCGCAAGGAATTCCTATTTTAGAACTTCAACTCAAGAGTGAAACTGAGGAAGTGTTAGAAATTTTAAAAATTCTTCAGCAGTCGACAAGATTTCTCCAGTCATTGTGCTGCCATTCTAGACTCAAGAAGGATAAGGTTTTAATGAGTAAAGTGCCTTACATGAGGGAACTTCTAGAAAAACTAATTTATAAAGTGAAGGCAGCGTTAGCGGCTAATAACTGTTCGGAAGCCTTCTGGATGGGTAATCTGAAAAACAAAGATATACACGGCGAGATAATAGCCACTCAACAGAGCATTGAAAGTGAAGAGTCTGTTGAAGACTATGATGAACAACTTCCTGAAGATGATAGCGACGATAGTGAGGATATGTTAAACCCTGATTCTAAAAGCATAAGTGATATTGTATAACATGAAAAGAAGTGATAATGTAAAACATTTATATGATTAATAACCTTCATAAGATGGGGTTTTTACCATAAAGTAAAAAATATTTTTTGTACTAATCCCATCAGTTGTTATAAATTCTAATGTTAGAACGTAATAAATTCTTATTTCTGTATACTGAATTTTATTTGATTTTTTCCCATCCCAAAAAATTCAATGTTGTCTATTCTATTGCAATCCGACTGGACTAACAATCTGTGCAATGGGAAAAACTTCTTTATGATCATATTTCTAAATAACGTAAAAAAATAGTTACCCTACCTAATTTAAACCTTATTGCAGGGGGACTAGGTAGGTACTTGTAATAAAAATCAAAAGTTAGAAGTCAAAGTTTATTCCCGTCTAGTACAATCTCTGGGGCGGGCCCATCGTGGACTTCATGTGGAGGGATCGCACGTTCTGCCAGTGCTTCTTCAGCAGCGAAACGAGGAAGTTGATCGACAAGTGCACGTTCTGCGCGAGCTCGTCGGGGGTCATGTCCACGTGGCCGACAGCCACTGAGAGACACAGGACCTAAGGACAAAGTTAGACATTAAGAAACTGCCGAATTTGTTAATCCTCGGATATAGGGAAAATAGTTCCCACCTTAAATCGAACCTTATGCCCTTGACTTAAGGTCGAAAACCAATGAAAAAATTGGTCATGTTATGTCCGATTAAGGGTTAATAAGCATATTGAAATTGTGGTAACAGTAAATCTGAATACTTAGCACAAATGATTTTGATGTAGCTATGTTAGATATTGATTTTGATTAAGCTAGGGCTGGTCAGATAAGCTAGGCCAAGTATAATTTCTGAACACATTATGGGGCTATTAACTAATTATTTCACTTTGTCCCAACAAGGCGCATCAATGGTGGAGAATTTGCAGTGGAATATGCCCTATTGAAACAACTTTGTGGGGCATATTCCACTGCTTTATTAGTAGGTGTATTAAAAACAAAACATACAGGCAAAATAAATTTGGCAAGCCGCATGTAGCCACAGGACCTTGGTTTGCAGCTTTCATGTAGAGTGTCTTTACTTCATTGATCACCAATTTGAATTTAGAAAGCATTGTCACAAATCAGACTTCTTTTGAAAATAAAAATGTATTGACCAATATTGGCAATTAATTTACCTTCTTCATCTGGAACTTGATGGTAGCCTTGACTTCATCGATCTTCTGTGTCATGGACTCCTGGTGGGAGAGAAGACCAGGGAATTTACCGGCCTTGTTCAAACCGGGACCAAGCAGACGGGGGATCTGTTTGATCAGGGATTCTGATGCAAGGAATGCATCGTATCTGAAATCAAAGTAATACACAAATTAATATAATGAGAAAGAAAAAAAAAGTTTAATTAGATTTTAACTAATGCATGATATCTAACAGTTCTTTTAGCTGGTGGTCGACACACCAATCCATTGTTAAATACCTTTTAAATAGTTTTTTTTTTTTTTTTTTGTCAAACACAGAGCTAAAACTATGGTTATACTGATGGTTCTCTGGTCTGGTCTAGTTCTAGTTTGATTTCTTCTACTAAATTACACAGTTGAGATATAATATCTCAAACTACACTCCATAATAACATAGAAAACAGAAACAACTGATAAAAGTTATCCACTCACTTCTTTGCCAACTTCTTGACAAGCTTCTTGTTCTTGTTAAGTTTCTTAAGCGCCTCAGCGTCCATGCAGGGTACGGTCAGGGTCTTAGCCTCGTCACAGTGCTGCTGGTCACCGAGGATGCACACCTGCATCTTTGGCCTAGGGATGTACTTAAGCCTGGAAGAAAAATACAGTCTCAATACATGCTACAAGGAAGATAGTTACTAGGTGTAAATAAAAGGGTATCAGTAAGTAAGGTATCATCAATATCAACAGATAATACATGCAATTTTAAACATCATTTAAGGCAAATTGATAGTTGTGTTTTAACACATATGATAAACTGAAGTTAGTCACACCAAAATATTTATCAACTTGTAAATATTTTATGGTTTATCTACCAAATACGGACAAATAGAAGTTTGGAATGTAATCTGTTCACTTAGAAACACCATGTTCCTGGTTCAAATTAAAACGGTGAGCAATAATTAAGGTGAAACTACTGCAAACAAAACTACAAAAATAGTAAATATTTCTTACCACAAACTCTGATAAACTTTATATAAAACTCGGTGTGCCGAAGCTCACCTACCCGTTATTTAAAGACTCTGGGTAAAGTCCCGTCGGTAAAACCGACTCCCTGTCCAGATGCATGTTTGTAGAATAACGTGACTTAGATTTTTTATCAAATTTAAGAGAATGCAGACGAGCTAGCGGTGCCCCATTGCACCAGCAATACCAGGGGCATTACAGCTACCCTGTCGGCCTGTTTATGAGTTATCATCCGAAACAAGACTGTTTCTACAAAAATGCACTTTCCAGGTAAACATACTTGACGGTGCCGGAGAAACGCTTGTCCTTCTGTGGGTCATAGTTCTTCAGACCGATCTGTAATTCTACAGTCTCCAAGAAGTTACGCTTCTTGTCTTTAGATGACTGGAGAACGGCATTTACACACTCGTAGAGAGTGTCACGCGAAACCTTCGACCTGGAATGAATTAATTTGAGGTTATGTCCACGATTATTGGAAATTTAACAAATAACATATGAATTGTTAAGAACTCCATACATCTAATTCTATAAAAGAAATTAATTACAAGAAACAAACATGATTACATAGATATTTTATGATAACTTACGACATATTTGCGGGGAAGACCTCCCTTCAACGTCGGTGATTTGAGAGAAAAAGAAGACAGAAATGTCAATGTCAAAACCTATAATGTTTGTATAGTTTTTTTATCATTCATTATGGCTTTGAAATATAGGATATCAGCCACACATAAAAGTTTAATAGATAAAAAAAATGTTATTATTATAAAATATAAGAAAGAATAATCCGCCAAAAACCATTGCAGGAGATAATGTATATTTATCACATAAGTTTTAAAATATTTTATACAAACAGATAATACTAAAATAGTGTTGCGTATTTATTATTCTTTCGAACTATATCAAGGATTAAAGTGTTTGGAGAAGTAGGTTGCGGACGTCTTGGATATGTATGATGCCATGTCACTTCTGCCAATATTGGATCATGCTGCCACCAGCCATACTGTAAAGTATTAGTGAATAGAACATTAGTCCATACTATAACTGGCATCTTATATGATGTAGGTAGGTACAACTTAGCAAACACGACAACAGATTTACCTTCGTATGCTGTCGTCACCCAAAAGTACTAAATAAGAAGGTATCCACTCCGTAGGTACTCACCTCAAAAGACGTAGTAGGTGGTAGTCTGTACATATCAGCCGGTCCTGTAGGGTGTATCACCCCTTTACGTTTCATTTTCTTCAATCTTTGAAATGAACCATATGCGAAGCCATTTACGCGGCCAATATACATGTCGATCACCCGAATGGTGTCAGTATCTGGACGTTGAATCTGTGAAAAACGGCTATTTTAAACAGGTGAATACGTGAGTAATAAAGCTATTTTCTTATACATTCCCTAGATATTTTGCTTCATGAAAGTCAACTTACCTTTTTCGGCATAGTAGAATATTTTTCTACTTTTTCCATTAACGGCTTAACGTCTTCTTTTTTCATAGGTTCTTCATACTCTTCTCTAAGCATATCCCTAATGTAATTTTGAGGCCCGTATAAAGTTACACCAAAGAATTCCATCCCATAAAAGTGTTTTGCTCATCAAAACTTTGCAATAAATAGTTAAAAACTTGACAGTTATAGACCTCAAACTTCAAATCAATAATTACAGAATTTGACAAACTCAGAACACATCTGAGTACTTCACAAGACTTCACATTAATAACAAAAATATTGCCAGCCAGTATTTTATGTTCAAACCACGATAAAACCAACACGAGCTGTTTATACACAATGGAGCATTACCTACTGACATCGTCTGACCTCCGTAACTTTTACGAAGGAAACCAGACTGTTCAGAGCATAGTCAGCAGGCCCAACGACTTAACTGCTTTCCGAAGCACGGAATCATCATTCTTACCGGATAATCAGGTGATTCAAGCCTGCAAAGTCCAATTTTAAATAAGAAAATCAACACAAAGTAAGTTTTCCTTGCTGGTTTTGGACCCACGACCTCAGTGGTTTTTGAGCCCAGCGTTCTAACCACTACACCATGGAGGCAGTTATACATTGCTACATATTTTTATCAGTTCTACTAGTTACTCCTTTTTTTACGTTTCATAGGTGGACGAATGTTCAAAAGTTTTGTTTTCGTCATTAATCCTGATTAAAATGTTTTTGATTCGGAAATACCTCGTTGCACTGCAAAACATTCTTTATAGTGTTAATAGCCATATTAAAAAAAAAATCTTAATTTTTCTTTTAAACTTTAATGCATTGCGGCTTAATCACAAAACGTGCAGGGCCAAAGCTGGAGAAAAAACAAAACAGTTTTTTAATGACGGTTCCAGACTTCCAGATCCAGATCATCAGGTTTACAGCCAAAGGTGTCAATGTCAATTAATTTTGACCTCTTTTGTTGTTTGTTGTAATGTAAAAATGAAATGACGACGTCAGGATCAGTGCAAATAATTTTTATTTTCTGAAAAACTTTAAAACCAACTTTCAAAATACGTGGAAATCGCGGAATAGGTATTGGCTGTGTCATCGATCACCTTAATTCGCTTCATACAGTCCATACGAACACCGCAGTGAGCATTTATTTTCTTCAATGCTAATAATAGAAGCCGCTCTGCCTGAATATTAAAACATTTACCAATAGTTATCCGTGCTCCTTTAGTATTGTACTTAACGCTATCTTTTTCTTTTAATTGTTCTGCTAATTGTACAGTCATCGTTTGCACAAGTGTTTGGTCATACCTTTTTGAGTTATCTTTAGTGAGTACGATGGAAATGGTAAGAAATTTGTTTTTTTAATTCCTATAATTTTAATGTAATGTTGAAATTTATTATCACTGAAATGAAAATTCCCAAAACCCTGGCTTTAACATTATATTTTGCTGTTCAAGTCCCTCAAAGCTCATTATAACTACTCCCAACTGAGATGTATAATCTCAGTTTATGCATCTCAGTTGGGATTAGTTACTTAACTTTTTCTCATGCTTAACTTATGCTTGGAATTTGTTCAATAAACAATATTTTACTAATGAATGGTAAACGGTATATGTTATAAAATGCTTATGGTTTATGAGTATAAAACACCAGGAATAGTTAGAGAATGAAATAGTTCTGTTTTATTACAGTTTTATTTACAGTAACTTCCAGAACTGATGTGTACAACTCATTACAACTTCTGTAGGTACTTTTTAATTTTCAGCCAAGTGTTACTGCGGATAAGAGGGAAGTCCCTAAAATGTTGAGGAAAATTCTACAATTTGACGTCAAGGTCACAAAAAGCTTTGTGGACTTGGCCCTCAGGAACTCTGGATTAAGATCATTACGTAACCATTCCAAGCTCTTAGAGGTAATTATTATTGTCATACTTCTCACTTAAGGCTTATTATGAACAATAATGCCAAATATAATGAAGAAAAGATATCAAAATGGAAAGATCTAGAAACACAAATAATCTGGATATGTCTACATCATGTCTTTATCAACACTTGATTTGGAATCACTACATCATATTATATTAAGATGTAAAGTAAAGTAAAGTATCAGCCTATTAACGTCCCACTGCAGGGCAAAGGCCTCCATCATCATGTTTTTGTTACAAAGATATATATATTAAATTGCTATATAATCATAATATCATAAGAATTTCAGCATTGGTACTGGAGTTGGTGGACCAACATGGTTTCGACATTTCTAGAACTCAAACCTTAAATGGTTCCACAATGTCCCTTGATCCATACATGAAATAGGGTCAAATAGCATGAAAAAGATATATTTTACTCTTTTAGTTTTGATTTTGCTGACTGCAATTTTCAAAATCTATTAGTGCAGCATAATATCTTAAAAAGTGTATGGTTGCCTTAAAATGTGTTCTAGTAACTTCAGTCGTTAAACCTGCCCTTAAAAATCCATGTCAAAAATCCACCCTGTTTATTGAAAAACATAATAGTTTGTCTTCTGTTTGTTTTCCAGGTATCCTGCCATGGTATAGTGTGGCTGGCAGGCTGGCTCACCTTCATATGGTTATTTAATAACAAGGACCTATATCAAATCCAAGTTAATTTGTTAATTGGTATGTATTAATTTGCTACAGGTATTCCTTTAGTCCATTATTTAAGCATTTGTTTCTGTAAGTTGGTATTGTTATTATTTGTACAAATCAAACTGACATCAATAATATTCTATGGCTAATTTAAGGCAAAAAAGATTAAAAATGATAATGAATTATGTCACAATGCAGGTTCCATAAAATATTTGATGTGTATGTTAATATAATGCATTTTGTTACAGCTCTTATTTTAGACATTGTAGTCATCGCAGTCATCAAGGCATTTGTGAGAAGAAGAAGGCCAGTCCCAATGAACAAACTCCTGGAAGTTGGTCCGGACAAGTATTCATTCCCATCAGGTCATGCAAGTCGCGCTGCCCTTATTGCATTTACACTTATTTACCAGGACTCTGTGCCATTACTTGTCTACCCACCACTCTTAGCCTGGGTTACATCTGTGGCTATGTCGAGAGTCCTGGCAGAAAGGCATTACATCTTAGATGTTTTCGCCGGTATAGGCATTGGAATTCTGGAAGCACTTTTCATGGCTCTCATATGGTTTTCTCAGGATATGTCTAGTAGCATTCTTGCTTCATTATCTGATGAAAAACGTGACGGTGGAGAGTTTCATGTTTAAATTATTAATTATATGCATTACATTATGATTAAAATGTTATAAAAATATTGTGCTATATTAAACCAATGCTATTCCTCTAAGTAAGTTAAACTGTGTTAACATATTTACAAAACTTCCATAAAAATATATTATCAAGCCAGCTATGATTGAAAATAATAAAAATGGTTTATAGCTCAACTAAATCAGCAAAAGGTGGTATTTATAGCTGTGCATTTCAATTATTTTGTCACTTATAAGTCAATAGGTCCATAGAAATGAATACTAATAGAACCATTTCATGTTTAATAAGTTGAATATTAATTTATACCTAACCTTTAGTTAACTAGTAGTTTTTACCGATAAAGTAAATATGTGATAAAGTTTTGTTATTTAATAAACAATTACAATAATTAAAACTCTGTTTTTATTAACTGATCAGTGATCACCAAAAATTCCTACTAAACTCATTCATTGGAGAAGGCAAATTCATCTAGTAACAACTAAATACCTTTCTAACTAATGTTCAATTGTTTTGGTTTATTTACTTTACTCTATGCTATGTTATTCTTGAAAACATGCGCTCAATCATTACTAACAAATTCTAAAAAAATTTTACTCATATAGGCACCGTGCGTAGCGATGACTCTGCCATCTTGTGACTCATAATCGAACTGACCAAGCTAAATGTCAATCTCAATGTCGGTAATTCTACTGTCAAACCACGGAAAACACCGTGCCTTATTCTGCCATCTAGTGACTCGAATTCGAACTGACCAAGGTAAATGTCAAATTTTACTGTCAAACCACAGAAAAAAAATCGGGATTTTAGCGCCCTCTATAGTTTCTGCACGGTGCCTATATACATAAGTTTAAAATAAATAAAATAAGAATAAATCAACCAATATCTTTGGAATAACATACATGAAGTGTACACTCAGCTTTATCAGTGACAGTCGGTAAAATAAGAGATGTCTTTATTTTGGTTTCAACTTATTGTGACGTGTGTGTTGTGTTGGATTGGAAAGCGGCTGAATTAACTGGATTTAAAATAAAATCTGTGTTGAAAGTGGGCCTTTTGATAGAAAAACTTTTTTAGGGAATTTATATCGAAATTCAGGTAAAATAAAAATAAACATGGAAAAGTTATTTCCAGTTTATTCAATGTTTCGTTTATAGAATGAATTAACATGAATTTTCGACGACGTGGCACGCTAGGTCTTATTTAGTTACTCTTTTTCCAGTTCTGTTCACAATGAGGAAGCTAAAAGGCGCAGTCAAAGAAACAGCGAAGCAAAAGCGAGAGAGGAAGCAGGAATTCGCGAAAATGCGACAACAGATCCACACAATAGTTTTACCAACTGTGGGGATTATTTTCCTGCTAATTTGCACATACGTTTACTTCAAAACTAGACCATCCGCTATGCAGTACGCGTAGCAGAAGAGTTAAATGGCAAACTATTTTAAATTGTATGTATGTATATTTTTACAGCTTTTGAAAGACCACCTGAGTATTTAATTCTATTTATAATGTTTTTATAAGCTGGTAGGCATACAGGGCCGTCTTTCACCTATTAGGGGCACATGGGTTTTTAAACCTCTTGTTTGGTAAATGTGGGGCCCTGAGAACTATGTCTGGGGATCCCAATCGATTGCGGGGCCTTGGGCATGTGCCCAGTGGGTAAGACCGGTCTGTAGGCATGTGAAGGCTAGAGACAGCTAGTTCTAAATTCTTCTAGGATGTAATGTTATGGATTTAGTCCATTTTCACAAGGAATGAGTACTGGGAAATATATTAAGTGTTGTGGTTGTGATGAACCTATTCTATTGGATGCGGCTCATTTAGTTTAAATCTTTTATTTTGACTAACAATTGCCAATTATAAAATTGTATGATGTTAAATGTTCTTTTAATTTTTTTTCATATTATTTACAATGAAAACTTTATAATTTATTCACATACATTCCGTGGAATTGACATATCAAATTAAATGTAAATAATAGAATAGTGTTATATTTATTGTTGTGTTTTATTTAAACTCCATCCATTCCGATCTACAAAAATAATGTCTATGTTCTATATATATTTCTCTGTTTTTAACTGCAAGCTCTACTCTTGAAATCAATATGACTTGCAGACCTCCTATACATTTCTATTGATGCTTTCTAACAGAAAAAAGTTTAAGACAATCTACAACATTGAGGAAGCAAAATAAGCAATATTGAGTAAGCAAAGGCATATTATTATGACTTTTTTTTGCAAATAGTATAATGTCATTTTGTCCATATTGTGGTGCTATTTAAAATGCCATGAGATAGGTAGGTATAAGGTAAATAAATGTACAAACATTATTCAATTAATCATACTGTGTTTATTCACAAAATTTAATAATCTAATTAATACTTTCAATATTTACCATTATTGGCGTCAAGAAAAGATGTTATTTAAAGGGATTCTAATAAATAAAAAATCTGGATAACAATTATTTTCATTATCCTATATTTTGTTAATTGCATTAACTAAAGTCTTGTAAACCTCACTATGTTCTTTTTTTTCTTTTAAGTACTTTATATCTCTAAAAATGCTTGGCCTTAATGAATTAAATTAATTTAAAATATAAATAAATTATACAACATATAAAAACACTTATCAAAATATGCATTGACATCAAAGCTTATCATAAAACTTCTATTGCACAGCATAATATTAAATTATATTGAAGTCAAACTAGGCACTATACATGAGCAAAATGTTAAAAAATAATAATTTAGTTAAATAAAATAGATTGAAATACCCACTTTAAGTGCGAGACCACAAGAAGGGTGATGCGATACTATTGCAATGTCACTCAGTATATTTATAATCTCTGTGACGGGTATACTTCTTATACGATATTAAACTTTATTTCAAGTCAATAAGCTCCACGAGCAAGACGGACAGCAGCGTTCCCTTCGCACGGATATAGCAAGGATAATACATTTTTCACAACATCAGATACCAACATTAATCTGACTCCGTGTTAAGTATCTTATGTATCAAACCCGACCTTTCTGTCTAATAGGCAACTTCTTAAATATTACACTAAGCGGGTCGTCGAACTGTGGATCATTTCGTTTAATTTACGACACCCACGAAGAATGGGGGTAGAATTTCTTTTCTACATCACTGCGGCGTAAACACAAATGATTCACGGCATTCTCTGCTTCGTCGAGCATTCCATAATACCTAATAGGTATAACTTTTTTTTTTGTACTGTCCCCCCCTTTGCGGCCTTGCACTTACAGCTTTAAGTTATAACGCTATGGGAATGGTATATCACTTCAAATCTGTTTCTTTTATGCTAAGCACCTAAGTAAATACATCTAGGAACTGTAAAGAATCTTAAGCATAGGTCTTTCTATTACTAAAACAATGACATTAAATTTGAAAATTTCTACTTGAAAAAGCGCGGCCTTGATTTGACCGATCGCTAAAATTTGTTTGAATAAGATCGCAATATTTTGACTTGAAAATGGGATTTTAACCCTTACTACCTAAAATATTAAATGAATTAGGTACTACTATCCGGTGCTCTCATCTATATTTCACCTAAACCACAAAAGCGCAAGAAGAATTAGCACTTCATAACTGCAGTGCTATGATATGTGTTAGTAAGATCTCCATATGTTTCTGAGTTATATTTCCGCTAGTTAGAGTTACGTTAAGGTCGATTTGATCGTACCTTATACCTTTATAGAAATTGACAAATCACAGTACAGTTGAAAATATAATTCAATAACACTAGAGCGAGCACAGGTGTTTGAGATTCACCAAGGCAGAAGTCATCAACAATCTTTATGGAGTCTTATGCGTCCATGGGCGGTGGTTATCTCTTACCGCCGGGTGATCAAACCACTTGCTCGTTAAATATCTAGGGGAAATGCATTGCCGATAAGTATTCCTGCGGTACTTTAACTGTAGATAATTTGTTAATTTTGTATCATCAACGAATAAATAAACTTCGGTTAAAGTACCTCAGAGACTTGGTCTAGCCAAGTTGCCACTTCGACACTTTCGCCAACGCCATCGCTTCGACTAATATTGCTATCCCGCACACGAAGTATCTGCGTGAGGGGAATGGAGATATAAGTCGCGTCGATAGTGCTAGCGAAATGTCGTTTGTCGTTTGACTATTGAGTCAAAGTGGCAACTTGCGCTATACCACCTAATTGGCATGGCTGGTTTAGGCGAAGGAGCGCTCCGTGGTCGCCATAACAGGCGCGGAAGCCTAAAGCCTATTTAAAATCGCTAGAGGTAAACTGACATGTTTAAAAACAGACCCAGATTCAGACAGATTTGATAAGCTAGAGGTGCCCAAATAGTCTGTGCGACTGGATATGTGCCATTCATTCGGGGTTTGACCCCTCGTCCCCTTAAATATAAGGAAATAAATTAATAAAATTTGTCCGTTACTAACTAAGTCATTCTCGAATACTTATCGTGTTGACCATTTTCCTCTGGCGGCAGAACTGGACGACCCAGCCGACGAGCCAGACGGACGCGAGAACGAGGAACAGTCCGCTGAGCACGAAGTACTGGGAGTGTATGGGGAGTACCAGCCCCTGAATGAGGATGAGGGTCAGGAGGGATTGAAGACCGGTGCCGATGAGCGTGTTGATGCCGAAGATCAGGCCGAAGCAGCTCTCGTCGCTCAGCTCGGCTGCTATTTTAGCGCTGGAAAGAGGAGTTATTTTATGCAAGTGAATATCGGATTAATCATGATGAAGTTATGAAGCCCGCTCGATTTTAGTAAAAGCAACTACTTCGATTCCTAAACACGGCGCTGGTGCAACCGAAGATGGCTAGAGTAGGGAAGCTCAGCCGGGAAGAGGGCAAATTAATTATACTAATATAATAAAAAGAAAAAAAATCTGACCGTTACTTTGAATTGAATAGGCTCCGAAACTACTGAACTGATTTAAATAATTATTTTACCTAATTATATTCCCCGAAAAATAGACTACATATTATTATACTTAAAAACAAAAACTGGGGTATACTTATGTACTAGCTAGTTAATATTATGTATGTTACAGTGTAGGTTTAATGTTAATGCTTACCTCGCCAGGGTGATGGTGTAATGGAACAGCATTCCCATGATGATGTACCCCGCGTACGAGACGAACACGTTAGGGAAGTACGTGCCTAGGAACAGTGCTATTCCCTGAAAAAAAAACAATGTACCTATACATAAGCCTGGAATATACCCCATATCTTCCCGGTGTTGTTGAAAAAGCGACTATGGACATTCCGGAGCAACAAAATCCCAGTGTGCTTTATTTTACGGTAAACCAACCGCTTGACTAGCTGTCTAATGATTCCAATGCATTTTTTATCTATACAAATACAATGAAGCTGAAGACAAACCCGAATTACAGACCCGAAGGGCCCGTTGGTCCAGTGGTTAGAGACCCTGGCTACAAAACCAAGGATCGCGGGTTCGAATCCCGCTAGGGGCAAATGTTTGTGTGATAAACATCGGCATTTGTACTCGAGTCATGGAAGTTTAAAAAAATATCCTACTACTATTATAAAGGCGAAAGTTTGTATGTATGGATGTGTGTATGTATGGATGTTTGTTACTCTTTCACGTAAAAACTACTGAATGGATTTGAATGAAACTTTACCACAATATAGCTTATACATCAGAATAACACATAGGATATTGGAAATCGAAATCCACGCGGACGAAGTCGCGGGCGGCCGCTAGTATTTAAATATGTTTATCCATTCCTTGGCTTCCATAGTACAAACTTCGAGCTTAGTTTGGGGCTCCGCAATTGGTGTGTTCGTCCAAAGAATTTATTTATGTATTACATTGTTAATGTAAACTAGCGCCAAGTTTACCTGCACGGCGGCGACTGGGGCGGGGTAGTAGGAGCCCGGCGCGATGGACGCGACGTACGCGCCCACCGCGCCCAGCAGCGTCTGCGCAGCCTCCACCGCGCCGTTGTACGTCACCTGGAGGGAATGACAATGAATGATGATGTTAATAGAAAGAACAAAGAAAGAAAGAAAACATATAGTTTTTGTAAGTGTTAAATCAACATACACCATAAGAGGTAGAGCTTAGTGGAACTTCCAGTCGAGTGAACCGCTCGGGGAAGTAAGTACCTCCACCTTACAAAATACCACAGTGAAATAGCACTTCGTAACTGTTCGTACTGTGCTATGGTTCTGCTGGTGAGTAAGGTCGCCAGAGCTCAGTTGGGGAGGGTCTTAAAGGGAGGCAACGCATTTGCGACCAATATGCGGTTATTGATGTCCATGGGCAGCGGTGGTAACTTACCATCAGATGATCCTCTTGTTCGTTTGCCTCCCTTCAAGATAAAAAAAAACATCAAATTAAAAATAACATTACGATAAACAACATATACGTAGGAAGAGGACGAAGCTCGCCGGCGCCGTGTTTAACACGCTTGGCATGCGATTGCTGAGGTTGAGCAACATTCATAGAGGCTGGTTATCGGATGGGTGATCCATTTTTTTTCGATCTTCCCCTCCCGCGGATTAGATAAACCGTGGGATTAGGGCTGTTGTTGATGCGCCAGATGTCTCAAGGGTCGTATCAGAGTGCGAGTGCGGGAATAGAGAGTGCATCTGTGCTTGCATAAATAAAATAAAATGAGCTGTTTTATACTGAGATGCTCTCATGCACTTAATATAATTAGCCATTTCCGACAGGTTAGAGGGAGTCAAAAATTATTATATTTCTTTCTTACTTTGGCTTGATGCACTACCGCGCGTCTTTGCTATTTCATGTTATCTAATCTTATCTCGCTTTTTCTTATTACTATTTCCATACATTAATCTCCTTAGTAAAGATACCACATCTGATAATAAAATGAGTGTTAATTAATTTACGGAAGTGGATTTGATTACAATGTGTGTTTTTTGTCTTGTTATTTTTTTTGATAGCCGTCTATTCTCAAACGAGCTCCATGGCGCAGTGTGAGCCTGCCATTGTTAAGTTAAGCAAACGCACGCAGAGGTCAGTCATCGGATGGGTGACCGATTTTCTTATCTCGAGCTCCTCCGTGCTTCGGAAGGCACGTTAGCCGTTGGCCCTGCGCCTGATCTCTCTACGGTCGTGTCAGATTGCTGTCTCACCGAATTATGAGAGGGAGGGAATAGGTATTGCACCTGTACTTGCACACTTACTTGTGCACTATAATACATCCTGCGTTCCTGGCTGATCGTAAGATCGACCGCCGCCATGGCTGAAAATGTATTATTAGGCTCGTATTAATAAAAAGAGCGTGAACTTGAGGTGCTATTATATATGAGAATGACATATCAAGTTCGCACTTAACTCTGAGCTGAGGTACTGTTTTATATGAGAATGGCATTCGCACTCAAGCTCGAGCTCAGAGTTGAGAGCGATTTATTAATACGAGCCTTAGTCTGAAATGCTACTTCACATGTTTAAGATCGCAACTTCAAACATCAACAAGCACCTGTGGATTTCTTGGCATGGTTCCCTCCACAAGGGTTACATTAATTATTGACGACTTTGTGGCACTAGTTTATTACTGTAATGTTACTGGACTTGCCTATGCGTAACCAAAATGTAAGAGTATTGTTACCTACATTCAAGAGTATTTGATACCTAGATAAAAATAAACATATTATTTACACTGTAGGTGTAAAAAAAAATATACCAACTATGATTTATATAAAACTAGCGGCCCGCCCCGGCTTCGCCCGTGGTACTTGTCCACTATTTAATGGATGATATTATACATAAAAACCTTCCTCATGAGTTACTCTATCTATTAAAAAAAACCGCATCAAAATCCGTTGCGTAGTTTTAAAGATTTAAGCGTTCATAGGGACATACAACACACATAGGGACAGAAAAAGCGACTTTGTTTTATACTATGTAGTGATACCCAACCCTGTGTGCAGTGATGGATTAACCCTTAATAAAATTAAGCAATTGCCTAGGGCACCACGTCTGGGGGGGCACCAGAAGAAGCACTATCCGTATGTCAAGATTCTAGTTGACATACGGATAGGGGGCCCCGCAGGCGTGGATTGCTTAGGGCAGGGCATCAAGTAGTCTTAATCCGTCACTGCCTGTGTGAACATTATGACATGTGTCATATTTAGTGCCAGCCTATTAATGTCCAACTTCAGAGCAAATGGCCTCCATCATTTGAAATCATGTTTTAGATGGGTTTTGGCTTAATCACCACGCTTGCCAAATGCGGATTGGTGATCACAATCCCGGGCTGTGTTCGGTAAAACCAACACAAATTTGTCCGACCCGGGAATCGTACCCGGGACCTCGAGACCACGGCGCGATATTTAAACCACTAGACCATCGAGGCGTTGTATCATATCAATCAAGTAAAAGTTAAAGGATTCCAGACGAAGATCGCGACAAAAAGATAACAGATAATGCCGGATTAAACCAACGTAGATCTTGGAAATCCGTGATACAGCTATTTATATCCGAGTTTATCAACAAGAAAGTGATAAGATCCATTCATATTTGACAAAGAGATTATTACGGAATTACATAGGTAAGACTATTTTTACAACATGTGTTATTTCATGTCATGTATGTCATGTTTAATCTTGAAAAAGAAACATTTGCGCATAGTAAATATGCATCTATCTGCATGCAACTTAGAAATAATTTATTTATTTTATCTGCCATTGCCCCTACTCTACATAAAGGGCCTGCCTTGCAGCTCACGGATTTGTTTTATTTAATGAAGGATTAAACTAAAGTAAACAAAATTGTTACATTGTGTATTTCACGAGGAAAGGGTAACTTTCTCTATTATTAACACTCATATTCAGACGCATCTATGATCGTGAGGAGCCTGTACTTTCAAGTGTATATTATAGATTGTGTAATAACAAGTTTGTTGCCCTGTTCTTGTCTTGTACTATTCTTCAAATGAAAGTATATTCTGTCCTAGTGATGTTTAAGCTATGCGGCGTCCGAGTCTTTTTGCCAAAAGATCGGTTAATCTTACAAGGCTCGCCTGGTTTGTACCAGCGCCCAACAACTCGTGAGCCTTTTTCAGAGCTCGAGCTTTTTTGAAATCCCGTGTTGTTTTGAAAGTTCGAGGTCTTTCGGAGACTCAAACTATTATAAGATTACAATTAAAACTGCTAAGGAAAGTAATTAACCAATTAAAAGTTATCAATCACTAATCCCTGTAGGCCCTGTGTATTTGAAGTAGGTATTTTAGAGTGCGTTAGGATCGTCGCTTTACAAACTTATCATTGAAATTATTATTTTGGCAAAGAGATGATTTCAGGGCTGTAGCTGAGGATGATCTTCTGTGCCTGCACAAGCAAGGGTCCAGGCGATCACTTTGGTCCTGAGGTAGGGAGGTCCTAGACCTAGACAAGTCTCCAGAGCAGCTGGATGTAGGTCTGCGCCTGCACGGACAGCGCTAGTGCGACGGCGTACAAGGCGGACCAGGCCACTGTACACCTTAACACCGGGGCGCTAGAGTCGATACTCGTATGGACACTCACGGGGTTGTAGCTCTCCTCCTGCACCAGTCTCCACAGCAGCTGGATGTAAGTCTGGGCCTGCACGAACAGCGCGAGTGCGACGGCGTCAAGCGCGGACCAGGCCACTGTGCACCTTAACACCGTGGCTTAGAGTCGACACTCGTGTGGCACACTCACGGGGTTGTAGCTCTCCTCCTGGACCAGTCTCCACAGCAGCTGGATGTAGGTCTGCGCCTGCACGAACAGCGCGAGTGCGACGGCGTACAGCGCGGACCAGGCCACTGTGCACCTTAATACCGGGGCATAGGGTCGATACTCGTATGGCACACTCACGGGGTTGTAGCTCTCCTCCTGCACCAGTCTCCACAGCAGCTGGATGTAGGTCTGCGCCTGCACGAACAGCGCGAGTGCGACGGCGTACAGCGCGGACCAGGCCACTGTGCACCTTAATACCGGGCATTAGGGTCGATACTCGTATGGCACACTCACGGGGTTGTAGCTCTCCTCCTGCACCAGTCTCCACAGCAGCTGGATGTAGGTCTGGGCCTGCACGAACAGCGCGAGTGCTACGGCGTACAGCGCGGGCCAGGCCACTGTGCACCTTAACACTGTGGCATTAGGTCGACACTCGTATGCACACTCACGGGGTTGTAGCTCTCCTCCTGGACCAGTCTCCACAGCAGCTGGATGTAGGTCTGCGCCTGCACGAACAGCGCGAGTGCGACTGCGTACAGCGCGGACCAGGCCACTGTGCACCTTAACACCAGGCACTAGGGTCGATACTCGTATGGCACACTCACGGGGTTGTAGCTCTCCTCCTGCACCAGTCTCCACAGCAGCTGGATGTAGGTCTGCGAACAGCGCGGACCAGGCCACTGTGCACCTTAACACCGTGGCATAGGGTCGATACTCGTATGGCACACTCACTGGGTTGTAGCTCTCCTCCTGCACCAGTCTCCACAACAGCTGGATGTAGGTCTGCGCCTGCACGAACATCGCTAGTGCGACGGCGTACAGAGCGGACCAGGCCATTGTGCACTTTAACACCATGGCATAGGGTGGATAGTCGTATGGACCTTCACGGGGTTGTAGCTCTCCTCCTGGACCAGTCTCTACAGCAGCTGGATGTAGGTCTGCGCCTGCGTACAGCGCGGACCAGGCCACTGTGCACCTTAACACCAGGGCACTAGGGTCGATACTCGTATGGACACTCACGGGGTTGTAGCTCTCCTCCTGGACCAGTCTCCACAGCAGCTGGATGTAGGTCTGCGCCTGCACGAACAGCGCTAGTGCGACGGCGTACAAGGCGGACCAGGCCAGCACTCTGGGCCGCGTGTAGGAGAAGCGGGCGTGCCGTAAGATGAGGCTGGATGCTTCTTTCAGCTTCTCGCCGAAAGTACGCTGAAAAATAATAATATATATCAATACATAGTATAAAACAAAGTCGCTTTCGCTGTATGTCCGTATGTATGCTTAGATCTTTAAAACTACGCAACGGATTTTGACGCGGTTTTTTTTAATAGATAGAGTGATTCGTAAGGAAGGTTTGTATGTATTATAATGTAGTACCACGGGCGAAGCCGGGGCGGGCAGCTAGTTATGTATAAATAAATGTCTGATTATATGACATCACATTACAAAACATTCTCAGTGGAGCTATTATAAATTATAAGAAAAATATTTTTGGGCGCTTTTTTCGGTGCAGAGTATGGTTGAAGCATGGCAAACAACGTCAAGACTAACAGTAATAATATTTACTGAAACTGGCTTTAAATATATCATTTTTTTTTTAAAATCAACCTACATAATTTAAACTAAAAAGTAAGTTTATTGTGAGAAAGAATGCGTCAAACATAATTCCTACTCGGACCAAGTAGGTAGTTGGCGGATAGCTGTAAAGACTTTTCGGGAAAGTTGTGAGGACACATGATCAAACACCAACGCAAAGACTTGAGAAATGTCACATGGAATTCCATGTTTGCAAGCCAAGCGTCAGCTGACGTTTGAAATACCGACACACTAACAATATAAGTAAGAACAATGCCGATTCGAATTGTATCGTGTGACCGATCATTTACACTCCATAGCATTACTGGTATTGGAATGCTACATAAACACGTGAACGATGAAAATGTACAAGAATAAATATTTATCTGAAGTAAAAAAAAAATAAGTGCCATTTTTAGTTGTCACTTTATAATTCAAGAACGGGTTCACCTACAAATGTATTGCTCTACTACGCTACGCATTCTAATCTATATCTCGATTGTTTATCAGTACATAATATTTAGTTGAATGAAAATTCATTGAACTAAACATTATAGATTCTATAATATTTAGTTCAATGAATTTTCATTTGCATAATGCAACATTGGCATAATATTTTTATTATCTTCTATATATAGAAGATAATAAAAATATTATGCCAAATCCTGGATCATGGTCAAAGCGGACCCCGTATAGAAACGGGTTAAACGAAGAAGAAGAATAATAGCTTTTATTTAACTAACACTGTATAAGGGTGTCTTTATCGATCACTTACCATCAGGAGCTCCTCTTGCACGTGTGCCTCCCGCTTACGCAAAAAAAAACATATTTGAACCTTACGCTTTTACAATAAAGTCGAAAATGTATGAAACTTAAAATCAGGCTCTGTTATATTGTTTACTTTTAATTTCTTAACGTTTTAGAGGCTCCGTCAATGCCATTATTAAACAAAAATTTTTGAACCTTACACGATTTTAATCAGGTCCAAAATCAATCAAAAGTACAATTCATGCCGGTCTTTTTTTTAATAAAATCGGCTTGTGCAAAATAGAATCTTGACTAACCCTTAATCGGATATAGGGAAAATAGTTCCCACCTTAAATCGAACCTTATGTCCTTGACTCAAGGTCGAAAACCAAATAAAAAAATTGGTCATGTTATGTCCGATATAGGGTTAATACAACCATACGTCCTAGGCGTGGCGTTAAAAACTAATAAAGAATTTAGTCATGTCACAAACACGATTTATGTGACATCATTATTTTCAACTTTATCCCATTACAATAAGGTCTTATATTATAAAACAGCATCCTCAGATATTATTTAGATTTTAATTTCTTAACTATTTTGAGCCTCTCTGGTCAACATATTGTGAACCTTACTCCCTTACAATAAGATCCAATTCTCACCTCCTTATGTGCCGGCTGGGGTTGCTTATCCTGGTTGTCGGAGAGGCTGGTCCGGCCCGCGTTGTACAGCGAGGAGCGTCGGTGGAAGTAGATGCTGTACTGCACGGCCGGCAGGCACAGCGCCCAGAACGTCGCCAGGATTTGAGCTGGGGGAGAAACAGTCTTATTCATATTGCAATAAAGTTGTGTAGAACTGCATTTGTTTAATTTGCTATTGTTTTCCAAGTTTTGGTTAGGACATTGCAGGCTTGAATCACCTGATTGTCCGATTAGAATTGTGACTTTGGCTTCGGACGGCACGTTATGCCGTTGGTACCGACTATGACCAAAAGGTCTGGCTTATCTTGTATGGGTTACGGAGGTCAGTCGTTTCAGCAATCGTTCCATAACCGATCGCTAATAACTAGGCCGGGCTATTCAGGATCAAAGTCGCAGCGTATCCTGAGCTCCAAGGCAATGGCTGAGGATGCAACCGGGAGAGGCGCTAGGATGATGATGAGTGATGTTACTGACAGACTCACCCGCGAAGGTGATGTAGTTGAGCTCGCGGAAGTCCATGAGCTTGTAGTGCGTGAGCAGCTGCGAGCTGACGCCGGACAGGAAGCGCCCGCACAGCGCCGCGATCCGCGTGTACGATGACACTCTCGCGTACTTTGATGCATCCACCTATAGACACACATTAATCCCATTTGTTAGTCATCCCTTTTCAATGAAGCTGTCGTCGTGGCGGATATTCCTTTAAGATTGACATCTTAACGATCAGTCAACTAAGCAGGAAATATCAATAGGGCATGTGTAGGTGTAAGGTTTAGTGCACTCCGGTGCATCCTATTAACACAATTTATATAAACTTTGTTGCATGACATAAAAATTCACAAAAAACGGACTTAATGCCTCATAGGAATACCTACTGTTTCACGGGGGCAGTGGGAAAATTATTACCAAAATTACTACAGCAATGCAAAGCGCACGGGACACTCCCGAGTCCCCCCCCCCACTCTCAAAATTCTTAGGGAGCAATTGGACATTTTACTCGCGAAGAATTGGAATTTCACACGATTGTAGGAGAGAACAGGCGCAGGGCCAACAGCCTAACTTACATGCTTGATATGTCTTTTACATATATTTATTTCTTTACACAATAAACAGAAAGTATAACACTGACCTTTGCGTAGATATAAGTGAGGTACGCGACCTCCGTGGCCATGTACAACCCGTACAGGAACTGCGAGACTTGCAGCCATTCTATACTGGACGTCCATAGCAGCACTGCGTACACGCTTATCCCGCTGAGACCTGGAATATGGACATATGAGTTTAACTAGTGTTACAAGAATAATTCCTTTCAATGGATCGGCTCTTGACTAGTGTGTCTATGCTCGACGCCCCACACTTGACCAGCGCAGCGGGAGGAGGGGGGAGTCAAGATTATGGTTGCTTCATAAGAAGTTGAGGTGCAGATGTGAAGTTATCCTTTCATTTCCTGCATATATCTCTAACATTAGCTACGTATAAACCATAGTGAAATAACTTTCTTTTTTACGTCCGGGGAAGGCAAACGAGAAATGAGGTTCACCTGATGGTAAGTGATCGCCATTGCCCTCGGACATCAACACCAAGTCGCTGATGCTGCTTGCCTCAAAACCCCATACCCTCTTCAATTGAGCACTGAGCAATGGAAAGGGGATCAAGATCCCTTTACACAATTCAAAATTGGAAAAATTAGAAGATCCCCTTGGGTTTAGTAAGATGATTCTAGTGGACCTATCAGACTAGGATTAACGTAACTTGACATAATATCAGAATGCACAAAACCTTTCTCGTCCTCTTACGACCGACACCAACGGCATGATCGTTGTACCTATTCATTATTCTATGGTTCTTATTGTACTCACCATATAAAATTGTTTGGTGTTTTTATTATTGCTTAATCCACTTGAGCAATAACGTAAGAATAAGATTACATTAAATAAGACTTATTTGGGAACCCAATTGGTGACGCCAATGTGCCTACTAAACAAGTAGGTAAAATAAAAAAAGTATTGTCTATTTACATCGTGTTTGGCTCATGTTGAGAGTTTTATCAGCACCAATCAACCTTCGAAATGCTTCCAAGAAAAAAGGAGACGGTTATCAGAGACTAATCTGGTTTTCCAGGAGGAAGCTTACGCCCTGACAAGAAGACGTCGGCAAAACTTTTATTCTAGCAATATATTAAGGTTTTAACAATGTCTGTCAACGTCCGAGGTATCTCAAAGGATATCATATCTTGCTAACTATGTATGTATAAAATCAACTCTATATACTCATTAATACAGCCGAAGCGTTTGATTGTTTGAACGCGTTCATTTCAGAAACTACTGGTTCGAATCGAAAAAATATTTTTGTGGTGGATAGTCCATTTGGCGAGGAAGGCTTCCAGCTATAATATAACACTAGTATGTGTGCGGAAACTGAAATCCACGTGGTCAGAGTCGCTGCCGGCCGTTAGTAAATAAATAAAATGTGATCATGGCAGCCTATTTGAGAGGATACGTACGACTTATGGGCGAACAGGATGGTTGAGCGATTTTATCTTGAACGATTCCATATCCATTCGCCAGTCAAAGCCAGCATACATGCTACAATGATTCTTGGCTCGACGCCTTACCGTTGCTTTTGCTAGGAGTCCGCTCCGCACTTAGACGACCGATTTGGTGTAATGGTTGGGAAGTTGACCATTACAGCAACAGGTCGCGAGTTGGATGCCCGCACAGTACAAACATTTGTACCATTGTACATGTCTAAGTATTTATAGTAGTGTGGATGTGCATATGTAACTCTATTTAAGTATATTTGCAATATCACTGTTGAGTCTGATATCTGCAACATAAGTGCTTAAGCTGCTTATCACGTCGCGACGGAGTCAGATCAACGATGTTAAGAGATAATGATTTTATTTTATTTATCTAACCTGAAGTCTTCTTCCTTGTTACCATCATAAAAAATATCAAAACCAAAATTATAAATGCCTTACTTATTCAGAAAAAATATAGTTCTGGTTTTAGCGGGGATCGAACCCGCGCTACTTCTCTGAAGAGAAACTGAGGGGCAGCTAAGGTTCTTTATTAGAGTATTAAATAAATGACCGATTAAGATGTCTGAAAATAAATTAACTAACTTGTTCATGTAAAATTTTAAGACTATATCGGACCATCTCATCGCTATAAATATCCAAACGGGGTTGAAAATAACCGCTTTTTCATATAGCAGTTTGTCAATCCTTTGTTTGCTTTTTATTACGAGCAACATTCAGGCTCAATGTGCGGAAGTCCTCGTATATATCAGGGAGAACGCCATGATCCGATAGTCGTTAAAGAGAGCGCTATATGTATTTTAATGTTGTTTTTCATTTTTATTTGTAAGACAGGAACGCAGCACAGCTAATGCGGCAGTGTAACTATGATGAAGCTGCATACTATATGCAGGTTCAAAGGAATACCAGTCAGGTGTCTTTAATAGGTACGAAACATCACTCAACACCCTGCTTGGGTGTTTTATTTGATTGCGATCGAAAGCGAGAGTGACTATCCTTTTGAAATGCAATGTAGCTATTACAGTAGAAGGTAGGTAGGTAGGTACTATCTTTCTATCCATGATGATGCTGGCTGCGTACCAACACCAGTGTGAACGATTTTTTGTTATTTTATTTTAGGACGCGATCGAAGCGCGAATATTTCTTATCGAAAACACATCTGACTAACACTTAAAGTGACCGGACCAACTCCGGGAAAGCCTGTTTTATAAACAGAAACCATGCTTAAGAATAAATGATGCAACTCTAAGAAAGAAAATATTGACGTTCTCTTAAAGTTAATTTAGCTGTTTCCTATTTAGCCAAATAAGTTTCAATCAATACTTCCGACGACCAATAAATTAGATGAATGTATGGAATGTTGATTTATAAAAAGTGTCTTTTAGGCAAAGTTCTGATGAAAGTGGCGATCCTATGTTTTCGCATTTATTCCCTACTAGCGGCCCGCCCCGGCTTCGCCCGTGGTACTTGTCCACTATTTAATGGATGATATTATACATAAAAACCTTCCTCATGAGTTACTCTATCTATTAAAAAAAACCGCATCAAAATCCGTTGCGTAGTTTTAAAGATTTAAGCGTTCATAGGGACATACAACACACATAGGGACAGAAAAAGCGACTTTGTTTTATACTATGTAGTGATTTGAAAATTCTAAATTAACAAAGAGTTTCCAAAACATTATAATACCTATGTAGAGAAATTATTCCATCACTGCAGACTTCAATCTTCATTCTTAAACAGTTTCAATTCAGGTTTCTATCTCACACGTTTTATGAGTCCTAATCATAGAGATAAAACGAAATTATATTATCCAAAATGCAAATAGATTAATTCAAGGTCATTTTAAGATTCTTACAGCCGAATATTATTTTTAGGTGCTTATTACACGAGCATCAGTTACAATTTATATATACTCCATACTTATTTTATAAAGAGGAAGAGTTACGGGAAGTAGTTCCCTCGGGACGCGGGTAAAACTTCGTGACGTGACGGGCCGCTAGTTTGCTATAAAAATCTCCATTGCTTTAAAAATTTGGTACTAAGTCGGCCACAATAACACGGTACTATCTTAGCAGCATTTTTCTTTTATGTACGCCGCTATAAATACGACTTAGCATAATGGTTATTTTCAGCAACAATTTTTTTTATGCATTTAAGCAGAAAGCATCAAAAATGTGCAGTCTACAGTATCAACAAGTATTGCTATAATTACTTTTTTAATATTTCCGACTTAAAAGATAACGATAAAGGCAATCACGTATCTCCCGCCTTATCCCTCCCTATTTCCGTTCAGTGAGTGTTTTCTACTTATTTAAACAAATGAGAAAAATTGGAAAGCAAGCAAAATAGCAGTCATAGTAAAAAAAAATAACAATAACATTTCTGTGTCTCAATTAAGTATCGGAGTCGTAAAATTTTGGTGAACTATGCGCAGCAGCTGTCGTCGATTTTGTTACTCTAATATCGATGTGAGTGTTGGGTCCATTTATATGTGGTCGTTTTCACGATAAAATAATAAGAGGATTTATTGCTAAGCACTAAGTTTAGTTCAGTTTCCCTAAAATGTAGATCAAGTCTAGTGGTTTAAGCACCGGGCCGTGGTGTCGAGGTTCTGGTTTCGATCCCCCGGTCGGGCAAAATTTGAGTCGGTTTTTCCGAACACAGCATCGGTTTGTTAACACTTAACACCAATGCAAACCAAAACCCATCTTTGTAACGAAAACATGATTTCAAATTATGGAGGCCTTTGCCCTGCAGTGGGACATTAATGGCCTGATACTTTACTGTTCTTTTAATATAAGTTTGTACAAAATTTTATTCCTATCAGCTCAGTACTTTCGGAGTCTATTCAATTCAAGCAACCAAAACAATCCATCAAATCATTCCTCGTTATAACCCGCGACTCCGTTCGCATTGCAATGTTTTCGGTTTCCGTACACATAGGTCAACCAGGCTACCCAACACATTTTTTTTTCAAATCGGACCTGTAGGTCTTGAGATTAGCGCGTTCAAACAAACAAACAAACTTTTCAGCTTTATTAGGTATTTAGTATAATAGATAATTAATTTAGTAAGTATAGATTTATCCCATTTTCCCATTGCTTAGTTATTTAAAATGTGAAGCTAGGACAAATGTCCAAAAAAGTCTTGTAGTTTACTATACTTCTTCGCTCATTTATTCAATTAAAAAATCTCTCTATATTTCTGCATAAAATGAAAGTTAAATAAAACTATCAAATAAACATTTGCCCAATGCATTAATTTCACATACAACATTGTATTCATAAGATCGAAATAAAGTATTTCCCACAGAAAAGTTAAATTATACGATGACAAATGTTTTTAATTGCTACAGTTATAACAACAAGCTATCTCGAGTTCTTAATTGGGTATATTGATAAAAAATACTACTGATGCAAGAAATCAATTGGCATGTACTAAGATATTACAGAAGGCAAGTCTATTTAATAATGAAGAAAACTTATGGTAAGCACAGTTGTGCATGCAATGTTCCTAAATGCATTTTGAACTTTAAACTCATGCATACTAAATTTGGAATTCAACAACTGACTATTCTATCTCCATATTTTCTCAAAGGCCATTGACATAACAATAATATTAATATTGAAATAAAGTCTTGAATTGAATGTTTGTATATTAAACAGATTAAAGACATGAATGATCTTTCACCAATTGTATATTTTGAAATCTTATGAATGTTAATTTGCTTTCATTCAATTTTGTTTATCTAGACTCTCTTGTTAGTTATCAAAGCTCTGATTCAAGACCAAGCTGTGTTTTAATTATCCTTGAACTTGTACAATTGGTAATTGACTCTTCTGAATTGAAAGAGAATTGGGATCCTCTTACTATTATTTTTCATGATTAATGGCTTCCTCCTAACCAATTCAGCAAAAGAGGAAAAAAAAAGGCCAATCTTTACAGTTGGCCAGGTAACCAGCATTTTTATAGTTCACAAGTGCGTAAAAAGCACAGGTGCACTCCCTATTTCTTCACTCTCATAGTTGAATGGGACAGAGATCTGATATGCCCATAAGTTGAAAGAGCGGGATCAATGGTTTTACATGAATTTCCCGGGCATCTGGGAAAATTAACTTACACAAGATGTCTTGCACGGCTATCACTAAGTTGCAACAATACAAGTCACTGAAGTGAAGCAGTTATTTCATAAAAATCATGATAATAGATAAACAACTTAAAAAAAAATAGGTACACTATTATTTTTACTAAAAAAAAGCTTTTAAAAATGGGTGACAGTGAAAAAATACTTGTTGAAGAGTAAATAAAAATAAATCAGGAAGCTACAGCACTACAAAAATTTGTAAAGCCACTGGCTGAAGATTTTATGTATTATTGATTAATTTAAAAGTATACTTACCAGACAATATTATAACAGGCTTGAATCTCAAGAAGTCTGTGATTAAGAAGACGACAACAAGCTGGGATAAATATGAATATGTTCCAACAGGGTAAACGTCACGGTTGAGTTGTTCCTCTGTGATGTTCCTCCACTCTCCAAGCAGGAACTCTGTCACGAAAGGCTCGGAAGGCCGGATCTCCCGCAATGTGCCGAAGAGGCACAAAACCAACGTCACTCTCAACCAGCCCTGCATGGCGCTATGTTACGAAATCTGTGAAGATCACGCGGAATAACTTAATGTTCAATGACACTAGTACGTGATCGAACACGAGACATAACAGTCTGCCGCCGACTGGACACTCCGCGTCAGACCGCGTTGCATTTAAGACTGAAAATGCTAACATCGCACATATATGTACGTTGCGTTAAGCGCCAAAACTTATGTAAGCGCGCTTTTTTCTAACAGTTCTTCATTTTCATTGCTGTGTAAAACAAGATCCACTTAACCTATACAAAGGACATGAGCGATGAGCCGATAGCTCTTATCGCTCATTTGAAACGTTAAATAAAGATTTGAAAACATCCGTAAAACTGTGAGCGACATGTATTTCCAACTTAAACGATTCAGTATTTTGTGATTTTCAGTATTTTTGACATTCTCCTGAAATTGTCAAAGTCAAAAACGTCATGACGTAATCGATTGTGGCCAAGATAATCGAACCCTCGAAGGTCGTCTTTCAAAAATATTTATTTCAGCTATTACCAAAATTTGCGAATTTTTAACAGGAATATCTGAACATTTCTAATATTCATAAAGTTTGATCTGTTATGTTCATTTACCATATTTATTTTATTATTTTATTGGACTCTCGGCTCACGGTACAATGTTTCCAATAATTTCTCGTCATTACTGTCAATGTCAAACTGACGTTCTTGAGTGGGTGTGTTTCACTATGTTTTTGTTGGTTGTCAGTTTGTCATCATAACATTTATTTGCATGATTTTTTCGTTTTCAAATAGACGAATGTTAACATTCATTGAGTGGCTGGCAGATTAAGATTCACTCATAATAAATGGAACATGACTTGCTTGACTGTGACTGTGTGAGACTGATAAGTTATCAGTTTATTGTGTTTGCTATTATTTTACGGCAAAACCAAAGGAATATTATAAACATGAAGAGTAAAAAGCAAAATATCAAATCTTGTTTAAGTTGTACGTATTGTGATAAAGAATTTAAATATGAAAGTGAGAGAAAAAGACACGAACAAAGTCATTCGCCACAGTTCGAGTGCAAAGTTTGTTCGAAAAAGTTCAGTTTCATGTAAGTTTCACATCAAAACACTTTCGTCGTTTTCATAACAAATTGACAATGCATGATGTTCCTTTATTGTAAAACAAAGGATATGGCCTATGTGCGTACTCATAGCAGGTGTATCATCTGTTTACAAAAACTGATATAACTTTACTCCCAATGAGTATCTAAATTCTAAATAAGAATAATGCTACTAGTAAAATATTCAAGAGTCAGGGACTGCTCTACTGAGTTCAATTTATTATTAAGTGGTAACCATTTCTTCTGCCTGTTTCCAGTAGTAGTTTTTTAAAACAGATGATGACCTATTCTTATTATTCTGTATTACAACTAAGACCACTCTAACGAATCCTTCAACTATGAAATATAGAAGAATGTGTGATAATGTGCATGCTCTCCAATTTTCAAGCCATTATAATTAATATTAAATTACTATTTTATTAATATTTTATTTTGGGGGTTCAATTGACTTTAATTTCTTAGAGGCAGTAACTTGTAGTGACTCATTTTCATACCTCAACTTATCATGTGGCAATTAGTCATGCTTAGGCATTTGAGATGAATATAATAACCTTGTCTATTTATAATTGCTGCACCTGGAATATTTTCTAAGGCTTTCATTGTTTTCCATATTTTATTTATATCTGGTCAGAGCCTGTTCATGTTTTAACATACAAAGTTTTCGGTACCTGTGCCATAATGCATTCTATTAAATTATATATTATTAATTTTTTTTTGGTTTTTGAAGTTGTTTTGAAGTGCTTTGGTATGAGTTGAACCACTTTTGACAGTCTGTGTAATGATTTATTTGATTTACATGATTGTTTGTATTATGGAGGTGTCCAAGACTATATTAATGAGTTGTTTGGATACATTACGTGCAACTTAAGTTTTCCTATAATTTGTCTATAGGTCAGCTGTTCGGAGACATGAGAAGCAGCATGAGAGAAAAGGATATGTTATGTGCAATGAATGCAACCGCAAATTCCGAGATGAATCACTACTCAAGAGACACATCAAATATGCTCACAAAGGTATGGAGTTGTTGATTTAATTAAATTGATATAGATTGCTCTTGTTTTATTTGCTACTTAAAAATTGGAATACATAAAAGTATATGTATACACTGTATGTGCTGGTCTGTAATGGCGCAATTTCTAGCGATATGTTTAGACATATCGCTAGAAATTGCTATCGCAAATGCTGTTATCGCAACTAACAGCTGTTCTATAACACGCGAATGGGTTTTGGACATAAGTTTTTATAATCCTTTCCAGGTTCCTTTGCATGCTCCAAGTGCGAAGCAACCTTCAGTAGTGAGCTGGCGCTTCGGTCGCACGCAAAGACGCATCGACCAGTCGCTGAGAGGCGGTACCAGTGCAGCTTCAACGGTTGTTCCAAGACGTTCAACTTCACACACCACTTGAAGCACCACGAACTTACGCATACAAATACTAAGCAGCATTACTGCAATGTTTGCGGGAAAGGTTTGTGGTTTTAAATGATTGTTGTTTATACTAATATCTCACTAATATAATAAAGCTGAAGAGTATTTTGTTTGGAAACGCTTATCTTAGGAACTACTGGTTCAAATGGATAAAATCTTCTTGTGATGATTGGTCCAATTATTGTATAGTTGGATAGCCGCGCCGCTAGTTTTGTGGAAAAGATTTTCTTTCCTGCTTTATTGGTAGGTCTCCCTTTTTATTTTCTCGAGGGATCTGCAATCTGTTAAAGATAAAGACTTAATTTGCGATATGACTTACGTGTCAATAAAGGATGTGGTGTGTACTGAGTTTTATACAACTAATATCTATATTTGATTCTATTCCAGGATTCATTCAATCTCATCACTTGAAAAGTCATAAAAAGACGCACGAGCCTGAAAATTGGTTATCGTGCGACATTCCAGGATGCAATAAGAGTTTCCCCACCGAATATGCTAAGAAGAGACACATGGCTACCCATGGTAAGAGGTTATATGTGTTACTTTATTTGAGAAATACGCTTTTTAACAACCCACCTGTCCGAGTGCCCAGTGGTGACTATGCTCATAACATAACCCTCCATCTGGGGCCTCCTTCCAGCATTGGACTGCAATAGTTAGATGATGATGATGATGATGATGACTATTGAATTATTTATGTATTTTTACAGATCGAAAATATAATCCGGAAGAAAATCCTTCGATAATAAAACCTTCCTGTGACATCACGGATTTGATTGAACCAGGTAACTTTTTCTTGTACATTATTAACATGATGGTTTTCTTTATAGTAGCCATTTTTTTTCTGTTGCAACCAGTAACTATAAAATGTAAAACACGATTAATTTTCAGACTTTAATTTGAATGGCGGACACATTCCTTACATTTGACGATTTATTTTCAGATACTGTGAAATGCTCGTCTTGTAAGCAGATACTACTCAGACAACATTATACTGAACACCTTTCCAACTGTTTGCTCAAAAAGGAGACTGAGAGAGGAAATATATTGGATAAAAACGACCAAGTTTTAACAAAATTAGAACCTGTCAAATTAGACTTTGACGACGACTTAAGTAGTTGCAAATCGTTCGTTGGCGGCTGTATTATAGGAGCGCATGATAATGTTACAGATAAATGCTTATGTGCCCAGATATCCGCCGCGTTACCCGCACATTATATAGAACCAACAGTTATAGATAACAAAGAAGAGCTTTTTATTGATAGTGGATCAATCAAACCTAATAGTGATAAGGCTAATGATTGCCAAGGCTGTGATTGCGCTGAATTTAAGAAGATTAATGAAGCAAATAACACTAAAGATGTTCTTCCAGAGATAGAATATAGAAGAGATGGTACTATAAGACTGAGGGATACGTTTGATTTAGATATCGATGTTGTGAAGAAGGAAGGTGTAGCGTATAGTTGCAAGGATGTGCTGGGTAATTGCATAGTTAGTGGAAATGGAACTATCGGGGAAGGTTGCTTGTGCGCTCGAATGGCAGTTGACGACCAACAGGTGAGCGCACAGGAAATAGAAGAATTAACTCCTTGCCCTAAAACACAGTGATATTAGATTTAAATAATTACATAGTGACAAGGTTACTTATGAAATTTTTATTTTATATTTTCGAAATGAAGTTATAATTAGCGTTTAGAAATTTTATTAATGCTAGCATGCAAGGATTTGTGTTCTGCTGGTTACTTAATATGGTTTATAAAGTACTCAATTAATTAAATATAGTGACAGTATTGTATTAGGATTGTTACTGTTACGTTTTATGATAATTAACTAATTAAGAGAAAAAAATACCACTATTTATGTATTAACTTTAAATTTATTTACAACGTAATTCTTTACAATTTCAACCATTTATACAAAATATATCTTAGTTAACAAGGACTACTTTAATTATTATATTACAATCAGACCTCACTTCCGCACACTACCGCTAAGTTAAAATATTTTAAGTACGAATGGAATGTCTATTATCTGCGAGTTATCACATTATAGCATGGCAGAAATTCATTTCATTCATCACATGAAGATTCATATTACTTTACTCTTAACGAATTCACCGACTCGAGGAATAATTTCGATAAAATAATTATAACATACATTTAGCTATGGTAACAATTTAAAATAGGATATACACTTGTGTTTAATGTCATACAGTTGAATCATCGAAAAGAGATTTCCAGCTCAATGCGTCACGTTGCACAAAATATCGAAGCAATAAATAAACCTAAGACCTCAAGATGACATGACTCTTTTCTAGATTGACTAGTCTAATAATATTATCGACATTAACAACAATAATATTCTTTAGTAAGTAGGTACTATTTAGTTTGCGTGGAATTCGAATCCACTTAGAAAGTTAATAAAATATTATTATCCAATAGGGAAATATTGCATTTACATAGTTGGTAAGGATGAAAGTTCTGTATTTATAATGTATAATTTTGTTGGACAGTATCAATAGCATCACAGGATATGAAACAGCAAATATACAACCTTAAAGCCTAATTAAGTACGCGAGTACTACGCTTCGAAATTAAATAATATGTTTCCGTTTAATTTGCGATTAATAGGATCGTCCGATTTAACTGTCCTATCTTTTGATGAATCACTTATATCGTTGAGATTTTCACTGTTTTCACTTTCGAAGGCTTTTATTTCTTTAAGTGGTTTGACCGGTAGGACACTGAGGGTATCTTCGGGAGCAATATTGGATTCAGTCGCCACAGCTGCTGGTGTAGTAGTTGGAGTAACTACAGCCTCAGTACTGACTTCAGCGTTTTTGTTCTCGTCCAAATCGTCCGTGTCTTGCAAGAAAGTAGATATCGGTGATGTTTCTGGTTCTGATTTAGCTGTGCTTACTACATTGTCTGCCGCTATGTCAATCGCAGATGTCGTTGAATCCATTCCGTCTTTCGATGATTCTTCTGCAGGAGATTGATTGTTCATTACATCACTAGCTTGTGTTGTTGCCTCCACAACATTTTTGGTTTCCTCTGATACTACTGAAACCGCTTCGTGATCCTCAACCTCCTTTTCGTTTTGTGTATCGTTTAAACTTACTGGTTCTAATTCGGGTTCATGAACTTCATGGAGGCCTGGATTTTCCGCTTCTGGCAAGAAGGGATTCATATCAGGTTCGTGTTCTGAGTCTGACTCTGCGGACTGCCCGCTAATGCTGTGATTGTGAGTGGCATTGGTGATGTGACTAGGAATTTCGTATATCGTAACTTTCAGGTTATTGGAAATGGTCGAACCCTGATTTTCGTCAGTGTCTGGTGAAGATGTAACTGCGGATGAAGTTTTTGAAGATGTTTCAGTCACTGCAGAGTCATCGGTGTTTGTCATTGTTGGGTCTTCACTAGGGTTTGTGGATATTTCTTTGATAACTACTTCTTTGGCACCTTCAGGTTCTTCCCAAACTGGGGCTGGATTCGTAATCACAGAGCTTGTTGAATTTTCTTGAGTTGTGTCTGATACGTTATTAAGTTGCTCGGAAACCTTGTAAATGTATTCACTGACGGTAGTAGTTTCCACTTCTGTCATAGGCGTTGTTTCTGATTGAACATCTTTTTTGTTTACATCAATCATCACTTCTGATGACGATTTTGCGCTCTCTTGAACATTTTTGTTTACTCTCCTTTTTTCCGGTTGTTCACCGTCGTCATAGTCGTTTGTCATGCTGCCGTACAGGGGAACATCGTCAGAAGACCTAATGGTTGTGCCTAAGCCCATGTAATCAGGTTCACTGTCGGAGTCGCTGTGAGTCAATTCGTTAATTTTGCTTACGGACGTTTCCGTTGTCTCGTGCTTTTCCATTTTATTCATATCACCCTCATAGGGCTCTTCAGTTACTTTCTCCGAAAGCCACTCGGATTCTGTTGTTGGGGAGGTTTCATTCTGCATCGAAGAAAAATCCGGCATTAATTCAGTGCTGGTGTGTTCGCTGATAATTGATTTCGATGCGCGGTTGTAATGCGTATTTATTTCATCAAATGTGATTGATGAGCTATCATCTTCTTTTTGCAACATCATTTCCGTAGTTGTTTCGGTTTTTTCACTTGGAGCCTCTACCTTAATAGCCTTAATTAGGTTCTTGTCTTCCTGAGATGATTCGGTTTGTTTATTAATAGAATAAACTGTAGGTGTTTCTGGCGCAATAGTTGTCGGTGGCTCTGTTGCGTTTACTATTTGACCAATCATAACAGCTTTATCGAGTATTGAATTAATCGGCTCAGTGTCATTTTTAGCTTGAGAACTTAACACCAATAAGCTTTGATCAACTGTGGTAGCATCTGTGGTGGTCGGAGCAACGGCATTGCTTTCGGTGGTAGTGGGCATATCATTCGATAAAATTTCGTTTAAGTGATCAATTATACTATTACCCGCATTGCTCTTTTGAGAAGGTTCCGTCATAGCTTCTATATTGTTTCCGAATGATCTCTGCTGTGTTATATGGTAGCTCTCGCTTGCTTTATTACTTGAATTTGTATCTTCTAACCAATCACTGTCAGTTTGTTGCTCAGAAGTTCCGGTTGTGGTTTCTACATTATGTTCAATATCTGTATAGAAGTGGTTGTGGTACGATGTAGGATTAATTTCTGTGATTTTTGGTTCAGACATATGGTTTTCTTCGGGTCCATTTTTCTCCGAGTCGGTTTCTGTTTCAGCTAATTGTTTGTGTTCAGATTCCTTTTCGGTAGATGAGTCTTCTTCAACGGTTGGTTCCGCGGTCGGTTCTGGCTTAGGGTTTGTTTCGATAGTTGAAATAATTGCTTCATGTTCGGAAGATCGATCAGAGTCGGGATTCGGTTCAGCTGTAGGTTCAGCTGCTGGTTCACCAGACTGTGTTAAGTCGGCAGAAAGTTTGGTCTCTGGTTCGGCAGCTGGTTCAGCAGAGGGCTCTGCAGTTGGTTCAGCAGAGGGCTCGGCGGCTGGTTCGGCGGTTGGCTCGGCAGATGGTTCGGCTGCAGGTTCGGCGGATGGTTCGGCTGTCGGTTCGGCAGATGGTTCCGCTGCTGGCTCAGCTGACGGTTCCGCGGCTGGCTCAGCAGTTGGTTCAGCAGCCGGTTCGGCAGCTGGTTCGGCAGCGGGTTCGGCGGCTGGTTCGGCGGAGGGTTCGGCAGCTGGTTCGGAAGTTGGCTCGGGAGCTGGTTCAGCGGCTGGTTCGGCGGCTGGTTCGGCAGATGGCTCAGCAGTTGGTTCAGCGGCCGGTTCAGCGGCCGGTTCAGCAGCTGGCTCAGCGGCTGGCTCGGCGGCTGGCTCAGCAGTTGGCTCCGCAGCGGGTTCTGCGGCCGGTTCGGAAGTAGGTTCAGGAGCTGGCTCGGCGTTCGGTTCGGCAGTTGGTTCGGGCGCAGGAGATTCATTCACATCACCAAAGATGTGCGAGTGGTGAAGGTCCAGCTGCGCTTCCGTTGTGGTGGTATGCGACACGTGTTGTGTATCTGTCCAGTCGTAGACGTGGTCGTGCTCGCTGCTCACGTGTACCGATGTCGAGTCGGTTTTCTCTTCGTCTGGCACAACTCGTTGTGTGGTCGGGTTAGAATCGAGAGTAAGAACACGGAATTCCTTTTGTTTAGTAGTAATGTCGTCGGGTTGTTCAGAAGTTTCGTCGAAAATATTCATACACTTTTTCGGGTTCATCATATCCAACATTTGGCCTCTTGGACAGGTGCAAGTGAAGTCTAACGTTCTCTCGTCGAACTCGCAGTCATATTGACAGTCGTTTTTCCCGATCTTACATAAATCTAAGACATATCGTGAAGACATAGTATCTTCTGCCACGTGGTAGGTGCTGATCATTCTGCTGTTTCTGGCGAGATATTCGTTCAAATTTGATTGAAGAGATTTTGCGGTCATAAGGTCGTCGATTGGTTGAGCGTTAGTCTTTGGATTCCAGTGGACTCTGTAGGTTACGATCAACGATCCTTTCCTGCAAGAAAAATAAAGTAAGTTAGTAAATGGCTCTCAAAGCATTCAATCAGTGGAGCAAGAAATAAGTTGATCTCCAACCTTTTGATTAAAATGAAGTAATAAATATTGCATGTGAGATTTTACAAATGCTTAACCTTCCAATTACCGTGATAGAATTCTAAGCCTTATTTACCTTATATTCAAAACTTCTACAGTGATGTCTTGGTCGCCTCCCAGAGTGGTCCTGTCGAACAGCGCTCGTTTGAGGGACTCGCTGAAGATGGAAGCAAACTGTCGGTATTCTGGGCTCTCGGGGTCTTCGAATTCCGGCTTGAATTCTTCATTATCAATCTTCAGTTCACCTTCCACTGTCCTTGGAACTGCAATCATTAAAAATTATGTGTAAAACAACCGCGCGAATAAAATAACGTAGATTTTCAATAATGCTTATTAAGGAAATGTTTATTTTTTTCACCATATGAGCTTGGAGTCTTGGACTATTCACCTTTTAAGCTTATCTTCTCAATACTTAGAATCGGCATATACTTTTATGATTTCTTTTAAAAGCACGCGTATTAGGGTTGAATAAAATAATTATAAAAACGAAGTTGATAAAATACATACCGTACATTGACGCGTCGCCCACCTCATCCGATGCCAAATCTTGTCCCATAGAGTTATCGCGACCTTCATCGTTTTGTGTGTCGATAGCTGGCTGCGTCGTGGTTTCTTTGTTTTCATTGCTGCTTTGGTCGTGGGCGCTGTGATCGTGGCCGCTGTGATCGTGGCCGCTGTGGTCGTGGCCGCTGTGGTCGTGGCCGCTGTGGTCGTGGCCGCTGTGGTCGTCCTCGTCTTCGGAGGCGCCAATGCCGCCGAAAGCGCGTGCAGAGCTGATCGATGTGTTGTATTGCTCCAACGTCGTTGGAGAGTTGCTGAACAGAACGCCAGCTGGAAAGTATAAGAATGAATGTTAAGGTATATATTATATATTTTTTTATGTTTAAGTCGTCAAACGAACAAGAGGGTTACCCGATGGAAAGTGATCACTGCTGCCCATGGACATCAACAACCGCACAAGGGTTGCAAATGCGTTTCCCGCCCTTAAAACCACATTCCCTCCCCAACTGATTATTTTTATATTTATTAAGTAACTCCTTGTTTCTCTAGCAGATTTATAGAAATCCAGACTACGACTATAACCCAAAAACAAGGAGAAAACTTTCTCGGCTTCTTAAAAAGTTTAATTTCTAATAGTGTCTAGCTTCAATTGATTAGTTCCGCGTCAAAAGGTGCTATTGTTTTGATAATTACATTAATTTGCAGCTGTCGGTTGATTGACGATATTATTATAGTTTCTATTTCTAGCTAGCTATCTGGTGCTGTTTTGCTATGGCTCATTTGTGTCAGGATATAATGAAATCGTTGCTGTGGACCAACTGAGAGAATCGATTGCACTGAATATGTGAAAGTGGAGAAGAACTCAGCAAGAAATACTGTTTCGATACCAAGTAAATAATTCTTCTTAATCTTAACTGGACTGGTAATATGACCAAATCTGTCTGGTTTCCCCCTAAGGATTACGAAGGACTAATGGCAGTCGCTTCACTGTAATAACCAGACTCGCCAAATTCTGGTCAAAGCGGATCCAGGACATAAATGAGACAAACGCTAGGAGGAGGAAAACGCTTGGTAGACAGGTAATCGCCGCAAGGAGGGCATAAAGGGCTTCATATGGCAACGCTCTCTCCTGAGGTAGTAGGATATACTCCTGTACTCCTGAGCCCGACACACAGCCACAGGTTGATCTAGCCTGCGGCTATGATGCGTAATAATATACGCTTTTTCGATAAAAGATAAAGGTCTTCTTATGGCGGCTTATTAATGTTGCAATTATTGGGATGTTTTGATTGATATCCGTTTGTCTATTGTGTGTGTCTGTTGATGCAAATAATGGTTTAATCTTTTTATCTATGATACCTACATAGGTCAACATAGTATAGTATCTACGGGCAGGGCCATCTTTCACCTATGAGGGGCCCTGGGCACATGAGCCTTTCAACCTCTTTTATGGTAAACGTGGGGCCCCCAGAATCTGGTCTGGGGGCCTCAATCGATAGCGGGGCCCTGGGCACGTAGCCATTACCTCCAGAAGAAAATAGATATAAATAAAAAAATAAATATAAATATCACAAGTACAACATCACATAATTCACAACATCACATTTGATCTGACTCCGTTTTAAGTAGCTTAAGCACTTGTGTTACAGACATCAGAATCAACAGTGGTATTACAAATATACTTAAAAAGATAAATATAACACCCAGACCAGGACAAACAGACATGTTCACGCACACAAATGTTCGTCCTGTGTGGGAATCGAACCCGCGACTTGTATGTTGCAACATGTTGACCATTACACCAAGCGGTTCGTCGGGGAAAGACGGGCCTGTCTACGGGTAGGTACTCTTCCTGAAAATATTAGGCAGGCGCCGAGTAGAAGAGCATTTAAGGTTCTTGTCCATCACTTCCTAACTAATTCTTGCGCATCATCGTCCACCGTTTCCCGTACTTGATCTAGCATCATTCATCATGTATACTTCTTTTCTTTATAAGTATATGTATAGTTGTATTTTATTATAAAGTATTTATCTTTTTATATAAAGTTAGTTGTGTATTTTTAATGTAGTATGTTGTATGTTAACTAGTTAATAATTGTTATTTTTATTTCATTTTAAAAGCACTACCTACCTACTGACTATCTGTTTTGCCCTAAGGTTGACTGGTAGAGAATGCCATGAGGCATTAAGTCCGCCTTTTTTCTTATTTTATTTTGTGCAATAAAGTTTAAATAAATGAATACTTACTGGCTGCAAGCACGATGAGCGCGACGATGGCGGCGACCACGAGGCCGAGGAGGGTCCAGCAGAGCGGCCTCTTGCAGCCGCCCTTCTCGCCGCGTTTGTCCGCAGTCACGTAAAGTTTCTCGCCTCTGGAAATAAATGAAAGAGTTCATTAGAATTAGCTTTTTAATGTTCGTCAAAACATCACACATAATATAATAAGTATTATATGTAAAAAGGAAGACTTTGCTTGGTTTTAATAAATAGGGCCAAAACTAAAGGACTGATAATAAAAAATCTTTTAACATTCGAAAGCTACATTAGCCCCGAGAAACTAAGGCTATTGATCGTTTTCAAAAAAATGTGTTTGTAAATGTCATGTTTAGGAGTACGTGCGAAGCTGGGACGAACCGCTTGTTACAATTAAAGATGTTGAGAAAAAAAAACTTTCAGTAGGTACGAATTGATGAAGATCCAGCAAATGCGCTTCAAAAAGCGTATTTTTTATGAGTGTTCTTTAATATATGCTTTTTGTTTCAATTAAACATCCAGTACAAATAAATATGTGGAGCCATCAACAGCGGCGTTAAGCCTTGTTTTTTTATCTTTAAAAGTAAAGACTATGTTAACCTCTAGATAAGACCCTAAACGGTTGGGAGTTTAAGTTGTTAGATAGATAATTTGTAAAGTTAAATTATCTATTCACCAAGTACTTTACAGTAGTGTTAGTCCATGCGTTTTGTAAAATGATGAAGACAATCTAAATTGACGGCGATTCATCAGCAAATGAAATGAACGTTTGCAAACCTTAAATTCAATCTAAAAGAGTTCCTTTATTTTGTTAAACAATTTGGTGTTATTACAATTTTACTACATTAAGTATTTCCACAAAATCATTCAATAATAAGACACACATGCCTTCTCTACCGTCATTTGCATCCCATACCACACAGCGCGTGACGCGCCTATCAAGTCACAACGTCCACAAAACTACATACGTGCATTTGCCCGAACAGACTATTGTCAGAACGTGTAACCGCTGTGTTTATCACTATTCTATTCAATCCATTCTAGCTCCATTTCCACTCTTATATCTAACTCAATAAGGTCTGAAATCACCGAAACAGTTTAAACATTTATAAGCTCGTCAATATTCGTTGCACCTATGCAAATAGGCTGCATGCTTTAAGTTTTTTGAAGGTCAAGGCAGGAAATATTTGAATGTGGAGGCTTACGTTTACTGACATTCTTCAATTTCGATTGTTTCAATTTAAACTTCTATTGATTGAACTTAAATATTGGTAAGCAGCACCTAAATTTCATAATGTCTCCTTATGTAAATGTCATAAACGTACCAGCCTCTCATGATTCCTTATAAGAAGTCATGGTAACTGTACTCTTGATATTATTGGAGGTCACGTTTTTACGTGCCATTCTGATTGATGCAACGTCAATCAGGCTGAAATTCGCACGCTTGCAACAGCTTTAACGACGTGGGACCGTTGAAACCTTTATTGTTGTCTCTTTCGTTCTTGGGCAGTTTCCCGGGTATGTGATAAGGATAGATGTCTAAGGTGCTATAGAATACGTCGGTTATTATAAATCCATGAGTCCCCGAGGCGAGGTGAGCGCGGTCGGGCGGTCGATGCCCCGCGCTTTGTTCCTGCGCTGGCGCTCCCCCCTCCGAGCGTACGTAACGTTCCCCCCCACGCGGAACAATCGGCTTTGCTATGGTCCCCAGGACTTTGACGTGGTGTGAAGTTTCATGGAGTGTTGTAAAGATTTTCAAATTCAACCGAACTGAAACGACAGCTCCTATTTTTTCAATCGCGTTTTTACCTTTGTACGTAGATTTTTGTGTATGTTACAGTTTCATATGCTCATGATCTAGGACCCTACATATACCAAAAACCATAACTCAATTAAAATTGACATTATAGGAGACTCATTTTAATAAGTTTTAATTATCAGCTAATCTTAAGATCTTAAAAATTCTGTGATTACAGCAAAAAATCTCCTTCAAATTAGTAAAAACATAACAAATTGTGTTTGCCTCGGTTGATTTGTGGCTACGGTTGACCCACATCCAGCGATCAGTGATCACCACGACTCATTGAGCAAGCGCTATCTGATGCTATTCATGTTATGAATGGCTCCAAATATCACAGTGTCATTTCATGTTGTGCAATACCACAATGAAACTAGAATTACGATGAGGTGTTAAAATACATGATTGACAAATACACCTACGGTACAGACAGCAGCAAATTAGACGGAGCACAGGATTTTGTAGCTACTTTCCTTATGTGAGGGACATAAGCGCTATTATAGAACTGCAAGTGATTACCATGAAGTGCGGCTGACCGTACCTATGTACATCAGCGTGAAAAAGTATTTGACAATGGAATACATTCAGTCGATGTGTTGTTGTTTTGAAATATCGAAGATTTCTTAGCACGAGTTTGGTGAATGTTGTTTACGTACAAAATTAGCCATTGTAGATTGCAAACACGTGATTTTGGTGGATATGAATGAAATCAATATAAAATATGTAATCTGAAGTAATTAAGCTTATTTTTAGAGCATAATCATATAATCAATTGATAAAATATTGGATTTACTTCCATTCATTAGATCATTGGCGAGGGAAATGTTATCGGTATCTTAATAATTAGCATGTAACAGGTTCATTAATAAATTGTTAATATTGTATGAATATTGTAACGTTTCACGTATAATTCATCTTCCTGAAAACATAGGTATTATTTAATAAGCAGGAAATGAAGAGATTGAAATACCTACGTACAATTTAGAAACAGTCGTAAACCTGTCATATTTGGAAGTGTAATCGGATAGCTATTGCTTGCTATTATGCAGTGTTAGCCTTTTATAGTTATGTGTTAGAAATGCGGAATTGAGGTTGTAAAGATTCTAGCAATATTGCCTGTGATGACGATAAATAATGCAAGTCTGTGGGTTCATTGAAATAGAAAAGCATATTCCACTTGAGTACATATATTATTACTACAAACTCGGTTTCAGAAATATTTTTTGGTAGAATGTACGTAAAATATGCTTATTTATTGAGGAAAGCTTGATGCTCTTATATGTATAATGCTACTACTAATAGTAGGTACTCGTAGTAGAAAATCAATGAAAAATTAACAAAGAAAATATGCGGCGCAATAGCTACTGGCTAACTTTAGGTGTAATTTATCAGTCATTAATCAATATTGATTGATTACCATTAGCAGATTATTGCCTCAAAGGAAGTAATTCATTAGCAGAATACTTATGACGCTCGATGTATAGCTAGGTGATTGAAATATATAGATTGTTGCCTGAAACGAAGTTGCAGGTTGCGCAACGGAATTGCTTACCATTCAGCCAAGTCCGGCTGAAAGTTAGGCAAACAAGGATTAGCGGCAACAAATAAAGCGTTTAACCGTTTTCTGAGTAGAAAGCCAATGCATATTCAAGCTAGTGACAACAAAACAAAGTGAGGACTGAAAGAAATTCACAACAATGAGCAGAGACGCGGCCGTGACGTGTGCCTTGGTGGCGAAAACAACGTTAGGCGACAACTTCCGAAGATTCAAGTCCGTTTCAGGAATTTCAAACAAAATGTGGTGGAGAAATTTTATTTCTTGATTACTCTCGTAGCTATTGCTAAGGTCTAAATTCTGAATGAAATGTTATCTATAACTACTAATCTGTATTTATCTAATAAAGCTGAAGAGTTTTGTTCGTGTGTTTGAATGCGCTAATCTCAGGAAGTACGGTTCGAATTGAAAAAAATATTTTTGCGATGGATAGTCCATTATTCGAGGAAGGCTTCAAGCTGTAGAAAAATACTATGTGTGCGTAAAACAGAATTCCACGCGGACGGAGTCACGGGGCGGCCGCTGGTAATAAGGCATTTTTTTTCTGACCGGAATGTGTTAATGACGGAAGGAATAATGTACTGAAAATATTAATATTCTATTCTTTTTGATCAATTTACTTTAAGGGTCATCGGTATATAAATCTTAGAAGTCAACTATCGTTTATATAGGTATCATTTGTATTCCAATAAGAAAATCTTTGTGTTTTTGGACTTCCATACTATTTCAAACTTGAATGTTACAAATGTTTTTCTTTGCGTCGCCTTGGTCTACCACTTTTCCTTTTGGCCTCATATCTTTCATGATGTTTATGCTTAGTGTGTGTTCATTTACATAAGCCACTCGTGTAGAGTTAAGTAGCTAACACGTTCGCAGTCGTTTAGGTCATCAGCGGGCAAACAGTTAATTTCTATTGGTCGTTTTTGTCTGTTTTAAGAGTTATTGTTTAGTGAGAGACGTGGACCAAAACGACTATTGTTACGTGTAACGTGTAAGTAACCTAGTTAGGAAGGAAGGAAAGTATTCGTATTAAGATTATGTTTGAACTTTTAACTTGTTGCAGTGGATTTTATTTTTCGACGCCCAACACACTCGTGTACGTCACTAAAAATTCGGCAAACAAATAAAGAAAATGGTTCCGAATATTACTTTTAAAAGACTTAAAAATTACATTGTTTTTTTTAATTAATTTGGGCAGAAAGTAGAAATTAATGGACATAATCCAAGCCGATTATAGAGAGATTTCTTCGTCAAGACCAAAACCTGATACTGTTAGTGTTGTGTGCCGTGAAAATGTGGGTGACAATTTAATAAGTGACGAGTTGGGGGTATCGGAAGAAAATTCACAGCGGCGCCCGAGCAGACGACGCCCCGCATCACCAGTCCGCTTGCGACCACGGCTGTTGTAACGCAGCCGAAACGTCAAGCAGTAAGTAGTATACATATACTACATAATTAATATCGCGTTTAGTCCCGTTAAATAATATTAGTGATTATAGAGAGCATTTACATACCTACTGTGTGTACCTATGTAAAATATAACATACACCATTGATCGTCGGTAGCACAAACAGAGAAAACAAACATCCAACACACTGTGCAAATCTGCATAGCCACATCTTCACTACTGCAAGGAGTGGAGATGCGTCGTATTATGCAACCAGTTGCATAACTTGCGACCTCTTCCTATGTTTCCGGGCGTCAAAATAATACGACAATGGCCGCCTCAATATATTAGCGCGAGCGAATGTGAAAGTTCACGCGTGGGTACCGCATTATTTCGGTAATTAGAATGTTCATGTCAGAGCCGATGTATAAGCGAGTAATTGGTTGTTAAAGACAGCTGACTGTCAAGTTATCTGTATTCAAAAGGCAATGGAACAAATAGCTGAGGAGGAGACATACAGTTTGTCAAGCGTAGGAGGGTTTTTAGAGCACGTTTTAGTTGTAGTTTTATATGAAACAGAGCTTATCACAAGTGCTAGATGATTATTACCTACAAGTTTACTAAAGAGTATACTTGTGATAACTAATATAAACACTTAATTTGACTACACACACAGTTGTTATTTTAAGATTTAAACCTAAAGATACGATAACTATTGTTTTACGAACACGGTCATTTCCAAAGGAGTTTTTATTTCTTAATCCAGTTTTATGAATTATGCATCTATTACCAATTAAATTGCATGTAGATTGCTTTGACCAGGGAAACATTAATGTCTTACGTGGAAAAAAGGCATTATGTACTGTAATCGATAAGCCACTATTCACTATAATTGCAGGGCAAACGGGGCTGATCAATTACTTGTGTGCGAGCAAAGCAATACAGGATGTTGTAATGAATTCATTTCCAGTCAAAAGAAAAGAGCTCAATCATGAAAAGGAAACAATTTTGTAAGTGGACGTGTCAATACCGCGTGTTAGGTTAATTATTGGGTAGGAGACCTTGTGCCTGTCAGTTTTCTGGCTAGAGTCGTCGACCTTTGGTTTTGGTACTTTGCAAAACTTGAAAGCTACTGTCTATAATTTTTAAAGCTGCATATTGTTTGGTGTCATGTTTCAGATGATTTCTACTATCGTACATCAGTTTTCGTGATCTACGAATTATTTTACAGTTATACAAGATTTTCCGTCATAATATTTTAAAGGGTTGATTATCCGAGGAGCTTTATAGGTACTATGCGTCCTGTTGAAGTAGGTACATATTTTTAATATTAGGACCGTGGTCCCAGTTCTTTCTGGTCTCAGTCGTCTAAAACCTCTTAATATTAGAAGTAGTGAAGTTGAAGTCTTGGGTCGACGTCCTAGTTTCAGAATGTACTTTGCAAAGGAATTTCGTTGTTAATCAAACTGTAAATTAAATCTATGCCTTTGTCACGGGTCTGCCTGACCAAAATAACGAAGAGGTATATGATGAGTTTAGTTTTAAAAATAAATTTTGTATAACATTCAGCTAACGCGTGGAACGGTGATTTGCAATTCTAAAACCATACATTCGGTGTTCCGGATGGATACCTGAGCGAACAGTTGATGGCTTTTGGAATTTAGGACTCAAGGCCACATTATGTGACGATTCGCAGGCGGTATATTACATTTTAATGATTTGACACGGCGCGGCGTGTTGTAAAGTTCAAGCCTAATTTACAAGAGCCGATCATAATGAATAGAGATGTAAAGAATTAATCGTAATTTAAAAGTTGCCGTCTTAATGGTTTATTTATAAGACTTATCACGTTTCTGCTTTGTCACACTTTATTATACCATTAAAATGTCAGATGAAGAACATTTTTATTGTTCATTAATATGTTAGAAGTAATTTTGTCACTTGTCCTCTGTTTATTTTATTTCATACTGGCCAATGAGTTGACATGATATAAAAAAAATAATAAGACTCTTTAAGAGACCATCATAACATTCAGCAAGAGTACTGTGTTACAGCACCCAATTAGTACTACGTTATTTTTTATATTATATTTTATTTATAAAATATACCACAGATTACAATCCAAAAATTACCTTTATATTCTAGATCAAAAATATCAACTCAACGTTGACAATTTTGACCTAGAATATGTGTGACTTAAGGACATGCAATAAAATTAGAATTAGCAAGAACGAGTCTGTTAAACGTGTATGTGTTTTCATAATCAGCAAATTTCGTCCCTGAGCACACCGGTAATGTGCAGTTGTTCTACAGGTTATGATGTGACATTGGACGTGAGCATTAAGTGGTTCCTTTGCGATAATATCCTTACTAATACGTAGTTTAGAGGTTGGCGGAAATGCCTATTGGTATACGGTTAAATCATTAAGTTGTTTAAAGTATAGTAAAGTATCAGCCTATTAATGTCCCACTGCAGGGCTTAGGCTTTCATCATTTGAAATCATATTTTCGTTACAAATATGGGTTCAAGCCTTATCACCACGCCTGCCAAATGCAGGTTGGTGATCACAAACCCGGGCTGTGTTCAGAAGAATCGACATAAATTTTAGTCGACTGAGGAATTGAAATTTGGAGACCAGGACCTCGAGACCACGGCCCGGTACCGAAATCACTAGACCATCAGGGCGTTGAGTTGTATAATGAATACCTACAATATTTAGATTTCATCTCTATGATATCAATTAACACGGATGTGTCGATTATTTATTGAAAATGACGTTCAATCGACGTCTAGGTACCTATATCGTTAAGCTTTTGCTTTTTCTGACCTGAGAGATACGAATCTACGACTATATTTTTGGGTTACATAGACCTGACTAACTTACTTAGTTCACACGTATTGTTTGTTTTTAATTGTTTTAGCTTTCAATTATGATTAATACGAAAAAAAAAGTTTCAAAAGAAATCAACTTATTAAGGTATCAAACTAGCAACCTACATTACCAATTTTACTGTAAAAGTTGGACAACAGTGTCACATTAGCGTTCATCTCTGCGGTTTTGTCTTGGGTGTAATTTATTGACAACTGCAAGAGTAGTAGGTACTAGTAGTATTTTGTTAAATCCACCTAGTTTCTGGTGAGCACTTTTGGAACTGAATTTGTTTGGCGGTTCATCTTAAAGTAGTTATACTACTTATAAAGAACTACATAGAAGTGTAGATATGTATGAAGAGTTTTAGCTTACTCAGTAAAGAAAAGATTGCAATAGCACTTTTGGATTGCATCAGGCTGACAAATTGACATTGACAAAACACCCTTTTGCTTGGGTATTACGCCTATTTAAATCATATATTTCAAGATGAAGTATCACGAGACTAAAGTCGTGCATCATTGCAGTTTTTAAACACTCAAAAGTGTAACAGAGAGCGTGACATTTTGTTCGTGTAAGTTATTTTTAGTTGTATTGGTCTATAAATAATATATTTTTGCAACAAAACTGCGGTTTTGTTCGTTTTACAGGTCAGTCTATTTGACCGTTCTTACTGGTTGTAAAAGACTGCGCGTGACACAGGCAGAACTAGATCACCTAGTTCGCGACCGATGTTGTTTTGTTTGTTTTTATGTGGAGGAAAATAATAATCGACTTTTTGTTGTTCGACTGAGGGCACACCAAAACATTATTTTAAAACTACATATTCAATTTTGATATGACAAACACCTGCAAAATTGCTGCTTGTCATAACAAAGATACATTACTAATAATGAAATATATGTAGGTTTCCATTGACTTAGAAATATTGAAGTCTTCTAGTCGAACTTGAATGTTCAATAGATTTTATATAACTCTTAATCAAACTTTACACAAAAAATGTAAGCAAAGATGCTCTTCTTAACTCGCTTTAAAGCACATTTTAAAATATCATAATAAGTGTTTTGTATATGCACTTAGATATTGAAATGTTAAGCAAAAGTTTAATTAATCACACACTGTGATTCGACTCAGGTGATTTTATGGTCAATTAAACATTACAGCAATTATTTTACACCAGTTAAAATATTTAATTTGCTAGTCTATCAGAATTGTTTATCTAATATGTATGTATGTTCATAAAATATCAACATAACTTAATCTCGTTTTTACTACTTATTGAGTAACTTATAATTGCAAACTCGTAGCAGTACGATGAAACAACACTAATTATATTATACAACTATTTGAATTTACGTTATTAACTACACCGTTTTGTTTTGTAAACAGTGTTCACATAAAATTAACCACTTATAGAGCTCTTGCAAATATTGCGTTATGTGTTCCACTACTTATTTATTTTTTATATGAAATGCAAGATGTGATAAATTTAAAACGAAATACCTATTTTTCTTCCAATATATTGTTAAAATCGATTTAGCATATTCATTCTTTGCTTTTATCGGCTAAAGGGATTTTGAAAGCTAAAATCTCCGGTTAAGTAGTTAAGTACAAGAACCTAAATCTGACGGTATATCAATTAGGTATACAGCAAATCCTAAGTCACTTTGTTATTATTAAGTTAACCGTGATTAGCGCTGTCTGATAAAGGCGGCTTTACTTGCGCAAGCGCATTCGTCGTCGAAATAGTTGCCAACGAGTAACTATTAGTCTTCGTTTCACTTTACACACGCACATACATCACCTTATACCTCACACTCACTTCATACACATGACATCATGCCCATCAAGCAAGTAAAATCAATTCTTAAGATACAGTTTTGTTATTTAGTTAAACGTGATAAGCGCTGTCTGATAAAAGCTTTACTTGCGCAATCGCATTCGTCGGCGAAATAACTGACAGCGAGGAATGTTCGCCTTGGCCTTGATACTACGCACAGCGGTGCATGATATAAGACCCCATGGTAGATTAACTCTGCCCATGGTTATTGTAACAAAAAGATGGTGATAAGTAACGGAGCTGAATTGAGGTCATTCACATTTTCCTTGGGGCGGATATTGACCCATTCTAAGATTTCATTGACATTAAGTGATGAATCGAACATTCTTTGGGCAAAAGGGAATTCTACTTATTGGTACTATGGTATTGTTTGGTGATAGTATTCTATCACAACAACACCGCTACCGCTGAAGTTATTACAGACCTCTTCCTTTAGACTAGTTGTCAACTTCACTATTTTATTTAAAAAAAAAACAAATTTTATATCTAGTGACAAGCGTGATTGCCGTAACCCCCACGTGAATTAGATATATCCTTTTTAATCTGTATTAAGAGACTATAATATAATATAACTTATGATTTAAACTGTACTATGACTCAGCGATGTGCAAACTATCAAACTCTATCGAACATTTGATGAAATTGAAAGAAATTATTGAGTAATTGATAATTATTGCTTGTTACGTTCAGTCTGATTTGACAATAATCGTGGTCGTCGAGAAAGTTACGTCTAAAAAGCACGTGGTAACATATTACGACGAATTAAAGGTCACAAATTTGAGAAAACATAGTGTTAACAGTTGGACAAAATGTCTTATGGGCGGTCTTAAGAAAGTTTTCTAAAGCATGTACACCGTAATTGACATATCTTGGATTGACGATGTAGAATTCAATATATTTTATGTGACTTAACGACGGCGTCATTTAATACTTAAATGGAGTGTGTAATTTAAGAAATTTATGAAAATAAGAAATGAGATGAAACGTCGACAGTAAAAGTAAAATTATAAAAACAATAATGGTGTTTAAAAGTATACACAAACAAATTTTACATCCTATTACTTTTAATGAGCCTTAGAAATAGCTAGATTGTTATTTAGTTGGCCTATGCTTACAGAATTTAAAAGGGACAAACAACCTATAAAGTCCAGTGTAGATGCAACTATTGGTACCAGTATATTTTTTTCATGAACGGTGTAAGCAAATTGTTGGATACTTTATTGTAATTGTATTAAGGATCTTTGTTTAAACGTTTTGCCAATATCAAATATGTAGATCTAATTAGAATTCCTTAACCACAATGGCCCATAAATTGACCTAATCTTTTCCCAACAGGCCCGGGACCGTTCGCGCCGTCCGTCCGTGACCAAAGGCAGAATGTTTTTGCTAATGTTCTAGGAATCGCTGCTAATTCTGAACTAGTCGGGGCCGAAGATTTAAGGACTTTGTTCGTGTGGTCATTCTTATAGGGGATAGGTTGATAGGTAAATAATTACGTTACGTCAGAGATTAATTCGGAAATTAAGGACGGAAGATTTAAAAATGAAAATGAAAATTTGGCAGACCAGTTTATTATAACGTTGATTTTATATTTATGTATTTTGTGCTAGACAATACAATTTTCACAGGTTTTGCATTTATTTAATTTTTGAAGCACCCTACGATGTGTATTATCCTAATATTTTCATACCTAAACAATCTATAGCGTTTACATTACAGGTGTCATTAAACTTTAAACCTAAGATCAACAATGCAGACATGACGCATACTTTGAATGTTCTTACCGCCTTCAAGTGCCACTGCATGTAAGAATTAAACTTAGAATGTTAATAAATCTTATTTTTTTTAAAGTATTGTATTAAAGTAACCTCAAATCATTATTTCATTAGAGCTCTAATCACATTTATCGATGTCCAAAATAAATGTACATATTGATGTCCAAAATTGTACAATAGGAAAACATAATTTGAACAAACATTAATGGAATAGGTACAGATTTTTTAATCGTGTATATGGATTCTACAAACATTTGTCCTTGATTATGTTACTCATCGTGAGATCAGTAATTATTACCAAAATACAGGAAATCCTTTTTTGAGAATTATGGGATACAAAGAATATTAAAAGTAAGATTACGAATTAAGATACATCTGTTTGCTGTTTGTATTCTCAATTGTTAATAGAGGATAATAATATGTTTAGAAGTACCGAATTCACGACCTTCGCTACGATACAATGATAAAATTTTATATTATAAAAATAAAAAAGTAATTAAACGATTATTTAACAGGAATAATTTAAATTCATTTAAAATCGCTTTAAAAAATATAAATTGGCAACCAATATTATCCACTACCAAAAATGTTAATGATAACTACAATATTTTCATCTTCCAAATTATTAACTTGCTGGATAAGTATATTCCAAAAAGAGCTGTTACTATAAAAAACAAAATTAAAGCCACCTGGTTGACTAAGGGAATTAAAAAATGCTGCTACCACAAAAGAATATTGCGTAGTCTTTCAAGTAGAACTGAAAGTGATAAAATAAAAACATACGAAAAAACATACAGTAAAATCCTGAAAAGAATTATTGCATCTGAAAAACGGAAGGCTAACATAAGTAGAATAACCAAAGCTCAAAACAAATACAAAATGATGTGGACTATTATAAATGAAAAAACTAAGTCAGTAAGTAAAAATAGGCATCATAATATAGTTTTGAATAATAGTAGTGAGATCATTACATGTCCACAGGTTATAGCAAACCTTTTCAATGACTATTATATAAATATCGGGAATAGCACAAATACCTCCAATTTACATGTCGATACTAAACAGGCTATCGCAAACTCATTTTACTTAGACACGGTCACAGAAGATGAGGTAAGAAAAACAATCATGAGTTTAAAGCGAAATAATACCTGCGGTTACGATGACATACCAGCCACATTATTAGTACATTGTGTAGACGAATTTGTGCATCCATTGACCTTCCTAATTAATCAATCCTACGAGCAAGGAGTTTTCCCTGAAAGTTTGAAACTGGCTAAAATTATACCGTTATTTAAAAAAGGAGATAAACAAAGTATCCAAAATTATCGTCCTATTGCAATTTTATCAGTAATTTCAAAAATCTTTGAAAAAATTTTGTGTAAAAGAATCTATATTTTTTTTGAAAAATACAGGGTGTTAAATAAATATCAACACGGTTTTCGCGAGAAGCACTCCACAACCTCAGCTGTGCTTGACTGTAGTTTTGAGATTTTAAATGCGCTCAATCAAAATAAGTGTGTCGTTGCCATTTTCATGGATATTTCCAAGGCGTATGATAGAGTTGTCCATGACGTTCTTTTAAAGAAGTTAGAAATGCAAGGAATACGGGGACATGCAATAGATAAGTGGCTCGCGTCATATCTAAGAGGTAGGAAACAATTAACTCAAATTATGCATCAGAACGAAAATAACGCTTTAGAAATTGTCCATTCTTCAATTCAAACCATGTTAGGATCAATACCTCAAGGAAGTGTTCTGGGATGTTTGCTGTTTCTAGCGTACATTAACGACCTTCCTTCTGTGGTACCACATAAAATAATTCAATTTGCGGATGATGCTACACTTATTATCTCTGCCGATTACTCAAACTTAAATGAACTAAATAAGGAAATAAATGACTCTTTAAACAAAATAGCAAACCATCTAAATAACTTAGGTCTTATTCTTAACCTAGAAAAAACAAAAATTGTCCAGTTTAGGCCGTACCAAAGGAAAGCCCTACCGCTTAATATATCGCATAAAGGAAACACAATTCATGTACAGGAAACAATCATCTTATTAGGCATTACCATGGATTCGTCACTATCCTGGAAACCTCATGTCGATGCAGTGGTAAATAAGCTCAGCAGCTTTGCATACGCGCTACGCGAGGTACGTAAATGCACAAATATGCAATGTGCTCTGACAGCATACCATGCCCATGCAGCGGCTTGGTTACGGTACGGGGTCGTGCTCTGGGGCAACTCGACCGATGTGCAATCTGTCTTTACATTGCAAAAACGGTGTATTCGCATTATTGCCAATTTACCCCCAAAAGAAACATGTAGGCCGTGGTTTATAAAGTTGGGAATACTGACAGTCAGTTGCATGTACATTTATGGGTTGTGTCGGCTTGTACGAACAAGTCCACATTATTTTCGTCTAGTCGGTGATGTGCCTAGGCGTTATGTTTCACGTCGCCCTAACAACCTGTGTCAGCTTACGCCGCATTTAGAACTTTTTAAGAAGGGACCATTTTATATGGCCGTCCAAATTTACAACCACTTGCCTAATTCTATCAAGGCCCTCCAAGGCAGTAAATTTGATAATGCTGTAAAAAATATGCTATTGGTAAAGGCATATTATACAATAAAGGAATTTTTAGAGGACACCCTATTTTAGTTGTAAATATTATTTTTGTTTAATATAATTTTCACTTAGTTTTAATGTTATTGTTTATAGAGTGATATTACTTTAGTTGCAACAATTATGATTTAATTTAGTTTAATGTTTTATTGTAATTAATTATAGAAAAATAATACTTTAGTTTGTAAGACATTTTGCAGTGCCCTGACAGGGTTCTTGTTTGTAACATTTATTATTAAGACCTTGTAACACAACAAGAAAGCAATAAAGGATATGAATATGAATATGAATATATTTAATATGAGTGTATAATTTCAATGTCGACCGAAAACCTTTCCCCAAGAATTGGACTAATCTACCTGCTATAGTTTAATCAACGAGCAATAGTAAACTGGTTAATAAAGATCCAATCAAGACCTCTGTTGGTTTACACTGTACCGTCAGCAACAAAAGTTGCATGAATAAAATTCATTAACAGTAACACAAATTCTTTTGTACATAATACCCTCATTGTAGTCATCTAACTCGAAACTTAAAATCGACTCTTGTATGATAGACAATGAGAGACTTCTGACATAATTTAAATATCTCACAACATCACATACATTACTCTGACTCCGTAATAAGTAGCTAAAGCACTTTTGTTACATGACATATCAGAAACAACAGTGATATTACAAATGTATTTAAATCTCGTACATATAACACCCTTATTTGTTAATGAATTGAATTATTAAGTTAATGAGACATGTCGGCAATATAAAAAGCGCACTTCTGATGACGACGGTACTCAATTGAATTAACTTTGGGTCGGGCAATTATTTGTACCGGTAGAAACGGTTCATAGATACTCATCAGTAGTCTTGATTGCGGAAAAGTGACTATCATTGTTTTTGTGTCTGCACTTGTAATCTTCGCAAATTATTGGGCTAATGAGACACGGATGTCATCCAAGGATGGGTAATTTAAATGAGTCTTCCCGTCATGTACTTGAATTATCTTACTGTAAAATTAGAAGAATCTGCAATTTATCATGGAACGAGTGGTTTTAGTATATAATGTTTGCTTTTATCTCAACGAGAACATGTTTGTTGCAATTTGCTTGGGTAGGTAGCAATATTAGAATGATAAATAAACAAATATTTCAAGCCGATCGATGAAGAATACAATGTTGGCCCTTAATTAATTTTAGGGAGCGTTCTTGGTATTATTGAATTAATAGAGTGTTATCCTGATGATTTCCATAACAAACATCTACTTTGCTCAGAATATTGTTTTTATCTTATTGTGTTTTAATTATAGCGTTCAAAACGGAAATGATAAAGGAACTTAAAATCAACGCAACCAATTAAATTATTAAATGATATGAGATTGTGTATGTAATAAAATAATTTGGTACTATCCAACTTTATTACTATCGAGCACGCCTGAATCGACGCTGCACAATAATACTAAGGAAGTGGATATAAAAAATAATTAAATTAAATTGAAATAAGTAAATGCGGCAAGCGTGAACCGGAACGATGTATGCTTTGGTAAGAGGTAAATAAAGGGTCAGTTATTTGTTTAAACAGCTTGCGAGTAATCGATTTCATTCAAATCACACTGAACAACTCAACTGTCATCAGAATCTTCTTAGGTGAAATGGACTAACTATAGTAGAGTTTTACATTGACCACCCAGACTAGACGAAATGCTGCAGCGTAATAAACAAACACTTACCTCATATATTTCCTGTGCTCATTAACAGGCACGAAGTACTCATCGTATGGATTAGTCGCGTTCATGTCCACTTCCACGTCCTTCTTTTGTTTCGCGCTTCCATTCTTCGGCGTGAGATTGATCAGTTCAAGGTTGACCGCTTCGAGGGTTTTGGTGTCTCCATTGGGTTCCTTATGTCCGTTCTGCGGGTTGGATGTGAAGGAGTCGTTGTGGTTGGGGTCAGCTTCGTCGTGGCTGTAGGCGCGGTTGTCGAACGCGACCGGGGACGGCGGAGACGGCGGGCGGTGCTGCGGCCGCGCGGGCTCCCGCGGCGACGCCGATCGGCTGTGGCTATCCATTACTTTTGGAGCGGACTGACATCTGTGGAAGAGGGGTTGAGGTTAGATATTGAAGTAGGTAATGCATCATCCTAATATGAGGTATATATGTACATAGGTTCACTTTAGCTACTTTTATTTAGGGAAGGAGAAAAACCAAACAAGGGCCCCTTAAAATTACAGTGGTAAATACATCCCTTTAATAAATAAAATTTCAAGTGGAGGAAAATCTTAATGCTCATCTAATTGATTTTTTTAATAAATAAAAAAATAAAAAATAAAATATGCTTTATTTCTGTAAATCATTTACAAAACATTGCTGGGGCTTCCCAGAAAGTAATCAGATGATACTTGTGTAGGGAATGCCTCCGCGTAACGTTGTAACAATTTGGATTTACATTATATTTTAATAACTTAAGTAGGCAGGTAGGTATTCTACAATATTTATACAAAAATTGGTAAAAAGTCAGTCAAAAGCTAGTGTCCACTTGCAATGAAAGTTCAGGTAAGTTTTCTAAATACATATAGTGTTAGGAACGCTATTGTTTTCTGTAAGCTTTCACGCGATTTCCAAAGGTTGGAGACCGTTTAATGGAGCCTGAAATAGGCTGTGTCATGTTGTACATTAGCACAAAATGTTTTTTTGTCTTCCTGTGTTACGCAAATTATGGGCCTTGCTATTTGCACAATAGTAACTTAGCCGAAATTACGTGAAGCCTCTTATAAATAGTGATTTTTAAGTTTTGTGGTTTATAAATGACATACAGGGTAATTAGGGCAGATGTTCGTCTGCCCTAATTACCCTGTATGTCATGCGTTGCTATTTCAAACTACTAGATATATGAATAAAAACTGTTTGAAATTCGTTAATCTGATGCAAATTAAAATCCAATCCATGTCCACTCAGGAGAAAGATTTTTAATTCTTGCCTCTTGAGAATTAACAAAAGCATAGAAACAGGATTCTTATTTGAATATATTTCCTCACTTAAATATTCAAATACCATCCATTCTGTGTTTTGGCCAATCAGAAACGATTGTCAGTGTTGCTGAAATAGAAAATCCGAGTCGAATCACTTCGTGCCATGTCAATGGACCAGACAAAGATCTAGTTTGCGACGAGACAGTTATAATTTATGCCCGCGAAGTTTGCACGGGGCAACTAGTGTCAGATTTACTATCGTGCTGAAATTATGCAAAAGAAAGTTGGATGGATGGATAAACTGATATACCTGTATTTGTTTTATATCGCTAAAAAGCTATTATGTGTTTCAAAATGGTATTTATAGCAGACAAATATTCAAACAGATCAAACCACTTTTTAACCATCTTTCACTCATCAGGTGAATGTTTTTATAAGCAAAAGTAGCTTGTGTAATCGGTGAATGGATAAATCGATATGTTAATGTTTTAGGCGTCATACTTTTTTACGATGAAATGTTTCGTATCCCAAAAGGTTCTTCAATTAGGTACATATGGAGAACAAATTCTTACAGTGTTTTTAAGGATATTGGTAGCAAGTCGCTTAACAAAACCCATCACTTACCTACATCAATGTCGGTTTAAGTAGAGACTAATTCTTTTTTAATTTCTTTATTTCTAATAATTAGATTGACCTTGTGTTTACACGCATGTCTACTATATAACTATCTTACTACTTTAGAAATGTTTCAAATTACTTTTTAATAGCCATTGACAAATATCTTACCCACTCTTGTGAAATGAGTACGATTCTTCTATGTAATTACGTTAAACCTATGGTTTATTTGTTCTTATAAATTACATCATATAGTAAAGCAGTGTTATTAAGTGGATTTTGAAATACTACATATTTGCCTATGAATAGGCAAGCAATTTAGTTAGTCATGGTATTTCGTTTGTATTTGGAGTAAATCACTATACTATTATGAATAGTTATATTAGACTTATTCGTCAACTCGCTCGCTTGAAACTCGCTCGATCAAGCGAGAGCACCCACATTTTTTTTGCACTTTTAGTAATCCGTGTTTTAGTAATTATACAAGAAAATAATTATTAATAAGGACCTACATCGTATTTACATTCACATTGGTAACGTACCTTCAAACATTCCGCGTCATTTCCATGCATTAGCTACCATGGCCCATTATTACCAAACAAGAAACTAATTACATAATTGGCAATTAAGACAAAAAGTGGAATTCCTGCGCTTGCGCACGTTTCCTAAGAGCCCTCCTTGACTGGTGGCACGTGTGATTGCGACATGGAATACCTCGAGGTATCGACAGTGTTGCTAAAGGGTAGAGTTAGTCGATTAATGTTAACTGTTATAATGCGATTATGGAATTCCGCTAAGAATAGCAGCTTTTTAGACAAATATGTCTTTAGGAAGCTCTGAAATTAACATATTGCAGTACACACTGAATTTTTTAAAGTCCTTTTTTTAGGGTTCCGTAGCCAAAATGGCAAAAAAACGGAACCCTTATAGATTCGTCATGTCTGTCTGTCTGTCTGTCTGTCTGTCTGTCTGTCTGTCCGCCAGTCTGTCACAGCCACTTTTTTCCGAAACTATAAGTACTATACTGTTAAAACTTGGTGAGTAGATGTATTCTGTGAACCGCAACAAAGTTTTCACACGAAAATATAAAAAAAATAAAAAAAGTGGGGGTCCCCATAGTCAGAACTGAAACTCGAAATATTTTTTTTCATTGAACATATACGTGTGGGGTATCTATGGATAGGTCTTTAAAAATTATATTAAGGTTTCTAATATCACTTTTTTCTAAAGTGAATACTTTGCGTGACAGACCCTTCCAAAGTGGAAAAAAGTGTGTCCCCCCCCTCTAACTTCTAAAATAAGAGGATGATAAAACTGAAATAATTATATAATGTACATTACCATAAAAACTACCAACGAAAATTGGTTCGAACGAAATCTATTCAGTAGTTTTTTTAATACGTCAAAAATAGAATTTGTACGGAACCCTCAGTGCGGGAGTCCGACTCGCACTTGGCCAATTTTTTCAATCATTAAATTGCGTGTTTTTATGAAATTTACTAAGTTTAACGATGTAATGAAACAATCGACAGTGCGCAATGGTTTTTTAAATGTTTTTTTTTTAATTTTTAGACACTATAATTTTTTTTTATCTGACTTTTTTGCCGTTTTTTTCTGCCTTTGACATTGGCAGAATGCGTCGTAATAATTGCTCGAGGAATTAAAAAATGTCGGCATTTTTTATATGACGGCCCTTGCCTTCACGGTTTGAGCCATCAAATTATTACGCTGTGGTGGCGATGTTATGTCATTTGCAAGTCATACTGACATTTTTAAATGTTTGTCGTTTCACGGCCGACATCTTTTGATAGTGTTTTTGACTGATTCATATGATAGCCTCTTAATTGCACACATTATGAAGCTACTAAGCTACTTGCAAATGGTAATATGTAAGGTCAATAGGTTGCTATTCTTACACCGAGACCCAAGTTAAGGGTCGTTGAATTAGCGCATCATAAAGAGGTAAATCACCAGATGGTTTACTTCTACATACAACTTATTTACAAAACACATAAAATCTTCACAATTGACTACGCAATCATACTTACTCTAATTACTTATACGAGTAAAACCAAAGACCCCAGATTTGGCTGATAATGCGGGCGTGCTAATTTATATGATTTAAAACAAATATAAGCTAAATAATTAACGTCTACTAAGTTAAATATTTAATATAACAGCCATATACGGATTTTACTCATGTAAAAAGCAATAAATGTAATTTACCTTACGCTAATGAACTGCTTAACCGCACATAAAGTCTTAATTTACGTCCTAGAACATCCAACATCATATTAAGCTGCCTAGTAAAATTGAATTTGTTAAGTGTGCAGGTACATCTAAACTATACGCATTCTTAAATTAATTACGTCTAGCAGCTGTCCTTAGTCCCGATAGGCAGAAGTGTAGGCGAGGTGAGCCACCTTTTACCACAGTACCACGTCTGGTACACTTGAACAAGCATTACTGCATTACGTGTTGATTTGTGCACTAAAATTTTGTGACACAAGGTAACCGACATAGTTTTATGTTAGGTTTAATTTCCGTTCGGCGTTTTTTGGTCTCGCGGTAATATTTTTTTTTCAGCAAATTGTAGTAGCCTTATGAGAATAAATTCATTTCTCAGATATTATTGAAATGTGTGTTTCAAGTTTACTACATTTCTAATGTTAGTCGATTAAACGGATGATGATAAGATCCAACCAGTTTAAAAATTACCAAATAACTTCAATTAAAGTTTGGAAATACACCTCCACAAAAAAAGAGACTGAAATGACTTACGCCTTTTTGCACCCGCTTGAAATCGAATAAAAATACTATGATTTATGATTTAGGTTTTGGTATTAGTGCTGTAAAATCTTAGGGTTTAATCCGTTTTGTGCAAAAGTAAAAAATTACGTGGAGCCATCATGGAGAATCAAAATTATCCAGATAATTTAAACAGTTGAGACTCTGAGTGCCCTATAATGTCATGTGACTGACTCTAGTTTGCGTGCAACAGATTTGTAACCACATGTAATTTCGACCTCGGGGTCAGCGCTCTAATTCGTGACCATTACAAATTATGTGTTCTTGACATTGAAGCGTCTAAATGTTAGCAGCCATCTTAAATTACCTTTCTGTGATGCCTTTTCGGAATCTTACCGTCACTTCTCAAAATGTTGTGGGTTTTTGAAACGGTTTTGTTCAATATTAAGTGCATGATTCTTTGTGGAAAATGAGTGAGAGAGAAAACTCTCAAGTTTATCAATTCAATGATTGAATTAACATAACATGTGACTGTCAACTGTAGTAGTTGAGCAATTTTATTTCAGTTGGACTGCTCAATTTTATAGAGTTAGGCAATCTTGTTGATGGGGGGATCAGTGGCGCATGGTATTAGACCGAAAAATGCCAACTCGCGTATGCTCGTGAGTTTCTCGCCCGCCAGTTTCGGACTAATCCTTGATCGCATGTTTGGTAAATGGGTTAGAAAGTGGATATCTTTGAGGCGAGGAGAGGGTGTAAACATATCGGTATTGTGGATGATACTCGTAGATATCGCCGTTCATTAGCTCACCTCATCCTGGCGTTGCCGCCCTTCCATGGCGACTCCAACACCAGGGATCTAGTGTAATAGTACCGCGCATGCGCCGACCGCGGCGTCCGCGCCTTCCTCTTGTACCTTTCCACCCGCACCAGATTCCCTCCGCCAGGCATCGCGCTCGCTCACATTATACCCACTCGATAAGGACAACAAATTGACATTTTGTTTTTTTTTTTTTTCAAAAACGCGCGAAGGAACTCATTATTTGTCGGCCAGCAATTGTTTCGGCGTATGTCGCCCGGTTTTGTTTTTCTTTAAAAACGCGAAATGGAACACATAATTCTTTAACTAGTAAAACGTTTCGCGTCTGTCGCCCGGTCGGCCGCGCGCCTCACTTCGCCAGCGTTGCTAGTGACAAAGACAACAATCATGTAAACAATAATTGTTGTCTTGCAATCAACTGCACAGGATGATTTTATATTTTCAGAATAATTTATTTATGTTTTAGTTTGAGCTTTATTATATACTTTCTATTTTTATATTAAACTAAATGACATAGTCCTTTTATTTGCTTTATGCTCGGCAAACATGATAATATTTGTCACATTTGATGAATATGATCATATTTGCCTCTGATTGAATGTACTAAGCATTCTGATCCGAAATTTTTTAACGTCTGTTTCATGGTTGATATTAAAATGCATTCGTTGAATGTGCTCAAGACTGCGTTGCTACAAAAATAATAAACTATGGAATAACTTTAGAACGTAATTTAATATGAAAATGGTTAACATGCCATGACATAGTTTTTCTAATTGCGTACATTGTTTGCTAGGAGCTTTAGTACTTTCCTTGACTCACATGGATAAAAGACCAGTGATTTAAAAGTTACTTAATCGTGAGTAGTTCTGGATAGTACTTAGTATTCGTTGAGTGTCGATTTTGGGGGAGCCTTGAATTTAAATTGCACTATTAAAAGAAAGAATTCGCTGCCCATAGTAATTGCTAGACGTGATTATGTTCTTTATAAGGAAAGGTGGAGTTTCAATCTGTTCGACGATACGCACTAACACTTGAAATTACACAGTCTTAGTTGTAATTACAGTTTTCGCACTGTGTTTAGCTTTATAGGCTTACTGCTTTTACCCTGACTGGTTTTACGTGTGATTGCGAGCATTTCATAATCACTATTCTTATTACAAACGGCAATAAATATTGACATCAGAGTATTAAAATGAATGCTTACTCGTAGTAAGGATAAAACTAACATATCGATAAATTAATACAAAAAAAAAACTTTTAACATATAAAAAGTCTTTTCGAAAGTAATGAAGGCATTGAAGTCATGTTAATTTCACAAAAATAATAAATACTGACTAAATCACAGCGCTCACTAATTGAGTATCAGTTGAAATGCCAGCGTTAAGAGAACACGCTATACATCGATATTTTCAACAGCAATGATTTCATGCTAAAAGAATATCCATTCAAAGAATAGCAATGTTGCACTATTCATCACGATTGTAGTCAATTATCACTAGCTATTAGAGTAATTTTCTTGGTAATACGCCGTCTATTTGGCAATTGGTTTTGCATTTCTTCCTTTACAATTCTTATGAGTAATTTTGACTGGTAAAATCAGATCTGGGCTTAATAGTATCGGTACAAAATATATAATATTTTCCCAAAACAGCTTGAATACTTACATATATTTTGTGACCACCAGAATTAATTGAAACGAAAACGTAGTTGGATCACAATAGAAAGAAAAACAAAGTTGTGATTACTAACTTCTAGAATTTTTTTACTTATGATTCTGGCTTAAAGTATCGTAGTCTACAAAACAGACTTGGGGACAAACTTAGATGTCAGTTCGGTTTCTGTTGAGTTTGACCCCTAAGACAAACTGTCCATACAAGTATGTATGTATATCTTGGGCTCGACCGCATTCGGATGTTATGTTCTGCAGTTGGATTTCTGATAATAGCCTTTCGGGTAATCGGGTAACTTTAAAGAAAATCTAAACTAATATAATAAATCTAAAGAGTCCATTTGTTTGTTCATCATTGAACGCGCTAATATCAGGAACTACTGATTCCAATTCAAAATGTATTTTTGATTTGGATAGGCCATGTGACGAGGAAGGCTTTAAGTCGAATTCCACGCGGACGGTGTCGCCGTCGGTAGCTAGTCATATAATATTCAGCAGTTCTCTCACATAATGTCCAGCATCTACCACTGAATCTGGTATCCTTGGCGCCATCACTTTCCCAACAACGGGACGTTCGGTATTACCGCTTGATCGTGCTGCACAATCGCACTTACCGTGAACAATTTTTAATGGCCGCTGCACCGTTGCAAGACAGCCTTCATCTCACACTCGTTAGAAAACATTCTAACACACAAATGATTGGTCTACGACTGTTCTTATTTATGGAAATGGACATTTTAAACCCATCTTTTCCATCAAAAGCTGTTTAACTATAAGCGAATCAGCAATGTTAGAATGTGGACTTGCAATATTTACGTGGTTAATTTATCTGATGGTTTATTCCGGACACAATTACCTACTTTTTATTATACAAATTATTTTTATAATTTTACAAATGCAACGTATTATTTCAATTCCATTATTAATAATGAAGTTACTAACAGCTAGTACACATGCGTCTTAGATGAAATGAAGGAAAACATTTATTGACCATAGCTTAAAAGGAATGCAATACATACCGAAAGTTGTTGCGCTAAGCCAACAAAGAAATAAAGATAATAAAAAAGAAAAAAGAAAATTAATAAGTAATTTGACAAAAAAGGAGGTACTACATGCAAAACTCTAGAAGTTCTTGAACCTCAAGCAAGATTACCGGCACTTAATCCACTAAGCATCGACATCTTGAACAAGAAACTTGAGTGTTGAGTAATGAGTAGTATTTACCGGACGGGAAGGCGTAAAGTACAGTCTAATCGAATTAGCGGGCTCAAATGACTCCCGCTGAGTTCCAATGATAGGGTGTGACGTAGCGGTGCAGTCTGGCTGCATAGTAGGGTTACCAACTTCTGTATTATACGAGTATAGTAAAGTATCAGTGTATTAGCGCCTCGATGGTCTAGTAGTTTAGGTAGTGGACCGTGGTCTCGAGGTCCCGGGTTCGATTCCTGGGTTGGGCAAAATTTGTGTGGATTTTTCGGAACACAGCTCGGGTTTGTGGTCACCTACCCATATTTGGCAAGCATTTTGGTGATGAGGCCGAAAACCCATCTTTTTAACGATAACATGATTTCATGATGAAGACCTTTCCACAGCAGTTGGACATTAAAGAGGCTGATACTGATCAGTCTGTTAACGATCTCCTGAATTTTAAATCATGTTAAAGATTTAAAATTAACTAAAATATTGATGTACACGAAACGTAAGCCTTGTTTTAGGGAAATTTACTTACATTATATTAATTGTTGTTAATTCATTTATGCAATAGCTAAGGCTATTGCATAAATGAATTACATGATTTTGAAATACATGATTTTATGTATTTTATGTTATGTGCTCCTCAATAAACCGATTTTCGTATAGGTACTTTTTATTTCTTTTTTCGCGTACGTTTGTTCAACATTATTTAGAAGAATGGCGAAACAGTATAGATAACAATAATGTTTGTAATAGTATTGTCAACCCTACTGCATAGCTGCATGGCCTTTCACGACGCGTGCCGAGCATACCAGCCGCAGGCGAGCCACGCCGGGACCAAGATAATGACGGATTTGTGCTTTGGCGACGTTGCAAATATCTTTATTCCTCGTCATAGATAAGAGTACTAAATAAGGTATTTTTATTCATTCTTGTTGCGTTTTTAATTTAGTAAAGTATGACTGTATATTCCATTTTATTTATTGCAAGCGGCCGGCCGCGTCTTTGTCCCCGTAGTTTTCACACACATAGTACTGTATCATGTTATATCTTAGAGCCTTCCTTAACAAATGGATTATACAACACAAAAATATGTTAATATCGAACCAGAAATTCCTGAGATTAGAGCGATCAAACAAACACAAACTGTTCAGCTTGATTACATTAGTATAGATATAAGATTTTAGACTTTCGCGTTGCATTATGACACCGCTTGCGACCACGGTTGTTGTAACGCAGCCGAAACGTCAAGCAGTAAGTTGTATACATATACTACATAATTAATATCGCGTTAAGTCCCGTTAAATAATACTTGTGTCATTAGTATAGATGTTAAAATTATAACTTCTTTAGTACAGTAGATTTTTCACCTATCCTCCTCTACAATAACTGCTGAACAAGTTTTTAAAATGTTGTTTATGAATGTTATCATCAATTCCAAATTCTTTCGCAACGAATGTTACAAGAAATAATTTATTTCAGTGACATTATAATTAAATCTAATAATAATATATAATAATAATAAATCATTTATTTCAGATCACAAATCCATATTTGTTAGTAAAGCTTAATTCTAAGTTAGTATCATTAAAATTATAATAATTATCACTACAACCAATTCTTAATTAGGACATCATCACTAAGTTCCAGTGCTTAATCTAAGAATGCCGTCAGCTACCATTAAAAAAAGAATCATTTTGGAGGAAGCAATGCAAAGTTAATAAGATCTGTCGGAATTGGAATAGGAATTGCATCAAAGTCTAGACAACAGCGAGCAATTTGGTAATTTCGTGAAATACCTACAGTTTCTCAGGGTCGATGGATTTCATGTTTGCATTCGCTTTGGTATGGCTACCGGTTAATTTAATAGACAAAATAATGCCTAGATGGTTGAGACATAATCCGAGTTAAATAAAAGTTAAATGTAACACCGCAAGCTGGATTAGTTTGTTAAAACTAAATATAGTGGTGACCTTGCCGCGTAGCGATTTAATTTCCGTGTAAAATAAGTTCGTTTTTTTCTAACAAAACTAGGGTTTAAATGTAAGCAGCATTTTGCGATTAAAATAATGAGATTTAAAGAATGTTCAACTTATATGAATATGTTAGCAATATCATCCCCGTTTACTGAAGCCACTGATTTAATAATTATTTCTGTGTATATCAAAGAAGTAAAATAAAAGTAAGTACAGAGACGAACTTCTTAGCTATCCATGGATTCTCCGTGCGGGTGCCGGGTCCATCGCGTGGAACAGAGAGGAATGTCAGTCGGCGCCTGGGACTTGCGACCCAGCGTGTAGGTTTAAGGGGCCCCTTTATAGTATACTAACGATCACCTCCACCGATGACATTCCTCTCCCTTCCCAACCATATTTGATACGAGCCGAGTAAAGCGGCTTTAGTTGCTCTTTCCAGTAAGGAGCTAATATTAGATCTTGGTAATCCTAAGTCCTTCAGTAGGTTGTAGAGAGATTTCGCTGGTATACCTCTCGCACCCACTTCCACAGCATACAACCGTGCTATATAACCATTTTTAGTCATTTCGTAAGTATGTAGGTACATTACAACGTAGAAAAGCATAAAATGAAATTGACCACCATATTAACTCTGCAGACACGATAAAAACTCTACTGGGTAATATAGCACACTTTTCACTATTAGCACTTTAGTAAAAGTGAAAATTACCAGTCGTGAAACTTTCCTAAACTAGTCTAGGTTATGTAGTGCCTAAATCACTACAATTTACTTTAAAAATGCTATAGACCTATCTATCAGACACTTACTAGTGTTTAATGAACTCTATTTCGTGTCAATGAGTAAAAAAGCCAACCAGTTCTAAAAAATACGTTTACGAGTCGGTAAGCACCAAGAAACATGTATCTTTTTGCACCAAAACGACATATTTGATGGTAACAGAGCTTAGTGGCTTTAATGACACGTATCTTTTTATTGCGAAGAATAAACGGAGACATTACCTTCGAACTATTGCCTACGCTGTTGTCGGGATCATACACTCTTAGTGACTCTAGCTAGACCTATCAGAGATCAGAGTCATGTTAGGCCACCCATGATAACTCTGTTGTAGAATTCTGTATACACAGATAATAGTTTATTGTGGGATGTCATCTCTAATCGACTATTTGCTACATACAGATTTTACAAAAACTTAATACATAGTATAAGCTACAAACTCACGTGTTACACATAGTAAAAGTTTTATTAACTTAGCTTAGTTAAGAAGAACTAAAACATTTCCGAGCCCACATGATTGAAAAACGACAGTAAACGCATTACCGATTCTTGCATAGCCCGAGCTGACCTCCGCCTTTCACCGCGGAACAATGCGGAGATGTGAACTTGCAACGACACGCTTCACTTATTCATGTATTGTACTATACCTACGTAGGACCAGCAGTAGCACCAATATGTATACAGACACATTCAAATATGAACTCTACTGCTTTGACATAAGAGTCGATGTGTATGACGATCTGTATACATGTTGGTGCCCATGAATGTACGTAGGACCAGCCAGTTTTGAACTCGTGGTTTGCTGTTAGTTGATTTTTACTTGATTGTTTTGACTAGTTCGAAAGTGTCAAGAATTTGTAGGTAACTACGCGAGGTAAAGCGAACATTATTTTGAGACTTAGCTTTTAATGCCAGTATGTCCGTATTTTCAGACTGCTTTAATTTAAAACTAAGTCGAGAGTTATTGGGTTTTATTCGTAATCGCATACTTCATTTTACATCGGTTAAGATGGCGGTTAAGGGTTTATACCCAGCACTTAATCGCCATTTTTATTATTAAAATTAATGCGTATACAAAGAATTCTAATTAAATTACCTGCTTATAAATAAATATTATTAAATTGCTTCAATTATGTAATACCAAGGTGAAACAAAACGTGCAAAACAGAGTTACATTCTCATTTACAACAGCAGTATTATTATTTAAAAGGTGTTTTACTCGTTCAATTGAAACTCAAAATACAAGCAAAATCAACATCAAGTAATAAGATTCCTACGTAACGATATTTCTTTATTATTAATCAAATCTATATAGCCTCATAAACTTTTCTCGTGATGATCGCATGATAACATAAGATACAAATAAGAGGTACCTAAATAAAATACTTATATGAGTTTTATGTGCTTCTGCCACAGTACTAGAGGCGTTGCATTCACACAAGTAAATAAAAACCGTGGAATAAACTAACACAGAAAATACATTATAAGTAAGTAATCTAAGTGCAAATGTTGCAATTCTTCGTTCAGCGTGCAGCCAAATTATTTCTATTTTCTTTACGACATTTTAATGTACTATAAAGGTCATCCTAGCAGCCTGAAGGCATTGCAGTGTTGCTTCTGTAATGACGATGATTGGTTTGACACCTCAGAAAAATACGAGTATCTCGAGTTGTTATAAACCAGGCCATTTTGGGTCTTTCGACTATTAATACTACACGCCGTTGGTATTGATACTATACGGGTTTCGATCGCGCAAGGATCTATCGAGTTACTTAAAATAGCTACATATTTATTTTAAATGACAGGCGAAGTAGATGGTTTGGTAATAAAGTGGGCGTCCAATTAGTTTCCGAGCACGATACAGGACGAATTTGGAATCAGCAATCCGCGCTATTTGTCCTTAGCTTGTCTCTACAAAGAGTCAAGTTAATTTTTGGTTTCGATTTTTTTGGTGTTTACTCATCACATCGGATTGTTATACTTGTGAGTTTATGGTTAAACTTCACTGTTGGACGTAGGCCTCCCTTCATAGGAGAACGGGAACCATCCTCCGATTGTCCCTTATACGCTTCTTACGACAGTCACGTTAAGATTATTTATTTATTTATTTATTTATTTATTTAAGGAAAAGGGGTGCTATATACTTGTGATTTTTGAATGTTTGTTCAAGAAAGGGGAGGACACATAGCCCGTAAAAATAGCTGGTGGGCAAAGCGGCCTTGGAATGGTGGGACGCCTTAGGAGTTAAAAGACATGGAAGTAGGCCAAAGATGATAGATACAGGTCCAAATTAGATGGCGAAATCAACAAATATGATGGTTGAAGAGGGCTAAGAAGAAGAAGAAAAAGGAGAAGTTCAAGGGAGTCTCTATTATTTAATCTGGTAACCCGACCCTTGAGTCAATATTTGCGCGTGAGTAAAAACCATGCGCGCTCAACCGCCGTAACCGACGACGTGTCCGGGTTGTGGATGCGTATGACATCACTTACACTTCGACCCGACTCACATCGTATCTAGTAACACAATAAGTGTTACTCGTTTTCGATATGGTGAAAAGGTATAATCCTAATTAAAACTTTTTGCTATCATTCGGGATAAAACACACCAGATACAATAAAAAAAGTTTAAGTTTCGCGTTCTGTTTTGTACCTTAGAGCTATCGGTACAAAATTGCGTGTTTTAATAATTGGTACGTCTGTTGCGAGAGTTGGATTTTATGTCTTTATATAAATTGTCTTATTCAAGTCAAGGCAAGGCAAACAAGGCAGAGGAAAAGTTTAAGTAGTAGAAAGGTATACCTACCTATCATAACACTAATTATATAATGTCTATTTTTACATAGCAATAATGTAAAACATTCACGTCATACAATTTTATTTTGTCTTAAAGAAACATTCCCACAAAATTGTAAAAGTGCTGCCCAGATTTATATTTTTTGGTTTTTCGAAACAACCTGAACAAGTTTGGTGTACAAATTAACATAAGTGTTATGGCCTAACTAAATTAGGTAAATTAAAGGTCGTCTGTTCATTAAATAAGGTCTTGTGAAAACGAAATGATATGGCCAAGAAAGAACCAATTTGGGGGAAAGAATGTTTTAAGTTCTGAGATTTTATAGGTGAATTCTAAATTAAAAGATAATGTCAATTTCCATATCTCGTCTACTCCAAGAAACATAGCAACTTATAAATATATGCCAATTTGTACTGCATAGCTTACTTCTCATCGTTTAAACCTAATCTTTCGTCATCCGTTACAATTTGGAAATGAAATCTATTCGCGGAAAACAAAAGCATTTGTGCAATGTAATTTGCTGAAATGAAATGGTTGGGTAAATCTTTTATTCCGTAAATACAAGGAAGAAGTTCAGGTGACTGACAGGGTTAAAGGAAATCCCTCTGATTCAGGACATAAACACGTCATCGTCAAGATCACTGCTAAGGCTACGTCTTTGACACGCAAACTTACAAAAGATAGGGGAAAAGTTTCTTTTTCCCGATGTCTGATACGAGGTTTTCCCCGAGGTAGAGGTTATAATGAAGCGGACGTAAATTGCTTTTCGAAGGGTACCAGATCGAAGCGAAGGGTAATTGAAGTCAATTAAAGGTAAAGTGCAACGTTGGAAAGCAAATTTGAGAAATAAAGTGATCACACTTAATTTCTCAATCTTCAATTCATCTTCTAGCAACAACGTTGAACTATGGAGATCCGAATATTGGAAACATGCATGCTGTAGGTAAAATATTTTTTACCAATACATCCAGTTTTTAATTTCCAATGTAATTAATAAGTTAATTCTTTTGCACGCCAATTTTTTCTTTTCCTTCTAATATGCTTTCATAACCTCTGCTGCGCTTGTCTTTCCTTACCAAAACGGCTAGAATTTCCATTCAACTTTTGTTGAATAGTTTGGAAACAATTGTTTGATTACAATTTGCTCAATGCCAATAAAGGTTCTCTTAAATCTTCCCGCTCCTTGTAAATGAGGGGCAAGGCTAGGCATGTTTGACGTGGGTCGACGAGCTGCGTTCTAAATACTAATCGATTTGCATCAGTTTTTACGATGGATCGCACTTTTATGGTTCACTGCTTTAAGACTTTTTGTGACGTTTCTTCTGATGATATTTTTAGGATTCGTGCATCAGTGCACTACTTTAAAAACATCGATTAGTGTTTGAAAGGCGTTTTCAATTCTTGTACGAGAGAATGTTTGTACAAATAATTTTTATTTAAATATGATTTAGGTTCCCGCGTTCCTTTTTGCGAAACTTAACTTTTTAGCTAACCTTATTACCTACATAGAAGAACCAATGTAATTACCTACTAATATTTTTAATGTCAATAACTGTATGTCCCTATCGATGCATAGGAGAAGGAAAGTACATAACTTCATAGGGGTTTCTTGAGACAGGCAAACAATGTCCAATTTTGAACTCTATTGCTTGATTAATAAATGATAGAAGTAAGTTTAGCGAGATAATTAGTCATCATCAATCATGGTATTATTCGGTGGTGGTCTTCGATTAGTGTTACATAACATAGAACCTTTAATCAATTTCTTGACGTAAGAATTACATATTATATAATAAACGACACAACCAGCTGGTAAGTGATCCAATTTATCACTATATCAAAAATCTACGTGAAGGTTACCTATTTATTTATTTTCATCACACACTTACTACATGTCCCTGTATTACTCGATTAATTTTCTTGAAAGCACGCATGTTACATAGTTTAAAGCAATTTTGAAGTCACGAGGCGTTCGTCCAAGGTCGCAAGGTCCACATTAGCATGTACCTCGGCTTTTGAGACCCACCACCGACTGCAAAGTACGTTAATCCGATCAGGGTTACCAGATTTGTATGTACCACATTAATCGGTGGTTTGAAATGATGCCAAGTCAAAAAACAATGATGCATTTTCGGTTCAACGTTACACATAATCGAGACGAAAACATTCAGGCATAGTTTGGCATTATCATTATTCATTAATTTAATCTATACTAATATAATAAAGCTGAAGAGTTTATTTGTTTGAACGCACTAATATCAGGAACTACTGGTCCAATTGGGAAAAATATTTTTGTATTGGATAGTCCATTTGACGGAAAGGTAGTATATTATATACCTATTTGTGCGGAAACCGAAAACCCCGCGGACGGAGTCGCGGGCGGCCGCTAGTCTTAGATATTTCGCCTAGTTGATAGGAATACCTAATAGATGTGGTTTATTTCAGTTTTCTCACCAACTGATTTCTACCAGAAAAGATTGAAGACAAACGATGACTATGGCAATGATTATAATCGGATCCGGAAATAGTTGCGTAAACAGTTGGTGCTAATTCCAACTCCAATCAATTAAATGATGACAACATTATGAACAAAGCAATCAATTTCGCAATACAACTTCGCCGATCTGAAAAATTTGTAAGGTAATGGAAAATATTATTCTTTAACTTGGAACATACCTTTGTATTACAAATGTGAAAGACTAGATAAATAGATAGGCCTGGCCCTAAGTTGCTTCTTACGGCACTACACGGCACAACAACAATTTTACCGAAACTTAATTATACATCGACAGGCCCGTTGGTCGAGTGGCTAGAGACCCTGGCTACAAAACCAAGGGTCGCGGGTTCGAATCCCGCTAGGGGCAAATGTTTGTGTGATGAACATCGGCATTTGTACTCGAGTCATGGATGTTTATAAAAGTATTTAAGTATGTCTATCCGTTCCCTAGCTTCCATAATACAAGCTTCGAGCTTAGTTTGGGGCTAGGCAATTGGTGTGTTAGTCCAAGGCATTTATTTATTTATTTACATAGATTATCATGGCCAAGTGCTTATACCATTTGACAAACTGTGTCAGAAAGACAGACTATGTTAATTTTACAAATAAATGGGGATCTAGTAATTTATGAGACCACTAGCGTTCACCCGCGACTTCGTCTGCGTAGATTTCGGTTTTGTTATTTAAAGCTCAAATCTTGCGTCGACACTTGGACTTTCCATCACAAAAAAATGTTTTCAATTCGGTCCAGTATTTCCTGAGATTATCGCGTTCAAACAAACAAAAAAACTCTTCAGCTTTTTAACATTAGTAATTATAGATTTGGTAGTGCAAAGTGCAACTGTAACCCTGTAACTTCATATGCCGTTGCTACACTCAATAAATAACTAAATAGACCCTATGCAACATGCAAGGCAGCCTCTGTTGCAGTTGCACTGATGCAACAGATCCTGACCGGTTTGAAACAACCGTATTGCATCGGCCGGACTAATAGTGCACGCTGTTTGCATTCCACTATCACCTCTATAACATTTTTGATAGAAGAAATTGGACCTTGTCCTTATCTTTTAGGACCTTAAGTCTGTTGTTGACTATAAACATTTTATTCCAGACAGATTTGACTACTCGTACCTGCGACAAAAAGATGCTATGAGTCTTCGTACATATTTGTCAAACTGGCTATCCAAGACATTGGGAATTGGGGACCTAGTTTAGCCTATGGTCATAAAAATCCAAGATTTTGGGGAGATAATTTAGCCTCTGATCATAATAATGTAGTATTTTAATTACTATCTTAATCTGATTGTTACCCTTAAATCGTCTTGACGTAAACGCAACTAAGAATATGGACTTTATAACGTTAAAACCCTTTATTTCGCTGTTAATGACATCGTATCAATATGTAGCATATGCCTACACTCAATAAGCCCTATGCAAGGCAGCCACTGTTGCAGTTGCACTGATGCAACAGATCCTGACCGGTTTGCGACAACCGCATTGCATCTGACGCCGTTCCGCCACACTGGCCGGACTATACCACGCTGTTTGCAAACATTCCATTAACACCTCACGATTGAATGCCTAATTAATGTGATAGTCAAAAGCTTTGAATGACATAAAGTATATGTACATATTTATACGTTTTATTCACGACCGAAGTGAAATGCGACAAAATACCCCAAGTCTGTTCGTAAACATATATCGTGCATGTTTGTATTGCTCAGGGAGATAAGAAGGCATTTACGAGTATAAGAAAGCAAATAATAACAAGACGCGCGACTTCGTCGTGGATTTCGGTTTAGCCTAGAGATAATAAGTATCCTATCACTTAAGTCAGCCCATACGCTGCCTATATAATAGAGGCGCAAAGCAAGCAATCAATTAGCAAAAATGAAGTAAACTCGATATCATAATATGATTAAAATAACTACTGTCTATATAACTTCTAGGTCGTGTCATAATCATAAGTTCTCCAAAATAGACCACCAACTAACTAACTCTAACTTTGTATATTTACAGCAAAGAATTTTAAGTGCAGTCGTTAATGATACGATATTGTGCATTGCATTCAATGAAGGGAATTATGGGCGCTGCTATTAAGGTCTAAGTACTTGACTAAACGGTTTTTGCAGGTTATCGAAGAGATCGGGTACGTGACTATGAATGTTATAGAGGACATACTCGCTAAACTTCTGATGCTGTGACTTATGTTTAAACGGAGTTCTTATTTCGTCTAATTTTGTATAGAGAATTAAGAGAACGCGTTGCCGGCCAACTTTGGTCGCGTAATTCTAGCCTTATGTTTTTCTAAACATAATATCGCTGGGTATAATATTGTACCAGTCCCTTTGAGTAAAAACAAGAAGAAACATACAAAGATCAGAGCTAATGGTCTGTTTAGTTACACTAATGGGGTCAGCGATTATAAACGTGTTACGTTGACTCGTGACCGCGGTCTATGGGTTGGAATTCTATCAATTACTTCGTGAGTATAACAAACCGCACATTTTGACTTGGAATTTGAGTAATTTACGCATATCCGCTTGACGGTGATTGTGTGTGATTCATACGTCGAAAAGCTTGTTTCTTGCTGTACTTGTGTTTTAATAAAGTTTATTTGTTATAATGCCTTATTGCATACTTTTTTAAAATGTACAATATACGAAGCGCTCATGATAGTTTTAACAGGTGAAAGGAAGGTAAGGTTTTATATAGGCAGTTACTTTATCAATTTTGCTTAAGAAATAAAAGAAGCATATCAGGACCTCATTATACGTATAATACTTTCGTGCTCAATCTATACTATCTTTATAATATGCTGAAAAGTTTGTTTGTTTGAACGCGCTAATCTTAGAAACAACTGGTTTGAATTGAAAACATATTTTCTGGATTGGATAGTCCAATTTGTCGAGGAAGGCTTAAAGCTAAAGTATAACACTACGTGTGTGGAAACAGAAATCTACACAGACAGAGTCGCGGGTAGCCGCTAGTGATTTCATAGAATCCACGCAGACGGAGTTGCGGGCGACCGCTATTGGTTTCATAGATGAGTCAGTCAAGACAAGTGTTGATGCTTTATATGGAAATGACAATTGGTTGGTAAAGCTTTACTAATTCGTAATCACTTTATCTGCATTCGTAGGTTTTATCTGCATTCTTGTCTGTCATTGTTCGTATGTAGGGTTGAACATTTTACCGCAAAAGCATCCAATTTATGTCATTGCCTTAAGAGTAGAGTAACTACATTGGTTTTACTCGTAGTATATTTTCTCCACAACACGGAAACTCTTTAACTTTTTATTTCACAGGGAAAAGTCTGGCTTAGGAGACGTCTTCTGTCATATAATAAGTAAATATTTTATTGCACTGTTGAACCCTGTATTGGCAATACAAGTGCTTTAATTACTTGATGATTGGTAAGGAAGGGCATCGCTGAAGCGTACAAGAATAAAATTAATATTTTTGTTTCGTTTACTTACCACGGAGTCAAATAAATGAAGGTCATATTGTTAGAACTATAGATAAATTTGAATCCTTTATTAAGTGTGATAGCCCTATTAACTCTATAGGCCCGAATATGCGCATACGTGTGGGATCATAGTTATTGTATTCGCTTTGAATCACTGCTAGGCCTACGCGGTGCAGAGGTCGCGAATAACATTATCCTATGTAATCTTTGATTTAATTAAACCTCTTAATTTGCTTGCGTAAGGTTGACCTTGAAACGCTTGTGAAGTATCTGAAGTTTGTATCGTTACAACAGAGTTGAGATTTTTGGTGCTAATTGATTAATTATTTATATATGTATTATAATATGTTTCTTTACGTTAATTAGATGTTTTTCTTTTGTTATTTTGAGTCCGAAAGAATTCTAATCCGATCCAAGATATTATCCGGAAAGTATTTCAATCCGAGTAGGTTCCATTTACCGAAGCAGTATTTATTTTGTTTTGGTAGATTAATTGCTTCTGTAGTCGGGAATTAGAAGAGGATTACACTCCTACATGCTTATAAAATTGTCACTAAGATTCAGATTCTTGTTTTATGAACCTGGGCAGTGCTTACTCATTCATGCTGTATTTTGACACAGGTTCGAAAGACGTGTTCCCACAGAATGTAACATTTTGTTCAAATACGACGGAAAGCTACCACGGAGCGATTGCTATCAGTCTGAATAACGTACCCGCGAATCCGCAATCTGAACTTACCTGCAACAAAAAACATAAAACTAGTTTAATTTCAAAGCAACAGTTCATGCTACAACTATATACTAGATATTATCAGTTACGAGAAGTGAAGATGGAACAATACAACCAGTTATGAAGTCTTGTGCGTGACTCAGAATTGGCAAGCCTTGAGCTTTAGCTGAAGTAGCTTGTATGGCGACCGTTGAAATATTTGGGATGTTTCCTTTTCGGTAGAATTATATTAACACACTAGCGGCCGCCCGCGACTCCGTCCGCGTGGATTTCGATTTCTAATAGCCTAAAACCTTCCTCGTCAAATGGACTATCAAACACAAAAGGAATTTTTGAAATCGGTCCAGTAGATCCCGAGATTAGCGCGTTCAAACAAACAAACATACAAACAAACAAACAAACATACAAACAAACTCTTCAGCTTTATATATTAGTATAGATAGTTATTTGTGATAATGTCATATTTATTTTGAAATATTTGATGCGGCACCTTTTATGTTGATTAACATCGTTATTTACAATTTTAGTTGTAGATTCAAATAAGAGTTATTTTCTTTTGAGTAAACGTGTAGATAAAGCGAACCAAATTTATTAATTTCATCTACAATGTACCATTCGTTGAGATTTTAGTGATGCAAAGTTGTATGCCAATCTGGCAGTGCGAGTAACTTAGACTCAATCCCAGCCAAGAAATATAGTTCATTCGGAACGGATGCTATATTTTGTAGTTGGATATTTTTTTTCACCTAGCTATGTACCTTAGGCGGATATATTGCTAAAGTATCACATATGTTAAATCAGGCAGCTAATAAATCGGGCTTGTTCGCCATAAGGTTAGAAGTGTCGCAACCTTTGAGGCTGTGTCGTGACAGCGCCCGGCCTCGAATCTTCCAGCTGGTTGCCTTTAATGTTTGAGAATGAAGTTCCGACTAAAGAATGAGGGTTTTTGCAAATGAAAAACCCGCTAGATGGCAGTAGGTAGGCGTAGGGTCTTACTGGTATGTGATTGGTGAATTTTGACATGACATTGACGAATATGTCAAAATTCATCAATGACATAGCAGTTAGACCACAACGCCTACGTATTGCCATTTAGCGGATATTTCACTCGCAAACAGCCTATCAGCTAGTTGGAGTTACATACCTAGGTATAATAAGTACATATTTATTTAAATACGTTTGACTCCATTCAGTAAAAATGTGTGTGATGTTGGTACTTTTACCTAGTAGGTGTCTGTTTACTCTAGCCTTGAAGAAAGCAGAAGATTTTTATTGTATGTCATTTTAGATTTGTCAAAGTCAAATACAATAGGAAACGTCAGATAGCGGTCAAATTACCATTGGTAGCTATAAGCCAAACAGTTGATTCGTCTTTGTGAAGTAAGAGATAAAAAGACAACCATTATTTACTACTTTTACTGGGAAAATATAGAAATACCCCATAAATTATGTAATCAACTTCAGCTGCCTTGTTTTGACTTTATTTAGGTGTCTGAACACAATTGATAGTGAACATTATATTTTATTGTACATTGTTATGTCAATTACCTACTATTTTTCGATCACATGTTGATGTAACACGAGGCGACCGTAAATAAAATAAATGTCAAAAGGTCATTCACATAGCATAACATCTATCGAAAGCAATTATGTACTGGCAATGACTTCAGGATGAGATTTGTCTTTCTAAATTACAAGTGATAATTATTATCGCCAATTAATTGGTGTGAGAGATATATCGCGTAAGAAGTGATAGGTATAATGATCGAGTAATTTCACTCATCGTCAGAGTTAAGTATCAGGTGTTTATGATATGCTGGTTGATCTTTTATGATCAAATACGTACCTAAGTACGATAATGTTTAGTGTGTGTGTAATTATCACTCTCACTCTCAAAAGCTCGGTGGGCCTGTAATTTATTCAATGATGAACTATGTAATTTTATCAATGATAACTAAAAATGTTTTATTAAATTAATATTTTGGGTCATTATAGAAAATGTTATAATTTGACCATATTAAAACATATTTTTCCCTTCATCCTAGGATATTAAGGCAACAATGTTTCATATTAAATTATTTCAAAACAAACATAAAATATTTACATCACACTTAGATTTTTATCTCATACTAAATAGAAGTCTTAAAGCACTTTCGATTCACACCTTGACCTAGAAAGCTACTTTATCACTCAATATCACACATGTCACTCGTGCCATTAAATGATCAGTTATGTGAAATGTGTTCACTATCGGAAAGTGATATCACTTTTACATCTTTAATAGCAAATGAGGAGAGTCATTAGAAGTCGCCTAATAAAAGTGATATGTTAATACGATTTATTACATTCAGCTTTCAAAATAATTATATGCTTTATAAATGTTGTGTTATTGAAAAGTGTTAAATTATTTGTAATGTTTTATGTTAAGTTTGAACGAGATCATCATTATTAAAAGTGACAAACTTTCTTTCGTCATACGAATAATTCGTAGCTATTGTAATCAAAGAACCAAAAATTGTACCACTCTTCTTAATTTATTATTATTAAAAGTTCTAGTCTAGTCTTGCTTTATTCAAACATCATTGTAAATAGCTGATCCTAATAACGAAATATAAACTGTTACTTAACGCGCTTTTGGAGGGCTCTATACAAATTACTGCAACCATTTTCCGTGTTTCGCAACCTAATTTAAATAGTCGTTTAGTGAAATAGTTGTACTAAGTTATTTCATCTGCGCGATTAGTTAACACGCGGATTTCCCAGTGGAAACAAGAGATTATTTATTGATCTTATATGTAGTTATGAAGCTAGGAATACTGCTTAGCTTGCTTGCTTATAGTCTATTTTGCTATATGGGTTTAGTTGGTTCAGAAAAGTCGGAGAGTGGTATAGATCGGATAGTTCGCCCGGACATGGTACATACAACTAAATGTTACTCGCTTACGACAATTTATTTTAAAACAGTATTCTGGAAATCTTGACGTGGCTCGTAATTTATTAACATTACGGCGTGGCCACGTATCAATATGGTTTGGAACTTTGGGATCTTCAAATGCATTAAGAATACATGCGGAGCTTGTATTAATTAAGCATTGTTTTAAGAATGTCCATCTTTTGCCTTATCTACCTGCAAAAAGAAAATTCAGTAAAAGCAATTTCTGTGCTTATAAATGTACAATAATCGTTTTAAGAGTTGGTTAACCTAGCATCCAGTCCAATTCCATTATATCAATGATATATACCAAAAAAAAAATATAGAATCCAAACTGAACGAAAATGCGCCATCCCTAATATAGCCTGCAGCAGTTTTGGCAGGTCTAACTGTACCGGATGGTCCAGCGGCCAGTGACCAGCAGATGTAATGTGATTGTCTTGAGGTAATCGACCATGGGGTCCAGAACCCGGTACCTCTGAGTTGAGCCAATCATGTCTGTTGATGGACCACAGGGGCGGACTTGTCATATTTATTTGAAAATGCCTAATCAGACATAGGGAAAATAGTTACCACAATAAATAGTTATTTATTTGGTCAACTTCAGGTTGACAACAAATAAGCGACTCCGCTGAAAAAATGTCGTTGGTACAATATAAGTACTTAATATTCTCGGAATTCTAACTAGGTTTGACTCAGAGCTGCCAGTTGTTTTCTCGGTCAGGTTAGCAAGAATAGCGATTTGGCTTCGTATTTATTTGTGAAGATAAAATAATTCGTTAATAAACATTTGAAATTTTATCTCCACTCTAAACATGAAATAATACACAGCTCAATTTATGATACCTCTTTGCGTAAATAATAAATATGCACTCCTTATGAATCTATAAAATAATGATATAAATATTTGATACAAATCCCTTTGACAAGTAGGCACATAATACATCTAAGATAAGTATTTTCGTCGCCCCTTAGTCCGCTCTCGTCCATATTACAAAGATAATGTGCCACTTTACCCAGTCGGTGGAAATTGCCCATTCTCCTCACAATATTCATGTTCTTCGATTGCGGTCGATACTCGATATACGACAATCATTGCATTATCACCTTGTACGAATGAGAAACGGTAGCAAGCCTTATAAGTTGATCCGGTATCCTTTGTATGATATCAGGCGTTGGTTATGTGATTTAAATGTAAAATATACGACGGTTAGTATAAATCAATGCTATTAAGGACTCTATAGTCGTTGTTGAGTTCTTTTTTATGATAACTTCTAGTTTTAATAAATGCGATGCATGTAACAATGTTGATTTTAATGTTGAACATTTGTGGAATTTTAGGGTTTGCCATGTTCCACAAGGTTATTATTTTTAGAACAAAAGTAAGTTGTTACGAGACCAATGCTAATAGTTTTTGTTTTGTCACTTTTCCTCTTCATTCCAATAATTAATAGCGGAAGAAAACACAAACGATATTCTTTTGTTCGTTTTCTAGACACTGCCAATAACAAATTACAAATAGATTATTTAATTTTTTAAAGAGACAATAAGGAAATAAAATCATTGAAGCTATTGTCGACGTTTGTTCAATGTTACCTTGTAATTTAAGGGAAGTAATGCAATATCATGATTGATGATTTTGTTTGGTGCGCAATGCCCTGCTGTGATCATGCAACGATTTATCATCATTTCAATGATAAATGCAGCTACTTATTTATTTATTAATCGTACAGTGGTTCATAGAGCAATAACAAGATTCCCACAAAACTTTGACTACCATGATCGATAATAACACATTGACTCAAACCTTGCAAAAGTTATTGACAAAATACAAACCATCTTGCATTCGAAATAACTTGATTTAAAAAGTAAGCCATATATGTATTAGTAAAATGTATAAATGGTTAAGTCGGTTTTTACTCAACAAGCTAGCAAAATAACGATTTATTACATCACTCAACTTTTTCTTACACATTTGACATTATTATGGTATTATCTATCACATCATTCTATCTATTGGTGTCTGAAAATATTGAAGGTCAATATCAAGGTAGGAGTCATCGTGGGTGGTAAAATAAAGAATTTGTTCCTTCATTTCACTTTCCACTGGCAGACGTCCGAGGTTCACAAAGAACGATGCTCTCGTATAATTTATCTTGTACGCGCATAATTTAAAAAAAGGAACAAAGCGTTCCTCTGTAATTTGGTGCAATTGCGTTTTATTTTATAGCTCAGGTGGCTGATTATGGATTCAGATATCGGCGGGCGATCGGAAAGTGTCTGATTCTGGAACGCAAGGCCGTGTGGTGACCAGTTGACCAATCACTGTATCTGTCGTTTCGTGAGCCGGCAGACAATAGACCGGATTGTCTGGTTTCGTTCGACACAATTTACGCGGTGGAACGTGCTTTCCACAGATATCGATGTTATGATCTTTTCCGATTTAGTTACTTAGTAGAGCTATTAATATACCTAGTTACTTTAAACAAGAAAACACTAACATTTAGTGGTAAAACTTTATGTAGGCAGCTCTACCAAACATGCGAGTTGCTTTTGTGAGAAGTATTTTGCGGGCCAAGTTCAAATCGAACATTTGAACATATTTATTTGTTTATGTGATGATTTATAATTGAATTAATTTCTGCAATATGTTGATCTTAATATCAAACTGATTTTATGAGGATCCAATGTGACCTTCCATATTATTTTACCAATTACATATTTAAATATTTTTAATATAATCTACATGTCATATTAATTTAAAGAGCCCAAACTAATGATTATAGGTTCTTTTAGATGTCGTGGGTGGTCACGGCCCTTTGGTACCCCCTCCGGAATCCTATACAACTACAGCTAAGGTTAGATCCTCCATCAAGTACCTAGATAATAACTAAAACTAACAACCCCATCGTGTCAACAGATTAACTAAAGAAACTTTGGCATCTGATAGATTCAGCAATGAAAGTCGCTATCCTCATTATTCGGCTTACATAATCTCGCAGTGAACCCTACGTAAAGCCACAAGAATTCGGGCGCGAGCTGTCACGCCCTTTTGGTACCCTCTGGAATCCTAAGCAATGACACCTTAGGTTAGCTCCATGGCTACGTTACTCCATCTAGTAAGTATTATAATTTGAACACCCCCAAAAGGAACTTTGGCAATGCACAGATTCAGCAATGAAAGTCGCCATCATCTACATTCATCGGCTTACATAATCTCGCAGTTAACCCTACGTAAAGCCGTAGGAATTCGGGCGCGGGCTGTCACGCCACTTTGGTACCCTCTGGGAACCTACACAATGACACTTTAGGTTAGCTCCATGGCTACGTTACTCCATCTAGTAAATATTATAATTTGAAAACCCCCAAAAGGAACTTTGGCAATGAACAGATTCTGCAATGAAAGTCACCTTTATTTAGGTCATTGTTCGGCTTACATAATCTCGCAGTTAACCCTACGTAAAGCCGCAGGAATTCGGGCGCGGGCTGACACGCCCCCGCGACGCACAATGGCAGGCGTCATTCAGTCAATTGTTCCCCGTAATGATGACCTGGTATGATGCGAGGTGTCAGAGGAATGTGCAGTACTTACTATTGTGTTCATGGCGGTAATAATGTCTGTCGATAGAGATTTAAATCAGTTGAGTCACAAGCATGGTTGTAAAAAAATCTCATTCACAAATTCTTAATCAGAAGTTAAGACAACAAATTGATTGATGATTAAATACGGGCTCAAAGTTCCTGAATATAAAATTAATAGGGATAATGTACATATTTTACAAAATAATAATTAAATGGCTTCTTATAAGCGTACAGTGAGTAGCTTATAATATTGCAAAACCTGTATTGAAATAAATGTTTTTCGTATTTATACTTTTGTCCTTGCATTAAATCGAAACTTCATTCTATTATAAATTTACATTTACACATTAAATCATACATAAAATGGGGTAAACAAACCCGTCGACCTTTCAGTAATCTTTAGTCATAGTTTGACATTAAAATTGTAGCATTTAATAATATTAATAAACATTATATGCTTTATTTGTTGCATAGGCAATATATTGCTTGCAATATATTCATCTGCAAATATAATTATGAATAGAAGTAAAAGATGAAATATTTCATGAGATGTTTATCATACAACAAGTAACATTGTTGTTCACAAAATTATGATCTCTATAACCTTAATGATCTTAAGCTTAATTTTTACATAATTTCATATCTCAGTTCGTTAGACGACTTGGTGTATTTTGTGTGAACACTCAGAATACTAAGTGTGAACACGAGGTATTTGTAGAAAAAGCATACTTTTTCATTTATCTGTCAGCCATTATACAGTCATTAGAGTCATTTGAAGTCATTTAATATCAGATGATCTGCGCGCCCGCCTGTCATTTGTGTATGTCAGAAATGAATATGTATATAATTACATTCCTACTAATGTTATTTATGGGAACTCTGTCTGTCTGTATGTCTGTACGCATTCCCGCTTAAACCTCTTAACCGATTTTGATGAAACTTGCCACAGACAATCTTTAAACCCTGAAAAAGAGCATAGGCAACCTTTTAATGCGAAAAAACGTGATCTAAAATCCACGCGGACGAAGTTGCGGGCGGCCGCTGGTTTTACATTTAATTGAAATGTGTGTTTCGAATGCACATACATTGGAATGGTATCGTGAGTCAACTAAACGACTTTTACTTGACAATGAACCGAGTTCTGAGTATTTCCTGCAGCGTGGCCTTGCAGCCAATCGACTTGATATCGACTGTGCTGATCTATGATTATGGTTCTCAAACTGAATGTAAGGATCACTTCACGTAAGTTTTTATGAGAGCTTTCATATGTGTAAAAGACCTTTAGGATTAAATAGTCATCCTACGTACATAAAATGCGATTTATTTATACCAAACTATAGCTCCGTGATGGAACTCGCAGTCAACCATGAAAGTGTTCTCCAAGACCCGTTAATATGCTGTATATGTGTGATTGGAAAAGTAATAAACAATTAAAATAAAAAGCTAATTTGTTTTACACATTACACCAACTTGGAATATTTTGTGACCCACATAAATATCTTGCACTATTTCAATATCGTCTCCCAAGGATATTCTTAGGTTAGGAATAGAAATTCTTAGGAAGATAAGGTTATGTCCTTACGACGTGCTGTCATAATAGTTTGACAAGTTATGACAGTATTATAGATCGATATGCGCACGCGCCTGCGCCCGTTACTTCCGCCGGATGTCGCATAGCGCGGTCAAAGACGCGGGCTTTTGTTATAAATATTATATCATAACAATAACGCTAACATGAGCTATCACATATATATTGATACTCTTTTCTAATCATATCTAATCATTGGCTGTAGGTGAGTAGTCACCTAGTGGTAAATGATTACTATGTACCTTTTTATTAACTGCTACACTTAAGTCCTAATTGTATGTTCCGTATTTAAAACTTGTATGTCCTTCTCAAAAGAGCTGCAGGTATAGACTGGTCAACACATTAAATCATTTTAGCAGCGAAAATTATAAGACCATTACACGATTGCTGATAAATCAAAAATGTATGTATATTTCATTGCTTTGCAACATTCGTGTAATATTCAAACACTATTATTAAATACACGTACAAAACATTCACTACAGTTATTACGGATGACCAAAGGAACTAATTGGCTACAAATGCTTCGTTCTACAAAAACAGGTATTGCAAATGTAACGTTAAAAACTCATTACGGGTTGTGAGATTATGTTAGGGATTTAACATGTATTTATAGGTCATATTTATTCATAGGTCAAAGCTATACAAACTCATTTGTTGATATTAAAAATATTTATTACTGGCTGTATATTTGACATTTACATTTTGACAATTAAAAAAAAGAACAAAAACCGAAATGGCGCTCTTTTATTTCCGTAATTAAATATTAAGTTTATTAATATAAATAGTTCTTCTCGAGGTCATGTGAGGTGAAATAAACACTCACAACAATTTAAAGATCACTCCACCGATATCCGAGGTGCGGTCTTCGGAGGTTTATACAGATAATCTTCGCAGAATCTCTAATCCATTCGTTAGATAACTAGAAACTAAGTGGCCTGTAACGTTTGTATAGATGTCGATAATATTTATGGTTAATGCAACATAAGTTGGTACAAACAGGTACAATGTTTAGTACCTAGGTAATATCTTAATAGTTTAACGGAAGTTTACATTTACTTTTGATTTAATTCGTAATAACGTTGTGCTATGTTTCTGCTGGTGAGTATGGTCGCCAGAGCTCAGTTGGGGAAGGTATGGGATTATGTTATCTGTGGTATGGGGTTTTTAAGGGCAGGAAACGCATTTGCGACCCTTGTTTGGTTTTTGATGTCCATGGGCAGCGGTGATCACTTGCCATCAAGTGACCCTCATGCTCGTTTGCCTCCCTATCATAATAAAAAAAACATACATTATATGAACATACTTGAAGTTTGATAGGGGCCCAAATTGTGTTTGTAGACCTAATAATACAAACACAAACGTTCACAAAAATCACATGAATTTAGTAATTGGCTAATCAAATAGTCTGTGAGGATTTTGTAAGTTACACAAAAAAAAAATATTTTCTTCCGCATTTTGAGTATGAGAATGTATTTTATATTGCATTTGCGTTTGATTTAAAAAACGATTATAGCAACTTCTAAACATGTCATAACTACAATCTGACTCAACCAAACTTTATACTTGTGAACAAAGCTTGGTTGTTTACTACAAATATTTAAGATAAACATAGAAGATAATAAGTAGAGATAATGGCAAGTCATTGTCATAACACAAAAAGAGCGTTCTGTAAAGAGTGGTGTCCGACATGGCTCACTGATCTGCTAACTCGAATGGGTGGAAAAAAACTGGACAATTCATTGAAAAAGTAAAGGTTAATAGTCTTTATTTAGGTACAAAGAAGTTACAATACACCGAAGTACATACTTTACTTTAGCTCTAGAAAAATAGAAACCAGTAGATATTTTTTTAAGCAATATTTTTTTTATTCGATTCAATGAAAACCTTTACAGTAAAGAATAAAACTTCGTAATAAAAACCATAGCAATTTATTTATCATCATATTGTAGACCCTTTGTTGTAAAGAAAATAAATGGTTTCTTGTAATTGCTATAAATATCAAAGATAATGGAACAGATATTCTTGATTGCTTTTTATTTAACAGCTTGAAGTAATCTGCTCTACTTTTTATTTAAGGTGATAGTAGTCTGTATCGTAATCTTTGATAAGACTTCTTAATGTTCTGAGTATTAGAAATGTTGCCTTAGGCACGATATTACGGAGTATTTATTACTCTTTCATTTTCTTGGACGTTGATAGAGATCGTAATAAGAGAACGCAACTTATAAATGTTTTTGTAATGTATGTATATATCTCTTCAATTGTAACTTTCATCAACATTTATGTTTTTGATGTTAGATTATTGTAGAATCAATTAGAATTTAATATGAAGGAATTTTAATTTAATATTGCATCATTGAGTTCTAAAATGTTTTGATATTTTTTCGGTTATTTTAATAAGTGAGGCGAACGCACTCTGGTAGGTCATGGAGGTCATGGTTAAAGGCTTGGAGGATAAGGGATAAGGATTCTCTCTAGATCTACTCGGTAACTTAAGCTCACAACTTTTATTCTACAACCCTAAGATCTAAGTCTGCTATTGAAATTTATAGGCTTGAAGATCATAAGAGTGTACAGTTTAGATTTATTAGATTGAAGAAGTATCTAAATCGCAGTAACTGTCGATTGAGAAGTCTGCAGTAGCTGCCTATTGATACAGGCAGTAGGTAGGTATGCTTGTTTCCCAACTTAACTGACACAAAAGCACACGCCTGTTAGGTTATTACTTTAGCAAAGATCTACCTACTCTGCTATCAAACTTCTCATTCTGTCCAAAGCTAGTAAAGTACATCTCCAAATCCGTCTATAACTGCCAATCCGACCGTTACAACGTGCGTGGTTTTTTCTACACGTACGCACGTTGAAACCGAGAGTGGGTGTGGGCGCAGACGACCCTGAGCGGGGAAAGGATTAGCAATGCCACGCCTGACGCATGCTGATACACGAAAATGGCTTAATTGTGAAGATTCGATGAGTTATTTCCTTAGCTGTGTAGTCATAGTTATGAAGTCATAATTATATCTAATCTATCCTACTACTATTATAAAGGCGAAAGTTTGTATGTGTGGATGTGTGGATGTATGGATGTATGGATGTATGGATGTTTGTTACTCTTTCACGTAAAAACTACTGAATGGATTTGAATGAAACTTTACCACAATATAGCTTATACATCAGAATAACACATAGGATATTGGAAATCGAAATCCACGCGGACGGAGTCGCGGGCGGCCGCTAGTATTAATATAATAAAGTTTGATAGTTTGCTTATTTGTATGTTTTTTTTAGTTTGTTTGCTAATCATAGGAAGTACTGGTGCGATGTGTAAAATATTTTTTTGTTGGATTGTCCATTTGTCGAACACTATGTATTGTGAAGAAACCGAGAGCTCGATGGCACAGTGGTAAGCGTGCTCGGCCTGCAATTGCAAAGTTATAAATTATAAAGCCAGTCATCGAATAAGTGGGTTCGTGCTCACAAACCCGGGTTGTGTAGAGAAAAATCGACACAAATTTTGCCCTACCCGGGAATCGAACCCAGAACCTCAAGAGCACGGCCCGGTATTTAAGCCACTAGACCATCGAGGCGTTGGAAAAAGAATAGATACTATAATAACTACAATTTCATAACGTCATTCAATTTGTTTAAATAAAGTGACACAAATCAAAAGTCTAAACACGAAATCGGTACCGTTTACTTCTTGTGCCTTACTTTGTGATGAGCGTGGGATGTAAATCGACCAAACGTCATTGTTGCGAAACCCATTGCCGTCGCGAATGATCAGATTATCCGGTCTTAAGACCAATTGTTATACTTAAGCCATTGTTACCGCGAGGCTACATTTAAAATTAGACGTTTCCTTAGTTAATTTCGGTTTAATGGAATTGTATTGTTTAAAAATTATACATTTCTGTGTATAAAAAATGAATTTATATTTACACAATTGTCTTCAGTGGAAAGCAATTAATAAAATCTGATCGGTTACTGAGATAAGTGTAAAACTGATTAACGATTATGTGTCCAATTATTAAGGTCTCAGAATACAGAATAAACCAGAAAGAGCTTTCAATCAAATTTCTATGGAACGCGTTGTGTCCAAAACGCTCGTCCCCCTTGCGTCACCCACCCGCGTAGTGATACCAGCGCTCGCTGAAGTTACAGTTTTTAAGAAAATTCTAATTTCATGTACCTCGGTGCTGCTACAGTAATTTGAGAAAAACGTTTGAACAATAATGTTTTTTCAAACATTTATTTCAAAAGTAACTAGGCTTGACCATCAAGTTTGTATAAATGCATCTAATTATTAAATTTATTTTGAAACTTTGTTTGTTTGGATGTTTGTCTGTCAATTACGCTGAATTTACTGGACTGATTTTACTGAATGAAATTGAAATTGTGTGCAGTTGGGGTATGGGGCGACTTGGGTGATAAGCTACTTTTTATCCCGATTAAAAATGCTCCCATGGGATAAACCAAAATCCACGCGAATGAAGTAAAAGGATATTGGAAAAAAATGAGAAAGTTTTTAAAGTTTATTTCGTTTGAATATATTTAGCAACAATATAATATGATACGCCTACAAATATAAAATATGCTATACATCAGTCGAAAGTGGATAAATAAAAAGCACATGTTCAGAATTATTTTAAAACAAAATGTGACAGAAAAACCAAATCTAAAACATTTTTTTTCCACATATGATAGGTATTATGTTGTGACAACACTTACAAATGGTATGTGTTTCTTTTAGGCAAATATACTTAATTCAAGAAAATGTATTGAAATAAGTCTTGTAAGAATTTGGGTAATTTGTGGCAACACGCACAAAAGGTACACATAATTTTCATGACAGTTAAATTACGAAAAATAAAATTCAATATTTTAATAGAATGGTCTGCAAATGTGATAATTACAGATGAACCGTAATCCCAACATTTTTTTTGGTAAACCCGGTAGCACTTTTGCAAGTGGGAACGACAGAGGACGGCATAATTATTAAAAAACTAACAGCTGCAATCAGATGTCAACAGTGCGGGCGTCGGCCATTGACTAACTGACAATTTAGTCGACCACACCTTTTAGGTGTACTGCGAACATCTTCAGACATGAGCGCGTTGACGGTTTCTGGTTTATTCTGTATTCTGAGATTAAGGTAGTGAAAAATCGGATCACCTAAAATATTATTCTTGATAATATGAACACTGATTTCTGTGATTTTTTAGTCAACCAATTTTCTGTCATACATTTTTCATAAGAACAAAAGTGAAGCTCTTATTGCAGCTTCAAGTAGTGTGTTTATGTGTCATTTCAATCAGCTGTTACATGATTCTACACACATAATAATATGAATATCATCGATATCTTTACAAATATTTCAATGAACAAACACACTTACACAGTATGAAAGTTTACTCAGTATGGTTAAAGTACCAGAGAAGGTATAGGTGTGGTTTCTTGCGCGCGGAAACTGATTAAATAAACAAACTGATTAAATAAACAAAGTAAAGGAGGAGCGAGCGTTGAAGTCTTTTGTACGAACTCTGGCATTCAGCTGTTTCGTCATCATAGCTACAGCGAAGCCCGCCGTCAATTATTAAACTGTGAAATTGAGAAGGTTATGGGAAGCTACTCGTCTGGTTTTTGCTATCGGTCTATTTCATTTGTTCTTTGGTTTTTTGTTGAAGATTGGATTTTGTTGAGAGTGCTGCTTCGAATGGAAAATTAATTACTTTTTTTGTCACTGCGTTGTTGTTTTTATTTATCGAAAAAGTGGTTATACTCGTATGTATGTTTTGGTACATGTGAAACTACTCGTACAATTAAAGATATTTTAAGAATAATTAATAAATAATATGAGGATAACTTGAACAAAAATGGCATGAAAAGTTCGTGAGATATAAATAAACAAGAGTGATTAAAAGAGATTGGGTTTTAATTACAAAAATGTGGAATCCTTTGTCCTTCATTCTGAACTGAATTCTTAAAACATAACATCATCGTTGACTCACAATATGACCATGATTTTTAATTTAAAAGATTAATAACACAACTTAATTAATTCATTGTGAACCTATTTTTTATTGTGACCGTTTAATACAAAACGTATGAAATAGCGGGAATTCTTATGAGTCAAGAATCATTGTTTGAACTTATCTTCACATCTCGTAATCATCAGGCTTCCAATGATTCAAAGGTCAGTGAACCATTTGACGTTTAAAACAAAATGGCAACGTGTCAACCGCACAAATTGAAAATTACAAAAAAATACTCAGATTCATTAATGTTGTTTATCCAATTCTATTCATCCGAGTTATAGAGTCGACAATTTTCATTGCAGACAATTTTTGGTGCGATAGTCTTATGTTTTAGGTGGTAAAGGTGAAGTTTATTTGTTTTTTTATTGCCGAGTGTTGGTTTTGGTTATCATTCTTCGGGTGATTGGGCAACTGAGAACAATGAGATTTGTTCACAATGCGGCTTGTTTTATCATTTTTCATGGAATTACCTAATATTCGTAATGTCTTGGACAACACTTTTACTTGTGGAATAATACTGTGGGTAGTTGAAAATAACTGTTAGATTGAATGATTTAGAGATTATTTTTTTATTTTGATGTTTTATCTTAATAGGACTGTTAAGCGCTAGACTTTTATTATTCAGCGCGAATCTTTAAGCGGTACTTATACGGTATTAACGTATGTAATTTGCCACCACTATATATTGGCGGTATTTTACTTTTTTATCAGCTGACAACACATTTGTTGACAAAATTAAACAGAATCTCAAATGTCAAAACATTAAAAATATAAATCTCTGCTTGAATTCCAATAGATGAAAAGGGGGACGCCGGCTGGCAATAGAAGTTCCGGCCCACAGTGCACACATATGAAAGTACTATGGAAATATAGAGTAAATAGTCATTAGTTAACTGGCGAAAGAAAGGGTTTAAAAAAAGTCAGTGTTTTTGGGTAAATGCATATTCATTATTTTCCATCAGTAATACAATCTACGATTTCCACCATATTAGCTGTTGAAGGTTGTAAAAAGTATTTGTTTACCTGCTGCGGCTGAACCCGGAGCGTCGGAGTCAGTATTAATGATGAAGTTGTTTAGTTAAACGCACGAAATAAAACCGATCACTTTGTTGATGCAAGAAAAACACAATTACTTTTTGATATTTTGAACTTTGACAGTTGAATTGGCAGTTAATTTAGTGTTTCCATTGCGTAAAAAAATATCGATATTCGATTTTAGATCTATTCGATTCTAATATAGTTTTATAAAATAATGCAGCCTTAAATATACGTTTCATGAAAATATTTTACTAAGATTATAAAATATTTAAAAGATAAATATGATAATGACACTATTTTAGCTAAGATCCACCAACGTAATAATATTCGATATTCTCTTATAATCGATTATCTGAAATTATATTTCTGTAGTGGCAACTCTTAACACACACGAGCCCGCCGCGGGTCGGCTCGATACACACGAATTTGAGCTTTACTTCAATGCTGGTAGGGCGTAGATAGATTTGTTTACACATATCTGTCAAAAGGACGCAATTCCGGTGGGGTTAATAAATAGTTCAATTTCTTTTAATTCTTGTTATATTAACCCCAACTTTTAGCGACATACAAATAGCGCGAATAATTAAGAACGAATATTTTAGCAATTTTTATAAAATGGAACATCGTGTGCACTTCTTGGCCATATTCCGGCATCCCTCTTTGCCAAAATGAATCATGGCCCGTGGTCCTACTGCTAGTACTAGAACATAAATGCTAATGGATCTAATTTCAACTGAATATATTTATTGCAATAAAAAACTACTATTATTCTGTTTTTGATAGGATACCTGATATTACAACTGATTTGCCTCAGAAAGATGATCAAATCAAGACCATTAAATCATCACAGTTTCCCCAGACGCGGCGGCAGACGTCAGTTATCTAACGTCATTCCATAGAGCGGTTCCGTTACAGCGCGTGGTACGGAACGCCCATTGTGCCTTAGGAAGGCTCGGTCTAACTGTTACTGGCCGTTTTCAGATCATTGATTGAAGTGGTGTGAAGAAAAAAGCAAGTTTGAAATAAGAACGTTATGAGTTTTAAAGATGATTTAAGACACATGACCAAAAGACATCCTATTTATGAGGGAAAGGGCAAAGGGGACAACTGAAGCAATAAAAACAAAACGTTTTTTTTGCGTGTTGTTTTTCGTTAATGTTTTAATTTCTCACCTGCGTTTTAAAATGCTGAATCTGCCATCGGTTTTTTTCAGATAATAAATAAGCATGATACTAATAACTACTGATAACGTAGTCGTTTATATATAGTTATCTTAGTTAGGGAACTTTCCTAGGTACAAAAAGGAATTAAAGTAATATCGTCCCTTACAATGAATAACTATGCCTCTCTGATCTCCAAGCCATTTTACCAAAACTTCATAATAACATATCTACTTATTTCGTCTGCTCTCTTGTTCTAAGCATAGCGTGACTGCAAGAGATAGTTGCAAGTTAGTGATAGTCCGCAAATTGATTGCATGTAAAAGTGTTGGGACGGTTTCCATGAGTGAGCGGTGCATTACATCACGACGATGGTGAGAGCCATCGCCAAACATGTGAGATTAACAAGTGCATTTACTAGGGATGGCGCGAGATTTTTTGTAAGTTTTAGAGATAACATTAATATTATTTAACGGGACTAAACGCGATATAAATTATGTAGTGTATGTATACTACTTACTGTTTGACGTTTCGGCTGCGTTACAACAATGGTGGTCGCAAGCGGACAAATAAAATTTAAGATAATTTCTGATGAAGAATTATACTTTATGTATCTATGTAAGTACATATATTTGTAATACCACTGTCGATTCTGATGTCTGTAACACAAGTGCTTAAGCTACTTAACACGGAATCAGATCAATGTATGTGATGTTGTAAAATATTTATTTATTTATTTACTTTAATGGCTTTTCCCAAGGTGATTAAATATGTAATTTTTAGGGTTCCGTAGCCAAATGGCAAAAAACGGAACCCTTATAGTTTCGTCATGTCTGTCTGTCTGTCTGTCTGTCTGTCTGTCCTGGCTCGTTCTCCACCGTTTCTGAACCGATTGCCACGAAAATTGGTGGAGAGATGTATAGTGATAATTCAAGAATTGGTTTTTAAAATAATCGAAAAATAATTATTTTTACCCCCCCTCCCATACAGCGAAAAGTAAATTCGAAAAAAAAATATCGACTCACCCCATCGTGTGGGGTATCGTTAAAAAGGTATTTTTAAATACAACAAAAATTGCCTTGAAGCCATGTGGATCAAACCCCCCAGTCTCGAGATATATTAATACAAAGTTAAAATTAGAGCGTCCCCCCCCCCTTAACTTTTGAAATACCATTACAATAATTCTGAAAAAAATGTGCTGTATACCTCCAAGTAAGTACTTTCAACGAAAACTATAGCGAACTCTGTATCATACATAGTTATTTTTATACAACTCGACCAACTTATGACGTGCAGTTGCCCTTATAGCGCAGTCATTGAAGCGAAAAATATGGTCCAACCTCCGAATTTTTTTACTGTGAACCGATTTGCATGAAATTTTGGAATTAGTTTCATTTTACCCTTAAATTCAAAAGTGAAAATTATTTGAACGCCGCAACTACCCCTGGAGTGGTTGCCACCCCATCTCGGGGGTGAGTATTCTTTTTTTAAGATAACCTCGGATATCGATAGGAAAACTAATTTTAAGCAAAAAATCATCTATAAAGTTTTTCGATAAATCTAATACTTTTCAAGTTATTGGCAATTGAAAGTTCGCAATTTTGTCACGTTTTTCATCGGTTTTTTGCAAATATCTCCAAAAATATAAGTTTTATCGAAAATTTTATAAGGAACAAAATTGTAGCTGTTAAAAAATTAAATAATTTTGTTTATCCTAAAGTTTTCTATGTGCAATATTAAGATATATATTAAAGATCGTAGCCGTTTTTTATTTTGTCTGCAATTTAATCGATGTGGTCAATGTCATCTAGCGGCGAGCAGATGCATTTTATGCATTCTTATAATTAAAAGTTTTGTAGTGCTTGAAATAAGCTTTCAAATGAGTACAATTAAAAGTCTTTTGCACGTAAAATAAGTAAGCTGTATAACAAATAAGAGGATCATCGAATGCTTTTTCTTGTAAATCAATGGGTTTCACAAGTGCCATTTCCAAGCTATTCATGCTATCACAATTTCTAAAACAGCATTGAAAAGGTAATTAGGAGAACTACAACATTCTTTATTGCAATATATAATTAGAAACGTTTTTGAAAACGGTGAAGGGTTAAAGGGTTAAAGAGAGGCTGTGATTGCCGCTGCCACGCGCTCTTTAAACAATCATATCTCCGTCAGTTTTTGTTTAACAGAAATAACAAAGTTACTAATTATTTTGTCAGAAAAATACCTAAATTTTTTATTTTTGCACTTTTATACGCATCTTTCGTAATTTTTGAGATATTATGATAAGAAGGTGGGATTTTTTAAAATATGAGATTTTATATTTTTATTTTAATCCTGTCTATTTTGAAAAATATGTGTCCTAAAGCAGCCAAACTGATACAATTTATCAAACACTTCATAATAAAGTTAATTCTTGGCGGAATACGAATAATTTCAATTCTGGTGGAAATGGCACTTGTGAAACCCATTGATTTACAAGAAAAAGCATTCGATGATCCTCTTATTTGTTATACAGCTTACTTATTTTACGTGCAAAAGACTTTTAATTGTACTCATTTGAAAGCTTATTTCAAGCACTACAAAACTTTTAATTATAAGAATGCATAAAATGCATCTGCTCGCCGCTAGATGACATTGACCACATCGATTAAATTGCAGACAAAATAAAAAACGGCTACGATCTTTAATATATATCTTAATATTGCACATAGAAAACTTTAGGATAAACAAAATTATTTAATTTTTTACCAGCTACAATTTTGTTCCTTATAAAATTTTCGATAAAACTTATATTTTTGGATATATTTGCAAAAAACCGATGAAAAACGTGACAAAATTGCGAACTTTCAATTGCCAATAACTTGAAAAGTATTAGATTTATCGAAAAACTTTATAGATGATTTTTTGCTTAAAATTAGTTTTCTTATCGATATCCGAGGTTATCTTAAAAAAAAAATACTCACCCCCGAGATGGGGTGGCAACCACTCCAGGGGTAGTTGCGGCGTTCAAACAATTTTCACTTTTGAATTTAAGGGTGCCATGAAACTAATTCCAAAATTTCATGCAAATCGGTTCACAGTAAAAAAATTCGGACCCAAAATGCTTCATTGCCTGCACTATTACTAAATGGTGTCTTAAGCGGTCGGGTCATCTTTTAGCTACGGAACCCTTTCATGGGCGTGTCTGACACGCTCTTGGCCGGTTTTTTTTTATACTTATTGTCATAGGTTCGTTTGACATGAATCCAAGCTTAATTCAAAGAAAATGCGCATGTCAGAGTGAATTCATGCAGAGTTACGAAGGGATTTGTCAAATAACAGTCTTCTTTAAGCGGGGTTTGAGTTTTAATATAACATTCGTCTGATAAAATTAGTAATATGATCATTAAGGATGAAAAAGTAAAATTTGGATATTACAAATTTAACAAAAACGACAGGATATTACGAAACGATCAATATGGCCGTAAAAGTTTGCGCTTTATAAAATGGAATCATCATACAACAACTTATGACGAGTATATTTTAATGTAAACTTTTTGCTCAGCCCTGGGTTACACAATCAATTTGTCAGGTTGATATGTGGTCGGAGCCATTTCACTCGTATTGTTTACGAAGTGTTTTCGTATATATTTTCGTTTGTAAATATTCATGACGTTGTCGTCGCATGTAGTTCGTGGTGACATCAGCCCAAGAAACACTATTGTGAATCCGAGATATCTATAGGTATTCTATTGTAAATATTTTAAAACAAGTGAAACTGTCCTCAGTTTCTCAGTCATTTAATACTCTTTTTATGCGTTTGTCATGTAAGCAAGTGGTTTTACAAATATAAGAATTGAAAGTTCTTCGTTTTATTTATATCAGAGTATCTTATATAGCCAATTAACAAAATACTATTAGAGAGCAATGGGTGAGAAACATGTTTCTAAAATATTATTTCATCACTTTTAATGAATGGTTTTGCATTTGAATTCAAAAAATACCGACTGCATCCGCAGACTTAATTAACATGACTGTGTTAATATTTATATTGACCATTTTTTTTAACAATCATCTAGTTATACAATCAAATCGTTTAGTTTTGACAAGTTCTATTATTGTTTCTATAAAATATTCTTAATAGAACAATCCATTCATAATCTTAACGTTTACGTGTGGGCTATAGAAAGCTTCGAGCAAATAAAAGAAATGATGTGCAATTATGGATCTTATTACGTTGAGTTAAGAAGACATATTTATGTTGTTAGACGGTGATTGTATCGGCTTGCTGACTAGAGATCCAATTTAACCAGATTAGTTCCATATACTTTACGTAAGTTATCTTAAGAATTTATTTGGTTGAACACAGTAATTTTGTGAATGAAATGCTTGTCGATAGCCAATGAAAAGGTTTATTACAAATCGACAGTGAAATGAAAGTAGTTAAAAGCTTAATTCGCGATGATTATAGCATACGAACATGTCATTTAATGCAATGATTTTGTTTTTCGAAATTTTGTACTGTTAATTATGAGAATGTGATGACTAAATAGTTTCTGACGATGCTTAAATCTATGAAAATCTAAATTAGAATTTATTTGTCCACTTATATTGACTTATTCGTTAACTCTGAGATAAAATATTAGGCATATTATGAAGACTAATTTTATTAATGTTTAATTATGATTAATTAATAACACTTGGACTGCGATAGGCTGATGATGATGATGATGATGATGAATAACACTTATCCTCTTCAACCTTTCGTATTCAATCTAATTTAACATTAAACCTACCATTAATTGTTACCTTGAATACATCGGAGAAAAGCGCATGGGAAAATAATAATGAGAACATGATACCAGTGTATGTTACTCATTTTAAATTTGACAGTTAATTATTGGTAATTAATTGATGCAGTAAGTAATAAATTAACGTTTAAAAATAAGTATTCTGTACTTATGATTCATTGTAACGACTGAGTTAATTTAATTATAATGTGTACGAGTAATACAGTAATGCCATTAACAATCAGTGATACAAGTTAGACGTTATTAACTACTGACAAAACAATACTGATAATCAAGCTGAAGAGTTTGTTCGTTTGTTTTAACGCGCTTATCTTGGGAACTACTGATTCGAATTGAAAAATATTTCTGTGTCGGATAGTCTATGAGACGAGGAAGGCATAGTAGAGGAAGCTTTAGTATAACACTCTGTGTGCGGAAACCGAAATCCACGCAGTCGAAGTTGCGGGCGGCCGCTAGTAAGTGGTACAAGTTAGAGTTTAAAATTAACTACTGACAAAACAATATTTAAGTAATCAATTTTTAATAAAGTTAAAAACTTCACACTTCTTAAAAAATATTACTCTATAGGATAGGATATTTTCACTCAGGCGTTCTTAGCCAAGCTACACTAACCAGTCCACTCCATTCATTTCTGCATAACATATGCAAGTCTGACTAACGACTTCAGTCGACACGTGTAAAGCTGAGAAAGCAGTCATTAGCAGATAGCAAATCACTTTTACCGAACGAAACGTAACGTAACTATTGGCAGAAAACAATCAATAGAAAACATCGAGTGTACTGTACATTGATTTAATGTTTAAGTGTGTGGTTCAGTCCTCGAGTCGTATTCGTTACTGAGAGTCGTGAATATTGAATAATAATAATAAATAAATTCATTGCACTAAAACACCAAAGGCCTAGACCCAAACTAACCTCGAATCTTGTATTATGGATGCTAGAAAATTTAAAGACATACTTAAATACTATGACTCGAGAACAAATGTCGATGTTCATCACACAAACATTTGCCCTTATCGGGATTCGAACCCGCGACCCTCGGTTTTGTAGCCAGGATCTGCGACCACTAGACCGACGGGCCGTCATAAATGCCGTATGAAATGAATAAGGATTTTTTTGGAAATCATGTTTGGTTTGGTAGAGATTGTATGAATTCCACACATAGATCTAGATAATCATGATGTGCGCTCTAGCTCGGGTGTAAACGAACGACATCACCCATACTTATCTATGGACCGAGCACTTCTCCAAATTTAAGTAGTTTCAGTGAATCAACGGAACTTTTTCAGGATCGATTGTAAAAGCTACAATTATTATAAGAACACTAATCAAACTTTAATTTCACTGTTACGTTAACTCAATGATGGACAGAAAACAATTTGAACTGGGGAAATTCACTTTCAATTACGTAGTGGGGTGAAATCTCACGTCATTGATCAGCTTCATCGACAAAATGGCTGACAGCATATTGGCGGGAAAGCAAATTACTTGCACTTAACGTTGAATATGGAAAATCGAGAGGCTAATGAAATTTCCACATATTATAGTGGGGGCATCATAGTTACTAGGTATGGGTTTGCTTGTGGTTTTCAATAAAGTTAAAGCGTTTGAAGTACGAGTAAGCTTATTTATTATAGTTGAGGAGTTATATCCAGAACAAAGATTTTTTGAGTGCTAATCCTAACTCTTATTGGAAAAAGCCACAAATACTGTCTGCTCTTATATTATGCGATGCTGCTTTTTTTGTCGCAGGGTGGCACAAATGCCACCGATTCGTTTTGGGTCGATATTATGGGATGTATCCGTAAATGCTGTCTTGTATCTGACGTAGTCATGGCACCTCATTAACTTAAATTCGTATTACAAACTCGAGCGTATGTCTAGTAGTATATTGAAACAGTATGATGAGCTTAGCACGCTTGGACACAATTCTCATTTAGCATTTGCGATTTCACTAGATATTTTGCGTCAACAAAACATCGCACTTGGATAGTGAAATTTGCTAAGTAACAATTCACGTATTAGTGACGAAACGATTGTTGTGTTATGCGATTGCTATTTTAGGATGGTTATTTTGTTGAGTTGTGGCTTCTAATAATGCGAGTATAGCTGTTGTCACATCCCAGTTAGATAATTTTAGTTATTTGGTTGCCAATTCTCGTTGGAAGTAATGAGGAAGTCAAAATCCAATGCAATTTTTCGGAATTAATTAGTGTTCGTGATGTCACTTTAATTTATCCCTAGCTCTTTAAGCTAACACCTGACTGTCACACTCTTTTATATCTTCTATTGTATAAATACTGAGAGCGAGCGATAGTTTAAGCTGAGATTATAGATCATTGTGCATCATAAGTCACCTATTTTTCATTACCATTTCTAGGTATAGCCCTCTTTATTTATACAACACACTCTTTAGTATTGAAGAATTTACATTTAGAAATTACAGCATATTAAAAATAGGAAGATGAAAAAGTTATTCTTCCAATCGTTCAAGCTCGGCGACAGAGCGGCTGTGTTGGAAAGCAGTATCGCCATATTGGGAGACCAGACTTTACTTTCTGATGTCCTGGTATTGCCACTCCCTTACACGTTATCGAATACTTTAATTACAACACTCGATTATGGTTGTTTACTGTTCATTTAAAAACGTATGTTGTGTTATCTGTGGAGATTCGATATTTAGATATTTTGTTTTGAATAACACAATAACTTTGAATGGTGGCCAGTAATTATTGTGTTTGTAATTCGAAATTTACATTTGGAAAATAAGGACGTGTTATATTTCTTTGGCAAAGCTTTAATAAGGGAATTTAAAAATATTTTTACATATTATGTTACATTTCAAGTAATCAAATCCAAAACTTTTCTGCAGATAAAGTTCATTACACTTTAATGCAAAGAACAGTTGTAACTATTATTGGAATGTGAAAACTTAGAGTAAATATGTTAATTTGGCATCGCGAACCAACCCATATGAAGGTGATTGATTAGTTTCAATTCTCACCAATGCAACATTGCAGTAACAACTTGATCTCAATAGAATTACAGAGCTCTTCAACACTTGGTACTGATTAACGAAGACTTTACGAAATAAAACATCTGTTTACAAAATCGCATGTAGGTGGCGGGCGCTATATTTTCCTAATGAATAAATTCATCAGTTTAGACATGACTATGTCATAAGGTTACGCTAAATGTCAGTGATAAGAAAAATGAGTAAATGAGCAAGTGTTTTGGTAGCAATTTTATTTTGCACATGAGTGAAAGTGCGATTTAGTTGAAATGCTTACAGTTCTAGGCATTCAGGTGAACTGACGTGGCCAATGAGGCAATCAGGAAGAATTTACGTGATAAATACTATTTGTGCTAGTAGTGTTGTGCCTGGATTTTAATCTAGTTCAATTGGATGCTTGTATTTTTGTCGTCCCTTAGTTCATTCTGTTGATAATAATTTATAAATACTTATAAGAATTATTTTGACCATTTAAAAACATAAAAAAATATATGTGGTTAGTAATGGAAACGTGTCATTGAGTTTCCAATAAAATGACCGATCAGAAGGATTCTAAGAGTTTTCTGCCCGATTTATTAAAAAAAAACATTAGATTGTTAAAGTTCCTAAAACTCTCTTGCAACTTCAGTTCCTAGGTAGGCTTGATTTTATGCAATAGGCCATAAAGCTGAGCCAGGCAAGTTTTAGCTGATCGTGTCGCAGTGAAAGCGATGCTTGGGCATAATTGCTCAACAGTAATGACTTGTTGCTTCATAGTTTGGAAACGTGTCAGCAAACATGCCTGATGTACTAAGATTAATGACTTAAATATAATCTATTACTAGGATAGAATGAAAATGCGAGTAATAATTCTCATTTTAAAATGATAATATCTTTAGAGATCATTGCAAAAATTGGAACGCTTCAAAAAATGCAGCTGTAGAACACATGTATTTTAGGCATAGATTTAAATACATAGTAACATTTGCCCTTACTATTTAAATCTTTGCCGAAAATAAGAGTAAGACAGTACTTTGACAATTGAATTAAACGGGTGACTGTCAACGTGCTCTCTCGAAAGAAGCGACTGCCGCTTTTATTTTAGTGCCAATTTTGAAGTATGGCGAGGTCAAATCTAACTTATCTAATCTAAGGAACTCCGATAATAAGTGGTGCGATCATATTTAATCCCATGGGTTATTTTCTAAGTCTGATCGTTAGCCAAAGCTCGCAGGCCCGCTTGGAACACCCGAGTTCTTTGGCACCGACCGTATACTTAGCACTTAGTATATGGCTACTATTAAAGCCTGTAAGATGGTATCCGACCGGCTCAGAACTGGTTCCCGGTAAACACAAACACGGCGGGTACTGCCGTTTTTAGGAATTATACGATACAACACTAATGCAGGATTAGTTGGCGTTAGTGTTCTCTATTTACGAACTAAGTTAATTAATGTGAAAGTCCTAATTTGACCTCCGTGGAAAGGCCCAGGAGATGTACCAGTTAATAAAAAAATATCGGTTGTCAATCAATTATGTCGTCTATTTCAATACAATAGGGTTCTAGGTTTTATAATTCTTGGCACGCTTTTAAACATTGTAAAAGACCAGGTGAACGGAAACTTATAGTGATAATTTCGTCATGAAATTTATCCTTTCCAAGTAGCCATCAAGTACATTATTTACCTAGTAATTCAAAATCACCTCGATTCCTTGAATTAAATTATTGTTATCCTTTCCGATACTAAATATTTTATTGCATGTTTGACATTGAATGAGGTTTTAAGAAGGAAAATTTGCAAGAAAACTCTTAATTGAAGGATATTGGCTTACCTTTCCCTAAGGAAAAGTGTTTTTCGGTTTTACTTGAGTAATTTCAAGGTAGACAATTATTATTATCATTGATTTGGTGTTATACCTATGACTAATTTTTCTTTTTAACATTTAATAATGTTCCGTACTAAGATGAAAAAATTATACCTTCTTTGAACTTGATACCTATCCTTGATATAGAAGTGCTTACTTAAGGAGGGCATGAAAGTATACATATGTCTTCACGTCCGTCGTATAGCTGGTTTCGAATAGCATAAATGGCAAGGCCACTGAAGATACTAAGTATACCTACCAAGCTTTGACACAACCGTATTACCTACTGATGCGATAGTGACTGTGACACCACTAACAAAAGTGCTTATGTTGCTAACTAAGGGATTATTGCCTGTCGTAGACTGGTGTCATTTGGGCATATATGGCAAGGCCACTGATGACACTATACCTAGCTTAGACACAACCCTATTAATGAATCCGTAGTGACTATGAAACCACTAACAAAAGCTTAAGCTGCTAACTTAGGAATTGGATGAAAGTATATAATCTTTATTGGCTGTCGTAGACTGGTGTCATTTTGGCATAAATGACAAGGCTAATAAAGATACTATACCTAGCTTTGATACAACCGTATTAATGAAGCGATATTGACTATGACACCACTAACAAAAGTGCTTATGCTGCTAACTAAGGGATGGGATGAAAGTATATGTCTTTATTGCCTGTCGCAGACTGCTGTCATTTGGGCATATATGGCAAAGCTACTGAAGATACTAAGTATACCTACCTAGTCTTGACACAACCGTATTAATGAAGTGATAGTGATTATGACACCACTAACAAAGTGCTTATGCTGCTAACTAAGGGATGGGATGAAAGTATATGTCTTTATTGCCTGTCGCAGACTGCTGTCATTTGGGCATATATGGCAAACCTACTGAAGATACTAAGTATACCTAGCTTTGACACAACCGTATTACTGAAGCGATATTGACTATGACACCACTAACAAAGTGCTTATGCTGCTAACTAAGGGATGGGATGAAAGTATATGTCTTTATTGCCTGTCGTAGACTGGTGTCATTTGGGCATATATGGCAAGGCCACTGATGATACTATACTTAGCTTTGACACAACCGTATTAATGAAGTGATAGTGACTATGACACTAGCAAAAGTGCCGAAGCTGCTAACTAAGGGATGCGATGAAAGTATATGTCTTTATTGCCTGTCGTAGACTGGTGTCGGGCATATAAGGCAAGGCCACTCAAGCCTTACCTAACGGGTACTATACCTAGTCTTGTCACCACCGTATTAATGAAGTGATAGTGACTATGCCAGTGTTTTTATGCAGTCTTCCCGTTTGCAGACTGTGTGGGAGCAGGGAAAGTGTGGGGTGTATGCTCGCGTTATACCTACTCGTAATTACCGGCTAAACTTGCTCTGTGAGATTCCTGAAAGGTGTAAAAAGTCAGAAACATTTCCTATGTTATTCGCACTGGTTGCAAAATATGTAGCTATCATACTTTTAATGGTTATGTTTAATATATTTTTTTAACCTTAACATGATTTTGATGATAATATTCTTTGATTTCTTTTATTTTATTAAACTGACGATCTGAGCAGTAAATAAAAAACAAATAAAGGCAGTGTCAGTAATGACATACGTTGTACTCCAATATGAGCGTATTTTGCCATACCATTGATCATAAATCTCAATTACATACATCTCTCAACGATTTTTCAATTCAATAGCTACACATTGAATCTTCATCTTCGATTTGCTCAACAACTACGGAATTCTCCATCACATACCAAGTACTCAATAACCTTCCCTAACTTGCCTCGATAAAGTCTACATTCGCGTGTACTGCACGTAGGCTGTTTTGTAAGATGTGGGGGGTAAAGACCGTCGTGGAAAGCTCGCCGACCCAGTTCCCTCCCGTCGGAACCTGTTCGCTTTACATAATCCAGGCGGGCCGTCACTCGATATGCGATACAGTGACAGGAGCAGCGCTGATACTTTAATAACTGATAGGACGATATGTTGCGTAATGGAAAAAAACCATGTGACCAATGGATTTGACTTGTAAACTTCCTGGAGTAAGCGTATCTTTTAGTTTAGCAACGTAAAACTTTCATTTAACCTTATTCAGTATCCAGTAATCCTTACTAATATTATAAATCGGAAAGTAAGTTTGTTTGTTTGTTGGTTCCGCTTTCACGCCGTAACTCCTGATCCGATTGTTTAGAAATTTGTAGACCGAAAGTTAGTACTACGGATTCAATAATAGGGTACTCTTTATCCCATCAAATCGACAAGGAAGTATGTAGCTCATGATTTTATTATTAAAAAAAGTCACAAGACGCCATTTTTTTCACGTATCAATTTTATTCGCCGGGATGTGTAGATTGCATGTGTGCGGCCTTGACTATTGTGTTCCAAGGGCAGCCATGACATGAGCCGGAACAGCCCCATCACGATGACAGTCCGCCATTTTTCCGCGGCCATTACCGCTTTACCGCGCGCGGGAAAATAGTGATGTGTATGACATTAATTCATGATCAAATATTTTTTTATTTACGACGTTGAAAGAAAAATATTAAAAAATCAATTCGGAAAAAGCTAAATTATTTTGTGATATGTGATCATGCTCTTTGAGTAAAGTAACTTTTAGGCTTTGCTAAGGGTTAGCAAATAATTGCATTGCATTTTATTTTGCATTTTCCGACGTAAAACAAGTAAATTAAATCAAAGACCGTACTATAATCATCAATCATTTTGTGTAGTTAAAGGAGGAGTAATTGAACAGCTTTAAATAGTAATCGACTCAATAACAACTCATTTATTATTTCGGCGTTACTAATGGAGGTTTGATTATTACCGTAAAGCACGTAGCAAGGAAGTCCAAAAAACACGGATTAATCTCATTCTAAGGTTGCGGAAGTGATTCGCATGGCGGGTTTAAGACAATGGCATTATTAATGTAAGACCACGACAAATCGCAACATTTGACGACAATTACAAGAAGGTTCAACGAAACCGAATTACCGCATTAGCCGTAACATTACGACCTCATAATGTGAGCAATAATGTAACATCAAACATAATAATGCTGCTGAAATGACCACAGATTATAATTACATACAAGCGCCTATTAAATATTGGCATTATGTATTTTTTTCCAATGTAATAATAAATACTGTAGCGTTTTCCTTGAACCGTGTTTTTAAGTAAAAAAAAAAAGAGTAGTGTTGTTAACATATTTTTTTTCAGCGCAATTATGTAGTAGTTAAAACGGGTAAGGGTGTTTAAAATGATTATATTCGTGCAGATGTGCGACTCACATGCTTCTAAAATACATAACATAATATAATTGTTAGGGACTTGATTTGGAAAGTTCGCTTTAAACAATGAGGTCGTTAAAAGAGTAACGTAACTAAAAGGTTAGTCTTACTTCTCGTTCTTATAAGTATTTTTGTTCTTTGCTTTAAATGGGCAGCTGCTTTGAACTGAAGTCGAATTTCTTCTTGTCAAATTCGAGGATCTAACTACAAAACTTTACACAAAATAGCCAATAACATGTGTTTATCTGAGATTCTAAAGAGGAGTTATTAGTGGAGTCAATGAATACATAAAACAGGCAATATTCGAAAGTCCTCAAGAACAGCTCCGATTTCGATGATTTTTTTTTTGTTAAGTTGGTTTTTTTATACTATTCAAAATCAGAAACCTCTTAGAGCGGGGACGGAACTATTTATATTGTTTAAACAATATCTACGATATAGTTTATGCACAAAAAAAAATTCTCCTACACAATATCCATTAAAAACTTGTAAATAGATTAATTAATGTTGTAAACAATCTATATATATAAAACTCAAATCTATATATATAAAATAAAGCTCGATCTTCTATATACAAAACTCAAAGGTGACTGACTGACATAGTGATCTATCAACGCACAGCCCAAACCACAGGACGGATCGGGCTGAAATTTGGTATGCAAGTAGATATTTTGACGTAGGCATCCGCTAAGAAAGGATTGTGAGCAATTCAACCCCCAAGGGGGTGAAATAGGGGATGAACGTTTGTATGAAACTTTGTCAATTTTAAACCAATCGAGCTGAAACTTTGCATACATAAAGTTATTCTGATGTGAACATCGCCTGAGAAATCATTTTAATAAATTCCACCCCTAAGGGGATAAAATAGGGGATGAAAGTTTGTATGAAACTTTGTCAATTTTGAGCCAATCGGGCTGAAACTTTGTATGCATCAAGTTATTATGACGTAGGTATTCCCCATGAACGATTTTGGTAAATTCCACTCATAGAGGAATTAAACGGGGGATGAAAGTTTGTATGAAACCCAAATAAACGCGGACGAAAATAATATTAAATAATTGTTAAAAACCTTTTTGTAACAACTATTTGTTACAATAAGATTATTATAGAGATTTTTCTACAAAAAAATATAGACCAAACTTAATTTTTTATATCCATATCGTTGATATTGTTTAAACAATATAAATAGTTCCGTCCCCGCTCTAAGAGGTTTCTGATTTTAAATAATATAAAAAAACAAAATCAACAAAAAAAAAATCATCGAAATCGGAGCTGTTCTTGAGGACTTTCGAGTCAAATGCTTCATTGACTCCACTATATACTTGTGTTTTACTTTCATTTATTGTATTTAAATTTATTTTTAGCTTACGTTTAAGCGTTTTACCTTTTAAGAACTCAAATAGGTATATTTGAGTTTTCTTAAAGGCCGAAAAGGTTTTTGCGTCCAGGAAACAAATTAGTCAATTTTAATAGGCCGAAATGACATTGCATTTTTGTCGTATATTAATAAATTATTACAGCAAATCATGATTGAAATAATTACATGCGCCTCGGTTACATTATTGAGCAAGGTTGTAGACATTTTGAGTTGTCAATACATTGAATACCTACTGAGCAAAAACATTATGCAAATATAAATAGTGCCAATAACATCGTGCCAGGTCACTCGGATTTACTTGGTTTTCTTAAGGCGGTGTATAAATATGACATGATAAAGTTTTTTTATGTTAAAGAGAGGCAAACGAACAAGAGAGTCACTTGGTGGTAAGTGATCACCGCTGCCCATGGACATAAACAACCGCACAAGGGTCGCAGAAGCGTTGCCTGCCTTCAAGACCCCATACCCTCGCCAACTAAGCTCTGGTGACCTTACTCACCAGCAGAATCATAGCAAAAGTTTACGCTTTTTGTCACATTCGATAAATTCTGTAATAGATGGATAAAAAGTTTGACTGCTAATGTAAAGTCATATGTCAAGAAGATGAGACTTATGAAATTATTTAATGTTTATTATTTATAAGGTGTCTTGTTATAAATGGTTGTTTCTTATTAGGAATAGTTTGTTATTATAACAATTTGGTTTTATTAAAAAAAGGTGGTAAACGAGCAAATGAATTGCCTGATGGTAAGCAATCATTGCGGCTCATGAACATTACCAGAGGAGTTACATGTGCTTTGTCGAACTTATAAAACTTACAGGGAACTTTTTCGCGTGTTATTATGTCTTATGAAAGTTATTTACACAAAAGTTAAGGAGGCGGATGTAAAAACCGGTCAACAGTAACGTATTGGCCAGTTAACGCAATCTCATGAAAGGAATTTCATTTTTACTTGAAAGTTAAATCAGATTTAAAGTGATACCCGATTGATGTAATATTACGGGATACGAAATGGAAATTCGGCATTCAGTTTTGTTTACATCTTTCAAAAATTTAATTTAATAGACACATTTATGCGTATGTTTAAGTTTTCGTTTCAGTTTATTTGCTTAAACTGCAATGATATGGTATGGAAACAAAGGTTTTCTGTTTACTAATTGGGAAGTAGCGCTTTAATGCCAGACTTTAATCTAAGAAAGCAATCGACTTACCAAGGCAAAGCAGCCTAATTGACGAAGCTCGGCGTAATATCCGGTAGAAATATCACACTTCACTATAACAATGCGTCAGTCAGGAAGTACCACTCGACCCACAGCTAACCAAACCGCGATCTCAAGTCACTGATCGAAAGATATACTTTATCTACGCAGTGGTTCCATCGCACACTGGCAGTCTGTGACGAAACTCTTTCGTTATCTGTAACAAAAAAGAAAAAAAAATGAATTCGAAATATGTATATGCAAGGTTTGAGATCGTTGGATAAGCGTCGTTTTGGTAGGCCTTATTACTACAGTAAGATATTTTGCTGATCAAATTAATGCACAGTTTCCAGATGTTGGTATGTATTTGTAATTTTTTTTAAAGGTCTGCTTTATCAGCTTTAAACACCATTTCTTTTTATACCGTGGTTTTTCCATAATATAAGCTTAAAGCAACAAATCAGAAGTATTTTTCCGTAGTACCTACAAGTAAAAAGCTACCAGTTTGCTTACAGTAGTCCAAAATATAGAAATAATAATATACCGTTTGTCTCATTAATTATACATTAAAAATTCACGGTCATAAACAAGTCGCGACCAAAAAAAAGTGTGCATTTTTGAGCAAGGACTCAAAAGTGATTTGTAATTCGATATGATTTAGCATCGATTGAGCAACTCGACCTCGACTTATGATCGTGATTATCGAGTTATCGAGAGTTATGGAGTCGACGAGTATCGATTAGAGGTACTGGCGGCTGTTGACTTAGCCATTGGTATAAGTAGAGAGTAAATAGATAGTTACGTGTTGAAGAAGATGTATCTCTTACGAAATGAAGTTACTCTAGGATAGATTTTTATAATGAGAATTTGTTGTATCTATTTTGCTTAATGAGTACTATTTAGCTTTTACTATGGAACAGGTACCAGTGCGAGTAAAATTGTGTTTTACGTCAATAATATAATTCAAAAATCCTTTTTACATGCTTTCAGACTAAAGTCTAATCAATTATTAAATTACTGACTTGAATGTTGAAGTTTAAGTTGATTTGCCATTTTATGTATTCACGTTGTGTCGTAAATAAGTGTTATTTAGCAGTACAAGTATGAGTGTACGTCATTAGCGAGGAATATAAATAAATCGTAAAAACAGTTATGAAAAAAGTATTTACCGCAATAGTGTATGATTCAAAATACAGAGTTTTCTGTTAAAGGAAAATTTATCAACATAGGATAAATATTTTAGGATATCCTTAATCAAATCTGATTAAAAATAAATAAAAAAATTGAAAGCAATGTATGCTGTTCTTGCCTTGTGATGTAAATATTGTTATATTCGTAAAAATGGGTCCCTTCAGAATCTTTCTATTACTTACTATTAAAATAATGATAAATAACATGAATCCATTTCTTTATTTTTACACCGGCCTGAGAGTAATTTGCCATAAATTGCATATTTTACTACGCGGAAATAAACCACACGAAGCCGGTTAGATGCGTTTGCGCAGATACAACGTGCGCAGCTTATTGAATGAATAATAAATAACGTTCGATTGTTTATTAGCGATGCCACTGATTGTAATTATCAGTTCCATGTTTCTATATTTTATAATGAAATAAATATTCCCTAGTTAGTGTTCCTTAATGTGGTTGGAAGTCTAGCTCTACCCTATCTATAAAATATTAATGATTGAGGAAAGAGACGATATGCAAATTATTGTTGTAACGGAAAGGGAAATTCTCATTTTCGGCTATCAGCGCCCACATAAATGATTTTGTTAAAAATATGCGACTGAATTAATACCAGCAAAAACAACTATTGGAGATTGGGCATTATCCTTGCCTCCGTACATTAGGCTCCCATGTCGCCGCTCCCATGATATCCAACCAAAGACAGGGGTGAGTGGGCATTCACCGATTCGGATTGCATTAATGTATTTTTTATTCAGGCTCGATTATGAGCTGTGTTGAAAACATCAAAGTATTTTACGCTGGATTCGATTTTTCCATCATTAAAGAATCAACGTAAACTATTATAACTACAAAACATGTTAAACCAATAAAATTACTCAACTACAATTCGCGTGGCAACGCACAAACTTTGCATTGCCTAGAAATCACTGATCAAACTTAACACACATTCGAACACACATTGCATTACTCGTGGATTATTACATAAACGTGTTTTCGGTAATCGCCGAGTGGCCACAGTAGGTCAACAGTGGTGGCGAGGACGCCCACTCGACCCGTTGGGTGACATTTACTTGCTGAGTGGTTCTCAAACTGTCGGAAGATTGACCTCCTGGAGGCGGATCGGGTGTAGGAATGTGGTGTGGTGTATACGGAAAAAGTCTTGAATATAGCCGACATTAGAGGTAGTAAAAACACGTTTTTGGTAATCGCAAGGTGGCCACAGGTCAACAGTGATGGTGAGGACGCCCACTAGACTTGTTGGGTGACATTTACTTGCTGTGTGGTGCTCATATTCTAACTATTTTATCTGCTTATACCTAGTCTGAATCAATTTTACACCAAGGTATAATTGACAATGAATGAATAAAATGCAAACACATAAAAATATCATATCCGAGATCCGCATTGATTAAACCAATGAGTATAATGAGTAAGAAACAGTTTGAGAAACACTGACGTAGAGCCTTTAACAACAGGGTCATGTCATGATCCGTAGATTTTTAACGGAATATTAAAAATAGACAACAACTGTTGAGTTGTTATGTAACACCTATATAAACCTACCTACTACCATTTTTCAACTACATATATGTCCACCGTTAAAAACATTGTTGGCGTTTTGACGAAAATAAGCCAGAGTCAAGTGGCTTTATGAGCGCGCGAACGACGTTCGTTTTTTACCCTTATTGAAAGGTCTATGGTTTCATTATAAGGAACCAACGCAGAACCTCAGGGCTCTTGGTACGCGTGAAAAGTTCCCAATACTTATTCCTTGATTTGTCAATACCATTGAGAACGAGCTAGAAGTATCGATAAGTAGAATCGAGTTTGGACTTTCCAGTATTGTGTAATCATCTTAGCATACCGATGTTACATTCAGTACGCATTCATGAAATTGTATCTTGTTCTTATTTGGTACTAGCGGCCGCCAGCGACTCCGTCCGCATGGGTTTCGTTTCCGTACACCACAGTGTGACTATAGATTGCTAAAGATTTTGTCAATTCGAATCGAACCAGTTATTACTGTTAAAATACTCCGAGCGCACTGTTTGAGTTATTAGTAAAACAAACGAATCAGGTGGACCTACCATGCATGAATATGGGCTGTCATTAAAACCTCTTATACAATCGAGAAAAAATCGCGTCATCGCGGTTAAGGCGAACTCGCGTTCCGCAATGTTTTACCGCCATCTGTTATGCCAAATGTGCACTAATCTTAAATTGACGTTAACTGTTACTGAGATTAGCGCGTTCAAACCAATCTGGATCAGGATATTACTCGTGTTATTGTGAGTCAACCATGAAAGATAGACATATGCTGTAAAGGGATATTTTTTAGGCTATTTTATGAAGAATATTTCCGTCATACATGATTTTGATGTAACTTTAACCATTAAAGCTGCACACGCGACTGATGCTTAAGAAATGGAGTAAATTCTCCCGTTTTCCCCACATTTCCCTTCACTACTCTGCTCCTATTTATTGTAGCGTGATGAAAAGTATCCTATAATATGCCCAGGAGTATAAAGAGTAATTGTACCAAGTTTCGTCAAAATCCGTCCAGTAGTTTTTGTTTCTATAAAGAACATACAGACAGACAGACAGACAGACAGACAGACAGACAGACAAAAATTTTACTAATTGCATTTTTGGCATCAGTATCGATCACTAATCACCCCCTGATAGCTATTTTAAAAAAATATTTAATGTACAGAATTGACGTCTCTACAGATTTATTATAAGTATAGATGATTGAGGATTGTGGTTATAAGCAGAATGACGTTTTACACGTAACGGCTTAATGGCTCTGTTGATTAAAAAAAAGGTGATTTGCCAATTGCTTTTAAATAACAGATGATTATGAAAAATTTAAAACAGAACGGTCGTTTTAGTGTTAAGATACAAATACAGTAAGTTTTAACAGCAATACATGAAGGTGTTTACCAAAGATTTTACTTGCTTTAGGAACTATGGCTTGCGTTTTAGAGGTTTACCGGATTCGGCAAATTTTAATGTCTTAAGTTGCATTCAATAAATAAATTAGGAAGTGATAGGGAAATGCTTGTTTTCACCTTGGGCTATCAGCATTGTACTTGTACATACACCTTATTACTTGGTAGATTATTGATACATATTAGCCATTATATCTCTGACTTGATGACATTGTGAATATATGTGATCAGCTATAATAATCTCAAATTTATTAAACACCTTCAGCTGTACATAAAACTAGCTACACGATAAAACTAGGAAACTTAGCATGTCTGCACTGTGCAGTAAAATAATTTTATTCGTGAACCTAATTTTTTTGGTGTGCATTTCAGAGCGTTGCATGACATGCATAATTTAACTTGCTTCACGATATCGAAATTGTCCCTAAAAATCGGTACAGGTGTTAGGCAAAGATTACGAGTTATTAATTCGCTTTGTGGGTGCGTTCCTCGGATTGTGTGCTCTATGCTAGTTGTTATAAGAGCGTGGTTGTTTGCTGTGTGGTCGGTATGAAATGCCGCGTGGATGCAATGCGAAAGTAAGCGGGGACCGGTTGGACGAAGGCCGTCGAGCCAGCGCTTTTGTCTAATGCATGCAAACAAGTCAAACGCTGGAGCGGATAGATATACTGAATCGTATTCGCTAGATGGCAGTTATCGCTATTTAGGAAACATCACTAATCGCGTTATTTAAAAAATCAGGGGCAAAATAAAATAAACGTATTTTGTTTTGTTCGAAATTAAGACGTTTTAAAATTCGAAATTTATATTTGTTATATGTCTACCGACGACGCCCTTTAGCTCGTGTGTGTAAAAGTGAGACATCAATTAATTAATTAATTAACATTTGGTTACCTATTCCTTTGTAAAGTACGTATTGTATTACTTGCAATATGTCAGTGTCTTTTAACTTGCACCTTGTCACAGAATGCAGTGCGGTGCAGCAAAAACGATACTGCACCGCGCCTACCACCGAAATCGTGCCTCCTGCTCGTTCCTTTGCGAAAATATTAGCTATCCCTTTCCCTCGTCAGTCCAACACCACTATTCCAATTATTTTTAATGTAAAAAATTGGGAATGGTAAATATATAATAACCATTATAATCATAACAAGAAATATGGATGGTTATGGCTGATTTAAGACGAGGGTCGGAGGTTTACAATGGAGCGATCAAAATATTTCGTCAACATTTATTTTTGTTATGTTTTTAAAATGTTTAAGTCTAATAAAATTATGGAAAGCCAACTATAACGCTTACTCGTGACTGTTGGATGAAGAAACTAATATTTACATAAAAACTATATAAAGAAGAGATAGAACAAATAGGCACGTACCTACGTAATAAATGTTTGCGCAGAACAACAAATAGGGTTATTGTACATTTGTCACAAAGTTAATTGGTCACATAAGCAATAAATATTCTTAAAATAAATTTTGTTATTGAAATTTGAAACCTCTGGCGTAAAGTGTTCGGTAACTACCCAATTTTGCTTTAAGCCATTCAAAACAACATTTCGACATTTGTATTTTTATTTCTTCAAATCTCAGCTTGCCTTTTTACTTGTAAGATTTAATTTTGTATTATTAGCCTTAAGAGTATGTTATACGCTACGTGTTCCGGATTCAACCAAATTCAGTTAATGAGATAAAAAGTTTATTCGATAAATACAAAAACAACCTAAAAACAAAAGAGAAAAACTTCATGGTACAAAAAGTTCAAGGCTGATTCTTCTTCATTGATAGTTCATTTGATTTTACAAAACAATATTAATTCTATGTTTCGACAACCTCTTTGCATAGTGCAATTTGGAGGTCGTAGTAGGTATTTATAGGTAAATTAAATTAAGTTTAAATATTATGAGCTTGTCGAACTCACGATTTGATGCTTTTAATGATTTTTTATTTGTGTTGTGTACACAGCTGGATTGAAAAACAGAAGTTTTCTCACTAATCAGAGTGTTAACTCACATTCATATTTAAAATATTTATTTATTCCCATAAAATATCTCTAAAAAATCAAAATCAAAGACAAATACAGCACCATTCCAAAATTGAGATTTTGTACAAATTATTAAAAAAGTTAAATCGTTTGTTTTGTAAACCAGGTGGTGGTTCCTTGGCAGCCAGTGACTAGGGAATTGATCGGGAGTAGTTTTATCAATATCTTTCGTAACTGCAGGGGTGACGAAATGGCATAGCGTGAAGATGTTTGATAAATTAGGAAACCATTCGTGTTGTCATGGTATACCGATCTTGAACAATGGTATCAGGTATTGATGTCGAATTCTTTCAGGTGTATCAAAGAGCTATAGTTTAGAAAAAGTGTCCTTCAAGAAAGGGGTGCAAATATTTTAGACTAGCTGCCGCCCGCGACTCCGTCCGCGTGGATTTCGATTTCCAATAGCCTAAAGCCTTCCTCGTCAAATGGACTATCCAACACAATAAGATTTTTCAAATCGGACCAGTAGTTTCTGAGATTAGCGCGTTCAAACAAACAAACAAACAAACATACAAACAAACTCTTCAGCTTTATATATTAGTATAGATTCGCCAATGAGCTCGTAGTAGCTTTCATTTGGCTACTGAAACTACACTCCATCACAGTTTAATTTTCATAGGCCTTACATTTATAATTCAAACTTCTTAAAAGAAGTAATACTACATACTTTTATTGACCTGTTTCAAATGTTACTTACACTGTCCCGGATATTCATCATGTATTATTTAAATGATACAAAATTTTGGAACCAGTATTTAACGTGACAATAGGCAAAGGTATAGCGAAATTACTTTTTAATGCAACTGGCTTTGCAAGGTCAAATATTAATATAATATTTAAACCAGTATTACACTCACGTGGAAAAATATGATATCATTACTTTATTTCCTTTTAATTAGTTGCCGCTTTAGTTCAAGATAAACAAGTGTATTAATTAAAATGCAACAAGGTTTTATCGGTGCACCAGTATTATTGACATTTTATAATAGGTAAGAATGAAATTTACCTACCTAACTATTAAATAATTTTGCCTTAAATAAAAAAAAATAACAGTTGTTAAGTTTGACGAGTTCGAAACCTATGCGACAGTTTACTGTTATATCTTTGGTGTTCAAGAATACTACTTACTATATATAAAAGTAACAAGTATAATATACAACTAGTTTTGTATGAGCCACCAAGTTTTTATTACCTGTCTGCCAGAGAAAGTAATAAAAACAGAATAAGTATTCCAAAAGAACGAATAAAATGTTCTTTTGTTATGATAAATCTTTAAGTGGATTGAAGTTGTGATCAAGTCGACTTTCGTAACCAAATCAAGTTACATATCCGGTCTAGCATTGATACTTTTAGATCTCAAGGTCACTTTACATAACATACCTACTTAAGTTTCTTAATGCTCTCTAGTAAGTAGACTTAAGATTTTTATTCTTTCTTTTGTTTACGTAGAACGTACACAAGTGTTTACTTCATTAATATTGCTTTAACATTTATTAACATTATTATATACAGTCAGCGTTAATAGAAGGTACTCAAATAGACACAACCAAAAAGTCAATCAATAACGTATATCGCTAAAAACTTAGCTTCTATAATTATTGTTAACAACATCATTTTTATGGTGTTTTGATTGAACCGATCATTAAGACATTTTGAATGAGTACTCTGCGTGTCACTATAGATATCAGACGATGACTGTACCCATTGCAAAAAAAACAAAAAGGAATGAAATTAAAAATCTGTAACAGATGTTTGTTATAATTAAAAAAGGAAGGGGAATTTTACTATCGCTTTATGAATATTCGATGCTCTAAATTATATTTAAACTACCTTTCTTTATCCGTTAATGGTGTCTCGATCACTTTTTTATGGATTTATCGACAGGAAAGTTGTATATACAAAATCTATAACAACATTAGAAGTTTCTGCTACACATTTCAACTAATAAGCTATTAAGTCTGATTTTAAAATTAAATCAAGTTTTATTAACTGCAAAATATTTAATGATTTTTAATTTTATGGCATTATAATAGCGTCTAGTGTTGACTAGAGTCTACATGTAGTCATTTTATTTTAAAAATGATGACGTCAAGCCTGTTTTGAAACAGTTAATTTATGCATTATCGTTGTGACAGATGGCTAAATTGCTATTATGTCTGTCTACATTCCTCGAGTCCGCCTTTACTTCCGAATGCATGTCTGGTGTTTTTTGCAAGATAGCATTGTAATGAATAAGCACGTACCTATGTAATAGCTATTTCAATGAGATAATAAGTAATATTCGCTATTGTTTTGCGTTTGACATTGCCGAAGAATTTTATTGTGATTGGGAAAATTTTAAACAGAAAAACAACACTTGTTTTTCGTTCTTGCACAGGTAGGTAAATCACAGTAATAATAATGGCATCGTGGTAATATTGTTAGGTAGGTACGTGATATCATAAAGTCAACAAGAGTGTGTCAAGAGCGTGACCTATGATTGGCCAATTAATAGAAATGGCTATAATATTGTTGCCAAGCAAAAAATTACACAATACAGGACAAACAGCTTCGTAATTGAAATGATGTTGACTTTATAGGTATCATGGGTATTGGGTGAAAGGGTATTTTAGTCTTGCCAAATACAGGTTTGTCATCAAAAACAAGAGCAGTGTTAGAATAATCATAAAAATATCTATCATAATCCCGAGCCCCGAGATTATGACTGATGGTATTTTAATCACCACCCTTGCCAAATGCAGGTTAACACAAATCACAAACTGAAGCTGTGTGAGTCGCAATACAAAAAGGTATACCTAGGTCTTCACTCCGGGCCTCGAGATTATGACTAAGTACCTAGGTAGGTTAATAAACTTGACCTGCAAGGCGTTTATTAAATCTTCTCTAAAATAATAAATCAACATTAACTTATGCTATTTCACTTTACAATGCATTGTCTCGAATCGCAAATGCGACTCATCTTTGTACAAATAATGCGTTGTTAAGCACTTACATGCTCGTAATAAAGTAAATATAGCATGTGTTAACTTAAAACTGTTTGTCAAGTGTTTTTGTTTGCTATTAGCAAAACTACTGAATCGGTGTTTTATTTTAATAGGTAGTTATTGTACAGTTGTAGTGTGGTAATAAAACACAAGGTATGTATGCAACGGTAGACGCTCCTGCTCGCCCGGCGGCCGGTACAAGAGTGCGCGGCGAGCTCCCGCTCTCCGCGCCCCCACCACCGCACGCCGCGCCAGCAAGCGTGTCCACTATATTTATTAGCTATACATCACATCTACCTTTTACAATAAAATAAAACAAAACTCTATTAGTTATTTCCCAAGTACATCATTGTATCTGACACAACCAAGTTTCCTTAAATAATTTACACAGATCAACTATATATACTATAACTATATAAATCAACAATATAGATTGACATAAACATATCTATGATAAAGATAGCATAACTAATCGTCTACATCACGATTGTCAGAGCATTCACTAGAATCTCTCATATTTCTATAATTTCCATTAGAAAATAATAATTACCTTCCACTTTCCTTCAACTTGTTTTAAATGTACGTTTTTTCTTCTTTATATGCACTCTGTTATTGTCATTTTCCAAATCTATTTATTTATATATAAGTTAATTTATTTAATAAGTACAGCCAAAAGTATATATTCTTGCTAATGATAACAAAATACATATGAAGGAACCGTTCTGATATGCATCACAAGAACTGCGTACATAAAACTTACTAGTTGGTACAGTAAATATATACAATGGGACAACTGAGTCGGAAGCACCCATCGGGCTATTTATCCGACAAATACATTTAAATTTAGAAAAGTTTTGACAATAAATATCAAGATCTACAATAATATTACTAACCTGATTATACTCAGCCACAATCCTTGCCAAAGGGGGTTGAAGACCGAGTTTTGAATTTATTTTACTCAGATTCAGATTCGTTAATTGCAAGTCACAAGTTATTAAAGATGTTTAAATGTTAATAATTGTATTTGTGACTGTAGAGGAAATAATGTAAGAAGCAATAGCTTATATTGTTGTTTCTCTTTACAGGTATGTAAATAAGTTATTATTCTTAGCGTAAGTGTAATTAGGTATGATTGTCATGCTCACAATAAATATCTCTTCACAGAGCAACATACGGAACTATTGTTTCATTAAATAAACAACCTATTACAATTATATGTAGAAAGTAAAGGTGACGCCCTGCAAGGGCACAACAAACGTGTGGGGCAACTATTGCCTTCTTTTTTTTTTTTATAAATTAATATTATATTATATTATATTATATTGCATTATGTACCTATGTATTATTATTCATTCAGCAGAGTTATCAATTATTGATAAATCTGTCATTAAAGAATTCTGAAATGTCATTAGCATTTATTTATTAGGATGCTATAAGTTTTTTTTTTTTTTTTTTTTAATAAAAAGGATAGGCTTTTCAATATTAATTAAGACGCTCATTATAAGGTTGACGATGGGAATTTCCGCTACACAGAAATGCCAAATGCTTGGTAAAAGCACGCTGAATGCTCTCCACTCTGCGAGTGTACGCTATAAAATGGACTCCAGATTCAGGAAGCAAATTCGAGATGCCTGCGCACTAAAGCGTTATTGAGTATATTATATTATTATTATTTATTTATTTTTTTATTACTTGATGTGGAATCATTTTCCAGCGATAAGGGATATACAGATTGCATCGCACCAATCTACCTTTCTCCCAAGGTCTTTTTGAATGAGGTTACTTTCCTCAAAATTAACAGATTTCTGTAAATTTTGAGGTCACCGGCAAATAAAAATGTTATGCAGTTTTTATATTTTGAAAGAGTGATCGATATCAAATCTCTAATGTGCTCTCTAATTAAAGAACAGATTAAAGACTTGAAGGCCTTTACTAAACAAGAAAGCGTTGATATAAGGCGTTAGTTATTTATACACATGTGGCGGGTCATTTCATTCTCTCTCTAAAGATGGTTGAGTGAGGTGATGGCTGCCGCCACATACGTCATACTTGTGAACAGGTGCCACCTTTGGGGACTGGTCGACCAGGGCGCCTCCAGTCCAGAATAAATTAAGAATTTAATTTTCATTTTTTAATTTATTAGGTACACACAGTAGACTATGTATGACTCAGTGAAAGCAATTGCTGATGCATTATTGTTGCAAGTTTATTTTTATATTATTGCAATAATTTTGGCATTTAAAAAGAGCAACTGTCGAGTTTCTTGCCGATTCTACTCGGCAGAATATCAGTCATTACTAATAAAAGTCATTACATAACAGTTTATTTTTGATGACGATTCATAAGTGCTTATATTAAGCCCATTTGAATTGTGACATCCACTTCAGAGCCAGTGCTATTCGATGTCGTCTCTAGGTGTGATTAAGGTATTTAAGGAACCGTTTCTGTACTTTATCTTTTCCCGAAAGGGGGTTGAAAACTCATTTGTTGAACCATTTAGGATGACTTCGTCTACTACGACGTCGTTGTTTTCCTGACTCAACATAAAATAAAGAAATCATTTGATCAAAATCTCCACAAGTCAAAAACTAGACCGGCCAAATTACACACTGTAACGCAGCCACAATGTTGCAATAGTCGGCTTTAAAAAAATTGGATAAAGATACACTGTCGTTGAACGGAGAAAATTTGATTTAGGGTAAGGCATGATAAACAAGAGGCTCGGATTAATCCCGTAGCACTTATTGATAGCATACCTGATGCTGCGGATTCGTAACCAACGCATAATGTATGCGACTGATAACTAGTTTAGATACTGTTCATCACTATTACTGATGTTATTGAGTTGATGAAGGCCATTAGAAGATAAAAAGCCGATTAAGTGTAACCCAAGTTGTACTTGTAATTAAGTGGCGTCATTACGTATCATCACTAGGCTCCCAGTGGATACCACCGAGGTTGCAGTCACAAACTACATACCTATTACAATATTTTCCGATCGGTATTGAGCAAGTTCCACAATGTTAAGAAAACGCTTTAAAGGTTCCAATTTTACTGGTGGAGGTACGAAGGTACTAGGTACACAACGCAAATAATAATATTTTATTTATAGTATTCCCAGTTTGAAACTGTAGTCTGACCCAAACGCTTTTAATATCGTCGTATTTTAAGTCTTGTTAGCGAGTAGACAGAATATTTTGGGACAGAGCTTAAAGAACACTCCCACCATCCATTTTAGAAAACACCACCAGAGCCAACACACACACGATCCCTACGATAGACTATTGTCCACGATTTCGTCTGTCGAGATGTTAACCACGTTTCAGTGAGTGCAATGGCATGGTAATTACAAAGCAAAATGCTATCAAACACTAATTTCGTTTTGGCCTCAAGACCATGGACATTTTGGTAGTACAACTTAGCATAAACACATCAAGCCCGACCTATGTGCAAAACGTTACCTTTTTGGCCTCCGGCATGGTGACATTTGTCGCCGTGCGGTATAACTTTAGGCCTCGTCGCGACCATTTTCAATTGTGGTGGCTAATAGTGGTATTAATTGTGACATGACTGTGGGACTATACTTTTAATCAAGGAGATTGTCCGCTTTTATAGGTACCGTTCTAATTAATAGAACTACCTCTTTGGACATTGTAGGTACCGTCCTATTTTCATAGAACTACCTCTTTGAACATTGTAGGTACAGTTCCGATTTTTATCGAACTACCTCTTTGAATATTGTCGGTACAGTTCCGATTTTCATCGAACTACCTCTTTGATATTGTCGGTACAGTTCCGATTTTCATCGAACTACCTCTTTGAATATTGGCGGTACAGTTCCGATTTTCATCGAACTACCTCTTTGAATATTGACGGTACAGTTCCGATTTTCATCGAACTACCTCTTTGAATATTGTCGGTACAGTTCCGATTTTCATCGAACTACCTCTTTGATATTGTCGGTACAGTTCCGATTTTCATCGAACTACCTCTTTGAATATTGTCGGTACAGTTCCGATTTTCATCGAACTACCTCTTTGAATATTGGCGGTACAGTTCCGATTTTCATCGAACTACCTCTTTGAATATTGTCGGTACAGTTCCGATTTTCATCGAACTACCTCTTTGATATTGTCGGTACAGTTCCGATTTTCATCGAACTACCTCTTTGAATATTGTCGGTACAGTTCCGATTTTCATCGAACTACCTCTTTGAATATTGTCGGTACAGTTCCGATTTTCATCGAACTACCTCTTTGAATATTGTAGGTACATGGTTTAGGTACCATTTGATTATTTAGACTACTTCTTAAGTGTTACTCTCAGTTGTTGCCAAAAGTAATATTAAACTTTATTATTAATTACACGAAACTTAAATATATTTTAAGTTTGGATAGTATCTTTAATCTTACTTTACGTTCGTTGATTAGACAGTGAAATTAGCGAACCGTTTGATGGTGGTTTGCACGGCGCAGCGCGAACACCTCACCAACTTTGCAATTTCTTTCTGCTACTTGCCTTGTTCATGGAGAAGTTGTATTTTCACACAATTCTCTAAACAAATTTCACTTCTTTTTGGCATTTTTTTTTAAATAAATTTTTCGTCAATCTAATAACTTAAACAGAAATAAAAGCTTGTTTACTCGTAAAAGATCCGAAATTATTTGAGACACCGACATAACATCTCAGATGAGCCATTGTTCAATTGGTAAACATGTTTTGTGCATTTTTTAGGGTGCCTAATACTTTTGGCCAAGGGTGTATCTGTTATTTCAATAAGGTATCAGTACCTATATCTATGAAGGTCTTACTTTCACATTGTACACATAGGTACACACGCATTCATGTATAAATGTATTCGAATAAAATAACTATCATTCACGTGATAAAATATTCATTAAACATTTTACGACAATAATTAATTTTTGTTCTATACTTGCGAGGAATCTTAACTTTTAGTTACTTTACTTAGTGTTAACGTTTAATATCGGGCGGGAGTATAACGAACACCTGTGCGCGATTCCGGTCCGCGCGAACAATAGAAACAGCATTCCATCCGATAAGCAAGCTTGTAGGTACCCAACCAAAATGCACATTTAATAAACGTATAAATTTTTAAAATCATTTTGACAACAGACTGAGATAACTTGTAAGTAATTCTACTTTATTACGGTATAGGTAACAACCAGTGTCTGTAACCTGCCTTACTAATTAATTCATTATTACTGTAACTGTTTTACGGTAACATGAAATAGAAAACAGGTATCAGTCACTGATTTACCTCTAGTAGCACTTTGTGTTTTATTTAGCACAACAATATTTATTAATTTCATACCTTGGTTATTTAGATCCTGGCAGGGTCGCCACTTGTACAGTTGTAGTGTGGTAATAAAACACAAGGTATGTATGCAACGGTAGACGCTCCTGCTCGCCCGGCGGCCGGTACAAGAGTGCGCGGCGAGCTCCCGCTCTCCGCGCCCCCACCACCGCACGCCGCGCCAGCAAGCGTGTCCACTATATTTATTAGCTATACATCACAGTTATGAGTTTAAATTAGGCCATGGTCTCTTTGGTTATGCTAAAGATTTTCAAAAGTGCCTACCAAAAACATAAGGGTCGAATTGAGAACCTCCTCCTTTTTTTGAAGTCGGTTGAAAATAGATTTTACTGTATGTATGTAAAAGTATTAGACATGTTTAAAATACGTAACAAGGCTTTCTCACAATCATAGTAGGCAAAAGACTAAGTTGTATTTTTTCATACTTTTTACATCCAGTCAAGTTATTATAAAGAAAAAGAAAATAATTGTTAAGGGATAAAATCTCAAGACCGTCCAATTTGTATTATTATTCTATAGAATTTTTCAACATCAAAGTGTTTTCCGTTGAACAAAGAGGTACCTAAATACTCTCGAAAAGCTTCACAAGATATCCCAAGTAGGTATTGACCCGAACCGGGATTAAAGCCCAGGCCTGCATGTGGCTCTAAAGTTCAAAGAGGTGCAACAGTCACCTCTCGACAGAGACAGTGAATGTACCAACTTTTAGTGTGTAAAACTGTATTACCTACTTAGGGGCGAATTTATAATTATCCAATAATATGAAAGGTTTTAAAAATTCTAAAGGTGATTGCAACACACCTCTCTTTTTGGTATAAGGCTTTTTGTGAAGGTTAAAACCAATACGATTATTCAAATTCAGTTTGAAAGTCATCACCTCCACCTTTATCAAGACCATAGATAGGTAATCCGAAGTATTGCTGAGTAGAAAAAAAAAGTAAAAGTATGTATCATTTTATTAAATAGTTGACACCTAAAAATATATCATGATGCACTTTTACGTTTTTGCATAACAATATATATGTAGATTGTAGAAAGTTCGAATAAAAATATAAATTAATTATCCATCAGTAACTAACTACTTATAAACTGATAATTATGAAAATTTACTGTCTATTAACTGTTTATCTGTAAAATTAAAAATGATGCATAATTTATTTATGCATGCATACTGATTCCGAAAACGTTAAATCATTTTGACCACCTGCGGTATCCTTATATCGCTGCACACCAAGATAAGCCACGTCAAACTACATAATAATAATATGTTGATTTAGCAAACAACTATGACATTTCTTATTATTACAACAAACTAGGTAATAGAGAAATTGCTTAACAAAAGTTGATTGGCTCACGATACATACCTAGTTGCAAAGACGGACTGATGATAATTATGTAACAGGTTTTTTTAAATTAAATGTGGCTTTTGATTTACTATAATATAATTTCAGATATATTTTATAATAGAACGTGTCTTGATTCAGTAATAAATACTAAAAATCCCTCAAGCTGCTAATAACTCGTTGAGATCTTTTCCTAAGACGCTCACAGCCAATGAACTTAAAGTTTACGGTCTTCACATATAAAAGCTTATATTTTGCTACAACGTGTTTCACAATTAGTTATTTGTAATGTTTTTTTTTGTAAATGTTATTGTTTCATTTTTAGGAATAAGTACTCCTCAAAAATTCACTTTTCACCATTAAAAAAAAAACAAGAAAAATTAACCAACCTGTTCCAACAGCACACAATAGCACACAGTCACAAAATCCTCAAAAAAGGTCCGTTCCACTGTCACTATTACTCATTTAAAAGAAATAAAAATTTGAAAATAGAACGGTTAACGTTCCGTATTCAAAATTGGAAGCGGCTGGTTCCGCGGCGCGCGCACGAGTGGCGGTCTCACGTGCGCGTCGCCGCCACCTGCTACGCGGCAAAATTGAGGAGGTCGGTCCAACGGTGGTTTTTTCCCTTTTCCGCACTTGCCCCTCGTCTTGATATCTTATCCTTGGCATCTGTTGTGGAAGCTCTTCCTTTTCACACTGCACTGCCTTCGGACGAGTTTGGGCAAGGGAAATGAAACCTCTGCACTTGTCGTTTAAAAAGAGAACTTTGGTGTGATCAAGTGATCGTGCTCATCGGTCAGGTGTTTTCTGGGCGTGTAACATTATTCATTGTTAAAGAATTTGGGTAAAAATATGAATGAAAATTTGAGAATTTTATGCATCTCAAATGTTAAATAAAAAACAATGTTTTGCTTTGTTCTTGACTATTTCAATATTTTAAGAGTAAAGTTCACGGCGATTTCAAAACACGAAAGACATAAAGAAACATTTGAATATTGATATTGCCTTTGAAATATAGTTTTTATGGATTTTGATGCTAGTTTTTTTTATAATATTTGCGAATATTTTGCAAAATTAACCGGGCGTTAATTTTGCACTTTGGCAGATGGCCAATTGGTATTAGATAAAATTGGAAATGTGGGCGTCGAATGGATTTCCGTTTTTGTAGTGAATTTTTCTTTGCTTGGACAGAGGGCTTATATTTCTGTGACACGAATGTAGATGTCAAATTGCCATTTCTTACTTCATTGATATTAGACCGACCTGTTTGTGCAAATATTATTTTATCTTTGTCAAAAAATGTATACATAATTAAAAAGTAATTGTAATGCAAACATTTCATGTGTTAACACACCTTATTATATAAATATGAAAAATAAATAAAACAATTGCGTAATAATTCGATTAACGAGACAATCAATTTGATTCCAAATTCAAACAATCGAATAGAGTTAAAAATACAATTGAATTACCGAAACACTTTCATTTGTTTTTTGTGATTGACGAAAATAAAAATAAGCGAGGACAATAGAATGTTTGAACGCGCTATGACGAAAAACGAATATCAATTACTAGTAATTGTCACCTTTACCAGCTAATCGAATTGTGGTTAGGCTAATAATAACTTCGGCTGCTTATGTAATTATTTAGAATTAGATCCGTCAAGCCTTTCGTTTGATGTTTCTGATCGTAAGATTTTTGCTTTTTTATGCAGAATTGGATGAAGTAGGCACAATAAGAGCATTGGAAGACCAAGAAAGAGTTAAATGGATTTCGTGATATTGACCTGAAAGGAGTGAATGCTGAGTTTACGGCTGACAGGAATGAGTGACTAGTGCCGGATAAGGGCAGGAGAATGATGGTGATGAAGTTCAGTGATATTTTACTTTACAATTCAAGCCTTTTAAAAATCTTATGAGTCGGAAGAAAACTTTTATCTGTATTTAATAAAATAAATCAAAGACATTATGAACAAAGCTTCAAGTACAACACTTTACGTGGTGTACGCATAGATAATAAATGTCTGGATCACTGTCCTGTCTAATGTAGCCTTTGACATAATAGCCCAACACAATTTTATATTTGAACCCTTCGATATTTATACCAATTACGCCAACAAGTTCATTGGCTACCTGGTCAGATGGACGATTTTGAAGCCTCTCTAACTCAGCCGTGTTATAGTTCGCAGGCCAAATCTCAGGTAAACCGCTCACTGCGAATTTGCGAACTGAATTCCTTTAAACGTTTTACCTTTGTTCTAGTTTGTAGAAATTAGATTTTAGCGTTTAGTGAACAAAGGTATTTTATTTTATTTTATGATACTGGTTGCAGTTGAGCAGTTGATGTTCCGCTTAAGATAAGCATAACTGAATTATTCGACAATTACAATACCATTCTTACGATAACAATTTTAAGAGTTTGACGTTTGCACTGTTAGTTGTAACAGTCATAATACTAGTTAACCTTGTGTTTAAGTCACCTAAATCCATCCAGATTTTTGTGCGATGCTGTTTAGTTTTGTGCATTCATTCACTAGCTATATTACATAATACAATAAAGCTGAAGAGTTTGTTTGTTTGAATGCGCTAATCTCAGGACCTAGTACAAGGTCGAATTCAAAAAATATTTTGGTGTTGTATTTGTCAAGGAAAGTTTTAAGCTACCATAACTATGTATGTGCGGAAACCGAAATCCAGTCGGATAAAGTTGCGGGCAGCTGCTAGTTATACATAAACTTAAATCAAATGCGCTTAAGCTACTTTTTATTACCTACGTTTAAGAAATAGCTTTAAACGTCTGTCGGCAACGCCTTTAAGTGCATTCACCTTGTACCAAAGTTTCTAGTAATCATACAAACATTACCTAGTCTTGGCTAAGCGGCGAGTCATCTCAGACAACTCGTAACTTTCAAATGCCCATCGCTCTCAAACGAAGATTACGTTTTTACGATGCAATCGACGTAATTATAATTGATAGAGCGATTTGTCTCATTATAATAAATTACATTTTATATTGTAGAAAATGGTTCTGTTTTTATAAGTAAATAAGTTACGTTACACAAGTAATTGAAATGAATACAAATTAGTTATTGGTATTTTGGTTTACTAAGATTAGAGGGAGTAAAAAGTGAAGCAACTGCCAACATATTGAGGTAATGCTTTTTTCTCGGAATACGATTCGTGCACATAGTGGTATACTAAAGTTTGAAGTCTTCCTTGAATGATGGACTATCTAACGCAAAAAGTTATTTCAATTCGAATCAGTATTTCCCGAGACAATCAAAAAAGATGTATAGAAGATGAAAGTTTACATTTTTTACATTTACGAGCTAAAGAATAATCAAAGAAGAACAAGGCATCAGAACATCGGCGTATTTTACAAACCAGATCAGCGTGATATTTTCACATTAAACTGACTGTAAAAGATATCCCCGTGATACAGTTTCGTATAAGAAAGTGTACCACGTGTCGGATGTCGGGGTCTGAACCTGTGACCGTCACCCGAGCAGGAAGCGACGCCTGCGCACTCAAGCGGGGACGTAATGTGTGCCGTCTTTTATACATGATGAGTTTGCCCTTCTGCGGTCAGCTCCCTACATTCGTTGTTTAAATCTGCTTTTGAGACACAGACGAAGAACTTTTTTAAGTGTTTTATACCGTGTAGATGTTGTTATATGTATCTTTATATTTAAGTATATTTGTAATACCACTGTTTGATTCTGATGTCTTTAACACGAGTGCTTAAGCTACTTAAAACGGAGTTAGATCAATGTATGTGATTGATGTATGTATTTCACATATTTATTTATTTATTATTTATTTATGTTGTACTAGATTAGTTTTGCGTTTAGTTAATGGTGACTGCCGATACATATCAGGGAAGACAAGACTGAAAAACATACTGGTATTTTTTTTGTGGCAGGGTCTGCAAAGGTTCTGTCGTTTCATAATGGTAAGCAACCACCACCGCCCATAAACATCCGGGACACTAGAGTAGAGGTATCGCATCGGCGCCGACGTTTAAGACAACCCTCCCCAACTGAGCTCTGGCGACCTTACTCAGCGAAGTGCTACTTCACTGTGAGTGAAGTAAAAAGTTGTCTTCTGTAAGTTGTAAGTACTTCTCCAGACGAGCGGCTCATAAGAGTGGAAATTCCGTTGAGCTGTACCTCTCTAAAAAGTTTAATTCTTTTTATTAAGTGAAACTACTAAGTCTCTTTCTAGACTTTTGTAAGTCTTCCTCATTAAGCCGCGTTTCTGTGAAGTTGTGGTATACCTGGTATCTGTGTACCTTTGTGTTGGATCTCCAAAATATTTTAAAGTCAAACCTGTGTCTTTAAAAGGGTGAAGTAAGGTGGTTTACTAGTATTTACCAGTTAAATACGTCAAGCTTACTTGGCGAAGACAAGATCAGTACCTTATAAATCAGCAAAGCAGACAAAATAATGGAAGTCTTTAAACCCAAACGATGACTAAGCATGTGAATAAAATATACATGTACTGACCTCATCATTACCGCAAGCTCTTAGAAGCTGCGTCAGCCACAGACGAACTCGCCAAGACTTAACTATGACGTCACCATACGTTGTTAGAGGAGAATTACAGAGCTTTCTTGGCATGCATAATCATACGACTAAGCGACTTACAGACAAAATAAATTGATTTATTTTCTCTGAATCACTGGCATGATAGAGAGATGTTAATAAATTAAAACTGAAATTGCGATTAAATGAGATAGTCATTGTGCAATTGTGTGTGCCGTTGTCAGTCAGGTGTGTGTCAGTCAGGACTGGGCTGGTTGTTTTGTTTGTGCAATGTTCTATGTAGTGCAGGATAAAATAATATTCTAAGGTTTATCGTGGTAGGTACCATCAGCCGCTTAACAATATTCAGTTTAGTTAATCGCCCAAAATATGTAGGTATTATTAGGCTTAGACCAAAATAATAAGTCACTACATAATACCACAGTGTGAAAATACGCTCCTTTGACCACTTTTTTATGGAATACCTGCAATCCGTATCTGATTACAAATATGCTGAAGATCAATAAAGCTTATAAATTCACATTGAGCGATGCTTCCTGTACTAAGAGTCTGTCAATAGAAAAGGTTATTTGCCCATCACTGACCCGGCAAAAAAGCACACAAAAGTGCTATAAAAGTCGTATATTAATCACTATAAACCCTTATATTCACATACAATAAGGCAGACTTACGACTTCCTACGCGATACCGTCTACCTGTGGCATGAATGAAAGGATGTGAGCTGATTCCTCCAGTGTAATCACATTCCTTCATTGTTTGCGAAGGCTAAGTAAATACTAGACGCCTAAATAAGACGCGTGAGTCATGAGTTATGAATGAATTGATACGAAGCTTTTGTCTCATTCTTATCCAAATGGATATGGATTGTAATTCCGTAGTCATGATTGGTTTAGTTGTGAATAGGGGAATTCTTGAGATCATTAGTTTACCAAGTTAACAAGAGCTTAATCAGAATTATATTTATCAAAGCTTTTGTCTCATTCTTGTAATTCCTAAGTTATGATTAGTTGTTAATAGGGGAAGTCTGGGGAAATACAAACTATGTAACCAAGTTAGAAATAACACGTTTAATCAGAGATGTATTATAATCTTTGTCTTATGTGTATGACGGGCCTGTTGGCCTAGTAGTCAGTCAGATTTTAATCTCCTTTTTACTAGTAACAAGCGTGTTGTTTACAAGAACATTAGCAATAAGCCAATCAACATGCTTTACTTTACTAGTTACACTTAAACCTTTTAACTTATGTAACGCTTAATATTTGCTCTGTCTAGACTTCTACAAATACTTGTCAATTACCTATGCTAGATAGATAAATCAACGAGTTATAAGTTATAATTTAATGTATACGAGTCTATAGACTACGTAAGCAGTCATGATATTTTAAAAGATACATTGTGAACTCGTGTAAATGTTATTTCTTTTTATTTTTAACGTTAAACGAATTGATTACTTTGCTAGTTAGATTGACATTGCATTGGATATAATTTAATGCCTATAATAATGGTAAATGCTCCATTAGTATAACCTCGAGATAACTGATAAATGCAGTGTAATTTGAACTTATAATAACAAAATGCAATACATTCTGCGTAACATAAATAGATAAAGTACTTGTAATACATACGAGCTGAAGATGTCATGGTTAATATTTTTTTCGATCCTGCTGATGGCTCTTACAACCCTTTATTATTTTAAGACATGAACTGTAAGCATAGTAGGTATGTGCCTGATTCGTGAATTTCGTGGTACCTACATAGGTATCTATTAAGGATAATCTTTTTAAACCAGAAGGCCAGAAGCATCAAAAGTCACTTACTAATATAATTTGCAAATATTACAACTCCACGTTACATTTATTTTCACAAACTCCGACGCGAGCTTCAAATTTACCACGTCATGCGTACACTTGAGCCATTCTTGTTTACATTTTAAATAATAAAATAAAAAAAACGACTCGCTTGTGAATCCCAACGGTCGATCGCCATATCTTCACGGTCACGGATGAGTCATCGCTAAACATATCACGGATTAAAGAAATATAATCCTTGATTTAAAAACATTAGGTCCTTTTTAGAATGAAGGATCATTAGACGCCTGTTCCTCGAAGGCTCTTCGTATGAGAACGTTATCCAGGGTTTATTGTCTCGTCTTATCTCTTTTTAGCGCGCTATATTCGTCTCTTTCACATTACAATGGTGCTTAAAGTTTTATGCTGTTTAATCTAATTTGAAACTCGAATGGAATTGCGATGTCTTCGTTTATTTTTTAGTGGACATCGTCTTTTAGATTATACGAGAACTTTGTTTAAACCGGGGACAGTATAACGATTCGTTTTTAACCGAGAAAGAAACAAAACCTTTTTGGTTTTATGTCAAATACCTACCTAGTTACATTTAAATAGAATTTTATGTTACAGAGTCCCTTCCCTTATCAATGGACGCGGGTTCGATCGCCGTGCATTATCTGCATCCAGGACAATGTCTTTTTGTTACTACACAATTAGACTGGACTTGGTTTTTAAAATTTTAATGAAAGTAAAAAAAAAATGCATCCGTAATCCCCACATATAGTGGTGTGTGAGTATAGTATAGTACAATCACAGTTTACATAGGTAATAGAAGTAAGATACGTTTGAGCTCTATTAGCGTTTTATCAATAGAGTCCAAAAAATAATACAAGAGCATTACAAACATACACAATAATAAATGTGTTACTAGAAAAAAATATATAACTCGTGTAAGACTGCATCGATTGCAAGATGTAAACAGTCATTAACCTGGTACTTAATAAATTATAAATAAACAAGTTATTTATCAATTGCACTATAAATTACGCCACCCAGTTCCACATTTCGAAACTGGAAGAAAAACCGATTTCTATTTCATGCAGGATGTGTTTAAGCGTCAAATTCCGCGAACTGTGCGGGCACGCAGGGGCGATTTGAACGTTCGTGCTAAAGATAGCATCCTCCGGGCTTGCGAAACAGACGAGAACAGTTTAGCGAGTGTTCTCACGAGAAATACCACTGGTTTGCTTGGAGAGAAGTTAATCAATGAGTTGGTGACTAATGCTGTCATTTGACATGTTGAGATCGGCGAAGATCGACTAACTTCGACAATTATCGACAATAAACATCTCGACGTCGGAGAAGAATCGACTAACATTGTCACTAACATCTTTGTATCGGTGAAGAATCGACTAACTTTGTCACTAAACCTCTCGAGATGCTTTCCGAGTTTTTAATCTGACCGATTGTGAAGTATCTACTACTTACAACTTCTTGAGGGCCCGTACTTTGTTACCCCAAAAAAGCGGTATAATCTTCGCTGTTACACAGAACGTCGTATACAAACGAGTATAAAACTTTCACAGATACAATTTTAACAAAATAAAGCCATGACGTTTAGTTTCTTGTCGAGCGAAAGATTGCTATAGTATTAATAAATAATAGAGCAATCTAACCGTATACGAGAATAAATTTATATTGACAAAACACGATCCTGCAACTTTGTTGCACATGCGGGGAATTTAGAATTCACCTTTGTTTCGCCAGACATCCAATGTATATTAGACACTCGTATAATACCCCGCCATTTACTATAAGTACCACGGGGTTACGAATACTAAATGTTGGTGAAGATGTTTAGATTAGAAGTTTCTAAAGTATCTTCAAATTGCTGCCATAATCTAATACCTAACACATGAATAAGAAAAAACATATAAAACAAATACATAATAGCTGCAATTTTCATTTTTACACATGTTTTGAATGCTTTTTGAAGTATAAGTAATTATTTTGCGGTTTATTTTAGCACTAGCTTAAGTTTAAAATAAATCATCAAATGTTTGATAACCGTTCGCACTATTTCCGTCTTTTGAAATAGTTCCTGTCAATAAAAAAGGAGAATTGTTTGTTTTTGCTGCATGTTATAAAAGTATCCGAAGAAACTACAACAGTAAAGGCATTGACACAACTTTTGATTCTTATTTGACGAACTGTGGTAACCAAGAGTATAAATAAATATGTTTTACTCGATACATCGGTATGTAATTATGTACGTACTAGCGACCGCCCGCGACTTCGTCCGTGGGGATATCGGTTTCATGATACAAATGTTTTTTCCCGCTAACTCCCGTTCCCGTGGAAATTGCAATATCCTTTTGCAACTAAGCATCAAGTTTACTAAGGGACCTGCCAAATTTCAAGCGTCTAACTTCAGTAGTTTAGATTTTCCATACAAACTTCCAACCCCCCTTTTTAGGAAAGTGGGGGATTGGAATGGGTCAAAAAGTAGCCTATGTTACTCTCTATCCCTTCAACTATCTCCACTTAAAAAAATCACGTCAATTTCTCGCTTTGTTTTGCCGTGAAAGAAAGACAAACATACAGACAGACACACTTTCCCATTTATAATATTAGTATGGATGATGATGAGTACGAGTATGGATTTACATCGAAGTACAAAGGACATTGGAAAGAAAACTTACACACTCAAATGTGGCTATTGTACCTTTTGTCCCATTCATCATCATCATTCTAGAATGCTACAATAAGATCTAGAGGTTATCCCGGTTTCATCCTCAGCTATTTCCTCAGAGCCCAGGGTACGCTTCTACTATAATCCTGAGTTGACCAGCCTTGTTATAACAATGAAGCGGCTGTCGTCTGACCTCCGTTACCCCAGCTAGGGTTGGTTTCCCTAGCAATGCCTCCAAGCTAGATCTCGCTTTTATCCAATTGGTTATTGCCATTTCTACAAGTAATGTAGGTATTCCCATTCATTGATTGGCCATTTCGATTGTAAGATGACATGATTAGCTCGGAAATAATCTACATATTACGCAACCATATTTGAAGCAATTCACATTCCACATACTTCAATGTATTTCCAAGCTACTTTACATAAACCAGTACTTATTTGTTAAGGGTTTTTTCTAAGGAAACTGTCAGACGAACTCTATTTATACATCCTGTCTACGTACAAAGTTATCGGATAAGTAATCACTTTATGGTACAATAATCACATAAACATTCCTATTTTCTCGTCTTAAGATGGTAAACAAGATATTTTTTTCTTTATCTACTGTTAAGGAGGTATGGTAGTTATTTTTCCGTACACATTGGGTATTCACGATTATGTATCATATTAGTATGAGTCATGTACCTCTATAAGATAAGCTATAAATACATATCCACAGCTGTTACAGAATTTTGTACTGCGAACTAGAGAAGTTTCCATTCCCAAGAACAGTGATGTACATACATATGTAGGTAGGTATACGGTGCAAAACGAAACTAATAGTACAGTAAGATAAAAATGACTAAATCCATTTGAACATCAGAAAAATATGTAAGGAGAACAGAATGGGTATGGTAGAGAGGTAGAGCAACATTTAGAGTCAAATTGCCCTATATCTCTATGCTAAAAGATCCCCCTATATTCCAAATGTCTATGAGAGACATACCTTCGTTCAGCTGTGGATGTTTTCTGTTTGAAATAACGATGATAATAATCACTAGTGGTAAAGATACATCATTTCGTAAAATACGAGTTACTCTCTTTCCCCTGTGTCAATGTATTTTTTCGGTACTGCAGTCTTTCTATTCGTAAATACATATTATATTCTCGCCTTCCATGCTCGGCCCATCATCCAAAAACGAGTAATAAGTACAAAATGTCAACCTGTCCCAAACTGCTTTTGTCCATGGGCCAGTAAAGGACATTCAAGGACACATCGAAATCAACATGTTTGGCAATATGTCGCACGCCGAATATCATCATTTATGTAATCAAATCATACGGGTGCTTATTTGCATTCAAATATAGCCTCTATTCTAATAGGTTTGTAAAACTGATCTTTGCTTAGTATCTATTACTGGTTATACATGTGTTAATATTTATTTCGGTAAGTAGTACTAATCGTCAATTCTGACCTTTTTTATTCCACTTGTGTTTGACGTCATCCTTCCCTTTCAAACGACGATAAAATGATTAAAAAGCTTCCGTTCAGGTTTGGGCATGAGGGATAAACATTTTTAACATAAAATTAGTAAAATAATTTGCTTTAGTTTGAATTTTTTTGAATTTATTATAAGTAAATTCAGGAGTAGGTATTGTCAACAAATTACTAATTTTATTAAAACTCTTTTATTTTCATTCTCATATGTCACTCGGATTTTGCAATGTTAACATTTATGATTTTCATCAATGCCATACTCTAAAGACGATTTCTGTTTTAACCTTTCTGATCCACTGAGCAACCATAAAATGATGTTTGCTTGGACGTCATTGAATTTGTTTGCGATATTCATTTACGGTACAATATTTTTTACGAGAGAAAAAAATATATATCAGAGAAATGTATGGTAGTTTTGCTTGCTTTTGTTAACAATGTCAATCGAATATTATTATATCTTATTAATATTGTAAATGTGAAAGTTTGTTTGTTTTGATGTTTGTCCGTCAATCACGCTGAAACTACTGAACGCATTTTGAAGAAATTTGGTATACATACATGGTCTGACTAATATGTGATAGAATATTTTATCTCGAGTAAATGCTCTCATGGGATTAACTTAAATCCACGCGAACGAAGTCACGGGCAGCCGCTAGTACTTTATAGAGCCAAAGGTTGTCCACACCTGCGCCGTGGGGTGCGCGGGCGCCGGTGACGCGCACCTTGTACTGACTGACCCCTGCACGATCGATTGTTCCCGTGTTATCCTTTTATTATTAAACAGTTTATTGTTCCTTGTTCCCGACTTTTACTACAGAATGTGTTCGAATGAAAAGAAAAATGGCAGGAGCTGGGTGCAACGTGGTTGGTGCTTGAGGTACAAACTTTGTTTGTTTTCAATGTGGTTGTAGTAGTAAGGTTTGGTGACAAAGAACTTCCGCGCTAGTTCCGCAGTACTATAGACGATACGGAACGTTTTAAGTACAAAAGTACGTCTAAATGTTTTAGGCGTACTTAAAACATTTGTACGATGGTGTTCATCAAAAAAACATTTGCCTCTCACGGAGTCAGAACTCTAAGCCAATGGTCCTATAAGAAATATTCAACCCTTCGGGTGAAATAATATTCATGAAGGCCAACCAAACGTGCATATAATTTAATGATCATCCTATTTTCGAAACAGGGCAATCAAATGCGCATGTTCAATGGCTCATATATGTAATCTACCGATTCACAAACACAAAACGCAACACAACCTTTTCCTCAAGTTCGCGTTCGTCGTTTATTTAGTGTCGGGAGTCGGGACCTCTCGCTCGAAATTTGAACCCGCGGCCGTGACTCAGCCCGTCTGACGGGTTCCGTACACGTTGCACACAACTGAACAACTCCGTAGTTGCACACAACTGCACTGCAACACACGCGAATTTCTGCAACGCGGTCAATATAACGGTGGGGTGAATGCGACTAGTATATGGAGCCGTCTAGGCTTAGGTTTAGGTTTAAGAGCTTGTGCTGTGGTAGACGCGTAGTACCAATGAATCGTTCTACTCAAATTTATTCACGTGGGTGACGTAGGTTTTAAAACCAGGTTTTGGAGCTCATTAGTAAATGGTATTCAAACAACCTGGTTGAGGTAAATGCAAAGAAAACCCAGGTATGTGCGGTTACAGCGAAAACATCACCATTCCTGCCCATTTCTGTTCTTTAGCGCACTCCAATTAGTCTTCGTACTAGCTTTAGCTTGCATGGATCTTAGCTGCAATCTTATACAGGGCCAGTACCTACGTTGAAATCTGGAAGAATCGGCAAAGAACTCGACAGACGATCTTTTCAAAATACAAATTTTTTACAATTGATGAAATCCTAGGTAGTAGCGATCCCCTGAATTTTCTTCTTAATATTTTACCAATCGCCTGCCTAGTGTTTGTAGACATAACATTTACATTCAATAAGAAAAGTATCAATTAAACTGTTTACTGCAACTTTGTGCCAAACTTATTAAGTAATCAAGCACAGAAATAAACCCACTTATCGACTTTTAATTGCAGTAATTAATCGGGCGGTTACTACATAGTGAAAGTGAGATTGAAATTACACTTGTTATTAGTTGCATTATCACAGAATAGATAACTATTTATCTGTTACTATAGCCTTACGCCTCTATGGTCTAGTGGTTAAAGTACCGGGCCGTGATTTCGAGGTCCTGGGTTCGATTCTCAAGTTGGGCAAACTTGTGTCGGTTTTTCCGGGTTTGTGATCGCCAACCCGTATTTGGCAAGTGTAGTGATTGGGCCAAAACACATCTTTGCAACGCAAACATAATTTTAAATAAATGATTGAGGCCTTTGCCTTGCAGTGGGACATTAATGGGCTGATACTCCACTTTACTTTAAGCTTAATTTAATAATTTTATTGAAACAAATATTTACCGGTGCTAAAGTAATAACCTGTTCTAAAAGCTATTACAGATAATCTAAGTTTACTACGAGTATAATATTCTACTTTTGTACTAGCAGCGGCTTTTCAAGCTTATGCAAAGGCTCTTATTACATCTATTCAAGCCTAACAGCTCACTATAGTCTTGCAAAATACTAGAAAGCTTGACACAATGGAAGCAGTTACAAGTATATTTAAGTGAAAGATCGGCACATAGATATCTCTTATAAATAGTTCTATTCAAAACTACGATTGACGGTCAATTTGATGACAAAAAAGTCATGTTATCACTAACTTCAACGGAATGGATTTTATTGCGAACATTTTCAATTTGCCTATATGAACCTACATTAAAATTAGATTCATTTTTTGGTTTGAAATAGATTTTGTTAATGGGTCAAAATTGGTTAAGTTTTGTATCAATTAAAGGACAAGCGCATTGCAAGCTTTATTGGAGGGACAGGCAACTCAGGCATTCAGTTACCTCACTAATTAAATACCACAGGATACTAACTTTTGGCGAAACACACAATGTACTGACGTACTTCCCACTAATCCCTTTAAACGAATATTTCCTTCCACTTCCACTTTATCTTAGTAATGCTTCGATTGTCATAACCAATTAAAATTCCTTGGCCAAAACTTGGCTTGCATTCATTACGTTCCTCGACATTCAAAAGGCACCAACTGAGTAACAGCTGGGACCATTACGCCATCTGTTGAATATTCTGTTCCTAGGCATTCGTTATTGCAATGCAATGACTGCAACTTGACAATATCAAGTATTTTCGCCATTAAATGCCATGCATTCCTGCGAATGTAAATATAAAAGGTGATTAAACTATATGACATCGCTGCAGAGGAATAAGGATTAAGATTACAATAATATAGTCAAATCATTAACAGGAATTTACTTGAATTTGGGAAATTTAACTAATCAATACTAACCCCACTTCTTTTGCCAAAATTTTACTAATCAAAACAAAACTATTTTAATTTAATAAAGCTGCAGAGTTTGTATGATTGTTTGCTTGAACGCGCTTAACTCAGAATTATTTTTGTGTTGGATAGTCCATTTGACGAAAAAGGCTTGTAAGCTTTAGTATACACTATGTGTGCGGAAACCGAAATCCAGGCGGTCGGGGTCGCGGGCGGCCGCAAGTACTTATGATACAAAACTATGCTATAAACCTCTGATTAAGCCTTACACAGCAAAAATGGATAAAGTAAAACCATGACATAATACAATACGTATAATAGAATTTTATTGCGGAAGTAACTAAACTTATAAGAATAATATTAATGGAATAAACCAAAAATGGACCTAGTAGTTTTTTATAGGCCATTTAAATAAAATACTTGACATGGGAAATCTGTCTATTTATATGTAGCTCATCATTGTTACAAAACATTGATTGGATTAAAGATAATAAGTGTTCATTGTAGTTACGTACCTATATCAATAAAAAGTAGTCTGCAAAAAGAGTAACATACATACATAACATGTTTAAGTTTGAAAAAAGATTGAGGTAAATCATGTTTATGATTAAGTATTACATTCACTAGCGTAACAACACTAAAAGTCTGTTTACACAGTTTCATGTATGTTATGAGAACAATTAATTTTATGCCTTAAGATTCTGTCTCGCAAAGTCCTTTTTAGTTCTATTAAGTCCAATTAATAATTCACCACATAAAGTAAAGTAAAGTGAAGTATCAGCCTATTAATGTCCCTCTGCAGGACCAGGACCTCCATGATTTCAAATCATATTTTCGATACAAAGATGGCTTTAACTTAATCAACACGCTTGCCAAACGCGGTGGTCACAAAACCCGGGCTGTGTTCTGAATACCTCCACAAATTTTGCGTGACCCGGGAATAGAACCCAGGACCTTGAGACCAAGGTATTTAAATCACTAGACCATCAAGGCGTTCATTTAATAGATAATCACATCATATTCCCAATCGTTACTTTATCTTGTGACAAAAATTACCAGATTCATTCAAGTAAAACTTTTGTCTGCTTCGTCATCTCGCTCTAATGGTTCGCAAAGGTCGTGGGCATTGGTGTGAACGATCTATGACTAACAGAAACGACCGTAAATACCTAAATATTACACGCCACCAATTATCTTGAGGGTCGAAGTTTATAATGAAGATTTTTTATTTGGCTAGTCTTAATTGAATGTCTTATTTTAAATGTTTTCGTTCAAAAGCCGTAGATGTTCTCGTATTTAATAGATGCGAAGATACTTTAAAAAGCAAAATCAAATTTATTGCATCGCTAAACTCTTTTCTTTTCATTTCGAACCTGGGCTAAGAACCTTAAGTCGAATCCTGACAGAACTCGATTTTTTGCATCTTCTTAGAAGTAAGACACTATGTATTGAAATGTTACGCATGCTCATTAAAACATTGATGAAATGCCTTATTTGATTAAGATTCGTTCCTTATAATCAAGCACAGGCGCACTGAAGATTATCCGTAGTACAAAGGTCACATTCCGAAAGTCTACTTAAAGGTCGCGTAACCATTTGACATGAGGACCCCATGAGTAATCTCGTCTGAGAAATATAATAATGAGCCTATGCTCTCCGTGTTCCCCCAGAACTTTGCTCTTGCTACAGACAATATTCTCTTTCGTTTGACCTAATCGTTGAACAGATAACTGGCTATTAATAGTGCTGGAGCCATTATCAACATACTTCATACTATTAATGTAAAATGTGAAAGTTTGTTTGTTTGGATGCTTGTCCGTCAATCAGGAAAACTAAGCAAAACTACTGAACGTATTTATAAAGAATTTTGTCTACAGCCACGGTATGGGCTGACTTAGGTGATAGCATACTTTTTATCCCGATTAAATGCTCGCATGGGATAAAACATTTTGTTAAGGAGGGCAAAGCCATGGGTTATAAAGTTTCTAAATAAAATACTCTAAACGGATAAAAAATCTTAACCAAATTTTGATGGGGAAGCTGAATTTCATGGCACTGTTTCTTCCGTTTATAATCTATTACGTTCAATTCGACGCATGCGAAATACATTCCGTGATCACGATTTTTGTATAGCAATAGACGTCGGCTTTTAAACATGTCGAAATTCACAAGCTCTTAGAGCATTCGTTTGACTATTTAAGTTGCTCTAATTTAATAATCTTGCAATTTTTATGACGTTATTATTATCTACCAATATGAAAAATATTATTAAGAAGACCTTAAGGAAAGCAACAAAATGACAAACATCTATCATATACCTATTTAATTTTTAATTTTATTCTACAATATTATACTTCTAAACAATAGGTTTTCTTGTCAATACAATCAATAGTAGAGGTCTTCTCTGAGAGTCCTTTAAAACTTTCACTGTAATGATACTTCGCCATTGATCGCAAATCATGCGGTTAGGTATAATAATATTGACCTGTTGTATGCCTAAAGAAGAATCACGTGATTATCTTCTATCGAAGAATTTATTTACCTGGTACAAAATAATAAGCTGATTTGATACTTTGGTATAAAAAGACAAGGAAAATAATATGTCTAAAGTATTGAGCGTAAATAGTGTTTAGAAATAATTTCTCACCAATGTCAGGCGCTATATACGATAGGTTAATATTTTTCTATCGTCTTATCAGCCTTGACGGCCCATGTGCAAGGGTCGAGAGTTCGAATCTATGTATCATACTATAACTCAAAAGAATGGACAAAGAGTACGCCTATGTTTAGATTAATTGGCATCGGAATCAGATCAGCAGCTTATGTGGGAACTCGCAGGTTCCGTACAAGGTAGCATCGCCTTACTGAGCGCGCCCACTACTGCCTTATATGACGTGCAATTAATGTACGGTTAGCATTTTTTGTCATTCGACACGATATTTGCTTTATGTAGGGTATAACATTATTTTGGAATCAAATGTTAACCTGTGAATAAATCAATTAAAATGCTTATTTTGCTATTTCCTGTTAATAAGCCTTTTATTTATTTTTATGTTACTATAAGTAAAGAAAACCATCTGAACTCTGGCGGGGTTTGAACCCAAGCAAATCTTGCATTGCGCTCTTACCAATTAAGCTACCGAGACCGTTAATGGGCCTGATGAGTTTATCATTGTCCCGATGATAAGTCAAAATATGGAAAAAATAAATTTATAAATAAATAAAGCTGAAACTTCATTTTAATTATCTAACTATCGTAAATTAAGCTTAAATCTCTCCAGGTAAGTGTTCAATATTTTATTATTCTGCATGTAAGTTTGAAGATTAATAACATTTCGTTTTGACCAACAAGTATCCGTTCAAACTTTCAACTAGGATTGATTCCTATACTATGAAGAAACCACTTATTATTTCTAAACGACTGTGTGGTGCGGTGCAATACTTTAATGCAGATTTCTATCATCACCTTAGTATCAATACCTCCTTAATGCTCCATCATTATCGACGTTTCTTCTGCAAGATGATTATTTAATGATCTCAAACCACGACTTATGAGTACATCTATGTAATAGTTGCATTCAATAATTATCTCTCTTGATACAAGACTGTTAAGTGATGATGGTAATATTTTATTGATAGAACTTAAACTCAACAGCGCTTGACTGGTAATCAATAACATTTAGGCAATAAATTTTAAAATCAATAGCAGGTCTAAAGACACCTCAAAATGTTGTAGAGGAAATATTAAAACTAGCCTTTCCTTGCGGTGTTAAAATGGACAGGATTGCTATTGCTAATAATGTTGTTATAGGTATATTTTATTAAATGTCTACCTAGTCGTGACCTCGGTCGCATTCACAATGCATTTGTCACACTCGTATAGCACAATATAAGCGCATAAACTTTTAGTCTCCTTATCAGAGTGGTCGAGAGAAAACGCCCTGAATCGTAAGCACGTTTTACCAATAGCTGGAACGGCCTTGCTTTCGAAAAATACTGCAACTCCGTCACGAAAGAACAACTGCATACTATCCACGGCACTAAGTAAAGTTAGCTGTACATTGATTGATTGATACGAAGAATGGTAACAAGAACAAGAAGATGAAAAGCATTGGATTGGAGTCAAGCGCTCCAATACTATCCAAGTGAAAGAAAATCGACCTGTTTGTGGTTGCTAGTGTTTATTTTACAGCCTAACTGATTTACTTGAGATCTGTTTCGTAACACACTCAATACCGCGTCCACGTCACATGATGTAAGCAGGCAAACAGTGTTCGAAGCAATTGGAATTGGAAATATTTGCAAGTTATCGCGTAACATCGGGGAAGCTGGTACATGAGTTATCTGCTTGTTTTCGTTCTAAGTTATTCTACAGATTGTCACGTGAAATACACATCTCAATCTTATAAGTGCATGAGAACTATATTATGGTCCTCCAAGCCGTATTAGGCTAGCGCAACTTATAATTTATGAGCCAGGTATATGTCCATATGACTTGCAAGTAACTTGCTCTTGAAAATCAGGTCACATTTCTCACAGTAAAGCTCACCGATGGTTATTAATAGGCTTCATAGTCACCCAGCGTTAATTGGGAAAGATACAATAACTTAATATTTAACCCCTATAGATTGCGAGATAAAGTAACTCATATTGTACGATGTAGTGGACGCCGCTATTGTCGGTACATGTTCATTTATTTCATGCAACCAACAATCACGCTCAAATAAAAACATAGTTAAAGCATTCAACATTAGTACATTAAAGACCTATGGTGTCTATTTTTATGAAACACCAGTGAGTCCGTCCTCGTGGATTTCGGTTTCCACACACATAGTGTGTTACTACTATACCTTAAAACCTTCCTCGACAAATGAACTATCCGTATCCAACCCATTTTTAGGGTTCCGTAGCCAAAATGGCAAAAAAACGGAACCCTTATAGATTCGTCATGTCTGTCTGTCTGTCTGTCCGCCAGTCTGTCACAGCCACTTTTTTCCGAAACTATAAGTACTATACTGTTGAAACTTAGTGAGTGGATGTATTCTATAAACCGCAACAAGGTTTTCACAAGAAAATAGAAAAAAAAAAAAAAGTGGGGGGTCCCCATAGTCAGAACTGAAACTCCTCGACCTTCTCTTATTGTAAACGCAAGTTGTGTTCGCCTGTAATTGACTTTGCATTTAATGAATACTTTAGAATAAGTATATTGATAAACACATGTTTTAATGTATAAGTTGTTGGTGAACCTATTTAATAAATAAATAAATAAACTCGAAATATTTTTTTTAATTGAACATATACGTGTGGGGTATCTATAGATAGGTCTTTAAAAATTATATTAAGGTTCCTAATGTCACTTTTTTCTAAAGTGAATACTTTGCGTGACAGACCCTTCCAAAGTGGAAAAAAGTGTGTCCCCCCCCCCTCTAACTTCTAAAATAAGAGGATGATAAAACTGAAATAATTATATAATGTACATTACCATAAAAACTACCAACGAAAATTGGTTCGAACGAAATCTATTCAGTAGTTTTTTTAATACATCAAAAATAGAATTTGTACGGAACCCTCAGTGCGGGAGTCCGACTCGCACTTGGCCAATTTTTTTCAAGTCAAACCTTTCAGTTCGATCAATTAGAACCGTTCACACAAACAAACTCTTCAGCTTTATTATGTAAGTATTATAAGTATAAATAAGTAGACTATTCCTTATGTAGTAATGCCTATAAATGGGATAGAAATTCTTGTAATATTTGCTGTCAATATTTCAATACAGGTACCGGCATATGATGTCTGCGGCATACTGGTTATTGTAATTTGTTGAATACTTGTCACAGCCTCTATGTGTGCCGTGGATTTGCATTTCTTGAATAATTCATTCGATAAATCAGAAGTTACGTAAACATATTTTATTTGTGATATAGGTGACCGATTGCACAACGGTACCACAGTAAAATAACTTACAGAAAGATCATGGTCGAACTCCTTGTTAGCTGGAGAGCTAATGCACCCTTCGACAAACGGTCTTCTTGTAAGGCTAGAAATTTATTCACTCATTATTTATATCATACTAAGGGCAATTTCCATGACCCGGCAGGCGTCAGCCGTGCACATCATAAGCTCCCAACCTATACAGTCAAAATCGGAAGAAAAAATTGGAATAGAGGCAGTTGTCACTAAAACAACATCATTTTGATCATTTTCTTTACCGTTTCCTTTCCTATTCTGTGGCTCGTCTCCGACAAACAAATATTATGTATTATGAATAAACTTTTCTTTCTATAAATCTCATCTTGTTATTTAGACTACACATGATAGATTAAATATGAAGTTTGTAATCAGTTAATTAATAACAGAGATGCATTTATTAGGCAATAAATTAGTCTGGTCAAGGAAACTCCCGTTGTGGATTATTGTTAATTGCAGACTCACATCCTTACGGATTAGGATTATTAATATAAAAACAAATATCTAAATTAACATTTTATTTACAAGTAACTTACTTTGTTAAAACACTTACTTAAGGTTGAAATTACGCTAATAGCATTAACAGATAATATTGCTAACAGATACAAAATAGAAAGTGATATTATGAATGATACAGATAAACATAGGAACGTAAACTAAATCTTCAAAAATATACATATTATTATGAACTTACTAGCTCCTGAGGGAACTTGTGACAATAATATCAGTGTCTGCCTCTCAAAAACTTCTTCTACATTCACGAGAATTCTATTAAATGGGTCATCCCACTTTGACTCGTAGCACTTACTGTGATAAATCATAACAAGACTACTTTATGTACAAGATTCAGTTTTAATTATAGCAAAGGTTCTAACTAATTTTGTGAAGTACATAAAAATATGTTCGCAACACCAGTATTTTCATCGCAATTTTGACATTCTTCTATTAACAGGTCAACGAACAACTTTCTTGAACGTGTTTTTTTTTTGAAAGAGTGTTGCAAAACTAACAGTGAAATGTTGGTCAACATCCCTATCCTGACCATACTTTACCGAATACCTAATGGTAAGTGGAAAATATCGAGATGCAATCTTCGACCTATAGGTATGTCTAAATGCACTAAATAAGGGGGAGGATTAAAACAGATGAGAACAAAAATAGCGAGATTCACAATCGACTTAACCTATATTAGGAACTTCATCATCATCATCATTTTCCATAAGCCCCTCTGAACCTGTGGTCGAGGCTGCCGTAGGTGGGGCGGTAGCGGGGGGTCCTCTGAGTCCAGGGGCTTCTGCGGTTCTTGTAGCTCGAGCACGCGATGAGGCTGTTCATGCCGGGAGGGCGGGACTGCTCCATGCTGATGCCGCAGCGGCGACTGGAAGGGTGAGGATACTGTTAATACTTATACTGAGATGCATAATAAATAGTACCCTTCCGGCCGTGTTTAGACAATGACGGTCGATCTTACGATCATCCAGGTGCGCAGAATATATTACAGTGCACAAGTGAGAACAGAGTGCTCTCCCTATTCCCTACTCTCATAGTTTGGTGGGACATCAGGCGCAGAACCAACGGCATAACGTGCCTTCCGAAGCACGGAGGAGCTCGAGAAATTGTTACAGCTGAAGCTGTTATAAATGAAGGATCACGGGGCAATTGAATGATTGAAAGTGTGGCCCGATTAGTAACCGACAGGAACCGAATGTGGTGATCACAATCTCCAGCCATGAAAGATAGACCAGAGAGATACTTTTATTCAAATAATTTTAGTACTGAAACTTTTGCGATTTCCTACTTACAATAACATCATTTTAGGAGATATAATGCGATGCGCAGAAGAAATGAGGAATGCTAGGTTAAAAAATATTTCATCACACAGATAAAAAAAAAAAGTAGGACTTCTCCAATTGAGAGTTCAACATCAAGTACTAGTCAAACGACTCATGTTAGTAATGCATATAATGGTTAGTTGTGCACGATTGTGAAAAAGCTGTTAAAAATGAAGCATGCTTGAAACATTTAAACAAAGAGCAACAATCTTCACTAATCCACCACCAATTTGTTGATATAAACCTTTTCACAAACATTGAAACCGTCTTCCCTATTCCACCACCATATTGCCACCACCAATAGGAACATTCCTACCTTTCAGCGTATCCGCTATCGGACCAATAGTCGAGCTCTGCCGCCGGCGCGGCGATGGCATAGTACGGCATCGACCGGCCACTGTCCCATCGGCATTTGTGGCAAGTGTCCGTCACGTCGTTGATCAGCACCTTACTAATTGTTATGGTGAACGTGAGATGATATGACAAGAAAGAACACAGCAAGTTTAATGTGCATCAGCTTAATGTGTAGTCCCGCTTTTGGCTCCAAGGAAGAGATCCTTTGAGCATTGATGTGACAAGCTTAAGATCATATTTTAACCGCAACAAAATTTCAAGACAAAAATCACGAGACAATTTTTTTTGCAAATTCTTACACGTTTTTAGAAGTTTAATAAATAAGCACCAAATAAAAGTGATTGAAGCTTCATAAAAAAGTGTCAATATTAAATGAATAGTTCCCTAAGGTCGCAGGTTGGATGAAAAACCATATTATATGGATATGAGAAAGGCAAAGGACCTGACAATATCTTAAATGAACATAAGGATTGGTGATCGTTAAAACACCCATGCAGATCTCAAATGATTATAATGATACATGTTCATTGACGATATCTTTATATACTCGTATATACATACATGCAAGCTTTGAGATTCGATTATATTATTATTAACTATTGTAATGCTTTTGTAAGTTCTGACAAATGCAATAAGTTGATATGGACGAAAATGTTCCCAACACTGCTCGTCAAAAAAGAGCCTTATCCCAATGTCACAGAGTTCGTTCTTACCTCTTAGTCCTCACTGGGGCCGGCAGGAACTTGTCGCCGATGAGGACGCTCTCATCCAGGGTCCCGTCGAGCTGCAGCAGGTCACCGGCAGACACCGACACGTCCATCTTGTAGCTGCGGTCGCACGTCCACATGAAGAGGAGGACTACCATCATCTGGAAGAGTGTTGTGAGGATCTTAGAGGAGAAAGTTATGAGCCGTGTATGGTAAATCCGGGAATAGAAGAAGTCAAAGCACAGAGCACTCTTAGGCTCGTATTAATAAATCACACTCAATTCTGAGTTCGGTCTTGAGTGCGAACTAGATATGTCATTCTCATACATAACAGCACCTCAAGTTCGCGCTCAAGTTCGAGCTCAGAGTTGAGTGCGATTTATTAATACGAGCCTAAAACTTACATCTATATCAATTATAATGTCACTATCAACCGTCCTATATAACTAACCCGTCGACATTGTGCCACTCTGTCATTTCATTAATTCTCTCGCTCGCACGCTATCTGTTGTATTCATTCACCATCCTACATACATGAGATTAACCGGATGAACAAATCCAAAACATTGTTTTGGATTATTTTATTTATATACATTGTTAATTAACTTAATCTGCTTTCAATGAAATGACTACCATTATAATATGTAGTACTTACTGGCTAAGAAATGGTCTAGAAATACTCTTCCATCGTTGTTGAATTAAGCGAGCAAGAAACTCCCCATTTGAGGAGGACCAACTAACATAGTCCTTTAAAATAGTGTACTATAATATTAATCGTATTTTACGATTTCATGATTTTTTCTTATTACATATTTACAATTTTGATTTATTCCATATGAAAAACTTGCAGCCCAAAGTTTTGACCATAGGGACACATTAATGGGGATCATGTTGTTTAAATTTTCCTTTAGTCCAGCTACGAACAAGTTTTAATACAATTTGATTATTGTAAACTCACCACAAACAGATGCAGTACGAAAACGAAGACCGTCGAATTAGGGAAGCCTATTGAGTCGAACAGCACTCCAGACAGCGTGGGCCCGATGAAGGCGCCCAGAGCGAACGTGGACGTCCACATGCCAGACACCAGGCCGTACGTCTCTATCGAATTTGGAAGACCGTTGGCACTGGAAATAAAAGCAAAATAAATGAATAATAATAAATAAGTTTATTGGAATAACGCACCAATTGCCTAGCCTCAAACTAAGCTCGAAGCTTGTACTATGGAAGCTTGGGAATGGATAAACATACTTAAATACTTTTAAAAACATCCAAGACTCGAAGTACTAATGCCGATGTTAATCACACAAACATCAGCCCCTAGCGAAATACGTATTCTACTTATATGAGGATCGCTGAGGCGACAGCTCTAAGTAGAACACCGAAATATTGTTGCGAAACCAGAACAAGAGCATCCAGAATCTACAATGAAGGCGCAGCGGAGGTTATTCAGACATTGATAACTGTAAAAGGGAACAGAATATAGTGTAAGAAGAAACTTTAATCAATAAGATAATTTAAAGAAGAAATAGACTGCAAGAAAATAAAAGAAGAAAAAGGAATTACCTAACCAGCCGGCGCAGCGTCAAAACCCTCGACAAAATCTTTGCCAAAATCTTCTAGATCAAGAGCTTCCGGTAAAACATGGCACCTGCGCATATTTAACAATCCGTCCATCGTGGCACCCTACACGTGGTACACCCTATAACCATGTAATAAGCCGCCGAACAGAGCGTCTCGATGATCGAAGCCCATTTGTATACAAGAGAGAAAATGATCAGCCACCAGATGGGCAGTGGAAAACCTCATCAGGCAACTGAACGCACTCACAAATGGAAACCGTCTCCATGATAAGAATACGTATTCATAGGTCAACCGTTGAAACAATACTGAACATAAAGAATTCCAACATTAGAAACATGAGTCGCGCTGTCAGCGAAACGTGCTACGCTCGCACGTTATCGGGCTCACAACTTCTAAGAATACTTCCAATTACTTACCTACTACGAGTTGTCGTCAGTTGAAAATCAATCAGAAAGGACTTGATAAATTGTTGCAAAGTTCAGAAACGCAATACCGTTTAGTGATCAGCGAAGCTGCATTCATTTTCTCACTACTATGCAACAAAATGGTTTCTCCTACAGACTCACGGAGATCACTCTCATATTTCCAGAATTAGAAGAACTTGATAAGAAACGCTCTCCAATGGACTAATAACTATATCAAAGGATTCAGATAAGATAAGATCTGGAAATTATAGATGTCCCTACATTGACAAATATGAGAGTCTTAAAGAATATACCATCTTTTATAAGAAAATCTTCAGTGCAGTATCTTCCGATATTTCCGCACTATTCTCGACAAAAGTCTTCAAATAGTTGCTGCTCTTCAGGAGGGAGGTGTTATATCCTCACACGACTCACACTTTGTCTGACTTGCTGAACAAGCATCGCAATTGAACATCGGACTATCACCGAACGACACGAGGCGCACCATCATCAGAACGTGACAGATTCGATTCTGAGGTCAATATACTCCGGATCACACCACGTAGGGCATTACGTGGAGACGAGTTTATAAAAAGCAGTTGCGAAAGGAGCTGCTGCTCAGTGTTTGTTGGCTGATCATGGCTTAGTTAATTACTGTGGTGAATCGTTCTAACATTGAACGTATTCACACTTAGGATAGTTAGGTTTTGATATTATAATGTAACCTTTAATTTAATAAATCTCAGTATAAGTGATTCTCGTTTCCTTTTGCACCCTTCGTCTGTGGCCCGACTTTCGTAATTAGCGGTATTAGAACCCGCGACCCATGGTTTCTTGAAATCTAGCTGACCCTTTTTTTTGTGACCCGGTGTACTTCGTATTATTGTCAGCGTCATAACGTTTGACAGGAAAAACAGGAACTGTTTATGAAAATAAAATTGTTGTTTTACTTATTTTCTCGAAGTTTTTCCATATTTTCATATTGTTTGAAGCTTCCGTGGGCTACCACAATATAATATTAAGACCAATTCGTTTTTTTGTGTGAGCAAGACTAACGAACAGCATTTAATTGTTTTATATAGATTGAACAAAAGCTTAAAATGAATATGAGGTTGTCCACTCAGACGTATTTGTCGATAGGGACAGAATAAGCTGACGTAATTATAGGCACTTGTATGAGGACAAATGCATTTTATTGATCATATTGTAAGACAATTTTCATTTAAGTATTTGTAAAATGAAATGTGAATTTAGTCCAAATCAAATTATACTTCAGGGAATTTTAAAAATGTTTCCTTTCAAAGGCAGAAACAGCGTGTAAATTAAGCCTTAGTAAATATATAACATAACATATTACACACTAAGACCATTTCAAGTCCGAAAAAGGTAATTATATTGTCAACGTAAACGTTTCTGCTTTTGACGATTCGAGTATTCGTCAATTCGTATTTAATAAACGCAAGTGCCTTGTTATATACATTCCCGAAGAATTTTAATGATTGATTCGTAAAAAATTGCACGATTCGCGAAACCTCATTATATTTCGATTAGGCCTTTCTTCGGAGTCGGATTCTCCCATTTTAGCGTGTGCAATTTGAGTGCGTTTATTGGGGAGATGCAGTCCATAGTTTCTGGTTTCGTGATCATGATTAATGGCATTAGGGCTTTTGATTGGGTCACGTTTGCTGCTTCCTCTCTCGCTTTCCGAAGTTAGAGAGCGGCGTCTTAATTTGTACGGACGTGAAGGTACATGAGAATTTTAAGTTGTTTCTTTGTAGTTTGTTTTTCTGGGACTTTTATTCTCCCAAAATAATTATGTCCTAATACTATAACCATTACATCAGAAATGAATTAATACAGTAATACTTACATAGCGGTACTTAGAGCATCGGAAAATGAGGCTACTAGCTGACTTCCCATGCCGAGCCCGTGAAGTACTAGACCACCAACTGTCACCCACATGTGTCTAAAAATAATAAAATGAATAATTATTAGAATAGCTCAAAACTAAATCATTTGATAAGTAAATTCAGTGCTTTTCTTATGAATATGATGGATAATGGCCTTTTTGAATGCCACTAGTACGTTTAGTCCACTCCGACTTCCACTCTTGCTTTAGGTACTTAAAAAATCCGTAAAACATACATACATTCATACCGGGTTTTAGGACAGTGCCCATTGAAAAAATATTATACAGATCATAAAGCCAAATATACCTACGTCTCACTTAACAAGAACGGCGCTGGTCCAATCAGTATGAATCTCGCCGCGATATGGACGCAGAGGAAGGCGATGACGTTCTTCGGCTTGAGGAAGGACCGGTCGCATAGGAAGCTTGTTTATATGTTTACATATTAATCATAAAGGCCACAACTTATGTCTCACTCAACAAGAAGGGCGCAGGACCGATCAGCATGAATCCGGCTGCGATGCAGAGGCATCCGATGGCGGAGACGTACTTCGGCCTGAAGAAGGGCCGGTCGCACAGCCAGCTTGTATAGTTATCATGCAAGCTATAACTCACGTCTCACTAAGCAGGAACGGCGCGGGTCCAATCAGCATGAATCCAGCCGCGATGCAGAGGCATCCGATGGCGGTGACGTACTTCGGCCTGAAGAAGGGCCGGTCGCACAGCCAGCCCCAGGCCGGAGCTGACGCTGCATACACGCCGCCATTGATGACAAACATCAGTCCGAGCACCGCGGGGGAGAATTGGAACTGCGGATTTAATTAATTGCCTTAAACATTTTGTAAGGAGTTATAAGGGTGTTTGCGATTGGAAAATCCGCTAGATGGCAATACGTAGGTGTCAGGTCTAACTGCTAAGTCATTGGTGAATTTTGACATACTATCTGTCAAAGTCATGACAAATTTCACCAATTACATACCAGTTAGACCCTACGCCTACCTACCTAGAGAAAACCCTCATTGCGCGTTAATTTTGATTTTGATTGGTTATTACATGACGGTACAAATCAGGAAATCCAGATCGTTCAGCTGATTGTAAGCGATACTTCTGTAGCCTCTTCTGGGACCTAAATAATGAAGATATACCTACGTTCTTATTACATCGTTTGGGAATGAGTCGAGTAAGGTCCGAAGATAATGTCAACTTTTATTCCTTCTATATTATACACATTTTAATACTATTTCAAATACAGTTGTGACAGAGATTATACTGTATCATTTACGTAATAAACAGTCCTGGCTAAAACCGAAGTGTTAAAAGTATTTGATCTTTTCTACCTATTTGATAACTTTTGCTAATGTTTTCTATTTAGGTGTTTTATTGCTTCCGCAGAATACAAGAATATAGTAAGAGTTTAAGGATGTTGAATAAGGCATACATATAATTTGTAATAAGTATGCTGGAAATTATGTAATTTTTACTGCCAACTGAATATTATTTACCTGACGTAGATGAGGTTCGAGGGTCGCCTGCAGGAACCCGATACTCATACTCGTGCAGATGATACTGATTGCCGCGATGAACACGCCAGGGATCTTGAGCAGCGACCACATCGTGGCTGAAACGTTGTATTATTTATTACAAATATATATTATAGAAATAATCCTAAGTTTAACATGTTAAAAATTAATCAGAACTAAAAAGAATCGTTTTAAAAGAAGCAGTTAAATAGTGCTATTTAGCATAGATATGTTTTTATTGGCAATTTTTTTCTGATAAAAATATTTAAGACTAGCCTTTAGCCTGCAGTTTTACAAGCGCGTAATTTATTTTTTCAAATAACCCCCCCGACATTTCTGGGATCAAAAGTACGCTTTGTTCACCGGGGATAGTGTAGCTAGCCAAAAGTACAAAAATACAATCTTTACGATAAATAAAATCGATAAAAAAGTTTTCAATTAATACTCACGTCCACCAGTAGGCTTGAAGTCTTCATCGTCGTTTCCTCTCGGCAACACCAGACAACTCATGAGCGCGGCACAGAACAGAGCTGATCCCAGCACTGCAAAGGGCAACGTGTACCCCCCCAGGCCGTACAGGGCTCCTCCGAGCGTGGGGCCTACTATTAGGCCAAGGCCGAAGAAAGTTTCTAGGGAAGCCTGTGGATGAACACGGTATTTAATAACCTGAATGTATATTTATCACGTTTTTGGTGTATCTGTCTGTGTATTGTTGTTAATTGAAACGCTCACATACAAATTATTGATTAATAACTGATGTTGAATATAATATAAATGCTACTTTTTGTGTGGGTTAAGACTCTAATTATCTTTAACGCCTACTGAATTCGAACCACCGAAGTACGCTATCAAGAACAATTACGATTTTGTGTCACAATTAGTTCTTAATTATTAAAAACCTCAGTTAATCGTCGGCAGCTATTTTACAAACTGATTAACATATAAAAATACCCGTTTTAAAAATATTTTCTGTGTTGCCCATAGAAAATTATGTCTAAAAACTGTCAAAATAATTGCAAAAACTTCCTCAACTGTGATAGCTTTTTAAAGTATAAATATTTCTACTTTCTATCAACGTAATATGTTGTTAACATAGAAAGTTTCACGTTTTTAATGGAATTGTATTAGCGAACTAGGTATACATAGTAACGCCGATCAGGCATTTGTTTGAAGAGCATAAACTTACTCGAGTGAAATTGCTATAATTTTTATTCAAGGAGATTTTTACTGAAGCATTGTTTATAATATCATCCCAAATCTGATCCCCTTAAGTTGACTATTTAATCTACAAGAATAAACAACAGAAGAAACCATTACTCACAAACATAGTGGCGACGTTATTAGGGAACTCCTTGGCGATGATGGCGAAGGAAGCTGTGAGGAAGGCGGCGTTGCCCATCGCCTCCACGATCCTGATGATGAAGCTGAGAGTGATGAACCAGATGTGGCCTTCCACCTTGTCAAGTAATCTGTAATAGTAGAGAGGAAATATTGATGAATTATGATACTGTCTAGTCGTCCGCCAGCGGATTCGACTGTAGACTATGCTACGCTACGGTACGGTTACCCGCGGAAATGTGATGTTCTTCATGGAAATATAAAGTAGATTGATGGAGTAGTCCAATGGAAAAATATTTTTAGGCAGTTTCGTCAGTAGTTAAGGAGCCTATACAAATGAAACAAATAAACCAATATAAAATCTTTCGACTTGTTTTAAGTGAATAGGTACTTGTAGAACCTGTAAAAGATTTCAGAACCAATTGAGACCTAAATACCAGATTTTTATTACGCATATTAGAATGCCATTGGTAGCAGACTGTTAAATAACAAAACATAACAATTTTAACTGACCTAGTTCTTAATTCGCGGACATAAACCTTTTCCACTAACGCTCGCGGACATAAACCATCAGCTATCGCTCTATGGAAATAACATAATTAACATGGAAGGTTATGCTGTGGTGGCTAAGCTGTTACAAAAAAGAACGAGGTCTAGATTAAAATCTGCAAATTTGAATTTTCTCATTTATCAGAAATTACAGAAGGAACTTATCAATCTATGACGAACTATGCACATTCCGATTGCTGAAGATCTTTGTCTCCCATATTATAGGTAGTAAGCCGTTGTATTGGCAAAATATCCGAAGATCAACTAGATTGCAAATATCATAATTATCTCTATACCGCCTAAACAAATGAATTATCTCCCATGTGTATAGACTATAGTAAACCGTTTTATTGGCAAAATATCTGAAGATCAACTAGATTGCAAATATCATAATAATCTCTCCATACCGCGTTAACAAATGAATGTCGTCGTATGATAAAAGTGCCATGTTTGGAAACATATCAAAGTATCTGCCATGCTTGGAAACACAGCTTTACGCAACGGACCCTGGTGTACAAGGTCCGAATTTGCAAATTTATTTTTCGCAGGGCCATCGTGAAGTATTGACCTAATATACACCGTATTACTCATAATCTCATACTTTTTTACTGTAGATATTTACATAATATCTAAAAATATTAAAATGGTGAATATTCAATAGATAATGAAGACATTTATATAGCCATAAATTTATTTTTTTATAGCAAGGAATAGTTCATTCAGGTCGTTCTGACACCAAAAATATGAATAGATCTGATCTATCTAGAGCCACAGAACAGAATGACATAAGTATTTAGTATAGCTCAGATGATAACTCTACTTTTACATGCTAAGTTGCCATTTTGGCAACAAAGTGAATAAATGATTTATGATTTATGATAAGAATTTAAACAATTTTGGACAAGTATAAAAGACTGGCCTGGGAAATGCAAAAAATACTACTTCAATGATCAGTGATCTGTACCATATTATGTATGAATAAAACATAAAAACCTTTCCCTCGAAAAACTTTTTCTAATAAAAAGCGCGGTTGTGTAGTTTTGAAGGTTTAAAGCATACACAGCGACAAGCACAGCCCAAGTAGCACACAGGCTGAATTTTCAGAAATAAGTAAGCTTTTAACCAGAATAACACTCCACTAGAGATATATAAAGTTTTCACGACCCTTGAGCGATATTCGCGTCGCGAAATGTGCGCCGGTCAGGACTCGGTCGTGCAGCGGTCGGTGAACACTAGTGCTTCCACGTACAGTCACTAGTTGCGGGCCTCGTTACGTTCGCGAGCGCGCAGCGCGGTGCGCGGGTACGGGGCGCGGGCGCGAGCACGGAGCGCGGGATCAAGCGCGGATCGCGGGCCGCGGGTCACGGGGCGCGGCGGTACGGCGACGCGGGCGCGGGGCGCGGGCCGCGGGACACAGGCGTCGCGGCGGTACGGCGGCGCAGGGCGCGGGGCGCGGGACGTAGGCGTCGCGGCGGCACGGCGGCGCGAGGCGCTGGACGCGTCGACCCGGTGACTCGATGGCGCGGGGCACGGCGACTCTGCGGCGCTGGGCGCGGGGAACGGTGACTCGGTGACTCGGCGGCGCGGGATACGGGCGCAGGGCGCAGGGCGTAGGGCGCGTAGTGGTACACGGCCCTATGTGGTTACGCGGCCTATGTGGTTACTCGGCCTTATGTGGTTACGGGTGGTCGGAGTGAAACGCCACTGTCGGTACAACTGGGTACACTTTCCCGCCTAGCCGCGTCAAGCCCGCCGATATTCAGCCTTCTGGGTAGGCTTCTTGTGGTTTTCTTGTGGTTTCCTTTAGGGCTTCTTAGTACTGGATCCTCCGGTGAACTACGATTTGGCCCCTGACCAGGCTCGCTTAAGTGCGATTTGGCTGGTCTCAGCTAGCGATAGCTGAGACGAGCACAACTTTTCCAACCTGGTCAGGGTAAAACAGTCTAACTTTGTGATAAGGACAAAACATATGGGCGCGACTTGACGATGCTAGTCGGTACGATCTACCCTTCTTTATTTTAACATTTTTCATTCAAACAAATGTTACATTTATTTAGCCTCTAAAATCCTAATATTTATCCTAAATAAAATAAGGCAAAAACAAACATTTATTTGTTTAATCTATACACTTCTTTAACATTTTCTTACGATCAAATGCTACATTTACTTATCCTCTAAATAAAAGAAGCCCCGAAAATAGTCATTTATTTGCTACATAATATTACAAACGTCACCCACCACTTGCATGCACTCCCATTACTAGTTGTTTATTTATTTACTTTAAACAATATGTTACAAAGTATATTTAAACATTTTAAATATTAAACCGCGTTTTGTTGGCCGTCCTGTACATTCTCCCGCCGTGCGTCGGCAGTTGTGGCGACGCATCTCCTGCTGCTGGAAGGGCGGCCGACTCCGTGGGCAGGATCACCAGCTTCTTCGTGGGGCGGCGTAGGACTCCCCCTTGTGTCTGCACGTCGGCTGCGCGGACCACTCCGTCTGCTCCCGGGTAGACCGCTATGACTCGTCCCAGCGGCCACGTGTTGCGTGGCTGGTTGTTGTCGGCAATGATGACGATGTGGCCGACCCTCAAGCCTTCTCCTCGTCCGTGGGCCTCCCGCCGGTTTTGGAGTTCCGGCAGGTATTCTTTGAGCCATCGGCCCCAGAACATGTCGGCGAGGCGCTGCGAGGCGCGCCAGTGTGTCCGCCCGAGGAGGTCTCTGTCTGAGGAGACCCCCATCGGCGGCTCGTGGGCTGGACCGAGCAGGATGAAGTGGTTCGGTGTCAGCGGATCGGGATCTTCTGGGTCGACGCTGACGTGTGTGAGCGGACGGCTGTTGACCGTCAGCTCCGCTTCGGCGAGAAGGGTGGCGAGTATCTCGTCGCTCACCGCTCGCCCCGACGTGACCGCCGCGAGTGCGGTCTTCACAGAGCGCACCATGCGCTCCCAGGCCCCTCCCATGAAGGGCGCGCTCGGCGGGATGTATTTCCAGACGATCTTCTTTCTTGACGCTTCAAACTCGGTGGCCTCGTCGATCGCTTGCCGGAGCTCTTTATCGGCTCCCTGCAAGTTGGTGCCGTTGTCGCTCCATATCTCCTTGGGGCAGCCTCTGCGCGCAATCATTCTGCGCAGAGCCATGACTGCCGAATCGGTGGTGAGGCTGGCGGCCAGCTCCAGGTGGACCGCTCTCGTCGTGAGGCAGGTGAAGAGAGCCACGTACCGTTTGACCGTGGCCCTCCCCATCGTGGCTTGCAGCGGACCGAAGTAGTCGACGCCTGCATAGGTGAAGGCTCGCTGATGGTGAGCGAGCCGACTCGGCGGATGGTTCCCCGTAGCTGGTTCCGGAGGCGCGGCTTTGCGCACTCGACAGGGCAGACATCCCCGTACAATTTGCCTCGCGACTGGACGCACGCCGATTATGTGGAAACGTTGTCGGCAGTGGTTAATGGTTGCTTCCACCCCTTGGTGGTGGTGTCTACGGTGGGCATCTTCGATGAAGAGACAAGAGATGTGGTGTCTCCCGTCCAGCACGGCAGGCCTCTTTGTCTCTTCTGCGACGTCTTCCAACTTGCTTATGCGAGACCTTATTACGATGAGCCCGGCTTGTATGTCTATAGCCAAAGCTCTGAGTTTGCTTTGGTTATTCACGCGGCGCCCGTGTCGTAGATCCTCTAGTTCTTCTGCGAAAGCGTCTTCCTGAACGGCGCGGACTAAAAGTTTTTCGGCTTCTATGAGTTGCTCGGCTGGCAACTTGATAAAATTGAGAGTCTTCTTTCCTCTCGATTCTTTTTCTTCTTTGAGAGTTTTACTAACCTCTCTTCTTCTTTTTCCAGTGTAATCCGGGTCTTCCAATTTATTTCTCTTCGTGCGGGCGTAATTAACCCGTTGTGTTTTCCTTTTAATTATGTTTATGAATTGAACTACTCGCGCCGTCGTTCGCAGCAGTCGTTCCCAACGCGAGAAGCGGGTGAAGTCGGGGACAGCTTCTAATATACTCTCCCGCCGGTGACGGGCCCTTATAGTCATCACCGATTCTTCGCCTGTGTGTATCTCTTCCTCCTTATTGATCTCTCTTGGCCATTCCTCTTCTGGTCCCTTCAGGAAGGCGGGACCTCGAAACCATCTATGTTCTGAGTTAAATGTGCATGGCACGTCTCTGGTGGCGTCGTCTGCGACGTTCAAACTGGTAGGCACCCATCTCCATTCTGCCACTCTGGTGTGCTCCTCGATCTCGGCGAGTCTGTGCGCGACGAACGGCTTGTATGCGCGTGCTCCTCTTCGCAGCCAGGTGAGCACGGTCTTGGAGTCCGTCCAGAACACCCTCTGATCTGGCTTCTCGTCGTGTTCTTCTATTACTGCGTTCGCCATTCGGACGCCTATCAGCGCCGCCTGCAGCTCGAGCCTCGGGATCGACGTCAGTTTCAGCGGGGCCACTCTCGCCTTGGCAAGAACCAGCGAGATGGCTATCTTCCCCATCGCGTCCTCGGTGCGCCAGTACAGCGCAGCAGCGTAGGCAGCCTCGCTCGCGTCCACGAAGATGTGGAGCTCTCTCCTGCGCGCCCCGCTGAAACCTGGAACACAACGTGGGATCGTTAAGTCTTTGAGTGAGAGTAGATGTCCCAGCCAGGTCCGCCATTGGTCTGCGAGGTCCTCGTCGAGCTGGTCGTCCCAGCCCGTTCCTCTCCGCCAGGTCTCCTGCAGTATCTGCTTCGCCCGAGCTGTGACTGGCGAGGCGAAGCCGAGCGGGTCGTAGAGAGACATGACGACCCTCAGCAGTTGTCTCTTCGTGGGCTTTTCTGAAATCAAAATATTATCTGGGAGTCTTTTCATTTCTAAATTGAATGTAATAACGTCGCGATCGGGACGCCAGATCAGACCGAGTACTCGTTCAGTCTTTTCACCATCATTAAGGGCTTTGGTCGTGGACTCTGTGTCGCGGACCTCCCCCAGTTCCTTCAATATGTCGGGGTCGTTGGAGGCCCACTGTCTTAGCTCGTAGTGGGCTTCCAGTTGTATCCACTTTACGTCGCGCGCTGTCCTTATCGCCTCGTCTCGATCCCGAAAGCTCTGCAGGTAGTCGTCGACGTAATGATTTTTTATTATGGCTTTGCATGCCTCCGGGTGAGTCTGTTCATATCTCTTGGCGTTTTCATCTTTCACGAAGATTGCGGTGGCTGGCGATGAAGTGGCACCGAAGATCAGTGAGGTCATTCGGTACTCTTCCGGCGGGTGATCTCCTCGGTGTTGGCCTCTCCAAAGGTAACGCAGCGCATCACGGTCTTCAGCTTTTATTTTTACTTGCATAAACATTTCCTTTATATCTGCAGTGACAGCGATGGGGTACTGCCGGAACCGCATCAGCACGCCGGGCAATGACTGCAGCAAATCTGGGCCTGTCAGAAGGTGGTCGTTCAGTGAGACTCCTCCTGTTTTGGCGGCGGCGTCGTGAACCACTCTCACCTTCCCTGGCTTCATCGGATTGAGAACTGGGAAGTGGGGAAGGTACCATAACTTCCCCGGAACAGCATAGGGTGGCGCCTTCTCAGCGTAACCCTTCTTTATCAAATCGTCCATTTGTTCTTCATATTTTTTCTTTAAGTTGGGATCCTTGTCTATTTTCTTTTCAGTGGCGAACAGCCTCTTGATGGCGTTTTCTCTATTGTTCGGCATTTGCGGTGGCTCCTTCTTCCACAGAAGCCGTGTTTCGTATGCACCATTCTCCAATTTAGTGGTTCTTTCTTGAAGTTGTTGGAGTGCACGCTGCTCGGGGTCGCTCTGAGGTCTTCTCGGCTCCACCGTGAGTGCCTCCATTGTGAAATAATGCTTGAGTTCTTCATCCATTTTCCTTTCTAATTCGCCAAGTTGGTTTACAAAATGCACACGTTGTCCTGTGATTCGGGTGTGGGCGCCGTGCAGCACCCAGCCTAGCGCCGTGCGTGAGGCAACTGGTTGATCACGTCTTCCCCTCCTGGTCTCCTGTGCCAGGAGGAGGCTCCAGTTGTCCTGCCCGATCAGCATCTTCGGTCTTGTGCTCGCATAAGTTATCTCGCCTAGTATGTCCTTTAGGTGAGTACAACTCTTGATGTCCTCTTCCCGTACTTGCTGGGCCGATAACTGGAGGTTGGCGAACGTTCTCGCCCTCAACTTCTTCCTGCCAGCTGCTCCAACCAATGTTACGGTGACCCGTCGTGACTGCGATGCACTCATTTCTTCATTCCCGATTGATTCTATATGTAGGGGTTCGACTCGTCCCCTGGTTCCTGTTCGCTGTGCTATTTCTTCATCAATAAGGGTGACGGTGGACCCATCATCCAACAAGGCATGTATGTCTACGGCGCCCTTCGGTCCTACGACTCTCACTGGTACAATCTTGAGGTACGCCTGTGTTTTTATCGGTGTCCAGGTAGAAGCCACTATTTCCTTGTCTTCCTCCTTCGAGTGGGCGTGTAGCAGGGTGTGGTGCAATCTTCCACAACCCTTCTCTTCACACGGTTTTGCGCGGCAGTTGAACTTCCGGTGTTTTCCCTTCAGACACCGGAAGCACAAAGCTTTCTCCTTCGCAAATTCCCACCGCTTGTTCACGTCCATTTCCTTGAAATGGCGGCAAGCGGGGGTAAGGTGGTCCTGCCTCCCACATGCAGGACACTCGGGTTCGGTTCTCTTCTGAGATGTGATGTATGTCTTCTGTTTTCTTACAGGAGCGCGGCCGGAGGCTTCATTTATTCGCGTCATCTCCACTTGTTCTGGCTGCGCGTACATACTACATCTGTCTGCTTCTCTCTGGAGGAAACGCGCCAACTTAGGAAGGTCCGCTTCATCTTGACTCTGCTCTGCTGCGAAGTCGAACCACCTGTATCGCAGTGACGGGGTGAGCTTTTCAATGGTCGCCTTTGTAGCCTCGGGACTGTAGAGGTAATGTGTCTTCTCGAGTGCTCGAAGCGTGGCCACAATGTTAGCCACTCTCGTTGCGAATATGCAGAGTTCCCTCGGGGCGTCTGTAGGGCGTGGCAAGCTCTTCAGGCGTTCGATCTCTGCCAGGGCGATCGCATCTGGTCGCAAACCTTGACTCGAGAGTCTTCATGACAATAGCCGGCTGAGCGCTGTAGATAAGCAGGTCCTCAACTGCTTCCTTTGCTCTTCCCTTCAGGCTTCGGCGTAGGCGGGCTAAGTTTTCTAATTCAGAGTAGGCGTCTTCAGATTCCTTATAGGCCGCTCTGAATGATAACCATTCTTGGTACGAACCGCTGTATATCGGTAGCTCTGTGCGATGTCGTTGTCCTCCTCTTGCTGCGAGTGCTATCGCAGATGCTAATTCACTTAAGTCAACCTTCTGTTGTAAGGCGACTGTTCCATCTCCCGCCGGTACTATCGTATTCACTGGCTGGGGTACGTACATTGGTTGGGCAGGCCTCGCTGGCTGCGAGGTGTGCTGGGGCTGCTCGAAGGTGCGCCGTTCTGTGCACTCCGGCGGCGGCGCCTGTTGCTGCTGTGCATACCTTGGCTCGGGATCCCTGATGACAAACGTCTGTTCTGGTGCTGTAGCACGGCGGGCTTGATATGAGGCAGTGTCTTCCATGTGCGGCTGATCAGCAATAGCCGGCACGACCCGACGGCCGCTCTCCTCGATCCAGTCGGTGACTCGCTGCTCCGTATCTTCCTGCGTTATGACGGTGTCATCATCATCTTCATCTTCTTCCTCGGCCTCTATTGTAGCAACACGAGCGGCCGCTAATTGTACTTGAAGCCACAACAATTCTTCTTTAGCTTTAGCTAGGCGGGTTGCTTTATGTTTCGACCTCCGGTCCACACTAATCACTGTCGACTTACATGCTTGTCGTTGTTCGGACGGGTCCCTGTTCTCTTCCACAGGGTTCTGGGAGGCTGCTGCGGTGGGGGCGGTTGGTAGTTCAATTTGGGCTGCGCCCTCCCTTATTCTTCGAGCCCTTCTTGTTTCCGGAGGATCCAGTCTTGTAGTTACAGTCGTCTCTGAGTTGCCCTTCTTAAATGTTGTATCAGTGGTCGCGATGCCAGTAGTCGTGGTTCCAGTGGCGGTCGTATCAGTGGCAGTGTTATCGGTGGACGTAGCTCCACTCGTAGTAGCCGTGCCTGATACCGCCGAGTTGCCCGGAGCGGTCGCCGTGCTCCTCGCCTGCATAGCGCTTGCTGCTCGTTCAGCCTGAGCAGCATCGAGGCGGGGTGCATTGTCGATCTGGGCGGCCGCAGCATCCCTCAGCGGTTCAGCCGATGTCCTTTCCCGCGAAGCGGTCTTTCCGCTCATGGACCTTGTGCACGGCATAGTCACTATCACTTAGTCACTGAGTCACTATAGCACTGAGTTACTGCTGCACTGAGTCACTGTTGCACCGAGTCACTGTTGCACTGAGTCTCTGTTGCACTGAGTCACTGTTGCACTGAGTCACTGTTGCACTGAGTCACTGTTGCACTGAGTCACTGTTGCACTGAGTCACTGTTTCACTAATGTTCACTTATTGTTCGTTCACTTCACTGACTGTCCACAGAATCCGGCTCGAAGGACCAATTTTCACGACCCTTGAGCGATATTCGCGTCGCGAAATGTGCGCCGGTCAGGACTCGGTCGTGCAGCGGTCGGTGAACACTAGTGCTTCCACGTACAGTCACTAGTTGCGGGCCTCGTTACGTTCGCGAGCGCGCAGCGCGGTGCGCGGGTACGGGGCGCGGGCGCGAGCACGGAGCGCGGGATCAAGCGCGGATCGCGGGCCGCGGGTCACGGGGCGCGGCGGTACGGCGACGCGGGCGCGGGGCGCGGGCCGCGGGACACAGGCGTCGCGGCGGTACGGCGGCGCAGGGCGCGGGGCGCGGGACGTAGGCGTCGCGGCGGCACGGCGGCGCGAGGCGCTGGACGCGTCGACCCAGTGACTCGATGGCGCGGGGCACGGCGACTCTGCGGCGCTGGGCGCGGGGAACGGTGACTCGGTGACTCGGCGGCGCGGGATACGGGCGCAGGGCGCAGGGCGTAGGGCGCGTAGTGGTACACGGCCCTATGTGGTTACGCGGCCTATGTGGTTACTCGGCCTTATGTGGTTACGGGTGGTCGGAGTGAAACGCCACTGTCGGTACAACTGGGTACACTTTCCCGCCTAGCCGCGTCAAGCCCGCCGATATTCAGCCTTCTGGGTAGGCTTCTTGTGGTTTTCTTGTGGTTTCCTTTAGGGCTTCTTAGTACTGGATCCTCCGGTGAACTACGATTTGGCCCCTGACCAGGCTCGCTTAAGTGCGATTTGGCTGGTCTCAGCTAGCGATAGCTGAGACGAGCACAACTTTTCCAACCTGGTCAGGGTAAAACAGTCTAACTTTGTGATAAGGACAAAACATATGGGCGCGACTTGACGATGCTAGTCGGTACGATCTACCCTTCTTTATTTTAACATTTTTCATTCAAACAAATGTTACATTTATTTAGCCTCTAAAATCCTAATATTTATCCTAAATAAAATAAGGCAAAAACAAACATTTATTTGTTTAATCTATACACTTCTTTAACATTTTCTTACGATCAAATGCTACATTTACTTATCCTCTAAATAAAAGAAGCCCCGAAAATAGTCATTTATTTGCTACATAATATTACAAACGTCACCCACCACTTGCATGCACTCCCATTACTAGTTGTTTATTTATTTACTTTAAACAATATGTTACAAAGTATATTTAAACATTTTAAATATTAAACCGCGTTTTGTTGGCCGTCCTGTACATAAAGGTTCTGGGTGAAGCTGAAGACTGTGCAAGAGTGATTTTTTCTAGTTTTGTACAGCCTTGCTGATTAAGAGCTGCAATAAATAGCAACAATTTACTCTTAGCATTATAACAGTTAATTAAAAAGTTACTGTCCAGCCACTGGTTGCAAGTTATTCTCATAGCTTGTAAAAAAACCTTAAGCTTGTATATGTTTGTTTAATTAGGTAACTTATAAGCTCTTGTGCAGACGTTGGCTGTACAACAGTTTGCACCAAAACTAAAGGTTGTTTAAAAGAGTAGGTTTATTCTCTTTAAATGCTATTCAAGTAAGCTTGATAATGGCCGTTTTGGGAACTCTTAACACGCTTATGTTTGCAAAGGAGAATAAAAAAATGTTTTTATATCTACGTAACTATTTCATACTTTGTACAGACATAAGAAAGCTATGAGCTGATCAACGGTTGCCATAGGTAGCCGTGTGCAGTCTTTAGAATTATAACAGCTGAAACAAAGAGCCAGAGCTGCTTTACAAACGGCAGCCATTGTGTGCGGACTTGATAGTAATCGGATGATAAAACAATGTATGTTTTCTGCAATTGAAAAGCTTTTGGCTTTTTATTATGAGCTGTTTTAGCTATAAGTTTATAAATATTAATTTTATGAGTCACAAATAATCAAATTGTAGACATAAAGTGATTTCACAAAAAATTTCAGCGCACAATTTTCTTTTGATTATATCTTAAATAGGCGTTATATGAAGGGCGCGTGAAAAATGAGATGTAATTTAATATATACATTTACAGTAAAACTTTCTCCGCACTTAGAACACATAGTATAATAAGAAAATCGCACTATAATATAATTTTCCATTCCAGCAATTATAGCATCCACGGGCACGCCATTACAATTTATAAAATACTAAGACATTTTGTCATTTCATTTTAATTTATTTTTTATTTTACCACTATCCAGCCCCAATGAAACTTACCAATGGATAAAAGCTTGATAGCGGCTGAAAAGTAGAGAATAAGCTGCACAACTAAGCTGGTTTAGCCTAAATGCAGCTCTTTTACAAGACGTAGACAGCCTTTAAGCAGACATTCATCAGCCTAAGGCTGGTTAATTTGGGGCCTATTTTGGAATTACAAGGGTTGTATAGCAGTTTAATCAGCCTTTGTGCAGCTTGGCTAATCAGCCTTAGGTTCAAAATTTATCTTCTATGCAGCTTTTGTGCAGCTCATCTGTGTTACTTGGGAGGTAAGTGTTTTTGTTTCATACTATGTAGTGATTTTCTTCCTTTTACTGCCAGTTCAAATCCACTTACCCAAAGAGTATAGCACACGTCCCAGTAGTAAGTATCCCTCCATTGAAGAGCAGTTTAGGCCCGAGCCGGTTCAGATGCGCTCCGTACAGTGGACTGACTAGGAAGACGACCAGCTCGAATATACCGAACACCAGGCCGTATTCTGTCGCTGAACATCCTTTCCTCTCCGCCTGGAAAATATTGATAGTATCAGTGAGAATAATCTATTTTGTATAAGTAAAAACAGATGACTCAGATCTTATGATAAAGAGCGGCCACCCGCGGATCTTTCCGCGTGGATTTTGGTTTCCGCACAAATATATAGCTTAAAGTCTTCCTCGACACATAAAGAAATTTTCCATTAAAACCAGGAGTTCCTGAAATAAGTGCGCTCAAACAAAAAATAAACAAACTCTTCAGCTTAATGGTATTAGTAGGTATAAAATTAGAACCAATAACGGATTCACTCACATTGAAACCACTAAAAATTAAAAATGGAAGTCACTAATCAGAAAAGTCATACTACTGTAAGACTTACTATAGGTACTCACATTTCTTAATTACTAGTGAGCAAGCTTAATCCGTCGGTCTTTCCCTAAAGTATTGGAAGAAATAGTTTCAATTTCAAACGTACTGGCTCTTACTTACTAGTCTACTGGCTACTGGTAGCCAGTAAAAAAAGGCATACTTTTGCAAATAAGCATAGAACCGTCGAAATTCCAATTGAGAACCAGATAGCCTACGGGTTATCAGTCGATCCTTATCTAAGGCAACTATGTTTAACAGCAGCACAACCAGTGATGCGAATAATCACTGCCTAGTGATGATATAATGGTACAACCATAACATTGCAAACCTCTTTGAAAATATTCTCCAGTTCAGATATGACTCTCCTTTTCATCACTGTTAAATTAAGAAATGTTGGGAATTTGAGATAGACCAGATCTGTATTAAAATCTTTTATTTTATCACTCAAGGAAAGTGTGCTATTCGTTTTAGGAAATTCTTCGCTAACGTTGTACTCTTACGTCAATCATGACAAGTTGTGAACGATTACTTGTAAATGTTTGCGTTGCATTAGTTTCATTGTATTCCTTATTCCTCCATCCTTTTACGCATCCGTTAACGATAGGGCGAAGTGGACTACCACTTCTACACTAGACTAAGAAAGAGGCGATGACAACAATGATTTTCCTTCAAAGAACAGAAAGGATCATCCATGGAGAGATCGATCTGTCACCTGTGAACAATTGCCATCAAAATAACCCTTTATCACCTACATATCTCTCTGTGACGCAAACGAGAGTGTATTGTTGAAGTGATAATAGCAAACGGGCCGGTCACTCCCGGTCACTTTCGATATCACATATCACCCTACACGGCTCAAAGAATACGGTAATACTCGTAAAGACCTAACAATAACAACAGTTTACGGTCAAGGGTGATAATGAAGGCAGAAGTGACGTGATAAAGAATGATATACCGCCAGGACTCCGCGAGGTACCCTCATTATTTGCCATGATGCGGTTTAAAATGATTGGATTTCGTAAAACATCTAAATGCTGAACAAAAATTACGTACCAATATGGAAAGGGGTAAAGGTTGGTGGAAGCATTGATCTTTCAAATGATCTACATATATAATTCAGGTCCAAGAGAATCGATACAATCGAATTTATTAATTCATCTTTTTATTGAATTAATAAATCGAATGGTTTATCTAAAATTTAGTTTTAGATAATACCTTTATATTTATGGGCATCTGCCCATGCAGTCGATGGTAAAGTTTTGTAATAACACTAACTCTGTATTCGACAAATCATAATGAAAATACGTGCGCAGTGGTAAGATCGCTGTGTTCGAAACCTAGGAATAGTGGGTTCGAAACACCTGATTGTCAGATAAAAATTGGCCACGTGCGAGCTGTCGGACTCCCGCACTGAGGGTTTCGAACAAATTCTTTTTTTGACGTACTAAAAAAACTACTCACAGGATGTCGTTCAAACCAATTTTCGTTGGAAGTTTTTATGGTAATCTACATTATATATTTACTAGCGGGCGCCCGCGACTTCGTCCGCGTGGATTTTGGTTTCTTTATCACCTGTTTTTCCCGTTAGGAGTGGAGTTTTCAAATAATCTTTATGAACGCAAAGTCTCAGCCCGATCGGTTAAAAAATGACAACGTTTCGTACTGACGGTCATCCCTCATTTTATCCCCTTGGGGGTTGGAATTTATCAATATCATTACTTAGACGATGCCCAAGTCATAGTAGCTTTATACATGCAAAGTCTCAACCCGATCGGTTTAAAAATTACAAAGTTTCATACTAACGTTCATCCCCTATTTTACCCCCTTGGGGGTTGGAATTTACCAATATTATTACTTAGGCGATGCTAACGTTATAGAAGCTTTATGCAAGCAAAGTCTCAGCCCGATCGGTTTGAAAATGACAAAGTTTCATACTGAGGTTCATCCCCTATTTTACCCCCTTAGGGGTTGAATTATTCAAAATCCTTTCTTAGCGGATGCCTACGTCATAACATCTACCTGCATGCCAAATTTCAGCCCGATCCGTCCAGTGGTTTGGGCTGTGCGTTGATAGATCACTATGTCAGTCAGTCACCTTTGAGTTTTATAGATATAGATTTCAGCTTTATCATCCACTTATTTTAGAAGTTAGAGGGGGAGGGACACACATTTTTCCACTTTGGAAGGGTCTCTCACGCAAAGTATTCACTTTAGAATAAAATGATATTTGAAACCTCAATATGATTTTTGAAGACTTATCCATAGTATAGGTACACGTATATGTTCATGTATGTTCAAATAATAACACTTTCGGGCCTATGATCCGTTTTGGTCCGGTTTGCTATCTAGGGTTGTGGAGGTTTAATTGTTATATTTTGACGGCAGATCTATGTAACTTGCCGAATCCTGGGTCATAGTTCAAGTACCCTGATTAAAACTGGCGCTCACGTAATGATAAAACATGTTTTTAAGCGGTTCATTAACGACCTTATCTTTATTAATTCTAATTTGATATACATACGTCATGAGGTCATGTTTGTTAATTCCCTAAATAAAGATGTACACATAATAAATAATTAACATAACAAATTATTTTTACAACTATATTTAATAAAAAAATTGATTGTTGAATTTTTTTTTGGAAAATCGGACTTTACACGTTAAATAAATGTTCTTCTTAAGATCCTGATTTATAATTTACTAGCGGCCCGCCCCGGCTTCGCCCGTGGTACTTGTCCACTATTTAATGGATGATATTATACATAAAAACCTACCTCATGAGTTACTCTATCTATTAAAAAAAACCGAATCAAACTCCGTTGCGTAGTTTTAAAGATTTAAGCGTTCATAGGGACATACGAGGGCGGTTTGATAAGTTCGTGCAAAAATAAAAAGTATGTTACTTTTTGAGGTAAACCTTTTTTATTCTTCGACATAGACTCCTTAGAGGCTTATACACGTAATTTAACGCTTTTCGAATTAGTCAATCCTTTCCAAATAATACGATTTGTAAAGGTCTAAAAAATAGCCAAATTTTTCAGCCATCACCTCCTTGTTTAAACAAAATCTTATTCATGCAAATATTTTTTTTAAATAAAGCGACAGATTATAGTCAAAGGGAGTCAATTCTGTAGAATAACAGGGATATAAAACAAATTGGGAGCCTATTTCTACTAATTTTGGGACCAAATCTTCTGGGGTGTGGGCTGGTACATTTCCATAATAAAAAATGACTTTTTCAGACAGCTTTCTCGTTACTGAATGTTGGTGAATAATATTATGTACTCATAAAATCTATCTTGTTGTAGGGCTGGAATATAACATGGTCCTTTATTTTAATTTATTTTATTACAAATTGAAACTTTAACTTACCTCTTGTGGGTAAAACGGAGCTTGCAAGGCAACGCATATTGCGTTACAAAAATCAGCAATCGATATTACAATAATCGTCAACCACTGTCTTCTATTAAAATCGAACTTCATTTTGAAAGTCACTTATTTAACTTTAACAAAAAATAACAAAGTTTGTAAAACACTTAAAATTTTAAAAATACTATTTATTGGACTAGACTAGATGCACACTTATTGAACACATTTTGTTTAAATTAGCGTAAATTTAAAATTTCTACTTTCAGTAGATAGCACGCGGTAACATTGTCCGAATATCTATTTTTTTTTTATTAAAAACGAGTTAATTTCCCGGTGGTAGGCAGTATACTGAATCACGAAGCACAATTTTCTGGATACCGGGCTAAATTATTAGTCGCATATTGATAAATTGTAGCAACTTGACAAAGAGAACTTAATGAGATCTTATATTGTTTGTAATCACTCGATGGTAACTGAGGAAGATTATGAGTATGTCTGATACAAAAGCGTCGACGTAAAGCAAACTTTTGGATGTATTAACGATAAATTGAAAGGCGAATGGTATCGTAATGAGGGACGAAGAAGTAATGACCGCTAGAAAGATAAGCAAGACTAAAATATCTTAACGAGATAAAAGGGAGTAATTATTATTTTTAATGTTTCATTATAAGTGATTAGGTCTGTGTGCAAACTATGAGAGCCAAATTAACATTTAAAAACGTAGAAACTAACAAAGTTAAAGTACAAGTCGTTTAAAAACAAAGTTCTTAACATTGTTAGTAGAGCAGAAGTCATTAAGGATTTAAAAATAGTTTAATTAACTAAAGCACTAAAGTATCTAATTACGTCCTTGCAGGTAGTTAAGTTAGTTGGGGGGATCGCGCAAAAGGCTTTGCCCTGGGCAGGGCAACCCGACCCCCGTCAGTCCGACGTGCAAAAAGGGGGTCTCAAAGCTGAGACTTGCGTTCTCTCGGCGGCCCCTGCTCGGGAGGGTGGCATTTCAGGTAGGCTAGCCAAGATGCCACTTTGACAAATTCGCCATACGCTTTCGTAGCGACTTGTATCTCCGTCCCGATCACCTACATAATTCGTGTGCGGGATGGCAATATAAGTCGGGACGAAAGCGCATGGCGAATTCGTCGAAGTGGCATCTTGGCTACAGGCCCAGGAGCATTTAAATAAGGATCCTTCTTCCTAGCGTTTATCCCGTTTATATACGGGGTCCGCTTTGACCATGATCCAGGATTTGGCAAGTCTGGTTATTACAGTGAAGCGACTGCCATCAGACCTTCGTAACCCATAGAGGGGAACCAGACAGATTGGATCATGGTTACACATTCAGATCTAACTGAACTAAATTCAGAAATCACTAAATGTACAGGTTTCCTCACGGTGTTTTCCCTCACCGCCGAGCTAATGGCACAAATCCACACATAGATTTCGAAAAATCCAGAGGTGTGGGCCCGGATTCGAACCGCGGACCTCACGTATGTGAGGCGCCGTCCGTACCACTAGGCCACCATCGCTCTTCAAGCATTTAAATAAGGATGTTTTGTATAATTCCTCCTCAGTAGGAGGATAATGAGGGCTTTTAGTGGGTATCATAGATTGAAAGCGTTAGATCGTCAAGGACCCTTGGTCCAAACGATTTGTACCATTGGGGGACTCCTTTACTTCTTTGCCAATATAAAAATGGAAAACGTAGCAGTAGGTTTAATAATAGGTAATTAATAAATTTACATAGTAGGGCCACAAATCCCAGAGAATTCATGGGTTTAATGAATATAAGTAACGCCCTAACACCTATCCACTTACAACCTACAAATAAGCGTAGTAATCCAACAGAGATAGTACAATTCAACAATTAAATTTTACTACTACGCAGTTACTTTTTCTTTTGATACAAAATGGGATCAGACTATTCGTCAAAGTCCATTGATTAGTTTCATTGACAGATAGGCACAACAATCCCTTGACCCAATAGTATAGACCACAGAACCCAGAGACCTTACGAACCGTAGTAATGTCACTTCGATAAGATGGAACTCTGGAACTACATTCGAGAAGTATTTAATCGTACGAGTCAACATGCGAGTGATTACAAGGGTCAGTATTAGGATATAATAAAGAATTAAGAAGTATGCTAGGTTGAAAGAAAAACAAACAAACTTTTCTGAACAACTTCCTTTCCTGTTAACGCTCATAATTATATTTTGTAAAGCTGTGCGTCCACACTTTTGGGATATATTCTTGATCCCTCATATTTTCTTATCTTTCATATGCTTTGTTTGAATGAATTCTGCTGTGTATGCCTAATGTTAAATAAATAAACATTTAATAGCCTTTAATGCAAGAGAGAGCTATATGGTCACTTGCTTGTAGATGATCACCGCTGCCCATGGACATCAACAACTTCTAAAAAAGATCACAGATGCCTAGGGTAGCAGAACTTTAAAAATATAATATTAAAAAAGATGCGAAGGCAGAGTTAAATTTAATGTTTGGTGCTTTTTGAAAAACCAACGTATGTATTTTTATAGCAAATATTGAATGCATGCATAACCATTAACACACGAAGTCAGCAAATATCCGTTTCAAATCACAGAAAACCTTCGGTTTTTTTCTCACGACAATGCTTGTATGTAGAAGACTCTGCACTGTCCTCTTTAAGGTATGGATACTGAGGAAATTTTATTGTTTTTTTTCTATAAAGGTAAAGTATTTGTTTTTTCTATGTTACTTCGAGTAGGAGTAACAAAGAAAGTATTAAAAGCGAAGAAAATAATAAGAATACCAATCTGTACGTTTATTTAGACCATTGCGGCTGATATGACGATCAGCCAGGAACGCAGGATATATTATAGTGCACAAGTGAGTGCGCAAGCATAGGTGCACTCCCAATTCTCTCACTCTGATAGATCGGTGGGACAGCAATCTGACACGACCGTAGTGATATCAGGCGCAGGACCAACAGCTTAACGTGCCCTTCAAAGCACAAAAGAGGTAAAGATGAAAATTTTCGAAAAAAAAACGAATCATTGGTGAGAAGCAGAGATGTGGCGTAAGGTCAATTTCTTACATAAATAAATAAATAAATAAATAAATAAATATTTCACAACATCACATACATTGATCTGACCCCGTGTTAAGTAGCTTAAGCACTTGTGTTACAGACATCAGAATCAACAGTGGTATTACAAATATACTTAAATAGATACATACATTACATGCCCGACGATAATCCTAAGCACGTGGACGATCTTAGATATAACTTAGTAAGTACTTTGGATACAGTTAATCCACATGCACTAATTGATTTATTCTATACGGGAGTTCAAGGTTCAATAAATTTATTGATAATGTGTCTAGTTAAGTGATTAATACTATTTTGTTGTCAGCAATCTTTATTAAAGTGTTATCTTTGTGTTTAGTACTAAACGAAATCCAGATAAAATTACTATTTGACGTTACATTATATTGGTTCATTAGTCCATTTGGTGGTCCACTTTATGCGTCATAGGGCGTGGTTTGATTATTTGACTAGGTTCCTTAATCACTTTATTTTTATAATTTAAATACATATCAATCTTGTTGGAACCTACCCTTGATACCAGGATGAGATATTTTAAGTGGAATTCCCTGTGCTGAGCACTGATGGGCAAACTCGGGAATTTAACACCAAATCAAATCAAAACAAACTTTATTGAAGTAGGCCCCAGTAAAACGAATTAATACCGAAAAGAAGCGGCTAGAAACTCGATAGTTGCCCTTTTCAAACGCCAAGTTTGTACAATATATGTCCATACAATAAGTTTACCTACTCGTACTACTCGTAAGTCATACAGGTTCTTTCAGGTATAAAATTAAAAATATATGAGCAGATTGCGTCCCAAACGACCAGTCCCCAAAAGCGGCACCTGTTCCCAAGTATGATGTACGTACATATTATGTGTCAGCCATCATCTCACTCAACCATTTTAGAAGTAATGAAATGACCCGCCACATAGCGCCACCACCCCAGAAAAATTATCTACCCATCATAGTACGAGGGGGTATTAACTAAATGTATATGTATACATTAAATACTATTCAGGAAAGGGGGCATTTCTTTAAAAGTCGGGTAAACAGCAAAAAGGACTTTACGAGCAATAAGTTCGCTTGTTCTAGCAAAGCGGAGAACTGACAAGTTACTATTGACATATTTTTTTATCAACCCCGGGTCAAAGTGCTGTGATTGTGCGTAGGGTGAGCATTAACGCGTAATAACGTCTTATTTAAGTGTTTAAATTAGCCGAAACGAGTGTTTGATAGTCGTAATATCGTTTTGGAACGCTATCTGATCTGCGTATTGGGAATAAAGTATCAGTCTATTAATACCTTCATCATTTTAAATCATGTTTTCGTAAAAAAGATGGGCTTTCGATGGGCCAAATGTGGATTTGTAATCCTGGCTGTGTTTGGAAAAACCGACACAGTTCTCCCCACCTGCTGGGAATCCAACCCATGACTACGGCCAAGTAGGTAATAAACCACTAGACTACTGACGCGCATTATGTTGTTTGTTACCCATATGAAATCGTTTATTTGCCTATACATAGCATGATACTAATAAAGTATAATAATAAATTATTATATTTCTACAACGAGGCCAGTTCCATCTTAACAGTGGTGGCTCCTCAAATAAAGAGCGGGTCCGCTTCGATGAATATCAAGTCTTGCATTTTCCAAGTAAGCGACCGTGTTGGTGTAAAGTACAGGGAGACCGAACTTGTTGGCCAACGCGTCCCCGATGTTCCGGCACTTAGATGTCTTACACGCTGTGACATAACAAATGACCAGCCAGATTACCTTAAATGCCATGAAATCTGACGGACACATTATGTCCTACGATTCTTCATCGCACGTGGCATTAGTAAATAGACCAGCAAAGTGGGGAGCAAGGGATGACGAAAATTGTAGGAGAATAAAACTCATTGGCGGTTGCTTTCACTTCAAACAAAATGAAATACGCGCCCGTCCGGCCGAGCCAGCTCGCGGCTATCGACCACTGAATCTGCCGCGCAGCGCACGCGGTTAAATTCAAATTTCGAACGAACCAACTTTTCGAAATAATTCTTTTATTTTTTTAAATAGTGACTGACGTTCTGTGCCACAAAAGAATGGATTGTTATCTATGAAAAATATCATAAAGTTTTAGACAACCTCTTTGGATATAATCTAGTTTTTGTAAATCTAATAAGAACAACGGCAATGGCTGGCAAATTCGTAACTTCGCTGCTGGTGGTGTGCTTGGCGGTTATTTGTCACAACGGTGAAGCTGCGGATAGTGAAAATGCACTCACAACACGTAAGTACAGAATTAATTAAAATTTATATTAATTTACAAACGAAACTACACTGGTACCTATGATATCAAATGTATAAAATTTGAAGTGATTCAGATAAGCAAAATCTATTGCTAGCTCTAAATAAAAGTTCCAGATATACACATTCCAGTTCTCTTACACTTAGGAAAGTAAACCCTATATTACAACTTAAATCCCTGATTTATATTTAATAATAATAGGTTTCACAAAATCTAACAGATAACGTTTTCATAACAAATCTAAGTTTTCTTTTAACTATTTTCACAGTCAACAAAAAAATCCCAACGCAGGTTTCCGCGTCTCAAATAAAGTCGGTGTAATGAACAATGTTACTTTCAATCTGAAATGTTAATAAACTTTAACTGCCAAAGGTATCGAATAAGTTTAAAAAAGATTAATAAAATAAGTGATTGACCTTAATAAAATTTATTTCCGTCTGCATAAACCTGCTGGCTCCCAAAATTCACAAGAAATAATAACAAACAATGAAAACATGAAACCTTGTACCTTGGGTACACCAAATAGGTTCTGTTTTTGACATTAAATTTTAGTTTTGTTTTCTTCTAAGATAACCTTTTGCTTTGCTTTTGCTGCATTAAAAAAGTTATGACATCCATCGGATTTATCTTTCTTGTGCTCTTTATCGTAAATTCGTGTTGCAGCCAAGTCAACCTACAAAATTAAATGTCAATTTTCAAAATCATTTCTTTTCGCAACACATAGTAACCTATAGTATTCTGGTCACAACATCGGTGTCAGTGTAATATTGATTGTATTCAAAAGAAATGGCATTGAGAAACATCCCAAAGCGGCCGGCAACAATTTAACATTTGTTCAGTGTTGAAACACCATGTTGTAACGCTGTTGAGAAAGGCGACCTTAGATTAGTGTTAGATAAAAGTTAGCTTAACGAGTAACCGCGGTGACTCAGCGCTTTTCTCGGTTGAATACCTTTTTCGTAAACCCTACACGTAATAGGTGGGGGAAAAAGTCTTTTCGCAATTAGTATGTACAAACTGGTAATAAAATCTCTCTGGCTGTATTAATTGTAGCTGGCTGGTTTTGGTTCCATTAAAAAGGTAAAATTTTGAAAAAATAAAAAAAATATAAGAAGTGTGCTTCCCGCCATCTTTCATTTGTTTTTCATGACCTCAAAATGAGTGACTATAGTGAAGAAATTCGGTATATTTTGAAATTTTATTACAAAAAAGGAAAGAATGCAATGCAAGCCGCAAAAAAAATTGTGCCGTTTATGGACCTAATGCAGTATCAGTCCGAGTAGCACAGAATTGGTTTAAACGATTTCAGTCCGGGAATTTTGATGTCAAAGATGCAGCTCGCTTTGGTCGCCCTGTTACGGATCAAGTGGACGCTATTCTTGAAAAAGTGGAGCAAGATCGCCATATTAGCAGTTATGATATAGCTGAAGAACTAATGATTGACCATAAAACTGTTTTGACCCATTTGAAACAGGCTGGGTACAAAAATAATCTCGATATTTGGGTCCCACATGAGCTTACTGTAAGAAATCTAATGAATCGCGTACTCATTTGCAATTCTCTGTTAAGACGTAACGTAAGCGAACCATTTTTGAAAAGGTTGATCACTGGTGATGATGGTGATGAAAAGTGGATCACGTACGACAAAAACGTGCGAAAGAGGTCGTGGAAAAAGACCGGCCAGGCTCCGCTAACTGTTGCAAAACCCGGATTAACGCGCAATAAGGTAATGCTCTGTGTATGGTAGGATTGGAAGGGTATTGTGCATCATGAGCTCTTGCCACCAACATTTAACGAGACTAAAACAACAAATTCAAATAAAACGGCCGGAATTGATCAACCGAAGAGGTGTGGTCTTTCATCATGATAATGCTAGACCATACTCATCTTCAGCCACTTTGCAAAAGTTGAGAGAGTTTGGCCGGAAGTTTTGATCCATCCGCCGTATAGCCCCGACCTCGCACCCTCAGATTTCCACCTGTTTCGGTCTCTTCAGAACTCTCTAGGTAGTGTCAGGTTAACATCAAGAGAGGATTGTCAAAACTACTTGTCGCAGTCTTTTGCTCAAAAGTCCCAGAATTTCTATAGCAACGGGATCATGTCTCTGCCTGTAAGATGGCAACAAGTTGTTGAACAAAATGGAACATATATACTATAATTGAATATAGAAAGAAGAAAGAAAGAAAATACATTTATTGGCATAACCAAACACTCACAAAAACATAACAAATAAAAATTAAAAAAACAGTTCTTAAAATAACAAAAATCAATCAGCACAGGTGTGTGTGTGTTTGTGTATGTGTGCGTGGTATGCCAATCAGGTCCGTACCTCAGCATAAGTTACTACGGCGGCTTAGTATACCACCGCAGCAACGCTGTTGTTCTGGCAGGACCTGTTTGGAGTGGCGTTTAAGGCATATAACATAACATATTATATATACATATATAAAGATATTGATAAATAAATACATAGCTCAACAAATAATGCGAAGAAAAAGGTCAATACTTAGATTTATATAAGAAAACAATAAAAAATGCGAAGAAAAAGGTCAATACTTAGATTTATATAAGAAAAACAAAATAAGATTATTATATGGAATATAAAAAGTGTTCGATATGAGGACCGCCAAAAAATAATAAGTATAATATATTTTTATTTTGAGCAATAAGGATTTCCGCAATATACTTCGCATTAAATGGAAAGCGAACGAAACGTTAAAATAACGCACCTAGTGTCAGAATCAGAAGACGTCACAATCTCAAAGCACATTACCTCATTTTGCCACGTCGGCAGCATGAATGCACATGCAAATATGGAGATCTAAGTTGTTTTAACCGGTCGGTAATAAACCTGAGACAAAGGTTGATGGGTACACGGCAGGGCACGGACGGAGTGAGAGTCGGAGAGGGGGATTATGGATAATAACATGCCTGGTGCGGCGCATTGGGACGGAAAACCACACTACGCGACGTGAAAAACCAGACGGTAGGAATGTCATTTAGAGCTTATTTGGCAATCAAGTAGATACTTTTTGAGCTTTTTCCTAAACGCCCCTTTGACTTTCAGGTCACGCAACGGAGGTGGCAGGTCGTTCCAGCACCGCGAGGCTGCAAACCGGAAGGATCCCCGAAAGGCCACAGTTCGATGATTGGATGTGGAAAAGCTGTTTGTGCAGGATCTTTTCGGATATCTGCTCTGTTTTTGAGCCCATTCCAATTTCTCGAAGAGGTACATCGGCTTCCCTGTCTGTATGACACCAAACATTAAGGTAGTTAAGTGTAATTTTCTCCTTGCCTCCATCTTCAACATATCCTGTGCTTTTATGAATATTACTAAATATAAATAAAGTTTAAAAAAAATGGTTTTGATTTTTCATATAAAATACGAAAAGACTTTTTCCCCGACCTTATATAAATGTCGTTCATCTTTGGCTACAGAAAGAACATAAGAATATCACTTACGTTAAAACCTACATTTTGTGTCTTGTTTAGCGGAATAAGAATAAGAAGGTATATTATTGGCACTTTTAAGAACCACACTGGTCTTCGATGCGGTGGTGGATTCAGGAATATAGTCATCCCTAGAACTTAGGTTTCGATTGGAACGTTAAGGGATTAAGGGACTTAACTATTATTCACCCATAAATGCATGTACGCACGTGCGATCAAATTAGTTTAGTTGCATAATACTCAAAAACATAGTTTGCACGTGTGTACCACTAACGAACATGGAACACCCTGTTCGGTAAAAATGTTGTCCATACATGAAAACCAAATTTTCATTTTTAAAGTTTGTGTTCAATTTGTTCGTGATCGTACATGCGTACACGGCTCACAACCTTCTTTAGCAATTACCCCTCATGCCTGACTTACGTACTAGCTGGTTACAATAGCATTAAACATTGTTTTACCAAACTCAACCAGAGAGGGAAGAAGCTGATAACTGTGCACATAATAGGCAAACTACATGTCCTTTAGAATTTAAATATTTATAATTGACTAAATTAATAGGCTCTAAGTTTTTATTGGCACACTGCCCATCAGAAAAGGCACATGTCGTCCTTTAGAATTTAAACATATTTATTAATGAAGCTGAACTTTATATGACGTTGGTTTAATTTATTTAATGAACTCTAAACTGCAGACGTTACCGACGTCGTAAGGTCGTCACTTCTCGTCAAGACATTATTTATTACTATACCCAATGTTTTCAAAACGCAATACCTAAATACAATTTATTAGTTCTAAAGTAAACTCCTACAGTATATTACAAGTCTTCATACAAAGGTTACCCCAACTACCTGCAATACGTACTCGTACATACACCGATGCACATGTAACCAGATTTAATTGCATGAATATATTAAATTAACTTGATAATTTCTTTCCCTAACGAGCAGATAGTACGCGAGCAATTATTCTGTTCTCTATCTCAAACATTTAACATAACACGGTGTAATAATTACATAACCGTTTCTTCAACAGACCCATATAAACAATGAAGGGTTGCATCAACTTGAATTTACTGCAATTATAACCATTGTTTCGCAATAACCGTTCCTACTGAGATGAGAAGAAAAAATGCCATAATACTTTGAAGTTGCACTAAAGAATTCGTTTTGAAATAAAGAAGTTGAGTTGTGGAGACGGTTATTCCGATCTTAATAACTTGTAGACGCACCCTGAAGTAAATTCCGGGAAACACATGGCCTAAAATTTACACTATGCTTAGTCAAAAGCCGGTTTAAGGTAAATTCTCAGAGATACGAGTACGTCACCCAGAATACACTCTAGCGTGAATCTCTGAAATCTTTAGGGTAATAGATCGGAATAACCGGTACATGAAAATCGATCTCAGGTTGAATCTTTTTTTTTGCGTTTGTCCAGCACGTCCCATTGCTGCTTATTAGAAATATACCAACCAGTCATTGTATTATTTTATTGCATCCAAACAAAAGAAATGTGCAAATAAGGGTAGTCGTCAATTAACAGTAGGGAAACTCCGACAATAGTAAATTATTACCAAGCAACTTGAGTTTAATTATATCCCATTTTGAGACTACTGGCGGGAAATTCCCTGTCAACCTAAAACTAACTAAAACCTGTTGCAAACATAGTTCGATGGGCTTGGAAATTTTGTCATTCGGAACATATTACACCGTTGAAGTAACGCCTATTGTTGTGTGAAATTACTACACATAAAGCACTACGACTAATCTTAGACTGCTTCATAAAAATATAACAATAGACAATCGGGCTGTTCCCTTGAGATGGCCATGTTTTCGATTAGGTGTTCCAAATAGCATACCATTGAGGACTTATTGAGCAAAAGATGAGCAGGTACAGCCTTGTGGCCCGCCTTATATAGGCAACATAAGTTTTAAATACGAGGGGGGACGTGATCCGAATGCGGGTGTCAGATCTATTAGTAAGCGACAGTTGTCGAGGATTTATTGACTCAATGGGTTTTGAAGACAGTCACTTGCTTCTTCGAGTGACCTTCCTTAACGTGACAGATGCGTTAGCAGGATAAATCAGTTTTGCATCGTCGTTACTCATGTTAGTGGACACAGGATTTATGATAAGAATTCTTAACGATTTAATAGCAACTGTCCTTTGTAACTGACTGTGGTGACCTCCTATTTATGTCCCCTAAGCACAGCCTGAATTTATGTTATGTTTTGTATTTGGGCGTTCATCCGTAGTATTGTATTGTTTATTATATGTTGTCACTTCTAAATTCATTGTTATGTTATTATGTTATACAAAGATGTTATGTTCCGTACACGTCAAGCTTATTATACAGATAATTTAAAAAAATTCATGGGTTTAACGTAGGTACCTATTTGAATATTCTTATCTTAGTAGTAGATACCTGAGACATACATATTATGTTCATACTTATATGGCATAGCGGCTTCTGGCTTGATGATTGAATGAATCAAAACTGACGCATTTAAAAAAAAAATTCTTAAGTCCAAAAATGTATGTAAAAGTATTTTTATATTTGCTAAAAAATATATTAATTTTCTTTGTGACATCATAGCTGATAAGTCATCGGGGAAAACGTAATAATATTATCACTTTTGCTGGTGCATTCAAGTCGGCCCTAGGTTGGTCCCAATGTTTCGCAAACGATGACGCAAGGCCGGTCAAGGCCTCTGGTTGATTTCTGAATAATCGCCCAAATACGGGGCGGCCTGGTCATGACTTGCCGGTGGAAAGTTGCTTTATGAATCCGAACTTTGTTTGTCGAAAAGTTAAATAAATTGCTCGACAGCACATTGCTAGAGCAAGAATGAATCTGGAGATGAATTTTATTATTGATTTATTTAGGAGAATGATAAACTATTGTCTATCCGTGTGAGATTTTAATAATGTGGGTGAATGACGAGTGAGTAATGTAAATCTATTATAAATGACCAACGAGAAAAGAGCATGATGATCGAATGATGATGAACTAATGAGTGAAGGAGAGAAGTGAGATGGGAGTTTGAGCAGGAACGTGAATTAAAGATTTTACGAAGAATGAAGACGCGGTCTTCTTATCTCTATCACTTTTACACCATCGATTCCAAATTTTAATAAGAATTTGTTTGAGGAATATCATAGTAAAACTTGCATTTGTATTAGACTTGCGTCTAAGGAAGTAATATCCCTAAGTATGTGCGATGGTGACCGCAATACTGTGAGTCTGTGAACGATAGAAAACAGGTGAAGGCAAGTCTGCCCATTCTGGCAGGCTATGGCGCTAGGTAGCTTCTTATTCTTACGACACCTATGGGAAAAGATGGTTTGACTGTTCTAGGCCGGCACTTTAAGGCCATTTGTCATTCATCTACGTTACGATGATATTTCCAGGTTTATAAAGGGGGTTAGGAAGCGTTGTGTCTTAATAATATCTAAGAACCATCTAGCTCCGTCCATAAACGTCTTCTTAACAGGGGCACGCTCTTCCCTTTAGATAGAATATCAAAGGATGTCTACGTCTTTTTATGCGTATGTGTAATTTATCCATCTTCATTCTACATTTGCGCAGACTCAAGCGTAATTTGCTCAACGATGAGTGGTCTTTGTCTTTTGTTGTCTGTCCCGTGTATTAGCATAAGTGCGAATACAGAGGAATTTGCTCATAAGCTTCAAGTGCGTGTAAACTTCCTTAAGTCATGTTTGTTTAATTTATAGATGTAGTACGTGACCTGACTTTGTGGGAATATTAATGTGTGTATAAAATATTTGACGAAACCCAACAATAGACGTAGAGAAAAAAAGCTTGATGTAGAGCAAATATAGATAGCTAAGTATTAGCTTTCAATATTTGTGCAATACCAATTTATAGTAGATGGCGAGAAAAAATATGATTTTCCATATTATTATTGGGTATTTTTATTAAAAGTTTTTACTATTGAATGAGATTTAAAGTTCAAGGATCAAATGAATTGCCTATAACCGTTTTTATTTGGCAAATTCTAAATAATAAATATCATTATAGTAATGCAACGCGAAATTCTAAAATCTCATAAATTCTAAATCTTAAAATAGACACTCTAGGCAAAGATCTACTCAAGGCAAAACCTGTTCAATGTCAATTTCGTAATCCATTGTTTTAAGGGTCAATTTCGCAATATTTTGTTGGAATAATTTCAGATGAGGCTAAGTATCAAATACGACCAGCCTGTTGCTATCGACTGCTGAATGTTTTTTGACCATGACCATGATTTTACAATCAGCCAGTAACGCAGGATATATTTTATAGTGCACGAATGAGTGCTCAAGCTCAGGCGCACTCCATATTTCCTCTCTCCCATAGTTCGGTGGTACAGAAATCTGATACGACCGTAAAGAGATCAGGCGCAGAACCAACGGTCGAAGCACGGTCACCCATCCGAAGACTGGGCTCTGCGAAAGTTGCTTAACTTTGCAGTCGCAGGCCGAACCCACTAACCACTGTGCTATCAAGCTCCACACTCAGTATGAGGTATATGCCCATAGTTGCCACACTGGGCAAGTGGGTTAGAAACCACATAATGATGAACAGTCGTTTTACATGGAAACACTGCTGTCCATCCTTATTGAATGGCTAAATAAGAAGAAGACGTCTCTATTAATGTACCTTAAAAGATGTTATTCTGCCATTATCAATACAAGCTTTATGTTAAAAGAATCAGTTTATTCCCGTGAGGGGTTACATGACATGCATAACACATTATCAAACGCTTATATATCTCAATAAAATACATGCTTTGCAAATATTAGAATAAATCTTCAACGCTTTGTTGTTAAGATCGGTCATCTTACTTGGAAATTATAGCCGAGTAAGCGATTTACATTTGGTGGACTTCCTTAAGATTCTGTTAAGTGTCTTTGATGTGTGCCCAATAAAAGCTTATTATTATCCGTGGTGCGCTTACTTATTTGCGTTCTTTATAGGCGTTCAAAATCCTCATAACATAAATAACTCTACCCCCTCATGGTTGAAATTTATCAAATTCCTTTTTAAAGGGAAACCTTTGTCATAGTGACTTTATGCATGCAAAGTTTCAGCCCGATCGGTTGAAAATTGACATAGTTCCATACAAGATTTCGTTCCTTGTTTTAACCCCTTAGGGGTAGTAGCATTTAACAAAATCCTTTCTTAGGGGATGTCAGTGTCACAGACACTTGTGCGAAAATTACTATTTGCTACTATGACAATTTGATAAAATGACGCTCTATGAAAATGACGATCTGCGAAATTTACCAATTTTTTTGTGATGACGATTTGCGAAAGAGACGATCTGCGTCAAAACCAAACTTTATGCATACAAAGTCTCAGCCCGATCGGTTTAAAATTGTCAAAGCTTAATATTTTCATACCCTATTTTATCCCATTGAGGGTAAAATTATTTTGCTTGGCCGTAAGACATTACCATGATAACACTTGATACTCTAAACATTACTAACAATAACAGATAAGAGAAAAACAAAGGTTTAAGCAGACCCTACCACAAAACGTTCTTGGCCGCATTGCCACCACTTTTTGAAACCACAATTGCCGCGATTATCTGAATATTTCAACAACATAATAATCCCTGCGTGATTAGGACACTGGTGCACATCTTGTAACGAGATTTAGTGATGATGGAAATAACTAATGGTGCAATTTGTGATTGTGACTAAGTGTTTGATCGTAAACGTTGACTTTGTTCAGTGGCTGTAAATTCTTTCATTCTTACTGCAATCCATTTTATCGAATCTTGGTTTCAATAATTGGAAGATGCTCAGTTATGCAGGTATGGGGCTTAAAGGCAGGCTAGGCATCATCAACCCTTGTGTTTTTGTTAACGCATCAGAAACCCTAGTGGATTGGATGATGTCCATGGGCAGCGGTGAGCACTAACCATCAGGTGGCCCACTTGCACGTTTGTCTCTCGCTGTCATTAAAAAAGGAAAAGGGCCTCAGAGGAAACTGTCACATAGGACTTCCTGGTCTGGATTTAGGAAAACTATATGCAATAAGGTTCTATTAATAAAATAACGCCTCGACGGTCTAGTGGTTAAAGGCCGTGGTCCCGAGGTCCTGGGTTTGGTTCCCGGAAAAATTGTGTCAGTTTCTCCGACCACCGAGCCCGATGTTGTGATCACTAATCCCTTATTTGGCAAGCGTGGTGATTAAACCAAAGCTCATATTTGTATCGAAAACGTGATTTCAAATGATGGAGGCCTTTGCCCGGCACTGGCACATTAAAGGCAGACTTACGAAAAGACAGTAAATAAAGTATCTCGCTGTAAATCTGCCTCACATCTTCTGTATTGGGCCTAAAAGCTTACGTTGCAGTCAATACACACTATATATTTTTATTGGTGTAAGTACATACTCGTAGTACCTACATAATGCGTTATCAACACTCATATTCTCTAGTATCTATGCACACAATAGTCCAGTGGCATATACTTGCGTGCCACTTTCTACCAGTCATCTTGCGACACTCGGGGACTCAACGCTGGGCAAATTCCAGCAATGTGTTCTTTCGCAAAAGTCTGTCTCAGACCCATTATGGAGTTAATGTAATGGCCTGAGTAAGATACGGGCCGAAGTAAATGAAGCTTCTCGAATATGATTTTGTAGGTATGATAATAATTTGTAATCTGACCCAGATGTTTACGAGCTAGGTATTCGCGATTGCGGTTAATAGATAGCAAGCAATATGCAGGGAAATTTTAAGACCGTGTAGTCATGTGTAATATTCCTAGCGTTTTAGGGGACTAGCCAACTCTAAATACTCATAATACGTACACTCTTGTGTATTATTACTGTCACGGCTATCATATTCCTAATGTCCCGATGGTACGTGGGATATTGATCTGAATAGGAAACAAACATTTCTGATAAAATGTGAGAGAAAGGTACTACTAATCAAAAAGTTGATATTTGTGCATTTTGGTAAAGAGAAATGCCCTATCATTTAAACCAGCGCCATTTTTAAATGACCACCAGTTTGAAGTTTGTCTTATGCTCAAAATCCACTCAACGATATAGGCCGCTGCCGTAGTGTTCACTAATCGCACTTATTCCATTGACCGCGATGATTTAACTCCCCTCAACTCCCAATACTAATACTCAAGAAAAAAGTGAGACAATACAAACATTGGCACATGGTTGAACTTGAACGCCGGCGATCGGCTCTTGCACAAGGTCAGTGGTTACATAAGGAGTTGGCCAACTCCGAAACCGGCGACCCAGTGACCAACTTCGCGCTACGCACACGCATTCCGACACTAAACGCTTCTGTGAACTTGTTTATCGTACTTTATAATCGTTGTATTATCATAGATCAAGTAATGATTTAAAATACTTTAGTTTGGTATTTAACGCGCCAAAGTTTATGGGATCGAATGTGTCGGAATAAGCAGCCAAACTTGGACTAGGATAACATTATTATTTTAACACAATACTAGCTTTCCGCCCGCGTCTCGTCCCGCCCCGTTTTCCCATCCTGTCGTCCCGTCCCTTCGTCTAGTCGTCAATTTTATTACCTTAAATTCATCCCTGGACAAAACGATTCGAACGACAGAACGTTAAAATGATTTACCGTATCGGTCCAAGCGTTGTTAACTTATGCGCTTACCAACACATTTTGCGATTCATTTTTAGATATCAGATAAGAAAAAAGACGTATTAAAAAGCGAAGGCGAAACATATTCTATGCAGTCACTACTCTCTACCACAATATTTAATATTCTTCCTAGAAAGAACACAATTATTGTAGGTACTACGCATTTTACTACAAGGTACAGGTTACCGGCCTGTGCAGATACAGATAACATTCAGATGACAATTACGTTTTTATCTGACCTGAAATTATTATGATTTTTTTTTTTTGCGTTCCAGTGGCAAGATACGTACTAGCGGGCCAGTCTTAAATAGTACAGCCTCATATGGTCCATGGGCACTAGGTATCTTATCTAGTATCGTAGGATCTGGTATCGTAGGTGTCGTAAGAAGCAACTAAGGGGCATTTCCGGAGGATGGGCAGTAGCATTCCCCAGGGTATATTTATCATTCACGATTCCGCGAACACAAACTTGCGTTCCTTGGGGCAGCCTATTTAAATTATTTTTGATCGAGGTGGATTTGTTTTCAAACTTAGAATGCTGTGCAGCATAGCAATTTAGAGTCGCATCTGTCATATCGTCTTCATTAAATCTTCGTCTGCGCAAAACTTCGGGTGGAAGGGTTATCAGTATTTTTGATTCGAAGTGTCTCAAACGTGCTGAAACATGTGGAATATTTCAGACACACGTGACAATTATGATAAATATTTTCTTTAATTTGATAATATTCCGAATAAAACGTGATACACGAAAGAAGTTATTGTAGTTGTAAGCTCGTATCGCTACTTATTTACGCTACATTTTAAATGAGATAAGCTTCATTAATGTTTCTTCAAGTACGCAATACACAATTCTGTAGGTATTTTATTACAGTGATGATGATGGCTCACAATATTATTTGAGAAAAGCCAGACGTACCTACTCACTTTTCGAAATAAAAACACGAGAAAAAATATATTTGAACAGATTAAACAACGTTAGATACGCAAAAATGTATATGAACGTTCATTTAAGAATGAATTCGTTTAAATGGAAAAAAATACTTTCTAATTCCTCCAATAAATTGGAATCATATTGTTATTTCTATTGCCATAGCAATTGGTACTAAGAGTACCTATTAATTATTCAACTGCCTTGTTCATCTGATATCTGTTACGTTGATGTAACTTGAGATAACACAGTAAATATTACGAATCACATTGCGTTGTTACATCGAATGATACAATCCCTTATGTAGATATTACATTTACTTGTATCTTATTTTAGAGCCATATAAGTCATCCATAACCGAATGGTAATATTAAGCTAATATTATGCAATTTTAAAACACTTATATAAAAAAAGCTGAATAGTTTGTCCGTTTGTTTGAGCGCGCTTATCTCAGAAACAACTGGTTCGAATTGTTTATTTTGTGTTGGATAGTCGTTTTGAATAGGGAAGCTTTAAGCTACGGTATAGCAATATGTGTGCGGAAACTGGTATTATCATTATTATTTTTTGTAGGTAGCGATTTAGAATGTGTAATACTGGAATAATCTAAAATTCCAACACACTGCATTGAATCGTCGTGAAAAGAATCAGAAAATAAAATAAATGCAATCATCACATTTAAATCTAAATGTAGATGCACTTGGCATCAATCCAAACGGATCGTGATATGATTAACTTATTATACGGAAAATGTCAGATGCGTTTTCTGAGTTTGAATTTTCATTCCCGTCCAAGACAAACATTCGTGTTATAAACTTTTCTAAGTACTTGTGTTGAATATTTAAATATCTATTTACGATTATTTGTGTTGCGGTTATTATTTTATGAGAATACACTTAGCTTAAGCAATCAACACCAATGATCAGATAGATATAAAACAGGCTGATACACACATTAACAATAAGTTACGAGTACATTTAATAATTTTATGTAGAGACTAGTTTTTACTCGCGGCTTCGGCCGCGTTAACGAGATTTCTGTTTTATGCCATGGAGCATTTAATCGGAAAAAAGTATCCTATCAACTAAGTCAGCCCTTAACCTGACTGTACACCAAATTTTACTAAAATCCGTTCAGTCGTTATTGACGGACAAACATCCAAACATACAACCTCATATTAGAAACCTACCTGGGTGGATCAACTTTTTAACCGACATAAGTTTGTCCCGACGACATAGCCTTCGAAAACGACTAAATTCAGACAATATAGAAATTATTTCTATGTTTTATTCAATGAACAGCTCATTAACCTTCATAAAAAACATATGATATCTAGATAAAACGAAGAAGTAAACGTAAAAACTATGGTAACTCAGTATACGACTTTGCATAAGACATAGCTTTCCATACAAATTTTAGCTGTCCCTTGATCGAGGTGGCTATATGTAATTGCTAATTTAAGAGTTTTTTTCCTTGGAACATTCTTAAGTCTGCTTATATATTGCTTATAAATGAAACAAGGTTTAGTTCTTACTATGTTAAATATAAAAATAGGTTTTAATTTTATAGAAATATAGGCTTTAAAGCTCTGTCCCTAATTCATTTCATTTTGTGGTGTATACTGAGTGACCGCGAAAAAACGTAAACAAAATTATGCAATACGTCACAAATTTCTAGTAAAGAACGGGGATAGATGTAATTCCTTGCACGCGCGGCGGCGAGCCTTTGATTCCTGCCGTTGCGCTGCCAGTCCGCAGCAAACTCGAGAAGAGTGCGCGTGTATTTATTCAGTGTCGGCAGAGTTACCGGATTATTTCATGAACGGGTAAATGTTTTTTAATATCTTCATCAGATTTTGAAGGTCCTTGAGACTGATTTGCTATGGGTCAATTCAAAACGTTCGCCATATTAGTAAATTTTAATTTACAATCCATTACGTAAAAAATGTCTGCTGAGTTGCCTGTAAACTGTGTTACCAAAGTGGTAACTCCAAAGACAATTTAGGTAACGCTTTAGACATTATGCGATTTTCATAGACATACTGTCATAATCAAAACTACTTTCAGATTGTAAACTTGCTAATGGCGGTATCCATGGTGGAAAATATGCATAACACACCTCAATAAGCCGCTCAAGTTGTTGCCTTTTTGCAACAAGGACTCAGACAGCGAGTATTCGCTTCACAGCTTCTCCTCAGTCAGTCTACTGTATCCCGAGTATACAAGCAATATAAAGAGACTGGATCATTATTTTGAGGCTAAGAACCAGCCGCCACCGGGGTACTTCTGAACGAGACGACCGGTTCATTGTTTCTACCACCCTGCGAAATCGGCACCTTACGGGTGTGGACGTGCAGGTGAGCTGAGACATGTTCAAGATGTAGCTGTCAGCGAGTAGACGGTAAGAAGACGTCTAAAGGAAGCCAACCTGACTCCAAAAAGGCCAGCAACAGGCCACAAATCGACTGCGGGCCACCGGCAAGCTCGGTTACAGTTTGGTCGAGAGCATCTCAACTCGAGTTTTGGGCAATGGCGGTCGACCCTGTCCACAAAAGAGTGCAGGGTGTGTCTGCATGGCAGTGAAAGGAGAGGCCAGGACTACAGGCGTCCGGGAGAGTGAATTTCCCAATGCTGTTTCGCAGAAACCGTTCCCTTTGGTGGCGGTTCTGGCATGATGTGGGCTAGTATCCCGTTGGAGGATAAAACCGAGCTCGTTTTCGTGCCTGGAGGAGGCCGAGGAGGACAAGAAGCTGAGGGGCACATCACAAATATTTTCCTGGAACATGTTGTGCCCTACGCAGGATTTGCTGGCGAAGACTTCATCCTTACATCATCATTATCATCAGCCTGTCGCAGTCAACTGCTGGCCATAGGCCTCTCTTAATGCAAGACAAAGCTCTATGCCACACAGCGTGCATTCCGCAGCAGTTCCTTCAAAAAGTCGCACACCATGGACTGGCATGCGCTAGGTCCAGACCTAAATCTCATCGAGAATTTATGGGACGAGCTCAAACGCAGGGTACGAAAAAGAAATTCAGCCCAATCTAGTCTAGAAGAGTTGAAGGCAGTTTTATTAGAGGATTGGGGAGGTATTCCTCAAGACACTGTCAAAAAATAAATAAAGTCGATGAAGAACCGACTACGGGCTGTAATTACAGCCCGTAGTCGGGCTAGTTAGTACTAAATCCTGGACCCATAATTTTTATACTCTTTAAGAAAAGAACCTGTTTTATTTGTGTCAATTCTGATCTCAACACCTGTGAATACCCAAAATCCCATTTTCCCTCATTCAAGTTCAGACACTAATATAAAAAAGTAAACATGGATATTAATAATGATGATATCACATAAAATCTGAAGTTTAAAGCGTCCAAATGACATATTATTTGTATTATAATGTTGCATACTTTTACTTAGAACAATGTTTGAATGCAAAGGTTGCGCTTGAGTCGAATTGGTTGCTCGCGAGTGTAGTCATGTGCAGAAGTTTATAGATTGTTCTTGTCTCTTGTCTTTTGAGTTACCAAAAATGTCTCAGGCGTTACTAGTTGTCCCTAAATTTGTAAGCCGTTTTTGCAAGGTAACAATATGTGTTTGATTTTATTTGTATGATTATTTTAGGTTCAGGGTAAAATAAGATTATTTACTTTAATTTCAGAGAAAACTGTGACTAAATATTAAGTTTTTAAAGAAGTACAGAGAAAATTAACAACGTGACTGACTCGTTAGTAACTCAGCATACATACATATCATATTTTAATGCCCATATATTACAATTACATACAAATGCTGTATACCAAACTATTTGATTTTGCATGACAGAATAAATCCACTAAAATAAAAATTTAAGTCTCTTTTTATTCAAGAATTGCAGCGAAATAACTTTGGATAACTCCGGTGACAAAAATTTGGGTCAAGCTTTACACTCTTGAGTTTTTCAATAAGTAGTAGTTCAAAAAGTTCGCTGCACGATTAGGAAGCCGTATCTTAGATATATTTAACACACTTCTAAGTAAATTAAATAGTTAAATAAGCAAAAAAATTTTTTTGAAACACGCCGAAATTTTTTGCCCGTTTTGTCGGTTTAAAAGTTGATCCACCCACCTATTAAAGCGTTTTATTCACGATTTTCCAACCAAAAGTCAAAATATTTGATCTCCACTTTCCGTGTACCCGATTCTCAAGGACGAAAGTGACAATCCGGCGCCGGCGCTGACTGTACACTTTACTAGGCACAACAAACAGCTGGTTATGTAACGAAGTGTACCAGTGAGCGAGCGGTCACTGGTGGCAAGGTGATGTCGCAAAGAGCGATGACCGCTACTTTCAAATGTTTCGCTGCGTTTTCTTTAAGTTTGGGAAAAACGGCGCCTGTTCCGTCTGTTCCTACCAGTAGGGACAGCGTGGTGGGGAATGATGGAACAGACGAAAAACGGGACGTTCTACTTGATTAGTGGGTTTTGAATCGCGTATGAAATACAGCATTTTGAAAGAGTTTGTATGCATTCATAAGGTTATAATTGTAGCTAGAAATACCTACTTACCTACTAATATTATAAATGCGAAAGTAACTCTGTCTGTCTGTTTGTTACGCTCTCCAGCTTAAACCTCTCAACCAATTGTAATGAAATTTGGCACAGACAATCTTAAGACCCTTAGAAAGAACATATGATTGTATTGCGAAAAAAAGGGATGATACACAATTAAATACTAAAAAACACACATAAACTGCGTGCGAAGTCGAGGCAATACGTTTGTTAGATATTAAATACAAAAAGTGAAAAAAATCTTCTCTAATTCACAACTTCTTAAAAAAATTAAGAGCGCCGTTCCTGTTGGTGAAGCACAATTCACAACATCTAAGTAAAATATATCCATAGTCACCCAAATCTTGACCTTCGTACTTTTTTTTGCTACCAGTCTAGGTATAGTTAAATAATATAAACAGCTTAGTCTGGGTAGTAAATATTTGAACTGTATTAATATCCGTATTTGCCTGAAGTTAATTAACAGCTTTACGTAATGGATATGCTATTTACCTAGTAAACTTGATTTAGAATAAACATTACATCACTAAGGACACAGTTTTTATTGGGCCCACCAACAATCGGTAACGTTTAGGAGAAAGAGAACTACGTTAAAAATGTACATGATTTTTTATGAATTTTGCAATTGAAGTGAATCTCAAACGAAACCGGAGTTATAAAACCAAAATAAAAAGCCTTATTTTGATTATATCCGTGAACTATCTTTCCAAAGATTAGTAAACAATGGCTGACATACAGATAACTGAAGGAAAAAAGGTTTTTATCAATAGAATTAAAATAAAACACTTGAAATCAAACATAAAGGAGACGCAATTTACTTTTGAAACGGTTTTCAGGCCTATTCTTATCTTAGGCGGTGATTGGTAGTGACTTTTAATCATTTAATTAATGAAATAAAAAAATCGAATAAACAATACAAAAAAAATTCGTATAACGGAACGCAAGTGCTAGTCTATTGCCGGATTTTGATTTTATTTGAAAACTGAATACAAATGTCAGAAACCTCCCGCCTGTCAACTGTCATTAATGGTTATTCTATATAATATAAGAAGCTGTAGTTTGTTTGTTTGTCTGAACACGCTACTATCAGTAACAGCTGAATCGAATTAAAAAAATATTTTTGCTTTGGATAATCCATTAGTCAAGGCAGGCTTAAACTAAAAAATGTTAAGCTATAGTTTAAGACTATGTGTGCGAAAACCTTATTTCACGCGGACAGAGTCACAGGTGGCCACTAGTCATAATAATTTGCTTTTACTTCAGATACATAGAAAAACATAATGGAAAATCGCCCTTATGTGTAAAGCTTTACGGTTCAGGCGTTGAAGGTCAGGAAAGCAAAATGGCAGATTAGTTTATGAGGTTAATATATATTTTCACATCTTATTTCTAACGTTTCCGGTTAAAATATGAAAAAGTAATGTGACCACTATAATCTGGAGATTATAAGGAATAAATTGATACCCATTACGTAAATAAACGCTAAAATTTTAAGTGGGCCTAACTCTCCATACAAAAACGATTGTCACCTTTCATTCAAAAAGTATGAAAAATAACAAAAAACAGTCGTGCTCAAAAGCGTGAATTAAAATTGTTTCATCTGTCAAACTAAAATGATTAAACAGCAAAATTATGCCCACACACAAATCATTTTCCATTTAATTTACTGAAATTTTATTTTCACTACTTTCAACAATGTTTATTCGCTTGTCAATCCTTTTTAGGGTTCCGTAGCCAAAATGGCAAAAAAACGGAACCCTTATAGATTCGACTGTCTGTCTGTCTGTCTGTCTGTCCGCCAGTCTGTCACAGCCACTTTTTTCCGAAACTATAAGTACTATACTGTCGAAACTTGGTGAGTGGATGTATTCTGTGAACCGCAACAAGGTTTTCACACGAAAATAGAAAAAAAATAAAAATAGAGGGGGGTCCCCATAGTCAGAACTGAAACTGAAAATATTTTTTTTCAATGAACATATACGTGTGGGGTATCTATGGATAGGTCTTTAAAAATTATATTAAGGTTTCAAATATCACTTTTTTCTAAAGTGACTAGTTTGCGTGACAGACCCTTCCAAAGTGGAAAAAAGTGTGTCCCCCCCCCTCTAACTTCTAAAATAATAGGATGATAAAACTGAAATTAACATATACTGTACATTACCATAAAAACTACCAACGAAAATTGGTTCGAACGAAATCCATTCAGTAGTTTTTTTAATACGTCAAAAATAGAATTTGTACGGAACCCTCAGTGCGGGAGTCCGACTCGCACTTGGCCAATTTTTAAATATAAGCTAATGTAAGATTATCGTTGATAACTTGATTGACATCAATAAAAAAAATTGTGCCTTTTTTCTATGCTATACGTGTTCATCACTTAACGAATTGTTCTCTTCTTATGAGATTTTCCGATCACATATTATATTATGTTCTTTTCTTTTCTATTCTAGCGGAATACATCCTCCCGTGCCACCAAAGCGACCCGCAACTGGACATCTGCATCAAGGGCTCGTTCAATCACCTCCGCTCGTACCTGGCCAAGGGTCTACCTGAGCTGGGCGTCCCTCCCGTGGAGCCACTCTTCATCGACCGACTCGTGATGGAGAACGACGCTGGCCCAGTGAGAGTTACAGCTGCATTCAGCAACATCACCGTTATTGGACCTAGCAATTATACTATCACTAAAGTCAGGTAAGGAAACCTAAAGTATAGCATATGCTTGTATTATAATATGGCCAAGGGTCTACCTGAGCGGGGCGTTCCACCCGTGGAGCCTCTCTTCATCGACCGGCTGGTGATGGAGAATGATGCTGGCCCAGTGAGGGTTACAGCTGCCTTCAGCAATATTACTGTTATTGGACCTAGCAATTATACTATCACTAAAGTCATGTAAGCAAACAATCTAATCTAGAAACCTATAGTGTAATACTAGTTAAGGCCTGCTAAAGCAAGACTTTCCACCGGTGGAGCCAATCTTATAGACGGGCTGGTGATGGAGAATTGAGAGTGAGAGTTACCGCTGCATTCAGTAACTGAACCTAGCAATTATACCATCACTAATGTCAGGTAAGGATACTAACGAACATACTAGACTATAGTCTAGCTAGCATATACTATATACTATGAGGGTCTACCAGTGCTTGGCGTTCCACCCTTAGAGCCACTCTAGGTGATGGTAAAGTCTAGTATTTATATCAAAATGACCCCTTTTCTATTTTCAAAACAACTGAAGACACTGTTAATGATTGACTTGTCTGCAGTATGAATTGTCAAGATTATTGTTCCTTGATTTTTATATTTATCTTCTAAACGTATCGGTCTATCATCGGTCTGTCTAACGATTAAGGTATACAAAAGACAGCTAGTTGTTTCTATTGCCCAAGTTCGGAATCAGATGGAAGTCCTAGATCTCTGATATTTATTTCTATTCATATCTGTCATTTTAAGTTACAATAGAATTACACCGCACCTCTCTGGGTGTGTTTTGAATTGCCTAATAGTCGTCAAACTTCACAATACATAGTTTATTATTCTCAGGTCCAACGGCACTTATTGCCAAACTTAAGCTTATCGACGTCGGCAAGACTAAATTCTGACGCTCCTATCACTTAATCTTTTGCTCTATTGTGCATTAAATTATACCACCAACAAGATTAATGGTGCCTTTTGACATTAAAAGAATTTGTAGCAAGCAATTGTTTTTGTGTCATTTAACAGTATTCATAAATAAGGAACTTAAGAATTATTAAAAATCCACTTGATTTTGTCTTAATCCCGGAATGTTCTAGTTACAATTTAATACGTAAGACGGTCAACGACTCTACCATTATCTGTTGAATCATACCCAAAACTTTAACCTTCAATTGTTTTAGTATTCCGACAGTGTTCAGTTTGATTAAATGTCTTATTGCTATAGCAAAGATAAGATCCATGCTCGGTTATGCCAAAAATCCGCATCATTTGTGTGTGTATCACGCAAGCGACGATGCCATTGTGACATAACTTCCTTCGTGGTGTCAAGGCCGTTTTAAACCATTACTTAATCTCTGTAACATACAGTCACGTCAACAGATTTTGTAGTAGTATACTCTTCACGAATTTAATCATAAAGTCTACAATACACTTTTAGATGTTTGGTCCTAAGAATACATATAAACCGTCTCTTAATTAGAATCAACAGAGTACCCATTATGCACGGACAATACTTTAAATCACTACACAAATAATACTGAAAACGGTTGTTCAAGCGTATATGTCATTAAAATCTGATTTATTAAATCAGGAGATACTGTCCAATAAAAACACCTAACTGGGATAGTACAGCAATTTCTAAATTGGTAGTTTTCGAAATTATCATTTTTTTTATAGTTTTTAGAAGTAAGAACACTTTTGCAAATGCAAGCGTCTCAAAAGATCATCAGTAGAACTCAAGGAATATAGCGGAATCAGAAACAATGGGGGCATTTGGCAGAAAAAAGCGTTTGCAAGCGTTTGTAAACAAAATGGCGATTGTTAGCGCAAAATGGCGATTGTTAAGCGGTAACACAGTAAACTGACAGTTAGCAAACACGTCCTGGCCGAAAACTGTACAGTTTGCGCTAACAATTGCCATTTTGTTTACAAACGCTCGCAAACGCTTTTTTCTGCCAAACGCCCCCAATGTAATCACTAAACTTCAAATTTTAAAAGTACAATCGTTTGACACCACGAACTTTTCCGTTGCATCAGGTGACAACGGAGTTTGCACAACATTGTCGCAAGCGCAGTATCGTAATTTACTCAGTAATGAGAGGATGTACGAATACAGCTACTTAAAATGCCAGCATGCAATCTTGCATATTTGTTCTAAATTATTGTGAACTTAGGTTCATTAATGACATAGGTCATCTTGCTGCATAATCATCTAGATGATAAATTATAGTATGCTTGATCAAACGGGGTAATTGCTATAAAACTTAGCGATAAAATATTTTACGGCAATTTTATAGCCTACATTAAAAAGTCATAAGAAAACTGCTCACATTTAACAGTCACACATACCAGCTACGTTGACACTTTCACAATAATAGTTATAATTATAGCATGCTGACTTATTGCATTCTAAAAACCACCATACACAATGACAGAAGATCACGGTGAATTGGCACTTCATAGTTATGAGTGGTGCTATCTTTTTGCTATGGGGTTTCAAACACAGGCAACGCACTAGCGACCCTTATGGAGTTGGTGGCGTTCATAGCAGCGGTGATCACTTAAACTCTGAAAGAAAGATGAAAGAAAGAAAAACGTTTATTGAGTGTACAAAAACATCAAATTGCACTAAACATAACAATAAACTCAGCCTTGCGCGTTTGTCTCCCTCTTATATTATTATAAGAAAATGGTAGCTCCAAAGAGGAAACACTGCAGCCAATCGCACGAGATGTACCTTTGTTGCCAAAAACCACTAACTTTTGCTTACACTCGCTTCAGGTCTGATCTGAAGAAGCTGCGTATCGACATGGGGCTGGTTCTCCCGCGCATCGAGATCACGGGCCGCTACGAGGTCTCGGGCCAGGTCCTGCTGTTCCCTGTTCGCTCGCAGGGAGACTTCTGGGCTGCTTTCAGTAAGTACATGTTCATTGGACCATACTGTTTACGTAGGAGAACCAATTTTCGAGCCATAGCTGCAGAAAAGTTAGACCTTTATTCATGTGTGGGGCTCAGGACTGTAATCGTTTGCCCCATTACCTACTAAGCCCTTGCGGTTTCCTTTGCATCAGTGTGAAGGAAATTTTCTTTTCACCAGGCACTCGCCAGACAACACCAAGCAAGACCTTTTTGAGGCTATTAGTTATTGAGAACTCCTTATTTTGTACAAAGATAATATCCTTAATTTGTTAAATACTGGTGACATTATTTCCTAACACTTATGAATTTTGAAACAAACAAAGATATATACTAATTCACACGCCCGTTTAAAGTATAAACATTTTGTAAACATTTCAAGGAAAACTAACGCAAATAATATTTTCTGTAACAATAGAGCTATTTACCTACACAATGATGTGAGAACGCCCCAGTAATATTCTTCAAACTGAATAGTTAGTTACTCAAATAAAAAACTTTATTTTTGCCTACACGTTTTTTTACGTTGCTTGTGTAACTGAACAATTCCCAGTGTTTTCAGTAAAGTTCAATGGCAATGATTAATTGTGTATTAGTGCATTGGGCCACAGACAAGGTGTTGTATGTGATGTTTTGTATGTTGATTGTTTATCTATGTTTTTGAATGACACTGAGTCCAATAAAAGTCCACTAAGTCCTTAAATAGTACAACAACGTGTTGTAAAAAGTGCAATCAGCAACATGCCTGGACCATAGTCGCCAGCAGATAAGGGTTATTATTTCCATACTATTGGCATAATGTCCAGCAGAGGACTGCAACAATGCTGATGCTGAGCGACGATGATGAAACATTTTACAATGCCCTTGTTTTGTCTATTTCAGCTGACGTAGCAGCGATCGCGAAGATATTCGGCAAGCAGATTGAGCGGGACCAGGTCAAATACATGATGGCGGACAGACTGCTGGTCGACTTCAAACTTAGAGGAGCTCGGTTCAAGGTCAGGGACACCGTCAACCACGGTAGTGTCATCGGTGAGTTATTGTTAAACCCTACTTAAAATATTTAGACTTCATTAACCTGATCAGACAAGATAAAAACAGATTTTTCTTAACTAAGTGTATTTTGATCTTTGAATGATCGATTACTAAAGGCCGCCCGCAACTGCGTCCGCGTGGTTTCCGGTCACCGCACACATAGGTTTATACTATACCCTAATGCCTTCCTCGTCAAATGGACTATCCTTATATTTCCTTATAATTTTTCAAATTGGACCAGTAGTTCCTGAGATTAGCACGTTTATACAAACAAACAAACAAACTCTTCAGCTTTATTATATTAGTAAATAAAGTTTTTGTTTTGGAATATAATGAACTACCAAAAATTTAATAACAAAACTAAAACTGAATCTTCTTGGAGTAATTTCAAAATTTTGGAATTTTGCGATGCTTGCCATTAATACTAATCTTAAACTGTCTGATTACTATTCCTAATTCGCTTACACTCACACACTGCATTTGTTTATTCCTTCTCAGGTGAAGCCATGAACCAGTTCTTGAACAACAACGCTGCGGAGATCATCGACGAGATGCGTCCCGCCGCGTCAGTGGCCATCGCCAAGCACTTCCAGGCCTTCGTCAACACCGCCTTCACCAAGATACCCATGGACGTCTGGCTCAAGCCTTGAGACTAGGAGACAAGTTAAGATCAACAGCTAAGATGACAAGATTGAGAGCGAGAAGAACCGACAGTATAAGCTAAAGCACCCGACGGTTAACTCCTTTAAAAAAGACATTTCATTATGTTTGGTAAATTGATAAACACTCACTAAAATAAACAGCTCTTACACTAAAGAAGCCAAGATTACAAGAGAGAAGAACCGACAGTATAAGCTAAAGCACCCGACGGTTAACTCTTTTAAAAAAGACATTTGATTAAGATTGGTATATCCATCATAGAAGTAAAAGGAAAAAAATTGTTGCACCAAGATACCCATGGACGTCTGGCTCAAGCCCTAAGACTTGAGAGTTAAGATCAACAGCTCTTACAGTTAAGAAGACAAGATTGAGAGAGAGAAGAACCGGCAGTATTAGTTCGCCATCTGATGGTTAGAAACTATATCTACAACACCAAGAGTGGTATAAATGCGCTGTCATCCTTTTCTGGTTAGATTCTGGAGACCTTAAAATAGAAATGGAACCAACAGCACTATTTCAGCGAATATACACATCTGCACGTGTCACGCCTCCACAGTCCACTCATGATCTGAATAATCAATCAACCAATCAATCAAAAAGAAACAAAGAAGTGTGCCTCTCTTAAGATGGCGAGGTATACGCTTTACTGCAATAAAGAGAAAATATTTCGACCTTAATAAAACAAAGTATACTAGTCAGGAATGAAATGAAAATACAGCAATTTGCAAACTTAATAGCACGTAACCCTTTCTGACGAATCACAATGACAGCATTAGCGATTTACATTACACATCCATTCAAATGTACAATTGAGTGCAACTCGGTCACAAGATAATCACTCCAAACTCATCATACTTATTAAAATTTGATGAACAATTTGAACATCAACACATGAACTTGACCCGAATGATACGGTAATAATGACTGTATTAACGCACCAATGTCGCAATATAGGCGTTCAGATGGCATCATTTGTTGCAATCAAATTAGATCTTATTTGTCAACAAAAGGCTGCTTACGTTCTCGTAAACTAAACCAATTTTCAAAATTAGACCAATTTGTAACAAGTTGAGTTTCGGAAACTGAAATAATTGGGGGATCTTGATAGATCACTCACTGAGCTCTTTCTAATCATTCAAATGTTTAAAACAATTCCACTACAATAGAAACACGACAACATTTGTCGCTTAAAGGTTTTGAAACAGTTTTTGTGATTAGGTGTTATTCAATAGACTACAGAGACCAAACAACTGTCTCAGTGTAGTAATGATTCACCCAAATTATTATAGTCCTCAAATTTACATTTTCTTTGATGTTCAAAACCATGTCAGACAGACATAGTGCCTAACTTAAAGGCGTGGTGTATACGCAAGACTCGAAAGGACAAGTCCTCTTGAGACTCTTGACATATCATGACGCGCGAAAATAGTTACGACATATAGCCTGCATGAACATGCAGGTAACTTTAGAATGATATTTCAAATTGTACTACATGGCATGAGTGAGTACTATGTATGTTCAAATGTTGCAGAAATACAAACGAATAATCTGCTTGTTGCAAAGTTTAACAGATAAAATTATATGGAGATAAAAGAATCAAACGAATTGAAAATATCCTCCCGGAAGAAGAAATAAAAAACTTCTTCCTAGCGTTTATCCCGTTTCTACGCGGGGTCCGCTTTGACCATCCATGATCTAGGATTTGGCAAGTCTGGTTATTACAGTGAAGCGACTGCCATCAGACCTTCGGAACCCATAGAGGGGAACCAGACAGATTGTAGTGTATAGTAAATGGTAGTGCATACCAGGGTTTTAACATTTGATTCACAAATGTGAAGCGATAAATTTGAACTTACCCCTCCTCATTCAGGAGTTATGTGAGTTTTCATTATGCCCGCCCGCCGGTACATGTATGAGGTAATTTTACCACGCATACTAATAAAAGAATAAGAGAACATGTTACGCTCTCTTTCACACATGTTCTAAACATATGACGCACACCTGGCGTCTTTTGTTTAGAGTGACGCCACATATGCGTCTTACACCAGTGATTTTGACCGCAGACAGCTATGTATTCCAGCTACCTATATTCAATGTAGCTTTAAATTATACAAAATATAGTATAAGCTAGTTGTAGGGTCAAGAAAAGCATTTTTAAAATATCTTACCGACTTAAACTAGACATCAAGTAACTTGTAATATTTGTAGTTTTATAGGGATAATGCGTGTTACGTGTTTTAAAATATCAATGGAGTATTACAAGTAGAACTTAGGGCTCAAAAGCAACAAAACATCTTTTAAGAGATAATTCGTCACTAAACCCAAAAGAACTTAAATAAAAATGTATGTTATCAATATCGTTTACATTTAATACGTTTATTTTAACATAGAAACACACAAGGCGGAAAAAACGCGACCGAATTTCGTCGTGAATACGCCTGCAATGTACTTAGGTTAAATGGAAAATGACACACCATGCCAAAATTACGTCGCGTAATTGTGACGTCCGTCGGGTATAGAACATGCATTGCCACCATGCCACCGAATTTCGGTCGCGTATTTTCATCTTAGTGTATTCCTACACTAATGATCTGATCAAGTAGATTGTAAATAGTGAAACATCTTGTAAGTTGAATCTGCAAAGATTTTGAAAACGGGTTAAAATCCCCAAGGAAATAAATAAATCTTTCTAATGTTTTTATTGGTACCATCGCAGCATTGCCTCTTTGTAGGCATTAATTAAGCTTTATTTATTTAAATAAGTTACCAAAATTAGTCCTTATTGCTTTGTATTCATAAAATTAAGTTCGTGCACTAGATATAAGATGTATGAATATGTTTGAATGTCATGTTTGACGAGATGATGTGCCTGCAAAGTATGCTCTGTGATTGATAAATATAAATAATAAACATTTGGTTTAAATATTTAAAGAGTTTTTCATTTCAATATAACGTTGGCTTCAATTATGATTTTAACTCAAATAGAGATGTGAAGAAAATGTATGTTTTCTAATTTGTTAATGTGTGCGTTTTTATTCATAAGCTCGAGTTCTAATATTTTGTTTGCTTAATGCTTTGGTTAATTTAACAACAAACAACCGCTTTTATTGTGCTCGTAAGTATCTGTGATGGGTTCGAGTTTTACTAATAGCTTTAATTTACCGTCATTTAGAAATGAACGTGGAATAATTAAAAATCTGTTGTCTGATGTACAATTCCAAACTGGGCAAACATTTTCTTCATGTCTTTATTAATTTTATTGTCTGTCATATTTTCACTTATCTTTAAAAACTTTTCAATTATTACCTTAACATCACTAATTTCTATAAAAAATCTTCAACAAGGATTTACTGATAACACGTTATCATTCTGTCATCATTTATTAAATAATCAAGAAAATAAATAAATTATTAAATATTTAACTTTTGTTCAGTGAACGAACAGCACACCAGACTTCCACAAACTGCCTTAATTCTTCAATTTGTATCATACCATAAGTACAAAAACACACTGAGCCGAAAAAACGCGACCGAGGTTCAGCGGGATTCCGCCCGCTATTACATATTTTAAATGGAGGATAACCCACTGTGCCGAGATAACTTCGGTTCATATTGTATAACAATATGTATGTTTTTTTAGCTTAGTATGTTTCTAAACCAAGTGTCAGTTGAATATCGATTGAAGATTTTTGACAGTTTTGTATGATATGCTGATGACTGTAATGTTAACTATCACAATGTTAGTCCCAGTGATTTTAGTCAAAGACTATCAGATCTAAAGACACTAGGTATCATCATTCATCAGCGTAGCTAAGGTGAGGATAAAATATCATCAGCACTGAGAGTGGAGAAGGCGTGGTCAGCCAGGGGCTTCAAGAAGTCGCGTAAGGCCTCCTCCATAGGGGTCTGCAGCTCGTGGGCCAGCTTCTGCCAGTTGTCATTCAAGAACTTGTTCATGGCGTTACCTGAGGAAGAATATTCAGATATGAAATCGAGCAATGACGAGCTGTTGGTCTAGCGGTCAGAGAAACTACAAAACCAAGGGTCGCGGGTTCGAATCCTGCTAGGGGCAAATGTTCACTTGGTGAACATCGGCATTTGAACTCGAGTCATGGTTGTTTATAAAAAGGTAGTACATAATTTAGGTATTTCCATCCGCCCTCTAGCATCCATAGTACAAGCCACGAGCTTAGTTTGGGGCTAGGCGATTGGGGTGTTAGTCCAAGGAAAAATAAATGACAAAGCCAACTGCCAATGCAGGTACTTCAACCGTATGACACTCAAGGTTTTAATGACTTAAATAAATATTTTACGTCGAAAAGAAGCCTATTGTGTCGACGAACAAGTCTACAACGAATTATGTAATGGACTGATTAAAAAGAATAAGTTAAGTGTAAAAGTTTACCCAAATGACCCTTTGTGCGTGATAAGCTTATGTAATGAAAAAACGAATGATGCAATAAACTGATAATGATACTTATCTCTATGCAAAACAAAAGAATGTCTTTAAATTACGTATTTAATATTTTGCTTTAATAAAACTTGAATTTGAAGCTTTTTAGAATAACCGAGTATGATTAGTTTATTGAAACTTTAACAATCATGCATGAGATTCAGCGAGATGAAAAACACACAAATTTACAGCCAACTAATAGGACCGGTCATTTTACTACTTAATAATACGAATAGATATACCTAATAGGTATTAATACTAGTAATGAGACTCTGACATTTCGTCTTTAATTTTTAAAAATACTGAAGTTACCCTTACCCTATAAACTTGTAAATAACACTTACCTAACTCATGGTTCCCTCCAAACAAATTGTCGAGCTCCATCGAAGCATGGTTCATATGGAACGTAACATCAAGGTGCTCACAAGTGAGGGAATCCACTTCATTGGGATGCTCCATACGGCCTAGGATGATCGTCACCAATGCGTCGATGTCGTCTAAAACATACAAGTTAAGTGTAAAAAAAAAAGATGCAAAAAGATTTACATATGGGTTGCCATCCGTCCGGGTTTCCCCGGATTTGTCCTAGTTTAGAGGGCGTCAGGGGTACGTCCGGGGAAGGTTTCATTGATAGACAGAGTAAAAATAAAACACCTGTGTAAACGTCCTGTTTTCCAAATTTTAGAGATGGCAACCCTTGATATCAGTAACTGATACCTACATGAATAAAGAATAATAATATAATCAAGTAGCATCCGCGCGCGACTCCGCGTAGATTTCGGTTTCCGCACATACATATAGTGTTATAACAACATATAGCTTAAAGCATCCCTTGAAAAATTGACAAACCCAAAAACATCTTTTTTCAACTCTGGCCAGTAATTCTTGAGCTAAGCGTGTTCAAACAAAGAAACTTTTCAGCTTTATTAGTAAAGAAGTAAAGATTAATATATTAAAGTAAGGCCTATCAATAAAACTGGTGTAAAAATTGGATTCTCGAGTGGAGAAGTGACCACGCCTACTTTAATAATTATGATGTTAATAAGACGTAGATCATTCAAAAAATGAACAGAATAGCGGTATCAATTAATTTTTAATATTTATATGACTCAACTGAATAACCCATATTTTGAGTACGCTTCTAATTAATAATTGACAATAATTACCGTATATATATAAACTTACCGTATTTTGCGGTGAATTTCCCATCTCCCTCGATAGGCAGCATAAGGAGTTGTCCAGACAAGTTGTAGTTGCCCTTCATCCTCAGCTGTGGAATGTGGATTTTCGCCACCACTTTGTGATTTTTGGCATCAACCCTGAAAGCAATCATATTAACATTATACAAATTTAAGTCTGTTTGTTTGGATGTTTGGATATTGCCTGTCAATCACGCTAAAACTAGAGAACAGATGTTGATGATGGTATACAGACAGGGTATTATGTTTTTTGTTTAGAGAATCAAACTTAGATCAAGAGTTAAGTCGTTTTTTGAAGCTTCCGGTGGTACACTCAAACTTGACATAGGGATAGGGAGCATCTTTGTATATTCATTAATCTGAGAGTACACCCCACCGCCCATTTCAGGTCAAGTACGCGCATGCATTCAGGGAGTATCTATAGTATTCATTAATCTGAGAGTAAACCCCACCACCCAGGACATGCGCGCACGCATACAGCAGCTCTGTATTATCTGCAGTAATACAAAAAATCCTCTGAACTTACTGAAGATCCCTGACCCTCATGTGAGAAGGGCCTCGCACGGTGACATCGGAGTAGGCGGACGTGACTGAAATGGGCCCAGTGGACTGCTGTACCGACAGCGAAGGCACCGTCAGCGGCTCGCATGGCGGCACCCCGTACTCTGGAACTCCTGAAATAGAAGAAGGCACCATGTTGAACTTCCACTCGAATAAGCCAATCTGGGTAGCCTCCACCCTTTTTTAGGGTTCCGTACCTCAGAAGGAAAAAAACGGAACCCTTATAGGATCACTTTGTTGTCCGTCTGTCCGTCCGTCCGTCCGTCTGTCAAGACCCTTTTTCTCAGGAACGCGTGGAGGTATGAAGCTGAAATTTATATCAATTACTCAGGTCTACTGTCCCTTGAAGCTGTGAAAAAATCAAACTTCTAAGCCAACGCAATCAAAAGATACAGCCGTTTATGCCGCAAATTTTCGACACTTGCAAGGGAATCAAAACCTACAGGGTGCTTCCCGTGAACTCAGAATCTTAAAATTTGGTACGAAGCCACGTCGTATAGCAAAGGAAAAATTACGAAAACCATATTTTTTTAGTTACATCTTGCCATAGGTAGTGCCGTGGGATTCTGAGATGCATGAACAGCCACGACAGGGTAAACTCCACCCTACAGAAGACCACAGAGAAGTAGCACTTTATAACTGTTTTGATATGGTTTAGGTGGTGAGTATGAATAAGTATTTCGGAGCTCAGTCGGGGAGGGTATGAGGTTATAAAGACAGACAACGCATATGCATGCAACCCTTTTCGGGCTGTTGATGCCATGGGCAGCGTTGATCAGTTAACATCAAGGAAACCCGCTATCTAGTTGGCCACCTTCTTATATAATAAAGTAGCCTATTGTACTTCTACTTTTAAATCGCTCGATACACTTTACCAAAAGCACCCCACCAAAGTGAAATAACATTTCGTGGCCGCTGGAATGTTTTTGCCGTAAAATCTACAGAGCTAACTTGGTCATAGCACGGTGTTTACTGACTCATCTAACACAGAAGACCCTTCACTGCAATAATTTACAAAACAAAGAACCATTTGATGTCAAAATAATACATATTTATTGCAATGTCTCACAGCCCGAGGAAGATGCGACACTTATGCTAATGACGTTAAAAACTGTTTGCGTTATCAAAATGGTTGATATTATGCCACCGACTTCCAGATTAGGGTTGCTACACACACTGTTGGGCCGGTTTTGTTGTATTTTCAGAAAACATCATTGTTGTATGGTTTGGCGTTTAATGGAGAATCGGATCTATTATTTCGCATTCTTAATATTATACGAACAGCCAGGTACGCAGGATATATTATAGTACACAGGCACAGGTGTACTCCCGATTCCCCCACCCTTATATGTAGTTCTGTAGGACAGCAATCTGACACGATCGTAAATGTTGAAACATATAACGCGACATAATTTCGGCACAGAGTGTCATCCTCCATTAAAAATACATATCGGGCGTAAACCCACCGATTTTCGATCGAGTTACGTCGGCCTATTGCGTTTCTATACTTAAGAGGTCAGGCGCAGGGCCAATGGTTTAACGTGCCCACCCAAGCACAAAATAAAGGGACCAGAAGAATTAACGGTCAACGTGTATATCAACCCTAATGAGCAATGTGAAACTGGACATTCTATGTCAAGGTTGTTCACATGAAATCACATATGAAAACCAAGTTAGCAATTTAAACAATTCTAATCTATGGTAAAGGCTACTTTACTACTCATGATACCTAACAATGACATAAGCTATGCTTAATTACTCAAGATTACGGCGAAATATGTGAATCTGTTTCCAACTAGTGTTGTGCGTTTAATTTTTGAGCATATCGACATTTGTTATAGTAACATCTCACAAACAAACTGTATGTGATTATTGTAAATTTCAACGTATGTTTTAACTTTTAAAGTGTAGATATAAACAACTACTTTTTTGTATGCCGTGCTGTAGAATATTGAACGGATTACTGTTACAATAAATCAAAATGATAACATTATACAAGACAACTTTATAACGGGTTGGTCACAAGCGAACTTGTGACAACGGCTAGCAGCATCACAGCCGAAACGTCAAGCAGTTACTCAAACAATCACAAAAAATAATATAGCGTTTAGTCCCGACAACATTACAAATGATGTCTTATTTATTATTATACATATAAGACTATTGAAAAGTCTCTGTACCTATTAAAAACATAAGCTCAACTATCGATAGTGTAATTAAACTGTGTAACATCACTAAACATACCTGTGGCTAATCTCGGTATGTAGGTATTGAGGGCATCGCGAAGACACCTCCCCAAGGCTTTCTCCTCACGAGGGCAAACAAACCCTCCGACTGAGAACAAACAACATACATGAGTAATCCGTTTAAAATATCTCTGGACAAATAAATATCTCTGGACATTATTCACACAGCGCCATCTAGCCCTAAACTAAGCATTAGCTTATGCTATGGGTGCCAGACAATGGATAAACATTACTTATATACTTTTTTTTGTAAATACATACATATTATACAAAGTAATATACATACATAGTTTATTACGCAGACAACATTTAAGAATGTACCATTGAGCCCCGACAGCAGAAAACTGTGCAATTATTTTGGTTCACGTGACGTTCGTTGTTTCATAAGGTTACAAGGCGATGAGAAGCGCTTTTAGCTTCACCGTACCGTGGTGTGTCGAAAGCAGCCAATAGGATTTTGGGTTTAGACCCAATATAACCTCAGATTAAAGAATACCATATATGCTTGTAATAGTTTGAGCCACTCGAAACACACAAATGTCAAAACTTTGCACCATAGTCTAATTCTCTCCCAGTTTCTCTAAAACACACGACCGGTATCGCGATAATGGCGTCATCCCACTTGAAAGTTTAGACGCCGCGGGAGTACGTGTGCTGTCTTGTTCTATCACATGTGATTTATATTAAGGAGAAAAAGGATAGCAAAACTGTCAAATCATTCGCTGCATCTATTGATATGCGTTATTCTGAGGTCTTAACACGTGACCATCTTAGCATTGAAAAACATTTGGTTACTTATCCTTTAGGTAACTTGTAATAAAAGCAATACTTACAGTTAATAAAACTTTTGTCTAAGCCACCATATACAACACCAACGGTACACAAAAAACTAATTACTCTCATTATTGTTATTTCACTTTACTAACTAAAGCATCACCGTTTCTGTTTGTTATTTAAATATCATTAAGAACGTGTCAATAAGAAGAATCACTTATCTCATCATTGAAGATATTATGAAATAGTACTCAAAGTTAAGAAACCGATTTGTGATAGTGATAACGAAGATTGACACAATCGATTGAAATCTTGGTGATAATAATAGTCATTGTAACTTATAAGCGTAGTAATTATATCCTCTTTGAGCCGTGTTCCTAATTACTAAGGGTCGTGATCATTGTATGAAATGAAAAACACAACAACTCACTTAAAAATTTTTGTGAAGTGGTTTGCCATTGCCTTCTCTATTTCAAAAGACGAGCGAACACGATTCACGTTGTAAAAAATAATAATATGTAAAACAATAATTGAAACACAACACCCTGAAACAATTAGTTCCTAACTAGACTATTTATTTATAAAAACTTTATTGACCGCACTAGTAAGTAAGGTACAAAAGGCGGACTTAACGCTAAAAGCATTCTCCAGTCAACCTGTAATTATACTGTTTAACCTTCACACCAAATCGGTTGTCAATTATAAAATTTGTTAATAACGTAATTAATTGCTGTGTTACATAAATTATGCCTGATACGGCAAGGCTAAAAGAAGTGTGTCACTCACAGTCAAGAATTAAATAATGCTCGATGGCGCTAACATAGCGAAATTAAACAAAACGATGGTAATGCAATCGACTTGCACTTTTAATATTACGCGCTCATAGTCATTCGGCCCAGAAATTAGTACTTGTCATGCAACTTTCATCCATATTTTAATAGTTTATGGTTGGTAATTGCGTGGTAGGTACACTGCAGTGTTGTAACCTTAGCCGGTCGGTCACAGGCCTACGGTTGCGTTACATCACGATGAAACTAAGACCGAGAATGGAAATGTTGCTGCATTTTAGGTTTTTGTGAATTTTTTAGTGGGCTGATACATACAGGTTATTCCGATTTATTCAATTAGGGAAATTTAACCGCGTTAAAGTATTCCCCTGAAAACGAAATGTTTTATTAAATATAATTGCTCACTAATACTTAATGCGTATTTAATCTTAACTTAAGCTCTTTCGGCACAATAAAACTGCAGAAGAAATAAGTTTCAAAATATATTTTCAATAAAAACGGAATAAAGTACTTAACATTACATTTAATTAGTATCTAATTATAACAAGCCCATTAGCCTTATCAAATATTATTAAAAACATAATAATCTTCTTGAACATAAGTGAAATTCTGATTCCCTGTCATATAAAGTAGTCAGTATCTTAATACTTAATTTAAATTATGAATTTCTTCTGTTCACTTGTCTGCTTATAAATGCTTAAACCTAAGGGCTAGTTAATATTCAGATTTTTCGATTATATTTTATAGCTGCCATTAAGCATTCTATATGAAACAACAACTGCCGGTGTCAAAAATCTATGAATCTATAAAAGTTTAACAATGTTTCTACTTTAAACAGGAAAAACCTAAAACTATTCATATGATATTATTACATACAAATTGACATTATTATCCCATAGGTACGAAATAAATTAAAAGTTACTAAATTGTTTTTAGTAAATTTAGTTAATTATTTGAAAAATCTATTGTACATGTCTTGATGGAATGTCAGTACACCTAACTATAATAAATAAAATAAATTAATTTAAATAAAAAAAATCCATTTTCATCCGAGACAAGTTTTCGTTTGTTGAATGAACAGGTAGGCTAGCCAAGATGCCACTTAGACGAATTCGCCATAAGCGTTCGTCGCGACTTATATTGCCCTCCCGCACACGTACTATTTATGTGAGCGGGATTGAGATATAAGTCGCGACAAACGCTTATGGCGAATTCGTCAAGTAATCGATTGTTGAATGAACAGATTCAAAAATATAATTCAAATCGATTTAATTCGGGAAGACCATTTCCGAGGGGATGTGCTTGAGAAACTTGTTGGCCACGTCCTCTAAGACCATGGCGAGGGAAGTCTCCACTGCTGGCTGGATCTCCTTAATCAGCTCCTCTGAATGCATTTCAGCGATGTGGTCCGTCACCATTTCTGTTATAAATAAATGTATCTTAAATAAATATCTCCTTTGAGGTGAGGAGCTAAAGCACTTGTGGTACAGATATCAGAATAAACAATGGTATTACAGACTATACTTAAATAAATACATACATATATAAGACCACCAGGACAAACAGACATGTTTTTGCACACAAATGTTTGTTTTGTGCGGTGATCAAACCTGCGACCTCTTGGTCTAATAGTCAACTTTTTGACCATTACACTAAGCGAGTCGTAAAAACTAATCTAATTGCTAATGTGAACAAGTAAACACGTCTATTTACACGGAAGTTCTAAAATGTCAACTCTGTACGAGCTAACTCGAACATTTTACTTAATTTTGTATTTTTATGAGTCGTACCTATGTACGGCCGACCTGCTTTTGCCATTCAATTTAAAAATCAATCATTTAAAACCAGTGCAATGAACGCATTCGGCAGCTATACACGTCTCATTATAATCCCATCAGCGGTTGATAGGTCGTCTCTGTCTTACATCTCGGTTAATACTTTGTCATCCCTCATCTATGATATTTTAATACTATTTCTGTCTCCCTACCACTTTTTAATTGTATATTATATTTGCATGTTGAGATTACCTGTTATTATAAGTTTAGTTAGATATAAGTTTGGTAATAAGCGATAAATTGTCAAGTTATTTTTAACTAATGCTTATGTTGGTAATTAATCCAAATAAAATAAATAAATATACCGAACGGGACATACCCATCTTATCAGTAGTGGAGTGTGCATCGTAGAGGCTGGCCTGAAGGTCACCGGCGCAGCGGAGGCGAACCGTTGCATCGCGTATCACCATGCGCTTATGCACCCGGGCCCCGAGTGCAACCAACGCTGCAGTGCAGGTGGCTGTACAGAGTACATGAGACATACACAACAACAGCTTCGACAGAACTTTCATATGCCCGTTTTGATAGGGGCTTATTAATTAGCCCCTATCAAAAATAATTAGCTTCTACGAGTACTTTTTATTACTTCGAAATAGCCTTAGCATAGTAGATACAACAGCATGAAACGGACCTATAAAGAAGTCTGCATAAATCTTTACTAAGGGCACAATGGCACTTATAAGGCCAGATCAAGATCACAACAAACAGGAAATTCTTTCATATTCATGTCACCAAGTTTCTATATAACAGGCGGTTCCTATATGTACATATAATTGGATAATAATTCTATACAAATGACTTGCAGAAATTGGAGCACAGTGACTGGTCCTTTATTGTTGTTTGGTTCACATCGATTTCGATACACAAAATTTACAAGTAATACCGTGTATTGCATCAATAAAGTATTGCTAACGAGTTGTGTGGGAAATTAACTGTCATGGCATGTCTTTTGTTCCGTGTTACTACGTGGTTTGCTTGTAAAAACCGTGGTATGGGAACCAAATTAGATCATGTGGGTCACATATCAATGACATTTATATCACTTTTTCATTTAGCAACCTTGTCATCTATAAGGAGTAATATTTTCTTAGATCACTTTCATATGACAGTTATATAAATAATCCGAAAAATACCTTGTTAACAAAAAATACCGATCGACCGGATGGGATGGAGGCAGACCATTGGCAAGATCGATAGGAGTCACGATCTTCAGAATTGAGGTAACGATTAAGAAGAAAAGAATTTAACTTTAAAAACAACAAAAGGATTTGACTTATAGCCGCCTTGATTGGCCAAATAGACCTATGTGCAACGATAGGTTGCCTCCCTTTTAAACCCAATGTCATCCAGACTAGAGTTCAAATTCCATTACGCAGTCTACCAGTTACAAATCAAGTTCTTACTGAAGTTGGCGGAGAGTTTCCCCGTGGACTCGACTGGGAGCATCTGGAACTCGCCGAGAACCACGTAGTCGCCGGTCATCTCCAGCCGAGGAAGGCTGATGTTGGCTGTCACCTTCAAGTCTTCGGGAAACACGCTGGACACAAAGGGTTAACAAATTTTTGTTGACATTAGTTTAAATATCTTACGACAATTTTATTGTCTTTACATTATATACGCATATCATAAGTATCTACATACATTATTATATCAAGATTTTTAAATTCCAATTGTTTGCATTGTCTTTTAAGTAACTTCATCTTCTTTTGTTTCATTATCATTTCATATCAATGTGAGGACAACTTTTTAACAGTACTTAGTTACGATGTTTAGTAGTTTTATGATAAAGTTTATTTATCTTAAACGGCTTTTTACATCAATAGAATAACAGAAATTCATTCATCATTGCAAATAAAGATATTTTTCTACTTGATCATGATAATAAAAGAGGTCACCTGCTTAAATTGTTATAGTTATTACACTCAAATGTACTCACTCCAAATTATTGAACGTATAGTTGGTCAATCCTCTCAGCATAATATCGGAGAGCCAGGCATCATACTTGAACCCGCTCTTCGGCATGTTGTGTTGACGGAGCCTGATGCTTGGTATCTTGAGGGGCTCTAGAGGCTGCACCCCAAGGCCGGGCACTCCCTGGGCAAGGAGGTGCCGTGTCTGTTCTGCCATGCGTCGGATGCAGGAAGCGACGTCGGGCTCGCTGTAGTGGCATAGCGATGGCTTGGTGGTTTCTGGTCAATAGAAGTGGTTTGTGTCTATTATGATAGTAAAAACATATAAGAATAACAATACCCTCCTAGCCAAATTCAGCGACGACGGCCAATCTTACGATTAGCCAAGTGCGTAGGATATTATGTATTATAGTGCACAAGCGTGTGTGCAAGTACAGGTGCACTCTTTATTTCCTCTGAACATTTTCCAATGAAACTCTAAAATTACCTACTTTATTGCTCAAATTTTCTCTAGTAGAATATTATGCATTGGAACCAAAAACGAAGATATAAATTACATGTTCCAACCGTACGTAGAAAGATTTAAGGTGTTCTGAGTTTTATAATTATCTGACCACCGTGAAATAACTACATTCAACACCATAAATCATTATCAATTGCAGACACTACTACTATAATTGTATTACTACACTCACCAACTTGATCATCATCGTTTGTAGAACTATTTGTAGAAACCCTTCTCGCGAAAGCCTCACTCACACACAACCCAATGAAAATTATTTTAACCGGAGTCCACATTCTTGCTTCAGGTAAATCCAAATGAGATCTAAGATGTCAAATAATAAGATATGCCTTTATAAAAGGTCTAGTATCTACCATATGTGGACCATATGAAGTTATCCTTGCTAGTAGGCCGTAGGATAAGGATATAAACTATTTTAAATGCAACCATTACGGAATTCTTTCGAGCGACTTTACACCTCTTCTCTGTTGCATACGGAAAATGTTTTTCTTCATTAGTGAGAATCATGGTCGGCATAAGATAAAAATAGATCTTCTTTCTAAAGGCTGTTTTGGTGAACGTTTTTTCGAAAAAATTGGTATCAAAGTAACAAGAAACATGACTTCTTAGATCTCATGATCAGCTTCTTACATCCCGCGGCTGGACGGAGGCTTCTTTCTCGCATCTCACATTGCCACAAAGCATTAAAATAAATAGACCATAATTTGGATTGAAGAAGGGAACTCGTTAAATGAATAATACATTTTAATTGAAGAAGGCATTTTATAATTGATTTTGTACTTTTATATTTATTACAAAAGAAAAATACAGACAAATACAGGTACTTCAAAGATCTTTGGTGTCAACAAGGACAAAAAATGTAAGGAAAAGACAGAATTCACTTTACTTTAATAAGGTTCAAAAGTAGAATTAATTTTGTTAGGTACCTAATGCTTATTTTACATAACATTATTATCACATTAAAATTTTGACGAGTATAGCATTATTTTTAAATGAAAATAACAATATCATAGAAAAAAAATAACATAAGTGTACAAATATTATCTTAAACCATAAAAATAAAACACATTGAACGTTACTAACAAAAATTTCACTCGTATAAATCCCTTGAAGAGTACATTACTAATTTCTTATACCTTACAACTAAAATAAAGTTATAATTACATTGAGTAATGAGTATTCTTATTTTTATCTACATATTGAAAAGTCATCAATCAACTTAAATTAAGATTGTACATACTGGTTCAAACGAGTAGTAGTAACATGTATTGTAACGCACAATTCAGAATCTTGTTGATTACAAAAACGTTTTTTCTCGTCTTTATATGTGTAGCTGTTCCTCCTGTTACAAAGCTTAATTCCTTAGCTTCAAAATAATCGTTGTAACAGGTTTTGTCGTTTCAATCTATATGTACATACGGGTTGGTATCCCACAAGGCGGTATTTAAGTCCTATACTTAATATTAGCTCTTCAGTCGATCAACACCTCATTTAATGGTATCGCACCCAGCACTTTGTTGACAAACGCTTTGATGATGGCAGCACTGCTCTCTTCAATCATAGGGTTCAGGATATCGAGGACCGTTCTTGGACTAGCGTTGAAGAAGGATGCAGCGGAGACAGCTGTAATAAGGTAAAAATATTTTTTATTTTTATTGTGGGTACTGACAAAATCTGACAAACATTAAACCAGGTAGAATCCACATCTAATTTAACTTTAAGGTATAATTCATGTCCAGCTGTGGACTAGTAGAGGCTACGGAGATGGTGATGACGAATCGTGATCTCTGAATGAGAACGAGTTTTGCAAGGTTTGAGTATTCTAATGTGTGGTTTTGATTGATTGAAAGTGCTGACGCAAAACATGAAAAACTAGGTAACATTGGTCAACCCGTACCCAACCTTATATTCATGTCCGTAACCATTACTAAACTAACAAACATCATCATCATCCTAGCGACTCTCCCGGTCGCATCCTTGGCCATTGCCTCGGAGACCTGGGTAGACTACGACTATGATCCTGATTTAACCAGCCTGGTTATTACGTTTGTCAGTAATGCCCCTACTTCATTCCACGAGAGTAATTGTTAAAAGTAAATGGGAAGAGTGGATTAAACAGTCTTCACACACAGGTGAGATAAGTGGAACGGGAGGGAATTAAAATTGTACACTTGTTCCAACTGGTGGGAAGAGTGGAAAAAATCCACTCTGCCCATCAAGGTGGGATGGCTAGGTGGGACAGGTGGAATAACCGTTGTTGTAACAGTAACTGGCTTCATTAAGTAGCAGCCAGTTTGAACCGACTATTAACCTCAGTTAGCAAATCTGATCATGCATCCGTGTTGGAAAGTTCATTCACCACAACGTGCAACTCTTGCGGTAACTGTTACGGTCGTGGTCCAAATAAGATCTGAGAGCGGAACAATTACACCAGAGTTTTGTAAGACCCGGCTATTTCAGAGCAGCTAGCATTCTATCAATGAATGTTATAACGAAGTTAAAAGTAACCACTTGATTTAGAATGACAAATGTCTGTTCAGATATGCCTGTGGCGCTGTTCTTAGTCAACCAACTATTTCAGGTCTGATTGTTTACTGATTATAAGATATTCAATAAAAGTGCAATTTTTAAAATTCAAATCACAAGTGTTGAGCCTCCTGATCTTAGTTTGGAAGTGCATAAGGTTATTAAAGTAGGCAACGCATCTGTGCCACTTAAATGGCCCTCTTTCTCGATTGCCTTCCTCTTACATCAAAAAGAGTTAATATGAAAGCAGTGAATGGAATAGTATGAATATTTTTTCCGCAAATAAAAATGAAAATACCTATTACAGTACTACAAATATAAATAGCTGATATCCATAGCCAAAATTCTGGAAAGCGTAACGGACATACAGACAGACAGATAGACAGACAGACAGACAGACAGACAGACAGACAAACAGACAGACAGACAGATAGACAGACAGACAGCCCGAGTTACTTTCGCGTGCTTCGGAAGGCACGTTAAGCCGTAGGTCCTGCGCCTGATCTCTCTACGGTCGTGTCAGATTGCTGTCACACCGAATTATGAAAGTTAGGGAATAGGGACTGCTGGCTGATCGTCACATCGGCCGCAATAGCCGAATACGGCCGGAGGGTATTATTATTATTTGTAGGGATGCCTAAAAATATTTCTTACCAGCCACAGGCCGTTCGGTATCGTCAACGGAGATCTGGCCGTGGGCAATCCTGACGCGGGAGATCACCTTCTCAGCTTGGAGGTACTCCACGCCATCTTTCACCACGGGCTTGCCAACTCCCTTCGCCACCACAGTTATTCCAGCTGGAGAATTTAGAAATAAAACATCATAGACAATAAATTAAAGATGACTAAAGTCGAGATTTGACCTTAGCTGTTATTTTGGATAACAAAAACAATGTCATATAGTCAGAATAATAAGTTCCAGACCAGATCAAAAGAAGTAGAAACAGCTTCCTACTTAAAGCAGATTCTATTTTTCTTTAAAAAAAAGTGTATGTTTTCGTAATATCCGAACCTACTCTCGTAATTTATTAACCTTCACTGAATTCACATGAGCCCATGACAAGTTTGTCGAATTAATTAAAAGGAAGTGTACAAATCATGGTGAAACATAGAACGAAACCACTTTTTCTACATGGTTTTCAAGTTAATTAGTCTTTTCGAAATATGTCGTTGATTTCAAAAATGTCCACCTCTAACCGTCGTAGATAACAAATTATGTTGTAACATTGGCCGATAGCGTTAACAGATATAAATTAGTATTATTAATCACATAGCTAACATTTTTATACTTGCAGTAAAGGTGTCGTAATATGACACAAATACACATTTAGCACAGCACAAACACAATAGGGGTGTGATGACTCCATCAAAGCGGAGACGTTCGAGCGGAGCGGAAATGTGCCGTAAGTACCCAATCAATAGGATTTCAATGCTGAGATTGGCTACATCTCCGCTTCAGTGGAGTCTCACTCTTATTGTACAACATAATATGAATACTAGTGGTATGTACATGTTTTCCCGTCACTGCAGATTTTACTGCGTTTTAAAGTCCTTACTGCGTTCACTAACCCGCTTGCCCAGCCTGGTGGGCTAGCCAAGATGCCACTTTCAAGAGCGCGGGCTATCATACAAATACTTCGTGCGGGATAAAAATATAATTCGCGAAAATAGCGACAGTTCGCGCTCGCGGAATAGCATCTTGGCTAGCCCACCTGGTGACAAAGAGCACAAGCCACATTCTAGGGGAGGATTAGTCCATCAGGCGGAATGCATGGGGTGCATGCTTTGACAGGCCCGTTGTTCTGTTGATCAGAGACCCTGGTTACAACAAACTGGCAAGGGTCGCAAGTTAAAATCCCAATAGCAGCGAATGTTTCTGTGTTGAACATCGACATTTGTACTCGAGTCATGGAGATGGATGTTTATTAAAGCATTTATTTATGTCAATCCCTTCCCTAGCATCAACAGTACAGGCTTCAAGCTTCGTTTGGGGCTAGGCAAATGGTATGTTAGTCAGTTAGTTAGTGTTAGCCAATGGGAAAATAGATGGCAACCGTGAGGAAATACAAGGTGCACTGCAATAGGCTGATGATGATGACTTATATTTTCCAAGGTGGAATTCACACACACGGCCACATCAAGCAAACTCAAAGTAGTCTTTTTGGCCAATATCATATCATTATTGGTAATTTCCTTTTCCTGAACAACATCCGACGAATATCCTTGAAGATTTGACAACTATAAATTGATGTCACGCAGTCTTTGATTTTAATTTCGCAATGGATTAGGAAATGCATTGACATCTGTTAAATAACACATGCATGTAGCCGAACAGGTTGTTACGTTAGCAATTTTAACTAGTATCGGTAATCGATCCAGTAAAAACATTTCTGTGCTCATTTTCGTTATATGGATGGATCTATTAATTGGTTTGTTTTCATTTTCATTCTGTGTATACGTACGTTTAATTTATTGTATCCGTGATTGTAGTTTTGTATAGTATCTACCGAATAAACTGTTATCATGAATAATCATTGTCAGAGTAACAAAAGTAAAGGATCTTTTGCAGTATCTTAAAATAATGAAAATACAATAATCTGTTTACATATAACTGGCATGTATTTGTCATAAGTAAATAATTTATTTCTACGATATATCAAAAAAAAGCAAACCGATGAGTTGCTACATATTGTGTTTATTTGAATCATATAATACCTATACCTACCTACCTATAGATACGTGCAGTCCTGATTTAGATTTTTATATTTAGGTACATGTTATTAGGAAAGCAAAAGCAGGAGGACGTGCTTATACCGATGTTCGACAGTAAATCCCTGTTTTTTTCGGGTGGCGACTAGTAGTTTGAAACACTGACATCATTGTTTAAAACAATCTGTATATAATACAGATTATTAACTATATTAATTAAGCTACACTGTCAGACGCTACATTTCGAAACTGGATTTAGAGATCGGAGAATATTATTCTGTATTTTCAAATTTGCAATATCACTTTGGCGTATCGGTAATTATAGTTGGAACGATTAAAAATATGACGTACAAAATAATTTCTATGGTAATTATATTGCAAAATAAACTATTTTTACTTTTATTAATAAGCTGCCAGTCCTCCAGGACATGTGTATGATTGATTTGATTTGGTTGGGTTTAAAGGCCAAGGGTACTTCGGTTAAAATTAATTTTCCACTATGCCATCAAGGGAACAGCCAAGGGTGCACAAGATAAAAGGGAGATGGAGTACTTACTAAAGTTTCCTCTAAGGCGACCCTTGCCGCTGATGTCCAGGGTCAGCAGCCGCGACCCTCGCACGTCATAGTCCACCACCACGGCGATCTTCGGCAGGACGATCTTCAGCTCAGCCACGTATTTGTTGTTTAAGTTCAACCTGGAAAGTACGATAAATATTCTCCTTAGAATAGAATAGAAGAGAATGAACGTATACTTGGATAAAAACAAAAATGAAAATTACAGTAAAAAATTGGGAAAAATCTCAAGGAAATACATGAAGAACCATTCCAGAATGACCACAATATGTTTTTTTTGCTTGACATAGAATTGTTTAATGATAAATTGCTTTTATTGCAAGATGTATGAATGTTTAACTGTGCTGTTTAGTTGTTAATCAGATACCGTCATAAAAAAGTGGTTTTCACATACTGGCGTCAGACAGACAGACAGACAGACAAGACGAATCTACAAGGGTTCCGTTTTTTGCTATTTAGCTACGGAAACCTAAATAGCACCACATACAATTGAAGCTTAACGTCCTTTACTTACTGTCAAAAACGTATGACAGTTTAACACCCTGGCCACAGCCCACAGCGGTGCGACTTGCGATGCGTCTTGCGCCAGCGAAAGTGGCGAGCAAAAAAATCAAATAAAGGAAATTGTATGAAGCATGCCACAGCTACGGCGGCGAGATGCGCGGTGCGAACGCGCGGCGGCCATACCCACGACTAGGGCGGCCGTCGCCGGCCTCGCCGCGCCGCTCGCCGCGCCGCTCGCCGCGCCGCTCGCCGCGCCGCTCGCCGCTGTAGCTGTGGCTAGACCCTTGGGTTAACAAGTCCTGTCAAACTGACGATACTCACTTCAACTTCTCAATTTTAAAGTTGGAACCGCCGTACGCCTTTCCGTTTCTTACGGTAGCCTTTATCCTCAGGTTTGGCGCCGTCCGATCCAGTTTGAGGGTGGGCACCGAGAACGGTTCTAAGGGAGGGATGTTGACTTCAGGTATACCGGTTTTCAGTTGGGGTCGCATGGCTTCTATTGCGGTGAGCACGCACTTCTCGATCTGGGGATCGCTTCGCTTGCATGTTGGGAAGTAGTCAGCTGAAATAAGAACAAAATTAAGGGTAAAAAAACTATGTAACTAAAGACATGAATTCTCGTATTGAGACATCTCTGAATGGCGTATTTGTCAGATGGATGTCAGGACAGGTGTCTCTTGTTACTAATAGTGTGTGTAGTTGCAATGTATTTAATATGTACATTGCAGATGTAAAAAATAATAATTGTTTAAACGGATTAGATTAAAACATAATTAAGTTTTGACGTGGAAATTACTGAATAAATTATTTTATTTCATATTTACTTGATAAGAATTGACCTAGCTTTAGTTGCTTGTCAGAAAAAGAGTGTTATCTATACTAATATTATAAAGCGGAAAGGTTTGATTTTTTGTTTGTTTGTATGAATTGAATAGGCTCGGAAACTACTAGGCAGATTTGAAAAATTCTTTCACTGTTGGAAAGCTACATTCACCCAGAGTAACATAGGCTATATTTTATCCCGGTACGGGAAGTAGTTCCCCCGGGACGCGGACATATTTTGCTTTACCTGCATCAATGAAATTCATCGCAGTGTTTTTCCTTTAGTCACTACGAAAGTCACTACTAAAGAAAGCGACCGCCCGCCACTAAGCCCCGTGGGTATCGGTTTCCGCACACATAGTGTTATATTATACTTTAGATCCTTCCTAGACAAGTGCACTATCAGTATCCATCACAAACATTCTTGTGTAAGATATAAAATAATATTACCTTTAATGACAAAAAAATGGCGATTTTAGTAAGAAGTACCTACATACTTAGATCATGTAATATATTATACAACACGTAATCAAAGTGTGTCAGTGATCGGAAATCCCTTCTATGCCTTTATTGGTCCTTAAGGGCGGAAACGCCTTGTCCCAGATGCATTAACTTCAAGTTAATGCATCGACTACTCTCGCATATGCACTTTACCGCTCACTTCTGTAACACTAGTTGTCCACCAAACTAGTCACATTACTTAAAAGTTTAAGTTAAAGATCAAAATCTACACTGCGTCCTCCATGACTTCACACAAAAATTTATCAGTTTTCCGTCTCGCTGTCAGGCCGTCAAGCCGTTGTCGACGGTGGTGGCCGATCTTACATCTATATCTATACTTATAATAAATCTGTAGGGAGGTCAATTCTGTACATTAAATATATTTTCAAAATAACTATCAGGGGGTGATAAGTGATCGATACTGATGCCAAAAATGTAATCAGTAAAATTTTTGTCTGTCTGTCTGTCTGTCTGTCTGTCTGTCTGTCTGTCTGTCTGTATGTTCCTTATAGAAACAAAAACTACTGGACGGATTTTGACGAAACTTGGTACAATTATTCTTTATACTTCTGGGCATATTATAGGATACTTTTCATCACGCTACAATAAATTGGAGCAGAGTAGTAAAGGGAAATATTGGAAAAACGGGAGAATTTACTCCATTTTTTAAGCTTCTGTCGCATGTGCAGCTTTAATGGTTAAAGTTACATAAAAATCATGTATGACGGAAATATTGCTCACTAAATTGCCTAAAAAATATCCCTTGACAGTATATGTCTATCTTTCATGGTTGACTCACAATAACACGTGTAACTCCTGATCCAGATTGGTTTGAACGCGCTAATCTTAGTAACTGGTTCGAATTGACAAAATCGTTTGTATTGGAAAGTCCACTTACTATTTGTCGAGGAAGACTTTAAGCTATCTATAGTAACACTGTGTACGGAAACGAAACCCATGCGGACGGAGTCGCTGGCGGCCGCTAGTTAGTAATATTATAGTGCACAAGTGCGTGAGCAACCACAGCTGCACTCCCTAATCCCTCACTCTCATAGTTCGGTGGGACATCAATCTGATCAACAAAGCACGTTGGAGCTAGAGCCTTTACCATATAGTGTCCGTGTAATACGAACATTTAAACCTTATGCAAATCTTTGCTAATATTATATAGTTAAAGAGTTTGTTTGCTTGTATGTTTGTTAAGTATAACACTTTGCGTGCGGGAACCGATATCCACGCGGACGGAGTCGCGGGTGGCGGACATTAGGCGTTTACCTTATACCAAAATTCTACCTTTTACCAAAATCCACGAGGACGAAGTGCGGACGGCCGCTAGTTTTCTAAAAAAAAGCCCTATTTTCTTTAGTTTTAATTTCGCAGCAAGAAGTTTAGTCATGTCACTTAAACCAAAAAAACAAACGAAGGCATAAAAATACGATTGCTTGGGTTAGCAACAACTAACACTGTTAACATTAGGCACCGCCACAATCAGTAATTGATTTAAAACAATTTACCAGACGCAAAATTAATAAATAACAATTGTTACTGACACGGATCTGATATATGTAGATAAAAGGTCAAACTGCAACGTGCCAAAGTATTCACAACTTACTAGATATGTTTTCTAACAATTTTGAACCTTAAAATGTGGACAAAAAGTTTAAATTAATTAAGTGATCGGCATAATTTTTGAGATTAATGGGTCATTGACTTTATTATGAAATCTACATTAAAAATAATACGGCATCAATTCCAAGATCGATGTCACACACTTTACAACTGCTGTTATGTACCTAATGGTAATAGGCCTATAATTACTGTAGAGAAAAAAGAAGTAGTATACGCCAAACTTGGGCTGCATAAAGTTCGACAAAGCACCATTATTCGGGAACTTTCCATCTGAAACTGTTTAATCAGGACTGCTAGGACTAGGCCTCATCAAAATGTTGTTAACGATAAAAATGACGCTGCTGCCCATCACCCCAAAATATCCCTTAGTTACTTCATCTACACACATTACTCGATATTTCTAGGCCAGCCATAGGCCAACACATAAAATGACACGACTTCAGAATAGATAAATAACAACTTCCATGAAACAATGGCCGACCTTTTGACTGATTAGTGGCAATCCATTCAACAATAGTATCTAGTGTACCTCTCAATAGTATGATAGGAAGTAGCTGGTCATCTATAATAGGCTAGTTGCCACTATTTTTATTATTTGATAGAACGGTTCATTACGATTATATTACAACATAAAAAAAATATGAAATTTTTTTTAAGCACCTATCCAACTGTATTTTGAATTTTAAATTATTAATTTCACTATACTACCGTAAACGCCGTCCGCCATGATGGTCTGTGCCGTGGCGTCACTGTTCTTGTCAACAATACGCGTGACATAACCAAAAAGTGTTTATCGGAATTAAAACCATGTCTTCTTAGAGATTACATGATACATTTATGAATTACCACTATTGTATCGTGCGTGAATGTAAGAATACATCAATAACAAGTTGTGGATTAAAGTACCCAGTGATGAGAATTTGCGAATCAGAATTTGAAGCAAAACATTTTGCAACCATCAAAGTATCTATTTTGGGCAGGTTTGTTTTCAATAAATGTGAAGTGTATAATATTTTAATAATGAAATAAACAACAATCAACGCGTTTAAATAGAAGACCACGAATAACCAGTCGAAACTGTAGTTTGAATTTGTGTTGTTTACAATATTGGTGACGCAGAATCATGGCGGACGGTGTTTTTAATCAAGAGAAAAAAAAGTAAAAATGTATCGGGTTTAAGTTGAATTTTTGCAGCAATCCCATATTTATATTTAATGAAGTTTACATATTTTGGACCCTTGTACGGAATAATATTCGAATTAAAAGTGATTTTATAAATGGTGACATGAGGCAACTAGCCTATTTAATGCTACATCAAATGAATTCAACACATTCAGTGCTGCAAGCATTGATCAAAAGTACTAGAACCATTGTTGATAAATTCTCGTTTTAATGCCTCCACTAAATAAATAAAAAAGTTGGTCAAGTTAACAAATTTTGTCAACGTTACCGCAGCCTAGTGAATTCATAATCTACATATATTATAAAATCAGTAGTTTCTGAGTTTAGCGCGTTTAAACAAAGTTAAGCTCGAAATCCACGCGGAGGGAGTCGCGGGCGGCCGCTAGTCAGGAATAAACTAAGAAGGGCCTTGTACCGAACACGATCGACCGCAAATATTTTCGTTTGAATTTCGAAAGGAACCAACCTTGTGCTGAACGGTCTAAATAAGGAAACTATTTTCAGATCAATTTTGGAGCGCAATTATCTATGTAAACTAGTGATTTTTGCACGATAACTATATAAACAAGCTTGTAACCTCGAATTAGTCTGTTTTCACTGGAATTCTGATTTTATAATATACCGTCACAATCAGAAATTAAACAATTAACAGGCGCGAAATTAATTAAAAACAATTTTTATTGACACGGATCTGATCGAGATAAAAGGTCAGACCGCAACGATTCAAAAGTATCCTAATGAACATATTTAATATCAATTTTAAACCTTAAGTAATTGTTATAAGATTCAAATTGAATAAAACATGCGCTTAGTTCGAATAATTATTGTGATTGATCGGTCGTTGACTTTAATTATATAATATAAAGTTTAACAAACTTATAGTGTCGAGTCTGTATTCACTGAAATTCAGACTGGTGACCCTCCTCTGAGGGATACTTAATCAAAAAATTCTGTTTTATATGACCTGTCACAATGTGACTCCCTTGACACCCCCTAGTTGTCTAGTTCACAAATATAAGTCAAGTACCCAGGGATGATATTCTTGAGTGGAAAGCGAATTGCTATCCAACAATTTCATCCGCAGGAGCACTTCTTAAAATGCGCGTTAGTCATCCACTACATAATCTCTCACGCTTTTAACAATTCCAATTATGGTAATAGTTCATTATAAAGCGTAGGTATTCCATTGTCAAAAACATCCAAAAGTACAATTTTACCGGCTTCACTGCCTGTCGTAAGCTTCACCAAAGATTATATCACAACTAAAAACTTACGCGTAACTTTTCCTAAAGCGCCGGCGGCACACAGCGCGACCACGATTACAACTTTCGCACTCATTGTTTACTTGACCACAGAAATGCAACACCAGTCAAAACAAACTGTGGTACCGAGAGGCAGAGGTGGAGTGGTCGCCGGCGGAGGGATCGCCGATATTTGTACGACACCGGGGGAATGGTGCAGCGAGACAACGAGTCGAGACATTATGCAAGCCGAGCGCAGGATGTTGAGGCGGATTTTGGACATCTCCGTTTGTTGGACATGTTAATTTCATGGCTTGCATGTCATTAAGTACCAAATGTTAACAGTGTTTGGACGCTTAAAATGTTCACCAATATCCTGAATATTTATTTGAAACCTTATTTGTCTCATAATAGTCATAATCATAACTTATTAATAAAAGCATCGCATAACGCGGTGGCGCCAATCGTCATTATGCAAGTCAAGAGCAGGATACTAAGATTTTTGGACAAATGTTTTCCTTATGACACATTTTCATTGACCAGATAAAATTAAAGTTGACATGACAAAGTTGCCAATGAACTTCTAGACTTAGGAATCCTGTTTATGAATTCTGAATTGTATTCGACACATAATTAGCCTTATACACTATTATCAGTTGAAATAAGTGACAAAGGTTCTAGTATTCGAAGAGGGGTGGACATCGAACGGAAATTGAACATTGCAACAGATGGAAAGGGACGTCAACCATGATGCAATTCAAGCACAGGATGCTGAAGCGAATTTTGGACAAGCGTTTTCCTCCTTGCGATGACAGTTTGATGTCATGTCTTCGTCTCCGTCTCATCAGAGTTTAATTTACAGCTTAATGCTTACATGGTTCCCAATATTTTGCCAATGATGTAACATGTCTTTCGTGATCGAACATACATAATATTAATCTTCAAAAAAGAACGATAACATGAAGTCACTCTTTTCTCAATTGTCTTATTGTATTAATTATATAAGTAAGCAAAAGCGTAGCGTTCACAAATGTAGGTGTTTCATATAGGGATACATTTGGTAAGGCGCATAGGATAGTTACCACACTTACAAATGCATGATATTCATAAGTCGAAGAGACTCACAAAACTATGTACTTGCATTTGTTACCTTCATTTTTACCCAAGAATTTCAAAATGGTAACTGAATGTAATGGTTTCAAATGCCAATACACTTGGTGCAAGTCGAGCACCGGAACGGTTCGTAGCACGCCCCTATGATGTCAATAGATGGGTTTTGATGACTTAATGAATGAGGAAGTTGACTACATAACAAGATTATTCAACAGGCTTTAATCCCCTATAGAGGAGTGAGGAACAAAAATGTAATATGTGAGGAATAATCATGATGAAATACATGCACATTCAGTGATTTCTAACTTTAGTTCAGTTAGATCTGAACGTGTAACCATGATCCAATTAGTCTGGTTCCCCTCTATGGGTTATGAGGTTAGGAAGAAGAAGAAGATCAGGATAAAATACTCATACATTTTCATTGAGGATAAATCTAAAAAGAAACAAGAAATTAAGAGTTATATTGTACCAGAGTTATTTTTTTAAGAAAAATATAGGGGAAATGTTCCATTCAGTTTTTTTTGGTACATACTCTAAACTTTAGACTAGGAAACTAGGAAATACTTTAGAGTCTAAAATATTTCCTATCGCACAATTTGAATAAGTGTTCGTTCATGTATTAACGCATATACGCATTGTTATGTAGTTACTCATAAGAACAAAAAAGAGCTAGTTGCATTTTCACGACTCCAACTGGTCACGTTGGTGACGTTGTCAAGTGAATAGTAGCAACATTCAGTACTGGCCCTTCTTTGATTCCCATAGCCATTGTCAATTCGCTGGTCGTTGAATAATTGTTTCAGCAACTAACGTTTACTGCCTCCATAATTCTATTGTCTTAAAACTGATACATTCATATGTCATTTATGCCGTCACAAGTCAAAGAAACACGAAATTAGTTACATTATTTAGTTACATTCAAGGCTCAATTCAACGATATACTACTGATGAAGTGGTAAAATGTATAGTCTTCATAATTTTGCAAACAAGGTATATAACATACGTATACTCACACTAATGAGTTTGACGAAAACTAACTATTTATTCTGTACCCCTATCAAAGAACTACGAAGGTCTTATTATAGTCGCATTTATATCGAGCAATTATCAAGTCTTATTTTATTGGAATTCATATCACCATTTGAACACGTTACTCAGACAATAACCTATTAAGTATGTTTTACATTCAAAACAAATAGATTTTGACCTTGGAAATTAAATCATGAATGTACGTGAAAAGAATAATAATTTATTTAACGACGTTTGTACTATGAATTTACGATATGAGCTTATACCACACCACATAGATTCCTACCTTTTTTTAACCGACTTTAAAAAAAGAGGAGGAGGTCCTCAATTCGTCTGTATTTTTCGTGTGATAGGGAGGAGAGCGATCAAGAGTATCACCTGACGGTAAGTGATCATCGCTGACAGTGAGATACTTCCCCAGACGAGCGGCTCATTCCAGTGGAAGTCCCACAAAGCTCTACCTCTCCTAAATCAACCTGACCATCTCACCACATGCTCTAAAAATCTGAAAGAAATGGAACCGGATCCAGTAATGATAATAACACATTATACGACCGTATGTTTAAATGAGATAAACGTAAATCAGTATTGAGAAACTCGGACGTTATCGTTTTGTTAAACAATCAGCACATGAAGATCTAGATTTTTTTTCATAAAGCTGCTGCACAGACAGCAGAAAAGTGTTACGTCAGATGTTACTATAAGGATGGTAAAATTACATTTACGTTCTGCATTTACGGTAAAAGGGTTTCAAACTTCCAAAAAACAAATATGTAATATCAATAAAATTGATGTCATACCAGCTGTAGTCGTAAGTTGAAGGAAAACATTGTGAGGAAACCTGACACTACCAGAAAGTGTGTGAAATGGAGAAGGCAATGGCAAACCACTCCATTAAAATTGCCATTTCATTCAATGATCATGACCCTCAGTAATGAGAAACGCGACTCAAGGACGGCACAAATTACATATATCTAGGACCTAAGAGAGTCCATAAAGTAGTTAATATTGAGCCATTGCGATGCCAGTTTCAGCTTATGGTGAGTTACTATAGTCTAAACAGAAAAAAAAGTCCGCCATATACATATATTTGTAGTTGACGGTCAGAGGCCCTGGCTACAAAACTAAGCGTCGCGAGTTCGAATCCCGCTAGGGGCAATTGTGTGATGAACATCGGAATTCGTACTCGAGTCGTGGATGTTTATACGAGTACGTAGCTAAGTATGTCTATCAGTTCCCTACCATCCATAGCACAAGCTTCGAGCTTAGTTTGGGGCTAAGCAATTTGCGTGAAGTCCAAAGAACTAATAATTTAAAAAATAATTAATTAATTTAAAAATGATGTATTTCAAGTAACATCAATTATAGCTCCTAACTTAATAACTAACCAAATAAATCCTGTCGCTCTTGACCATATTTCTAAGAAGCTGTAACATTTAGCAAAGTATAATTTAATTTTCGCCGTTGACCTTTTAGCTATTGGTAATACTCGTAGTATTTATCAATAGCAGAAAACCTTCTACTAGACATTTAATTTAAAGTTTCAATTTCACGGTAAAATAGATATCTAGTAAACAACGTCTGCAAAATAACATTGGTAGCTATAATTTTATTGCTCTTCAATTTATTGATGTATCGATTGAAATTGTACGTTAAATTCAGATTTTACATTTTACATAGCCGAGCGGAGACGTGTCATAAGCAGCCAATAGGATTTTGGCCTTAACACTTGACACCATCTCAGAATTAACATCCTATTGGGTACTTAAGGAATATCTCTGCTCTGCTTCACACATCTCCGCTTTGATGGAATCTCTTCCTTATGCCCGTCGCTTTAGGCATTGATGACACAAGAGATCGCTACAGTTAGTCCCTTCTAAGATGGCTATGATTAAAAGACACAGTCACGTTACATCTTTTCCTAAACTGGTGCCACTTTAATGCTGTTTCTAATTTCCTAATTTTGATTTTATCTCTTCTCGATACCATACTTTTTCTTCTATGCTGCTTCCAATATTATTTTGTTTATCATCATCATCATCATCATCTTAGCGCTTCTTTCTCAGTTGCATCCTCGGCTATTGCCTCTGAGCCCAGGGTACTACAAATAAGATCCAGTCTTGCATGCATCCATGCCTGCATCCATTTAACAGCCTGGTCAATGCATGCACTTACAATGGGGCGACTGCAATCTGACCTACAGTAACTTACCAGGGAAACCAGACAATTAGGCACACAGTCGGAACCAACGACTAAACGTGCCTTCCCAAGCCCGAAATCATCATTCTTATCAGAAAAGGTGATTCACACTGTGAAAACCTACACAAACTGGTGGTGTTCCCCGCTAGATTCGAACACACAACCTCCGAGGTTTTTGAGCCCAGCGCTATAGGCACCGTGCTTAGCGATGACTCTGCCATCTCGTGACTCATATTCAAAACTTTTACTCTCAATGTCGGTAATTCTACTGTCAGACCACGCAAAAACACGGTGCCTTATTCTACCATCTAGTGACTCATATTCGAAACTTTTACGTTCAATGTCAAATTCTACTGACAAACCACATAAAAAAAATCTGGATTATAACGACCCTCTATAGTTTCTGCACGGTGCCTATAACCAATCAGATACTGGTTGTACGCATTGCTGCGGTCTGGCGTGGCTTGTCTCGTAACGTGATCAGGCTGCGTTTCCGTGACAAGTTGCATAAAGTACTGACAAGTGCACGCCTGATCACGCAGGGCTCCGTAGGCCATTGAAATATGTCATCAAAACTAGCCAGTGAGTTTTGATTCAGGGGCTTTGAAATAAGCCCCTAAAGTGAAATGCAACTGGCTGGGATGCAACTGGGACAGAAGCGAGATGATGATGCTGATAAATAAAAAAATATTAAAAGCAACATAGAAGAAAACGAGAAGAAAAAAATAAAATGAGGACATTAGTAACAGCACAAAAGTGGCACCAGCTTCGGAAAAGATGTAACGTGGCGGTTTGTCTTTTAATCATCATAAATAAACCATCTTAAGAAAGGACTTACTGTAGCAATCTCTTGTGTCATAGGGGTATTTGAATGATATTAATGGATTAGCTTAAAACTTTCGGAACAGCCTAGGTAGTTGACTAACGATGGGCGTCAATGTCTCATATATGTACATAGTTGATCTTTTTGAACAGACGATGTTGCATGCTTTCTAGGTAACATAAATTGATAGATCAACTCTTCGACCCATATGTCGACAACTATAGACACATAATTATTACTGATATGCTCTTTCGTTTATCAAATATTATCTCTCATAATTGATAGTCTACAATTATCCTTTCTGCACATAGACATGCTCCGTGGGCTAATGGTTAATTCGTTTAGTTTACCTTCACCGCAAAACCGAGTTTCGCGCATTTAAACTCCGCTTCGGGTAGGTAAATGGTATAAATAATTGAATTTATCCGAAGCGGCAAAACGTAACTAAAACTTAAAAGTGCATTTAGCTTATATTGGAGCAAGGCAGTTATGATGTCAGTGCATGGAATTTCTATATTCTTTCTTATGGAACCCTACAATCTGGTGTAGTACATTTGCGCAAGCTGCAGTTAGTTATCTCACAGTAAAACTAATTGAGAAGAAATTGTGACATAAGCTAGGTCGTGCTCTGACCGAACCGGGCCAGAACTAATGAGTGTGACCACTACAGTTCAAACGCGAGCAGGGAAATTTGCTTTGGTCAATTGAATAGGCACTTTTTTGCCGTCTTCTTAACAGAAAAAAGATTCTACTAACCACCTAGGTGATGCCTTCCGAAGCACGGATGTACTATCTAGATTCCACGCACGATAAGCCGTTGGTCCTGCGCCTGATCTCTCTGCAGTCGTGTCAGATTGCTGTCCCACCGAATCATGAGCGGGAATCTAGGGAGTGCACCTGTGCTTGCGCACTCACTTGTGCACTATAATATATCCTGCGTACCTGGCTGAACGTAAGGTCGGCCGCCATGGCCGAATACGGCTGGAGGATTATTATTATTACGTCTGAATTACGAAAGAAGAAACTACACTAATTGAGTACCTTGAAGGATGCTTACATCTCCATCGAACAGACACGACCGCAGTCATAATTTTTAAAAGGCGTCACTGATACAAATTAATATGTCATAGTTTAGCAGCAAAGGGCATATTTCGTTATGAATTCAGATTTTAACGATTGTAGGAGGATTATATACCTCCTCTACCCTTTGGATCGTGTATGTACTTATTTTCCACTTACCCACTGGGAAGTTATAGCTGTAGCTAATTAAATAGGCGCTTTACCTGTTAAATTTTCATTAAACTTTGAAACAAGCGAACATCATTACCATACGAATACATAACCTGTATTGAAATCGCCTGGAAAAATATTTCACTTCCATTAAAGGTATTTTTTTTTTATTGAATAGAGTAATGGAAAAATATAACATCATATTTTTGTTACACCCTGGCCACAGCCCACAGCGGTGCGACTTGCGATGCGTCTTGCGCCAGCGAAAGTGGCGAGCGAAAAAATCAAATAAAGGAAATTGTATGAAGCATGCCACAGCTACGGCGGCGGCGAGATGCGCGGGGCGAACGCGCGGCGGCCATACCCACGACTAGGGCGGCCGTCGCCGGCCTTGCCGCGCCGCTCGCCGCGCCGCTCGCCGCCGTAGCTGTGGCTAGACCCTTAAGGTCGAGACGGTTTCTTATTTACAATAAGAACTTATAATTACCGTACAACACAGCCAAAATATTAATGAGCGTTAAAATTTCCTCATTTTAATTGCGGCAAGTCGTACAACAAAACTTCATATCAATATTTTTTGTTTCGATGAAAAGCTAAATTAATTTACCACGCCTTACAAGGCGGGTAAAAAGGTGGATACTCGTACTTGGGTCGAAAATATAATACACATGCACACATTTAATTGTTTTAATAGATATTGAAAAGTATAAAATTAATTCACTGTACAAATTCAATAGAATAAAATGACATAAAACAATATAGACAGACTATATACTTAATATAAGATGTAGCATCTACGTTATAAATTAATACCTATTCAGATGGGCAGTACACCGGTGTGCCTTTAAAACCTTTTTACAATAATACAAGGAAATTAAAAGTAACCCTAAATCTTATAACCGAAATTAAGTCTTAGCGTCTTTTTGAACAGGGATATGCATGAGTCCAAAAAATTAACACTCAATTTTAATACGTTAAGAACAAATTTTCTCTCATTGATGTCAAAATTTTGTAACACGTCGTTGATAAAATATTTATGTTATAAAATACAATGGATCTGACTCCATCATTCAATAATGACTATGTCGAATATTTATTAATTTCAAACAGCGCATTCCCTAATCCAATTTTGTGTAAAAAATTACTATCACATTCGGTTGACCTAACGAATGACCTAAATACCTTACACTAACGAGGGATTCACAAATTAAAAATCCGCTAGATTTATTTAGGCACCGTGCGTTGCGATGACTCTGCCATCTCGTGACTCTTATTCGAAACTTTTACGCTAAATGTCAAATTGTACTGTCAAACCACAGAAAAAAAAACGGGATATTAGCGCCCTCCATAGTTTCTGCACGGAGCCCATAGTGATTGGTGAATTTTGATTTTTGACATGACATTGACAGATATGTCAAAAGTCACTAATGACATAGGCACCGTGCGTAGCGATGACTCTGCCATCTTGTGACTCATATTCGAACTGACCAAGCTAAATGTCAATCTCAATGTCGGTAATTCTACTGTCAAACCACGGAAAACACCGTGCCTTATTCTGCCATCTAGTGACTCGAATTCGAACTGACCAAGGTAAATGTCAAATTTTACTGTCAAACCACAGAAAAAAAATCGGGATATTAGCGCCCTCTATAGTTTCTGCACGGTGCCTATTGGTGAATTTTGATTTTTGGCATGACATTGACAGATATGTCAATAGTCACTAATGACATAGCAGTAGAACTCACGCCTTAGTATTGCCATCTAGCCGATTTTCCAATCGCAAACACCCTCTATAAATCACATCATCCGTCACGGGAACAGTTCTTTATATGTAAACTTGGAGGTTATTTTGTTTGCCATTTCCGTGAAGAGTTCGCCAAGGGAGCGTTCTAGGACCGGGCTTATTTCTTGTATGAAGACGTTGGCGTTCTCGTTGATGACCCTGTTGGTGGCGGGCCCGAGGACTGGGTCTCCGTCGAAGAGGTTGGTGAGGTAGATGGAGGACTGGCCGACGCGAAGGCGGACCCTGAACGGGTCGAACTGGAGGTACTCGTCGGCGCCGCGCATCTCCTTGTGACCTCGCATTGTGACGTTACACGTGTAGTCCTCTGGAATTGGAGAGAATTCAGGGTTATTTGAAGTATTCATTATTTTGTACGATTATGCATGTTAAGCTTCGCCTGTCGTTAGATAAGATAACATTTTATTATTTAAGTAAACAGTTGTAATTGATTTATTGCACATATTTAAGAGAAAATTAATGTACGTCACAAGCATTGTTTGTATAAAAATTATACATGTTTTTTATTATTTGCCTGTCCTGTTCGTAATACTGAAGAATTTCATTACTACATCATTTTTATCAAAAGTATCTATAACGAGTATTTAATCACGGCAGAACAAAAAAACAAACAAATATTGTAAGCGAAGAGAAGTGATCTACCCTGGATTTACATACCAAAAGACTCTCGTAGCTAATAAAAATCGCTAGTAAAACAACATTAAAAAATACCTTCATACGATCATCTTACGACCAGAAAAATACACTCTTAACATATTTAGTAGCTTGCTATGTATATGATTAGTACTAGGGGAAATATTTCACATTACATTAGCAACGGGCCAGTACCAATAGGTCGATGTGTGTGACCGCAATGTCGACAGACTGATGCCATCCGCTGACTCTAGGGCTGGTCTGGGGGATTATCGGCTAATCGATAATTTAGTGTACATGGCTAAGAATAAAATAAATGTATTGAAATGCCCCCAAAAAATTTAGTGTGTCGTCTCGCTCGATCGAGCGAGTTTCATGCGAGCAAGTTTATGAAGAAGTCAATTAAACTACATATTATTATTATGTATGTAGTACACGCTGAAATCAATATATAATATACATTCACATGCTTTTTGATTAACGGTAAAATCACCTTGCTACTACTTTCCTATTGGCCAAGTAAAAGCCAGGAAAACATGCTCAATCGAGAACCTAGTTACTGATTTGTTTAAAATAGTAAATCGCCAATATCAGTATAGTATTTCCTCTATTTAGGCAACCCTACAGCGCAAAATATGCATGGGTTTATGGGATATATTGTGAATATTGTATTAATGCACACCGATAAATAAATATTATGCAGGACTTAAAGGCAAGGCAACGCACCTGCGACCTTTGTGCAGTAGCGCTTTGTAACTGATGTGCTATGTTTCTGCTGGTGATTAAGGTCGCCAGAGCTCAGTTGGGGAGGGTATGGGGTCTTAAAGGCAGGCAACGCATCTGCGACACTTATGCAGTTGTTGATGAGCTAACAGCTAGAGTATAAGTTTTTGTTTTATATAATTGAGTTTTCCGTTACCTGTATGACGTTGTATTCCAGTAACATTTTTTTTGAAAATATTGTATTGAAATGATTGTAGTACTAAATTGGCGATTGAAAAGAGCAACTGACCGAGTTTCTTGCTGGAGTCTTCTCGGCAGAATCAGCATTCCGAACCAGTGGTAGAATCGCATTAAGTATCTTTATTTATATTAGTATATTTTATATATAACCATATATATATGTATTCAGGTGTATTGAATATATATATTTTTTTTTTCATAGTTTTGACGATTCGAAAGTGCTTGTTTGTATGCCTATTTGAATAAAGATATTTTTGATTTGATTTGATTTGATTTGATGTCAATGGGCAGCGATGATAACTTACCATCAGGTGAACCTCTTGTTCGTTTGCCTCCCCATAAAATTAAAAAAAATATAGACAACTAATGTTGAACAACCAATATAGACAAGCCCAAAGTTTGACACTTATTTACTTAATTTTGTAGTACCAGCCTAGAGCAGTAGTTACTTACAAGGCTGATGGTGATAGTAAATCCTGCAAAGACATGCAGGATATATTATTACGATCAGTCAAGTGGCGGTTCGTACGAACTAATGACAATTAATTAAAGTAAAAGTAAAGTATCAGCCTATTAATGTCCCACTGCAGGGCAAAGGCCTCCATCATTTAAAAGCATGTTTTCGTTACAAAGATGGGTTTTGCCATAATCACCACGTTTGCCAAATGCTAGTTGATGATGCTAAACCCGAGCTGTGTTCAGAAAAATCGATACAAATTTTCCCAACCCAGGAATCAAACCCAGGACCTCAAGTTCACAGCTCGGTACTCAAACCACGACCATCGAGACAATAAATTTGTTGATTTTATTTGATTTTTCCACTGACTCCTAAAACGTCTAAGATGGTCTAGCTCGGCGGTGGGCAAAAACACCGTGAGGAAACCTGCACATTCAGTGATTTATGACTTTAGTTCAGTTAGATCTGAATGTGTAACCAATCTGTCTGGTTCCCCTCTATGGGTTACGAAGGTCTTATGGCAGTCGCTTCACTGTAATAACCAGACTTGCCAAATCCTGGATCATGGTCAAAGCGGACCCCGCATAGAAACGGGATAAACGCTAGGTAGATGTTGGTACCATAACTATACTTACTGAATGTCCCAGTGATGTTTCCCCTGCCCTGGAGCCGCAGGAGTAGGACCTGGATGTCCATCTTGTACTTCCCGGAGAACTTCAGCTCCGGGAGAAGGAGCTTGAAGTCAAACCTGTTCTTGTCTAAGTCAGACCTGAAATAAGTTGAAACAATGATTTGAGTCACTTCATAAATTTAATTACGATAAAAGTATTACCGAATTTCCAATGCTTCAAAGAAAATATGTAATATCAGGTCATATTATTATAAGTTATTAAGCTATATGTTTATTGTGTACTCTTATCCGTATCAGCAATAAACACAATGTAAGGAGGTTTTTGAGGAACTTCAGAACAATTAATACGACTTTCGAACATTTAACCTAATATTTCATATCTCTGTATATTAACAGAGATATGAATATTATTGATATGGACATTTCCATATTCCAAAAATAAAACCTCATAGAAAAAATTGGCCAAGTGCGAGTCGGACTCCCGCACTGAGGGTTCCGTACAAATTCTATTTTTGACGTATTAAAAAAAAACTACTGAATAGATTTCGTTCGAACTAATTTTCGTTGGTAGTTTTTATGGTAATGTACATTATATAATTATTTCAGATTAATTATCCTCTTATTTTAGAAGTTAGAGGGGGGGGGACACACTTTTTTCCACTTTGGGACGGTCTGTCACGCAAAGTATTCACTTTAGATAAAAGTGATATTAGAAACCTTAATATAATTTTTAAAGACCTATCCATAGATACCCCACACGTATATGTTCAATGAAAAAAAATATTTTCAGTTTCAGTTCTGACTATGGGGACCCCCCACTATTTTTAGTTTTTTTCTATTTTCGTATGAAAACCTTGTTGCGGTTCACAGAATACATCTACTCACCAAGTTTCAACAGTATAGTACTTATAGTTTCGGAAAAAAGTGGCTGTGACAGACTGGCGGACAGACAGACAGACAGACAGACAGACAGACATGACGAATCTATAAGGGTTCCGTTTTTTTTGCCATTTTGGCTACGGAACCCTAAAAACTAGAAATAAACAAAACGTCTTTGTTCATTCATTTCATAATCAGCAAGGACAAACAAAAACAGTCATTCTTTAATCAACACACGTTTTAACGCGATGATGCCGCTTCTTTTATATTCAGGTTGCGTATATTTCAAGGACACGTAAGCATGAGATGTAAGCAAAATAAATGTACATATTTTTATACCAATGTACATATTTAAAGATTACATAAATCAGAAAAGTCAGGTAATAAATAATTCTGCGTAACTACAATGAACGCTGACTAAATCTATACTAATCTATACTAATATTCTCGTAATAAATCTCAACAGTTTGTTTGTTTGTTTGAACGCGCTAAACTCAGGAACTACTGGTTCGATTTGATAAAAACTTTTTGCGTTGGATAGTTTATGAGTCGAGGAAGACTTTAAGCTATAGTATGACACTAAGTGTGCGGAAACCGATTTCCACGCGGACGGAGATGCGGGCGGCCGCTAGTTACGAATCAATTTTGAGTAGGGTAGTGAGTAATCACGAATTCAAGTAAGAGAGGTAGAGCTTTGTGGAAATTCCACTCGAATGAGCCGCTCGTCTGGGGAAGTACCTCCACCTTACAGAAGACCGCAGTGAAGTAGCACTTCGTAACTTTTGTGCTATGTTTCTGCTGGTGAGTAAGGATGCCAGCGCTCAGTTGGGGAGGCGGGTATGGGGTTAAGGCCGGCAACACATCAACGATACCTCTGGTGTCGCGGATGTCCATGGGCGGCGGTGATTGCTTACCATCAGGCGACCCCCTAGCTCGTTTGCCGCCTCTGACATAAAAAAAAAGGAGGGAGACCACATTGCCCGACACTTGGGTTCTTCAATGATGAAGTTTATTTATTTATTTAAACTTTAATGCACAAAATAAATTTGGTACAAAAGGCGGACTTAATGCCTCATGGCATTCTCTACCAGTCAACCTTAGGGCAAAACAGAGAGTGAGTAGGTAGGTAGTGCTCTTAAAATATAATAAAAAATAAAAATATCACTTATTAACTAGTTAACATACAACATACTACATAAAAAAATACACAAATAACTTTATATAAAAAGATAAATACTTTATAATGAAATACAACAAGAAGAATACAAAAAATAAAGTTTCCAATAGGGTTGTGTGTGATCACGAATTCCCGTAAGGAGGGACCACAAAGCCCGACAGCTATTGATTGATATACTACTCACTTAAGTTCTTCAATGATGAAGTTGCTAGGTCCAAGCACTTTGACGTCGTTGACGACAGCTGTCAGCTTGGCGCCCTGGGGACCGCGGGCCAGCGCGATCTGCCCCAGGCTGAGGGGCTCCAAACCAGGCACGTCCAGCTCTGGGATTCCCTGGAAACCAGAAACAAATGTGATAAGTGCAAAATTCAAACAAACTAAAGAATGTTTTGTTATTTAGACTTCTCCTAGAGATTAGGCGTTTAATGGCTTTAGGAACCTAGAGATTAAGCTTGGCAAACTTTCCTAGGTTTAATTAGATCGTAAATCAATTAGTTAGAATGTTTTATCCACAGGAATAGATCCAGAGTCTTATCTTTTTAACACAAAATAAATTTATTTTTGGAGCAACCTGAGTAGTCCTTACTTTTGTGAGCAAGGACTTTGCAAAGGCTAATGGAAAATACGAGTATAAAAATATGCAATGTCAGCACAGCCTGTTGCATGCAGCCCAAAATGGTCGTAAGAATTCTATGCCCATAGTCTCTACGCAAGGCAGACGGGTTGTTATCCAGTCGGTGATAGGTTTAATTGTATAAAAAACTAGCGGCCGCCTGCGACTCCGTCCGCGTGGATTAAGGTTTCTTAAAGCCAATCTCGTCAAGTGGACTTCATTACAAATATTTTTTCAATCAAACCAGCAGTTCCTGTGATTAGCGCGTTCAAACAAATAAATAAACAAACTCGTCAGCTTTATTATATAAGTATAGGTAAAATATCTATACTAATATATAAAGCTGAAGAGTTTGTTAGTATGTTTGTTTTTTTGTATGTTTTAAGGAAAACTACTGGTCTGATTTGAAAAATCGGACCAGTAGTTTCCCTTAAATTATTCCCTTGTTTTTGTGTTTGATAGTCCATTTGACGAGGATGGTTTTAGGCTATTGAAAATCGAAATCCACGCGGACGGAGTCGCGGGCGGCCGCTAGTGTTACTATAAATACTGAAAAACACTAAATACCTATGCCTAATAGCGTATTTACTAAGAAGAAGGAACATTACAAACATAGTTTCATAATAAGATAAACAGTTTCGTCCTTTTACCTGAGATTTTGCAAGAAGGTACTCAGATGTTCTCATTTATCTGTAAATCTTATTATTTTACAGCTTATAAGAAATGTTACATCACCTTTAACTGTAGTTATTTGATTAAAAATATATTTAAAAATTCTTGGTTGGCACAGAAGTATTTAAATGGATGACAAGATTTAATTACAAGCCTTTTGATTTCACTTTATTATGGGAATCCATACTGATCTAGCTCGACAAGGATGGACCAGCCAGCAACACAAACCTTAATGTACTAACTGCTTAAATAAATTAATATTTGACGAGCCGTTTGGTGTAATGGTCGAGAAGTCGGCTACTACACCAAAGGTCGCGGGTTCGATCCCCGCACGGTACAAACATTTGTGTGCATGAACATATGTCTGTTTGTATCGGTCTGGGTGTTTCTTTGTATTATATGTATGTATTTACAAAAAAAAAGTATATAAGTAATGTTTATCCATTGTCTAGCACCCTTAGCACAAGCTAATGCTTAGTTTGGGGCTAGATGGCGCTGTGTGAATAATGTCTAGAGATATTTATTTATATTTATACATAACAGAGACGGGGACTAAGACATCTTCAAGCACATAAAGGATTGGATCAATCACGCGACCACTATGTGTCGACCTCCGAATTAAAGGACAGAATGGCAACTCACCAAACAACACCAGAACAGACATCTTCTTGCACTCAAATATTTGACCAGTATTTAGATCGAATTTGCGACCTCTTGGTGTCACCCTCCTAAGGGCACAACATCAGTAAAAACAGATATAATGATTCATACACACAAATATTTGCCCTGTGCGGGATTGAAACCCGCTACTTCTTTCTGTCCTCCAGGTCAAAACACCGAATTTCTTTCCACGTAGACTGCAATATTTTTCATAACTTTTTTTATGTAGCAGTGAGGTAGCGAGCAAGAAGGTCAACTGATGGAAAGTAATCACCGCTGCCCAGGGACTGCCTTTAAACCCCCATACTCTCCCTAACTGAGCTCTGGAGGCCTTACTCACCAGCAGAAACACAGCACAACATATATGCATTTTTTATAACCTCGTATCATCTTGATATGCCTGCGTATGTCGACATCTGACAATGACATACTTTCCGTGCTGTAGAGCAAATATTACAAGTACCGGTGCTTTCCTACACGAAGGTCGCCGATCCTTACTTTAATTCCATATTTATCCGATTGTGTACGCAGTAGTTACGACAGAATTCATTCGGCGGTTTTTAACTATACACAGACTTAAATAAATTAACAAATATTTAGATTTTACCGTTTTGGTTTTCATTGAAATTCACACACATTCGGTGGCTTTAATTGAAAGTTTTGAAAAACAAACAAATATCTAGTTTTGACCGGTTTGGCGTAATACCTATTTATTCGGTAGTTTTAATTGAAACAATAGACAAACAAACATAAATATATCTAGTTTTTACCGGTTTTGTGATGGTTAAGAAGTTTACTGTTACACCGAGAGGTCGCGTGTTCGATCCTTGCACGTGACAAAAGTTAGTGTGTATTTTTTCCCGTTATTCTAGGGCTGAGAGACCCTGACCAAAATATCTAGGGCTAATTCCGTTAAATACAAATGTTTGAGTAAGTTACATCGGCATAAAAGTTATGGATGTTCAAAAATGTATTTCCTAGAATAGTACCTTCTACAAAGTCGAATTTGAACTAAGCAAGGGGTAGGAGGCGACTGGAACCATAAAGAACTATTATAACCACCGTCCCATTTCCCTGATCACATTTTTGTATCGATCGACTGGGACCATAAACTAATTTGCTCTAATATACATAATTTGCTTTTATGTCAAGTTAAATAACTCAGAATTATACATATTATTTGAGTAGTTTCGCAGTAAATAAGTTGGGTAAATTTTTTTTTGTACGTTGACTCTGCTTACTGTACTTACAAAAACTTAGACAATGGTGCTGCAGTTAATATAACAGGGGGTCTAAAATAAATAATAAGGCAACTGGGACGGCGATCCTAATTATGTAGTGGTCCCGTCGCCTGTGTCCTCCCAAGCAGTTTGAATGTGAGTCAACGCCTTTCATTTATTTATGTTTGTTTTTGTTTCCTCACGTCAAATTATTTGTCGACCCGCTTGGTGTAATGTTCAAGATGTTGCCTATACGCAAGAGGTCGCGGGTTCGATCCCCGCACAGGACAAACATTTGTGTGCATGAACATGTCTGTTTGTCCTGGTCTGGGTGTTATATGTATCTATTTAAGTATATTTGTAATTGTTGTTGTTTTTGATTTTACAGATTAACTGCAGGTGCCCAAACGTGCACAGTTCACTTGCTCGCCCGAAGGGCTCAAGGATAAGATTGACTTTCACAATCCAATCTCCTGCGATATCATTTTGCGGCTTTAATGATAGTCATAAATTATTCCAATAAATATTAACTTCGTGTTATTTCTCATTAACGATTTTATATCCTTTCGTTTAACGTGCCACGGCAGGTCAAAGCACTTTAACATAAAAAAGGACCACTATTTAGGCTGTTAGAATGTTATCCTAATAGTGGTCCTCTACTAGTCGAAGGCCCCGAAGGGAATTGGATTGGCCACCGCCTTGTTTTTTCAACGCGCATCTCAGGAACTACCGGCTGGCTAATATTTTTTTGTGTTGGATAGTCCATTTGTCGAGGAAGACGTGCAAATACCGAAATCCACGCAGACGGAACAGCGGGCGGCCACTAGTTAAAGAAGTAATCGGCAAACAAAAACAATTATTACTAAAAAAACCTACGGCAGCCATCAATGATAATTGAATTGCTCAATATGATTGCAGCAATCTGACCACGTGCGTTCACCATATTGAAATATCATGAATGAGTGACACAATCTCCTCATTAAAATTATGAATGAATGGAACATAAAAACCATCAATAGTATTATTACAGTTAAATAACTGTATTAGTGTATTGTATATTCATTCAAGTTGCAAAATTCTACGAGCATTGAATGGGCTGATTAGATATTAGTAATTTCACGTTACAAGGCCATGCGTGCACAAAGTGCTTTCTATTTGATTTACATTTTTCAATTGACAGTCAACATATTTAAAGGTTTTGGATGTACTAACTCTCAACACTCATAAAATTTTGTAATAAAAAAATTGTTCTATTCCTATTTTTAGATTGTCTTCTTCTTTTTCTCATAAATTTTATTCTCACATCAAAAACAATAGGTGCTCAACATAACATTCTAACATTAATATTAATCTGGTTGGAGCGCTATGCTCAAATACCTTTTCAGTTTGGTTAAGACATTGCAGGCTTGAATCACCTGACTGTCCGATAAGAATGTCGATTCCGTGCTTTGGAAACCACGTTAAGCCGTTGGTCTGGTTACCCTTGTAAGGGTTACGGAGCTCAGACGGCAGTCGCTCTTTGTAATAACCAGGCTAGTCAATTTATGAACATTGTCGCAGCGTATCAAGGATTCAATTGGCCCCCTGACCAATCCAATCATCCTTATGCTAGGATGATGATGAAGATGATTCATTGATCAGACTCCTTGGTAAGAAGAACTCATTTTAGATATACGAGTTTCCAGTACGTAATAATATGTAGTATGAGTCAGATTAATGATGAAAAGAATCTTGAAATAAAAATACTATGTACGTATGAATAAATAGAAAACAATGTTATCGCCGTAGAAGAACACGCTTTTAAACACGCTTTATAGGAATCACACCTGGCTTTTATCATTAAAATGTATAATTTATAAAAACTACGTGCTTGCTGAAGAATTGATAGCATCCGCTAAGTATATAAGAAGGGTTGTAGTTTAGCTAAGACTTTAATCGATCAACATGGGGTGGCAAGGATACTTCTTGGTTACTTTTGTAGTTATACTGCAGGTAAGAAATATTTAATTTTGTATTTATATCAAATCCAATAACACAAATTATACGTATAGTTAGTGAGTAGTTTTACGCGATAATATCCACTTGAATTTTATCTTTTTGACAATATGCTTCACAAAAAAATTGTGTGAAACAATTGACCAAATTTCAAAATAAAAGTATTAGACGCTAGATACTTAATTATTGTTCAGAATAATGTTACAATTTCTGCTATGATAATATTATAAAGCTGAAGAGTTTTTTTGTTTGTTTGTTTGTCACGTGATAATTTCAGGAACTACTATTTCGAATTGAATAAATATTTTTGCGTCAGTCAAGGAAGGCTTTAAGCTAACACTATGTGTGCGGAATCCGTATCACACGCAGTGTCGGGGGCGGCCGCAATAATTAAATATTTGCCTATGCTTTGTTCGGGTATAAAAACAAAAACCAAAATGAATATTGACGCTGTTGATACAATTGAAATTTAATCGATACTCTCATAATAAATCTTGTTTTCAGATAGGTCTGTATCAATCACGGACACTTATCAAGCGAGACACGCAACTTTTGACGAACACAGAAAATGATCCTCGACCTTTAGATCAAAACCGCAACTATGCGAGACCACGAAGATCTTCATCTACAGTTGTGCCAATACAGTGCAACAGAAATTCCCCATCAATGGTCACATTAAAAATATCGCCAAGGCGTTTCAATAGGAATGTGAATATACTTTTTGACACATCTTCATTAAAAAGCTGTGGTAACGGAACTCCTGATTCAGGGGTAGAACCTCTTCCTACCACGCCCGATCTTGATACAGATGTGAATCTCCCAACTGATACTTCAGATACAAATGTACCTGGTCCAGATCCCGAGACAGATGCAACGGCAGGAACAGATGCAGAAGTTTCTGTTGGACCTGAATTAGATTTAGATATTGACGAAAACCCCGCCGGAGGTGCAGGTATTCTAGATGTTGATGTATCTGATGTAAAAGTTGTAGAAACTCCATCCGACGATGGAACTGCTCCAGACGTAAGTACGAGTGTAACGAATGTGAAAGTAGAAGTTGAGGACAAAACCACCGACGATGCAGGTACTTCAGACGCTACTGTTTCTGAAGTACATATTGAAGTTGAAGGAAGTTCCACCGACGATTTAGGTACTACTGTCGCTGTTCCACCCGAGGTAGAAGTAGAAGTTGAAGATACCACCGCAGATACAGATACTGCAGATGCAATTGAACCTGATGCAAATAAAGATTTACCGGAAGCAACAACCATTCTAGATGAAACAATTTTAGACGATGCATCGGAAGCGATAACTGGTGACCCAGAAGAGAGTTCTCCCGCCGATGATGCTGCCACTGTAACGTCGGAGTAACTTTCCGGATAATACCACACTGGCTGCAAACGGGTACGCAGGTACACAAGGTACTAACTTAAAAAACAAGGCAGATTCAGATGGATACAATACTGTTATAAAAAAAAGACTAGTTGTAGTTGACGAAGGAAACGAACAAAAAATAACCGATAAGGACTCTGGTAAAAGTGTTTTTTCGTACACTGAACGAAAAAACAGTGTCCGAAACATCAACACAGAGATTAAATATCTAATCTGATAATAACTATTAAAAATAATTTTAATTATAATTATAATGTTTGCTAAAATTGTGTGAAATAAATAATGGATTATAAGATCTTATAAATTATGATGAAACCGAGATTCTTTTCTACAATATGATCTATAATACTTAACCTATTATCTAATAATTTATTATCGTTTACCTTAATCATTTTTGGCCGTAGCTCTTCAACAGAGTTCATGATGCATTTGTCGACATTTGGGTCGTTTCGCTGGCAAACTTTGATGTATGAAGCTGAAACAAAAGAAAAAGAAATTTAAACCATTTCTTAGCGATCAGGGTCAGTGATTATTTATTGGTTACCTACATGTTTTTAGCTTAAGTTGGTAGTTTATTTTTGTTGGTTAAAATTGGAATAAATTAGATTCAAGAGTTAACTTAAGACTTTATAAAAAAAATCGGAGGTTTCTTTTCAAATTATGACATTTGAAAATCGCAGGTTCTGTTTTAAATTACACCAGTCTTACTCTACCACAGATAAAGCTAATAATTTAACATTTTCTTTTTGAATTGGTTATTGATGATCGCTAAACGCGGCACTTTAGATCATTTAGACTGGTAGAGGAACATGGAATTTCATTTCCAAGGAATGGTAGAGTGGTCGGCAACCGAGGGTTTATATACATTGATGGTATAAATATAAATTAACATAGTTGTTTAAAGAACGGTGCTCAATAACAGAAATATAGGAGTAGCATCGCACGTAATAAACGAGTAGCCAAAATGCACATGTGGGTTACGTCAGTAATGTTGCGTAGAAAACTCGACTCGGAGTTAACCCTTAGGCGTTAAACAGGATTCAACAGCGCTTTAGGTTGCTTTTAGATGTATAAAAGTCTTAATAACTGACAACATAGGTGTATCTGCCACGATATAAACACTATAATTGTAATCAAGGGAGACAAAGGCTTAGGGGTGCCTCTGGTCAAGATTCCCACAATCGCTTTCGAATAGTCCAACAATGAGCCTGACGTGCAGTTCTTCCAAATGTTGTTTGAACAAATTAACAAGACCTATGTATGATATGGGTAAGGTTATGGTGAGGAAATTAGAATAACAGGTACATATCTTTGCAACTCTACTATGACGGTAATTCAATTTAAACAAACAGTCACATGTTTTCCTCTCTTCTTCGGAATGTACTGGTTTATCATCCCGAAAAGGTTCGAGTTAGATAAGTCTTCATTGGGCTCGACAAAACCCTCCTCCTCCTTCTTGAGTTGTGTTCCTCATTACTGAGGGTCGTCAACATTGTATGAAATGATATACACAACAACTCTCTTGGCAATTTTAATGGAGTGGTTTGCCATTGTCTTTTCCATTTGTTTTGGGCTCGACAAAACACTTACCATAAATTAAATACTATGCACCCGATGCAGGCATCACGTGCAAATGCAATCTACTGCGCCATTGAGGCATTCAGACTACAGCGAAACAGGAGTCGATAGTACTCGTACCAAACATTAGTAAGTATTGCGGCAGTGCACGGTGCGGCACGTTGCGTCACCCAGCAATGTTGCGTAGGAAATTCTTCGGTGCATTGCCGTTTGACTTTGACTTTGAAAACGGAGGTACCGTTACTATCTCTCGTTCGTTTTGGTCCAACACGGTCGAATCACGCGAATTGAGATCAGTCTATTTCGAAATGTTATTATTTTTAATTTTGTCAGTAGTTTGACGTGTAGCGGTGATTTATTGTTTTCCAATCGGCTTGGGAGGAAACAGGTCTTACGAGCTACGGCCTAGCTTTTTTGTATTATAAAAAAAACAACTATTTTTTTTGATATATTGAGTCTACAAGAAGAATTGTCAATATGAGATATCCATAAGAGTTTTAACACGAGAAGTGGGGCTTTTGAAACAAATTATGTCTTTAGTGTTTCTTACAATAAAAAAACGCCTCGACATCAATCCAACAAGACAGTAAATTGAAGTGAAATCAATACTTCTTAATATGGAGGTACTGCTAAAGAAAACCCTACACGTAGTTAAATAAAGTCATAATTGGCAATTGAAATCAGATTTCGTCTGACCGATTACAAAGTTTATGGAATGATAATGATTACGGGTGACCTTCACGCTTTTCAAACCTTGCAGAGCCAAGTCTTTATTTCTTTGGCATTTTAGTTGAGAGCCTTTCACTGTTTATTTTTTGTAATTAAGTTGTGACATGACGATTTCACATTAACAAGTTTAATAAAAACTTGTTTATTATCAGTGCAAATTGTTAATTATTTCTGCCCCTCATTTCAACTTTAGTAAACACAGGATTTAGTCAGTAAAATCAGTTCCAATCATACTTCATAGCCGCACTACGTATGCTATGCAGAATAGTTTTAGTGCTCTGTAAAGTGATTACAGCATTGAAACAGATCTTGATACATGCACGTAATAAAACGAAGTGTCGGATCGACTGTACGATATGATTTTATAACAAGTACCGTAATCATAACTTTTAAAACATGAACAATAAAGAAAAGTTAAAAAAAAAAGTATTATAATTAAGTAAAAAAATATCGTCGTCCCTATTAAAAGCAGTTATGTGGAAAACAACGTTAATTGGTCAACTTACAAATAAAATTCAAGGCCATTGAGGTATGACTACTAAGCTACGTCTAGAATAGACACCTTGAATAAGTACTTCTGAGGAGCATTGTTGTCCATGGACAACAGTTGCTTTCTATTTGTACTATATCTGACCAAAAAAACGCCGTCTTATGTTTTGACAAAACATGTACAAATCATTAAAGGACGAAAAATAAAGCTAGTGGCATGTAATATCAAAAGTAAAAAGACAAAAATGACACTAAATTATCCGCCACCTTCCCTCAGTTGACGCATAGATTTTGTTCTCGATGTCCACTCTATACGTAGTAGTAATACCTCAATCTGAACATTCAACACTGAACCTAAAAGTAATGGTAAAGAGTTCAATTTCAATCGTGTGTGGTATCAGTTTTCCCCACACGTGAGTCCTCGGTCCCGCTTTCGCTAGCGACTGGTCGCACGGGTGCACTCGTTACGTCACCATGCGTAATGCCGGCATTCCTAATAGATAAACATTGATAAAGGTTTTATGATTCACTTTAAATAGCAGATATTTAGTAATTAAACAAAACTTTGTAAGCAGAGAAGTAAACACTATATTCAAATATTTTGCAATCAAAAAAAAAGGGACGGGCCCGTTGGTCTTATGGTCAGAGACCGTGTCTACAAAGCCGAGGGTCGCGAGTTCGAATCCCGCTAGGGTCAAATGCTTGTGTGATGACCATCGGCATTTGTACTCGAGTCATGGATGTTTATAATAGTCTTTAAGTAAATCTATCCGAGCCCTAGCATCCATAGTACAAGCTTCGAGCTTAGTCTGGGGCTAGGCAATTCGTGTGTTAGTCCTATGAATTAACATTTAATTTAAATATGACATCCATCAGATACACATCAAGGAGGTCGAAAACCAACCCTAAAATACCTGATCGCATGCGACAGGTTGGTAAAGACCCAGGATCTCCCGTACTTCTGGATTATCAAAGAACTATGTGTGAAATTCATACAAGCACTATTATGGACTACTAAGTGATAGAAAATATCGTGAGGTAACCTACACACTACGAGTAAGTGTGTGAAATGGAGAAAGCAATGGCAAACCACTCCATTAAATTTGCCAAGAGAGTTGTTGTGTGATTCATATCATACAATGATCACGACCCTCAGTAATGAGGAATACGACTCAAGGAGGAGGCAACATTTTAATGTTCTTCTAACTTTGCAAGGTTATTAAAATTTACCGTAAAAAGCAAGCATTTAAAGCTACCTAGTACCTATGACATATTGCCGAAGATGGTATTTGTTATTAGAACGACGGCGTCGAGCGGTATCGCAATGTGTTCTGCAACACCGGTGTCCCAACGCGCAATGTTTTGCCACGTCACCAGCCGGCTTGTCAGCTTGTGCGATAATATTCAGCTGATCTGTTCCTTTTTGAACAGCAGTAGTAATAACTCAATGTGAACAGCTCGGTAGCCTAGTGGTAAGAACGCCGCGTAACATGCGTGAGGTCGACAGTATAAATCCGATCAAAAATCTATGTGCGTAATTTCATAAATAATAATAATAAATATACCCTCTTAGCCGAATTCGGCCACGGCGGCCAATCTTACGATTAGCCACTTACGCGGGATATATTATAGTGCACAAGCGCATGCGCAATCACAGGTGCACTCCCTATTCCCTCACTCCCATAATTCGGTGGGACAGCAATCTGACACGACCATAGAGAGATCAGGCGCAGGACCAAATACACCGCCAACTTCCAAACTCCGGACTGTGTCTGTGTTATCACAACATGAAAACATAGACACAATTTCATCGGTCCGACCCGGGATTCGAACCCAGGACCTCCGGCGCGGCCGCCGCTTTAAAATGCGACACACTAACCACTGCGCCACGGAGGCGTAATTTCATACCAGCTGTACGGTGAAGGAAAACATCATGAGTAAACCTACACATTACGAGATAGTGTGTGAAATGGAGAAGGCAATGGCAAACCACTCCATTAAAATTGCCAAGAGAGTTGTTATGTGTTTCATTTCATACTATGATCACGACCCTCGGTAATGGGGAATACGACTAAAGGAGGAGGAGTTCCTTTTTGACGAAGGAAGCGTTTATCTGTCAGAGGAGCTCGAGAGCGCAGTGGTTAGCGCACTCGGCTGAAGTTGCTTGAATTAAGCAACGTTCGCAGATGCCAGGATGGGTGACCGAAAAATGTTCATCTCGAGCTCCTCCGTGCACGAAAGGCACGTTAAGCCGTTGGTCCTGCGTCTGATCGTGTCAGACACAAGTCTTGTACTGCTTTTTAACGGATGTCGAAGGCAGTCTTTCCGATGTTACCTGACTGATCAAATCAGGATCTTTAGAAACAGCATACCCCGGTGTCTATAATGGATTACCCAGAATAAACGCATGGATGAAAAAGAAACAACAAGCTAGCTCCCTGCAAGGAGTGTGGAAAAATTCCACATAACACTTTCAGATTCCTGCACATCCACTTAAATTCGAACGAACCGCATTATTAAGAGAACACGTTACAGGTTCCAGGAACAAGTGCCTTACGTAACTTAATTGTATATCGCTTTATTTATGATACCTACTCTAATATATTTATTTATCAAATCCAAATTATTTAATGAGGAAATATTTAATTAAGTTAATATTCATGAGTACCTAAACCAGTGTTCTTTTAATAACAACTTACTTTTAGTAATACTGTAATTCCTGTAATGTTATTTTTAACACCAATGACTCAAAATTGTACTTTTTTATATTTTTTAATAACTACTTACTCGCAGTTTAAGGTAATTGACTTCAACCTTTTCGATGTTTTAAGCTAACGCAATTGACAAGTAGCAGCCACTCATATTGCCTCAGGAAAATGCGTTTTAGCATACCCGTTGACCGCGGTCGACGGGATATGTCGGACTCCAGATCTTGAAAAAGACCAATATTCCAGCTAAAACTAGAAGCAGTCGTATAGTTTCTACCTCCTATATATAGATATACATAATTCAGTAGATTATAAGATTTAAAAACTTTCGCATTACACAGCCGAAACTTCAGTCAGTACTATTACCTTTTTATTTTTATTTTTGTCAGTACTATTACCTACGTATATTTATTTTAAAAATTTAAAATTACCTAATTATTATAGCGTTGGAATAGTGTTAGTTTATAACTAAGATTACATCTAAGAATACAAACACACCTAGCCGGAAAAACGCGACCGAACTTCGGCGTAACTACGCCTGCAATTTGTTTAAATGGAAGATGACACACCATGCAGAAATTATGTCGCGTGATTTCGCATAGAAAATTCATTGTCACCGAACCTCGGTCGAGTAATTCCAGGCTCGTGTGTTTCTACACTATTCGGCGTATTTAGTAACTTCATGAATAGACTTCGGCACAAGACGTTGCACGGTTGCGCGCCCAAGGAACAACTTTTCACTTATCCTTGAAATATAAATCACAGTTGAATGAGACTCAGTGGCTAAGCACACAACCTATAGTATACCTAACTATTTGAGTCCCATAAAAGAGCGGGGGTTTATTAATAACAAAATTGTATTTACTTCTATGCCTTGTTTCTCTCCTATCGTTAATAGAGGTAGGTCGTTAATTGAATATTTGTAGCGGCTTCTAAAGCAACAGTGAAGATCTAGAATTTTAGAGCATTTAAACCTAATCACGTATAAAGTAACGTTTTTCCGGAAAATGACCATCCTTTATCCATCTCAAGTACTATCGAATATGAACGCACCGAAAACGATGAAAGATAAAATTTACAAAAACCTTCAACAAAATACTAATATATGTCCGAAGTTCCGAACGCATTTAACACCATTTACCTACTACCTCTGCGAGATAGTGTAAATGTGAACTCCTTATTTCAAACTAGTGTTCCCTAAATTACAAAACTAAAAAAATCACAAAATATTAAAGAAAATTTCAGATGTTGATGTTACAAATATAGGTTACAAATTAGTCACAAAAGAACTGTATCAATATTTATAACATTCTTGAAAACAGGAAACAAAACCGTTGGCGATTTCGAGTCAACTAAATAAGATACAAATAAATTAAGTAGGTATAAGACCAACTCTTATTTACAAAACACTCAAAGCATTATTATCAATACCATCTAATTTATCTATAGGTAGATGTTATTACATTTATTTATACCTACAGAATAAGAACTTAATGCCTAATCTATGCCATAAATTAACGATTCCTGTTTACACAATATTACTATTATACCTACGCCAAATATGAAAATTGTAGGTCATTGAACTTACATACGTTACGTGCCAAACTCATAATTTTAATTTTACTTCTGAAATGTATTCAAGGGCTATGGCAAAACGCAATAACAAAGAAGATGACACTTACGTACTCGTATTATCAACCGCAAGTACCTATTCAGGAGACGGTTCAATTTATTCCCATTTATTCCTATTATAACAGTTGATACTTTGTTTAAATTTATTCCATCTTTTATGTACACAGTTTGAGCAATAAAGATTTCTTATTCTTTACCAAAACATACGAAAACAGGCTTTCAAAAAGTAAGCTAAATCCCACTTACGTATATCAGCGGCGGCGTATTGCAGCGCCAACAGCACCACTGCGCGCCACATGTTGCACAAGAGCACTGAAGACGTCCGGCCGCGACTCGGCCCACCACTGGACTGTGCGGAGCTGAGCTGCAAGCCACCCGGCTGCGGCCGTGAGCGTACGCAGCCCTTTTGCTAACAACCGACTTCGAAAACAAGGCTCGCAAGTCTCAACTCAATCACTACATACACTTTTTAACGTTTGAGGAGTGCCGTCGCTGGCGGTGCAAGCCCTAACTAAAACAACCAAAACGCACATTGCAATTTAACAGAGCCCGCTAATTGGTACAGGTCGGCCGTGTTTCATCACGTCCGCGAGGAAGTACCAACGAACTTCCATTGATAGGAAGGAAATTGTTGATACGTATATGAGTGTTGGCGAAGAAAACTCGAAGGATTATTATCGATTCTTGGACTACGTCTGATGGCAACCTTTTTTCTACTTTGTACGGCTCGAAGGACCATCATAAATATACACAACTCTGTTAACTACATCAATCGACCTTGAAATCAAATTACTAATAAAACGGGTCAAAACAAACAAATACTTCAAATGACAACATAAACAAACTGACATTGACCTCATTTTAAAACAAATAGATTCGTGTATTTTCCTTTACTCTATCTTAGACCATTCAAGATAGGCTCTACAACTCTAATCAACGGTTGACAATAAGGAAAATTTAAAATAAAGCCTATCAATGGCCCACAACAGGGCAAAGGATCTCATACGTGATATTTTTACAGAGAACTCTCTGGGGTCTTTCACCCATTAGCACATATTCATTAAACCTCGGCAATAATCTAGTATTCTTAATGTAGGAATAAGGAACCTTGGCTTTCTTCTTAGTAAAGAAGGAATGTTTTCCAAAATCTATTAAACATCATATTTATTTTTGATAATTGCTTGTTCATCAAGTGCCCGTGGTCCCATGAATTTGTCCAACTGGTGGGACTACTGATACCCACTGCAAAGTCTGGTGGGATCACTGGACCTCTCCTGGATCATCTATATTTCTTCTAACCGTGGTCCCTAACATGCCAAAGTGCAGAGGACATTATAGAAGAGCAGGAATATGTCCAACTAGCGGCCGCCCGCGACTCCCTCCGCGTGGATTTCTTTTTTTCGAAATAAAAAGTAGCCTATGTTCTGTCTCAGGGTCTAAAGATTGTCTGTACCAAATTTCATCAAAATCGGTTGCGAGGTTTAAGCGGGAAAGCGTAACAGACAGACAGACAGACAGACAGACAGAGTTACTTTCGCATTTATAATATTAGTTGGGATTGTCCATAAGTAGTAGCGATCATAGATCAAAGATGTTGACATCTCCATTGAAGTTGTTACACACGTGCGCCCTCTAAACTCTTGTACTCTCATCGACGAGCGCAGTCAATTAATGAATGATTGATACAGTCGGATGCTTCGCAACAGTCACGTGCACATCTTGCCAACGTCCAGGAAGGGAAGCCGTTTCCCCAGCCCCGCCGGATCCTTTAATGTGCCGACTTATTCTGATCATGTTGCTTCACACTCGGAGGTATTTTATAACAGCATTAATTAAATTTTGAAGCTTCATGTATGGATGCGAGTCGCTGAGGATTGGGCTGAGTGGAGAGCCCCAGGAGAGGCATTTGTATAGCAGTGGACTTTGATAGGCTGATGATAATGATGATGATGATGATGAGGATGAAATGGCTCTGCATTTTCAAGTGCAAAAGTGAGTGCGAATTCGGAAAAACAGTAATCTGACATCACCATAGAGAACAGGCGCAGGACAGCTAACATAACGTGCTTTTCGAGAGGCACAAAGGTGTTATTTCAACGTTAATTCTCCGAACTACAACTCATTATTGCGACGTGAAAAACTTGGACATAAATTCGATCTGTTGGTCACTGAGCCACACAAGTATCCGTTCGGAATAGAAAATAATTATGTCTTAAAACAAATACCATAGATGGGAATAGATCGCCACTAATGTGTACATGGATAAAGTCAGTACCAAAACATAATGTTTTTCTTTTGGAAAACATACCGTATCTACTAGATCGTTCAATCCTTTTTAACGGAAAAAAAACTTTTTAATCGCGATCACAGCTCCTATAAAAATACCAAAACGTCGGGTTTTCCAGTATACAACCGTAACTTGTATCCTTTTAACAGTAGTTTTATTTAATGAAACTAATTTGTCCTGGGAGGAATTCGAACTATGCGATACCTGGCTATTGGGATATGGAAAAGAAGATTGTAAGCGACGCAATATTTAATTTTAATTATTTATTTAATGTTTAAGGTATTAAATTAAAACCTTTTTCGTGTAGCGCGGAGCGCGCGCGCGCTCTCGATACGATATGTGAAAAATTTTTACTCTTGTTATTTTTTCATTATGGCTATTGTTTTTAATTGTTCAATTGTAAACTCAACAATATTAATTAGTTTTTTGTTTACCATTTTTTGTGCCACGTACTGTTTTTGTAAATAAGTGTTTTCGTCTGCTGTAAATAAAAGTTCCAAGTTCTTCTACACGTTAACCAACGTTTTCTTTATTCCTACTGCGGGTCGTCTACAAAGATTAAACATCGAAAAACTACCACAGTTCTTACTTCTCTAATTACGATATAAAATTCCCGTAGTAAATGCACTTAAACTCCCACGTATTGTGTACAGGTAATGTAATCAGAGTGAAGTTATGATTCCGCTTAGGTCATTGAATGCGTAATATCAATCACCGACAGAAATTGCATTATAAGCGAGCAATGCAAGTAAACTTACTTGCTAATTTTACATCGGTACAGTTAAATTAATTTCGAAAATTTTAGCACATCACAAAAAAATACGAATGTTGTATATAAGGTTTTCGGTGATTAAGATCTCCAGAACATTAATTAGATAGGGAGAATTTAATCGTGATAAAAAATCATATCTCCTGAGTCAGCCCAAAGCCTGCCTGTATACCAAATTTCATCTAAATTCGTTCAGTAGTTTCAGCGTTATTGACGGAAAAACATCCAAACAAACTTTCACATTCATAACATTAGTATGATTCTGTGCCAGAACACGATTAAGATGCTTCACTTTCTGATTTGCCCTAATGTTGACTGGTAGACAATGCCATGAGGCATTAAGTCCGCCTTTTGTACAATATTTTGTGTAGTACAATAAAGATTAAATAAATAGATTAAGGTATGGGTTTTTAAAACGCAATGTATGTATCTGTGACCCTCCTGCGTGCATACCGCGGTAACTACGACGTATTATAATTGGCGAGTACGGGCTAAGCCCTACCTACTTGGTACCTACCTACTACTATCTTGGGGAGGCCTACGTTCAGCAGTGGACCGTGACAAGCTGACTGACTGTTACACCAAGATGTCAGGGCGTTTACGAATATATATTCTTATTGTTTATCTATATCATACAAAGTAAAGATAATTCATCAATAAGAGTATTTAACCCAGTGAGCTATTATTATTACGGTTTACTAACATTTCTCATAGCAGTGTCAGTCCAATTGTCGATATTCATGTATTTCATCATCCTAGAGCGCTTATACCGGTTACATCCTCGCCCATTGCCTACTACGACTATGATCCTGAATTGACCAGCCTGATGATTACAATTAGATATTCATGTTTGACGGGTCCGTTGGTCTAGTAGGCAGAGACTCTGGCTACAAAACCGAGGGTCGCGGGTTCTCATCCCGCTAGGAGCAAATGTTTGTATGATGAAAATCGGCATTTGTATTAGATAGATATGATTATAAAAGTATTTACGTATGTCTATGCGTTCCCTGTCACCCATTGTAGAAGCTTCGATCTTAGCTTAGGGCTAGGCAATTGGTGTGTAAGTCCAAGGCAATGTATTTATTGGCATTTATTTGCCCAAAGCGTCACTCCAGCCTCAGTGTATCATAATTGCTGAGTTTCCTACGGTCATCGGCGCGAGCGGCTGTGAGGCAACGTGGTCAAGGCAATCAGCCGGCGCGGATTATTGGCAACACAGAAATAAGATCTAAATGCGAAGATGGAGCCTTGCGCAACCTGCTGTTTGTTGGCGGTGACTACCGCGTCATTCTCATGTGCATGGTGGGTAACCATCCAAAAGAGCAAAATAAGAACTGCTTTGACGGGCTCGTTGGTCTAGTGGTTGGAGACCGCAGGCCGCAGGTTTGAATCCCGCTAGGGGCAAATGTTTGTGTGAAGAACATCGGCATTTGTATTCGAGTCATGGATGTTTATAAAAGTATTTAAGTATGTCTATCCGTAGCTTCCATAATACAAGCTTCGAGCTTAGTTTGGGGCTAGGCAATTGGTGTGTTAGTCCAATGAATTTATTTATTATTTATTTATTTATTTAATGACCCTGGGTAAAAAAATAATCTCAAGTGAAATCAGAAAACCAAGCACAAAAACAACTTCTAGGCCTGCATTTTCGGCTACAATTTGCACGTGCCGCACGGCTCAAGATTTTTGAGCCTGGTTGATCACAGAAAGCGATCTGCTTAATACAGCACTAATAAACTTTTAGTAGAACATGAAACTTTGTCAAGCAAATCTGCTTCTAAGATTTTTGGGAAATATCTGAAATAAAGTTCACAAATTTTAAGCTTTCGTAATGTCAACCTTGGTAATTTTATGCTTTTAAATTGCATTCGACGCCCATGTAAATCTGTATGTATAAACTATCACAGCGCTTATAATTCGTGCAGTAAATGAATATTTTCCTAATGCAGTATCAAGCTTCAACTATCCGGTTCCTTCAAGTAATCTCAATATGCAGTCACGTGCAGGATAAGTCCTTCAAAGGTGAACCTTATGGTTGAACGGTTAAGCTTCATTTAAGCTCATCCAGCTTCGAAATGGTAAACGGTCACGTGCAAGAAACTATTTCGCCTGTCGCCGGAAAATCAATAAAGCTGTTAGACATATAAGTAGGGGAATTGGAGAATGGTGTCATGGGACAAACGAAATGTACGGGTTCATTGCACCAAGACTCTTCATACTAAAATTTAAAGGTAGCGTCTGCTAGGATAAATTCTGGACTTTGGATTGCAAAAGTAGAGGTAAATATTTATGTATACACATAAATATTAGTTACTCGAGTCATGGACATAAGTATTCAAGCATGTCTATCCGTTCCCTAGCATCAGGATATTTCGAGTCAATGAACCTGAATTAGTGAAATGACGACTTCATACACGTACAACATCAAACGTTGGAATTAAAATACGTCAACAAGTTGTAAGATACTTTGCCCGCGTTATCAAGATTCCTGCTTTATTCCATGGGAGCATTTTATCGGGATAAAATATCACATAATTTAGCCCATACCCTGCATGTATACCAAGCTTCCGCAAAATCTATTCAGTAGTTTCAGCGTGATTGTCGGACAACATCCAAACAAACAAACTTTCACATTTGTAATAATAGCATGGCTGCAAGTAGAAAGCTGCGCTAATAAAACCGCAGTAATAAAATCAATGTCAATGTTGGTCAAACGCCCGCAGTTGCATCAACCCGGACAGCCAATGCCTTCCGCTGGCCCAATAGGAACCGAGCGAGGAAGCAGGAAGCCGATTATCCACCAATTACCGCCGACGAGCCGTTTGGTGTAATGGTCGAGAAGTCGGCTACTACACCAAAGGTCGCGGGCTCGATCCCCGCACGGTACAAACATTTTGTGTGCATGAACATGTCTGTTTGTATCGGTCTGGGTGTTTCTATGTATAATATGTACGTATTTACAAAAAAAAAGTATATAAGTAATGTTTATCCGTTGTCTGGCACCCATAGCACAAGCTAATGCTTAGTTTGGGGCTAAATAGCGCTGTGTGAATAATGTCCAGAGATATTTATTTATTTACTACCGGCCGCCCGCGACTCCGTCCGCGTGGATTTCGATTTCCAATATCCTATGTGTTATTCTGATGTATAAGCTATATTCTGGTAAAATTTCATTCAAATCCATTCAGTAGTTTTTACGTGGAAGAGTAACAAACATCCATACATCCATACATCCACACATCCATACATCCATACATCCACACATACAAACTTTCGCCTTTATAATAGTAGTAGGATTTATTTATTTATTTACTAGCAGGTTGCGTTACCACCTCTGCGTCTTTGTAGGATTGGCTTGTAGGCAGCACTTTTCGTCTTTTACATATGTGCCATTAGCGGCCGCCCGGGACTCCTTACGCATGGATTTCGGTTTCCGCACTCATAGTGTACCTCATAGCTTAAAATCTTCCTTTTTCAATTCGAACCAGTAGTTCCTGAGAAAGTACGTTGAAACAAACAAATTAATCTTCAGCTTTATTATTTTAGTTTAGATTACTGCAGGTCAGGACTCTCATCCCACGATAAGCCGATTTGACAGATATGTATTTTTTATTTATTTTGTGTTTGGATTTTTCTGTTAAGCTAAAACGTTACAGTCCGTGGTTTGGATGCGATTCTTCCTGTTACAGTGACGGTATAGCTTGCAAGTCTGCCATGCTTATCGACTATCTAAGTATAAAAACACACCAGACCGAAATTACGCCACTGAAATTCGGCATGACTCCTCCTGTAATGTGTTTTATTTTAAATGGAGGATGACACACCATGCCGAAATTCCATCGCGTAATTTTGTGTAGAAAATGCATTGCCGCCGAATATCGGTCGCGTAATTTCGGCCTGGTGTGTTCCAACACTTTGAGTCACACATTTTTCTCACAAGCAAGAGCTGTGTATTCTTCCACTTACTATGATCGTTTCACTCTCCTTTTATTCCGGAAATATTCATCAAATTAATTATCATCCAGTTTCATTTAGCTTTACATCAAGTATGTACTATGGTATGTACATATGAACCTATGTTCATACATAATATCAATACGGCAATAGATATCTCTTAATCTGTGTTTGTTGAGTAGATTAAGTGGTCTATGTATTAATATATTGTGTTTGTTTAAGCTACTTCTTGCATTACTCGTTATGCATAACACGAATACAAATATGTTTAATTGTTACCTATCTGTATGGCGTTGTGTTCCAAGGGTATAATATTGTTGAACGTTCAACAGTCTTATTAATAAAATTGATTGTCGTTAAAATAAATTGACAGCAATTACACCTGTGATTCAAATAGGCACGTATGATTATAATACATCTATTAGTTGCACTAATTTATAGCTGACATCACGAATCATTTTATTTAATGATATATATTTTATGAGAAACAACGGTCATGCAAACCTAGAGGTATGACATTTTATACCGAATATATAATTGACTTAGTGCTGTAGAAATATATTTATACAGAAAAAATGGGGATCCCGCAAAATATGCTATTCTAATGTCAATTCTATGTATAAATGACAATCTGTCTAATAAGTAGTTTTGGAATCCAGTCGTAACAAACCAACAAATAATCTGAGTCTTTATCTTTGTCTTCTTCCTAGCGTTTATCCCGTTTCTATGCGGGGTCCGCTTTAACCATGATCCAGGATTTGGCAAGTCTGGTTATTACAGTGAAGCGACTGCCATCAGACCTTCGTAACCCATAGAGGGGAACCAGACAGATTGGATCATGGTTACACATTCAGATCTTACTGAACTAAAGTCAGAAATCACCGAATGTGCAGGTTTCCTCACGGTGTTTTCCCTCACCGCCGAGCTAATGGCACAAATCCACACATAGATTTCGAAAAATCCAGAGGTGTGGGCCCGGATTGGAACCGCGGACCTCACGTATGTGAGGCGCCGTCCGTACCACTAGGCCACCATCGCTCTCTGAGTCTTTATCTTTGTAATATCATTAAATCAACGAAAAAATTAAAGGAAATGCGAGTCGCTACAAATCAAACAAGAATAATTAACCGGTTGAACAATCAGATCCTTTGCATTGTGATATAACACCCTTGATCAACCTTTATTTTATCGATGACTTCTAATTCTAATTGAAAGATAGTTAATCGAACCAGCTTACTCGTTTTTTTTTCTTTTTTATATTCAGCTCCGGTCCCTAGATATTATTTTTCCAGGATTGCAGTGGCAGTTTGTGTTTGTCTGTCTTGTCTATTTTTCTAGCTGTTATGATTAAATCGCTGAGTTTGTCATCTTTGTAAATGTATGTATATCTGTCCTTCTCGTCTGTGGCTGTATGTATTTGTGGACTAGTAACATTATCTATACTAAAAAAAAAATTATACGTTTTTTTATTTTAAGTTTCTAATAATTTGAACTTTCTAGCAATTCCTTTGTTGTACTAAATATTTTAAGTTTCTAGTATTCTTCTTTCTAATAATAAAGTTTCTAATGTACAATTGTTTAACCAAAATTTTAAATTCCTATTATTTTAAGTTTCTTGCATTTTAAGTTTCTAAGAAAACATTTGTTTAACCAAAATTTTAAATTCCTATTATTTTAAGTTTCTTGCATTTTAAGTTTCTAAGAAAACATTTGTTTTACTAATTATTTTAAATTCCTAATATTCGCCTTACTAATTATTTAAAGTTCCTAACGTTTTAAGTTTCTAATTATTTTAAATTCCTAATATACAGTTTATTTTACCAAAATAGTATTTTAAGTATCAGCAGCGTTCCCATGACATGTATTTTGTCCTTTACCAATCTAAGGCCACCAGACACCACTTAGATGACTTTGGATAGATATACATACCTGGGTGCATCCCAAAATTAGTAGAACAGACATGAATATGACGTTTAACACTTTATTTTTAAGATCCCTTATATCCACTACGATATTAATTAGATCGGAACATTGAGGTATTACTACTAAGTATAGAGGTGACATCTCGAACAACAATTTTATTTACCGCATTGAACAAAGAAGTTGCCGTCTATTTTTATATTTTTGACCATTTTTATAATCGAGAAATGCCGTGTTGTGTTTAAAACACGTACAATAATTATAGGACGATAAATAAAGACAGTGTCACACAAGTTGACGCATAACTTTAGTTCGTGATGTCCACTCTATACGTAGTAGTAATACCACAATGATTTGCAACGAACAACCAAATAGGTCATACCTACTCGTAAGTCGTAACTACATGTATATCGAAAGAGATGTCGACACTTTTGGGCGTATGAAAAATATTTAAAGATTAAAATCCATCAAAGGTACTGATCATTAATAAATATAAATTTTATTAATGTGTTTCTTATACCTTGATATCCGTATAATGTATGTATGTATATCATTCATAGTCATTAAATGTTGACTTCTCAATTCAGACGCTATGTTGTGTAGTTAATGGAAGCAACCTGTTAGTGAACTTTGATCCTTAAAATGATAAGCAAACATGAATCTGGTTTCATCAACAATTACTCATTGTTCTCAACTATCAGATTCAGAATCAACATAATGTAAATGCAACTTCGATTTTTAATCATTGTGTTGTTTATAATTGTTGTAACAAAGGTAGGAAGTATAATAACTACCCAAAACGTACCTATCCGATTGGCAAGTACAGACATGCAAATGATGCAAAACATATTGTGACAACCTATATAGTAAAAACCAGAAATAATATCATCATAATGTTGATAAATCTCTCTCTGGTAACATTCTACTAATTGTAAAAAAACACGCAAAACCATAAACGTAATACTATCAACACTCTTAAGTATTATTTACATACTCACATACCTATATAGATTTGAAGTATTTAACAAAAAGTTAAATTAACTTAATCTTCCTCATTATCTAATTGAATTGTTGTTTCTAACAAATCTTTACGCTGATAATATTAATTGTACGACGGCATGTCGATGAGCGATTAGGGTCGAAATGACGTTCAATGATGACAGATAAACTGTGACCCGTGCAAAGATCTTGGAAAAATCAATAGATCATCCATATGTCAGGTTTGAGTGAAGCCACCAAAACTTCAAAAATTCACCTAACTTTACACCTATAGTGCTGTGCCTATCGATAAAGTCCTCGAGCCAACAAGACGTTTTTCTACTAAGAGATTTTTTTATTTATTAATATGAAAATACTCAACATAAATAATAATCATTTAAATTTTCATCATAAAATGAAAAAGTGTAAAGAAAAGATACACTATAACACGATTCAGTTTAACAAAGGTAATTAAAATTTATATTACCTTTAAGTCGACCCGTACTCAGCACATCTCTACGCCTGTATCTCTCTACAAAGTTTGTTTCTCTCAACAGAAGTCGATTAAAATTATTAATTCGTAGATTTAGTGCAAGTTCTATATTGACAGATACATATCTAATAACATGGGGTGTTCGGGGCTCCGCCTACATCTTGGGAGCCCAAGTCAACCTCACCTGCAAGTGGTGCACCCTGCTGAAGGACGGACGAGGCTCTGGCAATGGGTTTTCCTCTAGGGGTTGGGGGGTCAGACGGCAGTCGCCTCCGTAAAAACCAAAACCGCCAAATCTAAATGGAGGGATCAGTAAGGAATACGGTTGTGGTTAGGGCGCCGCCGCAAAACGGCGCGCAGGAGCCTCGCCCGACTTCTGTGACAAGTGGGCAAGGGCTACCGTGCACTGGGCGGGCACGGCTGAAGAAGCGAGCCCCGAACCGTGTTAGGAAACTCCGCTTCGCAACCTGGAACATTGGCACGCTTACTGGACGCGTGAGGGAGCAGGCCGACGTACTCATCAGGCGGAGGGTGGACGTGGCGTTCCTGCAGGAGACTCGATGGAAAGGCAGCAGATCCCGGTCCATTGGGAATGGCTACAAGCTGATCTATACCGGTGCGCCTGGGGGGGAGAACGGGGTCGCTGTGGTGCTCTCTGAGGAGTTTCAGGACAGCGTTCTGGAGGTGAATCGTTGCAGTGATCGGCTTATGGTGGTTAAGTTGCTCATTGATGGAGTAACGACCCATTTGATGAGCGCTTATGCGCCGCAGGCTGGCTGTGGCGATGCTGAAAGGATGAGGTTCTGGAACCAACTCGGAGATGTGCTGAGTGGCATCCCGTTGTCACAGGGGATCGTTTTGGGAGGCGATCTGAACGGCCATGTGGGTGACAGGTGTGAGGAGTTTGATCGTGTTCACGGTGGTTTTGGATACGGCGGTCGCAACGCGGGAGGGGAGGACGTCCTCAGAACGTGTGCGGCTGCGGACCTTGCGATCGTGAACACGTTCTTCCAAAAGAAGACCGAACACTTAATCACCTACAGGAGCGGGCGGCATGCTACCCAAATCGATTACCTGCTCACTAGGAGGCACCACATCAGCAAAGTAGCCAACTGCAAGGTCATACCCGGTGAGAGTCTCACTGCACAACACCGACTCCTTGTCATGGATCTCTGCGTAAGACCCAAGGAGAAGCCCCTTGAGCGTTGCCGACGCCAGATCAGGTGGTGGCGGCTGAACGAATCTACGTCTCAAGAGTTTGCCTCGGCTACAAGCGTTACCTGTGCTGATGCTGATGGCAAACCGGTCCAAGACCACTGGGACGGGATTCAGGATGCAATCACCACTGCGGCAAAGGCGGTGCTCGGGATCTCAAAGGGTGGACGCAAATGTGACAAGGAGACTTGGTGGTGGAACGCAGAAGTCCAGAGGGAGATCAAGGAGAAGAAAGCCTCCTTCTTAAAGTGGCAAGCGACCAGATCTCCTGAAGACCGCGACGCATATGGGGCTGCAAAACGCGCTGCTAAACAAGCTGTAGCCAGAGCCAGACGAGAACACTTACAACCGCTCTACGATAAGCTGGACTCGTCTGAGGGGCAGAAGCTTGTGTACAGAGTAGCTCGTTCTAGGGTCAAAGCTGCACTGGATATTTCCAAGTGCCGCTGTGTAAAGGACCCTAGTGGCAACCTATTATGCGAGGACCTCGCGGTGAAGGAGAGATGGCGCTCGTATTTCCACGAGCTGCTCAACGAGCAGCATAAGGAGGTGCAGCCACCGGACCTCCCTCCGAATCAAGGACTAGTGCCACCCATAACGCCTGATGAAGTCCTCAGAGCTCTTCGCCACATGAAGAATCGGAAAGCTGTCGGTGCCGATGGAGTCCCCATTGAAGCCTGGAAGGCGATGGGTTCTCGTGGTGTGGGCATCTTAACCGACCTTTATAACCGCATACTCTACACCGGGCGGATCCCTTGCCAGTGGAGACGGAGTATCATAACTCCAGTCTTCAAAGGGAAGGGATCTGTGCAGGAGTGCGGAAGCTATCGCGGTATAAAGGTAATGTCCCACACTATGAAGCTATTCGAGCGGATAGTTGACTCTCGGCTACGACAGGAGTGTACTGTCTCGGACTGTCAGTTCGGGTTTCGACCTGGTCTTGGTACCATGGACCCTGTTTTTGCCCTAAGGATGATCATGGAGAAATACAGAACGAAGAACACGCCTCTGCATTTCCTGTTCCTGGACATGCAGAAGGCCTTCGACTGTGTTCCTCGCATGATGATCTGGTGGGCACTGAGGTCCAAGAGGGTGCCTGAAACTTATATTGACGTCATCCGAGACATGTACCACGATTCCGATTCAATAGTTAGGACTGCTGTTGGTGACACCAACCCTTTCCCCGTTACCGTCGGAGACCACCAAGGATCCGTCCTTAGTCCCTTCCTGTTTAGCGTGATATTAGACGAACTGTCAACCAGCATCATAGACGCACATGAGCAACCCCCGTGGCTGCTCATGTATGCTGATGATATCGCGCTGACGGATTCGGACAGGGGACGACTGGTGCGACGAGCGGGTAAGTGGAAAGTGGCACTTGAGAACGGCGGTCTAAAACTAAACGTGGCGAAGACTGAATACATGGCCTGCAACACAGATCCCCCACCCGTACGCATAGACGGTGACTTGGTCGAGCGTACGGACCAGTTTAAATACCTGGGATCTGTACTTCATGCGTCTAGCGACATCGATTGCGACGTCAAAGCCCGCATTTCAGCAGCCTGGGCCAAGTGGCGTGAGGTGACTGGTGTCATTTGTGACCCCAAAATGCCGGTTAAGTTGAAGGGACAGGTCTATAAGACCATCATTAGGCCGGTCCTTTTGTACGGCAGTGAAACGTGGCCTGTACTTGAGCGACACAAGCAGATGCTGCGAGTCACGGAGATGAAGATGCTGCGCTGGATGTGTGAAGTGACGCGGAAAGATCGCGTTAAGAACTCACGCATTCGGGGTAGCCTTCATGTCCGTGATATTGCAGATAAACTGCAGGAGTGTCGCCTACGTTGGTACGGCCATGTTTTGCGGAAACCGGCCAGTTACGTGGGAAACAAATGTCTCGCCATGTTGCCACCGCCTGGTCCCGGAAGAAGGGGTAGGCCCAAGAAGTGCTGGCTTGACGTCGTAGGTGATGACATGCGTGCCAATGGCCTGACTGCACAGGATGCCGAAGATCGTGCGAAGTGGAGGAGAAGGAGTAGGAAAGCGGACCCTGGACTCCAACGCAATGGCCGAGGATGCGACCGGGACAAACGCTAGGATGATGATGATGATGATATCTAATAACAATGCAATGCATTGTGCGTGGATGCAGATCGCGAGAAAGAGGAAAGGAGAATTTAAGTGAGAAAATCAGTTTCCACAAGTGAGTACATGATTTTCATAATAAATAAAAGAATAGAATGTGATATCTAATGCCAGAAAAACTATTTCCATCACTTTTATACTAGAAATCGACATTATTACAAAAGTAAATTTGAGAATCGTAAATTTTCCCATTTATTATCAAAAAAATATTCTGTATCAAAAATTTACGTGTAGTAGATCATAGACTACACATATAAACGGAGAGTCGATATCGATGAAAATCGGTACGGATGTACTGGAATCCCTAGTTCATCCACGTCATTATGACGTTTAGACGATTTTTGTTGGGTGTTTGGTATCTTGCTCTATCACACTTGATTCAGAATAAGGAAAAAAAGGACAAAAAATCTGTCAAATCATAGTCTCCATCTAGTACTTCCAAAATCTTTGGACCCGTGCGTTCCCAGTTTATCTGTCATCATTGAACGTCATTTCGACCCTAATCGCTTATCGAAATGCCGTTTTTTTTTTATATCATAGGGCAGCAAACGAGCAGACGTATTGCCTGATGGTAAGCAATCAACGCCGCCCATGGACATTCGCAACACCAGAGGAGTCACTAATGCGTTGCCGGCCTTTTAGAAGGGAGTACGCTCTTTTCTTGAAGGTGAGGAGGTCGTATCGGCCGTTACTTTAGTTCGCGATGTCCACTCTATACGTAGTAGTAATACCACAATGATTTGGAACGAACAACCAAATAGGTCATACCTACTCGTAAGTCGTAACTACATGTATATCGAAAGAGATGTCGACACTTTTGGGCGTATGAAAAATATTTAAAGAATAAAATCCATCAAAGGTAGGTACTGATCAACAATAAATATAAATTTATTAATGTGTTTATTATACCTTGATATCCGTATAATGTATGTATGTATATCATTCATAGTCATTAAATGTTGACTTCTCAATTAAGACGCTATGTTGTGTAGTTAATGGAAGCAACCTGTTAGTGAACTTTGATCCTTAAAATGATAAGCAAACATGAATCTGGTTTCATCAACAATTACTCATTATTCTCAACTATCAGATTCAGAATCAACATATTATGTAAATGCAACTTCGATTTTTAATCATTGTGTTGTTTATAATTGTTGTAACAAAGGTAGGTAGTATAATAACTACCCACAACGTACCTATCCGATTGGCAAGTACAGACATGCAAATGATGCAAAACATATTGTGACTACCTAAATAATAAAAACCAGAAATAATAATATCATCATAATGTTGATAAATCTCTCTCTGGTAACATTCTACTAATTGTAAAAAAACACGCAAAACCATAAACGTTACATATACTATCAACACTCTTAAGTATTATTTACATACTCACATACCTATATAGATTTGAAGTAATTAACAAAACGTTAAATTAACTTACTCTTCCTCATTATCTAATTGAATTGTTGTTTGTAACAAATCTTTACGCTGACAATATTAATTGTACGACGGCATGTCGATAAGCGATAAGGGTCGAAATGACGTTCAATGATGACAGATAAACTGTGACCCGTGCATTCCCAGTTAGGAACGAGGCCCGGTGGCGGAAACATCTCACACAGGATCATATTTCACGCAGGATGTGGTACACAGTTCTAGTGTTCAGTCTCTTGTGTTATGTGCAGTGCCAAGGTACGTGATCTGGTATTGACCGCGGTTCTAACACAAAACGTCTAGTCCCAATAAGTAGTAGATTTGCAACATAATTTAATATGCCGTTTAGTCTCGTTTAGTATGTGCAATATTAGTGTTTGAAATGCTGCGCTCAAATCTAAAATCTTATACGTACGTGATCTGGCATAAATCATTTTGTTGTCTAAATATCAGTGATGGATGAACCATCTATATCTAGCTATTGTTACCTATTAATTTTCAGTCTATTTCGTGAATTTCTGTGCCGTTCGTTCCTCTAATTGATTCTATTTCTACAATAGTTTGGACAATAAAAACCAAGCATAATACAATCATAGTGGATAAACAAGGATGTGGTTCTCTGTCAACACATTTTTAATGTCTTTGTCTTGTGTTTGCTGAGTCGACTTGTGTTTACAAGACAGGAATGGGTTGGAGTGGCTAACGATATTAAATAGTGCGTAAATTAACTTGTAGTTTTTGTTAGTTGTTGTTGTTAATATTTTGTGCAAATTAAGGGCAACAACAATTTTATATATTTTTTATTTATAACACTGGCCATTAGCCTAATTAGAGTAATAATTCAATTTGCTCTTATTCGACAGTAAGCCAAGCCTTCTACAATTTTACAATCATGAATTCTTTTTAACAAAAATAATCAAATAATGAAAACACTTATTTTAGGGAAAATATAAAAAAAAACTCAAGAGAATTACTGATGTTTTAAAAATTAATTCGTTAAATCTAACCAAAAAGATTATAAAATAATTACATAACCTCTTTGGACTTTGCATCATATATCTATATCCCACTTAGAACCGTGCATTATTGAAATCAGAATATTTATTAGTACTATTCCGTGATCGACATTCGGACATTATCACTGCGCTAAATGTTATTTCATAGCAGGCAAAATATTTAAAGGTGTATAACAATTACATTTCAGATGTATCCGAAGAAATGGATCACAGATACGCTGAAGGGGAGAAGAAGCTCAGTGAGAACATTCTGGAATACCTTGAGCACTTCAAGCAGCCAGACCCTGTCGGGCTGCCCGGGGCCTCCATCCCCGACCCGTACGGCGTGCCCGACATGAAGCAGACCATCACCCTCGGCACCACGCTCAACTTCAAGAACACTGCCGTGTATGGCATCAGCAAGTTCAAGATCAAGTACATCAACATTGAAATTGGAGCTATGGAGGTAAATATCTGTTTCGCTCATTTTCGTTTTTATTTTATCATCACTAATCTAATGGCTGCATTCAAAAACCATTTCATACCTTATTGTGTAAACGGTATGTCCAACAATAAGTTCAATATAGGAAGGGAAATATAGAGAAATATATATATTTTTACGTTTTAATTATCCATCAAAATTCATAACTTTAGGGATGTCAGCTTACCTTACCTTGAGATTAAGGACAATTCCAAAAGATGTTTTATGAAGATAAAGACGGTTGATATACAGTTCTACGTGCTCATAATTCGAAACTTTACCTTACAGGTCCAAGCAATAATGACGATAGATAAATTACAAGCACGGGGAAACTACACGATGTCTACTTGGTTGAACAGGGCCCAAGGTCCGTTCACCGTCGACGTGACGGGGCTTATCGTGAAGGCGCGTGCCAATCTCGGCGTCGAGAGGGACGGCAAGTTACGCGCTCAAAACATCAACATTGACATTGGCTTCAGCACTATCGCGGTCAACTTTGAGAACCTCGGCTTCCTCGGCAGCATGTTCCAAGGAGTCGTCAACTCGGTCGGTAACTTCATCTTCGACACCATTAAGCCCTACATCCTCAAGGAAGCGTACACCAAAGTGAGAGCTGAAATTAACTCTAAACTAGACGAAATGGCCGGTGACATGCAATTCCCTAATTCCATATCGCCCCTAGACATGGTGATTGCAGACGCTAGGAAAAAAGTGCGAGAAATGAAAATGGATCCTTATCAAATCAAGGATTACAACACCACCGTGAGTGTGTTCACGGTGACCCTAACGCACACGTGGATCACAGGAATTTCTTCGTTCCAACGCGTCGGCAACATTACTTTGAAGGTGGAGAACAATACGTTAATAGCAGATTTTGAAATAGGTACCCAGAAGCTTGAAGGCAGGACTCAGTGGGAGATCGTGGCTGTGAGTGGTCTCATGTCGAGAGCGGGTACAGCGTCGTTTTCGGTCGAGTACATAAGCGGTAGACTGATCTTGGCTCAGCCTCTGGACACTAGAAATCGTCCCGTTTTCAAAGATTTGGACCTCGAAGTTGGTAATATACAAGTGCGATGGGACGGTGCTGGGACTCTCGACTACGTCATAGAATTCGCTGTGAACATTCTGCCCAACTTGCTGCGGTACCAAATAATGGATGCTTTGGAAGGTCCTATAAAGGAGAAAATACAGCAAGAGTTGGATAAGATGAACGTTGAGGAAATGATAAAGGAGGAATTGCCTAAGCTCGACGAGATGGAGGCGCAGGGCTTGAAGCTGTCATCACTAAGAGTCTCTGAAGTTAGTAATGCGCCATACGATGAAGACGAGTTCTTCAATTTTTAATTTATTCTAGTTTTTAATGATCTTAGTTACAACATATTTTTACATTAGCTAATTACAATGTTTGCGATTGTTTAGAGAAACGATGATAATTTCTTCATACCACCCTTATTGAGGGATTTTACCGTTATTTATTCCGATTTCGATTGGACTGTGATTAAATTTCAATATGAAATAGCATGTTGAAATACTACCAAACTGTTGCCTTTTAAAACCTAGTTAAATTTAATGTAGTGTGAACTCATTGTAGATATAGGAATGTAAACTAAGGCTTTTTCAATAATATAATGCATAATTTCATAAATCGTTTCCTTATTTATTGATCCAACATCAAACCGTATCAATAGGTATCGTCCTAGAAACACGTTTCTTTAATGTTAACAAGTGCTGACTGTGAGTAACTATTGATAGTTATGCAAGGAACATAGAGGTACAAAACAAAACCAAAATGTCATTAGTAAAACTTTATCCCACTAAGTTTATTCAATACAAGAAGGAGCCCGTGGAATAAGGTATCAAATATAGTGTTAACCTATATTTTAATGCTTTCCTCGACATATGGACTATCCAACTCAAAAATATTTCTTCCTTTCGAACCAGTACTTCCTGAGTTTAGCGCGTTCAAACAATGAAACTCTTTTTCGTTTAAAAATAAAGCTTTATTGTAGCTTTATTGTTGTTTGTTGTATTAAGTAAATATATAGATGATCCTTGTATAGATGATATTGAAATATCATTTCCTGCAAACAGTGCACCGACCGACACTTTCTTAAAGAGTTACTTTTAATATATTTATTGTGTCCCACAAGCCTTGATACAAATCCAACTGCATCAAACCGGTAGTAACGGTGCTTCAATTAATCTACATTTGGTTTTTAAACGAACGTTTAATTTCTACTTATTGTCAGCACCTATAGGAGATTTATATTATAGCTGGTGTATATTTTAATCGTTTAAATATCTGAAGTCACTACTTAAGAGCTTCTTCCTGACCTAGCATACCTAAGAATACGCTGAATACAGCTGATAATAAATTTGTATGTCACTTCAACTTCAAAATGTTTTACAAGGAAACGTATTTTTGTATCACTTATTACATAGTGATTTTACTACATAAAAACATAATTTAATATTGCAGATATTTTTCATTATAATGAATGTAGAAGTTAATACGTCTTCACATACATATTTACAAGTGCCGGCTGTGGCTTGTGATTTAAATTCTCAGAAAAACATTCATCCGCATCCTCATTAAAACCAATCAAAACAACAATTTGTGGTCATATAGCCAGATAGAAAGGAGAGGGCTCAAACTCACCAGAACACGACGACGGGACACCATTGCCAGCGCACTGGCCGCACGCAGCGGACGTATTAACCGCGCCGAAAAAAAACACTGTCAGAAAAACGCGCGAAACACCAAAGAGTTTTTACACTTAAATAGTTTTTTAGTCAAAACAATGGAGAAATTCCAAGTGCTCTTCGTAATACTGGCCGCTGCGGTCGCTTCGAGCAGCTCCAATACAAGTAAGTGCGTTTAAAAGAAAGTAGACAGACTGGTGATACCACTTAAATTCGTGTCATCTTTTTCACTGTGTCACTGGGGATTTCGGTTTAGCCTACAAAATTTCTTCGAAGTGCCGACGAGCACCAATAATAAATCAGTCTGTCTTTACTTTAAAAAATTTTTTAAGGCATGGTTTGCCGAAAAGTAAACAAATAACCATTACAAATTTTTCATAGTAGACAATATGTTACATATTTTTGGTGAATATGATTTCAAGAATTTTTTTTTATTATATTAACATTTCCTTCCTCAAATGCACTATAAAACATAACAAAATATAGATACTCAGATAAAATTTTAATAATTAATATGCGACATCTATTTCTTCGAGTGTAATATTGCAATCAACAAAAGACCTTGCACAATTTTAAATTGTTTACAAATCCATAAAATCACTAAAATTTCATACGTTTAAATGAGCATTTGTTTAGATGGACACTATGAATAATTTGTGGTACAAGTATTTAACTACTGTCTGTACTGATAATTACAAGATTTCAATCTGAAATCATTTCAGTGTTTAAGTTAGCACTCAACAATCTTTGGGTAAATGGCAGAAAGTGAGAATTTCATTGCTAAAACCCTAGGTATTAATAGCTCAGTACATGGCTAAAATATCTGAATTATCAAAGCCAAATTTTGCAATCATGTTCCCATCATTATTTACAATTATTTGTTGCAAATATTGATCAAATTTCAACAGTTTTTACCCGATCCAATCAGTAACATACATATCACAAAACACTACTACATACATCCCAATGTTCAGAGCTTGTGAGAACTTGAGCTTGGCCGCTGGTGATACAGTAGGTTTAATAAATGAATAAATTCAAACCATTAACGAGTTATTTCCATATTTCTAATGAAGAAGGTATAGTTCCACCGCCGTGTAAAGAGCATCTGTTGTGGTCTGATTCGGTCGATTAAATATGCCTTCATCTACATTCAATACCAAACAGTCTTCGAATCTCATACATAACATTAAACGCAAAAAAACAAAATATGCTACACACTACTGCGGCCGACCGCGACTTCGTTCGCGCGTATTTTGGCTTATCCCGTGGGAGCATTTAATCGGGATAAAAAGTATCCTATCCCCTAAAACAGCCTGGTAGTATAATATTATATTATATTATATTATAACAAAAATAAGATTGGATAATTAGATTTAAAATTTAAAACAACCATTTAAAAAAAAACTGTTATTTTTCTTACAATTGCTTACGCATTCTCCACAACTCTATTCAAAACAAACTATTATCACAGGTTAAATATTTCTTCCAAAAGAGATGTCCCAGAAATGTATGAAGCCTCGGCCTGGACCATGTACGCTATACCTAAATATAGGCGAATAAGTGTACTACAGTTTTAATTACTCCAATTCTTATGGAAAACCTTAGTTTTTTGGCTGAAACAATAAATTAAACCAACTCAGTACAATATGGCGGAGGACGCATCCATAGAGTAAAGTAAATATACCAAGACGCATCTTTGAAACTTGAATGACGTTCATGTCGTTTATCCGTCAGTTTATTTTTGTTTTGACAGTATGCAGTTTATTTCACAAAGTATTTATATTTTTAGGTTACAAACGACCTAAAAAGGCTGGGGTCAAAGCTGTAAATCCCAGTAAAGAAAAAAAATTACAGTTGCCATCTTTACGAAGTAAAGTGAACAATTATGAATTTGATTTTATTTTTAAGCCACTAAACTACGGACCAAAAATGTTTTATTGTATTTTTAATGGAAATAGCAATATTTTACCGATTTTTTGGTACCACGTACATGGTGCGGGCCTGGGATGGGACATCTCTTTTAAAGTAAAACTATGGTTTCACACTGTTGAACCACCAAACAAAATATGCAAATTACAATGTTAGGTAAAGTTTACCTTAAATTACTTCCGAGCAGTTGTGTTGTTGACTAAATTGGACTTGATTTAATTAAATCAAATCCATCAAATCGTTTCGTCTTAAGCTATTAAGCTCACTTTATCTTAATAGCTAACTTTTAACTTTGTTGTTCAAATATCGCTGAGCAAAGTTCATAGTTGTTTATATTTGATCAAAACATGGAAATATCAATAGGAAGCGGAAATCTTTGCGGACCAGATTTTAAACGCCTTCAAGATTAAAATTGTAATAAAATAATTGATTTCCAAAATAAATAACATCGACTAATGGTCGAATTTCCTTTTTTCACAAAGAAGAGATTGACATATTGTGATTTTTTGCAAAGGAACACGTTCTAGACAATTATGACATATGTACATACGTAGATAGGGTTACATTCATTTTCATAGACTCATTGATGTAGGAATCCTTGATCTACTGGCTTCTGTGCGGACCGTGATCTCGACGCCCCCGGGTTTAACAGTAAAAGTATGTCTTGTGATTTTCCCAACAGTCTAATTTACAGGGTGGTCTAACTAGTGAGGTCAAAACTTTTTTTTCAGGTTCCTCGCACCTGGTGCTATCCGAAAATATCCTTCTAATAATTCTAATAATATTAAATATTCTAATAATTCTAATAATAATTCAGCACAGCTTCTATAAAGCGGTTAATGACTAAATCATATTTTGAGATTCTCAATCCTTGATTATTCATGGTGTTTGACAACCTTTGTGATTTGACGTTTGTGTGGTTGTTCTGATGAGACCTTAATTTGATTACTTGTTTATTTATATGTGGAGATTTGTAACTGGTATTGTTTTTAAGACTATTGTTGATACAAATTGTGATTGTTGAAACTGTTAATCTTCCAAAAATTAAATAAATTAAATTAAATTAAAATTAAATTATAAATGTTGTAAGATTATAACTCGAAAAATCGCGGAACATACATGGGGTATTTTCGGATAGCCCCAGATGCGAGGAACCACTAGTTGGATCACCCTGTATATCTAGACCGATACAGAAAGACGTATATGTGATGATTCCTACCGGGTTAACACAGATTTTGCCAACGGTTCTTCAACTGTCTGTCTGAAACTACTTAGCCGAAAGTGTTATAAACTAACGCTCATTGTTGATAACTGTCTCAAGACTCATACACATTCAGATCTAACTGAACTAAAGTCAGAAACTATCTGAATTTTAATCACTCACAAGTAACTAGTCGAGTTAAAACGCAGTTAGTGGCGAGATGATGTGCTTAGTTACATATGCAGTAGAGCGTTACATAAACTGGCGCGGAAGCGCGGATGGAGAGAAATAATGTAATGCGTTGAGTAACGACCAAAGAGGATGAGGTGCGAGACTTACTCTGAAGGTATGGTTCATACAACTGAATGAAAAAATGATGGCAAGAAATTACTTTAACGTAAATGTTACCTAAGTAAATAGGCACAAAGTATCGAAAATTCTAATCGAGCTAAATATTTTTATCAACATTACTTGGCAAACTGCATTCTGAACATGAGAATGTTAAATATAGCGTCCCATCAGTATGCCTAATAGCTCGCCAATTGCAAGTCATTATTTTACTCGGATACACATCAAGCCTGAAGGTACAGAAATATAATTCCGGAAAAGACACACTAACAAATAAGTGTAAAATTAAATTCTACATATTTATAAGGAAAATAAGATGCAGTAGAAAAAATATAAAATGTTACGCAAAATTGCCTTCTAACTACTCTATCAACTCAACTCATCAACTTCTTCGAATGGTGAAAGCAGATGCCAAAAAATCACATTTTCACGGAAAAATAAAAGGATTTTCCGTCCATGTTGTACAATGTACAAGATTTCGCAGTTAGCTACGAAAAAGATATTGGACGCTTTCTGTTTTCTTGAATAGACAACCCTAGTTTCTTTAATGACATCGTTTTACTACCTTTCCGTAAAACAATACAGATTTTGTTATTGTTACGTAGATTACATCTAGAACAATTATGTAACAATTGTTTTCCTATTTATAGAATGCCAGAGAAAGCTTCATTACCGCAAAATCCTCGCTTGTTGACGGTGATGCGATACAATCCAACGATTTCGGACCAATGTTATCTAGATTAACAAAATCAGCAGAGTTGTAAGCACTTAAAGTTAATTTAACACTTCAATATCTATCCGTAATAATTTAAAACATAGTACCTATGTATGTAGTTACCCTAATATCTAATCTAAACTACTATATAAAGCTGAAGAATTTGTTTGTTTGTTTGTTTGTTTGAACGCGCTAATCTCAGTAACTATTGTTCCGATTTGTGTTGGATAGTCCATATGACGAGGAAGGCTTTAGGCTACAGTATAACCGAAATCCACGCGGACGGAGTCGCGCGCGGCCTCTAGTTACGGAATAAAACTTGTAATCAGAAATCTTCTGTGCAAGAAGAGGATTAGGGAAGTCAGGCATCAATAAAGAATTTCTATCATAGCAAAATGTTTTTAATTTAGAGTCAGAAAACATAGTGTTACTTATATCACTTAATTTACACTCAGCAGAACTCAGAGTAATACAAGTAGGTAAGTTCTTCATTACAGGACATTATGCAATGAAAATTACACTTAAGCACTAAGTGACACTAACCATTTGTCTCTTAAGCAGGTTAATAACATATCTAATCCCATGGAACGAGGATTTTCTGTTGATGGATATCAATTTGTACATTTGAGATTGGAGCTAGACCACACGCAAGAATTCACGTAATTCGCGTTTTTAAGAAAATCGGTGTCAAGAACTAATGTAATCATAGTAGCACACATTGTAGCATAATAACTGCTTGAGAATTAAGTCATTTAGTCTTCTTACATTTAATTAAAGACCGCAGTGAATTAAAACTTCATTACTGTTGTGTTATATTAAAGCAGTATGCACAATGTAGAGGACATTATAGTTATTCGATATCTAAATTTTTTTTTACATAGATGGTGGATTCGGTGCACTACACAACTCATATGGACACAAGTAACAGGGAAGTCTTGAGGATATCCACTTACCATCACCAGATCGTTACCTGGTAACCTCTAACATCAACATCTTCTAACCCAATGCCTTTTTCTGAGGTCAAGCTCACACGCACTATTGACGAACACCCCAAAAAATCCGGTCAAACTACAAAGAAAACGATTCGCCCCACTTTAAATCGAGTTCTATTTAAAGATGCTGGTTTTGATAAATACGCGATTTAAAATCACCCGAGTGATGATGGCGCCAAATTAACTGTACCTTCGGTAACAGTAAACGTTTTTGCGACGGATCGAGTTCTCGGGCAAGGTCCCCGCAATGCGCGCGCGCAGGTCAATGACCAGCAGGTGCACTTATGTAATTAAGCCTTACAGCGCACTTTTTACTCTACTTCTTTCTGTGACTCGTATATACTCGTATTATATGTATATTATATAAGTTATTTGAAATCGTAATTAATACTTCACTTCAGGCCTAATATTCAAGTGAAGCATTTTCATAAATGCGATTACGAACTAATTTATATTGACAACAAGGTGAGCTGAAACTACTGATAAAACTTATAGAGTCATGTTTCTTAAAAACAATTTAAATCCGTAGTTGTATTCTTATTTATACGCAAGCAATTCGTCTAGCCACTGCGAAAGAGATAGCCACTGGACTTCTCCCAATCAAAAGAAGTTTCCAATTAAAGTTCTAGAAACACTATTCAATAACTTACAGGGCTTCAATAGATAGTATACCAAAAAGGCGATGGACCGCACATAAGGAAGGAAGACTGCGATACCAAATGATTGCTTAGCGATGATTGCCGATGAAGCGACGACAGCTAAAGACACCCATTACACGTTTCACTGCTGAAGTTACCCACACCACGATGTGGAACTTTCTCTTGAACATTGCACTAAAGACTATCTAGACGCAAATGTGCTCGCGGACAATGTTTGGCAGCGAATTTGTTTATTTAGGTTCAAAGTCAAAGTCAAAGTCAAAATATGTTTATTGCAAAACCATAATGTACAGAAGGGTGTTATAAAAATATTATTATTATTATTAACTATGTTTCAATTTAATCTTCCACTATAATATTGAAATGTAACATTCTTATCTGAATCTTAAATCGGAATAATGGAAAAAAGAAGACTTTCTTTTAAACTTTGGTATTAAACGTAAGGTAAATACAACTCTTTAAAATCGAAAAATTAACTGGTTAAATAATAATTTCCTTTTCACTTTACTACATATTTTTTAACTTTCATCGCGAGATCTCAATTAAACGAAATGAAAGTTTCAGTCTTCGGCAAAAATACTAAATTCTTCGATAAACATGTTATGTAATGTCTCGTATGAGAATACTTTCAATTTTACTCATACAAGGCCCATTCTTTGTCTATTATTTTTTGTCAACTCCTCATTATCTTCACATGCAATTGCACACATTTCTGAGTGGCCATCAAACCGTTGTTTTTACCAAATTCGCCTCATTAATTATTAATATGCAAATGCATGTGACAGAACATTCGTCATCCGAGTTTCTCATAGGAACAAAGACTCGTTATCAAGTTATCACGTGAAGAGCCTGCTGTCAGGAAGCCATTGTTTGCGATAGCCACTGATAGACACTTCATTGTTTTCACTGGTCAATGTCACCGTGGACCGTTAACGCGTACCCTCTGCATACCAATGAGGATGTTAAAGAAAGCATCAGCAAGTAGCTACTAGAGCGAAATGGTCACGTAATTTGTTTGAAAACAATTCCGCAATGAAAGCAACAGGCAACTTTCGTCGAAGTTTGGCCTTTGGTAGAAGCTTGATGCACACAATTTTGACCTACCAATGAGCAACAGCCCAACATCCATTTTTTTGTCAAAAAAAAATTGCCAATGTGCACGGTGATACGATGTTACTTCTTTACTATGAATGAAAGCATGTGCGAGATCACAATTGACTGACTTTTATTTGCTTTGCCAATTCAGAAGATTTGTCGAAAGGCGTTGAACAAGAAAGTAAAAAGCTGTTACCTAATAATAAGCTACCAATGTTACTGACTCGAAAACTGGACACCTGAGATCTCAGATATTCTCCTGGTTTCCTCGGCTCGACCAGCTACTCACTGCAAGATCTAAATCTAAAATGTATGATTTCGAATCATTTAGTTTTACTGTCCCAATATTAATGATGGTAAATGGTATTTCCAGGTGTATTCGGAGGCAGGTGTTCGCGGAGAGACCCCAATGTGGACGCATGTCTACTGCGGAGCTTCAACTCACTATTGGAGTACCTCAAGGGGGGTGCACCAGAGTTCGACATCGAAGAGGTGAGAACGAATAAATGAGAATGAACATACTATATTCCTATAGACATATGTGAAATTATATTTTCACAAACGAAACAATATTTACAAGTTCATAACAATAACTGAACACATTATATTTTCATACCTCGCTGGTCGTAAATTCATTGCCATAAAATTCTTAAAGAGTTATTTTATGTCATACAACCTGTTTGTACCACTCCTGTTTTTATTTGAACTGTCCTTAGCTTGTGCTTGCTTTGCTTCGGCTATCGGTCAACAAGGAACTTGTTTGGAGCAACTCTTAGTCCTTAAACCAGTCTTATAAAGAATTTTATTTTTACTTTACGACGGCCACTTATATCTTTAAATTTAAAGGTTGATAAACATAAAAATGAAACTGGTAGTTCAAAGTCTTTTAGGAGTATCAATCTACCATATAAATCTGTACCTTCTAAAGCTTACATTTTACTTCGTCAAAGGTTGATAGTATATTTTTACTCAAAACTACTGAAACTAGAAGTACTAAAAGGCCCTCTTCTGTACATTCCAGGCGGAACCGATAGTAATAGATGAGCTGTCGATCGCGCTGGGCGGCGGGCCTGACGGCTACCGCGCCACCTTCAAGGACATCCACGCCACCGGCGCCTCCAACATGACCATCACCAACGTCAGGTACGGACTATGACCATGCGACAGATCTATCTGTTTTGTCTGATAGACTTTTGATCAATCAGTCCATATCAATTTCTTCTCTCCATCCAAAAGCAAGAAGAAGTTTTAATAAAACTAAAATTCACTTGATAATTAAAGCCAAAAAGCATTTTCAAAAAAATTAAGGTGTTACTATATCTTGGATTTTTGTAGGCTGAATTTTGCTAAAGTAACGGAATTATTAAGGAACTAACTTCAGTTATGAAAGAATAGCAAATGAGCGTCTCATTTGGTGCACATTAAAATTAATAAAAGTGTGCTTGGACGAATAACTCATTGGACTTAATATTTCGTCCAATTTACCAATTCACCATAAGAACGTTTTCCGTCTTCGCCGAATTAGAAGGAAATATGCGCTTTGCAAGATCCTTATGTATTGTAAACACTGAAATTCGAGTCATTGCCCTTTCACATATGCAGCGGTATTTTGGATACCTAAGCCCTCCATCCTTTGTTAGTCATGTTTCCGGAAAAACAGTCATAAAATTACTCACGATTACTATCTAATGCCTCATCAGGTCAAAAGCGATTGTCCGTTTGACCCTCGCGATCGTAAATTCAACAAAGAACCGTAAGTCTGCGATATGTGCGCAGAATACATTAAAAAATATAAAGGTTTTTGCATAATGCATGTGTCAAACATCATAAAACAATGTGCATTTCTGAACAGTCACGAATCGGGTAAATGTCGTAATTGGTATTTGGTAAGTTAATCTTGCAAGCAATGAATTGAATGGACTACTACTAAACTTATACAGAAAATACAGAAAATTCTGAATTATAAAATAATATGATTTTGTAATGAAGATAATTCAGGATGTAAAAGCAAATCCAATCAACAACTAAGTACCTAAAACGAAGATATACTAAATTATTACAAATAAATGTGGAAACGACTACATTTATACGTCTGCATATAATAAGACGGGAGGAGTAGGTACCTATCTATAAACAGAGTGTTTACTTTTTTTATTTGCCAAAGGTTTACGAACTTGAACACTAATACGGTAAAGCCAACAAAATGCAATCTTCTTCTCAAAAGTGTTTACGTACATTTTATCCCAAATTAGCACATTTTGCATTTGTTAAAGCTTGCTTTATTTGACTTGCACATTTGGTCGCTAATGGCCGAGATATCCTTGAGTGACAATTTAAGTAGAACAAGGATGTCAAGATATATTCGTTCGTGCTTAGAAATTTCTAGAAATAAGGGCTTGTTTTATGAACTCTTTGAATCCGCCGTTTACATAATCTGTGATGATGAACCTACTATTATAGGTTAAACAAGACTAATTGCTGTTGTTTTTTGTTAATACAATTTCACAAAAATACGACTCTCACGTCCTGAGCCCTTGGCTAAATCCCTTGATCCCCACGCCCAACGAACACCTTTTTTATCAATGGTTTACGCATACTTACTTTAAGGGAGTGTCCACATCTGAAAAGTGCGTAGCAAATGCGTAGCTTTAGTAGTAACGGTTCGACAGCCATTTGGTGCGTCTCTCGTTCGATGCTTGTATGGAGGAGAACGTCACGAGCTGCTCATTCGCGACGCATTCGTCAATGTGGACGCACCCTTACTACAATTCAAGTGACTATTAATTCAAGTGGTCGTAGTATTGCAGAAATGATGGGTGATCCCTGAGGGGATGAGGCAAATAACAATGGCAAAGCCAGGGAGAGGCGCTTGCTGCACCTACGGGCATTCACCCAAAAGTAACTCTTTAACTTTATCTGGGAATGAAAAATGCTAGTAAGCGTACCTTCGATTGTGGGACGACAGAAGGTAGTAGTAGTAGGTACTTGACTGCATTCAAAATAAATTATGAAACTCTTATATAAAATAAGGAATTAAAAAATAAACACTCATCATATGCCACAGTAACTTTTTCGCTTTATACAGACTACCGTTCTTGCAATGGGCCCGGATTTGATCGTAGAAGCCATTGACGGCTGAGTTCTACACCTACCTTGATTTGACAATACTTGATAGACTTGTGACGTTTACGTTTTTGACGTTTGAATTAAGTGAGTGATTTGACCTGTCAGTATAGTGCCGGAGTTTGGAAGTTGGCGGTGTAATTACACCCCCGTGCCTCGGAAAGCACGTTAAGCCGTTGTTGGTCCTGCGCCTGATCTCTCTACGGTCGTGTCAGATTGCTGTCCCACCGAATTATGGGAGTGAGGGAATAGGGAGTGCACCTGTGTTTGCGCATGCGCTTGTGCACTATAATATATCCCGCGCCAGTGGCTAATCGTAAGATTGGCCTTTGAGAGTCGCGCTTGGCCGAATTCGGCTAGGAGGGTATTATTATAGTACCGTATTGAAATCTCGTTCTTCCTCCCCCAGGTCGGACCTGGAGACGCACCAGTTCCAGCTGACGATGTTCGGGCCGCACATCAGCGCGCGCGCGCGGTACCGCTCCTCCGGCGTGCTGCTGCTGGTGCGCGCGTCCGGCGGCGGCGACTACTGGGGCGAGTACGGTGCGTATCACCCACCAGGCAATCACAGCACACCAGCACGTGGGACCTGCAGATGCACCAGTTCCAGCTGACGATGTTCGGGCCGCACATCGGCGCGCGCGCGCGGTACCGCTCCTCCGGCGTGCTGCTGCTGGTGCGCGAGTCCGGCGGCGGCGACTACTGGGGCGAGTACGGTGCGTATCACCCACCAGGCAATCACAGCACACCAGCACGTGGGACCTGGAGACGCACCAGTTCCAGCTGACGATGTTCGGGCCGCACATCAGCGCGCGCGCGCGGTACCGCTCCTCCGGCGTGCTGCTGCTGGTGCGCGCGTCCGGCGGCGGCGACTACTGGGGCGAGTACGGTGCGTATCACCAGACAAGTTAGCTGAAAAGATAAAGTTAGCTGTTAATGATTAAAAAATCCACTAGTTGACAATACACAGGCGTGAGGTCTAATTGCTGTGTTATCGGTGAATTTTGACGTTTTTGTCAATGTGATGTCCAAATTCACTAATTTCATACCAGTTGGACCCTACGCCTGCCTGCTTTATCTATTTGATGTACTTGCAGGTTTATAATGAAATAAATTATTTGTAATACAACTACTTTTAAACGGATATAATCGCGGTACCTATATAAAAGTTGTTTTGAATCATGAGTAACAGTCGCGTAAACCTAAGAAAACATTATTTGTATTACTAGCGGCCGCCCGCGACTCCGTCCGCGTGGATTTCGATTTCCAATATCCTATGTGTTATTCTGATGTATAAGCTATATTGTGGTAAAGTTTCATTCAAATCCATTCAGTAGTTTTTACGTGAAAGAGTAACAAACATCCATACATACAAACTTTCGCCTTTATAATAGTAGTAGGATTTGTGTTGCCATCTAGCGGATTTGTCATTTGCGAAAACCCTCACTATGTGTGTTTCCACAGACGGCGTGAAGGCGAAGGTGTACTTCCGCGGCGCGCCGTACCAGCGCGGCGGGCGCACGTACCTGCGCCTGCAGCAGCTCAAGCTGGACTTCAGCGTGCGCGACATACAGATGGGCGTCGAGAACCTGCACAACAGCAACGCCGTGCTGCGTAAGATACCTTCTTTTATGGCATACGTGGCAAACGAGCTATCGGGTCGCCTGATGGTAAGCAATCACCGCCGCCCATGGACATCCGCGACACCAGAGGTATCGTTGTTGTGTTGCCGGCCTTTTAAGGGTGTGGGCCTCCGGCACACTCACAAACCAGACGAAACACAATAGTAGATACTATTATTTCACGCAGATGTTATGTGAGAGGGGGGTTCTTCCCCGGACGAGCCGGCCCATTCGTGCTGTGAAACAGCATGGCTCTACCACTAGCTTTCTTGACTACTAGCCTTCCGTCGCGGTTTCACCCACGCGTAATGTCTTTTTACAAATATCACCCCCCTTCCCCCACATTTCCGGGATCAAAAGTACCCTATGTTCACCGGGAAGAGTGTAGCTATCCAACAGTGAAAAACAGGAGACTCGTCCAACCTATAATTTATAAAATATGCTTAAAACATAAAAAAATGTGAAATGAATAACCTAACATGTTGTTCCACAGAGGCGGCGCTGAACCTGTTCATCAACACGAATGCTCAGGAGCTGCTGAAGGAGATGAAGCCGGAGCTGAAGAAGGACCTCGCGGACAAGATGTCGCGCTTCCTCGAACGCATCCTCGAACACATCCCCTACGACGACTGGATTGTCGACTAGGACACTGTACCTTACTATCGAGTAGCATGTGAGAGCCGTAGTTGCAGTATGTAGTATCAGCCTTTTAATGTCCCACTGCAGGGCAAAGGCCTCAATCATTTAAAATCATGTTTTCGTTACAAAGATGGGTTTTGGCGTAATCACCACGCTTGCCAAATGCGGGCTGTGTTCAGAAAAATCAACACAAAGTTTTCCCGACCCGGGAATCGAACCCAGTTTCAGTATGACACAACTTAAAAGTCCCACAAGTTCCAGGGGGGCTAGCCAAGATGCCAATTTCGCAAGCGCGTGCATTCGTTACCGTCGCGACCTCCCGCACACACAAATACTTCGTGTGCGGGATGGGGATAAAATTCTCGACAATAGCAATATTTCGCTCTCGCAAAATGGCATTCTGGCCAGCCCAACTCCAACAGAACATTATCCCAAAGTAAATAAAGTATTTAGCGGGCAAGACAACACGCCTTCTTATGAAAAGTTCTGCGCAGTAACATGCAAGAGCAGATAATTACAGTTGACCCTAATGCACGAAAGCTGAAATGACTAAATAAATTCAGCAATCCCGAACTTGCGTGTTATATACTTGAAGATTCATAAGCACGTTTATTGTTAAAACTAAATCAAAACGGGGCAGTTATCCCTTGCTTGCATTGATGCCATTTGACGCTCGATTGTGCTCAATTGTCTATTATAATCGGCGGCTAAATGATATCCCAGTGAAAAATGTATTCTGATGTACTGAGGTATTTTATGTTGTACATATTTATATATCTAAAGGGGACTTTTAAGTGATGCTGTGCAGTGAGATAAACAAATGACAACACTACTCTTACATTCAATAATTTTTCATTTTTCGCCGCAAGCTAGTTGTTCGTAGAGTTTACTTTATAAACCCGTTTGGACTACTCGAACTATACCTACTACCTACTTGTTCAAGAGAGAATGAAGTATTTACCAATTTTTATAACAAGTTGACCTAATGACTACCATATTAAATGCCTTCAGTTGGATTACAACTAGAAAAATAAGGAGTGCAAGGCATTCATAATAAACTTGAAAAATTTTTTTTCCTTTGGCGAACTTAAATTGTCAACCGAGAATACATCTTGTATTATTTATTCTATGGTGTTATTTATGGAAATCTGTTATGAGTTTGGTGAAAATAATAAAATCAATGGTGATATCATCAATTTAATATTACATCCTATTGTGGAGAACATGAATTGATAGTTAAGTTATTTATTTAAGTTAAACAGTTTGGTGCTCCCCTTTTCTTAATTTACTCGAGTAAAAGGTGTAACTTTTAGACATAATTATTTAAGTTAAATATAAGACTTTTATAAAAATAAACACATTTAAAATTATGACATTGTCGGTTTTTATTTAAATTTATTTACCTGTTTCAAATCTTGAGTTTTCCTTCCTAAGTGTTGTTATCGAAAAAGATGCCAAATTAAAGTTAGTTGACGGGAATCCCGAGATATTGAAAGAATAATAAAGTTTGACAAGTTTTAGTAAAGTCTGTATCAAATAAAGTAAATGTTAATTATGTCGATAGTTTTTAACTAATTAAAATTTCAGGACTTTGTTACTAATCTAGATATTTTTTTCTTTGAATGTACTATCCCGACAGAAAAAAGGTTAAGAAAGAAATTAACCTAATATTTGTGGTCCCAACGTACCACACAAAATAATTTCTCATTTTAAGATTGCGTTCGGGACCTCCTGTCCGAGTCCCAAAAGCCGCATCAAAATAAATCATTAACTTCGATAGGGTCTTCTGGGATCGCGGTCCCCTTCCTAAAGCCTACACTCGTTGTTAAATATCTTCTCATTTTACTGCCTCCGTTACGTAAAGACCAACTACCTGGAGCTGGATCCTATAGTATTCTAGTGATAAATCAAAGTTATCATACTATATTAAAGGCAGGGCTTAAATGGAGGTGGGCGGGACATTTGGCTAGACGACAGGACACAGTGTGGTGGCCACGGGGTGCTGTACGATCGCTAGGCAGACCTCCAGCCCGACGATGGTCAGATGACATCGTAAGAATAGCCGGGGTCAACTGGATGAAAACTGCATAGGACCGTAACAGCTGGCGCGACAGAGTGGAGGCCGTATGTTCATTTTATGTGTCACACATAATTTCCCTTCAAGTAACTCTTCATGCAAGTCACATATAAGACCTATTTAAAGCAGTTTAACGATATGACCACACACGTGATCAAATCAACCTTTCCTTACATAGTACAATTAATTGCACTTACTAAATACTCGATAAGTTACATAACATACCTACGGTTCGATCATATTCATGTTCAGGGCTGACATATAGTTTAAAATAAATAAATAAAATATAAATAAATAAATATTTCACAACATCACATACATTGATCTGACTCCGTGTTAAGTAGCCTAAGCACTTGTGTTACAGACATCAGAATCAACAGTGGTATTACAAATATACTTAAATATATACATATAACACCCAGACCAGAACAAACTGACATGTTCATGCACACAAATGTTTGTCCTGTGCGAGAATCGAACCCGCGACCTCTTGTGTAATAGGCAACATCTTGACCATTACACCAAGCGGTTCGCAAATAAGAGCTTTACTCACAACAACATCATTATTTTTAGATTCGACAGTCAATCAACCTATTGCCGTCCACTACTGAATGTAGACCTCAACCAAAGTGCGCCAGCCTCTCTGGTCCTGTGCGATCCGCATCCGCGACATACGATTCCAAATGGTTGCAGTTACCGCAAGCTTCATTCAGCATTCGAGGCGCACTCATCAGATGTGGGAACTACCTAATGTTATTAATGGCAATATTTATGTTGTTACAGAAAATACCAACTTTTCCTAAAAAGTGTGAAAATACTCCTACAAATGTTGAGGGATGCCTTATGAAATTAAGCTCGAAGCCTGTACAGTCATGAGCACCAACATGTATACACATTACATACACATCGACTCTAATGTCAAGGCAGAAAAGTTCATATTTGAATGTGTTTGTATAAATGTTGGTGCTGATGACTGTATTATGGATGCTAGGGACGGATATAGACATAATTAAATTTTCTTATTTAAATAAACTTAACGAAATACCTTCATATTGTTATATGAAGGTATTTCTTTAAGTTTATTGAAACACTAACCTTTTGCCCGCGACTTCGTCCGCGTACCGTCCCGTCCCGTCGTCCCGTACCTTGGTTTCGAATTTTTTCTTGCCTTAAAACCATCACAGGACATAAAAAACAATTTAAGAAAAGAATTGAACCAAATTGGTCAAGGCGTTATTGAGTTATGCGCTTACTAACACATTTTGCGATCGATTTTTTATATTTAAGATTTTATTCAATAAACTTAAAGAATTACCTTCATATTGTTAAATTGAGGTACTTCTTTAAGTTTATTGAAACCACCGGGTCTGAGTGTTCCCAGACCCAGACAAACAGACATGTTCAATTGTTCATGTACACAAATGTTTGTCCTGTGCGGTTTGCCCAGCCCTGGTCGAGTGCACCAACATGTTGCAACTTGGCGATGAGCACCGATGCTGCTATCATAAGCGCTGTTATATAAACAGCGCAATTGAATCTGCTTCACGTTGCGTAACGCTTCTCGAGGATTACTTTGAATGCCAGTTACCAGTAACATACATAATATACAAGTAGTTATGTACCAGCTGGTCTAGTGGCCTCCGTGCAGTACATTAAATGGAGGTTACATGAATGCGCTTAGCGAGTGGTCGGTATGGATCTAGGCGTATTTATGTAACGTCCATGTTTACGCCCTGATTAAAGACATCCTAAAGATTTTTGTTTTTTATGGCAGTTGAGCGGCAAATGAGCTAGCGGGTCGCCTTAGGTTTAAAGATCTTTATTTCTCATAAGAACAAAAAAAAATACATTGTTCACTTAAAATGAGATTAAAAAAGCTATTAACTTATATGCTAACAAAATTAAGTGTACGCACCCAGCGCGTTAAGATGTACAATACTTATTACTTTCCCACTGCACTGATAACAATTCAAGCTGATTACACGAACACAATTCTTATACAGTATTAGGTACTTTTATTTAGATACTAAGCAACATACAGTTTCAGGTAGGCAAACGGTACATAACCAAATGGGACACCAAAGCCACACGCACGATACATTCACAAATTAACGACTAAGAAATGTCTCAATTGCCGTCAACAAGCGATAAAATAGTGAGTGATAGTCATTTGTGAGGTAACCAATTAGATCATTTAGGAAAATTATAAAGAATATAGGTCAATAAGAATGGACCTGTATTCTTTACCTTGGGGTACGCCTGTGTTAATCGATTGTAATTTAGATCTATGAATTTGCTCAGTCATATTTAAGTTATTTAAGTTGGTTCTTCCAGTAAAGCGGCATCTCTCTTACTCACTGGTTTTTAGATCGCTATAAGACTTGATGGTAAGGCCTCAGTATCAAATCTAGTTCAAACTTCTACGTTTTCCATTCATTAACAGCAAGCAACCTTGTCCCGTCGCACTTGCAACTCGTTCCTATAACAAAATGCAGAGATACCATTATCATTTCGCACAGTGTTCTTTCGCAAGCCTCGGTTGGAAGGGGAATGCACTTTCGCAGCCTCGCGCGAGCTTCGCGGCTCGCCGGCCGATGTGGGACCACTGTCCATTGGATCTCGACTGACAGAACGATTTGAATTTGGAACACATTATCCTTCGAAAATTAGTACAATTTATTGAGTAACTGCCGGATTAATACTTTTTATTAGTTTTTATTACGTTACTGGCGATAATACTTTTTTAAACGTATAGAAAAATAAATAGTGTAATTAATGATGAATTCGTTAATTTATGCGTTTGGTGTCTGTGTAGTGTTGTTCTGTGTACAAATATCGAAAGCGCAGAATGATGTCGCCGATATACGTAAGTAGAATTTAACACACTCTTAAAAAAAATATCATTATTATTCAATAACTAGCGGCCGCCAGCGACTCCGTCCGCGTGGGTTACGTACGGTTTCCGCACACAGTGTTACTATAGATAGCTTAAAGCCTACCTCGGCAAATGGTAAGTGAACTATCCCACACAAAATATTTTGTCAAATTCGAACCAGTAGTTCCTGAGTTTAACGCGTTGGCGCGCAAACCAATTTGGATCATGAGTTACACGTGTTATTGTGAGTCAACCATAAAAGATATGCTGTTGGGGGATATTTTTTAGGCAATTTTATGTAAAATAATTCCGTCATACATGATTTCTATGTGACTTTAACCATTAAGGCTGCACACGCGACTGAAGCTTAAGAAATGGAGAAAATTCTCCCGTTTTTCCCACATTTCCCTTCACTACGCTGTTCCTGTTGATTGTAGCGTGATGAAAAGTATCCTATAATATGCCCAGGAGTATAAAGAATAATTGTACCAAGTTTCGTCAAAATCCGTCCAGTAGTTTTTGTTTCTATAAGGAACATACAGACAGACAGACAGACAGACAGACAGACAGACAGACATACAGACAGACAGACAAAAATTTTACTGATTGCATTTTTGGCATCAGTATCGATCACTAATCACCCCCTGATAGTTATTTTGAAAATATATTTAATGTACAGAATTGACCTCTCTACAGATTTATTATAAGTATAGATATATAGGTTATCTAAGCTTTATAAATGTAACAAAATATATTGTTTTTGCAACCGTAACTAATTGTGTGGATCAGGATATCCAAATGAACGTAAAGTTACAGTCATATGTAGAATAATCTTAAAAAACTTTTCTTTCTTACTTATCATGTTTGCTATCCGTTTAGGAGTTCAAATGATCACTTCATACTTGAAAATTCATTCATCAACCGCAAAGACAATCTCTTATTCTCTTCTCAACGGTAGGTCATCTTAAAGCAGTCTTTCCCGAAGTGGGCGATAACGCCCCCTTGTGGGCGCTACAGGTCTCAAGGGGGGCGGTAAGAGTCCAGAAAGGAAATGGGGGCATTGTGTAGAGGCGGGGGGGGACAGTTCATATATCTGTCCTATTTTATTGAATATAGGGGGCGCTAAAAAATATTTATTCTCAAAATGGGCAGTACACAAAATAAGTTTGGGAACCACTGTCTTAAAGGATCGATTTCAAAATCTAGTCTTATTTTAACACTACATACTTTACAGACGATCTGTACACAGAACATGAAAATAACTACTGTGAAGGTACCTACTTCCGGTAGGTACTACTACTACTTACGGTTGTTACGAGTAGGTAGGTACTCGTACCGTATCAAGCGTAGGCGTATCAAGCATGTCTATTCCAAAATAATAAATCGAGAGACTGTGCATGCAATTTGCATAATTTCTTATAGTGCAGGCAATGAAGCATTTTGGGTCCGAATTTTTTTACTGTGAACCGATTTGCATGAAATTTTGGAATTAGATTCATTGCACCCTTCAATTCAAAAGTGAAAATGATTTGAACGCCGCAACTACCCCTGGAGTGGTTGCCACCCCATCTCGGGGGTGAGTATTCTTTTTTTAAGATAACCTCGGATATCGATAGGAAGACTAATTTTAAGCAAAAAATCATCTATAAAGTTTTTCGATGAATCTTATACTTTTCAAGTTATTGGCAATTGAATATTCGCAATTTTGTCACGTTTTTCATCGGTTTTTTGCAAATATCTCCAAAAATATAACTTTTATCGATAATGTTATGAGGAACAAAATTGTGGCAGGTAAAAAACTAAACAATTTGGTTTATTATAACGTATTCTAAGTGCAATATTAAGTTAGATATTAAAGATCAAAGCCGTTTTTTATTTTGTCCGCATTTTAATCGATGTGGTCAATGTCATCTAGCGGCGAGCAGATGCATTTTATGCATTCTTATAATTAAAAGATTTGTAGTGCTTGAAATAAGCTTTCAAATGAGTACAATTAAAAGTCCTTTGCACGTAAAATAAGTAAGCTGTATTACAAATAAGAGGAGCATCCAATATTTTTTCTTTTAAAACAATGGGTTTCATAAGTGCCATTTCCACCAGAATTGAAATTATTCGTATTCCGCCAAAAATTAACTTTATTATGAAGTGTTTGATAAATTGTATCAGTTTGGCTGCTTTAGGACACATATTTTTCAAAATAGACAGGATTAAAATAAAAATATAAAATCTCATATTTTAAAAAATCCCACCTTCTTTTCATAATATCTCAAAAATTACGATAGATGCGTATAAAAGTGTAGGGATAAAAAAATTAGGTATTTTTCTGACAAAAAATTTAGTAATTTTGTTATTTCTGTTAAACAAAAACTGACGGAGATATGATTGTTTAAAGAGCGCGTGGCAGCGGCAATCATAAGCCCTTTAACCCTTCACCGTTTTCGAAAAACGTTTTTAATTATATATTGCAATAAAGGATGTTTTAGTTCTTCTAATTACCTTTTCAATGCTGTTTTAGAAATTGTGATAGCATGAATAGCTTGGAAATGGCACTTGTGAAACCCATTGATTTACAAGAAAAAGCATTCGATGATCCTCTTATCTGTAATACAGCTTACTTATTTTAAGTGCAAAAGACTTTTAATTGTACTCATTTGAAAGCTTATTTCAAGCACTACAAAACTCTTAATTATGAGAATCCATAAAATGCATCTGCTCGCCGCTAGATGACATTGACCAAATCGATTAAATTGCAGACAAAATAAAAAACGGCTACGATCTTTAATATATATCTTAATATTGCATATAGAAAACTTTAGGATAAACAAAATTATTTAATTTTTTACCAGCTACAATTTTGTTCCTCATAAAATTTTCGATAAAACTTATATTTTTGGAGATATTTGCAAAAAACCGATGAAAAACTGAAAGAATTGTGCTCAATTCAAATACATAATTACTATATTTCAATTGTATTTACAGAGCTAACGTTAAAATTATATTACCAAAACGTCAGGGGTTTGAGAAGCAAAACTAGATTATTTTTCAATAATTTGTTGCTGTCGGATTACGATGTTATATGTTTGACCGAAACTTGGCTTCTACCAAATATATTTGACTCGGAACTATTTGATTCGCGATATGTAGTTTACAGAACGGATAGGGATTATGGCCAACACGGTACAACGCGAGGTGGAGGGACCCTAATAGCGGTGCGCCGCGGCCTGGCGGTTGACGGGTACTCGCGGCCCTCGCAGCGGCCGCTGCCCGCGCTCGCGGACACTGAGGTCACTTCTGTTAGGATAGCACTGGACCGTAAACGGCGTTCCAAGTATGTGTATATTTTCTGTTGTTACTTTCTGCAGTGCACTAATCAGGAGAAATCTCAACAGGATTTCTTCGAATATATATCTGACTTGGGTGTGGTTTCCGATAATTATTACGTCATAGTTGGTGATTTTAATATTCGTGACGCATCCTGGACGCGGTCTTCCGAAATGGAAGTACTATTGAATAATCCTTATGAGAACAAACTTGTTTCGCAGCTTCATGCATTTTTAGCATTTACCGGATGGTCACAAAATATAATAGCGTAAGCAATCACAATGACAGACATTTGGATCTTGTAATTTCTAGTACCAAATGTACTGTGAATCGCGTGGAACCGCTTTCGCTGCCGGAGGACTCACACCACCCGTCGCTAGGCATTGAATGCGTTCTCGCCGGAGCCCCTCCATGCCTTCGGCCAGCTCAAAGAACAGTTCTCCGATTCTACGCGGCCGATTATGAAGTCATTAAAGGGGCTTTAGTACAAGTTGACTGGGACCAGCATTTTAATGGTAACTCGATAGAACTGGCAGTCGAATTATTTTACAATATTCTCAAATTAGTCATTGATCTTCATGTTCCTAAAAGAAAAGCATCCGCAAATATTAACTATCCTGTTTGGTACTCACAGCCTTTGATTAAATTAATCAAAAAGAAAACGGCGATACATAAAAAATGGAAAATTTATAACAGGTACTGCGACTATTTAACATTTTCTGAGCTGCGTAACGAAATCAAAAAACTACAGAAATCCTGTTATAAATCTTTTATTACCAGTTCTGAGAATAATATTAACAAAAATGTGAAGTATTTTTGGTCATACATAAATTCCAAAAAAGGCGTTAACACAATCCCAGATTCTTTGTACTACGATAACTGTACCGGGTTCGATGGTTTAACAATTGCAAACATGTTTAACACATTTTTTCAGTCTGTCTTTGAAAAAGATTCAAATATATCTGTCCCCCAAACACCTCGTGAATCACATGGTTGCTTGATTCAATCTGTCGAAATATCTACGGAGTTGGTAGAAAAATATTTAGCACGAATTGACGCAAGCAAGGGTGCAGGTCCAGACAGCATTCATCCCTATTTTCTAAAAATGTGCAGCAAGGAGTTGGCTTACCCGATCTCCCTCCTATTTCGTTTGTCTCTGTCGAGTGGAGTAATGCCTGCTGTGTGGAAACAGTCACTGGTTGTACCTATTTTTAAGAGCGGGGACAAACATGATATTCGCAACTATAGAGGCATATCCAAACTATCGGTGATACCTAAACTGTTTGAAAAAATAATATATGACTCCCTTTTTCCTGCTATTAGACCTTTCATAATGAATCAACAGCATGGATTCATTGACAAACGATCCACAGAGACTAATTTGTGCGAATTCTTGGACCAAGTTCTTGATGGTATGGATAAGGGATTTCAGGTGGATGCCGTGTATACCGACTACTCAAAATGTTTTGATAAAATTTCACATCAAATTCTGATCAGCAAGCTGAAGTATGTTGGTATACATGGTGACCTCTTGAGATGGTTACAATCATATCTCCTTAATAGAAGTCAGGCAGTTACACTTAAAGGTTATATGTCCAGCTTTATACCAGTACCTTCCGGAGTACCCCAAGGGTCGCACCTTGGTCCCCTGCTTTTTAACATATATATAAATGACGTAATTAATTGTTTCCATTACTCTAAATTTCTTCTTTTTGCCGACGATACTAAAATTTATACAGTAGTAAAATCTCTAGAAGATTGCGTTAGACTACAAGAAGATTTAAACCGATTATGTAATTATTGTATCGAAAATAAACTTTCCCTTAACATTGATAAATGCTGCATAATTTCTTACAGTAGGAAAAAGAGACCAATTGAATTTAGTTATAAAATATTTGGCCAAGCTCTTAAACGGTCAACGGAAGTGAGAGATCTGGGAGTATCACTGGATAAAGACTTGTTGTTTTCGACTCATATAAATAAAATTACTACCAAAGCCTATAAGATGTTAGGATTTATCTTTAGGCAAGGTGCAGATTTTTCTCAATTGAAAACATTTATGCTGCTATACAATAGCCTTGTTAGACCTCAACTTGAATACGCGTCAACCGTTTGGAATCCGCAGTATTCAGCGTATATCAATGCCATTGAGAGAATTCAGACCAAATTCATTAAGAGACTAAAATACAAATTTACCGAATATAACGAAAATAAAATCGTTTCTCTAGCTGAGCGTAGAGAACAGTGCGACCAATTATTACTATATAAGATTATTAACAGTTATATTGATTCGCCTTACTTATTGAGTAAAATTTTGTTGCGCTGTCGGAGAGCTAATTTAAGATCCTGTGATACATTTTCTATACCTGCTTGCCGAACGAATTACGCTTGCAATCGTTTTATTGTTAGAAGTATGAGAGTTTACAACTCAAAGTATTGTCACATGGATATATTTGCGCACGGTATGAATGTTTATAAGGCTTTGTTGAGGCGGAAAAATGAATAACATATGTTGTTATTTATTTTTCTGGCTCAGCAAGGTTTTGAAATGTGTTCCTTGAGTTTGTATAATGGTTGTGTGAGTCGGCGTCATCGCACTCTAGCTTCTATCTAGCTACATAAACATTTGTAAAGCATAGAATTGATTATCTGACTGAACGTAATCATAGTGCGATTACGCACTGTGATTGCGTTCAATCAATAATTATATTGATACCAATTATGTAAGAAACACTTTTGGAAACTTTTTTGGCAAGTGTATAACTTAAGTGTTTTATTCTTGTGTATTATAAAACTGCTGTTTGTTTCTTGATTACATAAAATAAAATAAAAAAATGAAAAACGTGACAAAATTGCGAATTTTCAATTGCCAATAACTTGAAAAGTATTAGATTTATCGAAAAACTTTATAGATGATTTTTTGCTTAAAATTAGTAATCCAATCGTTATCCGAGGTTATCTTAAAAAAAAAATACTCACCCCCGAGATGGGGTGGCAACCACTCCAGGGGTAGTTGCGGCGTTCAAATCATTTTCACTTTTGAATTTAAGGGTACAATGAAACTAATTCCAAAATTTCATGCAAATCGGTTCACAGTAAAAAAATTCGGAGGTTGGGCCATATTTTTCGCTTCAATGACTGCGCTATTAAGAATTATTTTATTTCACATTGCAGGAAGCATTGCAGGAATTAGCAAGTATTGAATTTATTTAAATAAGTATTAGATGCTTGAGTTTCGTCCTTGTCGACTAAAATCCGATTAATATATATAAAGCTATCGAGCTTTATATATATTTATATAATATAACGTATATATTCTGTATATAATATAACGGAATACATTACATTTGTCGGATTCTATAGGTAATACGGTATTGACCTCACAGGAGCTATTATTGCTAAAGAAATATCCGATAAAACATACTTTTTGGAAATATCAAAAGTTAAGTAAACAGTTCTATAGCTGTCTGTACTCACGAGAACCATCATATGCAAGTAACATTGAGAACTTAAGTGTTGACATTTTTAGTATTCCAGTTAACAAGCAAAAAATAGGCATGACAAACCATCAAAGTTTGTTATAACAATTTTAAGCTCGGCAAGATAATTCAAACACCAACATTTTAGCTTATTTGAGAGTTATTTTTGACACAATAATATAATATGTGATGCACCTGGCTGAGCGAAACATTATATAGGTATATAACATTTAAATATCATCGTATTTAAATATCATAGCTGGGCATTAACTCGTTAATCCGTTAATCGTTAATTAACGAAGTTAACATTTTGATTAACGGATTAACTTTTAAGTTAACTTCAAAAAATGTTAACGGACATGTTAACTTCCGTTAATTATGCAGAAGTCCGTTAATCGTTAATCCAATGCCTACTATTTACCGCACGGCTCCGCGGGACGTATTTTTTTATCCTGGACTGAAATTTACTAGGCAACCCATATGCAATATAATAATTGACATGTTAAATTATGTATAAAACATGTTTCATCCAATAACCAGCTCGATGAAGGTCCTTGTATGGCGGGATCTTAGACCAATGGCGAAGGGAGTCAAGGGAGCAATACGAGTAACAACGATGATGACGTGGAAGACTTTTTTAATTCTGTCACTCAGTCTATAGAAAAACCAAAGAGCTCCAACTCTTTAAAGCGTAAAACGCACAGTCTTGTTAAAATGTGGCTGGACATGAAATCGAAAGCCTCGTTCAACGATGCTGCATTCCTCGGGGAACAGATATTTATAAATCTATTTATTAAATACAATACTGCTAGTCTGCTATACCCTGAAGCGCTGCTGTAGAACGTCTGTTTTCCACGGGTAAGGACATTTTAGCCCCAAAACGAGCCTCGCTTTCAGACGAGAACTTCAACATGTTAATGTTTATGAATGAATGCACCTTATGTCCGACGATTCGATTACACATTAATTTGAATTATAGTTACAAGTATTTTGTTTTCTTCCTTAGGTACCTGTTAACTTCCAGAACCTAAACCAACCAACAGCTTTTATAAGTTCACTAACGCAACGATATAAAAATGCAATTTTACACATAGTTAACGGATTAACGATTAACTTTAACTTGCGTTAATTCTTCTGAAATGTAACGCTTTAACGTTTAACGAAGCTAACTTTTTTTGTAGCGGATTAACGATTAACGAAGTTAACTATTTTATTAACGGTGCCCAGCTATGTTAAATATTAATAGGTACGCCTTCCAAACTAACAGTAGAGTCTTGACATAAATATTTAAATCTTAATATTTAAAAAAACCAATCAGATACTGACTATTCCAAGCGTTTCACATTTTAATATAACCACAATCTAGATTGTATCCTTAATAACAATAATAATAATTATTATTTACAATAGACCTTAACTATTTAAATAATAGGATACGTAACTTAATCTACCACAGTCGTGCGCTAAACGGGTCACGCTCAAAACGTATTGATTTCATCATCTTTCGAACACAAGAGGTTGTTATTATCAACCGCATTGTACCACGTAGGCCAGTATGACTTCAATTAAGTAATTATGAATTAGGCAACAACTCAAAATATTTGTTGACCCGGTTGCCAGTTGCATATTTACCAACCGTGTGTTACGTCATACACCCAGAAACAACTCGCAGATAAATAAGATTTTATGCAATAAATGCATTTCATCTTAACTTTACATAAAATTATTGAATGTTGTAATACTCTATTGTTCCAGTTATGTTGTTTTGTAGATCCAAAACTTGGAAGTCGACCCGCTTTTTCAGATTATTTTCAACTTAAAATTTTATAAAGTTGTTAACTCACATATATCAAAATGAACAACTGAAACTGAATTATAATGTACCATATTTTAAAGGCGTATAGTACCTAATATAAAAGAAGGTGACGTTATAATAAATGTGCATTTTTGTCCGGTTGACAATAAGTATTTGCTGAAATGTCATAATAACCAAACAATCAGACACCACTTGACAAAAGTTGACGCTCCTTATATTTTTTGTAGTTAAGTGCTTTTAAATTCAGGATATAGAATTTTTAATAGGTAGGTCCATTAAATACCAGGGTTTTTTCCAAGATGAGGATATTATATGTGTAACCTTGATTCAAATACCTCTTATTTACATTACTTATCACAACATCATGCAGAAAAGGGTGTGGATTGTGGAGGGTCCTTAATATTTCTACATATTGTATGAGTAGGTACGTCAACAAATTAGCACTACGCTGTTAGTACTGTCAAACACAAAAGTGGTTATCAAATTTCATATTTCAATTAATTAAATTTCGTATCTTGTACGTTAAGACACGTCAGATGTTCCAATTTTTTATCACTCCGATAAGACCTTCGAGCTTCCAGTCAGGATAATAAAATTAATTCGTTGATCGATAGATATAGACTTCCTTTTAACTAAAAGATTTAACCAAAATCATGTTAAGATGACTACGACGGGTTTGATTGCATTCTTTCCATATTCAGTAGATTCCAATTATTCGTTAAGATTGCACAATGCACAGAGGGCTTTTGGATGCAAGCCAAGAAAGTTTGCAATTCTGCAGCCTTTACTATCTGATTTGTAAATATCCATGTACTAACTAAACGAAATGGAGATAAAAATCGGATAACTCCGCACACCGGCAAAAAATGCATTTACGCAACAGACTCGTTAAGCAAGGGCCGCGAAAACCGCCCGCGTCTGTGTGATGCAAAACCATAAACTTGCTGCCAAGGCTGACATATGTATATCTCGAGGAATATTATACATCTTCTTCATTGTCTTGTTGATTCAGACATTCGCGCGTTCCACAGCGGAAAGTTACCAGAGGTGCGATTCACTAAGCGCAAATGTCATAAAATCCTTGGTCGCAGCGGCCGGCAATGTAATCTGTAAAATTAGTCATTTTTTGTAGGATGTTACAGTGTCGACAATCAACTGGAGTGATCATCGGAAACCTTTTAACGATTACATCGCCGCTGCGACCGAAGCTTTTATGACGGGCTTAATGAATCGCACCTCTGGTTATTTTTAAACTTCTCAGCTTCTATTGAAGTTGCTATAAAGAATCAAGGTCGACAATTAACATAATTTCCCTATTACTATGTAAATATACCTTTTTCATGTTTTTGCCAAATACAGCTATGTTATTATTGCCTGTTTGATAGTCTTCAATATCATAGTTTTACATTTTTATTAAACTGAGCATCATAAGATCTTTAAATTTTATAGCCATTCTTACTAAAAAGAACCTTTAGTTTGATGATGGATGATACATACATTCTTTTTTAATTTTTATAACATCAGTGATGCCATAAGGTAATTGTGCGTGCAAACAAGCATTTAATGTTTTTATAGCACAGCACAGAACCAATTCCTTAAATTAAGATAAAGGACGTGTCCAATAAAACATGCAAGAGATCTCAAGATAGCTCACTTGCATTTATATTTTCACACTTTTTTTCCATTTATTCACTTCCATAAAAATAGATATACAAGAACCATTAAATAAAACCTAGATTCTAGTAGAGTGAAATATAAATGGAAATAAAAATCCAAGTATCCCAATAAGTGCGAATCGATGGAGAATTATGCCACAGTCATGTGATTATGCGGACCAACAGATTGTCGTCCAAAAAAATCCTAGTATTATGACCCTACTAGTGGGGATATATCAGTAGGAGATACATATACGGAATAAGTAGGTGTAGTAGCCTGCCTACTGTAGAACCAGGAAAAGTCTTTTATGAATTTTATTTTACCTTATCCGATATGTCCTATTTACATACATGTTGTGTTTTATTCTTTCAGAGCGAGTATTATCTGCGTGCAAGAAAAAGGACCCGGCTTTTGACGCATGCATGAAGAGAGCCTTAAACAAATTACGACCATACTTCAAAATCGGTAAGGAAATATAACAGTAAATAACTCTGAAAAATCCTAATTTTCTTTAAAGTAAGTTGATGTCCACGGGCAGCGGTGATCACTTACCATCTTGTTTGTTTGCATGATGCATTCCTAGGTATACAATAAAATAAAAACACCTCACACATGACAAGCCGCGTTCTGTACCACGTAACACTTGCCTTCTTTGCTCTTTATTAAGTTTAACCTTTATTTATTTTTATATCATGAGCCTATTTTCGTTTTTCTACCACGTAACACTAGCCTACCGGGTTCTTTTTAAGTTTAACCTTTATTTCTTCTTTTATCATGAGCCTATTTTCGGTTCTGTATGTAACACTAGCCTACCGGGTTCTTTTTAAGTTTAACCTTTATTTCTGCCTATATTTGACGACCCGCTTGGTATAATCAGAGGCGGCCTTAGGGGGGGGCGAACCGGGCAACCGCCCGGGGCCTCGCGCTTGGAGGGGCCTCGCGCCCGGAGAGTCCGATTCCTCTCCAAGAGCGTGGCCCCTCCAAGCGCGGGGCCCCACCAAGCGCGAGGCCCGGCCAAGTGCGAGGCCCTGCCAAGCGCGGGGCCCCACGGCAGGATCAGTACGTTATATAATGGTTGCGTTTCGATTTTCCGTTCATATAAGGTCTTTCATGGTTGCGATCACACATTGAAAAATCAATGCCTTAAACTGGAGTCTTATTTCAAGTCTCCACCTACCATAAATGGTAACATATTCTTGAGGGCATTACAAACAATATTTGCAAAGACAGTATAGCTCTCGTCTCACTCGTAAACTCAGTCCGAACTGAGTGACACAGGCTCGAACTTTTATGAATCCAAGGTCTGCACAAAAATCCGGCTTGTAAGTAGGGAATGAATGCAAACTTGCATCACAATTTTGTCTATTTTTACTGGACTAACATATCTGTATTTGTTCATTTTGTAAAACATATATTATAATTTTGTATGTATATTAATATCACCATATCAATGTATAATAATGTCGCCCGTTGGTAGAAGTTATAGCTCCTCCTTGAGGAATTTCAACTTGCATCAATGCAATCAGTCAAGGGCAGCTTGGGGCGAGCTTTTGGTGTGTGGCGGCACCACGGACCCGAGGCCTCCCGGGGGAACTTTACCATATCCTCCCCCTCCTCTGGCTTGCCGTCCAGAGTGGAGCGCAAGAGCTATATGCTTGATGGATGGAAGTGCTCAATCTGCATAGGTAATAGCGGGGAACGGCGGACCGACCTAACGCGATCCAAAAACCTGCACACCTCTCGGCACCAGCCAATCACGCCGGTGTTGCTCCGTTGCTGCCCGCGACCCTAGTAGCCGCGTGGAGTGAGAAAACTTGATACATTTCGGCTGGCAGACGTCCGTTGTCTCATCCAATAGCCCAGTTAACCAAACCATCAAACTGTTCACAATAGCACTAGATTTTGTTTCCTTTTATTTTGTAACTAGCGACCCGCCCCGACTTCGCACGGGTGCAACTAAGTTTATTAATGTTTCTCTACTATATTATGCATGTATTATACATAAAAACCTTCCTCTTGAATCATTCTATCTATAAAAAAAACCGCATCAAAATCCGTTGCGTAGTTTCAAATATTTAAGCATACAAAGGGACATAGGGACAGAGAAAGCGACTTTTTTTATACTACGGCGACGACGACGTTCTACGACGTTCTACGGCGACTAATCTGGTGTCATTTTTGAATGAGGCTATAGATGCTGTGGACTCTCGCACTAGTGTTGATGTAGTTTACACCGACTTTTGCAAAGCTTTTGACAAGGTTGACCACTATGTCCTACTAAATAAACTTTCTCGCTATGGACTAACCCCAAATCTTTTATTATGGTGTGGGTCATATCTCAAGGGTCGTATTACTAGAGTAGTGCTTAACGGCTGCAGTTCCAAACCATTTTTAGCTAAGTCTGGGGTACCTCAGGTTTCCCACATTGGGCCTTTGTTTTTCAACATTTTTATTAACGACATTGAGTCCTGTTTCCTGCATTCAAAAATATTTTTATATGCTGATGATTTAAAAATTATGAAACGAGTTGAAAGTGACTATGATATTTTGTTGCTACAAGAGGATTTGGATAGGTTATCGAGGTGGTGCCTGAAAAATAAGATGACTCTTAACATCGATAAATGTAACCATATTAAGTTTACAAGAAAGAAGTCTGTTTCTGACACTTCCTATAGAATAAACAACAACACGCTTGAACAAGTTACTGTGATTAGGGATCTTGGGGTCCACCTTGATGATAAGCTTCAATTTAATGTCCACATTGATAAGATAGTCACCAAAAGTTTTGGGCTTCTCGGTTTCATACTAAGAAATACTAAAGATTTCAAAAATCCGTCTACAGTTATAACAATCCACAATAGTCTTGTCCGGTCCGTGCTAGAATACTGCAGTGTTGCGTGGTCTCCTCAATATGATGTTCACATTAAACGACTCGAGAGTGTGCAAAAACGGTTCCTATGGCACTAGAGTTTTCGTAATTTCCTCGCAAAGACTTTGGTATCCTACGACAGCCGTCTCGAATACTTTAAGATGGATACTCTTAAGAATAGGAGACTTATTATGGACAGCATGTTTCTGTACAAATTGTTGAGTGGCGGCCTGGATTGCCCTTACCTAATTGAACAAATCAAATTCAGTGCACCAAAAAAACTGCCTCGTGCTAGCAGGTTCAACATGTTTGCACCAAAGCCAGTCAAGGGCAATCTGGGTAACCACTCCGTATTAAATAGGATACAGAAACAATATAACACCCTTTCGCACAACAAAGGATTAGGTGACTTGGACATGTTTAACCTCAGCCCACGAAAATATAAAGCTACCGTCAAACTGTTTTACAGTAACGTAAACCCCCAGTCAATTTAGAGTTTTTACGATTTATTCGAATATTTTTTTTTACGATTTGTCACAATTTGTTAGTTTTTTTTCTTTTTCAATTAGTGCAGTCATTGAAGCGAAAAATATGGTCAAACCTCCGAATTTTTTTACTGTGGACCGATTTGCATGAAATTTTGGAATTAGTTTCATTGCACCCTTAAATTCAAAAGTGAAAATGATTTGAACGCCGCAACTACCCCTGGAGTGGTTGACACCCCATCTCGGGGGTGAGTATTCTTAATTTTAGATAACCTCGGATATCGATAGGAAAACTAATTTTAAGCAAAAAATGATCTATAAAGTTTTTCGAGAAATCTAATACTTTTCAAGTTATTGGCAATTGAAAATTCGCAATTTTGTCACTTTTTTCATCGGTTTTTTGCAAATATCTCCAAAAATATAAGTTTTATCGAAAATTTCATAAGGAACAAAATTGTAGCTGGTAAAAAATTAAATAACTTTGTTTATCCTAAAGTTTTTTAAGTGCAATATTAAGATACATATTGAAGATCATAGCCGTTTTTTATTTTGTCTCCAATTTAATCGATTTGGTCAATGTCATCTAGCGGCGAGCAGATGCATTTTATGCATTCTAATAATTAAGAGTTTTGAAGTGCTTGAAATAAGCTTTCAAATGAGTACAATTAAAAGTCTTTTGCACGTAAAATAAGTAAGCTGTATTACAAATAAGAGGATCATCGAATGTTTTTTCTTGTAAATTAATAGGTTTCACAAGTGCCATTTCCAAGCTATTCATGCTATCACCATTTCAAAAACAGCATTGTAAAGGTAATTAGAAGAGCTACAACATATTTTATTGAAATTTATAGTAAACATTTTTTTTCTTAAACGGTGAAGGGTTAAAGGGCTTAAGAGAGGTTGTGATTGCCGCTGCCACGCGCTTTTAAAACAATCATATCTCCGTCAGTTTTTTTTGACAGAAAAAACAAAATAACTAAATTTTTCGTCAGAAAAATACCTAATTTTTTTATTCCTACACTTTTATACGCATCTGTCGTAAATTTTGAGATATTATGAAAAGAAGGTGGATTTTTAAAAAATATGAGAATTTTTATTTTTATTTCAATTATGTCTATTTTGAAAAATATGTATCCTAAAGCAGCCAAACTGATACAATTTATCAAACTCTTCATAATAAAGTTAATTCTTGGCGGAATACGATTAATTTTAACTCTGGTGGAAATGGCACTTATGAAACCCATTGTTTTAAAAGAAAAAACATTCGATGATCCTCTTATTTGTAATACAGCTTACTTATTTTACGTGCAAAAGACTTTTAATTATACTCATTTGAAAGCTTATTTCAAGCACTACAAAACTCTTAATTATTAGAATGCATAAAATGCATCTGCTCGCCGCTAGATGACATTGACCAAATCGATTAAATTGGAGACAAAATAAAAAACGGCTATGATCTTCAATATGTATCTTAATATTGCACTTAAAAAACTTTAGGATAAACAAAGTTATTTAATTTTTTACCAGCTACAATTTTGTTCCTTATGAAATTTTCGATAAAACTTATATTTTTGGAGATATTTGCAAAAAACCGATGAAAAAAGTGACAAAATTGCGAATTTTCAATTGCCAATAACTTGAAAAGTATTAGATTTCTCGAAAAACTTTATAGATGATTTTTTGCTTAAAATTAGTTTTCCTATCGATATCCGAGGTTATCTTAAAATAAGAATACTCACCCCCGAGATGGGGTGGCAACCACTCCAGGGGTAGTTGCGGCGTTCAAATCATTTTCACTTTTGAATTTAAGGGTGCAATGAAACTAATTCCAAAATTTCATGCAAAACGGTTCACAGTAAAAAAATTCGGACCCAAAATGCTTCATTGCCTGCACTAAATTTGGTTGATAACTTTTTTTTTTTACAGTCCACATATCGCATGTCGTGACTGTCTTTAATTGTTAACTATTCTTAAATACGTTTTCTTCTTGTTGATCTATGGTGTCTCTGTTAGAATAAGTTTATGTTGACTGCCCTATAAATAAATAAATACTATGTAGTGATAGTCCTTACATTTGCCAGGTGCGTCTTTGACTTGAACTGTATTTGGTCAGAGATAGAACCTGATGGCAGACCTACCAATCGCATTAGATCAAATAGTACAAAAAAAGCCTCTGCGCTGTTGGCTTTGACCCACGCATGCTTCAAAGGACCGGGTCCCTGTGGACCCGTGATCTCAAAAGAGTACCTATAAATAATAATAATAACATAATGGATACCTATAAAACAACCAGACCAACTTTCGCATCACATACATAGGTAGGTTTTCCGTAGGGCAAAGGGCCTCGCAAAGACCTGTCGCCCGGGGCCTCGCAATGTGTAAGGCCGCCTCTGGGTATAATGGTCAAGATGTTGCCTATTACGCAAGAGGTCAGGTTTGATTCCCGCACAGGACAAACATTTGTGTGCATGAACATGTCTGTTTGTCCTGGTCTGGGTGTTATATGTATCTATTTAAGTATAATTTGTAATACCACTGTTGATTCTGATGTCTGTAACGCTCAAAATATTGCTTATAAAATGCTTAAGCTACTTAAAAGTTAAAACTGAGTCAGATCAATATATGTGATGTTGTGAAATATTTATATATCATTAGCCTGTTCACGTTTCCAGGAATCCCGTCGATGGGCGTGGCGCCGTTCGACCCGCACTTCGCGCGCGAGGTCAGGCAGCGGCGCAACATCGCCGGCCTGGGCTACATGTTGACGCTGCGAGACGTCTACGAGCGCGGGTGGACCAACTCCACTGTTACCAAATACAAGTGATGACCTTTTATTAATTAACATTAATTATAATAAACTAACTTTCCGCCAGCTGCTTCGTCCGCGTTTAATTCGGCCATCAAGCTAACAATGTTTTTGTTTTCCCTCAGGAATATATTTTTTTCCGGGATAAAAAGTACCCTGTTATTTAATTCGGACTTCTAAATTTACATCTGCAAAATTTCAAAGCAATCGGTTCAGTAGTTATGGCGTGAAAGCGGAACAAACAAACAAATAAAGTCACTTTCCGATTTATAACATTAGTAAAGATTCCTTGGACTAACCACACCACACACAGCTCCAAACTAAGCTCGACGTTTGAACTATGAACGGTAGGGAACAGATAGACATACTTAGATACTTTTATAAACATCCATGACTCGAGTGCAAATGTTCAGCGCACAAACATTAGCCCCTAGCGGGATCCGAACCCACGACCCTTGCATTTAAAGACCAACGGGTTTGACAAAATTATTAAGACTAAGTTCCTAAAGGTAACTGATAGACCTAGTTTGTTCACCAGAAAATATCACGGAAAAGGCAAAAAACACCGCAGTGATGGTGACGCATGAGACACCAAGATTTTTTCCCTTGGCACAGATAATGTAATATACTCGTTATTTTCTGTGCCAAGGAAAGATTTCTTCCGATGATTAATTCTTTAACTTGCTTTCATCATCACAGGCAAAACTTAGCAAATTCAGAATAAAAGGGGAGTTCCAAATTCTGAATAACCAGCCCTAAGGAACTGACTGTGTAGCTGATTTATTTGTAATTTCGTTCTATTTTCAGGACTGACTGGGACAATGAACGAATTATTTACTCTCAATATTTCCCGGAAAAATATCTCAACGGTGACTACGAATTTAAGGTTCGTATCTTATTTTGGGATAAGGCATTTATATGCCTCCACTACAGACAACATAGCACATCATTATGCTATAATATTGTGATGTGCATCATAATATATTAATATTATGATGTGCTATGCCCTGGATGACACTCTCGCCACACACTCTCTCAACAAGAACTACAATAATAGGTACCTACTTACGCTGCGTATTTAGGTGTTAATAGGCTGCCGAAGCCGAATCCCAGTTGAACCCAGCGCTTATTCTCTTCTCACTAAGTCCAGTTCGCCCAATGGCCATTGCGCAGAAATGTCCAATATTCATCAGAACGCCACACAATACCTTGTACCTAATTATATCAAGCGTTGGGTTTTAATGATTAATTAGTCAAGTTGCTACTTTAGTTCAAATCTGTTTTACTTTTATAATTCTTCTAAATAACATAAATGAAATAAAAAAAACTTATAAAATCAAAACTAGTTTTTTGGTAACGTTATTTCTTAAATTAAATGTGAATAATAGTTAACTCCGGGTTATACACAGACCTTACTTATCATTTCGTATCACAGGGCGACATGTTCGGCCTAGGCGTGATCGGCATGGGTCCTTGGAACCTCACACTGCGCGACTACTCGCAGACGACGCGACTCAAGCGCAGCGGATCCGGCGTCTCCGTGCACGTCGAGATCGACCACATCGGCGACATGGAGATACACGTCGGCAACCTGCTTAGAGGCAGAAGCGTGCTAGGTATGGAAAGAAATAAGCAACCCCTGCCATACCTACATTTAAAAAAATCCTATCAGATTTACTAATAAGGTCGTTGAGAAGAAAAAACATATGATCCGAGTCAGAGTGGTTTCAGTTAGTCAGAGTGGAAAGCTCTTACTTAGCATAGTCTTTTTGATTCCCATAAATGGCGTAACGCGAAAAGAGCAACTATCGAGTTTCTTAACGCTTTTTCTCGGTAGATGACTGCATTCTGAAGTCTGTGGTAGATTCAATTTTTAATTTTCAAAATATTACTATTGACGATTCATAAGTGCTTTTATAAGGCCAATTTGAATAAAGATTATTTTGATTATTTGCGTGCCTATTGTTAGTCTTTTTTTATAGGAGACATCATACTTATCGTGTTAGCACCATAAAAAAAGATCAAAGAAAGTATGGATTAATTAGTATTCCTAATTCCGAGATTTGAATGTCTACGTTACGCCATCTCGCGGAAATATTATAACTCAGAAAAACCATCTACGCAGATGCGTTGCCTGCCTTTAAAAAACCCATACCCTTCCCAACGGAGCTCTGGCGACCTTAGGCTCGTATAAATAAATCGCACTCAACTCTGAGCTCGATCTTAGTGCGAACTTGTTATGTCATTCTCATACAAAACAGCACTTCAAGTTCGCGCTCAAGATCGAGCTCAGAGTTGATTTATTAATACAAGCCATACTCACCAGCATAAAACATAGCACGACGTTACGAAGTGATAATAATCAGCTATGCAATCATGCGAGGGATGCAATAATCAGCTTTTTATAATCCACAGAAAACATGCTGGACAGAGTAATCAACGCGGCATGGAAGCCAGGCTTCGCAGTCATCCGGCCGCTGATCAACGACCTCGTCAGCACAGCCTTCACCGACATCTGGTCCACGTCCTTCAAGGACTTCCCTCTCGACTCGTTCATCACGGACTGACAAAATCATATACGAGTTAGGTACATAGAGCAAAATGTGTACCGATTGTCCGAGTACCATTTTGGTGAAAATATTCCTGCCCAAGTTTAAAATGTTGCTACGACATGAACTCAATAATGTAAATATTTTTATGTGATGTAGTGTAAGTACAAGTTTCTGGTGATGGGTCTTGTAAATGGAATTATAAATAAGGAGTTGTACTTCTAATTAATTATGCCCAAGTGCCAGTTTTGTAAATAAGCAGATTAGAGGTAATACTTATGTTTTAAGATTAACAAAGATGTACGGTATGATAACTAGTCATTGACATAAACCTATTTCAGTTATACAACGTAACTCAGCGTGATGGGTTTTGTAAACGAAAAGACAGTTTATATTACATATCTCAATATTATATTTATTAAAAAATATAACCTAACTATATATATATGACTATATTTAAATTCAATCAACAAATAACTCACGTTCGTCGAAACTGGAATAATCAACCTCAGTCTTCCAACACAAATGAATACAAACCAAACAGAGCTCGCCCCAACAACACGGGCGCGCGTCACCTCGAGCCTCGCACTCAATAAATACATACATATATTATAACATTGCACCTTCATTTTTTTTCATATTTTAACCCGGAATAGTATTACACAAAAACATGCCATCAAAAAGTCTTATTTTCCACTATAGCACTGAGTGTTTCTAACTCATAAAATGTCCGAATACAACCCTTTCATTGACAATGCTTGCGTTAAATCTACGTTACCTGAAGCAACCGTGTATCCTACACAACGAAATAACTACGTAGAATAGACAACCGAGAGTCCAACTGATCCGAAGCGCCGTCCGTGAGATACCCGCGTCGCACGGCAAAACAACAACACCGAATGGATTAACAAATATTGTCTGAATACTACATTAGGACCCTGTGGACCGTCGCAATGACGTTATAACTTTTATTCGGATTACAGTCGTTGTAATAGTAAATTACTCGCTTATGGGCCCGAACAGAAGATTGGAGCCTGCTCGCAGTGACCATAACAAGAATGGGTCGAGGTAGAATGAGTGCAGGTCGGCCGGGAGCGGGTCCAAGGTTCCTTCCGAGCCAGCGCTGCCGGACCGGGCGAGGGTCGTACAATACTGCCAGGTATGATTTATGTAAGCGTAACAACACGAGGAGCCTGGTTGCATCAAAAGACATTACTTAGCAGTCTACAAACATTACAACAAACAACCATTAAAATTTGGAAATTACAAAAAGCGCGACGACTTTCATTAAAGCTTTTAAGTCCATTTAAAAAGAAAAAAAACATGACATCTAACAAACTAATTTTGAGTACCTACTTGTTGTTAGAAATAAGATTTACAAATAATTTAAAGATAGTATCCAATTAACCTGAAAGGACTAATATGTACGTAAAATCGTCTCGTAATATACCTGAATGATATTGCATTTATCTTCATAAAATTTGGCATTACAGATTTTGTAATATCTTACATGCGTGAATTTTTTGATAGTAAACTGATATTTTTCAAATCTTACCAGCAGATCTGTCGCCTGCAACTTATACAATTATATTATCATGTTCCTGTAACAAATCTGCCAATTGTATATGTTTCGAATAGTCCTTATATGAAACGTATAAATTATGTTTATACTGATATGAGCACATATTAGAGGTTCCATTTCAAGAAACATTTAAATGACGATTTCAAACATTGCAGTTATTTTTATGTTTACAATTTTCCAAACTAGTTTTTAATTCTGATCCATGACATACGGATTCAATTAAAGCAAAGTATAAAAATAGTGCTAAGTACCCCAGCCTTAATATTGACGTATCAGAACCAGTCGCTATGGCAAAACAATCAGTGGGACACTTTGTACACCACAACACAAACCTAAAGAAGCCTTTTCATGGAGAAATTACAACCAAAATATTCGTAATAAAAATAACTTGCCAAGAAGATGTTTTTTAATTCGAAGTCCATTATTATGGAGTTATACTCCTGAGAACTCTCAAGTCGAGTTGCGGAATACGACGAAGGCAACTTTAGATTTGTGTTGTATTACACTATGTTGCCCAGCAAATCTAATGGATATTTTTACAGTCTCATTTTTGTAAACCAAGAGTTACAATTTTACAAACAAAGCATAGATCGATTTTAACAACGGAAGTAGCGTAAATCCTTAAACTAAATTACGAGAAAACTCTTGTTTAATTTGTACTTCCTTTTCTCGTACGTTTGGCCCCAGAATTTGTGTCACAAACAATTTCGTTCACAACTAAATAAAACACTGCCTGCCGCAGACCGTCGGACGTCGGAAGGAGCCCGAGCTGAGGCGGGGGCGGCGTCGCCGGGTCTCGGGTTTAAGATACTAATTAAAATTCGTTATTCACATCTACTTTTCATTATGGCTACCCGAGATAAGCATTTTTGCTTACAGCTATAAATCATTAGATGATACTGGAAAACCCAGCGAACCCCCTAACCGCCCCTCGGCTCTGTAAGCGACTCTAATTACACTTATGAGAATAGAAGAAAGCATCATCAAACCAGCAATTTCTCGGAATGAGATCAAATTAAATCAAGCAAGGCGAACGTGTAAACATAACCTAAGTAGGACTCACAAAACAGATCGCAAAAATTCCGAAATATTGCTAGCATGATAACGTCTTCCTAATCTTACCCATTTAACGTGTTGTTAGATAGCTTTTAAAACAATTTTGATAATAATCTAAACTCTAGAATGGATCCCTGACAAATACTCATCCGGGATTATAAAATAAGTGGAAAAGATATAATAATAAACTACTATCAAACGCAAATAATACAACTAAATCATTAACGATATCCAAACCAAACTTGGCGTACAAATTCAATTTCATTTTATCCAGGATTAATTAACTAAAATGTGGCGTATGTTGCGATCCCACAAATTGATGTGTCCATCTCACAGAGAAAAATGCAATAGATTAATAAATAAAGATCAAATTATTATAATACTACTGAGGGAGGTCTGGCGGTAAGATACGCGATTCAAGCTTCGAACTAAGAATCCTTGCAACATAATTTAAAAGTGATACAACTACCTGTGTTCTTACATGCTTCGCAATTTAATCTGTGCGCAATTAATTCTGTTAGAATCGTTCGTTACATTCATACATCTGAATTTGAAAATAAAAATGTTTATCTACATTTAAGGTTATTGCAAACAGTGGTGACGCCGAGGGCACTGAGAAATTGGAGACGCCGACTGTTTCAGAAATATATTATGAACATCATCCAAGGGAAATGTATTAACACTTTGAGGCTTCCCTTGTCAAGTCGTCATTTGACGACCAAGCTTAAATTCGATGAGTACACTACACGGTGTAATGACATTTGCGCGTCAGAACACTGTCCCGGTTGAATATTCCGGCGTCTGTCCCTCCCGCAGTGCCCGCGGCCGCCCCCGCTCCGCGTCTCACTCGCACGCTCCCGAACACCTCCAAATTAATACTAACATTAAAATTATCTTGATATGCTCTTATTAATAGGTTTTTACAATGACGTTTGTGCTGTACACTATACGATCGACGGGACCGAGGCGATCGAACGGGTGAATCTGAGCTTAATGTACTTTACAATATGGCAGTGAATCCAGACGACTCGAGTTTCGATATTCACATAGGCATTTCATAAAACCAGAAATCTAAAATAATTACTATTGAGCGCTCGAGGAACGTCGAGCGGGCGTCACATCTGAGAGGGAAGCACGTGGGTAAACATCTGCGCTCGCTCGACGTGCGGCTCGGCCGGTGGACGCTTAAATATGTATTTTAAATGGACGTCATCTAGAGGAGCGATCTGGAAACACTGCGGTCGTTTTCCCTGCCGTTTTGTACTTACGGATCGAATCATCGAAATAAATATACGGACGTTCGCGCCGACTCCGCCCCGCCCGAAGCTATTTACAGAGTTAACTAAAACGATCCCACATTGAAACTTAAACATGTCAAACTCAGGTATCGACTAAATATTTGGCAAACAAGTGTGACAAACGGAACGTTACGATCGCAAATAATAGCCCTCGACGGCGTGAATGTCTGACAAACGGTACACTAGAGCTAGCTTTACAAGTAAAATCGAAGGCCGCTAAGATATCACCGTTCATTACATGTTAATATGTACAAGGGCGGGGAGCGGCGCCCCGGCCGTTTGAGCGAGACTATGTACAACGGGACGCACCGCCCCCGCCCGCCTACCGCTGCCGGCCGCTGCGCAGCGCTGCGCAGCGCTGCCCGGCGCTGCAGGGCGCTGCACGACCCTGCGCAGCCGCCGCACTCGCGTCCCCGTCCGCGCGCCCGCCAGAGAGGAACTTTGCAACAAGGGAGATCTACAAGACTACGCGTCCACGATGCCAAATCAATATTTATCATTCGTATTCTATCTAGCTTTGAAATATAACCTGTCGACTCGTATGACGCAGAATTTGTAAGTTTTAAATTATAAATAAATACAAACTTAGTGCCGAATAATTAAATTACAACATCCTGCGATTGCGTCTATACAAAACGATTTACCGGAGGTAATCTGTGAAGTCTTTACAAAAACCTAACTAAATTAAACCAGTACAAAATCAGTTCAGTACCAGCACTGAACGTACATACGTTAACAGAACATGTTAGACGTCCGTGACGAATTATATATTTCTGTCTGAAATCATTGTTATAATTTCAAACATAAAAAATACAATACATATTTGTCAATTTATAAAATGTGTACAAATCTCCAATGTGTTTTGAAAGATGAATCTGTTCAAAACGAATATTTTCTACGATTTACATCTGCGCGTTGGTTCTATTGTTTTAAGTCACATCGACCGGCGAACTTAAACCAATCGTTTATCACTGTGAATCACTTTCGTGATGATGGATGGGGTTTTCATGCGTTTGATTTAATTTCATTGAGCACATTACAAGTCGTAAAAATCAAGATATGATCCAGATCTCTTATATTCTTCTTTCTGTCGAAATTTTAACTAGAATTTCGTGTCTACGAATTTTAAAACGAAACTCGACGGGTTCAAACATTCTCTTGCCCGAAAAGTTTTGATTAAAACCAAGACCGCATGGACGTGTGACACACAGTGCCGAAACTAGGGCGGTGCCAACGGTGCCCAGGCACAGGGCGGTGCCAACGGTGCCCAGGCACAGGGCGCAGAAATGACCAGACTGGTAGATTCTAGGGGCGCAGTTTTGAAAGCTCGCACCGGGCGCATAAAAGGCTAGGTACGGCACTGGTGACACACGGACACAATTAAACCGGCGTCGTCGCATGAAAACCTCACCACCATGGGCATCATCGTGAGCCGCAGTCCCGGCGAGTCCGCGGCGCGCGCCGGCACTAGAACTCGAAGTCGAACAGCTCCGACAGGCCCTCGTCGTGGTCCAGGCAGAAGCCGTAGTCCGTCGCCGACATCGGCGGCTCCAGCGCCAGGAACGGCTCCAGCTCCAGCGACTCTGAAATAGCGTACACGACTCTACCTTAGTCACCGTTATTCGTATATACACGCACTTTCGCGCTGATTTTCGTTTATGAGTTTCGTTTATGTATTTCGATGTACTATTTTTAAGTGATGTCACTTCAACTGCTCAGTTTTTTTTTAATTATAGGTAGGCAAATTACGACCACTCCAGCCTGGTAATAATAAAAAATAATGTCCACTGGCAGCGATGACCCCCCCGCTGCCAGTGGACATTAACAAGCGCACAAGACTCGCAGTTACGTTGCCTGCATTTAAGACCCCATATCCTCGAGGACTGAGCTCTGGCGACTTTACTTACCAGCAGAAACATAGCACAATAGTTACGAAGTGCTATTTCACTATTTCCCAGTTTGATTACAACATGGACTAAAAATTAATGTCTGCCTTTATATACATATTGTTATTGGTCATGTCACGTAAAAAGAGCAATGGCGATGTATAGGTCTACATTTTGATAGCACGAGATTATGAGGGTGGCGAAAGCGGCCACGTATGCTTGCGCTATCAGCTCTATAGTCACATTGGCTTCCTTCCTCTAAGCCCAGCACTCATTTTACGTGGCACGAACTATATCATAAATAAAATAATAGTATCCTGCTAAATACAACTTTCAATAACACACAAATTTATGAAAATCTATTGCTTAAAATAAAACAATCAAGATTAATTAATTAATAACACTATTTTTTAAACTTTACTTAGTCTAAAAGTAAGTGACAAGCACATTCAATGCATTCAAACAAAACATAGCATAAAATTTGGTACCAACGATACTTTGGCCTTACATTAGTAATAGAAAAGTATTGTTTCCTATTAGTATTAGAAATTATTTCTTTGTAGGATCTTGAATATCGATAGATGACAATTTAATACATTTTTAAATAACAATGCAGAACGCGTCCTCCACCAACGATTGCACCTGCAAGTTCTGTACAAAGACAATACAAACAGTTAATGCAAGCCGATGTTTTTACAGGTGAAGCGAAGGCAAAAGACGCAACATTTCTAACAAGCGCAATTAATTTATTATAACACAAATATGTAAGAAACAACTTAAATTATCTTAGTATCTCCAATATATTAGGAGGAATTAGCGAATTATTGTACGGAATTAAAAATTAATTGCGCATGTTAGTATTTTATTCACACTTCCACAAATCACACATTATGAAAATAAATGTACAAAAACATGTTAATTGGTAAGTTATACAATAATCTAGCACTTTGGCATTTAACGATTTCGTGATATTATTGATTTGGCAAAAAGTAGCATATTGTTAATTTATAAAACATTTAATAATGTGTATATTACCAATTTTGTAAATGTAGCCAAAGTCGATTTTAATCAAGCATAAATGGCAAAGAAATAAATAGCCTTTGACGTCATTCATAAGGACCAAGCTATATTATGCTTGGTGCGTGTGATTTTATGTTATCAAAAATTTTATTTGAATAGTGATCCCAATTCAAAGGTATTTAAAATTTACAAAGAATACTAGACATCTTCTTTCCGAACAATTAAGATTCGCCTCAGAAAAGTATAAAAGGCCCGAACCTTTCCCACCACTATTGTTTAAAATGAACCAAAGTGCCAGGTTGTGCAAACGCAAGTTAGAGATGAGAGCTGCGGCCGATGAGTCGTTACGTGTATTAGTAGATGAGTCGCTGTTAGTGGCGGCGCGCCGTGAGCTGAATCCCATGGTGCTACACGAGGCAGTGGAGCCGCACGGGAGCCAGCCCGCGGACGCGTCGCCCGCCCGTGCCCGCCCGTACCCGCCCGTACCCGCCCGCACCCGCCCACACCCGCGGCCGTACACGTATACACCATAATGTGGTTGATGGAGGTTAGGTCTTAAGCTCGTACTAATAAATCGTTCGAGAGCGAGCTAGAGATGCTGTTTTATATTAGAAAAAAAATAGCATCGCTAGTTCGCTCTCATGATCGATCACAGATTTAAGAGCGATTTATTAATAAGAGCCTCAGTGCGTAGCGAGATGATATGGACAAATTTATTGTGGCGCAGGAAATGCTTGGAACGAAATAGGGATAATTTCAAAAATGTAATCAGCTTCTTCAGTCTGTATTAACCGAAGTGAACTTACTGCACTTCGTTCCCAGTGTGGCCTGCTGATATGAAAAATGTCTTAACCTATCTACACAAATTCCACCACGAGATGAAAATTAGATGAAGTTTACAATTTTGTGTTTAATTTTCCATAATAATATTATTTTCTTTGAAAGGAAGCTGATTAAGTAAGTGCAAGAATGAGTTTGGAAAATCCGCACCTTAATTCATATTTTACATGACAAGGACAGATGAAAAATCATACAATTTTCAATTATATGTATTTACACATTTTAATTCTAGATTGTTGATCCCAATATAAAATAAATTTCATGTTAGTGTTAACTGTGAGTAAAAATGATGTGATAAGCATAATAAAAAGTAATTATATTTACTTACATATTCTGGAAATGACCAAAAATGAATAAATTATCGTCACTACCAATAGTTCAACGTATTCAGTGAACACTGTTTAATCTTGTTAGTTTTTACTAAGCCATTGATGAAGATGGGATGACAATTATTTCGATGTGGCGACACAAAAGCATGCACAAATATTGTAAATAGCTCACGAATTTAGGACGCCTTTTTAGTTTGATGAATATTTAGATGAGATTCTTGTTGCTTAAAAATCATAGACATGAGAAAATATTACATGATATTTTTAACGATAAAAACATTTATACGTAGAGAGAGACAAGATGAATATTCCTTCATTTTATTTTCTACGACTCAGTGCAACATGACTCCCAACCAAAGGTATTATTATAGCACACGGTTCTCGATTTCGTAACTATCGAAAGTTATTAGTAGCTGGTTGATAATAATCAGGGCCGCCATTAGCAAGGTAACATACTTAACTGCTATATTTACACAAAGTAGCACGCCCTGTTATTAACACATTCCAGCCAATACACAATGTTGTCATTAACATGACAATGTTATTGCTTACAAAACTAAAATCCTTTACAAAAATCATATACATACTTTAAAGTTTTTATATACAGGAATGAATTAATCTTGTGCTACTTGTACAGTCAGTCACATGAAACGAATGTATGCGATATCGATTTCTTGAACATTTATGTTCTTATTATCTACCGTACCTTGACTAGTGGGGTAAGACAACGTTTTGCCGGTGTTGATCTTGAATCCTAGTACCGATGCATGGCCGCGTCGCATAGCTAGAACTCTGACTGTGATGTGATTGGAACACACAAGTCACAGGCCGAGTGCTAGCCACAAAACGCTGTGCTTTGTTTCTTCATATCTTCTTTGGATTCAAACCTGATATTTAGTGCGACATGCAGACATCTAGAATCGAGTTGCATTCATGACTTCTGACCTAATCACATTTAATTACTGGACCTGGAAAATCTTATGAAATTTCCGTAATAGCGCAGCTTTCCAGGCTGCTTCTATTAATAGGCTGGTTGTCAGTCATATAAACCTTATATTGTAAAAAAATTAAATATTAACTTAATTAGAGTTATACTGGCAGTACAAATCTGCACAATCTCCTATGCAAATTAAGTATGATATAATCGACGAGTTAATGTTATAAAGACAAATGGTTACAGTTATAAAGCACCAAGATGATTGCAGTGAATATGGTAAAGGCTGCCTTACCCGACTCCTGGTCTTCGGTCTGCAGCTGGAAGCGGCCGCCGCCCATGATGGGAGCGAAGTCGTCGCTGTCCGCGATCAACGCGTTTCTCAGGCGACCTCTCGCGCTGCCGTCTGTGTAAAACAAAATGTATGTTGAGAGACAGTTTTTGAAATATCGTGCTGCTCTTAAAAAAATATCTCATCCGGAAAGTGTCGTGAGAAACGACGAAGGGCCATTTTTATAATTCACCATACTGCGGTCAACGACCGACCTGTCCAGGGTGGTGACAACTTATAAAATTATTGCACAATTATTATGGTACTGTTCTCTATAGGCAAATCCTCCGCATTAAAGGTGGCCTGTTTATCGTAGGGAATCAATTTCCGCGCCTCAGCTGCAAGCTAGCGAGACCTGCAGCCATTTGTAGATAGATATCGCCCTCTCCCCACTTAACGCCTCCTTCGCATCCGTATACACGGAGGGACCAGTGCTCCTGATATATGTGCATCTCCGGTCTGTCCCTCTCAGTCGGGGAAGGCCTGCGTCCTGCAAAGGACTGCAACCGACAATGTTTCACAACATCACAAACATCGACCTGACTCAGTGTTAAGTAGCTTAAGCACTCGTGTCACAGAGATCAGAATCAAAAGTGGTACTGTAATATACTTAAATTAAATAGATACATATAACACGCAGACCGGGACAAACAGACATGTTCGTGCAAACGTACGTTTGGCCTGGGCGGGAATCGAACCCGCGACCTCTCGTAATGTTGACGACTACACCAAGCGGGTCGTCAAACGATGATGGCGTGGAGCACTCACTGTCGGGCGTGTTGTGCGGCGACTGCGGCGGGGCGGGGGCCGGCGCGGGCGGCGTGCGCGCGGGCGCGGGCGTCAGCGGCAGCGTGGGGTCCGTCACGCAAGGCGAGCACACCACCAGGCTGCGCGAACTCAACTCCGCCGGCTCCCGCTTGATGGGCGTCCTGGAACAAGCGCCGCACGACTTTTTTTTTTTTTTTTTTTTTATTAAAGAATAAGTGGGTATTTGACCGCGATCTCACCTGATGGAAAGTGATGATATGATGCGGTCGAGGGTGTAGCATACCCACTTACGAACAGCCTATTTACTCTGGCCTTAAAAACGCCAAGATCATAATTTTCCGGAAAAACAGAGGCCGGCAAGGAATTCCATTCTTTGGCGGTTCGTATAAGGAAGGAGGAGGCGAACCGCTTCGTTCGAGCAGGAGGTATGTCGACGATGTAGGGATGGTATCCCGCCGTGCGTCTGCTAGTCCGGAGGTGGAAAGGACTTATTACAACTTCTTCTTCTTCCTAGCGTTTATCCCGTTTCTATGCGGGGTCCGCTTTGACCATGATCCAGGATTTGGCAAGTCTGGTTAAAGTTCTGGTTGGACCTCACGTATGTGAGGCGCCGTCCTTACCACTAGGCCACCGTCGCTCCTATTACTATTAGAACTTTTTTACATTATTTTTACATAAATAATACCCCTTTCGGCCTTTTTCGACCAAAGCGGCCGAAGTGAGTGCGCAAGCACATATGCACACCAGGGATGTTACGGAGCTTCGACTCCGACTCCGATAAGTCGGAACTTCCGATTAATATTACACCTTCGGTTCCGACTTCGGTTCCGATACTTTTGAGTCGGAGGTTGAATCGGAGGTCAAAGCATAACAAATATCGGCGACGGCCAGGGTCGACCGTTTTGAATAGGTTTATACAGGTCGCGCGGACACCTCCCCCGACTCCCGCTCGTGCGTTCTATCTAAACATATAAAAGGAGAAACTGACTGATTGTCAGATCATCGCACAGCCTAAACGGCTTAACGTAGGCACTTGAAATTTGGAATGGCCGTAGCTTGGGTACCGTAGAGATGCACTAAGAAAGGAATTCCCGAAATTCCCTCGGGAACGGGAGTTAGCAGGAAAAACATTTGTATGAAAAGTCGAAACCGTTACAGTTGGACGCTTCAAAGGCATACAGATAGCTTAGTAAACGTTTAGCTTAGCTGCACAAGGATACTGCAAAAGTCCTACGGGAACGGGAGTAAGCGTATAACGTGTAAAAGTCTGTTCCCAGTTCTCCTCTGTGTCCAGAAAAGGAAAATTGTGCTACCCCGAATTTAACGCGAGTGAAGCCGCGGGCAAAAGCTAGTCGTCTATTATTTTTTCACTGATTATTTTGTTACACATGCGACACGTTCTCAAAGTTATTTATCGTGTCCACCAGGCTCCGTGGCGAGTGAACAACTTTTTAGTGGAGCTGGTCTTATCTACAACTCGTTAATAAATAGATTGGACGGAGACAAAGCTTCAAACTTTTGTTCGTGAATTATTATTCACTTCTTTTGGAGTAGATTAATTCGATTAAATTTATTAATTATTTGGAAACAAGCAAGTAATTTTGTTTTTCGTTTGTTTAATTTTATAATTTCACTATTTTATTTCATATTTAATTTTCTTGCGTTTAATTAATTAAATAAATGAAAAAAGGTTTTGATATATTTGTCCTTAAATAAAATATCTCTCCTGCCACTACTTCTGACCCTGCCTCCGCCTCCGGTTCCGACTCCGACTCCGGTTCCGATTCCGACTCCGGTTCCGACTCCGACTCCGAAAACTAAAATCAAAAAACTCCGACTCCGCCTTCGATTCCGATATGACACCTCCGTTACATCCCTAATGCACACCCCACACTCTCGTAGTTCGGTGGGATAGCAATCTGACACGACCGTAGAGAGATCAGGCGCAGGACCGACGACGGCTTAATGTGCTTTCCGGAGCACAGAGGAGCTCTATGATTTTTTCGGTCACCGATCCGATGACTAGCCTCTGCGAAAGTTGCTTAACTTTGCAATCGCAAGACGAGCGCGCTAACCACTGCGCCATCGAGCTCCTTTTGTACATAAGATGGAGGCAAACGATGCGTTGCCTGCCATGGGCTCCAAAACTGAGCTCACCAGTAGAAACATATGTAGTACAACAATTACTGTTACCTACTTCAATGTTGTTTTCTAAAAGTGGAGATACTTCTTCAGACGGGCGGCTTATTCGAGTAAAAGTTCCACTTAGCTCTACCAGTGCGTAACCCATTTAAAAGAAATAAATTATGTCTCGGATATATGTCTTAAATACGATTTTTTTGTTTGGCTTGACCTTATAAATGCAGATCTTTGTACTCACGTAAAGTCGGCGGTGACTGTGCTGGGAGGAAGGGACTGCAACTGCGCTATTAACGGCGCCAGCAGCGCTTTGTTATCTTCTAATAAAGGATCCGAGAGAGGTAGCCCCGATGCTGAAACACAATTCACTCTTTGATATTCATATTTTTTTTATATGGTTTTGTTAGGGATGACTTCAGAAACATTACACTACTGGTATTACCATTAGAATAACAAATAGCATATCAAAATGTTTAAGTGAATTTTAAAACAAGGTTACAACAGTCAAGTGTTTACCACAATATTACAAAAAAATACATTGCTTTAAGTTTCAACAATCAGGTATTATAATACAATAATCATCTATTTTGTTTACGAGCTGCAACGAGTAACGTCAACTTTCGGTATAATAAATTCCATATTGCAATATTACTTGTTTATTTATTTAAAACTCGGTACTTACATGGAGGAGGCGAAGGTGGCCGCTCCTTTGGACAGAGGAACACTTCGATCTCACCCGACATTGACTTCAGGTGGATCATATAGCCTTTCTCATCTGGGTGAGGTACCTGCAACCAAGGAACAACCGGTCAGAATACGCCTTATCTTATAAATCTTTGTTTAATGGTAAAGGGCAAATGAAGATATCCATCTGATCGATCTAGCTGCATTAGGTGTAAAATATGTATTTGCAGAACAGAATTTCAGTTGAAACCAAAGTGTTCTTAGAACAGTAAACGTACAACACGGCACGTTCATAATCCCGTTTTCGTAGAATTAGTAAGCCAGTGAAAGCCCTCTAGCGTGGGGAAGTCCCCATGTAAATTACGACTTCATAACAGTGAATCCACGGAAACTGTGCTTATTTTGAATGTTCATCATCGTATTCTGAATATAAAATTATTCCTTATTTGTTAACGGGCAACGAATGAAAGTTTCCGAAATAAGACACTTCGTGTGTAAATCAGAGGTCAGCGGCGACGCGCGTCGGTTCTGTGGCGGGAAAACTCGCGCATGCGTCGGGACCGCGCCGGTCATGTGGCGGCGGCAAACGCCAATACAAACAACCCGGCATCAATCTCGAAGCGATTCAATGAAATGGAGTGTAATTTGATGCGAATTCCCGCGATTCCAATTTTTTATTGGAAAGATTTTGTTATTGGGAGACTTTCATATACATATTTGTTAATAGGTACATTGTTCATTGATTGCATTATTTCAATCAATAATGTCAGTATCAACTGACATGACAACTTTGTAATTGAACCACCAGGTTGAATTGCAAAGTTTAGTATTGATGGCTAGACAGCTTATAAGACAAATTAGGAGATATTCCGGGGGAAGGTCGGAAGGGCATATTTCCTTATCTGGGGTTGGCTACGACTACGATTGGTCTGCAACAGCCGATGATGATGATGAGGCGATTGGGCAACTTAAGTAATGTAATTATACCTACAGACAAAGCTTGTATCAAAAATCGCCGTATCGAAGAGAGTTACGTGAAATGCTTGCGTACTAACACTGAGCCTGGTGTCGGGCGGCGCCTTGATGGGGATGACGGTCTGGTTGCGGAAGTCGCGGATGGAGCGCAGGTCGGCGTAGGTGATGTAGGCGAGCGCGCCGTGGTCGCCGGACAGGCGGCTGAGCGCGGCCTCGGCCAGCGTGACGGCGCGCGACACCCGCGCCTCGCGCAGCGCCAGCGCGCGCACCTCGCGCCGCAGCCGCCGCGCCAGCGACTCGTCCGCCTGCACGCCCGCGCCGCCCGCCCCGCTCGCCCCGCCCGCCCCGCCCGCCGCCGTCGCCGACCCGCTGCCCACACCTGCGCACACACCACACTCTTGCAACGCAGCCGTGAGGGCAGGAGGAGACTCTCCGGATCAGCGAGTAAGGCTAACTGTGTAGTTGGAGAGTCGCCCGCGGGGTACATGGGCGCGGAGAGCGACCCCCGAGAGGGCCCAGGGGATATAAATAAATAAATAAATATTTCCCAACATCACATAGATTGATCTGACCCCGTGTTAAGTAGCTTAAGCACTTGTGTTACAGACATCAGAATCAATAGTGGTATTACAAATATACTTAAATAGATACATATAACACCCAGACCAGGACAAACAGACATGTTCATGCACACAAATGTTTGTCCTGTGCGGGGATCGAACCCGCGACCTCTTGCGTAGTAGGCAACAACATGACCATTACACCAAGCGGGATATGCGGCCGGCATGGACACTCCGCGCGCCTGCCACTTGCTCTATGGACATCGGCGACTCCCCAGGGATCGCAGATGCGTTAACATGACACCCTCCCCGACTGATCATCATTTCAGAATAGAGTAAGGCTGAAAACTGAAATTGAACTCCGAATTCAACTATAACTTTGTCCGGCCCGACCCCCTCTGGAATATGATACGCCCGTGTGAGCGGATCCGGCCCAATTTTCCCCGTAAATTACTTAACCGTTAAAGGGTAGGACATCCATATGACCAAGCCAGTGCAAGTACTTTAGGTGATTTCCCGCTAGCTAGACGATCAACCTGTAGGACGGTTGACCCGTCAACGTTGCCTCCACTCCTCTTCCACATTTGTCTGATCGCATCGTTTCTAGTTTTTGAGACTCATGTCAGAATTTGCGTCTTTTATTAACATGACGATTGTTTTGCCCGCAGTATAAACTGTGGTTACTGTCACTTTGTATAAAATATGTAGTTGATTAAATATTAAAAATATACATAATTACTACAGAAAAGAAAAGTGAGTCAAAAATTACTCACCATATTTCCATTGTATATTGTTTTTCGATCTCTTCTCTAATATACCTATTCCTTCTAGCACGTTAGTGATGTCGTAAATGCGACGTTTTTGGACCGATAACCGATCCGCCGCTACGTTCAAGTCGAGGACGCCATTTGGCGACGACTTAAGTAGAGCGACGAATTTTTTTGTAAGTAAACCTAATGATGTGTCAAACCTGCAACAAAGGACACGATACCTATAAACATGTTCCGTTTTATTTTATACTTCTATATTGACTATATCAGGACCGAATTTAGCATCAGTATCAAGCAAAGACAACACCAAATTTCTTCTATTTTGTTTCCCAGTTCGTAATACAATACCAGTGATTTTCGGTCTTTAATGAGTTTTGCTTCAACCGCATTATGTTAATTTCTAAATTCAGAGCATATATTCGCCATATTCGACTTCAACTTCCAACAATCATCTTCCATCAAAACTCTACTCTGCCGTTACAATCACTTTCAGTCAGAATCCCTAATCAACAGGGTATCTGCATAGTATACGACCGTATACGTTTTACACAATACGATTTTGATTTTACAACCGAAAGCGTGCCTGACGTCAACCCTCTTTGGGTGACAGTGTCATTGATAACATTCCTCCCACCACACGGCACATCCGGCACACGAGGCGTTGTTTGCTTGCAGAAGGCTTAACCCTGAAGTTGGCTTCTACAATATATTTATATTGTACCCATGAGCACATACAGTACGGCTGGAATTCTACGTAGACATGAAATACTAACACTGAACGATTCATTGCTGATGAAAATTACCTTGGTTCAAGAAATGTACCTGGAACGTTCGGTGTATTTCTTCATAGAACTGGACGGGCGGCTGTAGGGCGTGAGCACCTTGACTCGCTTCTGCTTGGGCGTCTTGAAGTCCGCCTTCATGGGCACCACGTGGCCCTGGCTGCCTGAGCTGCTCTCGCTCAGGTTCAGTCTTCGTTTCACCGCCTGGGAATAATAGAGACGTGAGTTCAGTATTCTGACACATTTTTCTGGGTGTCATATGTGTCATTTAAGTATATTAGTAATACCATTGTGATTCTGATATCTGTAACACAAGTGCTTAAGCTACTTAATACGGAGTAAGATCAATGTATGTGATGTTGTGAGATTTTTTATTTTATTTATGTGTGTATAGTGTGGATTCGTGCCATTGGCTCGGCGGTGAGGGAAACACCGTGAGGGAACCTGCACAGATCTGATTGTGTAACCATGATCCAATCTGTCTGGTTCCCCTCCAAGGGTTACGAAGGTCTGATGGCAGTAGCTTCACTGTAATAACCAGACTCGCCAAATCCTGGATCATGGTCAAAGCGGACCCCGCACAGAAACGGGATGAACGCTAGTAAGAAGATTATTCAAAAGTACCATGGTATTAATGCCGAATTTGTAATCTACCTGTAGCACATATCATGCTTCAATATTGCATCAGCGCTGTCCTACAGCGGGAGCTATCAGGTATTCAGTTACATGGAAATATTTCAATAAGTATCCAAGACAGGGCCGTTGTTGGTCTAGTGCTTAAAGTCTCTGTCCACAAAACCAAGGCCCACGATTCGAATCCCGAAGTATTTTCGACATACGTGATATACCATTTACATGCTGATTTCTTCTAATGCCAAATATTACGATACAGCCTTCCGAAATACGAACTTTATTCTTACACGGCAAACATTGTTAGCTAGGTTTTATCGCCAACTGTGAGGAAGCTTTCATTGCTCAGTTTATTATTAGCATTCTTAGTCATTGCATACATGTATTAAGTACCGGCATTATGTAAAATGTTTATGTTGAAGCCGGCCTTCTAATCCCTTTCCAAATTCCAGTTTAGTAATAATATAATAATCGTTTCAATATGTAATACCTAACGTATTTTTTCTTGACTGAAGACTTACTAATTGAAATCAATTTTATCAATTAATCACTATTTATAAAATCATTTTTATTGACTCGATGAACAAGCAAAACTACTTTATTTAGAAAGCGGAACATTATTATTAGTAACACTACTCGTTTTATTTTGTAATGAATATACTGAGAAGTAATTTTTAGAAATTTGTGGTTTGGTATGGAAAGTTGAGAGAAAGATGAGGAATCGAATGATAGGTTTACCAGATTTTGGGATATAGGTACGAATAACGCACGCATAAAATATATTATGTACAGGAAGATCATAGGGCTCGGGCACACGAAATAAGAATGGTGAAACCATTGACAAATAAGGTACCTGTGTTTACTGTGAACAATAATGAATGAGGAATCACAGTCTTAAGCTACTAAACAGACTTCATTTGTGTTGGTTTAGATAAAATCCTTTTCCTGTTAATACGGGCAATAGAACATTCACATAAGCATCACAGTAGTAAATAAGCATGTCTAGGAATACGTCCATGAAGGAAGAAAGAGCGTTGTGACCCCATTGATAAGATATTGTATATCCCGTGTGAAATTCTAACGTGTTGATAAAATACCAGGCGCCGAGTGCAATCAACAAGAAGCAACAGGCTACTAGCACGGGAACGCTATTATTACTTCGTACCTACCTACATACCTACTAACAACAGAAGAGTCCAGTCAAATCTATTCCTAAACAAAAAATCGGAAAAAATCAACCTTAACATTATTATCCACATAGAAATCGATACCAAGTTATTTTTATAAACGCACCCAAGATGTGTGTAATGTAATTACAAAACGATATCCACACACGCGTTATCAATGTAGATTACCAGTTTCTCTATCTACATACATGAGTAGGTATATTTTAGAAATCTTAAAAGAAGATTGGTTATTCTGTCACGGAGCAAAATAAAGTTATTTACAATGAAATGTGCTGAAACCATAATGCAGCAAATAACCTCGTTAAAGTCGACACAAATCAATCGTAAAACTGAAACAGCGATACAAACCTCTGATTATAATAACGAAAACACTAGTGTTATGTATAAACCAAACAACGAGTTATTATTTGATTGATAGACAGATATTTTAACCATTATTGGTACTCTTCTACTTTAAATTATGTATCGTAATGTAAACGCAATAGCTTTGACGAGAAGAGATTTTAAAATGGAACAGGTAACCACGGAGCGGGATTGTAAAGGACGAAATTGATAGGGTTGTTTACCTGGCGAGGGCGGATCGATATAAGCGGATGCCTTCGCATCATTATTGTATAAAAACTCGACGTGGCTACTTCGAAATAGCCAACGCGCCTAAAAGCAACTTTTACCTTTATTCGTAGGTAATGGAAGCAACACTACTATGTATTATAAACTTCGATACTACTCAGTAAACCGTTTTATAAAATTCACATTGCATGCATAAAATTGCAGTTAATTAATTACTAAGTAAACGAGAGATAGATTGAATTAAAAATGTTTTTAAGTCACACATCCTTAATTAAATCCATATAAAGCAACTAACTATTTCAATTAAAAAATATGAGTGTAACTATTAGTATATTATTCAATTATCATACCACAAGAGAATAAATTACCTTTAGATATCAAGTAAATCCAGGGTTATCACCCGCTTTTACGTGAACACACCAAAATAGCCACTGAGGTGGTGCAATAAAAATAGTTGTATCAGTTGCAGGCACTGTTATTTGAGATAAAATTATCCACTCACTCTCACCAGCACAATGTAAGTCATCGTAGGTGCAGCACGACTTGTCAGCCCACAGCACATACACGTGACACGTAAAACAAATGGACTTGGTTTTTAAAATATTTCCGAGCGCAGAGAAAGACACGAGACATTTTCAATAAGCCGATGCAACAAATTCAATTTCGACATCCAGCGCGGTGCAGAGCCCCTAAAGGAAGTGTGTGGGGAGGGTACCCGGTACCAACAATACATGACATAAATTAGAATCAACACAAAAGCAGCCGAGCTCTCGGAAGGGACTTCTGGCAAAAGAATGGCAATTTCTTATCTAAAATTTTGTGTTATTATTACTAGTGAACTGTAGACTATTGTTAATTTGCCGGGTTGTGGGTCCGTGCGTCTTTGTGCGCATGTGTAACCCCGGGCGTTGAGTAAATCAGAGCAGATGTTCCTTTCAGTTTGACACAAGAGTTGATAAAACATCGCAGATATCCCTTACGCCAACGAACTCCCCGTGATATTAACATAATCAATTTGCCCTAGTGTGATTCCCAAGATCCCGACCGGTAAAGAAATTGCACAATAGGTTTTTTCTATTGGGTATTATACCTATGATGCAAATTAAATTAACCGTAGTCTTTTAGGGGTCGCGGTGCATTCTAATGCACGATATTAAGATGATTCCTTGCAACCGCTGCCGTTGAAAGGACAATGGCAGAAAATGTGCAATGCAAGTGTGGACAGGAAATGTAGTACCTGGCCACGTGACCCCACGGTGTCGGAGCCACATGTCGCCACCCGCAGCCGGGTGAACGGCACACTCGACATAAACTACTAACACATGTAGCAAACTTTAAGCTACACTTGTATGCCAGTTAATTTTAACAAACATGAAAACACAAGTTTAAGGTTATCAAAATTAGCAACGGACAGAGTCAGTTGGAACGAAATCTGTTAAATAAGACTAAATTAAAAAAGTTAACGTAACATTATTACAGAAAGAAAATTAATCGGGTTATCGTAAACTCCACGTCTTTGCCTGACAACCAAATAAAAATAGCAATCATAACGGCAATACGAAACCTTCCAATTTTACCTTCACTGCGTAGAAAGAAACATTTCTATCGTTAAAACAAGCCTTTGGGATTCTGTATTTCCAATTTCTATCTTCGCAATATCTTAAAGGTATACAGTAAGGTCTCGCAGATTTAATATTTTAATTGATGTCGTAACTAAATATGCGCAATGTCATATTCATGACAGGGAAGGGAGTCTTATAAAATGCATACTAATGAATTTTTAATGATGCATAAGGAATGGGCGATTAAAACATGAAAAGTTACTTTAAAAGGGAATAGAATACTATCAGACCATTAGACAGAAACTATCGCATTAATCCCTTTAATCTCACAAAAAGCGATGGTTGTAAGGAACTACGTGCAACAAGACATTATTTGATATTGAAACCCACAACAAGGAACACATCAGTACAATCACACAGAGCCAGTAGCGTCATATTTCGCGTAAGACATTTCAGGTATCCCTAAGTATGTAACATCATAGCAATACAATTTGAGATAATATGTAATTCCAATCACTAAAGTGAGAATGGCGGCTAAAATCGTGACATGCACTATACTCAAAAATATTCCTGTAACTTACTTATTCTAGAAGAAAAATGCTAATCATTTAACATTTACGAAAAATCTTTGCAAAAAGATAAAAAATTAATATACCTTCAAATATTAGCCAAGCCGCAACATCGAAGTCACGGACGGATAGCAACTATCCACCAATCAAATGAGGTCGCGTGTTTCAAAGATTCGACAACTCGCCGACCATACGCATACTAATCTCGCAACTAATAAACATTAGTGAAGTTAAATTAATTAAAACGACGTCTACCATCAAAAATCTCATTAGATATTCTCGATATTTTACACTACATTCGTCAGAGAGATGGATTTGATTTCGCGGGATACGGGCCGCAGTGTGACGGGCGAGCAGGAATATTATCGATTTTGGCACATTCCGCGTAGGACCCCAGGCTAACACCACCCTTCGCGAAAACCAAGGGGCGTGTTTGACGGAGCGCTGCACGCGGGTGCACGCCGCACCCCAACACCGCACTTACACGAAATATGCCTCTCAACTTAGCGTCGACTGACGACCACCGCGCTTAACATTCCACATAGAAATCACAAAACTCGGAGTTATTATCTGTGATTATTCGTCATTTCACATTATAAGTAACATGATATTGAAAACAAATCTATACAAGCGAGACCTGAACATAATTTTATTTGAAAATGGAAACAGCTTGGTCTCGGTTTATAGCTATTAAAACAATCCGCGTCCTGTTAATAGTTTGATACGTCCCTCCATTACTTCATACTAAATAAAAATAATTGAAAATTATTTGAAAAAAATATTTTTGCCATGAGTTTTACTATAGCAGTCATAACAATAAGAGTCAAAGTCAACTAAGCTTATTCAAACTTCAGAAAATACATCATCAACTTACTATTCAATGATGTTTGATTCTACTAAAAATAATGTAATATGTAATTTCATAATGTTAAAAACATCATTGCTAGGGATGATTCTGTGTCATGAACAAAATGAACAACAAGGGGACCAAGCTTCCACCATTTTGTAACTGGCATGCTGATCCTTTGAATGAGTAAAATCAACACACCATTTAGTAATAATAAGGCCAATGAACTTTGCAGGGGTCTATGACCTCAATAATAAAAAGGGCCTTGCAAATATAAATATATAAATAAATGGTAATCAATATTAGGTTCTAACAAATGAGCTTTCTTGCTCTCATAAGAATATGGAATATGTGGTAAAGGTCACATTTGAAACCATATTTTACTGAATATTATCCAACCCTACCCTAAAATACTTCTCTCAGGAGCAATTACATTTAAGATAATAAAATGTGTCTCTTGTTTGCCTATTATTTTTCTATATAAACAGCCCATTATTGTGACGCTAAAATGATTTAAATGATCAAGGCTTTTGCCCTGCTGTAGGACATTTATAGGCTGATACTTTTCTTTACTTTACAAGGCACTTACTTATTTTATTACAACTTCCATAAGTTAACTCACTTATGATCAAATTTAATGCTATTGGAAGAACTGTAATTCCTGATATAAGACATTGTGTTAAAATTAAAACATGCATATTAACATGCAGAGTTAGATTGTTCTGATTTAATTGCAATCACAAAATCTGTTCTGTAAGTACAAAATTAGAGAAACATAGATTGTTAAATTGTACATACTCATTGCTGAATGATACCTACTATAGAGAATAGAGTTTTTTTTATCTTGAAATGAACCAATACTCATAATCTTGATTATGCATTGCATATCTCGGAGACTCAGATCAGAACCTGATGGTTCAAAAATAGATACAAGTTTTGATTTAGATTATACATTAATTACCTACTACTTCTGTCTTAAATTATTACATTTATGTCAATGTAATCAATTGTGATAACTCAAGGAGACCCGAACCCTTGAGTTAACATTTTTTTTCTGTAGCGGACAACAGGAGATGTAAGTGTACTTTTTCATACCTTTAAAATGCTTTAAATTTTTGGATTTTATAAGTAACAATAATAATATAAATAATAGTAACTTCTAAAATCCATAAATATGTAAATACCTTATTGCCAACAATAATGGTTATGTGGCAATGGAATAAGATTGGTAAAGTACTTACTTCGGATGTCTTCGGCGGTGCGGAAGGCGCCTCACGTCGGATCTGGTGCTGTGGAGTCGCGCCATAGCCGTGGTCGAGCAGGTGATAGCTGATAGGCTGGCTCGGGCTGTCATCCAGTAGCGTGGTGTGCGATGGAGACGCCCCAGCGCGCACCACCACCTCTGCCTCGCCCTCCACCGACCCTCGCTTCACCCCCCTCGGCATCGCTGTTAACCGATACGAATAACATTAAAACACAAAATTTTACGTCCTTTGCCCCAGAAGAGATCACTGTAAGGATCACAATTTAATTAGTGGAGAGGTTAGGGGAGCCGCGCGCGCGGAAATCGCAATCGAGAAGCCTCCAAAGCGGTGTGGGTCGATAACACGTTTAATGAAATATATGAAATGCAAAAGGTCTGTATCGAAACCTGCAGCTGTCCAGCACAGCTTACGTCACTTTTTTCAACGACATTTTCCCAAAATATCGACAATCTAGCGGTAATTCGTCGACATAACCGCTTCACGAACTATGTTGTACACGGAAGGATTTTGTATTAATTAGACAATATAGAATACTAATACTTACGAAAGGTGTGAGCGAACGATATGCGAATTTATAACCATAAAACGACATTAATGTTTTCGACGCAAACGCTACATTATCGAGTACTCAAAATAAAATGTCCGCCGCTTTGTTGGTCCCGAGGAGTGAACTCGTGGACATTGAGACGCTCGATAATTTTTCGTTACAAGACACAGTTTATACAATACACATGTTAATTTAATCACTGATTATTTCACTTGTTAAATAAAATAACAAAACTGTCCTAGTGCACATTTTACAATAACTAATTAGATAAAATGCAGAGCATTGAAACGGCGACAGGAAGCTTTTCAGAACATCTGGCTTGCAAGCGACGTAGCTGTGGCGCGAACTACGTGCGCAAGCGCGAAGCGACCCAGCGCGATCAACCCCTAGCGGACGCCGCCTGCCGCTATCCAAATCCGCCCCTCGCTCAAGAAGCCATAAAAAATATAACGAATTTTTAAATTTTCGTTGGACGACCGGTTTGGGTAGAGGAACTTCGGCGTCATTGCTTTTAACGTGAAGACAATCTATGCATAACGCGCATAGGTTTTCAGTTTTAAACTTTTATCTAGGAATCGACTCGATTCTTAGTTTTTAATAATAATTATTCATTAAATACCTCTTCTTTTTAAATATAATATCATTGTAGTACGCATTATAGGTACCATCAACTCCTTTGGCGAGCTTGAAGGAGGAAGACTTTGATATGGATTACCTTCAGAAACAATTAGTTTTGAGTCTTTTGACAACTATTAACATTATAAAATAATGAAGGTAGCAAAAATATTTAACATACTTTGCTTTTATTATGTATATAAAATCAACAATTAATTTTGATAATGGGCTACAATATTTTTTCGTCACGAAATAATTGATTTATCTTCATAGTTCCATTGTCAGAAACTCATGAACTTGTTTACTTACAATACCTACTTAATTGTCTGTAAAAATAAGTTTGGCACAATAAATACCTACCTAGTTGGTAAAGTAAATCGTGTTCCTAGGAGTATAAATCTCCCTACGCGCCATATTAATATTAATATTATATGAAGGCTAATTATAATAATTAGCCATAACTTAACACTTAGGTCACTAGGATCCTTATAAACTTACATATCTAAGACAAGATTGTTACTGAATTTGTAAATAATACAAACTATGAAAAGGTAACTAACTAGTAAACATTTTTTCTCTGATATAGAGCCAAACACTTTCTTTTATCTAGGTAGGAAAGTACCCATTTTAGTATTTATTTAACAATTTTATAGTACGGGCACATGCGAGTTTAAAAGATTCTTAACTGCATTTTAAATTATGCAATAATATGAAATACCAATAAACTACATACGTTTTCTTCCTTAAATTGAACTTTAGTTGGTAAGGGCTAGTTAGGCGTCTCGTCGTTACCTACCTATCGACCGTTAGTAAAACTGTGTGTCGTTGGACCACCTGCTAAATGAACGTGATCCTTTAATATTTTCAACCAAAGTCTAAATATCAAATATTATCATGCGACTGAAATTCAATCTGTTAAAAGTACTTTACATAAGTTTAAAAAGAAGTCACCACATAAGCACAGATTCATGTCTTATTACGACGGAGTCCTCGTAGTTACGTGGTAAAGGAGAAGAAAAATCTTCCCTTTAATAGTTCGCATCGATGTGGAGCTGGTAAAGAAACAGCAATCGAAAGTTGATCGATAACTACCTATATGTAGTTAAAGTACTATAAATAGTAGTATAATATGTCTAAGCAAAAAAATGGTATAGATTCTATACCATATATATAGAAAATACTTAATACTACTAAAAAGTATGCAAATCCACCGAAAGAGGAGGTATTCTTCAACCACTGCCTAGAAATTTCAATATTTTGTGACACACAATTGTTTACTATTACCTATTAGTATGTACAAGCTGTGACTACTTATGAATGAAACTTGAAAAAGGTACAATCAGAAATCCTCTTGCAATAAAACAAACATTTCGTACTTATACAGCAATTCCTACTGAAAACATTTTCTTTTAAAGAGAAGAAAAACTGCGTCTTGCCTTGATCGAAACGATGGTTTTGCCTTAGATTTACATACCTACCTACCTATAAATATTTATAATTATTATAATAAGAATTTCAATTTTAATTTATGAAACTAAAAAAAATATCACTGATTTATCATCAACAAATTATGAATTAGTGTAGCAGAATAATAAGTTACCTTGTTAATATAATAATCGTATTTTTTTCACAATACATATTATAAACAAAATCGATTTTCGTCTCGTATCCGGAAACGGAAGTGTATGAAACCGCGAATTTCGCCGGAAGTAGATTAGAATTCCATAGACAACGTCACCACTCTATCGCTCCGATTGTAATTCGGTTGTCGTTGAAAATAATATATCGATCCACTTTTATTTTAATCTAAAAAACCTTAAATATTTTTTATTTCCTCGGTGTAATAATTAAACATAATTTTATGTATAAAACAATACGAAATGTTTTCACAATATTTAAAATATATACCCCAGCGTGATGTTATAAGGGTAAGGAAATCTTAGATTAAATCAACGGTAAGAGTTAAAAATGTGTAAACATTAGATAATTACACAACTAAATAAATAAAATTAGATTGGATAGTTGGGATAAAAAATATAAGCGAATTGTTAAATGTAGTTTTAGTACAAATTATTTATATTACTGAAGATTTGGTTACGATGCCACATGTATATGTTATATTTTAATATATAATTAATTAGTTATTTACGTAATTTTTAAGCAACATGAAAATATATTTCAAAGTTATTATTATAGATCATCGTCTATGAATTTTAAATCTATGCCGTCTATGGCATGGATTTATGGTAAAAAAGTTATAAAACTTATCATGATTACATGTTATTGAATATTATCTTGTTTATTTCATAACACACTGAAAGGTTATATCATCAATAAACGATCCTAGGGTACAATTTAAACCAACGAATAATGGGATATTGGGCAGGCTGGGTCATTAGCAAATATGTAGCCATAAAAATTAATAGAGTCAGAGAATAAATACATGAAAAGATTATGGTGCTATTATAGATGACAAAAACTATTTTAATTTTTGCTTATAAATTCTTAAAAAAATATTGTTTTATCATTGATTTCATAGTCATCATGTTAAACCATGTTGGAAGAAATTAGGCTTAGTGCCTGGGTAAAAAAGGTAATATTTGGTAAACTTTATTGATATAAAAATTTACTAATATAAAAATAATGAAATTAATGTCAGATTTAAATGTATGAAAGCAATTACAGTACCAAAGTGGGAATGCCATTTTCTCAATAGTTATTAATCAAAAAATAATAATCATGAGCTAGATAATTAAGGATTATGAACAATTGTCTGCAATCAAACAAGTAAATAAAATTATAAAATATACTTTGATAATATTAATCATATCATGTTAAAAAATATCTTAACAGTTTTAACAGATAAAAATAAATTTTCAAGTACACTTAAATATCAATGATAACAAACACTTCAAACTTGTTGTCCTTGGGTTCATCAATTATTTGCATTGCTGAGTATGTTATTGCCTTCACTTCTGTGCCTTGAGGATGTTTACCAATTTGAAACTCTTCTCCATAACATTTACAGACAATTCTAAACTCTTCTGTGTTAAATTCGGTTATGACTAACTTTTTGCATATCAAAAAGGGTTCAACAGAGAATAGAAACAGTAGTTCATCAAGAAAATGGTACAAAAGACCCATCATGTCATCTGCATTAGCTTCAACGGAATGCACTTCTCTTATTTGTACATAATCCAATTCTGTCATGTAGCCGAACATAGCCATACCACATTGCTCAAATGCTTCTTTTAAACTGTCTCCCCAAGCATGCAACCTGTGAAATCCAAACAAATTTTGATTATTTAAGTTAACTTCACGTTTACCTTAGTCAATACTAACGAATTTATAACTAAGCTGTGAACATCAGCAAGTCTACCTGAAATATTCCTATTTTGTTAATTAACTTTAAATAAATATAGGATAGTTTTTAGGGAATGGTTATACTCACTGTACATCAGCTGTATGGTCCAGATCTGCAAATAATGAATTAATAATATATAATACAAGTTTAAACACAGATTTATTAAAAACAAGTAATCTCAATCTTTAATGTTGCATTACATTCATATTTCACAGGCGGTAGATAGAAATCTTCTTCAGTAAGTCCCAATTCTTCATCCATTTTAGTAAATATAGTATTCCTTGTTAAAATACAAACATAACCGGCTCAATTGGATTAATAAACGCAGAAAATGACTCACAACAATCCTAACCAAAAAAATTTTGTTGTTTGCTGTCTGTGTCCGTCTACTGTCACTGTCAATAATGTGTCAGCTGTCAGTGTCAGGAAAAATATTGTTTTTTTTTGACTCAATCAAAACACTAAATTCTAAATCACTAAAAGTGGCTAAATGCACAAACCGTGCGAAGCCAAAAAAAAAAAAAACCACGGGATAAAAAAAAAGGAAACCGTTGTATTGAACTTTGATCATCAATTTTCCAAATTATTACTATTTGTCTTGCATTTTTCGGATTTTTTTTCGAGTCTTTATTTTTAATTAGATATTGGGCGTATGATTGTGAAGCACAATTATCCATAGCATTATTTTATTATCGGTTTTTTCCGATGTTGCGAAATGTCAAAGTCAGTGAATAATTCTGGTGACTTCACTTGTCAAAGGAAATTGAATTTGTGTTCGATTTTTACGATATTCATTTGATATCAATTTATTGTTTGTTTCGATACATATCTTTATCGTTATTTAATCCAACTTCTTTCCTGGCATTCTGAATTCTTTTGACGGCTCATCTTCTTAGTTTTCTATTTTATATTATTATCTTTTACAATGGACCCCATCGCAGTTTTACAAAATAGAATTGAACAACTGGAAGCAAAATTGGGTTTAGCTGCTAATATGGCCGTGGAAGGCCAACAGGGCGACACTGTTACCACGAATCTCTTAAACGCTTCACAAGCCATCAACAATGCCACTGCGGGTCATGAGAAACTGACTGAAGCAATGCAAAGAGCAACTGAGTTAAATAATTATACTGATCCTAATTTACTTGAGAATGTGAGTAACTACTACATAGCAATTCAAACAACTTTCTTTTTGCTCCTTACACTTTTGTAAATCATCATCATCATCAGCCTATTGCAGTCCACTGCTGGACATGTAAATGCATTAGTAAAACTCTGATGTGTTTATGAGTATTTTCAATTAAAATTAAGTTTTTCAAGTAATGCAATCCTAATGTTTATTTATGGGCCCCTTGGTCTAGTGGCCAGAGACCCTGGCTACAAAACAAAGGGTTGTGGGTTCAAAGCCCGCTAAGGGCAAATGTAAGTGTTGTGAAAATCAGCATTTGTACTGGAGTCGTGGATGTTTATAAAAGTATTTATGTATGTCTCTGTTCCCTAGGCAATTGGTTTGTTAGTTCAAAGAATTTATTTATTTATTATTCACAGATACAGCAGAATGACATGCACATGCGGGAAGTCGCTGCAGCAGAGCCTGTGCTGAGGCACCATTGCCAATGCATGCATCGCTGTAAGCAGGTGAGGCTCATAAATTACACCAATACTCTTCTTTTTTCTTTCCATTGCATCTCCCTAAAAAGTTTCTAAAGATTTTCTGTTAGAATAGTATAGGTACAGTGTTGGTTGACAGAGTAATAATAATAATATAGCCTTTTTATACCTAACTTAGGTTATAATATGTCCCTAAGTTTGATGTGCCTTTCAGCATAGGCCTTATCCAAATCTTTCCAATGCTTTTTATCCCTTGACACATAATTGAAAGTAAAATTTAGTTCTAAGGAGAATGGTATAATTATAAGTATCTAAATTGTGAACAATATTTGCTCAGGCTGCCCCTGTTATGGAATCGGAAGCAATACAACAAGTGCCTCAAATGCAAGCAACAGTCAACCAGATGCAGGCAGCGGCTGCTGAAGTGAAGGCCGAGGCTGATGTGGTAGGTAGCTTTTGCTATTAATATTTTTATTAAGATAGTTTATAAAATTTAATTCATTTGGTAGGGAGGCAAGCGTTTATCTTGAGTGTAATGCAATTACAATGTTTATACATTAATTCAACTGTAATATCTTTTGCAGGTTGCTCAAGGTGTGCAAGAGTTAGCTGAGACCTGCGGCACAGCTGCGTCCAACGCGTCGGAACAGCTGGCTAGTGTGGCTCAAAAGGTGGAACAAGTTGAAGAGAAGATGTTTCCGAAGAGACGAAATGGCCTGGACTAATGAAACAAACAGTTGTGCTTGATACTGTCTGGTGCTTTTTTTGTGGCATACTTGTTACGACTTTAATAACTTAAATTATTTGTATAAATTCAGTATATCATATTATTTTATTTTGAATATATGCGAAATTAGCCCTAATCCTACACTTGTTTTATTAATATATATTTTTTCTCACCCTAGAAGGCCCGCAAGTGCTGTGCACCCACATGTGGGGGTAGAGTAATGGATAGATTTGTTTCTTGAACATTGGTCTAATTAACTGATGAATCAACATTTTACATTTACAATTTTAATTAATAACACTGGTCAACACTGATTTTGCCACACGGACTTTGATAGCTAATTTTGATTTATCAGTCTACCCTCATTATTAAACCATAGCTGCCATAAGTCTATTAGCCTCACATTTGTTGTGATACGGTAATACTCATAACTAGAACTACGGCGGTAAATAACAGAAACGCTTACAAGTAAATCCATTTAAAAAAAATTGTTGTTGAATTTTAACACTTTTTTGTGATTTATATGTCCCTGTGTATATATCGAGGAAGTGTAATAATAATCCTAACTCTTTTTGTTATGTCTGCCATGAACTAACATTCAAAAAACAACGGCGAAATATTACGAATCCTGTGTTGGAGTGTTATCACCAACTAGCGGCCGCCCGCGACTCCATCCTCGTGGATTTCGATTTCCAATAGCCTTCCTCGTTAAATGGACTATCCAACACAAAAAGAGTTTTTCAAATTGGTCCACTAGTTCCTGAGATTAGATCGTTCAAAGAAACAAACACTTCAGCTTTATATATTAGTAAGCATAGATATAGATATTTTGGTTTTTCTGGTCCATCAAGACAAATCCTGGGCCCCACACATGTCTGTTGCATAATGTGTGTGAAAAATTTAACTGACTGGAAGAAAGGCGCACAACCTATGCCGTGTGCTGTACCCATGATATGGACTGAACAGCAAAGTCTCGTTTCATATTGCTGTTTTTGTCTCACAGACATAAAAGGTATAAATTACAAGAAAAAAACCACAGTTATTTAACCTAACTTATCTTCGGCTATAAGATCAGTCTCTCGTTGTAAAAAATTGCCAGAACTAAGGGGTTGTCAGCGACGAGCACGGTTAGAGGTTCCATCAGGACATGTCTAATATGGAAAAGCGGTACCAGGGCAAATGGAGCCCAAATATGTTAGCAGATTACTGCTGGACAATTAAAAGGGACCAACTAGAAGCTGAATATTAAAAAAAATCCAAGATTATTAAGTCATTTATAAAAAAAAATGCTTCTGATTTACGAGATCTGTGTTCTTTCTTAATATTTTAAATTACTCAATAGAATAAAATCCGTGTCTAGCAAATTTTTTTTAACTGTTTATTTTTTCTTACAATCACCAATTAAAGTAAAAAATATCAAAAAAGTCCATGTGGCACGACAAAGTTGAAATTTTGTTGACCAGTGTAATCAGTGGTAATACGATAAACGATATCATTTTTTAAACGTAACTTCTGATCGTGTACACCATGCTCATATTTTAACGCACATTGCGTTAAAATAAACAAAAGAAGTATGTTAGTTATCTGTGGGTGCACTAGGCTGTTATTAAAAAAAGTAATGTCAATTGTCAGTTGTGATAAAAAATGGCAGACGCGGCTGTTGATACAGCTCCTGGTGATGAAAATGATGATAGCTGGTTGTATGGAGACTCCAATCCGGATCAAAGTGAGAATAAAGACGCCGAGCCTAGTGAAAAAACGCAGACGCAGACTGATGAAAATGCGGTAACTATCATGATACCAAGTTGAGCGAAAATGTTTTGACAACTTAACCTCAATATATTACAATATTCAATTTGTTTGTTTGAGCAGGACGCTGATGATAAAGAACAAGACGAGAATGAGAATGCCGATGATTCCCACTTCAACGATGAACATTTCGCCGACGTAGCGCGCGATGAGCAAGAGCAGGCGAACGGGGATGCGGACAGCCAGGAGAACGGGGACTCCGACTCCGACGATAGTGATGACGTGAAGGTCACCATCGGAGAAATCAAGTCTGGGCCGCAGGCATATGCAAGCTTGAACATAAAGGTAAACCTAGTTTCATCTGTATTTTTATGTACCTATTGCAGCAGAATTTTATTGTCAGCCGTTTGTAATTGGTCAAGGTAAATAAATTCTAAATGCTGAACTACAAGTCGACTTTTTTATAGTTATATCACAGATCACTCTAAAGGTGATTTATCAGTACTAGTAGGAAGCTATAAAATTTGAGTCCTGAAGCCTTGAAGATTTGTTAAAAATCAACTGATTGCATTTGTAAAAGCACTTGCGAATATAATATGATGAAGATCAATAAAATTAATCTATATGATAAAGGTCATAACAACTAAATTTATCTGTAATTTCATCAAAGTACTATAAACCTTTTTTTTCCTTATTGTTTTATGGATTATATATATTTTCATAAGTGTAATTGTTTGTTGTTCAAATAAATAGGCTCCAAATAGAAAGTAAAAAAAACTTTGAAAGAGCTCTCTCTAACTTTTCTTAGTTTCTATAGAGAAAAATGTTGTATTACTTCATTCTGTATTATTTAAGTAAGTTGTAATATGTTTCTACCGCCATGTTGCGATTATTGTACCATTTATCTTGTTTTGGTCGAAATAAATTAATTGAATTATTTGAATTTGAATTGAATTTGAATTCTCAGAGAGGAGTCGGGCTAGTGGCGGCTGGTGGTGAGAAGCCCCGGCAAGGGGGTGCTGCTGGTGGGAAAGTCACATTGGAGGACCTTGAAGGCCCAGGAAGCATAAACGGAGTGCCGGCATTAGAGTTTAATATTGATACAATAGAAGATAAGCCTTGGAACAAGCCTGGAGCTGATATATCTGGTATGTTGTACTTGATTCTACATACATTGGATAGACAAGCTAAGATCATACAAACATACAATGTTTTTAATTTGTGGATTTCGATTTCCAATAGCCTAAAACTTTCCTCGTCAAATGGACTATCCAATACAAAAAAAAAATTTCAAATCGGACCAGTAGCTTCTGAGATAAGCGCGTTCAAACAAACATACAAACAACTCTTCAGCTTTATATATTAGTATAGATATAGATTAAGTATTTAATTGCTTTTGACAGATTATTCAGCAATATAGTCACAGCCTTTAAAACTGGTAGGCCTTGCGGTTTTAATCTCTTCTTGCTCCCACCTATGATCTTCTTTAATTATCATTTACTAATAGATAGAAACTAAGCACCTGGCTAAGATAAGGTACAAGACAGGCAATGCATGTGTGAGCCTTCTGGAGCTTAAGAGCCATGGGCATACCTAGGGCAGGAAAGGGCAGCTGCCACTCCCTGGATAATGTTGACGTCTCTACTAAGGTTATCTAGAGATATCTATATAGGGGGGCCCCCCCTGGCGCAGAACCTGGATACGTCCATGTTAAGAGACCTGATCAATTTTCATTGTGCTTTTCGCATCTTAGCTTCCTGTTAAAATTAAGATGGAAGATTTATATTATTTTTTTTAATTTTCAAGATTACTTCAACTACGGGTTCAACGAAGTAACGTGGAGCGCGTACTGCGAGCGGCAGCGGCGCATGCGCGTCAACGAGGCGGGCGTGGGGCTGCACGCCGGGCCGCCGCGCCCGCCGCCGCAGGACATGCGCCGGCCCCAAGGCAAGGTTTATTATAAGCGGCTTAGTGCTTCCACTTTGTCGAGTTTCTTGCCAAGCTTCTCACCAATAACTGCTTTCCGAATCGGTGGTCCAGTCAGTTTTTGTAACATTTTTGACTATTAGTAAGTGCTTATATGAAGCCTATAAAAAAGAATGTTATGATTTTGATTTAGATCGTCTTTCACTGTAACCATTCTTAATCTATTGTAAGCTCTAAGCTCCAGTGTAGGGACACACTAGCTAGACTGAAATTACGCGACCGAGATTCGGCAGCAATGCATTTACTATACAAAATTACGCGACGAAATTTCGTCGTAGTGTGTCGTTCAAATAAAATACATTGCACGCCTAGTCATGCCGAATATCGGCCGCGTTTTTACAGCCTAGTGGGTTCCTACACCTATGATATGCTTCCATGAAAAGTGAGACTTGGGTGGGATGTCTCTGATTTTTTCTGGCCCTGGGACAGGTTTTCTCAAAAGTACAATTTATGTAACAATGTTAATATTTTGATCACAAGCATGCTTAGTTGAATCAACAGAAACGGTTAGTTTATTACAACAACAGGAACACAGACGGAAGATCACGACACATACTTCGTTTTTATTACAGGTCCCGTGAGATCTGAGGAGGGGATGCCGCCACACATGTCCAATAACTATCAAGCGCGAGAAAACACAATACAGGTACACAAGCGACACATTTGAAGTAACGAGAGAGTATTTTGTTATTTCTATACAGTGATCTTAACTTTTGCCCAAGTTCTGGTATATTTATTTTAAGCATTTTTCATGCTAGGTATCATTATACCTTTTTTTTTATCGATTTTCTGTTTTTTTATCGGTTCGAATCCCGCCTGATCAACCTAAGATCTGTTGAATTTTCTGTTTATAATTTTAAAGTTTTTTCACAAGTGTTCCTTGTAATAAAACTCTGCTTGGGAACTTTACTGATTTACGTGTATTTTTTTTGTATCTTGGTTTATGCAGTAGAATAATTGTTTGTTTCTCTAAAATGAATAAATAAGATCCTTTGCGGATCCCCTCGGCACGGTTACTGAGTCGGTTTGTCTATGCAGGTGATGACGGCGGAGCGGCGCGAGTACGGGCGCGCGCACGGGCGCGAGGGCGCGGAGTACTTCGCGGGCGCGCCGCACGCGCCGCCCGACCACTACTACGCGCCGCCGCCCGCGCCCTACGACGAGCCCTGGGCCAACCGACACGGTCAGTGCGCTTGTTTCTCTTCCCCCGACTCCGATTTTGGCACGCTGATGGAGCTAAAACTAGGGTTGCCAACCATACTATAAAAAAATAGAGTATTGTCGTCTATATCATGTAGGCGTACTCTATAATCTATATCACTAATAAAGTACGCTAAAATACTCTTTTTTACAAAATGTTTCATATAATTCCTTTTAAAACAATGGAAAGTTGTTATGAGTTGCCAAAATAACAAAGTATACCTTTATAAAGGAAAAAAATAATGATACTCTTTTTTGTAAGTCCGTACTCTTTATTTGCTAAAAAAAGTTGGCAACCCTAGCTAAAACCCATCTTTACAAGTGATGGAGAATTTTGCCCTGCGGAGCGACATAAATAGGCTGATACTTTACTTTTATCTTTGACTCCGATTGATGGTCAAGATGAAATTCATCATGTATTTCATGTTCGGACTCCCTGTCGAACAAGATTCGACTTTTATGGCCCTAGATGAATTGTTGATAGTTGCTCGGCCAGATAGCCTGCCAGGAATTTATTGAGCTACGATGTAGCAACATCGCACTATTCAAACAAAAAACAACTGAACACACATGTGTGTGAAGGAGTGCTTCCAAGCTAATTCAGGGAATTGATATATTCAGTAAAAAATAACACAGCAAACATTTACTTTACCCTCACCTGACAGGTTACGAGTTCTGGCGTGTTCATTTAATAAGTTACCCGAAACGTTGCCCCTTACAACAACTTTAATTAATTGTAATGTAACATTGTTGGTATTTTCACAACATAGGTTCCCGAAATGCGAAAAGCGGAAGACGTAAGTCATTTTGTGCCAATTGATTTCTACTGTTACTCATTATATATTTTTTTTTTCTTACAATGTTGTTTTAAAACCTTATTATGTATCTACTGGAAACAGCCACCAAAGGAACTTTATAAAGCGATATGAACACATATGATATATTTATATATATATTTTTACATTACCCAGTATTTGAGTGTGGTGGGTTTACTTTTTAGATAAAATTGGTTGGTCGGTCAGTTAGAATAGATTTCAGTAGATCCAATTCCTTTTAAATTTAATTCTTCTTTTTCTTTAGTGGGCAGCATGGGTAAACTGCAATATGAACATCTGGTAAACCCATTAGTGCAATTATGTTATTCGTTGTTACTTTGATTGGATCAAATTGCCGAAAGGATAAATAAGTATTTTTACTGGCATTTAGCGTCATATGCATAATATATCTTTTATTACATAATTATTGGCGTGAGCTAATTATAAATACATATAAATACAATATTATAAGTATTAGTACATTTAAGCACCAGGGGGTCGATTATGTAACAATGTAAAATAACTTTCTGTCACGTGAGTGTAATTAAGTTAGGTGGCGACATCACTAATTCCACACAGGTCGGTGGGGGGCTTTCCAGACAATTGTTTATTTTTATTCAAATTTGTTTTTGAGTTCGCTCTCATAATGCAAAACGCATCCTGAAACGCGCAGGTCACCCGGAGCAGAGCGGCTGGGCGCCGAGCGAGATCAAGGAGCTGACTCCGGGGCCGATGGGTCCGCCGGCGCTGGGCCCGCCGCCGCCGCTGGCGCCGCCCGGGCTGCCGCACCACCTGCCGCCGCACCTGCTGCCGCCGCCCTACGCCGCGCCCTACCGCCACCTGCCGCCGCACCTGCACGAGCGCGAGCGCGACCGCGACCGCGACCGGGACCGCGAGCGCGACCGCGAGCGCGACCGCATGCGCGAGCGCGAAGAGCGAGACCGCCGCGACAGGGATAGGAGAGATGAGGTACCTACACTTCGATTTTTTAATGTTTTTTTTAAAACTACATCTTACTTTAAACACTACGTTTTATTTTATTACAACACTACGTTTTAACACTACATGGTGAAGGAATGAAGGATGGCCTGAAAGGTCATCCTTTCACCATGTGTATCATTCAAGCGCCTGATGGTGAGCACTGAATGAGCACGCAGTACACGATCACGTGTGCCATGATCTGTTACTGTGGTAATACCATTTATATGAGTTTTTTTTCCAGGAGGACAGAGAAAGAGACCGAGATAGAGAACGCGACCGTTCAAGATCTATTAAACCCGACAGAATCAGAGAAAAGTAAGCAAATTTTTAATTTATTTTTGCTGATCATTTTTATTTATTTTAAAAATATTTATTTATTTATTTATTTATTTATTTAAACTCTTACATCTATTTTTACAGGACTAAGCCTAATACAATAGTGTAACTTATTCTATTTTTGGTAACTAATTACAAACAGTCCAAATCTTGTGAATTCATTCAGAGAACAAGAAAACAAGTCAATTTTCTCCGCTATTTGGTTGAGAGTGTTGAATGCGCGCGTCAGCGGCGCCTTGCCGAGCAGAGCCGTGCGGGCGCGCGGCACGGCCAGCAGCGGAGGCCGGCGGCGGCGCCACACGTATCGGTCGGGGACACACAGGTTGACAACGCTCAACAACTGACTGTTGTCTGCCTTACCTCGAATCAATCGTAGTATATATGTTACCAGAGACAACTCCCTCCGCACTCGTAGCTCGTTATACCCCACCATACCCAAAACGAACAAAGTAGGATACATGAGTGGATAAAACGGATATACCCCATACTTCCTCAAATACACATACCGCGTAAATTTGTTCTGGATTCGCTCCAACATAAGACTATATTTAGCCTCATGTGGAGCCCAGACCACTGCATTGTATTCGAGGTTGCTTCTCACCAACGCGTTATACAAGGCGATAATCGCTCTAATATTTGTAAAACCAGATGATCGACGAAGTATGAACCCTAGTTTGCTATAGGATTTCTTACAAACATTGACAATATGATCCCGAAAATTAAGATCAGAAGTAAATGTTACTCCTAAATCTTTTATTTCGGTTACTCGTTTTAATTTGACCGTGTCAACCTCGTAATCGTATCGGATGGTATTATGCGCGCGAGTAAAAGTTATGGTCACACATTTGGAAGTATTGAAAAATAATTTATTTTCCTTACTCCATGAAACCAGCCGATTAACATCTCTTTGAAATGTCTCGCAATCCGCCGTAGTGGTTATTGGCAAGAACATTTTTAAATCGTCAGCGAACAGCAAGCAGCTGGAGCTTCTGATCACCTGCGGCAAGTCATTGACCATGATGATAAATTCAAGGGGTCCGAGGTTACTCCCCTGGCTCACTCCTGACCTGACAAAGTATGGATCTGACTTAAATCCGGCGTACTCCACATACTGACGTCTATTACTCATGTAACTTGCCAAAAACCTTAGTAAGTGGGGAGTACAGCCAATGCCAGCTAGCTTCCTGAGCAGGATGTCGTTATCAACGACATCGAAGGCCTTCCGGAAATCGAAGTACGCGGCGTCTACTTGCCCCCCACCGTCCACCACAGGTACAATCTGAGACATGTAGCTTAGTAAGTTGCTAGTTGTACTGCAACCAGGCCGAAAACCGTGTTGTGCCTCCGACAGCTGTGCACGTATTTGGTTGTACATTGTTTTTTGTATGGCGGATTCAAAAGCTTTGGCGGGAGTCGACAACACTGCGACAGGTCGATAGCCATCGACGCCGGCTCCCCCACCTCCCTTCGGTACGGGGACAACTCGAGTTGTTTTCCATATCTCCGGAAAGACCTCTTCTTCTAAGCACTGGTTGTATATGTGCCACAATGGCTCGGCAAGGATGAACCGACAGTCCCTAAAGATAAAAGCAGGTATACCGTCAGGCCCGGCAGAACGCTTCGGCTTGAGCTTAGCGAGCGCTCTTTCCACCTCGGTCAGCTGCAGTCCATCTATGTGTACTCGCGCTGCCGCGTTCGCACTGCCCGCCGCCGCCACCGCTGCGCTCACGTTGAGCTCTGCTGGGACTGTGCTGTAGACAGATTGAAAGAACTCTGCGAACTCTTTTGCACACTGTTCTGCTCCTAGTACAACCCCATCCTTAGTTATATTCCGAGTGCTTCCGTTTTTCGATTTATTTCTTATATAGTTCCAAAAAGCCTTCGGATCCTCTACTAAATGTCTTTGAATTTGATCCTGGTATTGAGCATGGGCTTTTTGAATCATAACCTTTACACGAGCCCTACACCTAGCGAATGCATCATAATCGCTCATCGATTTACTCGCCTTGTATCGCTTATGAAGAGTAGCCTTTGTTTTTATGTTGCGAATTAATTCAGCATTGTACCATTCAGGGTAATTGTATCTCATAATATCAATATGGCATATAATATAGTTTAGATTTTTATTTCGCAATTTGATAAGGAGTAGATTCAAACTAATATCATGAGAATGATGCATGGTTTCCAGACGACACAGGTAGTGAAAATTGTTATGATATAAATCTAAGGATCCCCGAACATAGCAGATTTGTTTTAGACATTTGTTTATTTGTCTATTTATTCTTGTAATTTTTTTAAGACCTGGCTCCACTGCTTGCAATAGAGGAAATGTTAAAATAAATACTGTTATTTGCAGGTCGTACCGTCGAGAGCGGTCGCGGTCCCGGTCGCGGCGCCACAAGTCGCGGTCGCGGTCGCCGCGCGCGCCGCGTGAGCGCTCCCGCGACCGCGAGCGCGAGCGCGACCGCTCCCGCGACCGCGAGCGCGAGCGCAGCGTCAAGCCCAAGCAGAAGGAGCCCAAGGAGAAGGAGGAGGATAAATAGTGATTAACCTAATGTTAAGCGTAAATAAGAATAATCGCGAATTTCAATTGGTAAATAGCGCTAGATTTAAAGGTATGGAGATGTAATTAATACATAATGTCTTTGAAATAAATGTACGGAGTTACATGCAACATTCTATTTTTTATATTTACTCCTGACATGTAGCCGTACTACCTACTTTATTTTGGAAAAATGTCAGCGTAGTGTGTTTTTCTTTTATATTTACTACAAAAATTCAGTTCACTAGGAATTATTCCGCAGATAAAATCTAAAATTCCTGGACTACTTCTATTGTGACCCAAAATCTTAGTTTAGGAAATTTTATTACTGATCAGTGTCAAAGAGAAAAATGATGACTGAATCTTTTGTCTGAAAGAAAAGGAAAGCCTTTTCTTATATCCTGAAGGCATGTTGGTGTCGTCTTGTTGGTTTTGAACAAATTATCTTAACCTTTCATTATCTACGAAGGGGAGCGTAGCAAAAGTGCATTCAATAAATTATCAGTAGGAACCATCTCGATAAGTGGGATAGTGGAATGGAGGTGGAGGATACGTCTGACTAAACTTGAATGAAACGACAAATACTTTGTAATATTATTACAGAAATGCTTTATTATAATTAATGTCTAAATAGATGGATCATCATATAAATGTTATCTAGTACAACCTACAAGACGGGGCGGCCGGAGCGGCGATCAGTCAGACCTCGCCGCTCTTGACGCCTCGCCTTATTCCATCACATACAGGTTTTACAAATCATTTTGTTAACGTTTTTGTACAGCCATATACAATAATTTTATTTTCAATTACATCTAGACGTAAAAAATTTGAGGTGTCGTAGGAAACTACGCTTCCTATAAAAATTAATTACACAGGGGGAATGAGGAGCAGCTACGCTTGTGACGTGCAACCGGCAAGGTAGACCTCGGGACTACAACTATCAGTACAGGACTTTACAATCATCACTATAACCTAGGCGAGACGCGGCCGCGCCCGCGGTACAACATAAGCATCGCCCACTCTAAAGCGCTCGCCCCGAACTCTGTCGGGGGCTCATTAACTAAATAACTTAATTACATAAAAATATACAAAAATATCATTTTCACAAAATTATAATCGACAAACTATACATTCCGGCACTAAACAATATTCGATAAACTATGTACGATTTTAAAGCCGGTTTAAACTTAAACGAGAGCTTGACTTGAAGAATAGTACAAAATAATAATATAAATCACGACTATAGTGCCGATTGTCTAGAACTGCCTGCGGCATTTCTTCATCACTTTTGAAGATTCAAGGTCCCCTAGCCCAGCTAATAGTAAATCTACAACGAGCTAAATTACGGAATCGCACGTGTCCGTGAGACCACTAGCATTCCTTCGATTTATAAATTACACGAGAATGAGAGACGTTCAAATATTTATACATAGATTCATACGAACAACGAATAATACTAGAACACTTACGAGCTAGAAACGCAATAAACGCTACGCCGCGGTGACGCGACGGCCGAGCACCGGAGTCGGCGTCGACGCTGTACAACTATTGTTACAGTATACCGTATATCGTATCGTTCTGTACATCAGTCATCAGTCTGCCGCTACGTATGTACAGGCGAGCGCCGCCGCTGCGGGCAGCGGAGGACGCGGCGAGCGGCCGCCGGCGAAGCGACGACCTCTATAGTTACAAATGTACAATTCGCAAATATTCACAAAATTTATAATAGGCGGGGATACCCGCGCCGTCGCATCAGCCTATACTCGCGGACGTTAATACTTTACACAGACTACAGGACAGGATTAGGCGGCGGCGGGCCGATCGGGCCCAGCTCGGGCGCCTTCATGAAGAACTTCTCCAGCTTGGCGATGATGTGCTTCCCGTACGTGTACTTGCGCAGCGAGCCGATGTGCGGCCGGATCTTGTGCATCAGCACCTTGCGCTGCGTCGGCTCCGCCACGTCGATCATCTTCTGGACCACGTAGTTGGCGTACTGGTCCTTCATCATCACGTGCAGGGCGCTGAAAAATGCACGACTACGCTCAATTTTACAGACCGACAGATCGGCGGATACTTTCAGATTCCCTCCATAATTTTTTTAACCAAAACAAAGTGACGCTAAATTTTGCAGCTGGTAAAACTTGACTGTCGACTGAACGTTCTGATAAATTCAAAGAACATGTAATGTAACAAAATCAAACTTGATAATTAAGATACTTGTCATACAGCTATAGATAGTCATATGGCTAGTCGGTGTTGGTTCGTCGTATGAGTGGTCGTGGTAGGTACTGACTTGTCGTTGAAGCCGCAGAGCTCGTCGATGAGCAGCGCGCGCTCGTTGCGCGTGGCGTGCGTGACGCACTTCTCGACCACGTTGGACGCGAACTTGTGCTGCGACAGCTGCAGCACCTTGCCGCGCACGGCCGCCACCAGGCGCGAGCGGTCCTCCGCCGCGCCGTGCTCCAGCACGTGCTGCACCACGTAGTTGCCGTACTGGTCCTGCGGGCGAGACTCCACTGTTAGGGTATGGACGCATTATAGGGTAGACGGAATCGGGCCAGCCGTGGCCGCAACCGGAAAGTTAGTATAGGACGATGCGGGTCATCGAAACATTCCGAAGATGGACGCTGAAGAAGTCCAGCTATTTATTATATTTACTTGCGATATATTAAGTAGGAAACACAAAGAAAAAAGTATTGGGTCATGCTTTTCTGACTCGATGAGAGAGTAAACATTAAAAAAAAAAATTAGGAGTGCTCACACTGTATGAAGATTTCCCGATATACTAGAATGAGTCTTAAATTATTAGAAGAACTTTTAAGCATTTTGAGAACCTCTACAACAACAGTCGATCGACCACTAAACCGCATAGTGAGTATAGCAACCGTCCAGATGACGCTAGATCACGCGGCCTCATACCTGGATGAGCTGGTCGGTGTGCGCGTGCAGCTCGGCCAGCACGGGCGCGGTCTGCTCGGGCGTGCAGTGCTCCAGGATGCGCTGGATCACGCGGCAGCCGTACGGGTGCGTCGACAGCGCGTACACCTGCCCCGCGAACGCGTTGATGATGAACTGCAGCGCCGTCGGCTCCACGCACTCGATGCACTTCTGGACCTGGAAACATCGACGAATGGTGGTTATTTACGTATCTAGGAATTACTTACGACCTACGAGTATCAGTGCTCCTATGGCACGGGAGCTAATTGGTAACTTCCAGAGCGATTTGAAATCCCGATAAAGTTTTGCTGTACAGAAAAAACTAATTACGTTTCGGCGTCTACATGAGAATCGAAGTAGATTGCACTATACCACCGGAGCTTGTAAATAGTTTCGAGTAGAAGATTGTGCGTTAAGTTGTCGCCAAAATAGCGCAGCTAGAATACTTACAACATGGTTCCCGTTCTGATCCTTGACGCATTTGAGTACATGTCCGTCGAGCTCGCGAACGACCTCCTGCTGTTGCTCGGCCGGGATGGACTCCAGCGCCTTCTGTATCACACGACAGCCGTACATCTGCAGCGCCAGCGCAAGTACATGACCACGCACCTGCACAATTAAGATTATAAATTATTAGTTGAACTTTGGCTTTAAAACTACAGTTGTTGCAATTTGATGTGTATAAACAAACTTTCAAAATAACTAAAGTTAAGAACTAAACATAACAATTGTTTACCTTTTGTGCAAGTGTTGTTTTTTGTTCTGTGGTGCCAAACTCAAAGAACTTCTGTATCACATAGTTTCCGAAAACGTCTGTCATCAAGCTGTATGCGGCGCCAATTATTTCGTTGAAAACCATTTGTTTTTCTTGAATTGTGGCTCTTTCCAGTTTTTGTTGAATAAATCTGCAATAGAATGCATGTGTTACGACACGATTCTTAATTGATTTTATTTTTGTTGCACAACTGCTAATTAAAGTGTAAATTATTTAAATTTAATAAAAAATTGTAAACGATACATTCAATTAGGTATTATTTTATGGCGGTGGTGGATTTGGGTTTGCACTTAAGTTTTAAATTTATATTTCAAGAACCAATGTGATGACAACATCTCTCAAGGGCTGAAATGTAATGACGCTTGAAAAACAACACAAATGTGTCACCATGATTACACTGACCCAGAGACGGTATAGAAAGAAGTAGGTTAAGTTGGATATTGACCTTGACCCGTGCTGGTCCTGCGAGAACTCGACGATGTGATTGGCGAGCTCGCGCAGCTGCAAGTTGGGGAAGCGGTTGTTGCGGAAGTCCTCGAGCAGGCGGCTGCGGCCGGCCGGCGGCTTGTCGCCCACCAGCACGCCCACCGAGCCGCCGCCCACCCCGCCCACGCCCACCCCGCACCCGCCCACGCCGCTCACTCCGCCGCCGACTAATTCTGGAAATATAAATTAATGCTTCAGGAACGATTGCTACGGCTACGGTTCTTTCTCGGTTTTAACACGCACCGACTTCTAAAACAAAGTTTTTTTTTTCAATATGTTCCCTTTCTTTCGTTGTATTACGTGTTTTTTTCCAAATGAAAATAAACTGCATACTACAATCATCTTAGAATTGTCAAAGAACATAAGTCCCGAGTCGAAATGTCTTACTCATTAAAGATATTTTTGGCACATCACCTTAACATATTATAATTTATAGCTTAACAAACCCTTGAAAATATACAATACACAAAGCAACATTATTATTAGTATACATTAAAATAAGATTATTGGTTAATTATATGATACATATTTACAGCTATGTACAATATTCCTCTTATTCCTTATATTATACATTTTGTTTATTAGGATTACGAACCTGAGATTGTACCAACTCCACTAAGTTTGCTGAGTAATGATGATGATGAGCCAAACATTCCATTGCTGGTAAGTCCTTGGGCTAAACTGCTGACAGCTCTGTAAAATACACAAATAACAGTCAGACACTGGTCGCAATTTTATTAGGTTGACGGAAAATATATATATAAAAATATGATGTGAACAGTCATGCCAAAATATCGTTACTGTACAATATTAATAAATTTCTTGTACATAACAGTGGTTTATAAAATATTTACAATGTACATTGTAACACTGTCCGCAACGTTCGCGCGCACGTGATCATAACAGCTAAGTGCATTAGCGAATCTTAATAAATGATCATACTATTAATTTCTAGATAAATTTATGTATGTACACAGCGCGTGGCTACATATCAAATCAATATGAATTATACTTAGCCAAGTTAGCCACTGAACACTAGCCAGACAATTAATCTAGTGTCAATTTAAACTGCTTCAGGTACGTAGAACAATTTACTGTTAAATCCAAATTCTTTAGGTGAAAAATTTATCAGTGTCGCCATTTTTAGTAGTTCGTCAGTACATTTAAGATTCGTTAAATCGTTGATATATTCGCGCGAAGGTTGCGGGCAGAGCTAAGTGGCGCGTCGAGATGGGCACCTGTACTTGGCAGTCTCGGCGCCGGGCGCGGCGGAGACGGGCCGCAGCCCGACGGGCCCGAGCGCGGCGCCCAGCGGCGGCGACAGCGGCGAGGGGCCCCACTTGCGCGCGTACTCCTGCAGCGCGGCCGCCGGCCCGCCGCCGCCGAACTCCAGCGAGTCGCGCCTGGCGCCGGCCGCGCAGCCCGCGCCGCCTGCAACAGGACATACCTCCCCGCTCCACACTCTGCTCTGTGCCCTGTGCTCCGACCGACGACCGACAACAGAGCGGCCCCGTAGCGCACTCTACTTCTGTACACGACGTCGATTCGGACCGACTCGGATGCGTCTATGTACAAAATTATAGAGATACGCACAATATACATATACGACATATAGCAGGATTCGTCCCACGAGATCCGTTCGGAGGTGCCTATACGCTTTAGATCGTTTTAATTTAAATATATTTGCATACTAGATAGATGTGTTATCGACCATACTGTAATAATAACTATTTCTACGACGACGATTTGTATACGCCGAAGTGGTGGTTGGACGAGAGGTCTGGAAATATTTGGATTATTTGTCAATACGGTGATTTCAAAATCGGTGCTATATTTTAATTATGAGATATAAATACCCAAGAGTTATTTTCCAATCGCTAATGGCTCTATTGAGATGTTAAAATATCATTCTAAAGTTACTACATAATCACTTTTTCATCAATATAACACCGGATTTTGAAGGGAAACAATAACATACATATAAAATCATTGCAAGCCACACAACTCTTAAGTAATACGGCTTATTAATAAACAAAAGGTCAAATGATCGACTGTCGAATGAAGCATTCATTAAATTTAAGTAGTATATACAAACTTAAAGGTAAGCTAAAGTTAACGAATAGCGTTGGACCTATAATGTACAATAAGCGAAAACTGTTAGGATTAAATACATGTTAATATTCTCTTTTTAATTTTAGTTACTTGTCCGCAACACTGATTCGAGTATAATCTTATTTTGGAAATACATATAAAATTCATGAACATGACCAAGTATGGGGTTATTGGTGATATTATGATTTATCGCAATATAAACGCAGGGTATGGACTGACTAAGGTAATAGGATACTGGATAAAACAGGAACCTTGATTACGCCGACAAAACCGCGGGTAAAATTTCGTTTTAACATAAAGAGTCGTACTGCAATATGGACAAGTACCTTCACAAATTTTAGTTTCAAAACAATCATAATGATCTTGAGCCTCGATGATATAAAGGCGATATTTCTTTTTACGTGAAATTAAAAATCCATGATTAGATGATAACTAATAAATAACTGCTCCGAGGTAGGTCTGTTTTGTGCTAAAAAAAACTAGAGAAATAACAACCGTTTTAAAAAGTGGCATAACATTTATCTGTTTACACAAAACCATTCCGGTTTTGGTGTCCACTCCAACACAAGTTTTTTTTAAACATAATGCTCATTATGGAAGTCTAAAAACGGTAACCTATTCTAAAATGTTGAAGATGACGTGATATATTTTCTAAAATCTCTCAAATAGTTACAGTTTCGGAAATCTGTTGTAAGATTATTTTGAATGGTATTGATAGCAAACAGTATGCTATAGGTAAACAATAGCGGCCCCGGTTTTCTCTCAAATTAAAAATAGTAAAAATGCACATGTTTGTTTTCCCTCCATCCCGCAACAACTCACAGCCAAATATTTGTTTTATTTGCAGTTTAGTAACAGATTTTGCGTTTAGGCGCCTAACGAATGTTAAACGTGTATATTGTATAAGATAAAAGTATATTAAGACAGTCCTTAGGGAATTTGTTTTCAAACATTACCGGGTCAGGTTTGTCCTGTTTTATTCCATTTTAATGGACTTTGATCATGTGATTATACATTTGTTAATGCATAATGAAGTTAAATTAAATCTATGTTATATTTGGTACACACCATATAAAAAACATCATGCTGTACCCAAGAATTTGAGGAGTGTAAATAAATCTATTATGTAGTACGCTCTCCTATGATTAAATAACTGCAAACTTGACTGGATAGGGAAACAGGAAGTTTCCAATCCTAAAGACCATCTTAAATAAATGTGTTATAGATAAACTACACTTAATTTATATCTATAATAATAACATATAAATGTATATACAGTATCTAAACAGAGTTATAGTACTGGAATTATACATTAGAAGGAGTTAATAGAGTATATTATTTTATATATATAAAACTTCAAGCAAATAACAACTAAATATTACGATGCCTTTCAAGTTGTAAAAAATATTAGTAATAAATACAACACACTGCGTCATCAAGGTAAGGACTCCTGCTAAAGTGAAGTTACATGCGACGAATATACTATGTTTATTTAAATTATCTTAGTTTAACATTTAATAAATTGTAACTACTTAAAATACTTTTTAGTAGAAATCCGATAGAAATTCAGAAGTTACGTATGAATTACGATTTACTACATATTTATACGATGGTAATGACATATTATGTGTGACTTTAAAAAATATATGTACTTGAAAGCACTCCATGCAATATTTGTCATTTCCTTGTGTTAAGAAACAATTGTACTCCTAGATGTATTTCTAGATATATACAGTTACATTTAACACAGCCCACTGCAGCAGTCATTTAGTGATGAGGTTCCTTGAATTGCACCAATATCATCAGTTTTCAATATTATTCCCATTCCGAATACGAAAATGCTTCCACGATTGGTAAAAGAGGTGCGCGCCTCGCCCCGTGGGCATTTCAGGCCCCAGGAAGACTTGGGTGAGATAAACCGGTACGAGGCGCAACCCCACTGAACGTATGCAGAGGGATCAGTCCGACTTTCGGGAGTACCAAAACATTACTCATTGTCACCTACAGCAAAGGGTAACTATGCATAAACGAATTTCCCAACGCAAAGTCCAGTGCAATCAATTTTAATTTCCAATCTAAACACCAACTTCCACGATGCTCTCCACTTCGCCAAAGATCGTCACAGATGGCGAACCATTGTCAGAGACAAAATAATTCCTCACGTGGGGAATCACGACCCTCAGTAATGAGGAATGCGACGCGAGGAGGAGGAGGAGGAGGAGATATTGGTGGTCTTCTTCAGAAGAAAATGGACAAACTTGTTACCAAAACTACATATTATTAACTGTAAAATGAATCCGAGATAAAGAAAAATATCGTATGAATCATCACATACGGACATGTTGAGTTTACTTTTTAGAATTGTAACCCTCGAAAGATAGTCGACTAATAAATTAATATTCAACGCTTTTATATAAATACTGTTACATTCAATACATCTGTTACAGTGGGCCCGTGCAGTGGTGTTTAGTAGAAGCGAGAGGAGCAGAGGCGCGGACTCACCAGGCTGCTGCTGCTGCGGCTGCGGCTGCGCGGCGGCGGGCGGCGCGGCGGAGGCGGCGGGGTGCGCGGGCGCGGGCTGGTACTGGCGCGGCGCGAGCACGCCGCCCGGCGACACCAGCCGCAGCGGCGTGCCGTTGCGCCCGCCCATCACCAGCGACCCGGGGTCGTAGTACGGGATCACGTACTGGCCCTGTCCGTTCACCTGCTGTTCGCCCTGCTGGGGCGTCAGCGGCCTTCTCGGCTGTTGCGCTTGTTGCTGCGCCGGCTGCGCCACCAGCCCGGGGTACACGCCCCACGGAGCGGCCACGCCATAGTAAGGGGGTACTCCCGCTATCAGTGCGCTAACGTACGGTGCACCCTCTTGTCCGGCGTTGATCACGTAAGGTGCCTGAGTGAACGCCTGCTGGGCGGCCAACTGTTGTTGTAATTGAAACTGTTGCTGTTGCTGTTGTTGTAGTAATTGTAACTGCGCTGCTGCCGCCTGCCCGCCCGCTGCAGCCGCTTGCTGTGACCGGAATAATTGCTGCAACAAACAGACATTTCTAATGAATAAAACGGATACTCCAAGTTTTTAGACGAAATAATAAGAACTCATTGTATCACACACAGTATCAGACAACATTAGTCCCATTGAAAACAAAAACATTACTTGATTAAGGTATAATATGTAATTTGTTAGCTTCATAGCATAAACACAGGCAAATTGTATTCGAGAGATCGTATCGTATAACAATTTAATTAATAGCGGAATGTGTCGCTGTGTTGTTTTTCAGCCAGTGGCGGTGGACACAGACGGTCGAGGGTTCCTCGCACTGCTGCTAATTAACACAATCGTTTAAAAAGTTAATAACAAGTCGCGCGTGCTGTCCCCCGCATCTGCTGCCGGTGCAATAGTGCACGCACGCAGTATTCTTATTAACCATAAATAATGCCTTCTTTACGTAATCATGAACTTAAAAACTGTACCGTTGTTTTGTTTCCGGGTAAAATGAATACGCATTCATTATTTGTTTGAAACAGATATAAATAGCGTTACATAATGGTGACCGATATATTTTTATCATCTGGATGTAAGTATTTTGAATGAGAGTGAATCAGTGTTATCGTATGGTGTGTGATGTCATGAGTAACGCGCGGACTCTATCTACCTGTTGAAATTGGTTGGCGGCGGTCCAGAGCGGGAGTGTGCGAGATCTGTACACATCATGAGCACGGGCGCACGGGCGCGGAGCGTGCCGGAGCGTCTATTGCCGCCGCCTGCAGCGCACCATGCGTCCACCTAACACTGATTCATCACTAACTGAATTACCTACATTTGTTAGCTTTATCTATCTTGTTTATTTTACGCTAATCTCAAGAAATGTCTGTGAACTTTCAAATTAATATTCTCGTGTGGTGAGAGATATAATCCGTGTTTATGATGTTAAAATACGAGTACTTGCTTCTACAAGGGATCTATGATTTACCATGAATTCCTTACGGATATTGAAAAAGAAAAACACAGCCTATATCCGCAAACTAAAATTAGCTACAATTATATATTGTTTAATTTTATTCCTTTTTCTTGAAGTCCCATCAAAGAGTACAACTAATTTAAAAAAATGCGTTATTGAGTGCAAGACTGAAACAGATGCCAACAAACCATCATCATAATTTTAATTACCGAGCGCTCTGCCGCTCCCCGGGCCTATTTTATTTTTCATTAGCTAATTGACACGAAATGATTATCTAATGTCGTAACTTTGCAGGCGGGCAACTCTAAAGTCTTCTCAGTCGGCGGGTGTAGCCTTTGATCTCTGGAGGTGACCCGACCCGCTTCCACGGCAATTTAATTCATCCAAGCAGGGTAATTGTGGTGTAATGTGCGGTGCGGCACCGCGCGGTCCCGGGGTGGTGCACGTGCGCAAAACAGACTAACTTGACCGCAACAAAATTAAGTCGTCGTGTGCGACGCCGTGTAGCTGAGCTGGAAGATGCTACTAACGGCGAGGAAACGTCTCGCATTCAATTAGACGCTCAGTAATCCGGCGGCGGCGAGCTCCGATACCAATTACGGGGTTATTAGTGAAGGAACGCGCAACCGTTCTCCGGTCGACCCAATCATTTACCTGCCTGCCACTACAACAGTAGAATTGTTGGCATTTGATTTCACATTCATGATTTTAAAATAAACCAAGTATTCCTCTATTGGAAAAATGTATTTCTCTTCTGGAAAACGAATTATGCTTGCTTTTATTGATCATCTGAACAGTTCCTTATAATTACAAATTGAAGTTTGAACTTATTTTTATACTACTTTCACAGACAGACACGTAAACGAACACTTAAAGCAGCAGCAGTGCATAACTTACGCATAACTAATTGTCTTTACAAAGAAGAAAGAAGTTCACGTCTAAATCAATGTCCGATATTGATGTAACCTAAATCTCTTTGCAAGGCTTGAATCTCAGTCAATGCTCATTAAAACGAGATTGGGGTGGTCGACCAAAGTGGCCATTGCATTTCTTCTGAAATGTCAAGTCAGATGATGACTGACACATAATAATCACAGGAACTACTGGCTCGATTTGTAAAAATATTTTTGTACTGGATAGTCCATTTGTCACGGAAGGCTTTAGGCTATTGGAAACCATAGTCCACGCACGCGGACGGAGTCGCAGGCGGCCGCTAGTAATTAAATACATTTTATTATGAATTTGGTACCTCGCGATAAATTCCGAAGCCGGTAGATGATGATTAATAAAAAAAACGTAGGTAAAATATTCGGTATAAAAGATGAAATCGCGGGCCATGGTTGTTTGATACATGAATGTGGCCGAGTGCAAAGCTCATCCATAACGCACGGCGAAGACGTGCCAGAGACAGCTTAGAGACATATTAAAAAATGTGACATTAAGTAAAAAAAAATAATGTCACAAATAAAACTAAAATATGGTATGTAAAGTATAAATTGCGGTTTTTGTAGTCCGTGTCGGCAATAGTGCAGCCCAATCCATCAACGGTAAGTAAAGGAGGCGTATAGATGCAGAGTCACGGAGCGGGCGCGAAGCGGCTGGCGAACTGATGCCTGCACCTGCACGGGTAGAGTTGCCTTCGCCGGTTGGTGTATTTATTATTTACGAAGACTATGATGAAAGAACGAGCGCCACGATGCTCCCGCGAGGTTCGCACGCCCGCCCAACGTCGACAAACAAATTACGCGACAAAGCAATCAATTACAAGGACAGAACGTAGCTGCGCCTCTTGAATCGAACGCTACGTCAACAAGAAGCTTTTAGCGACAACGGCGAGGTGCTAGGTACTTCGCCCAAACCCGACACCGTGTTTCATGTCCTTTCAAGTGTAGTTATTTGCCAACTGGTTGAAGTCGAGCAAATTGAGAGAAAAACAGTTTGGATGGTAGCAAATTAGATTTTCTATCGAGTACAAAAGGTAATTTGAAGAGAATCGGAATCGACGGGGCTGGAAGTCGCAATAAGATTACAGGGATATCCAGGGCTGTCGCGTGCTCAGTCGCCGCCCGTGGTTGGCGTATCTTGCTCTAACGAGTTTATCTGCCCCGCGGGCTGTGACCCCGACGATGCTCATCTCTTTCCCTATCAGCGGCTAAATGAAATAAATTTCAACAAAGCAATTTTCAGAGACACTATGCGGAAGACGGTGGTTACATCTTTGAGGTTTCAATGTTTTTTTTTTTGTTAAGAACATTGCATTATTGGGTTGACAAATTCAGTATAACAGATAACTCATGTGTCATACAACAAATACAACAAAACTGTTTTTTAAATGTTCCGATTTACAAATTACTTTCAAACTGTCCCATTGTTTTGCGAATTGGCGTATGTAGTGAGAAAATCGATTTAATTTGATATTGCTTGTACAAGGTAGGTACTACGTGGCTGTTTTCATCTTGAGTAAATTTCAGAAACGCTCCCTATTTCTAATTAAGTTGTTGATTGAATACCTACGAACATGAAAGAGCATTTACAGATTTTCAGCGAAAAAGGTTGCAAAGGGCGAGGGCGGGCCCAAGTTGGGCGGAGTCAAGCCACGCCCACGTCACGTCACCCACGCCCTGCCAGAATTACAACTTAGTTTTTGTCTTAACATTATAATAAAATTGGAAATTTGTTTTTTTCCACGGACAGGGTGTACCTAATATTCCTAAACCTTATAAGAATAATGAAATAGGTACACCTAAAGCTACTAAGGTAGTTCCTAAAACATTTGATAGGTTTAGGTATTTAACTAAATTAAGCTAAAAAATAAATCTCTCGTGAAGCTTATATTCATAAAATTGCTTTGTATTAACACTATTTTACTTTATCATCTTACCAACGCGAAACTGTAAAAAAGATTTAATTGAACAACAGACGTCGTCAATTTAACAATAAAATATTTATAATCCAAATAAACGTAAGACCATATACAACGATAATCGGAAAGGTAAGAAAAAGAAATGGAAGTTATAGATGGTCTAGTGGGATATGAGGGAGTATTTATTGGTCGCAGCGGTGATAGTGGCGGGCGGGTGCGGCCGGACGATGCTTTTATCAAAATTAGCAGGCGCGCCCGCGCCGGTCGCACCCCACTCGTAAAATCAACCACATCACGGTACCGTCGACGGCTTCGATACCACACCTAGCTGTCGCACCCTAATAGCCAACTCACCCCTCGAATGATTTTGTTACGTATGTCAACCATTTCGACAGACAAACTTTGTTTTAATTTAAATAAATGTAAGACAAGAAACATTTCCATGCCAGAAGAGTCCGAAGTCGAAGCTTAAGCGGCTTGTCCCTTTTATATCCGCAATGGCTCTTTAAAGGATACTCAGCGAACTAGAGATTTTCGTCATGCTAATGTAAACATCTTTGGAATAGTAACAAGGTTGTATATCCAAACATTTATCATTGCATAGATCTTAAAGGGATCACAATCTTCTGTCAACGAGGGTTCTTTTTCAGGCGGTCACGTATTTCTTTCCGTCTGTATTTGTTTAAATCTGTTTGGAAGTTTATATTTACAAAAAACATCTGTTTTCAGAGAATTTCTTACTGTCTTGCTGATTCTTGACAGAAACTGCCTTCCAAATCGTCGACCCGTGTTGACGATTTATAAGTGCTTCTATGAAGCCTTACTAAATAAAGAATTTTTGAGTTTGCGTTAGGTACTATTTTTATACAATCAAAATACATGAAAATGGAATACTTTTTAAAAAAATCATTAAAAAAATCAATACGAATATTCATAGGCGCAGACACAATTTGAAAAGTCATCAACCGTGTATCAAGTGATCCATACCTATAGTTATTGAAAGTTGTGCAATGACTTGATCCTAATTTTGGTCTGGACGCACAAAAATGATCGGAATTGTAATGGCCCTAAATCAGTGAACATATTGCATATGTGACACAATAAGTTGGTCAAGCGGCCGAGGTAAGGCTACAATGACATGATTCTATCTTCATCAGTATTCAGTTTGCGTCTACGGATAACTAGTTAGTCTATTTTCCTTGATGTAATACAAATAATTAAGTTCAAAAAAGTGACATGACATTATAAAGATATTACATGTTAACATGTTAATAATTACAATATATAAGCATAATTTATCTGCGCATTAAATTGGCGAGTGGCCAACACATTTGTTGCTAAATGACACACGATACAGAGCAGATTTGGCAGAGAACGAGGGTAATTTTCACTCTTCCGACCTGAACGAAAAGCTCGACATGGCTTTTATCTCAAGAACCCTAGTCTAAACTCAGTTGTAATTGTCAGTGTCAAAATAATATTATTATTTAATAGATGCCTATAGCGAAAATTTCTTCTGATATAAAGCCTTTTGTAAAAACATACATATGTATAAAAGCCTTACAGGTCAACGCAGAGCTCTGCAGCTACCGTATAATAAAAAGAAAACGAAACATTTAAGATGCGAAAGTGGTGAAAATGTGAATATATTACAGGGCAATGGGAACGAAGTAATAACACGCACGCAAGAGAGCAGTGTGCTGGTTTATGCAGAGAAATATTTTTTCTAACGCCAATAATTCACCCTCATACACTTTAATTTCGACCAATTTGTAAAAAGGATAAAATATTCGATATGAACATGTGCATACTGTTATACAAGTGTTTTGAGAGTATACACACAAACTTTTGTTGTGTAGATGTATGTGATAGTTTGCAATTTCCCTTCGTGGTGTAGACAGAGGCACAAGACGCGTGGGTAATGAGGCCGCGTAATGAAGTGGCGCGTTAGGACCTGGGTCGCACCCGCTCCAATTTCGTGCTAACTGGACCCCTAGCGAAACGAGCTCCATGCCCCCAAGCGTTTACTATATTTATATCACCTTACCCAAATATACATATAAGTATTTGTTGTTTGTATATGTTACCGGCAATCTTTAAGGTACAATCCGGTATTCTATACTACATAAGTATTTATGTACAATTGTACATCATCTATTTAAATTTTGATGTTTGTATAAGCGGTCAGAATGTGTAAAATAAATTAGTAAATAAATGCGGAAATATTTTATATCGAGTTATAATAGTCCTATTTATTTTTCCCATCTAGTTTATAACAAACCTATATTTTTTTGTAAATTGAAATGCGAGTAAAGTTTTGAAAACACAAAGTTGTTTTTTTTTTCATATTGGTTAATTTGTATTTGTGTAATCAACTATGCTACGCAGTTATCAAGGAGCTGAGTAGTAACATACAGGAATGTGAGGAAAATACTCGTTAAACTTTGAGTTAACGAGTACAGTTTTACAAATTCCTTATTACAGAAGCTTATTTCCAGAAAATAAACAAAAGGAGAACGAGCAAAGTCAATCTAATTATACTGCTTGACGTGATAGAGGGATAGCGAAATAGCTTTTCTAATTCTTATGATTTTGTAATCATAATAAGAAAGCGTTTATTTTGCACCTGATTATCTTGAGGGATCGGTTTTAGTGAGTTGAAAGACTTAGCTTCGCGAATCAAAAATAAAAACTGTTAGCTTTGACTTGACTACCGTGAAGTGCGTCGACCTCTAACGGTATTGTGATCCGAATTCGTTAAATCCAGTTTCTTTTGGTTTTAACCAATTTATTTGCATGTATGATACATGAAAGTAAGTATGACGAACAAATAAAGGAATGTTAGGATTGCTTTACCTATTGAGATCCTGTGTGACCAACCATTACTCCCACATCGTAGGATAAAAACCCGTATGTGGTAACCGCATTAATTACGATTTTGTATGATAATTTTTTCAGACAAAGAAGTAGGTAAAGAGAGCATAGCAACTTACATAACATATGTATTTTGCGTATGACATAGTTTTCATGTATATTTGAAAACATAAATAACGAATGTATATAAAAGTCTATAGACGCCAACAATTTCGAGGATTAACATCACCAGTATAAAAGTTTTTCTCCCGGGGTACATATTTGTAATACTAAATAACAAAATAACCTATGCGCCTGGTGAAAGTTTTGTATGCTTCAGTATATGTAGGTAAAGTAAGCAGTTCAGAAGGGATAGTGTCGCTACGCGATGCAAAGACAGCAAGATGGTCGAGGTGAACGTACGCACGAAGTGTGCCACGCGCCAGAGAAATACTTCTGAGTGGATACCGTTAGTGGAACGCGGTCAAGCAGGCAGCAGCGGTACTAGTGACCGTGGTGCGGTGCGACATCACCGCTTTATCACCTTTCCTTTCAGATTCTAATAGAACAATTTATGTATGTTTATTAAAATAACATTAGAAATAACAAGCAGGTTAACTTTTGTTATGTTTGTTCCAAGGTATTTGAAAATGGTATTATTAAGTAATAATATTATTCGAGTAATAGAAGAAAATAGCATAATATGATAATAATATGGTAATATTACTGTGCAATGATGTTTCTAGGTGATTTTCTTTTTACGATTATAAACAATAGCGACAAGTCATCAGTTCACAGCATAAAATGGCGCCCCTAAAAGGTATGGTAACAACGCGGCACAGCAGCGCGGCGGCACCTCGTCTCAGCGTGGTAATCGGAGCGTTTCTAATACCCACGCTTTGACTTGGTTTCACCGCACGCTTCTTGCCTCCGTTCTTGTTTATTCGTTTTGCGAAATCGTTTGAAATATGATAACGTTTATCCGAGTACCCAGCGATTCTAGGTTCTCACGAAACTTCACACGGACTTCTTGCAGCTAGCTAGTTGTGTTAGCTATTGAATTCCACTATTACGACTAACGGGCTTAAGAAAACTATCGCCTTACGGGGTAAAAAATAGCTCAGTCAGTTTAAGAGAGTATGTACTGAAAGTTCGTTGTTAGCGGAAGTACCTACTACGTCGCCTTCGTACGAAGCAGCTGCATTATGATAACGAGGGAGTGGTCGCGGACAAATGAATATTTTTCACGATAATTACAGTGGTTGTAGCAGGTAAGGCGCGAGATGCAGAGGCGCGTGGCGATGCGGCACGGTGGTGGCAGAGCGCGGCGCGGCGTCGGGCGCACAATTTGCATCACAAATGCGGGTGGAGCCGCGATGCGCCGCTCGCCCTTCGCCCAACGCGAGGCCCACCCGCACCGCACAATGTCACAATCAGCATCGCGTGGACGCTTTTTGGCCACCATGTGATTGCCGATTGTACTTCGTCATAATCATCTGGATACGCATTTTAAACGGTACTATTTTTGCAAATCACAGTAGCTACCTACACTGTTTTCTTAAAATCCTTGTTGGTATTCTTATTATCATCGCAAACCTATGTGTTTAAACATATAACATTTATTAGACTAATAAAAGGCAGTTCGCTTTCGAACGGGAAAGGTCTTGAACGAATAAAAAGCAACCAGAGTTGAGATGCGGTGAATTAATAACGAACTCCTCCCGCGACGCGTGATGACGGCCAACACGAGTCGCGCATTAGACGCCACAGAATTTTCCAAAAAAAATAACTGCTAATTATCCTGACATTTACTTTTGCTAAAAGTATAGCCATGAAAATAATGGAAATTATGGAAAGAACATCGAAATCAACTTACGGCTTGTTCTAAAACTTGGGTATGATTCATTTTTATTTAACACGAAATATACTGCATATTTTTGAAAGCATAAACAAAATTCCTGTCAACAAACTAAGAACTGAAATGCCTCCGGAGCAGTTTAATATTTTTGAGTAATCTCATTGCCCCGAAATATTAAACCATTAAATCAAAATATACTAAACTGTGTGGTGTGTACTTTCATTTACTATTTATGATGCGCTTCTTATCGTAACTAGTGCTTTTTAGAAATGTATTTATTTCGTTAATAATAAGAAGCCCGCATATTAAGTGATGTAAAAGAACTTAAGGTTCATAAATACTCATTGCATTCACTCGTCCGTTTTCATTTTCCAACCTATTTATTATTTTTGAAAACTACATAAACCTTCCCGAGTTCCTAACACAATAAATTGGAAAGATGCAACAGGAAAAGGTTGCAAACGAGGGTCAGTCACAGAGAAAACAAATGAAGTCCATTTGTTAAATTCTGAGGTTGAAATATCACTACTATCTCGGCTAAACGATGCAATCACCAGAGGATTTAAGAGATTCCGCCGGGTTTCCAAGACTTTTTTTTTTTCATTTGAGATCTCCTCCTGACTAACAAGGCTAAGGTTAATTTTGGTTGGACAAGTTTTCTTTCAGTTTTTTAACTTTACACATTAATTACGTATAAAGTATTAGTAGTGATATTAGAAATAACATTTTACAAGGGCATAAAATCCGGCGATACATTGTTATGACAGCGTATATAAGCACGGAGATATTAGCTAAGGAAGGTGTAAGACGGGTTCAATATGAAAATAAATCTCGCTTGGAATGGGTCTGTTGGAAATTAACCGGCTATACGGCGACAAGCGTTACCTCGGAGGAACAGGCGGTAAAGCAGCTCTTAATTAAATCAAGAGACACGTCTCGCCGGTTACCTCAATCACACGAACCCTAATAAAACCCTGTGTCGAACGGAACTAGCCCTTACATACCATATCTCGTCAAGAGGCAATACTTTAAGAAAGACCAAAAAATTAAAAAGTATGTTCGTATAGGTAAATACATAAGCAAAAAAAATCAGATAATAACTTTAAACCACTACGATATTGCTTAAAATGTGGTCCGTAGTAGGTACGCAGCATATGGGTTGCATGTGTAGTAGTTAGTCAGTTAACCTAATAAGCTTTGCCTATGCGAGCCCACGTTCCACCGTCATATAAAATTTTAGCATTTCACCGCAGCTTTCTCCCGTCACATTTTATTCTACTACATAATCTATAAACACTCACAATATACGCATTAGTTTCTGCCTTGCGGTTCCTATTGGAAATAACGGTCCAATTGATGAAATATTGAAGTGGCTGAGTCGGGGGAGGCTGTAAGTTTTCGAGGTTAATTAAAGTCGTAAACGTCCGGGATAACAATAAAGATTGAAAGTAGGCGCAGCGGGCGCGGGCCCGGAACAACTTGTGCAGTGGCTGCGCAGGGTCGCACTCATTATTTCCATAACGAGCTCGCGACGACTAGCGACCGTCGCCGCGTGCCGCTCGACGGCGCGCAGGCCGCATCCACCGTCCGACCAACCGCTTTTGGTTCCCGACTCCCAGTTACGGCAATTAATTAACTGGCTAAACGGTATCATGTTTTACATTCTGATGTTTACGCAGCTCTCCACCGATAATGTCGCATGCCATCGGAATGACAGTCACCGCGCTGGTATTAATTAATAATTACATGACCCACCTCACTAAAAAATTAAAACTGTTTCATAATGAAGCCCGTTAATATTTGTCAGTCTTGCGCATATAAATTACCTATTAATATGAAGGAGATTTTTGTGGGTAGGTACTCAACTTTCACTCTGGACGCCAGACTGTTAGAAATGTTACCTATATTTCTAAGGTTTAATAGTCTCATATTTCTTTGGTTTGAACTTTAACAGTGGTTTGACCGTCATAGTGAAAGCTCTTAGTTGTAATTCAGTAAGCCAGAAGAGAACACTGCGGTAGTAGGGTACAAGTTGTAATGTAATGTGATTCTATATTAGTACAGTTTCTTTTTGATACGTTATATTCTTCTATGTTTGGGTAACACATATATAGTCGTCGTCGTTAGTTACGTCACTTATATATTATTTTTCAAGCTAAAATTCAACAAGGATAAAATAAGGATACATTGACACAAACTTTTAGGCTAATAGGAGTGCCATAAAACGAAAGAGACATGAATTTACTGTTTTTGGAGCCCATGAATCAAGCCGCTCGTAATCTTCAAGGTTGGTTCTCGGATACAACCGTATTTTGTTTACAATTTATTCGAAAGACGTGTGAGCCATCATCTTTTCTTTCATGAGAACTGTGTTGTAGTTGGTCACATAAACTAAAGATTGATGTGCCTATCGATGACCGCCTGTGAACCACTATGTCGTAACAGCTGGCAAAAGTTGTTACTTAAATTAGTTAACAATGACACATTTCGCTGGCAAACAAACGGAGAGGACTCCTAAATAGAACGCAAGCTATTCTTGATCTGTTACCGTCAACCGGTGAGCGTGCCGCCTGCTGACTCACGCACACCTCAAGGTGATGTAGACAGGAATGAGCACAGCTCATACACAGGCTATTACCTAAGTACTTGATAGTCATCAGATACAGATTCCTATATTTAAGACTTCTCGACTTCTTTGATATATTTTTAAAACACACGCGCCCAACCCTGAATGCTGTACTGAATCACGCGAAAGGTTATATTGTTTTGTCAACGACCCATGTATGTTGAATAATAAGTCGATTCGATATATTTCGTGTCTCCAAGGCCAAAACTTGGAAGAATTGTATGATAATTTCATTATCCTACTACTATTATAAAAGCGAAAGTTTGTATGTGTGGATGTATGGATGTATGGATGTATGGATGTATGGATGTGTGGATGTATGGATGTTTGTTACTCTTTCACGTAAAAACTACTGAATGGATTTGAATGAAACTTTACCACAATATAGCTTATACATCAGAATAACACATAGGATATTGGAAATCGAAATCCACGCGGACGGAGTCGCGGGCGGCCGCTAGTATAAATTAAAGAGATTAAAGAATTCTTATATATCCAGTTTTCAACAAGCTAAGACCCTCGAAATGATAAGTATTTCTTTACTATTTATAAGCACATTTGACATAATTGTGTAAGTATAAACCTGCCCCATATATAATTTTTATTAGTTTCCATGCACCATTGTAAGTTTCTATAACTGTGAATTATTATTAGAGCACATTCTTTTTATAACCAGTTTTATAACAATACTAGCGGCCGCCCGTGACATCATCCCCGTGGATTTCGGTTTCCGCACACAGTGTTAAATTATAGCCTAAAAGCCTTTCTCAACAAATGAACTATCCAACACGAAAATAATTTGTCGATTCAAACCAGTAGTTCCTGAGATGAGCGCGTTATAACAAACAAACTCTTTAGCTTTAATATACTAGTACATAGATTCCTACTGTTAATGATATTCTCATGATAACAGTGTTAAATTCATAGTATTGAATGGTAGCATAATAAGCTTGGTGTGATTGGAAAGTTTATCACTGGACCTCTATGGTTTCATTAACATCTGTGAGGTAGAGGGGGCGTGCCGAAGAGCCTTGCGCACGAGTCATGCAAGCGCATCGACTTCCCTCGCGAGTTGCGTAACGGCAGTCTGCACAGCCAGGACATTGATCTCGCGCTTGAACTTGAGTCACAAAGCTTACAACATAGTATTTTGCAAGATTCAAAACGCTTACGGTGCTATCATCAATTCTGTCATTAAGTTCAGCCAATTAAGCACACTTAAATATTATGAGCTACATTTCACTCAGTCGTCGAATCCCCATTTTAAATAGAAGTAGGAGCTGTATGTGTGGGTATTCCTACCGTGACTAAGATTTACGTGAAAATAATTTTCCAGCACATCAGTATACTAAACGTTGCCCGGAAATTGTAGGAAATTGCAAGAGAAAATGAATCCGACGGTTTGAGAGGTCCGGCTGATGTGAAGGCTTACGAGCGCGTTTAGGCTGTGCTTACAAATATAAAAGTAGGCTGGAAAATCACACGTACATTCGTATTAAAGTACTGCATTAAACTATTAGCATAATTAAAACAACGTATAACGGTGTAAGTTACAACATTGATGTTTTGAAATGAAACAAAAAGATGTAATGACATCATAATAAAATTCAATTAATGGAATATGCAAACACTGCATAATGGGAATGAGAACAGTAAAAATAAAGAGATCCCCATCAATCACGGACAGAGCCCTGGCTTCCCCAGCACGCGGCTGGACGGGCGAAACATTTCTTTGAATAATGAATGTACGTACCGGGTAGGTATCGTGCCCTGTAACTGGACGTGATATACGCCGTCGACGGTCGCATGCATAATTTCACTTATTTTATGTGGTTAATTGTCGAAAATGACCGCTAGTGAAATATATTAGAGCGTTCCGACGCCGACACTGGTGGTGGCGGCTAATGTATTCCGCAGCTCGTACGCTCCGCCCTCACCTTGCCTACGTCTTTGTGCTGTGTTGGGGCCGAATATACATACAACAACTTACAATGCAAATAGCTTATGTTGGATGGTGTCAAGACTGCGATTCCACATATTAGGAATCCTTTGAACTAGAATTGATTTTATTTTCTTCATATTAGAATATATAGTGGCCTGGAGGGTATTTGTCGAAAATAAATCGCAACATACAACAGCGGTTGTAACTGCAGCCGGTGCGCACAATCGCGGTAACTCGCGTCTACAATACCGCTGCATTACAATTTTTCAAAGCAGACATAGGCGACAGAGCATAACAAAAGAGCTAGGAAGTCGCAAATAAACGAGCGCTGCGGCAAGCGACTCGGCTGCACGCACACATACCCCTTATAAGATATAATAAACCTAAATACATCTAAACCAACATTAACGATATTTTAGATGCATTTTTCTATATATTTTTGTTTCTTAAAATATCTTATACGTATACTCATAGTGGATAAGACTGGTATGAATAGAATGAAGTCACAAAGAACGGATTCAATTTGTATAATGTAACTTTTAGCCGGTGAGTAAGTTTCAAAAGCTAGGTGAGACGGCTGAAGGAATATCTCTACATTTAGCGCTTTTCCGGGTTTAGCAATGAATGCAGGTAGATCGGGCGGCGAGATATGCCGGTGGCGGGCGGCGCGGCCGCGGCGGGCGCTCGGCGGGCGGGCGGCCGCACCACGCGTAAAGGCAGACAAGTTGCAATCGCGGCCACATCTACCGTGAGCCCGTCGGCTAGCCGACTCAAAAACACAACAAACAAAACACCCACATTCACGTTTATGTGAATACCTTTCAAATTAATCACGCAAAACACAAGCATAGTTTTGAATGACGTACTTTTCACTCAACTGATGTGAACTTTGTTAAACCGGATCGGAGCTTAAATACAGTGAGATCATCACATTTTAAGTAATTAGATGCGTGGTGAATTCAAATGAATATATTTAATACTCGTTATTTATAAGGAGGATAAACTTTTTGATCATTTTAATTTAAAACAATCAATTATTTTGAACAGTAAATTATTCGACATAAATATACAAAAAATGTGAACAAAGATAGAATGACACATATTCACAATAAACATAATTTATTTATGTATTATAATGAGTTCATGTTTATGAGAAGGTGGTTTGCTGCCAATCTTGCACTCCGCAACTTATACTTAACGCTCAAATGGTGCATTATCGCAAAATATACCCTTTTTCGAGAAAATTAACATGACCTCTAATGTTTTTTATTGCTTTATTGCTTCATAATAATAAAAAAAATTCTTTAGACGAAAATACTAATTGCCTAGCCCGAAACTAAGCTCGAAGCTTGTAGGTACTATGAAAGCTGGGGAATGGATAGGCATACTTAAATACTTTTATAAACATCCATGACTTGAGAACAAATTCCGATGTTCATCACACAAGCATTTGCCCCTAGAGGGATTCGAACCCGCGACTTTCGTTTTGTAGCCAGGGTCCCTGACCACTAGACCAACGGGCCCCAAAATACAAACAAATAAATAAATAAATAAATAAAAACAAACATGAAGCTTTTCATATTAAAAATTATTTTAAAATTATAAATTCGCAAAAGTCTATGCGAAACAAATAATATTACTTTTACATTTATGTACCTACGTATATACGAACTGGTGGAAACACTAGTAAAACCGTTAGATATTCAACACAAACTTTTCCAGAACTTTTGCGCGATCCGATATGTGTGCTTTCTCTGCATGGTGCACCAATGGTAAGCAGAAATGATAAAAGAAGAAATTAGAATGAAATCTTACTATTTGTAATTTGAGATCCTTCCCGGCAGCGGCAGCGGCTGTTACCGATGTGGTCACTGGCGACAACCACTGGTGTAAGTTTATGTACCTCTTGGGTAAAAGTTTAAGTGAAACATCCGCTTGTGCATAAGCACGCTCAAGACACGCGGCAGCCGCGCCGTCGAGCGCGAGCGCCGGCTCGAGCAGGGCGCCGCCGCCCTCTAGCACCACCATGGGTCCAACGATATCGTCACTAAACGTCCAAAACACAACACAAGAAAGGTCGACAAGTGCGCGGTGTGCCGAAGCTACATGTCTGCCGCGAAGCGCGTGACGACCGAGCGGCGAGAATCGCGGAACTGGCGCGGCGCACCTGCCGGCGGGCGCGCGCCGTGCCCCGACGCCGCCCGCGCCCCGCTCGCGCCGCCCACCAACTCATCAACAAACACCGTTGCTGCAGCGGTCGCTCTGCATCCACAAACCCGTGCAGACTACTTTCGTCCTACTTTCTGAACTCTCAACTGAGGGCCTACACCGATAACCGGTTTTCATAAAACACGTATTTTGTTCTTGTTTAACATAATTCCGTATGTCGTACGAAGTTAGCCGATTGATAGAGATTGAGTAGGGTTATATTATATTAGTATTAGTATGCAAAAGTAACTCTGCCTGACTGTCTGTTACGCTTCCCCGCTTAAACCTCTCAACCGATTTTGATGAAAGGTGATGTCCAAAAAATGACCCAGATTCGACAGGAATGAAATGTGTACCAGTGGATTGACATTGGAATATAATATAATGTTACCAAGAGGGCAACCCTGAAATCGTTATAGTATAGGAGCTAGGAGCAAAATAAAATAAGGAAAAAAATTGTTGTAAACAAAGTTTACGTCATGTTGTGGATTAATATGAGGTTGTTTTTATGTTGTTTTACTTGTGATGATTATTAGCAACACATTTCACAAGCAACAGCAACATAATAACAACGATATTCTCACACACAACATGGCTCTTTGCTCCTATACTATACCAACTATTTTTATATTTGCAATCTTTAGCCACAGAATTAACAATAATACACACAGTACTGTAACGATTGAAGTATCTATGGGCCAGAAGAAATAATATTCAAAAAACAGAGTGTTTTTTATGATGTGATTTTTTATGATGTTGATATTAGATTGCTGTTGCTTGTGAAAGATGATGATGATAATTATCACAAGTGATACAACATTAAAACAACGTCATATTAAGTCACAACATGACGTAAACTTATTTTATTATTATTTTGAACGAATTTTTCCTTATTTTATTTTGCTCCTAGCTCCTATACTATAACGATTTCAGGGTTGCCCCCTTGGTAACATTACATTACATTTCAATGCCAATCCACTGGTATACATTTCATTTCTGTCGATTCTGGGTTTTTTGTCCATACATTTATGGACATGTCCTTTGGCACAGACAATCTTGAGACCCTGAGAAAGAACATAGGCTTCCTTTAATTGCAAAAAGGAGTTCTGAAATCCACGCGGACACAGTCGCGGGCGGCCGCTTATCTACACTTCTACACTAATATTATAAAGAGGAAACATTTGTATTTTTGAATATACAAAAATTGAAATCTTTCCTCATTATAACATTAGTGTAGATAACATCAAAGTAGAAATTTATCAACACTCTCAGTACTTGATAAAGTTTGATGGCATTGTACATAATTTTGTTTATTAGATCTCAGACGCGGAAGCCGGACATTTTACGGTCGAATTGATTAATTTGCTGAAAATGATTTATTGATAAAATGCGACTAAAAAACGTTGAATCCCTATCATAGCTAAACAACTTTTTACATCTTGCTAACGTAAGACTTCGTAATTTGGACCATGGCTGTTAATAATGCAAAACAATAGAACGCCAGTGAATGCGATCGGGAAAATTGGTCCAACGAAGTTAGAAAATGGCACGGGGCGACGATTCCCGCCACGCGACTAATTCAGCCCCTCCTCTTTAAATAATTTAAATGCTCCATCTTTTCAACAACTTCCAAACCATTATCAACTCTTGATAAATTAATCACTGTTGTGGAAGGGTCACAGTAAAATTATTCAATATGTAATATTCGTCGAAAGACAAAAATAAAACATTTTTAACAATTTAATGTGAAAGAAAGAAATAAACACAAACAAAGATCCTAGAAAAATGCGTGATTCAACTTGAATCCAATTTACAAGAACGTCCCCTAGAGAGATATGCCAAAGCAATGATAAAACTTGAGAAAAATTCGATTCGTAGCCGTACGCATTATGGTGTTTGGATTAGTTTGGGACCACAAATAATAAAAAACCATGCAATGTTTCTTCTGAACAAAAGAATTTATTTATATTCACTACTTTTTATTTTTATTCACGATATTATGAACGAATTATGTATTGATACAATAAAATGAGTAGGTAATCTGAATAGTCAGGACCGTGAATGGCACACGGCACACGCAGCGGCCGTTCTTACTTGAAGTCGATGCCGCAAAATTAATTTACCATAAACACTGGTATTAATAGACGCGAGACAATAAGCTACCCCCCGTGAACTCCTAGTCAGCGACCTAATGTAACGCAGCACGCGAGCCACGTCGTCGCACCCCAACCTCGAAGGCAAGGCTTATTTTTGCATAAAACGCATATAAATAAGATGATGTTACACTTATTACCACCATGTAACAAACATTGGTAGAGATGGTCGATGACGGGACACAAATTACGAAAATTTAGATTTAAACAATGAAGGCATACAATACGAAGTCACCACATCAATTATTTCACAATTCAAAAGATTTAAAGAAGTAGTCAGTCTCGGCAGTTCAGCTGTCTCTCTAGCGAACGTAATTAACTTTCTTTTCCACGGCAATGACAAGTCGAGCATTTTTAATGAACTTGGTAATTATTTTGGTAACAAACCATTTCCTTCAAAATATTTACAGAATACGCTTGCTTTGCAGTGACGGATTTAGTACTTACAATTTGAACGATTAACAGGGTGAGTTATGTGCTTTTCGTGCGAAAGTGACCAACTTGTTTGGGTCACAAAGAGATATTACTAATATTACTCTGGAATAAAAAAAAAAACAAAGCTCAAAAAGAAAAATAACTTATTTGAGACGACATTTTATGATGGACATATTTTTCGTCAAAATATTACTACAACCCATTAAAAAAACAACTTAATACTCATAAAAAATAGCAATTCCAGATATGTCAATAAATTGAACATTTTATAATGAGACTCTACCGAAACAGAACGATAACGTGTTCAAGGAAAACTTACGACGTTTCGGAATGCAAGTGCAATTATTTATATAATTATCAGGAGATGTTGGATAATGCAGTTGCGTTTGATGATCGCATTGGTAGGATGCGGACGAACACGCGGAGAGATTGACACTCGGCCGGCGGTGTGTCGGCTCAATTATTCACATGACACGCCCCCACCCGCCGCATCATCCGCTTGCTGCCAAATTAAAAGTAAATAACGAAATGAAAACAAGCGCGCTCGCGCCGCTAGGGACTCGCAAACCTTTTACCGTTGTCGAGTAAACAACTGGCTACAGCTAAACACACTTTATCATTCTATCGGCTATCTATTTGCCAATAAGTGCAGGTAAAGTGCTGAAATCAACTTCTTTCTATAAAAACGACCATTAAATCATAACACAACACCCTGAAAAGACCAAACAAAATAATGAGGCTTTGTTACAGGAGAGAAACTATCGAATATGCCATTAAACAAATCAAAGCTTGGCAAGCAAACAAAGGTTATTTTTCACAAATTATACGTCAAAAATTAACCCAGACAGCTTTAAAGCGTTCTGCACAAGTGTTTAAAGGCGTACGTAAATTTTTTTTTGGAGAGTTGCATCTATTATTTATTTATTAAGTACATTTATTTAACGTAAAATAATAATAAAGGAAAATGTTTTACACAAAACTGTAGATTGGTAAGATTGTGCAGTTTGTAAACAATAAAAAGGATGTAAAATCCAGCAACACCAAAAAGCTGAACTCCACGGAGAGCAATTTCGAAGAACAATACACTGGGATGAATACTGGCGCCGAAGTAAAAAGTCTATTTACTTCCTATGCATATTTCCTGAAACAATGTAAAAACCGCAGAGACACAGATGTTGCGTGTAAGCATGGACCAAGTAATTAGAGAGCTCAGATGGCTTGGACAATAAGAGAACAAATATTTTGATACTAGAGGATTTAGAATTACGTGAGACATTGCGAGTTCATTAGTGACGACGTAAAACATACTATTGCGACGGGGAAGACAGGTGAGACAGTAACGAGCGGTCGCCCAGTCATCGTGGGGTGCGAGAGTAGCCCCTTGCGGCGAAAATTGTCACACAGCAAACTATGTCACGGGGATCATTATTTCAACACCTTTACACGGTGGCTCTGACGTCTTCGTAAATAACAAAATACGTCACAAAAATAAAACAATTATGTATGAAGAAATAAAGAATAATCATTCTATTGGTAGAAGAAATGTTTTGCCAAGAATACAAAAATAAAGTCGGAATGTAGGAAGTGATGGTTCTCAAGCAAGCAGCACGACAACGAGTTGAACGGCCGGGCGTGCAGCGAAGCGTAGCACATATGGCGTCGCACCTTACACGTATTACTTACATCACTTATTCACACAGCTATCAAAATTCGAAAATTTTGGTATTTATATATCAAGAAGTTTCTAAGTTTTTTTTGCATAGTATCGCAGCCTCTAGAACTGTAGGATCTAATGCATATAATTCGTTTTTTTACGAAGGGTAATGCCGCCGTCCCTTAGGGCAAAGAGAGGTATTTTTTGGTCATACAGGCTGTAGTGACCTCCCTTTGGTTGGCTATCCAGAGGCATATCCCCTATTCGACGATACTCCTTCCTATCCCCCCTCGAAATCCGTAGTGTGGAAGATAACGGTAAGCACCACGGAGCTGTCTGAGCAACCCTTACCTTAGCTCAAGTTTCCCCGATTCTCCTGGAAATCTGAAAAGAAGGATCTTTCAAACGGATGTGAGAAATCCACGAAATCAGTGAAATATTATCAAATCACGGCAATTTATTCACAAATACCATAAAATAAGTGTGAGTTAGTACCATTTCAAAGATAATTTTATTCAATATATCTCTATTTCAGGATTCGAGAAAATAACTACAAGAAACAACACATCGATTTTACGTAACCAGGTCTACAAAAGAAAGTCTCATTTCATTTTACAATTTATTTATGCCACGCTAATGAACTCGGATTACCAACAATGGAATCGAGGTGTATTATAAATTGTGGGAGAAGGACGATTTAACAGATTTGTGTGACAAAGCATTTTAAGCGCAACAAAACCTCCCGATTCGAAAGAACAATTACGCGAGTCAAAGCAGGTTTCTTAGCAAAACGCGGCGAGATATATAACAAATCGCTAGCGCAACAATAGAGGCTTTCTCGCGACCATTACCGCGGGATGCACAGAGGAAAACCGGGCGTAAGGCGTGAGGTGCGAGGAGCGATTAGCGTATGCGGTACGGAACACCTTGCGCCCCGACCTCTGCAACGCCAGTCTACACCCTAGAGACAGGCCCAATTTACGATTGCCGCAAACAATATCTTCGTAGTAGCTTATTTGCGAGTCTCTAGTAACCATCATTTCATTGAGACCGTTGTACGAGCCGGACACGCAGTATCTATTTTACAAGTTTTACAATGTTCACAAAATGTTGAGTTTATATGAAGCGATTGAATAAATAAAATTTCTTACGAGAGCCGTGTCTGTAAGGTAGACGACAGGTAAGTGAAGGAACCGTAATAAGGGCCACCATAAAACGTTACATTAGGTAACAGCGGCTTCTGGGGCGGCTATAAATATCTCCGTTCGGAAGTACGGCTAGCGTCCCACGGGAGGACGACACAGTCCGAAGACTGAACGTGTCGCGCGAATGAAAACATTTCCGTTACATCTCGTCCTCGTCCTCGCTGTAGCGCGCCGTACCACCTCCACCAATCAATATCACTTAGCAATAACAGCCACCACCTTTCATATGTGCCCATTATCCCAACTTTATCTACCGTGCTACACATTACGACTTCTGCGGTTTCGTTACAAATTTGATGACCGTTCTAAAGGACTATGGAAGAATTCATATTTTTTCATACATATTATTATGAAACTAGATGCTTTTAAAAAACGATGCAAATTTTTATCTTCTTAAAAAGAAATTTACGCTAATACATGTATTTGATTGACCAGCCCGTTCGGTTGAGTGGCTCGAGACCCTTACCAAAAAAACCTATACTTAATCCTTCTTCTTTTCATAAGGAACCAAAACTTTCGAAGGTCTTTAATTATAAGCCTCTTTGAGACAAACGAAAATATGTCATGCCATAATATTGTTGTTTATAACACAGTCGTTCAAAAGGTTAATTATGGTTACAGTCATCCGCGAATGGTATTCAACGATTGAAGAGTTCCAATATGTGGATTAGAAAGATTAATTATGTCACCACAGAAATAAATCTTAGTATGTCAATTATCTGTCAGTCATATCAATGTCAAGTAAAGCTGTCAAAAAATAATTGGTCCTTCCTCACTATCAATGATATTTATTTCAATTGGCAGTTTACTGCTTACAATAAACATAGTGATATTAATAATTTTGGCATACTAGAAGCAATACTTGTATTTAAATAAAAAAAATCCTTTACTGACAAAACAAATCTTGCTCATCACACCCAATTGCTCGGATTTGCATTCGAACCTGGGACTGCTTGGCGGAGGAAAGTAAACCAGTCGATTAAACAGCTGAGAACTTTGTTTGTGCCAATATGTTTGACTTATTGGTTGCTCCTATTTATTTGAGTATCCGGAGCGTCACTTATTTCACTTCATTAAGTATCCTGGGCGATTAATGTTGTGAGCAATACAAAAGTTATTAAAATAATCTGTTTTTGATAACTTGCACGAGAATGTATAAATAAATAGACTAGAGAAAATAAATGTGAGACTGCATCGGCGAGACTGGTTATGTGACTTTCGCAAGAGAAACGATGTTAGTTTCACTAGATGACTGTAAGTGAAACCAAGCTTTTAACTCTAATACGTATGAAACCATAGATTTTTTCTTTGTTCTCATTTTAATTAAACTTAGGTTTTTTGTAGATATATATATATTTAATAGAAATGCAATTTAATTATTGATTATATTATACAAAACTTATATAAGCACGTAAACTTTGCAAGTCCGTCAAGAAGACTCAATTTAGAATTGAAGATAGCTACGAAATTTTTGATGTAAGCATTAATAATTCTAAGCGCGGACAAGAGTCGACTATTCTGCCTTAGTAAAACATTCCCCACTGGCTGAATAAGTCAAAATCATCAAATCACCTTAGCTAAAGCAAGAAGGCAAACAGAGGGAGACCCTCAAATTGCTTGCGTTATTAGGCGAGCCTCAAAAGTTTAGGGCTGTTTAGTTTACAAAGGTAAGCTTGAGGTTTGCTAGGTGAGTTTATTTTGCAAGCATTGTTAACGACGCATACCTAAATAAAGAAACAACTTTTAAAACTTGTTGGTTACTAATAACGTTTAAACAAATTATTTTGGATTGGATTGTTGTAGGTAATTAAAAAAAAGAGGTATCTGACTTCAAGTAGAATACGATTGATATAGCAATCATGTAGAACAACGACAACCAGTGGAATAGACTTCGGCTGCTGGCAAGTTACATATTATATTGCACACGGCAAGGCAATCCCGAGAGGTTCAATATGCACTGCTGTATGTCCATCAAATGTCACTATCAATTACTACGACGGTCTGGCTCACTCACTCCGCGGATCACATACTACAGAAACTAATTTATTGTGCCCATTCTCATTTTTAACAGAACTTACGTTAATATTATGTACCTTGTTATGTGAATCAAGTTAATTGCAATAGCAAAAGCATTCAGCAGTAAGACAAGAATGTAATCAAGTTTATTGTTTTCATAACGTCAGACGTAACTCGTCTGAATAACAATCTGAGTCGGGTAAGTGAATTTTAAATAAAAGAGCGAGAAGTCGAGAGGGTCGACGCGGCCGAGGCGGTCCTAAGTTTTGTCATTGTTTCTATATTGCGCGGGGCAATTAGCGCAACTCGGACGCGGAGCGGCTCTTCGCTGGTCCGCCCGCGCCGCCGCCGCCCGCTCTCGCCAATCAAATTACGGGACTACCGCTATTCGCCCTCCCAAACCATTAAAACAAACCTTTTCAATTCGTGTTGCAACATCGACACTTCAACTAATGATCAAAGACACCAATTTGTCATATTCAAGCAATCAATTTTGTCGCCAGATTTTTTTTAACATATTTAAATAATAAATATCATTGATATTTTTTACGTAACATAGAATCCACGATATATAAATGTCTAGAAACATAATTGAAACTGTATAAAGCGCCCTGTACGATTTATTTTATTGAAATTATCAGACCGATCAGTGATTTGGCGAGGATAGTGGATGTGGTAATGCAATAAGGTAAGGTGTAATTATAGCAGCGTATTCAGGAGCCGCTAGCCGGCGATGTCGCGGCTGCACACCGAGCGCGGTAATTACCACGGCGCGGGTCGATGGGGGCGCGGGCGATCTCCTGTCAAAAGCATCGCGTGCAGAGTCGTGGACGCCCGTATTAAACGCTAGCGAAGAACCCGTGCTCCATCAGATAACATGCAATCAATTTCGCGATCTACATGTCTCTACGTCGGCACCGCCCCTGGACTGACGTCACGCCGATAAAGCTCATAGTGCCAGTTAACCACTGGTACCACCACTTGGTCTAGCTTTGTAAGCGGGCCCAATAAATGCATGACTTCAATGCAGTTTATACGTTTAAGTCGTACTCCCCCACACTTCTACTTCTATGGCAATGTTCGAAGTCATTTTATTTTGGTTTAAGCAATACTTTTTTTGGCCGAACCTTATGTTGGCACAGGCACAGAACGCCTCGCCTAATCAAGGCATTCCCTGACGCTATAGTGCGAGGCTAAGTCACGCGATCGTTTTATCGCACACCTTCTTTCAGTGTTTTATAGACAGATAAAGTTTCTTTAAAAACTTCGCATGTCTTTACTATATCGACGTCCTTGCCGTGACAAGTGGTATAAACCTCGCCCCTAGACATTGAAAGACGAGCAAAACAAGCTTTTCGAGATCTAAGTGAGCATTATGTGTTTCTGTTGAATGTTGGTTTTGATTTTAATAAACAGAATATAAAACATGTTTAAAGACATTGTCAATGAAAATTATAAAACCAAAAGATCAATATAACCATACAAACGAAAAAAGTGATAACAAACCAAAAGAATTGAGTTCCTTTTTTCTGTGAAGTACGAAAATCCTAGCGAGTCAATTTGGTATTATGAGGTAATGGAGAGTAACAGGCATGATTTAGGTAGCGCATTGGCCGGGCGGGCGCGCCCGTTCGCGGGCAGGCACAATTATCGGCCCGCGGGCGCTCTCAATTACAAAGAGGCGCACCCGCGGGACTAACCGCGCCGATCCGACCGAGCCCAACCACAAATCTCAAAGTCTTACTGTCTTATGCCCAACAAGTAGCAAGCAGACGAGAAAATCTGTTCCATTATTTATATCTAGCACGTTTCCAAACTCGCAAGTGCTTCGATAACGAACCAATTAATGGACTTATGCACTTTGCTCGAGCTATCTAATTAAGGCCAGTTAAAATATAATTTATTTGTCAACATTGCAGGTGTACTTAAAAAAACATCAAACGATTTATTCGATGAACGAATTGCAGTTTGAGGATGCGATCGGGTCGAGTGTCGCGTTTTAATTTGCGCGGCGACACACGAGTGGAGTCCGTGCAATGGTTTGTGGGGAGCGGGACGCGTCGAGTGCCCTGCTAATTGCAGCGTGCTGCGCTATCCTACACACATCATCCATGTACCTCTAGCCGATCATCGCACTCAGTTTTTCCATTCACTAATCGCCGACGACACAGTATTATTTCACTGCAATACTTCTCGACAAAATTAATGAATTTACCTACTAGGCAATGAAAACACATCATTATCTGTGTATTGCTCGCTTCGAATTTCTCCCAGCGGACTAACCTGATAAGCTCTGACCACCGGTAATCATATCTCTCTGAACATTAATTATACGGTTTGACACCGAAAGCGGTTATAACAGCAGTCTTAGCTAATCCTACTACTATTATAAAGGCGAAAGTTTGTATGTGTGGATGTATGGATGTATGGATGTATGGATGTTTGTTACTCTTTCACGTAAAAACTACTGAATGGATTTGAATGAAACTTTGCCACAATATAGCTTATACATCAGAATAACACATAGGATATTCGAAATCGAAATCCACGCGGACGGAGTCGCGGGCGGCCGCTAGTTACACATAAATGTGTGTTAGTCGGAAATAAGATGTTCCCCTCCAGTAGCTACAGTACTGTTGGATTGGGAAATACTCGCGAGTTCTGTGAGGTACTCTAAAGTAATTTCAGAAGAAACAAATGAAACACCTCCCCTCGCGCTTTACAAACCGCGCAGCCCATGTAATCGGATAATAAAAAGGGCAAACGCGGTAAATATAAGATGAGGAAGACAGTTTTACGAGCGGTACCTAATTAAGTGGTGAAGCAAACAAAACGAAGGGAACGTTTACAGGGTAAGTGAGAGAGCGCTAAAGTAGCAGTATCACCATACGTAATTATTACGCGTACGCACTGATACTTGCCACGGAAACTGGACACCGTCTGAATTTATAACGTTTTAAGGCATGGCGTAACCTCGCGCTTTCCAGGGCCTATTTTAAGTAAACAGAATAGGCCAAATAGGCACGTTTTTTCGCGTTTTATAAACTAAGCAGATTTTTTCATTCTTTGATTATAACAATGTAACCACCATTTGAATGGTGTGCGCTCTACGAAAATAAACAGTGTGAAGTTGTGAGCGTGCGTGCGGGCGGGCGGGCGTTAGTGAATTATTTCGGGCGCGCAGGTAGGGCGGCGCGCGCGCCGGAATGCGACCTCACCTGAGCGCGGCTGAATCACTTGCTCTAAATCAGTACGCTCTAGATATTTCTTAGACATCTCCCTTCACAATATGCAACATTTTACGATGTATCGGTATTGTTGTTACTATTTTGACCAGTCTTTCCAACATTACATAAAACAATGCTTAACGAAATGTACTGTCATATTGCTTAATATTCATGTCGTTATCGAAACTTTTGCCATTAGACCCACATTTTAAGATCAAAAATCGAGTGATTAAAGATTTACAGGCTCGTAACAATTTAAGGGTAGTAAACGTTTAATGCTGTCGGATCGTGGACATGGGTCCGGGCCCTGGGCGATTCATTAGCTCGACCGCGTCAGAACAAACAAATTAACGCGACGGGCGTGTTTTGCTCAGTGATAAAAGGGCGCGAGGGCGGCGGGCAGTGCGCCAGCTGCGTGTGCCCGCGCGATAAATCTCGCGACCGGCTTCCATCGCTCCACACTTTGCAAACCAACTCGGTGCTGATTGAATTCTCCTTTTAGCAGATGGCACACATCGACTTTAGGTTGCCAAACGTTCAAAATCTCTCAGGGGGTCTTTCAGGTTTTTCAATTGTCAATAATACACACATTTCAGCTGACCACAACTTCTAACTCTAGAGGGGCATTATGAGAAGCTATCTTCAAGCGTCAGACGAGAGCGTCACGGAGCAAGCATTCCTAAATCCCACGAATCAATAATACATGTCACACATCCTGGATATGTGTCTGTTTTTATTCGCAATGGTATAATTTATCAGTTCAAATTATTGCTGCTTTGTTAAACTTGTTATATGTGTTTAGTGGTCCTGAGTAGCAACACAAGCACCCTGTCTATACAGAATGTTGAAACATTTATTATCACAAATCTTAGAGCTGCGTGTGTTAAGTCGTCACTTTAAGTAATCGAACAAAATTGTTTGCTAGGTGCTTTGAAGAATGCAGCACTTGAGTGGGTTATGTGAAGTGGAGCAGACACTGTCGGTGACCGATGCCATACGTGAACCAAGAGCGTCGCATCGCGCGGTGCGTGCCGCGCTTGCGACGCGCCCTGCCGGCCTGGCCGGCGACCCGCCGCGCGTAAATGGCTTCAGTTAATTAAGTTTAATCAGTGCCCTGATAGTGTGACCCGCGGCCATCTGCCAGTTGAATAACGCCCCCAATATACTGTTACAAACAACCACATGCACATTTGATAAATTATTTATCAGAGATACTACATTAACGCTTTGAAAAACTTACACTTAGAAAAGAGCCGGCAATATAAGGGATATTTTATCATACCACCACCCATGAAGTTTAATGAATAGTTTTTGTTAATGATTTATCATTTACACGTAGCTGCTCTATATTCACGTTATTCTATGTTGTAAAACAGGCATTTTGTATTCATAGCCAGTTACTCATTTCAGTTACAGTAAGTACGCGTCGAGTGTTAATGTCGTGATTTGTCGACATTTTAAAAGCATGAAAAAATATAGGAACTATTCTGTATATCGAATTGGATAGTTGAGTGAGAATGGTGGTAGAGATAGTCAAGTGTGGCGTGCTTTGCGACTATTAACGCAGCGTGACGAATCGTCCGGTGCTGTGGGGCGGGCGGCGCAGCGGAGCGTGCCCGCGTGCCCGCCTCTCACGCGATCTTATCGCGCCTTCCGCGAACATCGTACTGCCCGCCCGTGTCTGTTCCGTGACTGCCTTCGCCCTATCTCGACTATTTTGTACAGTCGTAAATTAAACTTCGAATTTCACAAATTTAAATCATCTTTGTTGAAACGAACAACACAGTTGCAAACGACAGTTGGACGCCGGCAACGCACGTAATGAGCGGCGAATCCTTTGACCTGCTGCACAGGCCTGGCGCAAACGGGACGGCTAATTAGGCGGCGCAAATCTGAAGCCACCGCAGAATTAGTGCGATTGTGTTCGTGGCTTAACAGACTACGATCCTCACAAAACCTAGCAAGTGAACAATTTAGTTCCTTTAATTATATTTGCAGATTGTAACTTTTACTATATTTACAGCAACGCAATGTAAATTATGTACAACTCTTTATGTGAACAATGGCCAAAGATATACCAGGCAATATCGTCACGGATCGACAAAGTTCCCCCTTGCAAATATCAGCATGAACTTTAAATGTCATGACAGCAATCCGTGACACCAAATTGTATCAAAATATGCAAGCTATAATAAAAATATTAGAGAAAGATCTACTTTTGATATTCCTAAACAATGATGTATGTGATGCTGACGACACGAAAACAAAAAATAACTAAATAAAGTAAAGGAATTCAAGTTGCAAACATCGAATGACATGTGAATAGACAAATACTACTTAAAATATTTGGATTATTCCACTTTGCCCCACCAAGGCGCCCACTGGTGGGGCAGATTCCGCTGCTTCAAAATTTCATTGATTGCATAAATTGATAGTGCATAAATTGATTGTGTGGCATCATCAGGGGATGATACCACACAATCAATTTATGCACTAGGGTCAGCACTAAAGGTATTTTTGTGGGTTGGGGCAAAGTGGAATAATCCAAATATTTCTACAAATCTATATTTTAATAACAACAACGAGACATCGTGTATTTTTTCCTACCGATGACAAATTAATGGCCAAGAGTTAGACACCAATTAATTTGAATTTGAACACACAAATATTTTCTTGATAATCTAAACACCTATCGTTACCGTTATAATACTTTAACAAGCTTAACTATTACCTACCCGCTTTAGCCTTAAAGAAAAAGCTTAATCGACAAATTTTACACGACATACAATAAAAATAGGTGTCGTTTAGCCACCTCTTTCAAAGTCATTATACAATGAAATACGCAATCCCAAAAAATAACCGTGTCGTGGAGCAGTGTTTTTAACATCATGAATAACAATGAGCTCCACCCTAATCACTCCACCCTCGTATCCAAGTTAATCCGACACGTGAAATGAAACGTGTAATGTTTCTATTCTACGTGTCCTATTGTAAATTTCCGTCCCCAATTGTATTGACAATCAACAGTTTACCTAGTTCTAAGGGCTATTTGAAAAAGGGTGGTCGTAACGCAGGGTCACGTAATTTAGTTACGTGTTCATTATAGAGATGAGGCAAAACTTATTAGTATCGACATTTAATATTTGACTGACCGTGGTTGGCTTTTATATTTAAACGATAACATTTTCCCCTGGTATTAATTTATGTAAAGTCCGATCATGATCAATGATATAACTGGAATAATAAAAACACTGATCATAAAAATATGCAACGGTACCTTGACAACAAAGCTCTCGGAGAAAATTATCATTTCTAAATGAATACATTATAGAGGATTATTAAGTAAATTAGAACTTATTTTATATTAGAAATCAGTATTGATGAGACAGATATAAGCATACAAGCGTATACATAGCGTCATGCCGCAGAGCGAAAGCCACGACATTAATCCTGGTTTCAAAATTAAGCCAGGGTATGCCGATGGCGACGGAGGAAATCCTTGCGTCGACCTTTGCCCGTAGACAACAAATCCTTTTGAGAAATCCATGACAAATATCAAAAGGCTCAACGAATCGATATCCATTATGAACAAAATTTGTATCTCCATTAAATAAAAATGTATAAATTGCAATAACTACACTCTAAATAATAAATTGTTTCTTGTTTATAAGAATACCTACGTGCAAATGAATAAATGCCGCATTCAGTGCATTAATAAGTGTCGACATAATACGACACGCCAACAGCCAGCTAGACATAAAATAGTGATGCGATTGTAAATTTAATCACGTTCTTGACCACAACGTCATACAGCACCGAGTCATGGTTGTTATTGTAGCAGAGCGACATAACAGTACAACACAGAGGCGAGGCGAGCGAGCAAACAGCGGCTATTGTGCGTGCTGCCCGGTGACGCGGCCAATGTTTCACGGGGGTTAGCTACTCACCCTGAGTCAACAGTCCGCTGGGCGAGATCGCCTCGTTATTCAATATTACATTAACCAAGATGTAGTACTGCTATTATAACGCTATTGTTGTCATAAACGTTGATAAATGCTTCTAACTTCTAAAATCTGGTACGGAAATCTAATTCAGTAAAGAAATAAGTCGATTACAACAGCAGATTGTAAGTCCACACTAGTAAAGTCAGTCGCGTGACTGTCTAGCGAGTCGGACGGTTTAAATGACTTCCTTTGTTTCTCCACATACCTTACATACTTTCAAGTCGAACAAATTCTGAGTCCACACTATAGTATCTTACGACATTAAAATGATAGGAAAGCATTGTCTTACCTAATCTTGTCTTTTAAAAATGTTGCATTGTATTAAAATGGTAAGCCCACGCTATAATTATATGCGCATCACATAAACAACATCTTTGTTCAAGCATCGTATGGTTACTGTCATCGACCTTTCTTCGTTATAATAGCATAGGTACCGTACTAGACTTAACCATTTTACTGCTACTGCTAGAGTCGCTGTGACAGGTAGAAAGTTACATAAAAAGGCATTGACAATAGACAAACACACATTACCATTCGTTTCCCACCAAGGACAAAAAACAAAGACCTACTACACATGACGACACGCACGACGTGCGAATGATTGCTAAAAGTACTCATTCAATGGCTAATTTTCCGCTTCTTCGTCACACTATCTCAAAATAATAATATTGTAAGATTTTACATTCAACAGTTCACAATCACATACATACTTTGTTTATAGAGAACTATCAGTGCACGCGGTATCTATTGATAAAATTCGTCTGCGAAGGAGAAAATGGATATTATATTCAAAATCCAAACAAGTACCACGTATGTATGTACGTACACAGTAGTAAAAAAAGCTAGGTGTTTTCAAAGGTTTTTTCAAAATTTTAGAGATTATTCTATTGCTGAAAACTACATAATGCACAATTATTTATGTAGACTTCCAGACTCAGACGTCAGACCTAAACAAACTTAATACGAACAAAGTAGCGCAGCAATATTTATTCGTGAAAATAAATAGCTTCGCAAACGAGGTCTGGCAAACGATTAATTTAAGTTTAAGAGTAAACAAGAAGGTGAAGTGATCAACGCGGGCGTTGTTGAAGTTTAATAAGCGTTAGTTGGCGGCGGCGCGGTGGCTGCGCGGCGGCGGGCAATAAGACGGCTGTTATCTCCGGTGCGCCGTGCACGCCGCAGCGGCAGCGGAGCCAAACGAATTATGCCTACCGACGTCTTCCGCTCGTCACATCGCAACCGACGCATCCTTCCTAGCCTTCGAAACGTTATTAAATTATGGCCCTTTCTAATGACTGGCAACCTATGTGCTTTTGACTGTACTTTATCATTTAAAAGAAATATAACCCTTCGTCATACAGATTATAAGAAAAATTAAATGACAATACATTTTCTTTACCAAAAAGGCAGACATAACACTCTCGTTGGTAGGTACAATGGTTTTGTTTCGTTCAAACATGTCTATTAGCTTGCGATAAACAGAGCTCCCTTGATTCTAAAAGTTATAAAACAAATAAACTACAAAGACATAAAACAGCCAATTAAGACTTGTAAACGAGTCTAGTGGTCTTTAAAAGCGCAATGTGATGCATACGAAGCAAGCCGGCCGTCAAAGCGAGAATAATCTCATAACCGCATCCCGAGCGACACGGCCAGCTTATGCGGAGAACCCTCAGGCTTACGGGGATGGTACTTTGAGAGAACGCTCTTGCATCTTATCCAACAAAACATTATTTCATTATTATCTTTCAAAATCGCATAATTTTAGCTTAACGCACTTTAAATCTATTGATGCGGATCGGAATTACTGTTGCGATGAATTCCCGCCATTCGGGGTCGGGTATGGGTTAGCACAATTAAGCCGCGAGAAGTTTCGCAAGTCTGTTGCTGGTCGAAGCGGTATTCTAGCGGTTCGAACACTTCAATTTCTCCGCAGTCAGTGATGCGTGGCGGCGCAATCGGGCGCGGCTGAGCGATTCCGATCCGATTCGCGGCAGCGGGTTATTCTTTCATTGCAACAGTTACCTACGGCCCCTTCCGCTTAAGCGAAAGCGTCGTCACGATAAAACGCAACAACGTCTAATTAATCACGGCTATTAAATGCAATTATTATTATTTGCATAAAATAAAGAAAGATCACCATGACGGTTGCAGAAATGAGGTTTTTCACTTAGTTTTAGATTACTTCCTGTAATCCATAATACAAGATTTTAATCTTTTAAAATAATTACACGTCTGAAACACGTATGTATGTATTTACAGGTCATATGAATTTTACACAAAGTACAGGTACTGTAGATAGTGTACTTGTATGAAATAAGACCATGCGCATCCTGCGGTGTGAAATAGAGAGGCTCTGCGAGCACCACACTGATTACGGCTTCATATTTAATGAGCCACCTAGGTGGTGGGTCGTAACAAGCTCGGCTAACTAATTTCAATACCAAGTCACTAAATTATTTAATAAAACAGGGGTAGTATATTTACGTCTGGACAACATAATATTTACACGAGTAATTAAAACTGAAGAGTGATTAAAAAATAAACGCATTCAATAAAAAATATTAAATGGTTTTATTTTTCATTTCTTGGGAGAAGATTGTAGGGCCGATTTGAGTTAAGAAAAATCAGGGAAACAGCGAGAGAAAGTGTTCTCATATGTGAAAGAGGGGCGGCGAGGCCGGGCGTGAGGCGGCGGCGGCGGCGGCGGCGGGCGGCAGAAGACGGCCCGCGCACAGTTTAATTTCCCACGAGGTCGATCTCAGCGCCGCGGAGCGCAACCCGCGGGAATTAATTGCCAGTAATGAATAGTCAAGTGAACGTCCGTTAATTATGTATATCAGAACTGGAGTTCTGAAGATAACATCAAACGTTTGCACACAATAGCGACTCGGAAAGTATCTCAATCCTGCCGTGATCGTACGTAACAAACCATGGGTTTATATTCGCCAGGTTGCACATGTCAGTAATGTTATTATTAATATGCCTAGGGAAATACAATGGTGTGGTATATTGCTATGCAGTCGGAGAGTAGGTAACCTAGATTGCAGTTTTCACACGGATTGCAGACATCGAACAATGCAGGTAACAACAGAATTGTCGTTGCCTAAGTTCATAGACCTCGCAAACTAGCGATGTATATTGCAATTTTGTTTTTTACTTTTACCTGTTAATTGTTATTTCACTTTTAACGCAAGGTTATAATTGCTACTACTTTCTTAACTTTTATCACAAACGTTAGCAACCAATACTCACAACTTTCGGTTGGTGCAAAAGCTAAGTGTCATTCCGGTAAATAAGTGATTTACTTTATAAGACAAACGCGAGTAATGATTAACAGATGTGCTTGAGCTATCTTCATTATCCTAGATTTCTTAGAAATCGTTTACTTAAGATTTATTACATAAAGAAAAGGCAGTGAACCGATAAAAAGGTTAGCAAAGCAAAAGGAACGAGGCAACAGCGTGACAACATGCCAATTCGATAAGACGTTATTGACACATCAAGGCGGCGGCGGATAGAGTCGCACGATCGACATCGATTCTATCAGGCATGGGCGCCGTTACAATCGGTAATGGTGTGTGCAGTTAAGGTGTAGCTTTATTGCTTCCTCGTAGACGCGCGCCGTGGGAACAGGCCCCGGAGATAGTCGCTCGTTAGCGGGGCACGCGTCGAAACTACGACACACCATAGAGGTGAAACACTATCGATAACGGAATCACCATGCTATCTGAACTGCACATGTTTACACAGTACACACCTAAACCTTGGCACTAAAAAGACGTCTAAAGAGTCGGAAACAACGCATTAACTGGTTAGTATATCAAGCGAAAACGTCAAATATTATGAAAGAGCTTCTTAGGATAGCTCGATCGTTGATGACGTTTTTTCATAGGGGCTTAGTAGCTGAGGTTGTAGCATCGCTTTGTGGGGTAGGGAGAACAAGAGTGGGAATTCGTTAAAGTCGGATCTGCTTTAATACCTCATAGTGAAGATGAAAAGTGCGCTCACGCACACGCCTTGATGCCGTGGTCCGCCACCAGTTAATGTCATTAACGTTCCTGCACATCATCGACCGAACGGGAGCTCTCTTCAGCCGCTGGCAGTCAAGTTTGTACTCTTGACAATGAAGTAAAACTGCTGGCAGGACTTGCAAACTTTCGACAGCGTTTGCAAGTAGTCGTAGCGTCTATGCGGCTGTGCAAGCAAAGCCGGCGGCTTCCAGACCATACCATAACTATCTACTGTCCTTACCATTAGATCCTCCTTTATGCATTCACGCGCCAGCTAGGCCAGCCAGACGTGTTTGAAGCTAAGACAGAACTACGACTAACATCTAAACTCCTGCAGTTTCGTTCGTGACTGACCGAGCCGACGCCGGGTACTACTCTACCTGGCACAACTAGATCTTAAAAACACAACAAATATTACAGATCCCACTAAACATCATGGGGAAACTTGAAGTTGTTTGCGCTTGTGCACACTCCCTTGTGCACGCAAAAAGATGGCGGTAAATATGACTTATAGCGGCCCGTCACGCGGTTTCACCCGCGTCCCGGGGGAACTACTTCCCGTACCGGGATAAAATATAGCCTATGTTACTCTGGGTGAATGTAGCTTTCCAACAGAGAAAGAATTTTTCAAATCTGCCAAGTAGTTTCGGAGCCTATCTAATTCATACAAACAAACAAACAAACAAAAAATCAAACCTTTCCTCTTTATAATATTTGTATAGATTAGTATGCACTAGTCCGTTTTAACCAGGGTTGGTAGATTCAAATGCCTTGCAATACGCTCTAAAGTTGTGTTTATTCCATGTATATTCATATTTCCAGTATATATTTTCGTAGTCATGATCGAGATTTGTCCTATCAACCAAAGATAAATTGCTAAAACTCTTGCAAGCAAAGGTTTCTTCAAACTTTTTAGCAGTCCGTAAATAGAAGTTATATACATTATTGCCATAACAAAGTATTCTGGTATTAAAATGTACTACAGTCAAAATTAACTCCGTAAACGCCTTAAGTGTAATCCAGGGGACAAGGTTTGTTCGAGGTTTATTTTTCCTCAAATGTTAAGTTAAAAACGTACTTATTAATAGCATTTTAAGTTTTTTTACTTAAGTGGTATTTTTCCAACAAATAGAAATAAAATAATGAAGTCGAAATATTCTGGATTGTAAACAGTTGGGGAGAGAGGACAGAGGCAATTAATAAACCAAGTTTAAAAATATTAAGTAGTTACCAGGACCTACCAACTGAATAATTTTTGAGAAGTCCATACTTAAAAAGTTTACTTAGCACAAAGCTCTTCCATCAGGTAAAAAGAAGAAAGTGCTGAAATTGGTGGAAAACCTAAATTATTAGATTAATGTGCGGAGTTTACAACCCAGCCTAGAATGCTCAGCCATTTTGCATTAAAAGCGTAAGCGTAAATAATTGTTTATAATTGGAATAGAAACGCTAGAAAGTTGCTTAAATTTTTGTTCCGATCAAAATTGGAGGATTACGCAAATGGCATTTGCTTAGCGTAACAAGATTTCGGTATTCGAATCGAAGGGAGCACTAGTAGAAGTAAATAAGACAGTTTGGTGATTATAGAGCTGGTCAGAGTAATCAGTAGATACTCGGTACTCGGCAGGATTTTTGATACTCGTACTCGGCCGAATAACTCTGCTTGAATGCAGAGTAAACACGGTTTAAGAAAAAAATATTATTTTCGTGCTATCCTGTACCAGGCTCAAAAGTATCGCTTACTATATACGGTACTTGCAGGAGCACATTGAAACACTCTCTAGCTAAACCTTGCTCGGTTAAATCCCCCTGAAACTCGATAGTGCTTATGTTTTTGTTCCAAAATATTTTTAGTTGCTGCTTTATTATAAAGCGATGAGGCTTTTAATATCATCGCGCGCTCTAATGGCTGGGTGTGTTTGTACTTGTGAAGGGCGCTTAAAAGGGAATTTGATTGATCCGAGTTACTCGGCCGAGTACTCGTTTGAATATTTTCAACTATTGTTGAACATAGTAAAATTCTGCGAATCAGGTAGGTATACATTACTTTATGTTGACGTGAAACAAATAAATCAATAAGGTTCGAAAACGAAGCAATATCGAGTACAGCTCAAAGAATCATGAAAAACAGTTAAATATCTACCTATTGTCCCACTGCAAGAAAAATGCGATTGGTGATCCTAAACGAGGGCTGTGTTCGGAAAACCGACGAAAATCGAACCCAGAACCTCGGCCTGGTATTTAAACCAGTATCAACCATCAAGGCATCGAGGAGGCAGAAAAATAAGACCTAAATGATCCGTTATCTATCTTTGCCGTATTTACAGTCTGAAGGTTTTAATAGGCCGCCTAGCCAGCCACTCATGGTTTGGAAAAACGGCTTTAGCGGACGCCCGTTAATCTGATTAGCGCTTACCAGGGAAATTTATATTTATTGCTTTTCTAGAAAAGCATACGTCAGACGATTTTGTAGGTACTCATGAGACGATTTACCTGTATTTATACTAAAACTACCACTTCAAGCTCAATTAGTCGAGCGAAAGTAAATTTAAAGAAAAATCTCCCATTCGCCTTTCCACGTACGGTCCAGGCCCTCGCTCGCACCTGTCAGCGACACAAACCGAGGAAGAATATCCTACTACTATTATAAAGGCGAAAGTTTGTAAGTATGGATGTTTGTTACTCTTTCACGTAAAAACTACTGAATGGATTTGAATGAAACTTTACCACAATATAGCTTATACATCAGAATAACACATAGGATATTGGAAATCGAAATCCACGCGGACGGCCGCTAGTATATTATATAATAAAGCTTATAAAGACTAACCTGGACGTCGAACGGCTGGTGGTGCTGCTGCGAGTCGGGCGCGGACGGCACGACGGCGGCGCCGTTGACCAGCCCCGCGCCGCCCGACACGCCGCCGCTGGCGCCGCCCACGCCCACCGAGCCCACGCCCACGCCGCTCACCGAGCCCACGCCGCCCACGCCGCCCACCGACCCCACGCCGCCCACTCCCACGCCGTACTGCGCCACCTGGGACACACCGATCACCTTACCGACTGATAGTCTAACCGCCGTCGAAAATCGTGGTAATATTATAGAAAGAATGAAGTAATATTGCAGAAATATCAATCCACGAATCTTGTAGGTAGATGAACAGGGGATATAAATACAACGAGTTTTACACATTATAGATAATGATTCACCGCTCAACTCGACATGGTGGCCGGACTGCACACTAAACTTAATATTTCTGAACTATTAAGTTTTTTCATGAACTGATTTGTTCTACTTTATTTATTGCATTTTCGATTCATCTTTCATGCTAGTAAAAAAACAGCTTATTCTAACAGTAACATAGCTTCAGCCCTTTTATCATATAAACTTGAATGAAGGAGACCACATAAATGTTGCCAGCAGACTGGGGCAAATTGTCACGAATGTGTTATTATTGTTTTTAACAATAACATGTAACTTGGGTTTCATAAAGCTTAAAAATAATAGTAAAAAATTGGCCAAGTGCGAGTCGGACTCCCGCACTGAGGGTTCCGTACAAATTCTATTTTGGACGTATTAAAAAAACTACTGAATAGATTTCGTTCGAACCAATTTTCGTTGGTAGTTTTTATGGTAATGTACATTATATATTTATTTCAGTTTTATCATCCTCTTATTTTAGAAGTTAGAGGGGGGGGGGACACACTTTTTTCCACTTTGGAAGGGTCTGACACGCAAAGTATTCACTTTAGAAAAAAGTGATATTTGAAACCTTAATATAATTTTTAAAGACCTATCTGTAGATACCCCACACGTATATGTTCAATGAAAAAAAATATTTCGAGTTTCAGTTCTGACTATGGGGACCCCACGCTTTTTTTATTTTTTTTCTATTTTCGTGTAAAAACCTTGTTGCGGTACACAGAATACATCTACTCACCAAGTTTCAACAGTATAGTACTTATAGTTTCGGAAAAAAGTGGCTGTGACAGACTGGCGGACAGACAGACAGACAGACAGACATGACGAATCTATAAGGGTTCCGTTTTTTGCCATTTTGGCTACGGAACCCTAAAAATCAACCGAACTAGATTATTTTCCACCTAATGACCCTTGGTTTCAAAAAGGTGACTTCCCCAAAGTTTCCCTTTCTCGTTTTTTTTTTTGTGGAAGAAATAATGTTATAGGTGTCATTTCAATTTTTTTAATAGATAGCTTGCTACTTAAGTTTAAAATCTTGGCAACAACTTGACAAGATGAATAATTCTTCATCTATGTTTTTTAGATTAATACCAGTTCCAATCAGTTTTTAGTTGAAATACATGAAAGTCACGCATTTACATATCTTCCCTTTTTTAATGTCAATAATTTCTTTTTTTTAAATATCAAGCCCTTTTTGGATAAATCAAATAAAAGTCGTTTCAGAATTATTTTTGGCCAAGCTTGATTGATATTTAGGTTGCAAGAAGTTACCAAAAAACTTACTTGTTGCGTGCTTGCAAAACTGTTGTTGTCAAATTGAGGATGTTGCTCCATTTGCAATACAAGTTCGATGTGTTGATTCATGGAGTCGTTCAGAGTCATACCTGATAAAAAGAAAAGCTGTAGAATTATACTCAACTTAAATATATGTTTTTATGGTATAGGGAGGCAAGCGTAGAATATGGTCTCTCATGGTAAGTAATCACCGCTACCCATGGACATCAAACAACCGCGCAACTAATGTAAACCCCATACATTGTTCACGACAGTAACTGCCTTCCTAATCGGTGATAAAGTCATCATATTATTGTAATTGAAGATTCATAAGTCACGTCAGTTTGACGACCCCCTTGGTGTAATGGTCAAGATGTTGCCTATCACGCTAGAGTTCGCGGGTTCGATCCCCGCACAGGACAAACATTTGTGTGCATGAACATGTCTGTTTGTCCTGGTCTGGGTGTTATATGTATCTATTTAAGTATATTTGTAATACCACTGTTGATTCTGATGTCTGTAACACAAGTGCTTAAGCTACTTAACACGGGGTCAGATCAATGTATGTGATGTTGTGAAATATTTATTTATTTATTTATTTTTGTTTATAAGTCCTTCTATGAAACCTTATTGACTTAAGAATATTTTGAGTTTGAGATTTTAGTTGATACCCTCCCCAACTGAGCTATGGCTACCTTACTCATCAGCAGAAACATAGCAAAACAATAACGAAGTGCTACTCCACTGCGATCTTTTCTATGGTGGAGGTACTTCCCCAGACGAGCGACTCTTTCGAGTGGAAATTCCACTTAGCTCCTCATCTCTCAATTGTATTAATTTAAGAAAAATATAAAGTAATTAAATTACATTCAATGGCAAGCATTTTCATCGATATTTCATTTACTATAAGTTACTAGAATCATATTAAATTGGTGTAATTAATTAGTATTTCACTAAAGAAACCAACACATAAAAATTTCTGTACTAATGCTAAAAATAAAAGCCAAACTCCTTACCAGGGTGAATCTGTGGATGCTGCGGATGAGGAAGTCCTTGTAATGGAGCGACCCCTAGCATTCCAGGGTGAGGCTGTAAAAATGAACAAACAATGTTAAGATTTTATTTGTAAATATATAAGTCGTCTTGTTAGTAGTTGTTTTTTTTATTTGATAATTATTCGTTTTCTGTTCTGCCCTAAGTCCGCGTATATTTTTTGCTATTTTATGTATTACAAGAGAGATTAAATAAATAACCAATTTATTAGAAAAGCTCAAGAAAAGCTTAGTGTTGTAGAAGTCAAAACTTGTACTTTGCAGAGATGCAAGGCATATGCACTTAAGGTAGAGAAATTCTTAAAACCTCATCTATATTCCTACAGTCCCAGAAGAGCCAATGAAAGGGAATCGTTTTACCTCTTGGCTTACACCCATGGAGCGGGGGAAGGCTTTTGGCATAGCCAACCTTAAGGGGGAGGCCTACGTCCGGTAGCGTGCAAGACTGATGAAGTTGATGAAACCGGTAAAGCAAGAAGTACCTGCGGGTGCGAGAGATGCGGCAGGTGGTGGAGCGGCGGCTGCTGCGGCATGTGGTGCGGCGGCAGCAGCGGGAAGGCGGCGGCGTCGCCGTTGCGCACGGCGCCACCCACGCCCCCCACGCCGACGCCGCCGCCCTGCTCCTCCTCCGCCGGCGACGGCTGCCTCGACCCCGGGGTGCGGCTGTAATACACACCGAAACTGTTCATCTTTCAATATTAGGAATTAATCACTCGGCGCTGACTCCACCGAGCACTTCTCGTATGGCTACGGCAATAAACCCTAGCATGTCATGAATACGATTAAACGGGAATCTTAATTCTTACAGATAGTGAATATATTGTTGACGAATGTCCTTTCCTTACATTAACAATAATAAGTTAGGGCGTAAATATGTTGAAGCTCTCAAAATCCCCCACACCCAAACCCACTAAGTTAGGGAGAAAAATTAAAATTCAATATCTTATTTAAAATGATGTAAAATCCCACCACTTAAATTAACTAGGAAATTTTGCTGACCCATGTTTAGGATAAACTTGATGAGGTTTAAATATAAATAATGATAATCGGTAATATATGAATAAATCCATCACAAGCTAACACATAAGATGACCATATCATAGCACCAACAATGTATACCTTTATAAAAATCATTAATTAAAAGTATGAAAAGAATTTGTTTTTAATTTGCAACAATTACGCAATTTAAGATTTATTCATCATAAAGCAATGAGTCATAATAATCGGATAGTCGATAAATGTGTCGGAATGGCGCGGGCCGGCAGCGAGTCGGCGACAGGGCGCTCGTAGTGGTCGCTCGCGGCGGCCGGCGTCGCGCGCGGGGAGGCCGCGGCGCGGTGGCATTGGCAGAGGCCATGATCTACGAGCCGCGGTTATTGCCCGCGAGACTCGCCCGCTAGGCGCACGGCGGAGGCGACCGTTTCATCGCATCGACGACCTTCACGTATCTTACTTTTCAGTGAAGTCATTCACGAAACGAGTTGTGATGTAGATATTTTTTATTCTTAGTAGGCTACTTCGGTACTCACTTGAAAGCTTTGTCGTCCTCTTGTCCGTTGTGAAGTCCGTTCGGCAGAGGTCCATGCTCGTGCAGTTCGTGAAGATCCTTCTCGAACGGCGACGCAGATTTATCCTCGGGACGCTCCTCCAGGACCATGCCGCGTAAACCGGCCACCACCCCGGCTACTTTCTCACCCCCGCCGCCGGTTGCTACTCCACCAGCTTCTAAAAATAAGACAATGTTGAAATGTATCATGTTAATTTCAAATAGTTACAATACTATGAATTTCCACATAATGAATCCAAAACAAAACTACGAAAAAGATACCTAAGTCAATAAAATTGTTTAACTAAAATGATAAATTCAATAAACCACACTAACCTGTTGGTGATCCTCCCAGTACATATTCAACCATCTTCACACCAAGGCCAGCAGTATCACGTGGCGACAAAATGCTTCCAGCATCACCTCCTTGAAATGCTGTCACACCTCGCCGAGTGCTCATCATGGGTACACCAACATTGTGCTCCACTGCTATAAATATGAATAACTTGCCTTAGACTTACTTCTTAATTACTAAGCAGGTTAAAACAGTGTGATTTTAATTTTCATGAATAGTCCTTCTATTAATAATAAGATCTTTTAGTTCATTCCCTTATTATCTTACTTATAAGTTGGTATAAAATACTTTCCATACATTATGTGATATATCTGCCACATAGCTAGGGGATTAAGGAATAAGCTGGTGCTGTTAATTTTACTAACAGAAAAAGCCATGTATGCACAAAACTTACCTTGTGCAGACCATGTAGGATCTCTCCACATCTGCTCTGGGTTAAGTTGCAGTGGAGGAAGATGCGGTGGACCCTTGCTATCACCACCAGCACCAGGGCCTTTGTCCCACAATTTTTTTGCAGCAGGTGCAATCTAGGACAATTAAATATCTTATAAATAGTGTGATAACAAAAAACACATCATGGTCATGTACTGCCACCATTAACTTAGAACCATGAATTCCAACTCAAAATCCACCACACACCATACTATGAAATGGTAACTAATAATTTTATAAAATAAAACATATTCAATTAAAAGTTTATTTCTTAGAATTTGCAGTAAGAGTTTTTCAATTTATGTAGGTACTTGGTTTATGTTATTGAATTTTGTTGGTTATTTGAATTTTGAATTTGAAAGAATTTGAATTTGAAAATGAATGATTGATGTTTACAGCTTGAAAATATTGATTCCCCATAAGATCATAAAAAATGCTGAAAAATAGCAAGGCAAAAACACGATTTATTTTAAATAGATAGGGTAAATTGAAAAAAACATAAGAAATTTCATAATTGGGTATTTGACTGCATTTAAAATAAATTATGAAACTCTTACATAAAAGGCGAAATTAAAAATTAATCACAAATCATTACGCCACAGTTACATTTACGCTTTTAACAAATTATCATAGTTAATCGAAACTAAAAAAGTATCGATTTGACAATACTTGCTTGTGACGTCATATGCTAGTATTTCATACAGTTTTCCCTACAATGTTGCGTTTTTGACATTTGATAAAAGTAAATGATTTGACCTGTCAGTCAAATACCGGATTATGAGGAACTTTGTCATAGGTAAAGCAGCTTTATTTTAAAAAAGAAAACTGTTGCACGTAGTCAATATAATTTATTTGACACAATACAAACAGTTAATTACCTAGAATGAGACAAGTTAAAAATATATTTAAGTATATTTTTTTACGGGCCCGTTGCTCTATTGGTCAGAGATCCTGGCTACAAATCAGGCAAATGTGTCTGTGATGAATATATGACGAGTTCATAGACATTTGTTTTAGAGTCATGGATATTAATAAAAGTATTCAAGTACCTATGTCGATCCGTTCCCTAGCAAAGTACTAGGCAATTGGTGTGTTAGTCCAAAGAATTTATTATTTATTTATTTTTTATATATGAAATGAAGTGGTTGGTCTAAATGTTGGGTATCAATTAAAGCTCAGTCACAAAATCTACATTTACAAGTTTAAAAAGTAAAAAAAAATACATTTGTTGTTATTTAACAACATAACCAGAATATTTATTGGCTGTGTATCCAAGACGTATATTCCAGCAGTGGGTAAAGATGATGATGATGATGACAATACACATATTATGATTAAAGACAAATAACAACTTTCCAGTTACAGAACTATCTAAATATATTTTTAGTACTAGTCTACCAGCCCTAAAACACTACCCATTCCTATAAAAAATACAGATATATTATTTACAACATGAAATCAACTTTCAGTGTTATGATTTTTAATACTGAATGTATCGCGCTTCAGAATTATTCAAATTCATTGGATATCTACCAGTAATTAAGTCACAATAAACACAAGCACAAAAACGTGTAGATGGCACCTTTTTAGGGTTCCGTAGCCAAAATGGCAAAAAAACGGAACCCTTATAGATTCGTCATGTCTGTCTGTCTGTCTGTCTGTCTGTCCGCCAGTCTGTCACAGCCACTTTTTTCCGAAACTATAAGTACTATACTGTCGAAACTTGGTGAGTGGATGTATTCTTTGAACCGCAACAAGGTTTTCACACGAAAATAGAAAAAAAATAAAAATAGTGGGGGGTCCGCATAGTCAGAACTGAAACTGAAAATATTTTTTTTCATTGAACATATACGTGTGGGGTATCTATGGATAGGTCTTTAAAAATTATATTAAGGTTTCTAATATCACTTTTTTCTAAAGTGAATACTTTGCGTGACAGACCCTTCCAAAGTGGAAAAAAGTGTGTCCCCCCCCCCCTCTAACTTCTAAAATAAGAGGATGATAAAACTGAAATTAACATATAATGTACATTACCATAAAAACTACCAACGAAAATTGGTTCGAACGAAATCCATTCAGTAGTTTTTTTAATACGTCAAAAATAGAATTTGTACGGAACCCTCAGTGCGGGAGTCCGACTCGCACTTGGCCAATTTTTGTAATAATTCTGTTAAAATCACAAAGGGAATGCCATAATGATTATTCTATTGATTGCACATGTTTTGTGAGGTGACAGTTTATGTATAATAGTGAAAATAAACATAAATCCAGTAATACATTCCGATAACGATGTTACATTTAGTTATCAATTAAGTTTTCATACAGAACTAACACCTACGACCGGTGAAGATTCCGATCCAGAAATGGCGGACGCCGGTGACAAGTAAACAAAACAAAAACGGACCTGTTGCTTGTAAAAAGCAGATAATCGCCATTTCATGACTTAAAACAGTATCTTTAATCAATTCTACACAAATAATAACTAAATAACTCACCATGTCGGGGCCCATATCCTTAACATCAGTTTCAAAAAAAAAATCACTCAAGGGTTTCATGCGTACAGTCCGCCTAAAGCTCGGGTCATGTACTTAGCGAAAGCTTGTCGTGAGAATAATAACACTTTCCACAATAAAAACAAGATTCACGTGTTCATAACACTAAGAAATACTGTTTGTACACTCATTTCTTATATTTAAACTGTTCCTAAACTGCGAAATACGGCTAGAAAGATCTGAACTCAAATAATACAATGTTGACTTGTTTCGAACAAAGGACATACGCCGACCACAGCGCCTGCGCTAAAACACGGCTAGGGACACGAAAAAAGTATCGATACTTTATGGAATCGAGTAGGTTTCTTTTTGATACCGATACTTTTGTACTCGATACTTTGTTTTCGATACTTTTACTTAGCAAGTACTTTTGACAAGTTACTCATTTTATAATTTATGGCAGCATTAGCAACGCCATCTTGTTTAATCTTGCTGAAGTTTTTATTCATAGAGTTAGTTCCGTTGCTGGTAGGTTGCCGGATTCTCATTTCATTTGTTTAATTCTAACTCTTTCGTTCACTTTCAGTACTCTATGATTTATTGGCTGTTGTATGGGCTTAGATCCCTTTGCCTTTCCTCACAGAAAAATTACACAAAAAAACTCTACGCTCTTGTTGACTAACAGTTGGTTGTTGTATGAAACATTTAGATATTTATCGATTTTCTTACGTCATAGATAATTGATTTATTAATATTTAAACCCATTCAGCACAGCACTTACTAGTATTCTGTGCTTGTATTGGAATTTGAGTCATTACTTATCAAAAGAATACCGCCTAAATAAATTGTGGCTTTACTTACAGATAGTTTTTATTTATCTTATATTTATGTACCATTTGCTATTTTTTCATTTTCTCTTCTATACAAATATTATAAAGAGGAAAGGTTTGATTTTTTGTTTGTTTGTTTGTTTGTATGAATTGAATGGGTTCCGAAACTACTTGGCAGATTTGAAAAATTCTTTCACTGTTGGAAAGCTACATTCACCCAGAGTAACATAGGCTACATTTTATCCCGGTACGGGAAGTAGTTCCCCCGGGACGCGGGTGAAACCGCGTGACGGGCCGCTAGTACTGAATAAAGGAACAGTACAAACGATACTTACTAACTAACATTGACAAACTAACGTATGGAGTAGGAAAGCCCTGCCTGAGCAAAGAACTCGATACTTTGAGGTATCGATACTTTTGTGTTGATTCTTTTACGAGTACGATACTTTTTTATCGATACTACTCATGAGTACAGTATCGATACTTTCTATTCGATACCGTGTCCCTAAACACGGCACCCCAATAAACGGGAGCGTCTGTCGTCGCTTGCTCGAGGCAGTTTGCGTTCTAAATACATAGATGGCGCGCATTGTATAATCGAATATAAAAGAACTTCAGACTTATTTCTCTATGGTTCCTTAAATGCGCGAACTCAAACACTCTGACGATGCATGTACGTTTATTATTTACACTATGTTACGGGGAATATGAAATATATTACGATTATTTTAACAATAATTTATATTGTACTGATTTATGTCACTAGTTCGTTGGTTACTTGTTGCTTTAGTAAGTTTTGTCGACAGATACGTCGCGTCGTGAAAGACATCTTCACCAAGCATTTCTATCATTGTATTAAATATGTTACATATTTTTTATTTAAATTGTAACAACTGTTGGTACAGTTTTGATTATTTTTAATGAACGATGTCAGCAGGAGCATAGTATATTATTACTAGCGGCCGCCCGCGACTTCGTCGGCGTGGATTTCGATTTCCAATAGCCTAAAGCCTTCCTCGTCAAATGGACTATCCGACACAAAAATATTTTTTTCAAATCGGTCCAATAGTTCCTGAGATTAGCGCGTTCAAACAAACAAAAAAACGATCTCTTCAGATTTATATAATAACTAGCGGCCCGCCCCGGCTTCGCCCGTGGTACTTGTCCACTATTTAATGGATGATATTATACATAAAAACCTTCCTCATGAGTTACTCTATCTATTAAAAAAAACCGCATCAAAATCCGTTGCGTAGTTTTAAAGATTTAAGCGTTCATAGGGACATACAACACACATAGGGACAGAAAAAGCGACTTTGTTTTATACTATGTAGTGATAAAACCCTCCGGCCGTATTCGGCCATGGCGGCCGATCTTACGATCAGCCAGGTACGCTGGATATACATATTATAGTGCACAAGTGAGTGCGCAAGCACAGGTGCACTCCCTATTCCCTCAATCTCATTCTTGGGACAGCAATCTGACATGACCGTGGAGAGATCAGGCGCAGGACCAACGGCTTAGCGTGCCTTCTGAAGCAAGGAGGAGCTCGAGATGAAATTTTTCGGTCACCCATCCGATGACTGGCATCTGCGAACGTTGCTTAACTTTAGCAACCGCAGGCCGAGTGCGCTAACCACTGCGTCATTAGTATAGACTCTATACAGATACTGTTATGGTTAATTTTTTGTTGATTCGATTGTATGTTTTATAATTATATTGATTCTGCAGTCAAACTGTTTGAACAGTTTTGCAGAACACTGTTTTGTACGAAGATTTTTTGTAAGTGTTTAATAAATAAATAATAAATATAGAGTAAAGAGCCGGGGTTAGGTCATTTTGCAAAAGTAGGTACAGTCCAGGCAGCAGCAATGTAATAAAATATATATTTTTTAAATATTATTTATTACTTGCGTTTGCCCGTAAACTTCGTATCGTATCGCTGTGTTTAGTTTTATTAGAATATATTATACTAGCGGCCGCCCGCGACTTCGTCCGCGTGGATGTCGGTTTTCATTATACGAATGTTTTTTCCCGCTAACTCCCGTTCCCGTGGGAATTTTGCAATATCCTTTTGCAACTAAGCATCAAGTTTACTAAGGGACCTGCATGCCAAATTTCAAGCGTCTAACTCAAGTAGTTTAGATTTTCCACACAAACTTCCACCCCCTCATTTCGGGGAAGTGGGGGGTTGGAATGGGTCAAAAAGTAGCCTATGTTCTGTCTCAGGGTCTAAAGATTGTCTGTACCAAATTTCATCAAAATTGGTTGCGAGGTTTAAGCGGGAAAGCGTAACAGACAGACAGACAGACAGACAGACAGACAGACAGACAGAGTTACTTTCGCATTTATAATATTAGTTGGGATAAGGTTTGATAGGTAAGTAAGAAAAATTTGTATGGGGAAAATTAATTGTAGCTTGAAGTAATTTTCTAGCAATATTCCCTTATTTTTTTTTCTATACTTTTACGGATATTTCACTAACTAATAATAAGACAAAAAATTATTAGTCGAATCGGTTCAGCCGTTCTCGAGTTTTAGCTTTAGTTTTTTCGTACATTTTGTTATTTGGACACATAAAAAAATATCTACAATTAGAAATTAAAAACACGGGTTCAAATCTGTCCCATGTCAGTTAAGATGTGAGTGTGTCACATCTTAACTGACATGGGACAGATTAGAGTCCGTAGCCAAATGGCAAAAAACGGAACCCTTATAGATTCGTCATGTCTGTCTGTCTGTACACCAGTATGTCACAGTCACTTTTTCCCGGAGCTATAAGCACAATACCTTTGAAACTTGTTTTCTGTAAACCGCTTTAAGATTTTCACACGAAAGAATAAAATATTTGGGGGGACCCATAGTTAAAACTAAATTCCAAAATATAGATCTTCAAAATGATATTGAGGTTTCTTATAGTATAATATTTTTCTGCAGTAAAAATTTTGCGCGGGAGACACTTCCAAACTGGTCAAATGTGTCGACCCACCCCCCACCCCCTCCCCGTAACTTCTTTAATCAGAGAATGATAAATCTAAATTACATTATCATGTAAAACTTCCAGCGAAAATTGGTTTGAACGAGATCTAGTAAGTAGTTTTTTACGCCATAAATAGAATTCGTACGGAACCCTGAGTGCGTGAGTCCGACTCGCCCTTGGCCGGTTTAATTAGAGATTATTACGATATTCCACTGTGGCATTAATGATAACGGTAGATCCAGAAAAAAAAATATGGAAGAAATGCAACCTAAACGTAAGCTTAAGTCGATCCCAGTGAATAATATGTACATCATACCCTTGAGTGATGGAAAATATGAGCATGTACAGAACTCTATCTACGCATGAATGATTTGGGAGAGGAATAACAACCGCTGATTTAAATATGGTAATATGTTTTAACCATGTACACAAAAGATATACAATACAGGCTTTCAAATCGTCTGCAAAAGAGGAATCAACCAACATATCTCCGGGTTATATTATTATTATAAGTCAGAAAAACAGCATCAATATGACAAATCGTAGATGCGTTACAGGTAACGTAATGAAATGGGGTTTTAAAGGCAGGCCTTTAAAACCCCATTTCATCTCAGAGACCTTGCTCATTCATCATTATCAAAAACAAATCTTGAATGAAGTGCTACTTCCACTACCATTATTAAAGTGATGTTATTTTCTTGAATTAAACTAGTTGCTAACACTTGGAAATCTTATAATGAGGAAAAACTTGTCTCGAGTCATAAGAACAACAATATCGTAAAATAGTATCGCAAACACAAGAAATAAAAATCCGCTAGAGTGAGTGACTTATTAGAGAGCGAAATAATCGGAACATTTTACAATAGAGAAGGACACGAACGAAGCCGAGAAAACCAAAAGAACGTATAATGACGAGCAAGGTAAAACTGTTCGTGATAATATCCATATTATTTTAAGCTAAATCATAAATGATATTATGTATAAAATAACTATACGACTACTTGAACAAAGAGCTTTGCCTCTTTAACATTATTAAATGAAAATTTTAACATTGAATGTATACAAGGTGGAATTTTGTAATGCCCCCTGTAGGGGCTGAAACTCTTAATACTATAGAAATAATATTTTGCACAAAAAAAAACATGCACTATTTTTTTTCACTTGCCCATATTCTTTAATCAAACCTTTTTAAAATCTGTTCAAGTTGCAACATGTACTTTAATTGCATCGATCGTAATCGTTATTTATAAGGATCAAATATCTCTACCAAATATCAGAAATTTAATGAAAAGATATAGCTAATAATAAAACCTTCGACGATTTTTGCAATGAGTCATGTTACATAAAACTCCATGTTCATCCCAATTGCTCCGACAAGAAAATGTTTAATGTCCAATTGTCCATCCACCACTTGTAAATATAGTGAGGCAGATCAAAACCATAAATAACGAGACCTGGATTGACTAATTTTGTATATTAAAAATTAATGATGACTTGGAATTAATTTTAATTCAATCACTGTTTAACTTTTCACATTTGCCAATTTATCAAGTGTGGTAAGACCTTCTTTCATTCATAAACCTAATATGAATTTGTTTACAGACGTATTTTGATTATTTTGTAAAGGAGAATGACCGAAAATGTATGGACCTTGAACCAAGAAACAAAATTAGGGACCACTTCTGGAAGTACCCTTTTTTTAATGGTGCTGCTTTTATGTATTTACTATTTTTTATTATTATAAACCATATTTCTCTGTCGTGGTTAGTTTAAGAGCTATGGTATATTTTATCTAATTTAGCAATGTTGTAAAATTTGGCAACCTCTATTTAAATTAAAGGTATGTACTGATATGTACTTTCATTTTTCAGAAACCATACCAAGGTGTGATGGATAGTTTAAGAGCTATTAAGTCTTTTAAATCCCGATAATATTTTTTAATTTTTTGATCGGAAGTATATTATTTAATAATTGATCCTATATTAGATTTCCTATCATTTAGGACTGCGATAGGTTAATTATGATGGTGATCATCAAAGAAAAAAAAAACGTAATAAAAATACACGTCATAAAAACTACTTTATCTTCATAACTATCCACATCTGAGAATTGACAACATTTAAATTTTTTCATGTGCTGTTTTTTATTTTCTATTCTGAAAGATTTTCAAAAACTAAAACTTACGTATTTTTTCTTTTTCGTTTAATTTATTTCCTTTTTGTAAAATAAATTATTTAAAAACGACTTATTATAAAAGAGCGTAAGTCAATGTCATGGGATGAACGAACACTTTATCTTTGCTATTTTAAAAAACAAACTTGAATGACGGAAGTTCACACAATTGTTGCCAGGAGACTCTAGGGTAAATTCATGAAAAATGTTGTCCAAGTACCTAAAGTGCCACTTAAGTACCCAGTTCGTACTTTAAACTTACGTAAATAATGTTTTAGTAAGATTTCATAAAGCTATAAAATTAAACCTGGTACATCAACTGAGTTATAATTTTTTCACAATATTTTAAATCATGGTTTTTCCCCGATTGGCCAGGAGTTTTGCCAATCCGGCAACACTCAATGATAAATGTACACACATGCACAGTTTTCTGTCAGTTTGACAAGAAATAGTGTCAAACTTGCGTTTCGTTTTTTTTAATTCACGATGGCAAAAGCGAGACCAAGACTGACTGTGTGTAGATCCGACGAGCATTGAACTTGGAAATTTTTCAAAATATCTTAATATCTTTTAGTTTCTGAATGAAAAAATTAAAAACATTTTTTCTGTGTTAATTTAGCGATAATCTCGAAATGGTTTTTGAATTATAGTACCTTATAAAAAGTTAAATGTTGTCAATTGTGCCAATAAGAAAAAAAATAGGGCAAATTGATAGGTTTCGTTTAAAATAAGAGTTTGAAGTGGCCAATAACATTTGTTTATTTTTATTTGGTCCTCACTATCTTCATATGTATCCACATCTGAGAATTTTACTTTTAAGAAAAATGAAGACCAATCCATAGCTTGCATTGTAAATTAGATTTTGAAGTAGCCAAAAGATTTGGAAGAGGCAGCCAACATTTTTCATTTTAACCATTGGTCCTGATTATCTTCATAACCATCCACATCTGAGAATTGTGCTAATAAGAAAAAAGAAGCAATAATTCATAGCTTTCGTTTGAAATAAGATTTTGAAGTGGCCGCCAACACTTTTTATTTCAAACTATGGTCCAGGTATGATCCCTCTCTTTTAATTAAATATACTTGCAAAAATAAAAGATGAGGTTACAGATATTTCTACAGATTCCTTCTTTCATAAAATAATTTAGCATGATAATATACATTGTTTTGATAAAACCAGTTCAAGGAATCTGAGTCAGCAACAAATAAACCAAAAACTGAATATTGGTGAAATCCAAAAGAACCCAGCCAACAAATGAAAAAACTTTAACAAAAACGTTTTTTTTTTTTCTGCACAAATTTATTTGTTTTTCAGTAGTTATATTTCTTTATGCCTAAGTGTGTACCAGAACAATCAAGTATCATAAAGTTCATATAAATTATAAAATCTTACTATCCTGTTTGTTCAAAAATACACAGGTGATTTAAATAAGTGAGGTGATGTTGGCCAGATGTTATCATTACACTTACATACAAAACTACTGGAAAAATTTGATCAATCTGATTAAAATTTATTAGCAATATTAATAGATACATACATGGTCACACCAATTCTTATGATTATGCAACTTCTTTTTACTTAGTTTTAATAGATGCATATGAAACACAGGCAGATGCAGTCACATATTAAATACTTGCACACTATTTTATAGATACAGACAAATAATAAATTCTGCTATGTGATACTACTACTATAATAGTAGTAAAAATGTGCTTGAAAAATAAAGGGACTTAACAAGTCGTCATAATATCAATTTCAAACGACTTTTTAGGGTTCCGTAGCCAAAATGGCAAAAAAACGGAACCCTTATAGATTCGTCATGTCTGTCTGTCTGTCTGTCCGCCAGTCTGTCACAGCCACTTTTTTCCGAAACTATAAGTACTATACTGTTGAAACTTAGTGAGTGGATGTATTCTGTGAACCGCAACAAGGTTTTTACACGGAAATAGAAAAAAAATAAAATAAAGTGGGGGGTCCCCATAGTCAGAACTGAAACTCGAAATTTTTTTTTTCATTTAACATATACGTGTTGGGTATCTATGGATAGGTCTTTAAAAATTATATAAAGGTTTCTAATATCACTTTTTTCTCAAGTGAATACTTTGCGTGACAGACCCTTCAAAAGTGGAAAAAAGTGTGTCCCCCCCCCTCTAACTTCTAAAATAAGAGGATGATAAAACTGAAATAATTATATGATGTACATTACCATAAAAACTACCAACGAAAATTGGTTCGAACGAAATCTATTCAGTAGTTACGTCAAAAATAGAATTTGTACGGAACCCTCAGTGCGGGAGTCCGACTCGCACTTGGCCAATTTTTTTTACCAATAAACACGTCGCACTCAAAAGGAACACAATTATGCTATAATTTTTTTGGTTCCAAGGTGGAGGTGGACAAAGAATTTTACTTTCTTACTTTAGACTTACAACAATCTCCTTTTGCACATTATTCTCATATCATATATCAAAGAAATTATTTTGAATGGAGCATTTGCTGTCATACTAGCACATCAACTTGAATGGCCTTCTGAAAAGTACTGAAAAAATGTTAACTGTTAGTTAACTTTTTTGTAAAGATCCTTTTAATAACATAAAATATGTCAATGACTTACAAGAAATGTCAAAGACAGATGGCAAAGAATTACTTCACAAGTTTTGTGGTACTTTATTAATCTTGTACGCAGTCATATAGAATCGACATGTCTAAAAAAATGTACACTACATGCAACTATAAATTGTGCACAGTATACATAAATAAAACGGAAATGTAAAAAACACACTATTTAAATCCCAGTCTACATAAAATAATATGTTTATATTCTAGGACAAAACATTAATATTATGACAAATTAATGTATTTTAAACAAAAAATCTTACCTGATTTCTTATGGCAGCGACTGGAGTTAGCCCAAGCTGATTTTGGCCTTGCTGCAGGAACTGGTTAGTCCCCGGTGCAAGCATCCCAGCTTGACTCAAGTACATGAGGTGTTCAGCACTCTTTCCAATTCCATTCATGGCCTGCATAGGTGTGCCTGGATGTTGATGTATGTCATACAATCCTTGTTGTCCTAATTGCTGAGGATTTTGAATTCCTTGTAGAGGCGGAAGCATCATCGCACTGTTTTGAATAGTCAAATTATTTCCCAAATTATGGTTTTGTAGTGGTGCCAGTTGTGTGTGAACCATGTTTGTAGCTAGGTGTGGGTGGCTTCCAATTACTGATGGATTGATCGCCAATGTTCCCACTGAGGAAGCTATAGCTTGACTTATAAATTGTTGTTGGTTTGTTTGAGAGTTTTTCAATTGTACAGCTGCCCCTTGTGGCATGTTATTCATAGTAATGGCTGTAGGATTTTTCCATTTATCTTGATTCTGAAATTGAATAAATTGAAACCATAAGAATTGTAACAAAGGATATTCACATCATTGTGAATAAACAATTCATAACATCAACAGTTTATTTTCATAGTATTTTGGTAATATAAAAGTAATCAATTGAAACTAAAGATTCTGGAAGTCATCATCATATTTTAAAGAAAAAAATATATAAATTATCAGGATATTCACACTACCAATTATATCAAATACTGCATTTTATCGAACAAACAATTAAGTTGTGAGGTGAGGTTATGTTTATTGAGTAAATAAAATGGCACAATGGATTTAAATAAACAATACTAACCTCAACAATATTATCGTCTCCGACGGCCCAGCGTTGTTTAGGAGTTAAAGAAGACAGCTCAGTTTCCTGGGAGTCTCGTTGGAATACATAATGTACGGCGGCATCATCCTGTGTACGCGACTGTGAGGCGCGAGCGGTTTGCAATCCTGCTTCGCCCGCCTCTTCTTCACCTCCCGTTCCCGGCCACTTCATTGGGCTACCGTGAGGCTCGAGCATTCAGTTTCACTACACTTTGATACGGCAACGACAAACAAATCTCTAGTATCTTCTTTATGTTGATTATAGCGCTACTTCCAACGATATTCAAGCTAAGACGTATAGCTCAATCGATTTACATGATCAGAGAACAATTAACAGTAAATAGACCTCGGCGTCGAAGCCATTTAGCGACTACGGCAGTCTTTTTGTCTTTGTAATGACAGTTAATAGTTTTATCGAAACACGATGACAGCCGCTATGGACAACCAAAATAATGCAAGTACTGCAACCGTCTCCTTGACGGATCGAAACACAAAGGTGAGAAGAGAAATCGATGTTTCGAGGAGAACAAAATGTACAGAATTTTCAAATTTAGAAGTTGTGTTTGGTTTTCCAATGTACTAACATCAAGGTGCAGCTAGTTGTCGGCGTCCAAATTTTAACTGAATAAACACTCAAAATAATACACTATTCACACAATTTCTAAACAAAACGAGCACAAATATAATTACTATATGTACACAGAACTATTTACAATGTACAATTTTTACAAAAAACCCGGTTTATGCCATTGGCTAAAGTCGATCCTTTCCGATTTAAAAAAGACGACAATCATTCTTCACTCCCCGTCCGCCATAATCGGTCGGTCCGGCAGATGCTATGCGCGCGCAACGCGCAAAGCTATACTATAAACACAATACTAGCGATGAGTAGCTCATGAGCGAGTTGTTTAAAAGAGCCGGCTCACCTATTCTAGCTCAGCGTATATCTCGCTCAGTCTCGTTCAATTCATATCAGTAGTTCATTTAGCTCCGTGTCTCCAAACGACTCGATAGACAAAGAGAGATATAACGTTGTACAATATGAGCGATAGAAACAGATATATACACACACACCCAAACAAGCACGCCTATTGGAATACGTTCACAACAACAATTTACGAAAGAGTTTCGAGGAATTTCAGTTTCATTTTAGATACTCATATTTGTTTTGGTTGTCAGTCCTAAGCCTGACAAAGTATGAAGGACAATCGTGGCAAATTCGATGAATTAATTGTAAGCATAATAATTCTAAATCTAGAAATAGCTATAAATATGTTTTTTAATATTATCGAAAAAGTGCGTATAATAACTTCACTATTACAAATATAATGAAATATGTATAGGTATTAAATAACTATTAATTAATCAATCTGTTCTTTAATATAATACAAAACCAATAGTTATTTCTATTTTATTAATGGTAGGAACTCAAACAATACTCTCAATCGAGCGAGTCAAGTCTGATCTTCTGTATACTCATTCAAACGACTCAATGAACGACTTTTTATCTCATGACTCATGAATTTCGCTGAGCTAAATGAGCTACTGAGCTAGAAGAGCCGTATAGCTCTTGACTCGGGAAAGAGCTATATAGCTCTTATCTCTTCAAAGAGCTATATTTCTCATGACTACACAATACATGAAATGCCGTAAACGTTCCGTTCGTACGTTTTTCGTTGTTGAGCAGTTTCATTTTTAATTTTAAAATATTTTATAGAATTGTAAATTGAACGTTAGAGCTAGGTATTTATTAATATTTTATGGCTTTAGTTTAATATCAATCACTATTTCATAGGCCGGCCGTACTCGTTTAGGTAGTATTCAGTGGTAACTAGTGTAACTAGTGGGGGGTGGGGAATTTCATGACCGCCGGCGGGCAGCAGAACTCTTCTTCCGTGGCGTGACCAATATTTCTTCCTTTCCTCCCGGAACCCCTCTGGTCTTTCAAGCTTACTCTCAAATTGGCTAGGGCAGCGATAGGGACCGCCAAAGCCATCCCCAGACTTAAGATTCTGTCGAAGCTGTTATTTTTTGGAGGGATGATGAGCCATCTTCTTTATGAATACCTTGGTGGGGCAAATTATAATAATTCCTAGTTGAGTTCCTATTGATCGGACATTCTCAGCCTAGAAACACTTTTTGGTATGGTCTGTTGTAACTGTAGATAATTCCTAAATAATAAAGAGGGTTGTTGTACCCGGAGCGACGAGTTCCTGAGAGTAGCGCGTTTAAACAAACTCTGCAGCTTTATTATATTAAGTATAGATATATGTAGATGTGGGCTATAGATATACAAATATTATGAATCATTTATTCCCAGTCGCCTTCAGGTCACCAGGGTGGCGATTGGCACTTATTTAGTTTCTTTCGCCCCCTTTGTAGTTATAGTACTTACAGGGGTTTATACAGGAGAAGCTATTAAATAATATTTGTCAATAACCATAATTATATTTTAAAAATACGGATTTATCCAACCATCGAAGCGGCCGGCGGCGGCAGGAGCAGGACAGGAACTAATAAATATGATGGATTATTCCACTGATCCATGTGTGAGAGTCGTAGCATTAGGTCTGGTTTATTTCAAAATTGTAATTTCGGTTCCTCAAGAGTATGTAATGTCACGAGTTTTTAGGTAGATATCTACCTACTAGCATTATCTGCAAAGTTAGTTAGCAACTTGCATGCCGTTTTAAAATACCTACTGACTACAAAATCGATTGGTTCAAATACTTAATGGAGCAACTCATCATTTAAAATTAACCTGGAATTTGTAATAAATTAGGTTTTAATTTATTGCTATCTTACAAAAAAAACCTACATCTTAATATATTCTGTAAAAATTATGTGAACATCCATACCATGCATTAGTCTACATTGAGACAGGTGTAAATATTTTTGTTTTATATTATATTTTCTGATTCCAAAAAATATAACCACCAGATTTTCACTTATTACATTTTGATGCATTGGATATGAAGTTAAACTTGAAAAATATTTTATAAAAAAGTTTGATATTGTCTAAAACTAATTACAGATAATTTTAACTAAAAATTGTATAATGTATAAAACTAAAAATTTAAAAATGTACGGAATTTTATTTTATTTTCTTAAAATGTTACAATCAAGTTATTATATTGGCTTAATCTTAAAGTGAAGACCAATCAGGGAGAATACTAAACATTTAAGATCCTGGACCAAGTAATAAAAACAGCGAAGACCCTCTGGATCGCGAGATTGATTGACATCCACCAAGGATCCTGTTTTTGATGTGGTAAATGAAATATGTTCTTCCCCAATCACAATCTCCAATTCCTGTAAATTGAAAAACAAAATCTAGTTAGAAGTTTTGAACAGAATGAACAAAACTTTAAAATATTAACCGGAGAAAGTGGAAAGAAAGTAGGGAGGCCTTTGCCCTCCAGTGGGACAGTATAAGCTCATAATCAATAATAATAAACAAAACTTTAATCAATACTAATATAATGATAAAGCTGAAGAGTTTGTTTGTATGTTTTTGTTTAATTAAATGCGATTATCTCAGGAAGCACGGTTTAAAATTAAAAATGATTTTACTTAAATAGTCTATTTGAAGAGGTAGGCTTGCTTTAATATACCAGTATGCGTGCGGAAACCGAAATCCATAGGGACAAAATCGCGGGCGACAGCTAGTAGATTAAGAGTTTGGTAAGTTCTCAACCAACTAAAATGGTAAAAAATACATGCAATGCCCAATTAACACACAAGATTAGTATTATAAATATATAAATTACCTGTCTTCCAACGCGATCTGGCTGTGGCCACAAACGATCATCTTCGTGCATTATTTCTGAATCTAGTATGATACGCTTGAGTTCCTCCATCACACAAGGGTGCGCATAAGCTTCTTTACGAATCATCGTATCATTCTTGTAGTTGGAATTGTTAGCGTATCGTAACTTTCCATCAGGCCTAAATTCAAATTCAAGAAATTCGTGTCCAAACTTTCCCTTGTGACCGACGTAATAACGTATATAAAAATCAGTCGACATTATGGATACGGTAATTTTATACCATAAGAGGTATCTCCTGGATTGGTAATATCGATTAAAATATTAACCGGTGTAGTTATTATCCAATGCACTTTACAAACATAACCCCAACTTGTTTCCACTATCACTCACTCACACGCAAAATGACGGCTGTATTCGGCGCTTTGATACGGCGGCGGCAGATGCCACAGAGAAAAGAGTTTTAAATTTACACAGATAATAAAAATATTTCGCAATCAGTACCATAGACAAATAAAAAAAAACTTTTAGGATATATATGATAAAATAGGATACGAAATATGTATATTTTGTAGAGGAAAGCAGCTCAGCGGTCAGCGTCAGCTGCCCAGCCTGCCCCTGCTGGTGCTAGGATGAATGATCTTCCCATTCACCATTTTGGTATCATTAATCTTGGTTGCATGCACCTTAAATTAGGGAGCATCAATATCTTTAGGTAGATGACAAGCTAAAGCTACACTATCTACATTAATATTATAAAGAGGAAAGATTTGTATTTTTATAAGTTATTAATTAACTCAAAAACTACGGACCAATTTGGTGTTTGCTAGCTGACTATCTCCGGTGAACACGGGGTATCTCGGAAGGCTAATATCCATATTTATGGAGTAAGCGCACTAAGCGCACAGCAAGCAACGCATTTTTAATTTCCACGGAAGAAAAACAGACTCTTGTTTTGCAAACGTTAATGACCTATACACCTACTACTATGACACCAAATTAATGCACATTAAATTTTGTGAAGAGCGAGCGTCCGCTACCGCTTAAGCGCTTATAAGTTTCCAGCTTTCTTTCTGTATACAGTCACGGTCATACTCATACGCAAGTTTCTTTACTAGGCAGTATAAAACAAGTAAAACAATCTGGGTCAGTAAATTATTTAATTTGATATTTCACGAGGCAATGGATGGTAACATAGCTTTGTTGAGATGATTAACAGAACGATTCCGGAGTTGAGACGAACTTATTTATTTTATCGTTCCCGTTTCGTCACGTGAGTACGAGTAAAACTCGGTACATAGAGATTTACCAATGAACAATGAAATACAATATTATTGCCAATGAAATCTATGTTGTAATGCCATTATTATTTAACTAAACTTCACTAGCTTTTTATTTCATTGTTAAATAAAACCTCTTCAGACAGAATTCTATATTGAAAACTGACATTTCTAAATATTTCGTGATCTTTTGTTTTACTGTTTCGCTAGAGAAGATAGTGTGTCGTGAATCTTTGAAAAAAATTGAATAAATCTGCTGTCTGCTTATTAATTATAAGTGAAAGTTCTGTGATTGTTTTAAGCTCAGTTATGATTTATTATAAGATTTAAGTAGATTTGAAGTAAAGTGAACCATTCCTTTAAAAAGGGCGCCCTTTCCAGCGATCCTTTGCTTTCTGTTCGTGTAGAAAAAATTAATGTCTTCGAAAGATTATTTATTGATAGCAATATATTACAAAAACTTTCGAAGAAAATACACTTTTTTGCAACTTTCTAATTCAATAACTGATTTTAGTAAAAAACCAGTCTGAAAGTTATTTTAGTCATACATAGACTAAAATCCATAGACTACAAAAAGTGAAGTATAGTAGATCCGTCTGTCAAACAAACCTTTTCTTTTCTCGACCCAGCCAAGATGGGTGAGTTAAAATTGTTAATTTATTATTAAATCTCTTTATATCTTACTTTTTGTATAGTATTTTCAGTAATCTTAAGTGCAATTTTGAACTTCCTTCCCTTGCGAGTGTCCGTATGAAATTATTTTTACTGTGTCAACATAAAAAGTGGAAAATAGTGGATATGTCGGCAAAGTGGAATTGTGTGTGTAGTCATTGTGGATATTTTGTTCAGGTATCAGTCGTGACCATTGGCATAAGCGGAGGGCTACGGGCGGAAAACGCGCCCCCATCCGTAAGAAGAGGAAGTATGAGTTGGGTCGCCCAGCTGCAAACACAAAAGTAAGTTCCTAACCTCTAATTCTATGATCGTGTGTTATTGTTTTACGTTACATTTATTTCCTATGTCTCTTCATGAGTAACCACATGGAAATCGATGCAACGTGTTAAAGCTGATTTATTGTGTTTTCCCAGATTGGCCCACAGCGTATCCATTTAGTGCGCTCGCGAGGTGGCAATACTAAGTACCGAGCACTCCGTCTCGACACTGGAAACTTCTCATGGGGATCTGAATGTAATTATCAAGTGTTTCCATGCTTGACTTAAAATAAATTATATTAACTTATCGAATCATTGGGGTAACAACTCGTGTTATTTTTTCAGGTTCCACCCGCAAGACCCGTATTATGGACGTTGTGTACAACGCATCCAACAATGAGTTGGTGCGTACCAAGACCTTGGTGAAAAATGCTATCGTTGTTGTGGATGCTACACCATTCAGGCAGTGGTATGAGTCCCATTACCTTGTACCCCTGGGCCGGAAGAAGGGAGCCAAATTGGTGAGTAATTAATATGATCTAGTGATGTTAGTGTTCATTGATTTAAGCTTATTGTATACTACTTCTAAGTTATTGTTCTTGTAATGATGAGATTTTTTGCGTGTCATATGAATCCTATGTAATTTATGATTATGTTGTAATTATCTGAGAGCTGTACATACTTCGTAGTCTATATTTGCTTGTATGTAGTTTTGAACTGTTACATTAAAGTGCATCTTTAAATATTTCAGACTGAGGCTGAAGAGGCCATCATCAACAAGAAGCGCAGTAAGAAGACCGCTAAGAAGTACTTGTCAAGGCAGCGCCTCTCCAAGGTTGAAGCTGCTCTTGAAGAGCAATTCCACACTGGACGTTTGTTAGGTGAGTTGATAATGTTAAAGGCTATTTGGCAGAAAACATTTTTGTTTGTTAAAGTGATGAAATTGAGAAGTTTTGAGACTGCACTATAGATTGCAACCGTTTTGGGACCAATCTAGTAGTTAAATGATTCAACTGTCATAGTTACTCTGATCTTTTTAGGTCAAAATTTTAATTTAAGAAGTGTGAAGTCATGAATTAACCAATTGCTATTTTTTCCAGCTTGTGTAGCGAGTCGGCCGGGCCAGTGCGGACGTGCTGACGGCTACGTTCTAGAGGGTAAGGAGTTGGAGTTCTATCTAAGAAAGATCAAATCCAAGAGGGCTAAGTAAAGATGTGAAGTACTAAATAAAATGTAAAAAAACAATTCAATCTTTTAATTCAATATCCTAATAATATTTTTATTTATATAAAATAGGCTAATATACCTATATTAGAAAATTCAGTCTATATACATTCTTTATTCATTACATTCATTACATGAGGGTTTGCTAAAATCACACATTGACAAATGCTGCAAGATTGCAGTAGGTAGGCTTTGTCAATGTGAATCGTCCTAGCGGGACCCCCCGAGCTAGAATTATAAAACTAATGGCAACGCTTCAGTAGTTCAATGTACCTTTCAAGTTTAGTAATAATTTTCAATGTACCTCAATAGTTTTGGCAGAAATCACGATTTAGTGACTGATCTTCCTAGCGGGGCCCTCCGCCGTTTTACGTTCAAAATACATAAATGATATACCGATCGAATGCATTTTCAATGTACCTCGCGAATTATGAATAAAATTCAAAAAATATATAATAGAACCAAATAAATTCCGCTTCAAAGCTATTGTCTTCCTAGCGGGGCCCTCTGTAATTAAAGTGAATAAGAATAAAAAAAGTATACAGTTTTAATGTATTTCCAATGTACCTCCTAGTTCTTCATCCATTTACCCAATTTAGATGCAAAATTATGAGATATTTACAAAAATGGTTAAAAGTATGGTCAGCAAAAAAGTTAGCGTTAAATAAACGTAACCTCCTTTATAGTAGGTACATGTTGGCATTCAGTGAGAGATATTTGAAGGACTTTTTTATTTATATCAAATGATAAACACGTGATAGACAGCAATAAAATCTGATAATGTTTGTGCAACAATCTGCAAACTCCATTGTAGCTGTATGTGTCATCGAAGCATTAATAGTTTTCAATATTAATATATCTGAGAAATGTCAAATCTTTGGCGCGAAGCGAAAAGCGCGTTAGAAAAAAAAACTTTCAAAATTATTTTTTTATAATGCTCAATCACTGGTGTTGGCATAACATTTATTAGCGCGAAGCCAAAAAAAAAACAATATCAATAGTGGATTTCCAAATACATAATATGTATTTGGAAATCCACTATTGATATTGTTTTTTACTTGGCTTCGCGCTCATAATTAGTTTCAATAGATAATTTTTAATATTTTTTTTTATAGCGCGCGTTTTTCCCGCCGCGCTAAGAATATTGAAAGATAATTTTAAAAACTGTTTCTATGAATAATAAATTTGATGTATGTGTTTGCAAAATGAAATAAATAATTTTATTGTTTATATTTGGAAATCCACTATTGATATTGTTTTTTTTTTGGCTTCGCGCTAATAAATGTTATGCCAACACCAGTGATTGAGCATTATAAAAAAATAATTTCGAAAGTTTTTTTTTCAAACGCGCTTTTCGCTACGCGCCAAAGATTTGACATTTCTCAAATATATTAATATTGAAAACTATTAATGCTTCGATGACACATATATCAAAAACATAACTACAATGGAGTTTGCAGATTGTTGCACAAACATTATCAGATTTTATTGCTGTTTATCACGTGTTTATCATTTGATATAAATAAAAAAGTCCTTCAAATATCTCTCACTGAATGCCAACATGTACCTACTATAAAGGAGGTTACGTTTATTTAACGCTAACTTTTTTGCTGACCATACTTTTAACCATTTTTGTAAATATCTCATAATTTTGCATCTAAATTGGGTAAATGGATGAAGAACTAGGAGGTACATTGGAAATACATTAAAACTGTATACTTTTTTTATTCTATTTCACTTTAATTACAGAGGGCCCCGCTAGGAAGACAATACCTTTGAAGCGGAATTTCTATGGTTCTATTACATATTTTTTGAATTTTATACATAATTCGCGAGGTACATTGAAAATGCATTCGATCGGTATATCATTTACGTATTTTGAACGTAAAACGGCGGAGGGCCCCGCTAGGAAGATCAGTCACTAAATCGTGATTTCTGCCAAAACTATTGAGGTACATTGAAAATTATTATTAAACTCGAAAGGTACATTGGACTACTTAAGCGTTGCCATTAGTTTTATAAGTCTAGCTCGGGGGGTCCCGCTAGGAAGATTCACATGCTTTGTCAAAGTACACCAATGATACAGCAGTTGGACCTCACGCCTATGTATTCCCATCTAGCGGATTTTCAATCGCAGACACCTGATGTTAAAAAAAATTTGTTCAAAACATTTATATTGATGACACTAGCGGCCGCCCGCGACTCTGTCCGCGTGGATTTCGATTTCCAATATCCTGTGTTATTCTGATGTATAAGCTATATTGTGGTAAAGTTTCATTCCAATCCATTCAGTAGTTTTTATGTGAAAGAGTAACAAACATCCATACATCCACCACACATACAAACTTTTGCCTTTATAATAGTAGTAGGATTATAGATTTTGGGATTTTGTATAATAGTCTAAGATCCCGCCATACAAGGACCTTCATCGAGATGTTTATTGGATGAAACATATTTTATACACATTTAGCTATTATACATAATTTAACATGTCAATTATATTGCATATGGGTTGCCTAGTTTTTCGTAACAAGTCGTTCAGTTTCGACGGTTGCTCAAACCTTTGGCTTCGGCCCAAACCCGCCTTCCTTTTGGTATATTTACTTTACTCTATGCCCGCCGGATTATGCCGTTTCGTCGAAGTTAGCTGAAGGTGGCCGATTCCGAAGCTGAAGCGGAAACTTCGGTCGGACACGAATTAATGACAGTATCAGATTTTGGGAATAACATCAAGTACTGGTACTTCCACTAACTTTGGTCTGAAAAGGCATAGCTGACATACGACATTGAGAGATATTTCAAAACTAGCGGCCGCGTGGATTTCGATTTCCAGTATCTGTTTTAGTCTTATAGTAAGAGAGCCCACGACCAAAATTTTTGTCTCATAGCAATACGGCCAAAACCGCATCAAATCGATAGATACGATTATCCTGAACTCGAAAATACCAATATCAGACATTTTCCGCGTAGCGTTTGATCTGACCGAATTTTAAAAATTGTCAAAAATTTTACCGAACTGCATCATAGCAATATGTCTGATTTGCAGACTGTAGTTGAATGATAGTTCTGAGATACCGGAAACATATTTTTCAGACGTTAGTGGTGTAGCGCAAACCCGTAAAATCACTTAAAAAAATTAAAAATGAGACAAAAAAAATGTCTCATAGCAATACGTCTGAAATTATTTTTTATTAGTAAATTTTGGTTATTTGATGCGAACAAAACAATTTTCAGACGGAAATGTGAACGCATTAAATTTTGAGACCGTTTTGAAAATGTTAACAAATTTTACCGATCGGTATCATAGCAATATGTCTGAAAATTGTTGGACATGATAAAATAAGTTGTCCACATGTGCAAAAATTGTATATCAGACAAATTAAGTGTAGCACCTTCTCTATCAGACAACTTTTCGATACTCAGATATCATTTAAGAATCGTATTGAGGCATCTTGAATTTTCTGTTACAAACCAATGAATACGTTGCGACCCTGAATTTATTAGATGATAATTAACGAAGAATTTACCCTAAAATTTAACTAAGTGAGCGTCATTCCAACGTTTGGAGCAGCTGGCGAGTGAGCTGCATAATAGTAAGAAAGGGGCAGGAGCGTAACAAGCGCTGAGGCTGTGGAAATTAAATACTGATTGATTTGATAGTTTTGGTTTTATTTAAAGCACACTTGAGTAACTTTTACAAAAGAAATAAGTAATGACATCTGTCATCTGTCAAAGTACATTAGACAAGGGAGATTCTTGAATATCTATGAAGGCTGTAAATTTAAAAAAAAACATTTAACAGAGGCGTCGGCCAGGCGACTCCGAAACGTTATTTTCGTTTTTGGGAGTATATGCTACACTTAAAGTGTCTGAAAACAGGTTTTTGGTAATCATGGCAGCAGTACGAAAAGTTGAAAAAAAAATATATCCGTATTGCTATGATACAGGTCGGCTAAATTTGTTGACATTTTCAAAAATGCGCTCAGGCTATATGCTACGCGCAAAATGTCTGAAAACAAACTTTTTCGTAATACAATTATAAAATCTATGTACATTTTCACTATCAGACGTATTGCTATAATACCGACTGTCTTTTTTTTTTGACACAGCAGAAATGGCCTCCCACGCAGTTGCTACACTTTCGACCGTTACTACACACCTAGTCGGGTTCAGAATCATACAATCTAACGATTTTATAGGGTTTTTGCCGTATTGCTATGAGACATGGTTTTGGTCGTGGGCTCTCGTACCATTATGTATAAGCTATATTGTGGTAAAGTTTCATTCAAACCCATTCAGTAGTTTTTACGTGAAAGAGTAACAAACATCAATACATACAAACTTTCGCCTTTATAATAGTAGTAGGATTCGCCTTCGTTTTCCCATCTAGAGGATTTTTCAATGGGAAAACCATCATTCTCTTTATTCAGTTCATCCCACTATCTTGAATCTTGATCCATGGACTTGGTAGGAATACTATTTCAATCGGTAGGTGTGGTATTTCAATCAATAATAGTCCCAGTATATAAGTTTTGAGTTGGTCATACAATTAGTTATTCCAATTGGGAATAGTAGGAAAATTATTCCCATGATCGATACCCTATATATACGAACACGTTCGCATCGAGGGATTTTGCCACAGAGTCTGTAGTTGGTTCCATCTGTCCCCCTTTGAAATTGAGTCATTCTGGCAATTCTTCCTGTCCCCCTGGCCATACCACCTGAGTAAGTTCAACCAGTTATGACACTTGACCCGTGTACCCGTGTATAAAAAATACACCCACTGGTAGGTGTTTTTTACGTGTACCTATTTCATCGACTTTTTGATGGGGATTTTTGAGGGTTATTTTATGGCTTGTATGAATATTTATACCTGTCACGGTCTTCCTAAAGCTTGTTGGACTGTATTGTATAGATAGTCGATTTGCGCATCAATTAGGTAACGACATTACTCGGTCTTCTAATACTGAGGATGTTAGTACCAATTGAATACACGAATTATCTAATTATGTCCATGTCATAGGTTTTTTTTTTTTAATAATTGCCCTATAATAATTTTGTATTTTTCATGACCAGTATTTATTTTCCCTCTTTACTCGTATCAACGAGCCAGTCGAAAAGAAACAGGTTGTGCTGGACATGAGTTTCCTTTTTCCTCAGATGTGGATGAATATGTGGTGTGGCCGGTGGCCCACGGCCGGATGTTTCGTCTTTTATAGTGTTCATTTGTAAAATAAGAGACTGTAATAAATTAACACTACATTTACTATTATAATATTCTGGTGTTGAGCGGGTCCACCATTTTTCCGGCCATGAGAGATACATGGATGCTAGCGTCCATCACAAAGTAGAGAAATGGATACGTCGCGGTGAATGTTACTGGCTGACGATTCGTCACATACCCTGTAAGAAAAAAAAAGAAATTAATATTATTAGATGATTAGAACTAAGCGAGCTTACTGAGTCCTGTAAGGGAAAATGATGAAAAATATCTGATTATTTTGATCTTGCACCGGGCCTCTCGTGTTCACCATTAAATTTTTTATACCATGGTTTATAGGAAAAATCTCGTGGCCGTTTCCTCGTAGTCCTACTAATTTGTCCAACTAGTTGGACCACGTTACCTGCCCTACTATTTATAATTTAAATAATAGAAGAACAGAAAACTGTTTCACCAAAACGTCCTTGCATTTTGAATTTATGTCCGATGCTTATCGTAATGGTTGAAACAAAATAAGCGAACTGTAGCAACAGGAAACAATCATGCAGTCATTTTTCCAGTTAAACTCGTTTATGTAATTGGAAAATAGTATCAACGGATCATCATTTTCATCTCACGATTAGGCATTCGGGTCGGCAGATATTTCATTTCAGTAGGTAGATAAGCGCAAACGTGCTTTGCTAGTGTTTTTAGATCTACGTTCTTATGCTGGTCCATATACAGGTCAATATTGAATGAAATCGCGCTCCTATTAGTGCAGTTAATGATACATAGGTATATCGGGAGAGCAGCGGCAGCGGCGGCGCATCAATGGACTCAAATGCGCGTGTCACCGCATTGCGCTTGCGCCACCTCCGTGCGCCGGAGACAATAGATTCCCCGAGCCGTGCATCCAACTTAGCACGTCAGTTTTGCACTCTTTTGGCAACGATTATCTCGGCATCTGCACTGGAAAATGGGGGCACTCGACCGACCATCATCTGTCTTCGCGCCCAATTACTTCACATGTGTTACAATTGTAAGGCATTTTGTACAAGGCATGTTTGTTTAGCCAGCTACAGAAATATTTAAGTGAGCTACAAGAAAGCCTAACTATTTATTTTCTGAGAGGTACCAGTTTTCCTGCCAGTTTAGAAGATATTTATGATGAGTGGACCAACATAGGATCTTGGCACAAATAAATACATGTACCTCATCGCAACTCGATTAGCTATTTAGGAGAAAACCGTTCGGCAAATTCCAAATTTTCTTAGACTTTATACGTGTCGGATCGTCCCTTCCATGCCCCTATGTATTTATATTCAATTATTTTAACGTATTATGTATGACTAGCGGCCGCCCGCGACTCCGTCCGCGTGGATTTCGATTTCCAATAGCCTAAAGCCTTCCTTGTCAAATGGACTATCCAACACATAAATAAAAGACATGGCCAACATTCTATGGAACGTTTGCCTAGACACCAAATTCATTTCCCACAAACATGTCGTACTGCATTAGACTCGTTACTATCAGAACATTCAATATCATTAACAACTAAAGTCCAAGAACTTGAGGTTATAATTATACAGACACACAAAGATTGCAAAAAACATTTCAATCCCTTACTGTAGCATTGTTTTGATTGATGACATGATACATTGGTTACTAAGGTTACTCAACGGTGTACCGTGAAAAAACTGTTGTCTCTTTTTCTCTTATCGTAATTTTGCTGACGCTTACTCTGTCACGCATTGTATATTATTTCCATGGCAACGGATTTAAATATTTGACAATAACTGTCGAAATAATGACAATAATATTCATTCCTTTCTGCTTAAAGTAATATTCATTTTGGGAAAAATAATAAAATACTATGTTTAAAATAGTTTGTTGGTGATAAATAATACGTTAAATGATACAATTTCAAATATTTTTTATATTTGAAGCTATATTTTATTGTATGTCACTGTTTTTCATACAATATTATATTGTGTCTATGGAGGACAAGAGCAGACTATCCGTATTTACGTTGAAAGGAACGCATTTTCTCAAAAGCAGTGTATAGCGGAAGTTAAATTACTAATTAATTTCTTTTAAATACTGACAAGTTCTACAAGATTATAAAATATATGAAAATTCATATTTTAATTTAATATATTTTGTGCTTTTGTGCCATTCGTGGCCATCACTACTTCACTAGGCAGGAATTGGCCATGTCCTTTTAAAATCGGTTCCGGAGATTAGCGCGTTCAAACAAACATACAAACAAACTCCTCAGCTTTATATATTAGTATAGATTGCTTCGGTAGGAGAAAAAGCACGCAACACAATATAAAGCGCTATAACGAGTTCAGTAAGCAATATACCATTATAATGCAGTTATTTTCAGCTTAATAACATGCATGTCACGTCCTTCACGGTTGTCAATTTAATTAATTGTGAAAAATCAATTTGGTGTATATTATGGGAGCACATCAATGTCATCGAAGGATCTATCCGGTGCGGGGCGGCGGCCCGTGACGGCGACCTGCGCCCGCGGCCCTCGTACTTCGCAGCTGCGCCCGCCCACTTGCGCTGCCGCAATTAACTGGATCGCACCGGAACCAACATTTTATACGGCGTTTTGTTTAAAGATAAAGTTGTTACTCACAGCGAGGCTTTGTTATATTCTGCTTGAAGTGTTTTAAGGGTTTTTGGCGTAACCGGTAATGAAAACCCTTTCAAAACCTTTTGCGGATAAAATACCTAAATAATTTCGTTTTTTATCTCACGAAAACTTTGGTACTTAAATAGCGCTATATTCTTATGCTTTGAGTAATAAGCTGTTGTTCCGTTCCGATCCGACCGAGGTCCTAGGTTCTCTACTCGCACGTGACAGATTTTCATACGGTTTTCCCGCACAGCTTACAGTAAGGTGGTAGGATATGCAAAGGTTCTATTAAAGTTTGGGTGTTTTGAATTTTATGCTTCTAAGTAGGTAGATTTAGGAGTTGAGCATTTTTTATATAAACCATAGGTAGGTATGATGAGTAATGTTTTCTGCGTCTTTACATCTCGATGACCCTGATGTTCCATTACTGTGGAAGCTTTTATGTAATGTGCGACGCGAGAAATGTGGCAACGTAAGGTAATAAAATTACAGCCTGCTGGCGTACCTACTGGTTACCAAGTTAGAATTTAAGTTACACAATTAATGTTACAGTTAAGCGTAATTCATTCATCGTTCAATGTGGTACCTATAGGTATACGTACTGAATTTAAAGTCAGGTGCTGAACTTGTAATTGCAGGAAGGTGGGAAGGATGCGGTAATAAGCAGAGCCTTTTGTTAGCTGATGGTAAAACATAATAACACGCATGTGTCACCAGCTAAAATGATAGAATGGGCAGTCCGTAATCAGCTATTCAGAAAAATAAACATTGTATTTAACTTTGATTGAAACCACAGCGTCTTTTGGACATAGTTATTAGTTTTTCTATGTGTTGGCAAATAGCTATAATCTAGTCGGTTTTTGTTTTGGTGACCTTGTTGTTTATCTCCCTGTATTTATAACTGCTTCATACTTCACTATCACAAAAAAAGAGGAATGCTTTAAACCTTAATAATTATTATCAAATGAATGGGTGATTAAGTGAAGAATATTATTAGACTCACTATTTTTCTTCTGATCGTCAGGGCGGTACTTTCTTATAGCGACGGAGACTGCTTGCTCGATGCTACGCACGTATACGCCGGGTTGTCGTGTCATCGGAGTGAAGTCCTGCTGTCGCGGCTCGAACACATCGCGGATTCCAAGCTGGGGAATTATATTTCATTGAAAAAGGCATAATAGATTAAGCATGTGATAAAAGAAGAGAAAGAAAACAAACACCGCGACAACGTCGATTTTACTTCTACCAAGCAAGCATAGTGGTATATTATGCTTCTGGGTTTTGTGGGAATCTAAACGTCTACCAAAGTCATGTGATGTGACAGGCTGTAACAGTGTAACATCTAGGAAAACATTAGATTCTGCAAAACCTGTTGATATGTAGTTACAAAAATGTAATACGAGTAATAACATAGTGGTACCTTTTGCAAATCCGTTGTTAAAGTAACGTGACCTTTAACAGTGAAGCTTGGGACGACGGCCCTGACTCTACGCGGGCGGAGGGCTGCATACACGTCTGACAGGTCGGACTCCCGCGCCATGCGAGAGAGCAGCCGGCCCAGCTCCACGGTGCCGGAGCGCGACGGCAGCACCACCAGCAGGTAGTACCTAGTTTATATATTATGTCATCATCATCATCCTAGCGCTCGTCCCGGTCGCATCCTCGGCCATTGCCTTGGAGTCCAGGGTCCGCTTTCCTGCTCTTTCTCCTCCACTTCGCACGATCTTCGGCATCCTGCGTAGTAAGGCCTCATATATTATTTATATATTTATATAATATGAGGCCCTACTACGCAGATATATTTATGTATATTTCCTTAATTTAATATTTGAAAGAGGTACCTAACTGTATGAACTCGTTCAATTATGTAGACTTATTGTACCGGAAAATACCTATCTATTGTAAAAAATTGCCGGTTGAAAAGAGCAACTATTGAGTTTCTTTGAGGTTCTTTCGCTTCTTCTCGGTGGATTACTGCATTTCGAAGTCGGTGGTAGAGTCAAAGGGGCGGCGTTAGGGTAGGGCGAGGCCGGGCGACCGCCCAGGGGCGCCGGACGAAAAGGGGCGCCGCGCCGCAGGCCGCGGCGCCCTTTTTCGTCCGGCGCCTCTTTCTGATTTTCTATAATTTACTACAGGCGCCCCCTTATAGTTCCCTCGCTCATTGAGTAACGCCTACTGGGCGAAAAAAGACAAGAACCATGAATGATATTTTTTTTGGTTTCAAGTTGCCTCACTGGCAGCATGAATTGAAAGAGAACTCAACATAAAAAATATGATGGTAAAACTGAACAACATACCAATTATTAAATATCAAGATTTGTATTTTATTAGGTAAGATGACGTACATAACATACATTCGCGGACATTACCGCTCGGTTATTTAAGAAAATTTTTGCTTGAGCAAGTTTATGAAACTGCCCTCGACGAGCCTATTGTTTCTCCCACTCACAATAACACGTGTATATGTAATAACTCCTGATCCAAATTGGTTTGAACGCGCTAATCTCAGGAACTACTAGTTTAATTGACAAAACTTTTGAGACTTTTGTGAGAGATAGTCCACTTACCATTTGTCAAGGAAGGCTTTAAGCTTTAGTATAACACTGTGTGCGGAAACCGAAATCCACGCGGACGGAGTCGCGGGCGACCGCTACTATACCTACTTATAATAAAACAGATTCCTGAAAAACCTGACCTTGACAAACTCTGTAGTGATCTTCAATTTTAATTAACTGTGGATTCTAAATCATATATCGATGGTTATATGTTGTGTGATGAACTCATAAGCCTGAAATCCTTTTTGCCTGATCAGAATGTAGCTTCCCCTGTTTATGTTTTAAATTTTATTAAAGACTAGCGGCCGCCAGCGTCTCCGTCCGCGTAGGTTTCGGTTTCCGCACACTGTTATCAATTACTATACATAGATAGCTTAAAGCCTACCTTGACAAATGGTAAGTGGACTATCCAACACAAAATATTATTTTGTCAATTCGAACCAGTAGTTCCTGAGAACAGCGCGTTCAAACCAATCTGGATCAGGTGTTGCACGTGTTATTGTGGGTCAGCCATAAAAGATAGACATATGCTGTTAGGGTATATTTTTTAGAAAATTTTATGTAGAATATTTCCTTCATACATGATTTCTATGTGACTTTAACCATTAAGGCTGCACACGCGACGAAAGCTTAAAAAAAAACCGGCCAAGAGCGTGTCGGACACGCCCGTGAAAGGGTTCCGCAGCCATAAGATGGGCCAACCGCTTGACACACCATTTAGTAAGGGCAACTGCACTTCATAAGTTGGTCGAGACTCGAGCTGTATAAAAATAACTATGTATGATACAGAGTTCGCTATAGTTTTCGTTGAAAGTACTTACTTGGAGGTTTATAGAACATTTTTTTCAGAATTTTTGAAATAGTGTTTCAAAAGTTAAGGGGGGGGGGGCACGCTCTAATTTTAACTTTGTATTAATATATCTCGAGACTGGGGTGTTTGATCCACATAGTTTCAAGGCAATTTTTGTTGTATTTAGAAATACCTTTTTAACGATACCTCACACGATGGGGTAAGGCGAAGTTTTTTTTTCGAATTTACTTTTCGTTGTATGGGAGAGGGTTAAAAAATAATTATTTTTCGCTGATTTTAAAAACCAATTCTTGCATTATCAATACGCATCTCTCCACCAATTTTCGTGGCAATCGGTGCAGAAATGGCGGAGAACGAGCCAGGACAGACAGACAGACAGACATGACGAAACTATAAGGGTTCCGTTTTTTGCCATTGGCTATGGAACCCTAAAAATGGGGTAATTTCTCCCGCTTTCCCAACATTTCCCTTCACTACGCTGCTCCTATTAATCGTAGCGTGATGATAAGTATCCTATAATATGCCCAGGAGTATGAAGAATAATTGTACCAAGTTTCGTCAAAATCCGTCCACAAGTAGTGTTTGTTTGTATAAGGAACATACAGACATACAGACAGACAAAAATTTTACTGATTGCGTTTTTGGCATCAGTATCGATCACTTATCACCCCCTGATAGTTATTTTGAAAATAGATTTAATGTACAGAATTGACATCTCTACAGATTTATTGTAAACTAGCGGCCGCCCGCGACTTCGTCCGCGTGGATGTCGGTTTTCATTATACGAATGTTTTTTCCCGCTAACTCCCGTTCCCGTGGGAATTTTGCAATATCCTTTTGCAACTAAGCATCAAGTTTACTAAGGGACCTGCATGCCAAATTTCAAGCGTCTAACTCAAGTAGTTTAGATTTTCCATACAAACTTCCACCCCCTCATTTCGGGGAAGTGGGGGGTTGTAATGGGTCAAAAATTAGCCTATGTTCTGTCTCAGGGTCTAAAGATTGTCTGTACCAAATTTCATCAAAATCGGTTGCGAGGTTTATGCGGGAAAGCGTAACAGACAGACAGACAGACAGACAGACAGAGTTACTTTCGCATTTATAATATTAGTTGGGATTAGATAGAACGTTTTTTTTAAATGATGGTTATTTTATTGTACCTATTGCCTTTCTTCGTACCTATGTACCTAGGTAATTGAATTGTAGTTAGGGGGCGCCGAAGAAATCTCGCCCAAGGGCGCTTGTAGTGCTAAAACCGGCACTGAGTCAACATGTATTTTAAATCTTACAATATTATTAACTAGCGGCCGCCCGCGACTCCGTCCGCGTAGTTTTCGGTTTCCGCACACATAGGTATATACCTACTACAGCTTTTTTTTTATGTCAGAGGCGGCAAACGAGCTTGCGGGTCGCCTGATGGTAAGCAATCACCGCCGCCCATGGACATCCGCGACACCATAGGTATCGTTGATGTGTTGCCGGCCTTAACCCCATACCCTCCCCAACTGAGCTCTGGCAACCCTACTCACCAGCAGAAACTGAAAATCAAAATGGTCTTACCAACATAAAAAATCGAACCGATAGTTCCTGAAATTAGCGCGTTCAAACAAACAAACATACTTTTCAGCTTTATTATATTAGTATAGATGGCGTTTCATAAGGACTTTCCCGGGACGTATTTAAATAAAGATAATTAATTCAGATTTACCGCTCGCTGTCCAGCGGCAGCCGCAGCGCCGACGCCTCCAAATGCGGGAGGTACGCGTGCTCCAGTATGGTGTCGTAGTGCATGTATGTCACCTGGGCCAAAACAAAGCGCGTGGGTACTTGATCTATTGTTTAGATGTATTGTTGTTTGCTGCTAATGGGTAGGAAATGAAGTTTGTTTATGAGCATGCAAGATAATACACTGAATGGAATGTGAATAGGTGAGGAATTATTGTTATCAATTTAAGTACTTAATTACTTATTAAAATAAATCAACGAGTTTCCTACATACAAAAAGATTGGTGGTATACCTACCTATATTGCACTCAATTGAAAATGTAAAGTATCTACTTTTTACTTACAGATAAAAAAATATTCAGTTAAAATAAATCGAGCAATCTTACATTCGATAAATACATAAACTTATGTGCTTACCTGTACACTTCTTAGTCCGTTGGCCAGGAACATCTTATCATCAAAATTAGGGATCGGTAATTCCATACCTACGTCGTAGGATCGATATACTAAGTAGTCATCAATGTAAGGTGGGTTGGTAAAAATAAAATCTACAACAGACTTTTTCCGACGTTCAAGTGTTTCTAATGTTGTTTCATTAGACGGCGTGGTTGAATCTGGCACTGTGCTTGCGTCTGTAGTCGAAGTAGGCGTTTCAGAGTCGGTAGTAGAGGAGGTCATTGTAGTTTCAATAGGCGCTTCGCTTGAAGCCGGCACAGTTGTTATTGTGGTAGCAGTTGGAGTAGATTCTGCCGCAGCAGTGGTCACGAATTCCGCCGTTGAAAAAGTATCAACTTCATTTGTCATAGTCGGTTCGTCCGGTACTACTGGCATTGTGGATGCGATTTCTGGTGCTACCGTTTCTGTCGGTGGAGATGATAAGCTTACAGTAGTCGGTGACGCGCTGGTTTGAGTCGGTGGAACTGTTGTCGCTATAGTAACAGTTGTTGCTTCTGTATTTTGAGGAAGAGTGGTAGCTTGAGTGGTCGTTACGGTTATACTTGAGGGTGGACTCTCAGTTTCAATCTGTGTGGTTTCAGCATTACCGGTTGACAATACCGGAGCCACTGGAGTGGCAGCCGTGGTCGAAGGTCCTCGAATGTCAACCTCACTTATTGTCTCGGCATTGGGATTTGCTGTGGTTTCTTCTCTGGTGGGATTTGAGGGTTGAGATGACGTGTTTTCTGGCATGGCTGCAGTGGTCGGCTCTGCGCCTTTATCAGGACTAGTCGTTGTGTTTCCAGTGGTCGTTTCGTTCACAGGAGGGAGGGTGGGTAGCTGATCATTTTCTAGGTCAAATCCATAAAATCTTAATATTTTCTTGTAGCTGTCCGTAAAGGTAACGTTTTCGTTGTTCAACGCCAAGCCTGCGAGGAATCCTTCTTCTGGTACGAAATATGTCTGAAAGCGGTTAAGTATATTAATGTCTGATTGAATGCCTAATGCTTAGTTACGCAAGTGGCTTTATAATCAGTCAAATTAATTTGTTCCAAATTTAGCTAGGATATTCCATTGAAAGACACTCTTCACCAGACATAGCGATGACTCCCGGACTTGTCGAACAAAGCAGTTAGGTTACGTCGATACCTAGGTACCTATACTTAGTGTAAGAGTAGGACAAACCAGGACGAGTCGAGTGTTCAGCGAAAGTGCAAAACCAAGGACTCAATAAAATCACTTTCATAATCAAGGCTAGGCATGCTAAACATTTGTAAAAATAGTGAAAAGTTTTGTTATTTCCCATCGATTTTATTTTCCAAAAGTTCAAGCCTTTTAGTTACAGATCAACTAATCAAAACAATCGCTGGATTGTCATTGTTCTCAGCTAGAAAGCGGTCACATTGGTCCATGCGGTGTGACATTCTTTGGGTCTAGTAAATAGCACCAGTGGTGTAATTAAAAATTACGTGGTCTAGTGTGAATTAAAGATAGAGTGCAAATTATGACATGTCGCCTACCATGTTGGCGTAGCTGGTATTGAAACATGAGGAGAAATTAAAAAAAATATATGTTATAGGTACATTTTAAAAACCAATATACGAGTATAGCTATAGGCATTTCTCTTTAAAAGCTCATCCAATTATAGATAGGTAGGTACATTTTGAGAAAGGTATTTAAAATTGTCAATCTGAACGACGTTCCTCATTAATATTATTGTTTGTTTTCTAAGGTGGAAATCAAATAATTGATTGGAGTATTAAAAAAAATACGAAATATACTGCTTGGCTTGATTAAAAATGTACGTGTGACTTTTAAAGAAATATCAATTTAACTCACTTTCAAAGTCCGATGAATGTCTCTAAACCCTATTCTCATGACATTCCTGTTCCATGGCAAATGCATTCCCCTTTGGATTTGATACGAGGATTCGCCGTCCACTCCTTCATATAGCGCCACTAAAATCCCCGTCAGCCCGTACGGAGAAAACGCAATGTTGTTATCGTTTAAAAAGTTGTGTTCCGCAAGGATTTTCAAGCCGAACTCATTTGTAATATCCACCATTTGCGCTAAGGGAGTCCGGTCGTGTTCCCAGAGTTTTATTTCGATTGGGACGCCATAGTCAGCACCGGCAGAGACGGAGAGGAGAGCGAGTAGGTTTAGCAAGCGCGGGAGCAGGTGGGCACTTGCGGCGGCGCAGGCGCCGGGCCGGGCGCGTCCGTTAGCGCGCATCGTGTCCGCGGTTGTGAGTGCCGTGACCGCGCTTCGCTGACCACCGGCCCGGCTCAGGAATCGCTTTAGGCTAATCTTCGTGTCTAATTAGCATTGAGACCCCGGAGTTTTCGGTGAATGCCCTCCTCGATTTATGCGGGGATCTGCGGATCGGCTTACACTCATGCGTGGTATGATCTAATTTTCGTACGGTACCTTCATGTTTTATTTACGTGGAATATTGTCTGTCAGTAGGTAAGTGTGATAGTATACCTTAATTGTATTTTATATTGCGCGCAGCATCAAAGCAATAATTCAATTCTTAAACTGTAAATACTTAACTACTTAAAGTAAAGTATTTGTTTTAGTGTATCTTCAATCGCCCACTAATAAATTGGACGGTGAAGCTTGGTACTTTGGGCGCCATCGGACCGGTCGATAATAATGGTCTTCTTACCTTTTGTTTGAAGGCCCTGATTGGCAGTACAATCGCATTTGGTTGTATTTACAAATTAACATAGAGTAGGCTAGATAGTGTTTTTCATTTAAATTCTATTTGACCAATAATTAATTTCCTACACAAGCAAGTTTCAGATTCCCAGAGAGTACCATTATTAGCTTAAAGACACTCGTGTAAAATAAAAAAATATGATCGTTAAACACTAATATTATAAAGAGGAAAGATTTGTATTTTATAATGCTTCCACTTCCACAACAGTGGTAGCCAACAGGTTAGCTACACTATCCCCGTAGAACATAGGGTAATTTTCTTTTGATCACGGAAAAGTGGGGGAAAAGGGGTATTTGAAAAAAGAAATTACGCGCAGGTAAAACCGCGAGCGGAAGGCTGGTATTTTTATATTTCGTAGCAGCCTGAGTGGTCCCTCAATTAATATCGGGCGACGAACATGATTTCGTACAACAACAAACAATGGAAGTAACAACCAACAAAAACCCTATTAATCCCTAGGTGGAACCGAACCCGCAAGACTAATAGAGTTACTTGACTGTAGCGGGCCTGTCAAACTGTTTTATTTCCTCGAAGAAGCTGATCCTAACTCAGATATCGGTTCGATCTGGTTCGATCAAAAATGGTTACATAAAAAAGTAAGAATGTTACCATTCAGGAATACGAAAATCTTTATGAAAGGATTTCTGTTATTATTTAAATTTCAGTTATTTTGAAAAAGTTTCAAGGACCTCAAAAAAATCATTCTTGGTCCATGTTTGGTACGGTTAAGTTCAGTCGTATGTGAAATGAATTTCTGACCGATTTTAACACCGACACTCTTTTACCATCCCATCCCATCCATGAGTTTCTATAAATTATTTAATAATATACATGTTGATGCTCATGACTGTACAATTGCTTAAAGCCTTCGTCTTCAAATGGACTATACAACACAAAAATAATTTTCAGTTTGAAACAGTACTTCGTTCAAACAAACAAACAAAACCTTTTATTGATTGAACATATGGGTATCTATTTGGGAATCTGTGTAGCTGCTTTATATCATTACTAGCTGCCCGCCTCGGCTTCGCCCGTGGTACTTACTTACATGTATTATACATACAAACCTTCCTTAAGAATCACTCTATCTATTAAAAAAAACCGCGTCAAAATCCGTTGCGTAGTTTTAAAGATCTAAGCATACATACGGACATACAGCGAAAGCGACTTTGTTTTATACTATGTATTGATTGATATTTATAGGCTATGGTAGAGTACAGACAGACGATGGCTATTTGGGCTCAGCTCCCTTTGCCTGCCCTGACAAGGACAATTGACCAAAAAAAAAAGTCTATGGTAGCTGCTGTCAGTCATACTAAGTTGTCATCAGGGGGGTGACAGTCCCTACACCCAAAATCTTTGCCCTACACAGATAAAAATTAGTAAGAAGACAACGCCATCTAGATTATAGTTTGACTAAACAAAGTAAGAGAGTTTGCTCAATATGGCCTTAGATGTCGCTACCCGTGTGTAATAAGCAAATTTTTGTACTTTTTGAAAATAAAAAAAAACATTTTGATATTGATTCTTAAATAAAGAGACATTTTATTAATCATATAGAATTTAATTGCTTTTATCAAAGTTAAATATATTTTTTTATAGGGCAATGTAGCAATGTAGTCGCCACACTGAAAAAAAAAATGGAGTCAGTCACCAACTCACCACATTGATAATCCGCGTTTGCGCTTGCTAAATTTTAATATTCTGTCAATGTTGTGTATATTAATGTGTTTTTACTACTACATATAAACGTTGACTAAAGATAGTTGAATTGAGTATTGAGTTATATATGTTACGGGCAACGTGATTAATCGGGAATTATGAATAAGGGCCGGCCTTTATTAATAATTCCCAAGAGCGTTGGGCAAAGTGATTAATTTATCACTTTGACCGGCCCGTATTAATAATTCCCGACGCTTCTTGGTCCATGTAATAAATCAGTGTTTGAGATGGCTTGTATTTATCACTTGGACCGGGCATTATGATAAGAAATGTTTAAGGGTCACAAAAAAAAATAACCCTAACCTATTTTAGACCACCTAAGAAGCGGAAGACTAATGGATGGATATAGGTTAGGGTTATTTTTTTTATGACCTTTTAAAATTCCCCTAGTCACGAACATAACACATGGTAACGACTTTTCATCTTATGTAATATTTTTATCTAAATAAAAGTAGGAAGTTAATTATATCAATAATTGCTTTTATTAGTGTTTATTAGGGTTCCGTAGCCAAATGGCAAAAACGGAACCCTTATAGTTTCGTCATGTCTGTCTGTCTGTCTGTCTGTCTGTCTGTCCTGGTTCGTTCTCCGCCGTTTCTGAACCGATTGCCACGAAAATTGGTGGAGAGATGTATATTGATAATTCAAGAATTGGTTTTAAAAATATCGAAAAATAATCATTTTTTACCCCCCCTCCCATACAGCGAAAAGTTAATTCGAAAAAAAAAATTCGACTTAACCCATCGTGTAGGGTATCGTTAAACAGGTATTTTTAAATACAATAAAACTCGCCTTGAAACCATGTGGATCAAACACCCCAGTCTCGAGATATATTAATACAAAGTTAAAATTAGAGCGTCCCCCCCCCCCCTCGAGCGAACTCTGTATCATACATAGTTATTTTTATACAACTCGACCAACTTATGACGTGCAGTTGCCCTTACTAAATGTTGTCTTAAGCGGTCGGGCTATCTTTTAGCTACGGAACCCTTTCATGGGCGTGTCCGACACTCTCTTGGCCGGTTTTTTAAATGTTCAATTGATGTGTCCTTTAACTTTTCATGTTAATATTGTAAGTTTAATAAGATTTAATTAGCAAAAACACTTCAAATAACCTATTTTATCACTTTGCCCAATATGGGTTGGGAATTATTCATAATGGCTGGGAAAAGTGATTAATTTCGCTATTTTTATCACATTGCCCAATTGAGTAGGGAATTATTAATACAGACCGGGAATTATTAATACGGCCCGGGCTTATCACATGGCCCGTAACATATATACGGATTTGACTGATTGCGATGCGGACGCTAATTTATTTCGCAATGTGAAGCAGAACATAATAATTATGTTGTTGTGTTTATAATTTTTACTTTAGTTTTACAGTTAGTAAGTATAGTTAGTATCACTTATGTTTAATGCTAATAAAAGTTTAATTAATGACCGTTTGAAAGCTTGAAATGATTGGGGGCGTTTGGGCGAAAAAAGCGTTTGCAAACGTTTGTAAACAAAATGGCGATTGTTAGCGCAAACTGTACAGTTTTCGCCCAGGACGCGTTTGCTAACTGTCAGTTTACTGTGTTACCGCTAAACAATCGCCATTTTGCGCTAACAATCGCCATTTTGTTTACAAACGTTTGCAAACGCTTTTTTCGCCCAAACGCCCCCATTGTGTTTTAAAAATAGTATTCTACTAGCGGCCGCCCGCGACTCCGTCCGCGTAGATTTCGATTTCCAATATCCTATGTGTTATTCAGATGTATAAGCTATATTGTGGTAAAGTTTCATTCAAATCCATTCAGTAGTTTTTACGTGAAAGAGTAACAAACATCCATACATCCATACATCCATACATCCACACATACAAACTTTCGCATTTATAATAGTAGTAGGATTCTAATATGATTTTATTTTTATTTTTATGTTGTTCCTAACAATTTGTGAAGTTTTCACAACTTTTGTTCGTATGCTTTACCATTACCTGCAATCATTGTAAATTTGTAACAGTTAGTTGTATTTCGAAGTTTTAAATAAATTCGATTTTGTTACAGAATATGTTGTTTTATTATGAAGATATCTTCTTGCTATTATAATATGTTAAAATAATCCTTTAATTTTTAAAATACAACATTTCGAAGTTTTAAATAAATTCGATTTTGTTACAGAATATGTTGTTTTATTATGAAGATATCTTCTTGCTATTATAATATGTTAAAATAATCCTTTAATTTTTACGTACTTATGTATTTTAAATGCTATCCAACCTTTTTGTTCTTGTCGATAACTTATTGCAAACATCGTCATTTATAATGATATCATTGAATAATAGCTCTTAAATTAAAGTACGAAGCTTGCCTACTACATACATACGTATGTGTGTAGCTATTAATATACACACACACACATATACGTGTATGGCTATAGCTATAGGTATATGCATATATACAATTAGTTCGCGAACTAAAAACCAGAGGCGCTGTTTCAAATCGGTCTGACAAAAAATACCGCGAGAGGTCACTCTATTCCCGTAGTATTACTATACTCTTTGGTTGTCATTCTTTCTTGTCATGTCAATCGGCGACATTTTGAATGGCCGATTTTCAAGAGCGTCTTTTTTCTCTTCTCTCACATCGATTCAATTCATGGAATTATAAGTGTTACATATGTTATAATGGTTTTGATTGATGAATCAAAATAATTCAGTGTGTGAAGTTATTTAATTGCGGTAGAAATATCGATCAGGTTAGTAAAAATGTTAAATTGGAATGACGTATGTTATGTTCGTATAACGTGGATAACTTACAAAGCCCCACTGTTAATTATGTGGTTATTTGTTATTTACCTTGTCTTTCGATTTCGTATTGTAAATAAAGCATTCTTGCAGTAATGCCGAGGCGACAGAAAATATTAATTATACCTTTCACTCACAGTACATTATTGCCTTGCAGGATTGCATTGTGTTTCGGTAAAAGTGTTTAGTTTTATTTGTTAAGCAGTGATCTTCTACAATTATGTGAAGTTTAATTTATAATTCATCATATATCTTAATGATAATAACATCCATTTTTCATCTTCGAGTAAGGGATTTCTTAAATGGATGAAATTGAGGTGTCTGTCTGTTAGATCATTAATATCAGTTTAACAAATTATTAAATAGTATTATTATATGCACCATGAGTAAGACATTATTATTAATTAGTTGCAATTGATTTCAATACATACCTGTATTGAAAATTATATTATTAATTAATTGCAATTGTTTTCAATACATGCCTGTATTGAAAACTATTGCAATTAATTAATTATAATGTGTGCGTCTTAAATATAAAATATAATAGATTTAAAGTAAAAAAAAAACAATTATTTCCAGTTATTTTATCATTAACTTTATGATTTTATTGTGTCTTTTATATTAGACCTACAGTGAGAACTAGAAATGTAACTTCATGGTACAATATTACATATAAAATATAAATTAGAAATAAATTGCATTCGAGTTCAACATTTCATTGATTTTGGAGTCATTTTGATTTGGTTTTGTAGAGTACATGAGTCTATGGCCAATAATAGACACTGGTTATCAGTCAGTCTAACTGCTCAGTTGGGTGCGTGGGTGAATAAATGTATAACTCATAGAAATTTAAATAGATTTAACTCCCGAGTGCTTTTGCCCTGTGGCGTAGGTTGTTTGTGATATGATATTATAAAATGAAAAAGTATCAAATAAATTAACAATTTGATGTAGGCATTATTTGAAGAATAGGGTATTGACTGAATAAAATATACACTCAAGTTGGAGAAAATTATTCCTTTATCATCCAAGTGCCTCTCCCGGTTGCATCCTTGGCCATTACCTAGGAGCCCAGAGTACACTACGGCTATGATCCTGAATTGACCGGCTTGGTTATTACAATAAAGTTGGAAAAAATAATATTATAAGAATAGTTTGATCTTGCTAGTGTACATATTTTGTTGTTTCTGCATCAATCTTCAAGGTTTAATGAATTGGTGCTCTTATTTTGATAAATTGATTCAACTTTTGCTCTAAAAGTTGTTTTTAGGTTATTTTAAGTAAACTTAGTAGATATGGCATGGATTTTTTCGTAAGTATAATTAAATGGTGAATTGTGTAAGTATTTCTTTATTTGTAATTGAATTCCTAATTACTTAAAAAGAAATGTTGAGTTCCACATGTTGATAGTGCTGTGGTTTACTTTCCAGTTGGACAACAATCAAGAAACTGAAGATAGAAGTGTAGCTTCACATTTGTGACCGAGTTTATGACCATATTTTGGTCATAAACTAACAAGTGTAGTGCATCAAGATGGACCTCCCTGACTGCCCACCGGGGGCAGAGGGATATGAAGATACTGTGGTTGAAATGCCCAAGAAGCCTGGTCAAGATGATGGAGAATGCACAAAGGTAAATATAACTTTTAAATATTTTAAAAATAGATAAGAATTTCAATACCATAATTAAATAGTGCCAACTCGATACTTTCAATTGTTATAATGTGATGATCAAAGAGATCAGTCATATTTTGAATATGTTACAAGAATTTTCCCATGAAAGTTTTCCAGAATTTATGAAATATTATTTATGAAAGCATTAAGTAGTGTTGTATTAATTTCGGTTTTATTTTAGAAAATAATCATACCTACTAAATTAAATTAAACCTTAAAAAAATATTCTTATTTATTCATATTTTATTACTACTATGGTACTAAATTACGAAGAATATATCATGAGCTTTTTATGCAAAAAGCTTTTGCATAAGTCAAAGATACTAATATAAAAAATAATTTTAAATAACAAGTGATCTTTGAAGAACAAATGTTCTTTAAAGAATATTATTTAAGAAAAGACAGGTCAAAAAAACACATACAAGAATACAAAGTAAAGTTTTACTATCAGTCCAAACTGTAACTTCTGTTTATTGGTAAACATGTACTTGACTGAATAATAATAATAATAAAATTCCCTTAGTCACGCCATTGGATTTGATTGCATTAGTTGATTTCAAAAACCAAGCATCTTACAACAGTTTTGAGTATATCAGCGGAAAACAGTTCCTTTGGAAATAGGAAAAGTTGCATAATATAATACAACCTTTTCATCATCCTCCTGCCCTTATCCCACACTAGGCGGGGTCGGCGCAACACGTCTTCTGCTTCCACTATAATACAACCTTTTACGGCTGACAAATACAATTTAAATTTATGGACAAATAGAATTTTCCCGAAACTATTCCTCATCCCCAATGGTCGGTTAAAAAACCATTTATCACATTTATGTCAACTAAAACTGCTCCCTTTCCCTTTCTATAATTTCTAATTTCGTAAATTATATTTCGAATTTAGAAATTATAAGTACCTATATTTTGTCACATTGTCCCCTATGGGCATTTTTGTTTGAGAGTAAGTTTGAATGTGTTTGAGATTTGTACAGTGTTTGAATGGAATAAGTATTTTAAACCAATAGCTTAGTTGGTATTTTGCTGACCATGACGCGGATTACATAAATAGGGCAATAATATTTATCCCAACTAATATTATAAATGCGAAAGTAACTCTGTCTGTCTGTCTGTCTGTCTGTCTGTCTGTCTGTCTGTTACGCTTTCCCGCTTAAACCTCGCAACCGATTTTGATGAAATTTGGTACAGACAATCTTTAGACCCTGAGACAGAACATAGGCTACTTTTTGACCCATTCCAACCCCCCACTTCCCCGAAATAAGGGGGTGGAAGTTTGTATGGAAAATCTAAACTACTTGAGTTAGACGCTTGAAATTTGGCATGCAGGTCCCTTAGTAAACTTGATGCTTAGTTGCAAAAGGATATTGCAAAATTCCCACGGGAACGGGAGTTAGCGGGAAAAAACATTCGTATAATGAAAACCGACATCCACGCGGACGAAGTCGCGGGCGGCCGCTAGTATGCTATAATTATTTCGTCAGGTCTAAGGCCTATGGGTGTGTGATATTGTACCCTGAGGAATTTGAACATTTTAAGAGACAACTAGCATATACGTCACACGCTTGTACCCACGAAGTCCATAACTATAATAGGTGCGTGTAGTAAAGAATACGAAATTGGTGTTTAATTTATTGTAATGACTATGATGAAAATAAAATTCAGTACCGTATATTACGATCTTTGCGTATAGGTAATGTACCTCCGTATATTACGATCTTTGCGTATAATATATTTTTAATAATACCTATTGATATCTCAAACTATAATAACGGCAATCTGGCGGTGTAACAGGGGGCGGTAGTAATAGGGGGTTCCATACTAAGGCCACTGTTACCAGTTTTGTACAATATTTATGACATTGCTCCATCTTTCTATTAGAAAAAGGACATACTTATGTGGTCTAAAAAAACACTTTATTGTAAAAAGATGTTTTTTGGTCTTGGTTTTGGCAATGTAGATTTATCCACCATTTGTGGACTACCTCTAAAATAGAAAAAGAATAATAAGGTACCTCTTAAATAGAAAAAAATCTTTGAATGTTCTTGGTGGTGTTCATTTAAGGTGTTTATCCGTAGTCCCACTGGGTCGACCCATTTCCGAGCTCCTAATAACGGGTAGTGCAACGAAGCTTTTTATCTCTTGCAGCTCCTAAAAAAATCTCAACTAACTTAAGATTTAAGAATCTTAATTTCTCATAAGATTTACATTGACTTAAAATTAAATAAGTATACGACATAAGATTTCCTGTATGGTTTAAAGTACCTACATCGGATAAGATACATTTGTGGGTTAACATGGCGAAACCAACAGTTTTGATGCTCTTGCACCTTGCTATTACGATTACAAACTGACCAATAAATTATTATATTTTAAGTCGATAACCTTTTTATGCTGGTGACACAAAGAACTTCTTCAAGGAAGTCACTACGGATTTTTTTTATTACTCTAAGTCAGCGAAGTGTATGATATAGGAACGTTTTGTAGAATAAGATGCGGTTTGTTTATACGGCTTTATACTCACACACGGCATGCTGCAGCTTATTGGTAAGTATCAGTATATATAACACAAATAAATAACATATAATAAAAAAATTAAAAGGAATAAATTGGATCTGTTTTATTTCCTTCGGCGTACCCCTCAAGTTTCTATTCTCAGGCGATAATTTTAGACGCGATTTAAAATTTTATTTATCTGTCGGCAAAGGCGATGATAAAAAAAAAATGTGAACGGTTTTTGAGTAGTGTAAGTAAGACGAGTAATTGTCGTTATAGGCGGAGCAGGAGTTCCAAGAGCACCTGAACAGTTTGAAGATCAAGGTCGACAATGGCGAGACCCGGTGCATGGTGGAACGGCACGGGCGCGACGTGGCCGGCAAGTGGATATACCTGTGCTTCCCCTGCGCCGCCGTCTGCAGCGGCGAGACCATACTGCAGGTGAGAATAAAACCCTTGTGGGCTAGTCAGGATGCCATTTCTAAGCGATAGCTCGCGCTCGCGAAAATCAGTCAGGTCAGGTCAGGCATTTTGGCTAGCCCACCTGAGGTGCGATTCACTACGCGCAAATGTCATAAAAGCCTTGGTGGCATCGGCGATGTAATTGGTAAAAGGTTTCTAATATACAGTTTTCCATTTAAATACACAAAGATTATCACTCCAGTTGATTGTCGACACTGTAACATCCCTGATTGTGAATTTCATCACAAAAAATACTAGTTTTACCGATTACATCGCCTCTGCGACCAAGGCTTTTATGACATTTGCGCTTAGTGAATCGCACATCTGGTCCTTGGAAGTTTTAAGTGGGGGGTCGTGAATGGAGTGTAGATAGTCCGAGAGCCTCCCGCCTTATTCTGTACGCTAGGCTAGTAAGTACCTGTCAAGCCAATGCTACACGTTAGTTATTTTATCGTCATCACAGTGTATGATCCGGTTGTGTCCACACTTGCTGAGTTGCTGCGACTCCTCCGCTTCGTACGGTCTTCACCTTCAATACAAAAAATGAATATGAATAGCAGAGCAGTTAAATTATAAAAATAATTATTGTAACCAGCTTTTTATTCTTTAATATTTTCTTATACGTAATTTCTTTTGTTCCAGACCCATATTTCAGGGAAGAAGCATAAGACGAAATTGTCGATGAATAAAGTGTGGCCGCTAAGTATTTTTAAAGAACACCCGCATATACTTAGCCAGAAAGGTAATCAGAAGGAAAAGGCGAAAAATGACGCAGGTAAATATGATGGAAAGATCTTACAATTAATATGGTATTTGAAAATATGTGAGTTAATAAACTCCTAATTGAAAGGGTTAAAACATAGTATGATCCAATAAAACTTATTGCAGCTCCCGAAAGGTTTGGGAATAAGCTAGCTGAGGACATGAATGCCAATCAGCAAAATAGCAACGTGACTGAATTAGACAGGAAATATGACAGCTACAGAAACATCGCATGCCATATCCAGGAGTCGTTGGATAGCATCAAGTGAGTAGAAACATATGAGATTTTGCGTAGGCCTGCCATGGGCAGTCTAATCAGTCAGACTAGTCAGTCTTTGACCAATCGGTTATACACTTCAAAGTTTGGCGAGCCCATACCATTAAAAAGTTGAATTTGTTGTTGGTATGCGTCTTTCCCCTAACCCAAGAGACTGTATTGTAATACAGTCTCTTTTAAACGAAGCGTGAAGAAATATCTTCCGGGCCAGTATAGCGATGCCAACGCATGCTTACCATGATTACAGCGGTTCTTTTGTCTAAAACGTTCAACTTTGTAGGGCTCCGCTGGTGGGGCTGGAGTACCTGGTGGAGCACCCGCCGGAGGAGTCGCACCACGAGCCCAGCTACATGTGCACGCTGTGCCACAAGCAGGGCCACCCCCGGACTATCATCAACCACCTCACCTGCTTCTGGCACCGGTTCAACTACCTCGTGAGTACACCACAATCGAGATTTATGTAAATGAGACGAACTTCTTAGCTATCCATGGATTCTCCGTGCGGGTGCCGGGTCCATCGCGTGGAACAGAGAGGAATGTCAGTCGGCGCCTGGAACTCTCGACCCAGCGTGTAGGTTTATTTAAGGGGCAAAATATTTTATAAAGATTATATTTGAATGTGGTTTAAATATCTTTATTCGCTATGGCATTGCATGAGACGGTCGCGGCATTACATTTTGAAGAGTTTGTGGACTGCCTCCAAAAAAAAGACACGTACATACACGTACGTTAAAATTTTAATAAATTGAAGAAATAAAAAAGTACAGTTGACCAAATAAATATCAAACGGGGCACGAAGAAGATCCGATCGCGCATTTTGATCGTAAGATGATATTCACCCCCACTCACGGACCAATGGGTATGGACCATTGCTCTTTAAGTGTAGCCGTGAACTACGCCGGGGTTTACAACAGAAAAGTTAGGATGTATTGTCCCACTAACTTCATCTTGCCCGGTAGCTAAAATGGAACTGCGCTTTTGAATTGAAGCCCCTTCCATGTGATTAGCGAAATGTCATTTCATTCGGCATTGTTACAAAGACAGCAGCGCCGCTCATATCAGTAACTTCGTAACTGCTATTTTTCTGCTGGTGAGTTATGTTTCCATTTCTCAGTTGGGGTGGGTATGGAGTTTTACCTGACTCACCAGCAGAAACATAGCACAACAGTTACGGAGTGCTACTTCACTTGTGTCTTCTTTATGGTGGAGGTACTTCCCCAGACGAGCGGCTCATACGAGTGGAGCTCTACCTCTCTCTACCTGCTCGTTTGCTTCCCAATTTTATAAAAATGAAATTACATATATCGCTATTGTATTATATTGTAGTGTAAACGCCTCGATGGTTTAGTGGTTTAAGTACCGGGCTTTGGTCTCGAGGTCCTGGGTTCGATTCCCGGGTCGGGCAAACGCATTCTGCACTTATTTTTTGGGGACGTTTTTGAGACGTTGATTGTGTATCTTGTGTTTTAGTATATCAATGGGCTGATACTACTTTTGTTTTGTGTTGTTTCCAGACGTGGCACTACGGCAAGGCGGTGTCGCTGCTGGCGCCGTACCGCGCGGTGGCGCAGTACCGGGAGGGCGTCAACGTGCTCATCAACCGCCTGGCGCAGCGCATCGAGGACAAGTACGGACGGCTCAAGCCGGTCCACATCGACAAGGAGGAGTATGAGAAGGACAAGTACGTGCTTTGTTCACACATCATACTAATACGCGACTCCGTCCTCGTGGATTTCGATTTTCAATAGCCTAAAGCCTTCCTCGTCAAATGGACTATCCAATAACAAAAATATTTTTTCAAATCGGACCAGTAGTGCCCGAGATTAGTGCGTTCAAACAAACAAACATACAAACAAACTCTTCATAGATAGATAGACGATGAACCTGAAGGGTTTGTTTGTTTGAACGCTTAGTCTCAAGAACTACTACTGGTTTGAATTGAAAAAAATAATTTTGCATCGGATAGTCCATTTGTCGAGGAAAGCTTTAAGCTATAATACATAATTATGTGTGCTGAAACCGAAATCATTATTAATAAGTACTAGACGAATAATAAGACGAATTTGGAATATATTCTTAGGGACAGTTTTCTTTTAAGGGGCTGCCGTTGGCTCTGTCTCATTGCTTAACTAATTACCCTTGACGTTTTGGGCAACCCATCTATCCCCACTCATTTTTCTGTTTGTATATTTATGTACATATCTGTATCGAAATTATCCTCATATTTTCAATTATTTCACTTGTTCACAGGGATCTCATTCACCAATGGATTTATAAAGGCTACCATTTCTCTGAGAAAAATGGACCTACATTCGAAGAGGTGGTGGACATCGGTCTTTTAGAATCCCTGCATAAATCTAGTGAGTTCGTAGATACTATTTAACTGTTAAGGTATATGTTCTTGACTGTAAAAGCAATATTGTAAAACATACGTATTTTTTATTTTTCAGATCCTGATAAAAGATTTGACAGGTATGTTATCTAAACAATAGTTTTTATTATCTGCTCTAATAAATATACAAATTAAATATTTGCATTTAAAAACGTGCCACATGTATGACACATATGTTAACACACTCCTGAATAATATTCATCTGTTTATAGTTATATAACTTTTTCAACAGGGATAGGTTAAGGGATCCGTCGCCTCCAATAGTGGCAGCACCGACGAAGCCACTTTTCAACAACTATACGGTAATTATTATTCTTAGCGCTTTATATTTTGCCTGCACTTATACCAAATTTCATAGAAATCCGTTCAGTAGTATAGGCACCGTGCAGAAACTATAGAGGGCGCTAAAATCCCGTTTTTTTCTGTGGTTTGACAGCAGAATTATCGACATTGAGAGTAAAAGTTTTGAATATGAGTCACGAGATGGCAGTCGTCGCTACGCACGGTGCCTATTAGCGTGGTTGACGGAAAAATATCCAAGCAAACAAACTTTTACATTTTCATATTACTTACTTAATTACTGCGATGGCGCAGCGACCCAAAGTGAGTCTTGGTCTCTAATAACAGAGAAGTATGAGTATGATTAAAATGAAATGGGATATTAACGAACATTTAATACAGTATTTGACTGACAGGTCAAATCACCTACTTTTTTTTAATGTCAAAAACGTAACCTTGTAGGAAAAAATGTATGAAATATTGAATTGTGACGTCACATTTCTGTAGTGACTTTTAATTTTAATAAGCTGTAATAATTTGTTAAAAATTTTATTAATTTTTGATTTCGACATGAATGTCAAAGGACATGGCCAGCATTCTATGGAACGTTTGCCTAGATACCAAATTCATTTCCCACAAACATGTCGTATTACATTAGACTCGTTACTTTCAGAACATTCATTATCATCAACAACTAAAGTCCAAGAACTTGAGGTTATAATTATACAGACACACAAAGATTGCAAAAAACATTTCAATCCCTTACTGTAGCATTGTTTTGATTGATGACATGATACATTGGTTACTAAGGTTACTCAACGGGGTACCGTGAAAAAAGTGTTGTCTCTTTTTCTCTTATCGTAATTTTGCTAACGCTTACTCTGTCACGCATTGTATATTATTTCCATGGCAACGGATTTAAATATTTGACAATAACTGTCGAAATAATGACAATAATATTCATTCCTTTCTGCTTAAAGTAATATTAATTTTGGGAAAAATAATAAAATACTATGTTTAAAATAAGTTGTTTGTGGTAAATAATACGTTAAAAGATACAATTACAAATATTTTTTATAGTTAAAGCTATATTTTATTGTATATCACTGTTTTTCATACAATATTATATTGTGTCTATGGAGGACAAGAGCAGACTACCCGTATTTACGTTGAAAGGAACGCTTTTTTTCAAAAGCAGTGTATAGCGGAAGTTAAATTACTAATTAATTTCTTTTAAATACTGACAAGTTCTACAAGATTGTAAAATATATGAAAATTCATATTTTAATTTAATATTTTTTGTGCATTTGTGCCATTCGTGGCCATCACTAGGCAGGAATAGACCATGTCTTTTATTTCGTCTTTCGTCAAATACCCAATTATAATTTGCAGCGTCCGGCGGGGCGGCAGGAGCGGCACACGTCGGTGGACGCGCTGTCCGACATCAGCGACGAGCCAGACCCGAGGCGGCGCGACATACTCGTCGCGCGCCCGCAAGCGTGAGTTGTTATCACATTATCTGCAGCCATGGCCGTACCCAGGGTAGGGCAGGGGAGGGCAGCTGCCCCCTTTAGTGGATAGTTTTGACTTCCCTACTAAGTATGTTACCTAGCGACAAAAAATAGTTAATGTTTTTTCTTAACGGGAGAGGCGTACCATAAAGTGATGTTAAAATCATTGAGGTATTACTTCTACGTATAGAGGTGACATCTCGAACAAAAATTTTCTTACCCTCTTTGTGGTCCATGGACAACAAAGTTGCCGTCTATTTTTCTATTTTAAAATGACGTGTTGTGTTTTAAATACATGTACAATCATTATAAGACGAAAAATAAAGATGGTGGCGTGTTATTTCATACAAAAAAAAAAAACAAAAAAGGTCACTTAATTATCCGCCCCCTTCCCTCCAAGTTGACGCATAACTTTTGTTCGCGATGTCCACTGTATAAGTAGTAGTAATACCTCAATGGTTAAAATACGAGTTACTAATATTTTTTGATATAAAATTATACTTTGAAAAGCCTAACCTAAAATTCCTCTGACGGTCGTAGAATCCTATTGTGTTTATAACAGTTAAATTTGTCCCGGCAGGCCTTCGCAACGCTACGAACCGTACCGCGGTCGCCAGGAGAGTCCGCAGCGCACCCACCGGTTCACTAACAAGACCAAAACCGCCGCCGAGAAGGACAAGGTACACTTAATAATCTAACCATCGTTCTTATTTATATCTTGTTGGTGACCATTTTATTTATGTATCTCCTGTCGGTTATTTTATCATTTTAATAGTTGAATCTCAACTGAGAACACGGGATGGGTGAACTTGTCCGTATGATCGCAAAGCGCGGAACACACTTCTTCAACTATGAATCTTTCTGGTGTGCTGAAAAGAAGTGCTGCTATTTAATAGTTGTAATCTTTTTGAAGAAACCTTTTTATCATCTTATGATTCGGTAATATTTTATTTTTGCTGACTTAAAATCTATTCTTCATCATATATGGGTATCACGTCTTTGAACTCGTTACTTCGTTTAATAGTATGCGAATGTATTTCAACGTCAGAATGTTAAACCATTTCGGCGTTGACGCGCCCGTTCGTCTAGTGGCTAGAGACCCTGGCTACAAAGCCAAGGGTCGTGGGTTCGAATCCCGCTAGGAGCAAATGTTTGTGTGATGAACATCGGCATTTGTACTCGAGTTATGGATGTTTATAAAAGCATTTAAGTATGTCTATGCGTTCCCTAGCTTCCAAAGTACAAGTTTCGAGCTTAGTTTGGGGCTAGGAAATTGGTGTGTAAGTCCAAGGCATAAGGCATAATTTCTTTGTGACATGAAACAGCTGAAGCCAGCAAACTTCGAGTACAAGAAGAAGCTGGCGGCGGAGCAGCAGCACGCGGCGGCCGAGGCGCTCAAGAAGACGCTCGCCTACCACGAGAAGAACCCGGAGAAGCACCCGCTCTACCCCGACGAGTGGAAGAAGTTCTGGAACCGACGCTACAAGGAGATACAGTCAGGTGGGCGCAACGACTGTGTATAACTCGTTCGTTCACATTTTGACACATGACAACAGGGAACCTGTTCTAATATAATATTGTTTTGATTTTTGCTTCTGTCTGAAGGTTGAAAATATAACTCACATTGAGATACATAGATTGTCCAAACTGCTATCACGGCCTTTTTTATATTTCTTCTTTTAATTCTCAGCTACTCATAACCAGCTTCTGCTGGCTTGATCATCTCGTACAAATCACCATCCCATCATTCCCTTAGGTGCCCTTCACTTTACATACGTTTGCTGAGACTATTTTCAGCGCTATCCGGCGATCTTCCTAAGTTAATAATTTTATCTTAATTTGTACATATTTCTTACAGAGGGCAAAGATCCTTCTAAGCACGACTTCAAACCCGAATGGATAAAGTACTGGACGGCGCGCATGAAGGAGCTGCACGAACAGGAGTTGAACGTGCAGATCAGCGAGATCTACCGCAAGATGTGTCTGCCGCTGCCCGAGGACGAGGCTAAGCCGGCCGACTCAGCGCGGCTGTCGCCCGAGCGAAGGAGGTCGCCCGACCTCCGGAGGCGGTCACCCGAGCTACGCAGGAGGTCACCCGAGCTTCGCAGGAGGTCGCCTGACCTGCGCCGGAGGTCGCCCGACCTGCGCCGAAGATCACCCGATCTACGGCGAAGATCGCCCATCTCGCGGCGACGCTCTCCTCTTGACATGAGGCGCCGCTCACCGGACCCGCGGCGCCGGTCGCCGGGCCCGAGGCGCCGGACACCGGACCGCCGGAGATCGCCGCTACCGTTTGCTGATCGATTCAGATGGAGGAAAGACGACGACCGAAGCGGTCGGGATCACAGGTTAGAATAAGCAGTATCGTGTCTACACATGAATGTACATATAAATTACATCAATTTTCATTTCATCAGCATTTAGATCGTAATTTTTCAAATTATATTAGGACAGCTTTTAATCATAAAGCGATATTTTAGAAGATGTTTAATAACCCCTTTCTATTTTCTTAGATCTCCCGGTCATCGCGGAATTAGCGAAACGCGTTCTCAATCACACCGTGGTGTGGATCGACTGCGGTCACGTAGTCCCGTTCATAGGTAAGCGGATACCAGACTGGTCAACTTACTGGTATTAATAACCTTACTTAGGACTTAGTTTACGAATATGATTCTGATGACATTACAATTAAAATACCAATGCGCGGCTTAGATATTACTTTTTGGAAATTAATAGGCAAAATCTAGTTTTGTTATCGGTCCACGATTCATGTCTAATAAGTTTGTTTTACTAAGAAGACAAAATGATGTGGTCGAGTTGTAATGAGGGTGTTTGCGATTGAAAAATCTTAAATAAATTTAATACGGAATAATATACGGAGGCGTGAGGAGAACTGCTATGTCATTGGTGAATTTGGACATGTCTGTTAATGTCATGTCAAAATTCACCAATCACACACCAGTTCGACCCTCCGCCTACCTACTGCCATCTGCTCATTGGTTGGTCGTTCCAGCCGCACGCGCAGCCCGGCGCGGCCGCTGATCGAGCTGGAGCACGCGCGCCGCAGCCGCAGCCCGCTGTCGCGCCGCGACACCGCCGCGCCGCTGCGCAACCGCAGCCCCGCGCGCCCGCCCGGCGCCCCGGCCGCCGCCTCCGCCGACCTCGCGCCCTCCATGCAGACCGTGCTCATCTCCGACGACGAGCTCAAGCCGTGAGTACTCGAACGTTGCTTTCCGTCGAGCGGGAGGTGAAGTGATTGTGACTGACAGTTTAAATTACTCACTTTTATCAAAAACGTAAGCTTTTCTAAAAAACTGTATGAAATTCTAAGCTACGTACGTAATTTTTCCTTAGTTTCGATAAACTGTTATGTTTTGATAAAAGCGCAACATTACCTTTAGCATAATAATATATGTACTTTTTTTTTTATTCGGCGAGAGAGTTTCATAATTTATTTATTTTTTTATTTAAAAAAAAAATAATTGACCACACTAGCAAGTAAGGTACAAAAGGCGGACTTAACGCTAAAAGCATTCTCTACCAGTCAACCTTTAGAAAAAATGAAATGTTTCAATGCGGTAGTGAGCAAACTAAAACATAATTTAAAAGATAATTAAATTACTATAGCAAAAGAAAATCAGATAATAAACATTCACAAATAAAGACTAATATAATACATATATAATACATATAATATAATACATATAATAAATACCTACAAACACATATTATTGATGATGATGTCCTGAATAATGATTAAAAAAAGGGAATATAAACCAATTCTACGTCAGGCTTCTGACAGAAAGTCACGAACCTGCCTTTTAAAAGAAAACTTATTTGGTGCTTTTCTTATACTGTCAGGGAGGCTATTCCAGAGGCGTATAGCATTAACAGTAAAGGAGTCGGACATGAAGCCCGTATGAAAGAGAGGAGTAGAGAGCACTAAAGAGCTAGCAGATCGAAGTTGTCGGTCATGAGAATCGCAAAGAAATTTAAACTTACTTTTCAAATAGTCAGGAGATTTAGGATTAAAAAGAATAGAAAAGAGTGTGCAGAGCAGCCTAAGCTGTCTACGTATTGTGAGCCACTTTAGTTGAGACCGGTAGGAAGACGCAATAATTTATTTGAATGCACTTTGTTCGTTTCCTCCCCAGCGACGACGGCATCTCGCCGTGGAACAGCGACAACGACTCGCTGGGCTCGCTGCCGGACGCTGCGTCGCCGGGCGTGGGGTCGGGCGTGGGGTCGCGCGCGGGCAGCGAGTCGCTGCGGGCGCCGCGCCGCCGCACGCGCCGCCGCCCGCGCCGCGGCCCGCCCGACCACGCGCCGCACGACGCCGCCGAGCCCGCCGACCTCGGCCCGCCCGAGAACGTCGTCGCCACGCTGCGCATGCTCGTCGCGCTCGAGGACTACCTCGGCAGCCTCGGACCGAAGATCGTCGATTTGCTCACCGAGGCGCTTAAGATGGAGAAGGTATGTTGACTCTTTGTGACCTGACCGGCCCGTGTCAGGCTAATGATTTAGCTATCCTGACCAAAATACTGAGAGCTAATGCCTAATTTGCATAATGGCTATTGGGTTTCAAGAAACAAAATGTTCACTTAGCTATAGAACTACTACTCGTAATGCCTAATTCGCGAAAAGACTATGCTAACCATTTTTTATCAGCATTTTTCACTAAAACATTAATTCTGTTATGTTTCTGTGATGATATTGCCATTTGTGCTTGAGTTAAGTATATTTTTAAAAATATTAAAGTATGTACAAATTTTATTAATCGCTAGGCAATCAAAAACAACCTTGGACAACCGACAAGGCTTTATTTATTTGTTTTTTAACCCTGCCAACGGTTCGTAGGAACGCGCAAACTCGTCGGAGGAGCTGCTGGAGCGCGAGTCGGCGCTGGTGCTGGTGGAGACGGCGAAGGAGAAGCTGAAGGGCGCGGCGCAGGCGGGGCTGGTGCGCGCCGCCGCCGCGCCCGCGCTGCGCGCCGCCGTCGTGCGCGCCGCCGCCACGCTGCACGCCGCCGACACGCGCGCCAGACAGGTACGCACACATAGCCACCTACTTGTATAAGCACCGTGCAGAAACTATAGGCACCGTGCAGAAACTATAGAGGGCGCTAAAATCCCGATTTTTTTTCTGTGGTTTGACAGTAAAATTTGACATTTACCTTGGTCAGTTCGAATTCGAGTCACTAGATGGCAGAATAAGGCACGGTGTTTTCCGTGGTTTGACAGTAGAATTACCGACATTGAGATTGACATTTAGCTTGGTCAGTTCGAATATGAGTCACAAGATGGCAGAGTCATCGCTACGCACGGTGCCTATAGAGGGCGGTATACTCGTAATCCCGATTTCTTTTCTGTGGTTTGACAGTAAAATTTGACATTTAAATAAATAATAATAATAATAATCTTTATTTATCGAAAGTTTACATTCAGCGTCTCTTAAATCTAGTGACTCTGCACTAAACAAAAATGTTTGTATTGCAGCAGCCGAAAACGTTTAACAATTTGCTGTATTACCACTAGCGTTGGACACTGGGTTCGGATAGCTAAAATAAAGATAATTGATATGAAGTTAAACAGTAATATGAAACTACTTTAGTTAAAAACAAGATTATACGAGTTCAAACTATTAATTAATTAATTTAATAAAATAAAATTAAATAAATTAAAAATAAATTAAAAAGTGCGTTTGCGCTTTAAGCGAGTACATGTGTGTGTGTGTGTGTGTGTGTGTGTGTGTGTGTGTGTGTGTGTGTGTGTGTGTGTGTGTGTGTGTGTGTGTGTGTGTGTGAGTGTGTGTATGTGTATGAGTGTGTGTGTGTGTGTGTATGCGTGTTGTTGTTGCTTACTGTGCGGGAAAACGGGTCAGTTCAGGATTTTCTCTGTTTCTTTGTAGTCCAGGCTCATCAACCATGATTCTACTGCTGACTTGGCCTGTCGTGGGGAAAGCCTCTTAATGTCAACTTTCTGGCATACTGTGTTGTATAACCGTGGCATTAAAAACAGTGGATGGCGTCGTGCAAAGGTGGTGTAGACGCGGCGCACCGGAACTCTATACACACGTTGGCTGAGGAGGTTTGCATACTCTGACGACTTAAGGGCTTTCCTATGCGTGTCGATTACGGCTCGCAGTATAAAGAGTTGACGGACTCTCAGAACTTTGCTCTCCGCATACAACAGGTCAGTGCCAAAGCGGAAAGGCTTACGAAGCATAACTTTAAGCACAGTTCGTTGGGCACGTTCTAATTCGATCATTGACGATTTAATGGCACCGCCCCAGGCTTTTATGCAGTACGTTAGCACTGACTGACACAGGCTTTTGTAGACCAGTATTAGTAGTTTTGTTGGAGCCGAGCGTCGAAGGGCCTTTATAACGTATGCCGATTTCCTAATCCTTCCCGATAAAGCAGAGACATGCTGTTTGTAGGAGAGATTTTCATCTATGATGACTCCTAAGTATTTTAGTTTGTCAGCGCGTCTGATAAAGTGTTCTGTGCAGGGGGTAGAACTCTGAGTTTGGCTGTTACTATGTACCTTCAGAAGTATTGTGTCTGGCGGTTTTGAGGCAGAAGTTTTATAAAATGCAATATGCTTGGTCTTCTCGACATTAACACTAAGCAGATTCCTTTTGAGCCAGTCTGTTACAGTACCCATGCCTTCTTCTGCTCTCTTGTAAACATCCTCCCAAGAGTCACCCTGGAAAAGGATTGCAGTATCGTCAGCGTAACATATTATGTCTGCTCCATTGAGGTTGATGTCCAAAATATCACTAAGATAAATTATAAATAATGTTGGGCCCAGGATGCTTCCTTGTGGGACGCCGAATTCCACCGGAAGTTTGTCGCTAAGGTTGGAACCCACGCGTGTACACTGTCTTCGTTCCGTCAAGTAAGTTCGAAACCAGTCTTGCGCTGGCCCTCTGACTCCAAGACCTTCCATTTTCTGCAAAAGAATTGGGATCGACACTGTATCGAACGCCTTCGCGAGATCGAGGAAAACACCAATACATTTTTTGCTACGGTTCAGTGCGTCCGACACCACCCCGCTGAGGGCTAACAAAGCGTCCTCCGTCGATTTACCCCGTCGGAAACCGAACTGCGTCGCAGGCAATAGATCGTGGTTTTCCAAGTAATTCACTAGTCTCTTGTTGACGACTTTCTCCAACAGTTTAGAAAATATAGGGAGCAGTGAAATTGGGCGGTAATTCGAGGGAAGGCTCCTGTCACCGATTTTGTGGATTGGTGTGACTATTGCAGTTTTCCAACCGCTCGGGAAAGTGCCAGAGGCCAGACTCAGGTTAAAGATGTGTGATAGTGGTTTAAGTATATATTGTCTCAATTGCTTAATAAGAAGAGGAGGGCAACCATCTATACCTGGGGAGCTGTCTGGTCTTAGTTCACTTATAAGTTTGTCAATTTCACTTTGGTCTGTTGGAGTCATGAAGAAAGAGTAGGGGGTAGATTTCCGGAGTCTCACTGATGCAGCAAGGGAGGCTTGTGTGGTGGAAAGTTGTTCCAATGTTTGGTTTGCCAGGTTCTTTCCTACATTTACAAAGTATTCGTTACAATGGTTAAGGGATGATATGTAGTTGGTTTTGGTGTAACAAAGGTCCGTGGCTTGACTGTTTTTTTTGTTTAAATAACATATATCCTTGATAGTTTGCCATAGCTTCTTTGGATGGTCACTATTTGTTTTCAATAATTGATTTTGATAGTCGGTTTTTAGCTTTCGCATCAGGTCTGTTAAGAAGTTTCGGTATCTCTTGTATGAAACTTGTGTTATTTCATTTTGTGGGTGCAACCTTGCCTGGAGGTGAAGTCTATCTCTGTGTTTCTGGCATCTTATAAGTCCGGGTGTTATCCATGGTTTAATGATGAATTTGGAGCGACTAGTAGTGACAGTTTTGGAATTTCTATTAATGGCCAAGGTGAGAATCTTATTAAATTCATTAGATGCCGTGTTAGTGTCTTGAGAGTCAACTACGCTAGACCAACTCACACTTTTGAGTTCCTCCACCACGGCACTGTAATCTATTTTACAACGAGTACGATTGCCAGTGCTTTTCACTTTTCCTATTTTAGTAGCTAACATACAAATTTGGTGATCGGTTATATCAGTGGCACAAATCATTCCCAGGGTATTTGCTATTTTCTTAATAAAAAAGTGGTCGAGACAGGCGTCACCTCTCGTTGGCTTGTTAATGGCAGGGATCAACTGATGTTGAGCAAGAAGGGATGTATAGTCTGCACATTTCTCGTTTAGCGGCTGTGAGCACAGATCCAAGTTCAGGTCACCTGTGAGAATGATGTTACTTTTATCTCTAGCGGTATGTAAGATTTGGTCGAGAGAGTCTAGGAAGTTGTCGATATTAACGAAAGAAGGTGACCTGTATATTCCCAAAACTAGCATATCAGACCCTATTCGGATCTCCAAACAGTTGCAGTCTTCTGCACTTGATTCTACGACAGTGGCGTTCCAGTCATCTTTAACAAAAGCAACCACTCCTCCGCTTTTGTTGATGAACTTGTGTGTGCGAAAGCTTGTATAACCAGGGAGTAGGGGGGTTAGAGAGTTCTCGTTGAGCCAACATTCTGTCAAAACGATGAGGTCTATCTCGGTTTCTAGACGAGTTAGTGTTACCAATAGTGAGTCGAAGTTCTGCTGGATACTTCTTATGTTAAAAGTAAGCACTTTGAAGTTGTGTTCACTTGACAGAAAACTTTTGCAGCTATCAATGTTATCGAGCAGAAAACAGTCAACAGACAACGTTTCGTCAAGATCATTGGCTATATCAATCTTTTAGGATTTTTCTATATTTAGCTAGTAATAAGATTTTAATACGAATTTGACTGCTTTTGCATTTGCATGTTCTGTCTCTGTCAGTGATATAATGTGGAAAGTGGTGTGTGTGTAGTGTTAAGTATGTTTGGGTGCAAGGTGTGTAAAATGTAGATAAATCTAATAACATTTTCTTGCAAGAAGGTGTTAACAGTAAACTTGATAGATGGCCGTTTTCGTTGTAACTACTTATTGATGTTATCAAGAGTATGAGATAATGTATACAAATACTAAAGCACTTTAAGTGTAGGTTCAATAGTCGCTGCTTGCTCTTCCGGTTGTTTTCGGGGGCCCACTTTTTCGTCCAGCTCGGCCATTGTAAAAATGCGGATGGCCGATTTTCCATCTGATCTTCTAACGTAAATCCCGCCGTTCCGGATCCAGCAGTATCGAAACCCGTGCTCGTTGGCTCGCAGTCTTGCTTGGCGAAATAAGTAACGATTGTCTTTCGTGAGTCTTTCGTTGATGTATAGTGGTTGGGGCTTACTTTCAGTGACGTTTTCAGATGTGATATTACGCCGTGATTTAGCCGCTTTGAGTAACTCGTCACGTTTGCCTTTCCTTACTAGTTGTATTACTATTGGGCGTGATAGTGGTTTGTCCGAGTCACTTATTGCTGTTTTGCTTGTTTTTGGCCCTACTCTCGTGACGTTGTTGATGTCACTATCAGAGAGTTCTACGCCAATCTTTGTTGAAATCACCTTTACAATTTGACTGAGATTCTCGTTGGCTTCCTCGTCAAGTCCCACTATTTCTAGGTGATTGCTCAGATTGTTTTGTTCTTGGGTGGCTAACTGCTGTTGTAGACCACTGACTGTAGACCGGAGACAAGCTATCTCGAGCTGCGCTTCTTGGAGTGCTTTTGATTGCTCTTTTAGGGTTTGTGTTAAGTGTTCGTAAATAGATGTCATCCGATTTTTGATTTCTTCGTTTTGTTGTTTTACTTCAGTTATTTCATGCCGTAGAAGTCTAAACTCAGCCAGCAGTGTTGATGACTCGGTCCCTATTGTTGCCGGCGGTACAACATTATTGTTGCGCTGCAATGTCTTTGTGGATTCGGGTCTGACGAACGTGGGCGCGGTAGCAGGTACCCTCGCCGGGGAGTCGTCCCCTCTGGTCTTACGTGGTGCAGCATTAACGTTCACACACGAGGGGCACTTGAGCGCCGAAAGCTGCTCAGCTGACATTGCCGTCGTGGACACTGCTTTTATGTCAAGACATGTTAGACAATATCGCGCCTTGCATGCATTGCATTGCAGATTATTGTGGCTTTCTAGTTGAAGGTTACAACCTACGCACTTCATTTTCGATGTCTTCTGTAACTCCTTTACTTTTGATCGAGCAATCTCCCTAAGTCCGTTAACGCCTGCTGTTTTGGTCCGGCAATTTCGACTTCAGAGCATGTAGTGATAGGTAATTTCGGCCGGCTGCGAGCACGCTTCGTCACGCACGCTTCGTCGAACAGTGGCACGGAGGGCGCGCCGCGGATGAGCGCAGCGCGGCGAACGTTGGTTCGAGCCGCACCGAACACCAACAAAAATTGTTCAACTCACTGAGGCACACGCGAACTCGCCGGGCTCCGCCACCACACCAGGGCTCCGACAGGCCAGACGGGGCAAAGCACCAAACACGACGGACCTCAGAGAAACAAGCGACACACGTCCGACCTCTGTCGTGTCTCAACGCCGAAAAAGCAAGCGTACAAGTTTCGAATATGAGTCACTAGATGGCAGAATAAGGCACCGTGTTTTTCCGTGGTTTGACAGTAGAATTACCGACATTGAGAGTAAAAGTTTTGAATATGAATCACGAGATGGCAGAGTCTTCGCTACGCACGGTGCCTATAGCACTTCCCACCGATTCTCCGTGCGTCGACTTCGTAGTTTGGGGCCAGATCGGTTGGAGTAGTGAATTCTAAGCTAGCTTTTCTGGAATGTCTCTGCTATACTAAAATTGATGTATTTTATTACAAATCATCCCCGCACGCTTGTACATCCTTCCAAGCTAACTTACCAAGCTTTTATATAAAAAAAACATATTTTTTTGTAAATATGATTACATTCATAGGTCCTATGTTGATGAAATGACAATTTTATCTGATAAAATTACAAGTTAAGTCTCAAATATGTTACTAATGCGGTCAATGTTATCAACAGAAGGCCGGCCGCAGCGGCGAGGCTCCCGCGGCGTCGGCGGTGCCGGTGGCGGGCGTGGGCGAGGTGGACCGCGCGCAGATCGCGGCGCAGATGGCGGCGGCGCTGGTGGCGCAGGGCAAGACCGACGTCTCCTCCGAGGAGCTGGCGCAGCTCGTCGACGCCGTCGTCGGCATGGCCGAGGCCAAGAAGCGCGAGGCAGAGGTGAGGAATTGTTAATTTAATTTCTTAAGGACGCGCTTTTATTGAAATTATCTACAGATGGTCCAAAGTCGCGTTTTGTTATCATCGACAGACAAAGTAGCGTTTTATGTTCCAAAAATATAAACATTTTAATCAAGTTGCTATCTTAGTTAAAGTCAAATTATCATAAAATATAATTTTTCTTGTCCTGGATCTACAACTCTTTTGAAAATGCTGCTTTAAGTTGAAAAAAAATCACATTATTTATTAAATCTATTACATGAAATGTTGTAAATGGTACTACAAAAGTAAATAATAACCAGGTAAAGAAGAAGGTGGAGGCGCGCGCGGCGTCCCGGCCGGCGCGCCCGTCGCCGTCGCCGGCGCAGGGCAAGACCGCCTCCGCGCTGCAGATGCTGCAGTCCGCCTACGACGAGAACGAGAAGAGGTAAACTTCACTGTTATTACAGGGAGCGAGAGGCGCTTGACTATTACAGTATACTAGCTTTGCGCCAGCGGCTTCGTCCGCGTGCAAATAGGTTATATGTATTGCAAACATTAGTTTTGTGTTCCCGCGGGCACAACATTTTTTTCCGGGGTACCCTATTATTTAATCGTGACTTTACGTCTGTAAAATTTCAAAGCAATCGGTTCAGTAGAAACGGCGCGAAAGCGGAACAACAAACAAACTTACTTGCCGATTTATAATATTTGTAAGGATTTAATATCTCAGTCGGAGCCGTGATTGCATCGCGTTATCATAAAAGTCGAACTAACGAAAAACGAATCCCTCAGAATCGAGAAGGAGGACGCGCCGGACGCGATGGACGGGCTGTCGGACTCGGACCTGGAGACGCTGCTGAAGAACTTCAACGAGCTGTCGGCGGAGGAGCAGCACAGCCTCATCGCGTACCTGAAGAAGCTGGAGGCGCGCGAGCCGCAGCGCGTGGAGAAGCTGCGCCAGTACGTCAGCGCCGCCGCCGCGCCTGCGCCACCGCCCGCCGCCAGCGCTCCTGCCGCCCCGCCAGGCGCGCCCGACGTCGAGCCCGTCGCCATCGACAGCGACGACGACGACTACACTGTCGAGGAGGTCAGTGTTCTTACACGTCTTCCTCAGTTACTGGAGTGATCATCTTTGTGTATTTAAATGGAAATCTATATATTAGAAACCTTTTACTGATTACATCAGCGCTGCGACCAAGGCTTTTATGACATTTGCGCTTAGTGAATCGCACCTCTGTAAATCTAAGTATAGCGACGCCGGCGCAGGTCTCGAGCGTCCGAGCGAGACTCGTCGACGCGCGGAGATGTGACTTTCATCGATAGCATATTGCCGTCCATTGCTGGACGTGGGCCTCGCCCGGTGCGGAGGTTATGCAGTCATCCCGTTGTCGCGTGTAACACACTATCATAGTCATCACGCTGGGCAGTAGGAATGGTGACAACAATATATTAGCGATAAACCACAGGGTATCGTCGCTACCCATCCCCCAGAAAATCCGTTAGTCGGTAAAACATGTAACATTTACTTTTCCAGTTTTTTTTATTTACTAAATTTCTCCTTCCTCTTCAGGTATTCCAGTCGGCGACCCAGAAAGTGAAGGAGGATCAAATACGTCAGGAGATGGAAATCGTCAAGAAGTCCCTCGAGGAGTCGACCAAGACGGTCACGCCCGCACCCGAGGCTGCGGTTGTGGATTCCACGCAGCATTCCTCCTCGGCGACAGATTTGTTCTCGCTGGTCCAGGCGTCGCTGAAAAACACGGCCGCAAAGCCGACCGAGGTCGTCACTTCTCACACGCAGCCGAGGTCGTTCGGCGACCTCCCCGAAGCTCCCATGGCTCAGGAACCCATATCGACGACCGCCGCTCCTCCCACCCTACAAACTGACCACCCAGTAGAACAAGTAAGACCACAGCAGGACCTCCTTACCGCGTTCTTAAACCAAATCCCTTCGACTCGAAGCGCAGAAACGAATATGGGTGCTGGTCGGGAACCTATGTTCCAGGATAGGAATTCTCCTATGCAAAATAGGGGTCCATATAACCAAGATGGCAGGGCACCATATAATCAAGATAACAGCGGTGCGTTTTCTCAAGATAGTCGAGGATCCTTTGATCAAGACAATAATAGAGGGCCCTACAATCAGGATATAAATCGGGGTCCATTCAATCAAGATAAAAATATGGGATCATTCAATCAAGATAGAGGTCCGTTTAATCAGGATAACAATAGAGGCCCCTTCAATCAGGATAACACTAGAGGCAATCTCGGTCAGCTTAATATGGGATCTTATAATCCCGACAACAGAGAACCTTTCAATCAAGATAATAGAGGACCGTATAACCAAGATAATAATAATAGAGGTGGATCTTTCAATCAAGATAATAGAGGACCTTATAACCAAGATAATAGAGGTGGATCTTTCAATCAAGATAACAGGGGGCCTTTTAATCAAGGCAATAGAGGACCATTGCTGTCAGATAACAGGACACCATTTAACCAGGACAACAGAGGCCCTTTGATTCAGGACAATCGAGTTCCGTTTAATCAAGAAAACAGAGCTACTATGCCGCCCCTGATACAAGATATGCCAGGTGCAGGCAGACAGAATAATACAAGTTTTCCCATGCAAAATAATAGGGGGCCTCAGATGCAAGACAACAGGGGTGGATTTATGCAGGGTAACAGATCCGGCCCTGGTTTCAATAATTTAAATCAGGATAACGCGAACCAATTCAACAGAGGCAATAATTTCATGAACGGACGGCAAGACCAACAACAGCAGTATGGAAACTTTGATCAGCAAAAGAACTTCAGGGGTGGTAGGGGTCGCGGCAACTTCGGCGGCCGCATGAGAGGCCGTGGACGGGGTAATTTCTACTGAACTGTGTAGATTGTATTTAGAGTAGTAATAGTAGCATGTATTACATAGGAAGTAAATAGTATTTTTAATGATAAAGAGTATGTACTTTAAAAATTGCATCGGTACGCATGATTACGTTAAAATAATGTATATTTTAATGCCAATATTAATTATTAATACATGTTTAAGTTTTAGTCCAATGTTCATGAAATTTTAGTTCTGCTTGGTTCGGAATGCATCAAATAAAATACCTATACCGATGTGACTTTTGAATTATATCTAACTAAACCTGTGTATCTAAAGTGTACACCATGAATTTTAATTAAAAAAACATTTGCAGAAATTTAATACTAGTATTATTTGAACATCTCTATTACATTATCGAGGAATAGTAAATAAACTCTGATTGTATATTTAACATTTTATTCATAAAATAATAATACCTTATATAATTGTTTTACAAAATACATGATTAAATTTAATTACCAATTATTTAATAAGTGCCCATTTCCAGAAGAGCATCAATTTGTTCAGTCTCAGGCAATATATCTATTTCTATAGGTTCTGATTTTACTTTATCCGTAGCTTTAGCATCAAATGAGAAGAATCTGAACAATTTAGACAAATTTATCATCGAGTACGCGGAGTAACTGAGCCAGTCTTCCACCACTTCCTTCAGGACCAGGAGACCAGATGATACTTGCGGAGTGACTCGAAGTTCTGTAAAGTAAAAATGAAATTATTAGTTTTGTTAAGCTTTTTCTCGGCACTAAAACATTGTTATCGTAGAAGCACTTACTTGAGTTGTTATTCTTATTTATATCAAACAGGAACAAAAAGAAGTTAATTTGGAGATATAAATCTTTCTCAGTGTAGTCTCGGAACATGACGCCCTTCTCGCATTGCCGGCAGAGCGGGTAGCCGCCGGCGAATATCTGCGGCAGGCGCGTGGTGCGGTAGCCGCAGGCCGGGTCCTCGCACGACAGCCAGCCGGCGTAGTACTGCGCGTGGTACTGCCGGATCTGCAGCGTCAGCTGGTTTTGAATGCACGCTAGATACTCAACAGGACGCACAGAACACTTTTCGTTCTGACATTTATCCAAAAATGTCACACTCTCCTTATCCAATTTCACTATAGTCTCTCTTATCTTATTCTCAGTTTTACACTTCTCGTTAACGCAGACGAACGTAAACTCCTTGCAATACCTATACTTTTCTTGGTCATTTTCTACTTCATATGTGTCTGTACTTTGGTGTTCTTTTTTTATGATGTGCTTGTACCCCGACGGGTCCAATCCCAGACAGTCTGCTACTCGCGCGGGGTCCATGCCTTCAATTGGTTCACAAATTCTTGATATCACCGGATGCAATTGATGCGCTAAGTAATATTTGAAATCAATCTTGAGGGCTTCGGAATTTTTAAACTCTTCTATGTGATAAGCGCGTTGTGTAGCAGATTTGTCGGTTCCATCTTCACAAATTATATATGGAACAATATCACCTTTTTTGAATCTTCGGCTGTTTTTGGCGTTGAGGCGTAACGCAACTAAAACATGAGGTTGTAGATTTTTATCAGCATATTCAGTCGGGTTCTTTGTTAACTGCTTGGTGATTGTTAACAATGATAGAGGAATTTTGTTGTTAACAAGGTCATCTTTCAATTTGTTTAAATGTGATTGTATACTATCGAGTCTTTCGTCGGCCGACTGCTCCGAGAGAATTTGACTAAGAATGAATTTTCCTGCTTCAGCTGCTAGCTGCGACCAATCACGACGCACAATATCTAACCCCTTGTGCTCCTGGTTAAATACGAATTCTCCGTTCTTATTTCGGGTAATGATAACAGCAGCGTATTTCTTCTTCTTCAATAGGAGTAAATATCTGAACACACCATCAATGTCGAGTTCAACCTGTTTGTATTTTTTATTAATTTCTCGTTTTAGATCATTACCGATTTTGAAGACTTGGTCGTAGTCTAAGCAGTTCGTGTTGATCATCAAACTGTCCGTGTCACCGTAGACAACATCGTAGTTTAATTTTTGGACAATGTCTTTGGTATCCATTAGGATTTCTCTTCCTTTCATTGTCACAAGGGCCGCTAGAGGTTTCGCGTAAAATCTGGAGTGCGTAAACCCGAGACATCCGTACATAGAGTTGGCCGTGAGTTTGAGACCCATTTGCCTTATATTGTACTGCATATATTGATCTGGGGGCAGATCTGGCGACTTCATTAATTTTTTTACTTCTCTACGGCTTTCCACAAGTCTCCGAATTTGAGTTGGAAGAACACCAAATTCTTTGTTTGAACCGGGTAGTACCAAATTGGCTATGTCGTCATCAGATGCAGCAGCGCTTTTTCTTTTGATTGTCGTGAAACAAATGTTGTATTCTTGAATGATGCTAGGGTATAGTGAATTGAAATCCATGAGCAGAATGAGTTTATCATAAAAGCCTTTTTTAGGATCCAGAACCAGTCCTCCGGAGTAAGCAGCTTTCTTTTTTCCTTGTTTTTTGGGAATGTTACTGCTTGTTGTGGCTTCATCTTTCTCATCGTGGTCATCTTCAGTATCGACATGTCTCTTCCCATAAACTTTATCGGGGACAATGTAATTTTTCTCTGTGAAAGCATGGAGCAATAGGAATTCGTTTCTTTCCGAACGACCACCCATCAGTGTACGCGACATGACGTTACCAGCAATTTGTGTGATTTGCAATGCTAGTGGTATCACATTCAGTTCGCACATTATTTTGAGGATGTAAGAAGCATCTTGCATGCTCAAGGATACAAGTTGTAGCAAGTTGCTACTATTCTCATAATATCGAGGCAAATCTTCTAAGGCCACATCGACGCGTTCTCCTTCTTTCATTTTCAAGACATCAGTACATAGAGTTTCAAGGTCGAAACTCCTAGCTCTAATTAGTTCCATAGCCGAGAGTTTAATATCGCAAACAAGCCTGCCCAGGAAAGCATCTTTTGCCGCGAATTTTCTCTGTGGAGCTACTGATCGCTTCAGACGCCCTAGACGAGACCAATTTGGAATATTTAGATCCAGAATGTTTCCAATCAATAGATCTTGCTGAAATCCCTGCAAATCATGACCTATAACCAAATCTGGGTCTAGTTTCCAGAATTGCACCATGAAAAAGTTTAGGAGTTCTCTTTCTGTGTCACATTTTGTTAGTTTAGTGGCTTTGTACTGCGCCAGGGCTTGTTTCAAATCCAGTGGCCAAATCTCATTGCATTTTGTCATAACTGCAAAGAAAATGTTGACAATAAATTTAGAAACAATTTTATCATAAAGTATTAATCAAATTATTTTAATATTTTGCCAATACTTACTGCAGAAATGCTGTTGGAAGGGAGGATTAGGAGGTGGCTTATTTATGGGAAAGTTGTTATGAACCAAACAACTCAACATAAGTATTTTGGTCTTCCTTGATTTAGGGTCCGTTGTTGTTCTCATATTGATCTGTAAGCACAAGAGATGTTACATAGCGTTCTTCCTGATTTATTGCATATTAAATATTTGCCCATATATCTAAAACTTACAGTGGCTATAACTACAGGTGGAGGTTCCAAGTTGCTTTCATTCCTTATAACAGATATATGCTCCATCTTCTCGCAGGCGGCCTCCAGCTTACACCAAGAAACTTTAGCTTGTACATTTTCAGGTTGCCTTATTTCCAGCCAACAAGGACCTTTGATCTTCCTTTCTAGGAGAAATGTTTCCAAGGAGGATGTGTTTGCTCCAAAAATATGGGAGAAAGTCAAATGTTTTTTTCCGGTGGTCGGTGGAGGGAATGATGCCTGTAATATAACATTATTAAAATGTTACTATGGAGATTCATTATGTGTTGCCTTTGCTGTTAAAACTACTAAAGTTATCATACTGTTTAAATTTTTATTAACCATGTAATATGTAGTGCAGTTATAAAATAAAATAAAAATAAAAAATAAAATAATTTTATTCAGCAATTTGATTCACTTAGTAAATTCTTTTGCACGTCAAAACTTTTTTTACCCTACCAGCGCCTCGACGTGAATGGCCTGCTGAGAAGAGACGCCGCAAGAAACTCAGACAGTTTTGCCTTTTTTAAAAATAAATTTCAATTTTACAATTATGTCAAATATAACTTAAAAATAAATACAAAATAAGTGCGGCTGAGCAGATTAACATGTCCATGCATATTTGTCATTTAAATAATCATCTATTTTATAATAACCTTTCTTCATCAAAGCTGATTTAATAAACAACTTAAATTTTTGTTTCGAAAATTCAATAACATTTTCTGGTAACTTATTAAATATTTTGATGCTTAGTCCAATAAAAGACTTCCCAGTCTTATGAAGCCTGTGACTTGGAACGGCAAGCTTATGTTTATTTCTTGTATTAAAGCTATGAAAGTCATTTTTTCTAGAAAAATTGTGTAGGTTCTTGCGTATATAAATTATGCAGTCAAAGATATATTGCGACGCTGTAGTTAAAATGTTAATCTCCTTGAATATCTCACGGAGTGAATCACGCGGCTTAAGGTCGTATATTGCACGGATCGCCCTTTTCTGTAATACAAAAATTGTTTGTATATCAGCAGACGATCCCCACAACAACAGACCGTAAGACATTACACTATGAAAATAGCTGAAATAAACCAATCTCGCCGTTTCAACATCAGTCAGGCGTCGTATTTTTCTTACAGCAAATGCTGCAGAACTTAGTCTCCCAGCCAAAGCAACAATATGGGGGCTCCATTGTAATTTTGAATCTATAGTTATTCCTAAAAAGACAGTTGAGTTGACTACATCAATATGTTCATTATTCATTAAAACATTAGTAATAACTTGTGGGACATTAGGCATTGTGAATTTTATACATTTTGTTTTCTTAGCATTAAGTAGTAAATTATTAGTCGTAAACCAATGATGGACTTGTGAGAGTGCGTTATTTACCTCGTCAAATTGTATTCTACGTCTATTTACCTTAAAAACTAAAGAGGTATCATCAGCAAACAACACCGTCTCACATAGACCCTTTGTAAAGGCAGGAAGATCATTAATATATATTAGAAAAAGGAGTGGTCCCAATATTGAGCCCTGGGGCACACCCATTATCAATGGGGCGCCATCGGAGTTAGTTCCATTGATGTTCACCTTTTGAACTCTGCCAGTGAGGTATGATTTTAAAAGCGATAAAGCGAACTCTGAAACGCCATAATGCTGTAGCTTCATCAGCAAGGTTTCATGACTTACACAGTCAAAAGCTTTTGACAAATCACAAAAGATACCAATAGCATCCTGCTTAGCCTCCCATGCATCAAAAATATGTTTTACTAGTGAAACTCCTGCATCAGTTGTGGATTTGTTTTTAGTAAATCCGTACTGATTTTCATTTAATAAAGAATTGGAATTAAAATGAGATAATAATTGATTAAATATGACTTTTTCAAAAATTTTACTGAGTGATGGTAGTATGGATATGGGTCTGAAGTTTGATGGATCACTCTTTTCTCCTGATTTAAATAAAGGGGTTATTTTACTCTGTTTCATAAGATTTGGAAACTGACCCATGTCGACACAATTATTAAATATTAAAGCTAAATATGGTGCAATGGCAATAATAATAGTTTTTAAAATATCAATTGAAATACCCCATAGATCTTCTGTCTTTTTTAACTTAAGTTCTTTGAATGTTTTAATTATGACTAAAGCATCAATATGCGTGAAGTTGAAAACAACTTTGCATTCTTCTATTTTTGATTTAAGGAGGCATTCAGCAAGATGCGGAGATGAATTTAATAAGCTAGTAGTAGTGACTGGAATTTCAGAAAAAAAGTGCTCAAAGGCTTTAGCCACTTCGGCATCTGTACTAATTAATTTATTATCAATTTTTAAGGATAACTTACTATCATGTGATCTGTTCCTGCAAGTTTCCTTATTTATAATATTCCAGGTAGATTTAATTACATTTCTGGACGTATGTATTTTGTGCTTTAAATACAAACGCTTGGCCACTATACAAACTTTTTTAAATAACTTTGAATACTTTCTTACATATTCTATTAAATCTGGATTGTTTGAATGAGCTTTTTGAGCATACAATTCAAACAATTTTTTCCTACTTATATAAATACCTTTTGTAGCCCAGTCACTGAATTTCGTTTTCGAATTATCTACACAAACAGTTTTCTTTGTAAAGATACTATTAAATTCACGTGAGATTATGTCGAATAATTTTTTGTACATGTTATCAATGTTCACATCAAAAATAAGTGGCGCTAACGGAATTTTATTACAGATATTATGTGTGAACCTTTCGACGCGATTTGTAGTAATCGGTCTGTAACTAAAGCTAGACGAAGTAACTCCACTATGGCTCTCAAGCGCTGCAAGTTGACCGCAATGGTCAGAATTCACAAAGTTAACAATTGATTTTGAGGGTATTTTACAATTACAGAAAATATTATCCAGACAGGTGGCTGATGTGGGAGTCACTCTAGTTGGTTCCCTAAAAAGTGGAGTAAGATCAAAGCACTTAAATAAATTTAGGAACCTAACAGAGGTTTGACTATCCTCTAAAATATTAATATTAAAATCCCCACATACAACTACCTTCTTATTACAGTTGCATACCTTTTTTAAAACTTCTTCCATTGTTGTTTCAAATATAGGATAATTGCCAGAAGGAGGTCTGTACACACAAACAACAATACACTGCTCAAGCTCTGCACAAGATAGTTCAATAGTTCGCTCAATTGAAAGTAATGTTACATCTTTCCTATCTTTAGACTTAAGTGAGCTATCAAGTAATATTAGTGAGCCACCCCTAATAGCTGACTTTCTCGTGAACGAACTAATGACTTTATAATTGTCAATACTAATTAATAACTCGCATTGTCGTAACCAATGCTCAGTTAAACAAAGAATATGAATTTTCATTTTATTTAAATTAAGTTCTAATTCTAATTCTTTACCAGGAAAACCTTGTATGTTTTGGTGTACAATATTAAGTAGATTTGAGGTTTCCCTAGGTTTATTAATTATACTTAATTGGCTAGAGTAATCCTCTACTGTCTTATGCAATAATTTAAATTACTTGGAATACTTTCCAAGGTGTTGGGAATGTCAACAATTGTCTGCTCAATAAAAGCAGATTGTGTAGCCAAATTCTTGGCTGTATAGTTAAAATAATATGCTAACGATGTAGCTATTAGTCGTTTACAATATTTTGAAAGATAATAATTATCTTTAGTCAAATATATATTAAATGATGAAATACAATTTATGTCAATCAAATTAAATTTTTCATTATTCCATGTCAATGTATTCATACATAAGTTAAGGCTATACCTAAGATTGTTTTCAGGCTGTGTCAAACTTCTGCTATATGGAAGTGTAAACAATACAATATTTTTTACATTTAAATTATTTAGACTCTCAAAACATTTGGTCATTACACTTTTGTTTACATTTCCACGATTTGCAACCATTAGTATTAATGTGGTATTGTCTGTGAAAGTATATTTATTTAACCTATTAACCGCCGCAGTTGAATATAAGCAACTAATCATTTTCTAGCCTCTGGCGCCGCAGTTGTACATACGCAACTAAAATTTACGAAGTGAATTTCAAGCGGATGTTAATTTACGCGGCAGGAATTTAGGAACAATAATAAAGAACACCATTGCTATTTAAGGAATGTCTTTCTTTTTCCCCAAAATTATTAATGCAAAGTACCAAAAACTAAGCTATAACAATTTAATAAAACTCATCGCACGATGAAGGTTTTATCTTAAGCTGTACCGCCACAGTTGTAAAAATACAACAGTAGTGATGTTACACATAAACTTATTAATTACAGATTTAAGCCAACCTTATTTTCATTTAATTATATTTACATAAATTAGGCATCAAGATTGGAAAGTAATATAATAATTGTTGCTTTTTAATTGTATTTATAATTATAACATCCAAAACTTGGGATGATTTAAGGTAGATACATATTGCAATTAACTAATCGGTTTTTTTAAATTGATGTAAAGTATCAACCCTAGCACTTTAATGTTATCCAAGAAGTGTAGCGCCGGAGTTGCACATATTCAACCGCTTGTGACGTCACAAGCGAACTTATAATGATACTAGTGAGGGACATGTGTTTTATTTTGGCAAAAAATATTATGGAATTAGTGGGTACCTAGTTATTCGTAGAACGTAGACCGAAGTTATTCGTTGGGTATTGTGGACGTGATTGAATCGTGAAATGTCGAGTGCCGAGGAATTAATCAGAATTTTAGAAGGGCATGAGGGAGATGTAGAAGAATTTGTGACCGATGATGAGTATTGGTCCCGTTGGTCTAGTGGTCAGAGACCCTGGCTACAAAACCAAGGGTCGCGGGTTCGAATCCCGCTAGGGGCAAATGTTTGTGTGATGAACATCGGCATTTGTACTCGAGTCATGGATGTTTATAAACGTATTTAAGTATGTCTATCCGTTCCCTAGCTTTCATAGTACAAGCTTCGAGCTTAGTTTGGGGCTAGGCAATTGGTGTGTCTGTCCAAGGCATTTATTTATTTATTTATTTATTTTTTTTTTTTTTACTTTATTTTGGATAAAAAACAATTAGACAATGCCACTTATAAATAAAATGTATCAAAAGGAATATAGTTATTGTACAACCAACCTTATTATCCACATAATTATTATTATTATTACACAGAGAAAAAGTGAAAGAGTAAAAGAGTTTGATGACCAGGAGGTATGTACTCTTTGATTTTGCCTGGAATTCTCAACATTTTTATTGTATTTTTTCAACAAATTACGTACAGTCCTTTATTATACATAATTATGAGCTATTCGAATATTTCAGGTCTACAAATTATAAATAACAATAGTATTCGTTAAGATAATAAAACCGATTACCGGTAATAATTCCACCCGCACCGCACGCACTATTCTCAGTGTTGTCTAAAATGTCAGTGCCGGGGTTGTATATATGCAACAATAGGGATTCCGAAAACGGTATTTTGTAGAAATATCATCTGAACTCTAACTTGGCTATGGTAATGACTATGTGCCTAATTACAGGTATTTTGATAAGGTTAAGTTTAATATTTTTATCTATATGAGGTCAATGATTATAAAAACGTTAGAATTTCCCATAAAAGTGTGATTTTGCCATTAAAATCTACTTTGCGGTAGTGAATGGGCCACAACACTATGGTTGACCTTGAAAATACGTGCTCGGCGCTAGGGGCACATTTTTTTGGAGGATTGCCTGGCGGGTAATAGGTTAATTTATTTATAATATTAGTAAAGGGTGTGTTAGGAAAACAGTGATTAATAATTTGTCGTCCCAAATAATAGCTTAAAAGTTGGCCCATTTCCTTACCTGACTCATCACAAAACATAACTATATTACTTTTGACCACCTGTTTTCTTTTGTTTTGGGAATGGCTGGGTTTAAAAATTGCTTCTGCCGTAAACAGGATGTATCTATATGTGATAGATCCTTTTAGAAAACTATTAATGTGGGTTTCCTTAAAATTCCATCTATGTTTAGTTAGCAGCTACATATTTCAAGACAAGAACTTACTGAATATCTAACTTCCAAGTAGTCTGACTGTGCAGGAATGTCCGGCAGGTTAAAGCAGTAGTTCTTTGTGACCTTTCTGGACTTGAACTCCTTGAGGCCTAGCTCGCTGGCCACAGAGCTGTTGAACTCCTCATACAGATCCATCATGGTCACTTCTTGATCAGTGGCTTCTTGAGTTATAGGGTCTAATTTCTGCAAAAAATAGGAACTCAAATAAATAATCATTTCAAAACCACATGTTTTCTACAAAAACTAAAACTTTGAGACACTAAAGTCCAAATATTTTCAATTTAGTCGAATGGGTTTACATACTTATTAATACTAAGACAGCTTTGTGCTCTGTGTAAAATACTTACATATTCTCTTGGCAATAGGAACATTTGTCTGTTAACATTTTTAACAACCACACAACATGAAAGGCACCCATCTTTTTTGTTTGATGGGTTTGCATACACCTTCCCAAATAGGTAGACCACCCCAGGCTTCACAAACCTGTCCTCCCAAGCATCTAGCCAGTAAAACCTTAGGACTTTCTCCCCGCTCTCATTAGTTTGAAGAGGCAGCTGACCATCTGATTGCACCGATGCAGACGTCTGATTCTCATTCATTTGCTCAGACCATGTGCTGGACAAAGGTTTCAACTCCTTAGGACCCTCGGTTTTAGCTTTTGGAAATATTTCAAAGTCCTCATTAAGAAACTCATCTGCAACATCTGTGATTGTTGCTCCTGAGTTTGGAATTGCTTCTGTTTTAACTTCTGCTGGCTTCATTACTTCCGGGACATCATTACTGAAATCATCACCAAGGTCAATGTCCTGTGATGGGAACTCTTCAATGATTTGAGTGGCAGAATCTTCAATCTCTTGTTTAATTTCTTTATCTATTTTCCATTCAGTTTTCTTTGGGATGTTTTTGTCATTACTGGTTGGTTTTATGATTTCTGATATCACCTTAGTAGTTTCATTTTTATCTTGGTTGTCTTCTTTCTGCAAGGACATGAAAGGTTGTTTTTTTTTTTATTTTTTTTTTTTACTGCAAAATGACTAACTGTGAAAACATAATTAACACAATGAAACCTTACCAATTCTGGTTTTGTAGTGAATGAATTAGCACCATTGCTCACTGCAGTAGGCTTCTTAACAGAGGAGGATAGGCTTTTGAAGTAATTCTGAGCTTCATTCTTGCTGGATGTTACGGGGTTGCTTTTAGGTGCCAGAGGTTTGGGCTTGATAGTTGGTGTTGTTCCATCTAAATCAGACATAATGTCTGATAAGATATTGTCATCTGATATTTTAACATCCTAGAAATAAAAATAAAATAGGGTATAATGAAAACCTACAAATCATTGTGGAATTTGTGGAAAAGTAAAGTTATCTTTGAGGAGTTGCCACAAACCTCCTTTTTCTTAGCTGGCATAGCTCCCAACAGGTTCCTAATGTTACCCTTGGCACTAGGCTGGGCTGCAACCCTGGCTTTTCTCTTCTGTCCTCGCCCAGATTCTTTATTGTTAACCGCAACATAAGAGTCCTCCACTTCATCATCATCAAATATCTCACGACCATCTTCCACATAACCAGTGCCATCTATTCAAGGATCAAATAAACAATAATTAAGTTCAGCTAAATCAAAGTACTAAATTGGTTGTAATTTCATATCATATTAAAACTATATACTGAAATGCTATATATTGAAACTACAATACTAAGTAGATAGTCAAGCGCTTGAAATGTTAACAATAACTTCTGATGAAAGAAATTTTAATTTAATCATTATAGAAATCTTGTAGTGTACCATCATCTTCAATCCAGTCGTCCTCTTGCCTCTGCAGGACGCGCTCCGTGTATTCCTTTTCATCCACAGTCTCGTAGACGTTCTCAAGCTCGTCCACGTCGTATTTGTGTTTAGAGCCTCTGCCTTTGAGTGCTTTTAACTTCTCCAGCGCCGACATACGTCCATGCTTGTCTACTTTTTGCCGTTTCACCCTCTGCGCAGCTTGAATAAGAGCAAATTCACTTTTAAACAAGGGTTGATAGAAACACTGGATTGTAGGTTACTGTTGTTTCGTTTATTTTTTATTATAACTAATAATATTTGTACTTACCTATAGAGTCTGCCATGTTTTATATGCTTAATCTTACTCAATGTTAACTTATCTCCCTTCGACAATTGCTTACAAACATTTAATTTCATCAAACAACGATGAAAACAATTTCTTTTTCTTTACAGTTTCAATTTCAATGACGTTTTTGTTTTAGCGCGAAAGCTGAAAGACAGTTTCTTTTTTCTACCGAGTGAGTTCTGTCAAATATATATTTGTATTAATGCTTTGGATACTATCAAGACAGTGCTTTCCATCTACCCAAAGGCAAAAAATATTTGTGCCATTGCTGTGACAGGCTGACGTGAGAAAAAAAAACGATGTAGTTTCGCGCCAAATTCTGCTCTGCTGTCATATTTTAATGTTGCTTGCAAACGAACGATTTGTTGTTTATTAAAATCTAAGTTTGTGTTAAAGAAGTATAATTTGTAGTTCATTTTTCAATACAATTGTATCAAAATGGCAATGCGTGATTACACTGCTGATAAAGGTACGTATATAAGCTCTATAAACAAAGTGTAATTTGTACCACCTTACTTCAAACAGTTTGTGTAAAATAACGCCGTGTTTCAGAAACATTCAAGAATTTCTTCATCGATTTCTGCCAAACTGATGATGAAGGCAATAAAAACTTCAAATACGCAGAGCAATTGACGAGGCTGGCTCACAGAGAACAGGTAAATACGGAGTGAAAAACTAACCTGAATGTTATTGTTTGTAGTTAATAACCGTATTTTTACCGATTGTATTACAATTTTCAGACTGCATTTATCGTAGAGTTAGATGATTTACATGACACTCATGAGGAATTGGCGGATGCGGTGAAGCAGAACACACGTCGGTACACCAACATGGTGTCCGATGTTGTGTATGAAATGCTTCCAGATTACAAACACCGAGAGGTAAGTAAGCATTGCATTTTTATACTACTCTAGATGGTTGAGTGAACATAGCCTGTGTGGTAGCTATTGGCTACATTGATGTTGATTTCACTGCTGATTTACTTTATTCACAAATGTTTCATGAAAAGAACAAAGCATGTTTTTATAAAAAACTTGAAAGCCTGTTAAAATTTTACTCTCAGAAATGAATTTTAGTAATTTATATATTTCACAATTGTTACAATGTTCTTTGTTTTTACAGGTTGTAGCGAAGGATGCACTAGATGTGTATATTGAGCACAGAATCATGTTGGAGGCAAGGAACCATAGGATTCCTGGGGAGATGAGGGACCCCCGCAACCGTTATCCACCAGAACTCATCCGGCGCTTGTAAGTTTTTTTTACTAACTTAATTCTATACTATACCTTTTAAATAAAATCATCATGTATTAGATATACACATTAATATCATTATTCTAGTGTGACTATGAAATAATTACCTAAATTCCTCCCGCCTCGAGTCGTATTCCTCATTACTGAGGGACGTGATCATTGTATGTAATGAAACACACAACTTTCTTGAAAATATTTAATGGAGTGGTTTGCCATTGCCTTCTCCCCATTTCACACACTTACTTGTAGTGTGTAGGTTACCTCACGATGTTTTCCTTCACCATACAACGGGTATGAAATACCATAATGAATAATAATATAAATTACCTAAATGTTCTTCATTTATAACATTATTTATTGAATAGCTGTCATCATAATAATGTAATAATTAAATTTCTAGTGAGGTGTACTTCAAGGATATGTCCACTTCAAAATCTGTGCCTATCAGAGAAGTGAAAGCTGAGCACATTGGAAAATTAGTTACAGTAAGAGGTAAATATTCATAACCATTTTTATAGGCGTATAATATGTTGGTGTTCAAAATTATTCCAATCATTAAAAATATCATGGCTCTTCAAAAATATTGTTTGGATACACTGCAGTTGACAAAAGTTAAAATTGTTCACATAACAAAAAAATATTGATTGAGATGATGCACAAGAGGTGATTTGTAGATCTTTTGGTGGTATGAGGTACGGTGTAGGATAGCTAGGTATGGTTCATCAGTTAATCTCATATCTCTCTGTGTACATACACATCCGCCGTTGTGTTCCAGTGCTTTACATCACTATAACTATCAACACAACTAAACAGGCCCGTTGGTCGAGTGGCTAGAGACCCTGGCTACAAAACCAAGGGTTGCGGGTTCGAATCCCGCTAGGGGCAAATGTTTGTGTGATGAACATCGGCATTTTGTACTCGAGTCATGGATGTTTATAAAAGTATTTAAGTATGTCTATTCGTTCACTAGCTTCCATAGTTCAAGCTTCGAGCTTAGTTTGGGGCTAGGCAATTGGTGTGTGAGTCCAGGGCATTTATAATTACAGTAGAACTCCAATTATCCGAATTAATGGGGACGGGCACCCATTTGGATAATCAAATATTCGGATAATCAGAGTTTTTCCTTAAAAATTGCCATTGGAGAGAAAAAAAGCTACATTTTGATATTGCACAATTTTTTTTATTGAATTAAATGAAAGAAACATGATAATTTCACATGTTTTAAATACATATAAATAAAATGTACCTATGAACAAGTTAAGAAATAAAAATCATTGTAAAAATCTTCACGGGGTCAAGAATAATAGCGCACTTAGACTTTTTTGGGCAATTTTTTTTCCTGATAGTGATTCGGATAATCGGCAATTCGGATAGTCGGAGTTCGGATACTTGGAGTTCTACTGTATTTATTTATTATAAACGCAACGTCCCCAGGCATAGTGACCCGGTGCACGGACGTGAAGCCGCTGCTGGTGGTGGCGACGTACTCGTGCAGCGCGTGCGGCGCGGAGACGTACCAGCCCGTGCGCGCGCTGCAGTTCACGCCGCCGCCCGCCTGCACGGCCGACGACTGCCGGCTCAACAAGGCCGCCGGACAGCTGCATCTGCAGACCAGGGGCTCGAGGTTCCAGAAGTTCCAGGAGATCAAGATACAGGAGCATGTGAGTTGAATAATTGGGTGTTTGACTGCATACTTATTTCATTTCATTATTTCATTATTATTTCATTATTTCATTATTTCATTATTTCATTATTTCATTATTTCATTATTTCATTATTTCATTATTTCATTATTTCATTATTTCATTATTTCATTATTTCATTATTTCATTATTTCATTATTTCATTTCATTTCATACGAAATAAATTATGACATTCTAAGATTAAGGATGAAATCAAAAATTAGGCACAATTTTTTATCTCACAGTTACTATTGAGCATTTAACAAATTATTACAGCAAATTGAAGTTAAAAGAGTATTGATTTGACACTATTGCATCGTGACGTCACGATTCAATATTTCATACATTTTTTCCTACAAGGTTACGTTTTTGACATTTAAAAAAAGTAGGTGATTTGACTTGTCAGTCAAATACCGTATTTTATGTGATAAGGGTGGGTGGCAGAGTTAGTGTGGTAAGTGAACCGATCGTCGCCAGTAGTAAAGCAAATATATTCTTTAGTATTGAAAACTTCAGGAGCGCACATAAAATTAAGTAAAGTATCAGCCTATTAATGTCCCACTGCAGGGCAAAGCCCTCCATCATTTGAAATCATGTTTTCATTACAAATGTGGGTTTTGGCTTACACATATAAATCTTTTCTTTTAATTAACCAATATTGTCCTACTGTTGGCGATATAAATCGTTAATACAGAATAATTTTATAAGCAGTAAAACAGTAATAATTCTATAAATCAAGCACGAGCACCAAGACACTAAATAGTTGCCCTTTTGCAGTAAAATGGAATACTATTTCTTCTGTAGGAAGTACTAATTTTTATGTTATCATTTGAGTTCCCTTGAGAAGTGTTGACCATTCACAACAGTTAGAAGGATAGGACAAGCGGCTAACTCGTTTAACGGAAAACGCAGGAAACAAGAATCTGAATAAGGAGCCAGTTTCAAGAGGTATCTATGTATGCAGTCCTACTACTTTATAATATTAAAGGCGAAAGTTTGTAAGTATTTTTTTTTTTTATACTTGGTGAATGCTTTTACGCATCCTTGCCCATGAGCAGAGGTATGTGGGACTCCACTTGGTGCGAATGGATGTTTGTTACTCTTTCACGTAAAAAGTACTGAATGGATTTGAATGAAACTTTACCACAATATAGCTTATACATCAGAATAACACATAGGATATTGGAAATTGAAATCCACGCGGACGGAGTCGCGGGCGGCCGCTAGTATTAGTATAGATTCCAAATCTGAATGTTGTTTATTGTTCCAGTCGGACCAAGTGCCGGTGGGGCACATCCCGCGGCAGCTGTCGGTGTACTGCCGCGGCGAGGCGACGCGTCGCGCGCAGCCGGGCGACCACGTGGCCGTCACCGGCGTCTTCCTGCCGCTGCTCAGCGCCGGCTTCCGCCAGATCGTGCAGGGCCTGCTGTCAGACACCTACCTGGAGGCTCATGTGAGTGGATACATAATAAATAAATATTTCACAACATCACATCAGTGCCGTAACTAGCCTTTTATGCGCCCGGTGCGAGCTTTCAAAACTGCGCCCCTAGAATCTACCAGTCTGGTCATTTCTGCGCCCCCCCAGGGTCTGCGCACTGTGCCTGGGCACTGTTGGCACCGCCCTAGTTTCGGCACTGCATCGCATACATTGATCTGACCTCGTGTTAAGTAGCTTAAGCATTTGTGTTACAGACATCAGAAACAACAGTGGTATTACAAATGGACGTAGTTACACGAAACGGATCCAATCCACAATATGACTTGATGTGGATTGATTCCTTTTCGTGTAACTACGACCAAATATACTTTAATAGATACATATAACCCCCAGACCAGGACATACAGACATGTTCATGCACACATGAAAATTAACATATTGAATGCCACCAAAATTTTCTTGATGTTCCTAGCAATACGGCCATACAAACATGCGGGACATGGCGTGTCGGTGGTATTCAATGAGTTAAAATGAAAAATGCTTTATTACTCTCTGAAGAATCTTTCTTAGACTATACATTTGTTTCATAAAGTTAAAACCTATGTCAGGTTTTTTTTACTTAAATTAGTCTAAGAAGTGGTGAATACTACAGGGGATCCTAAACTAGGCATAGCCTGTATCTTTTGCTGTATGTACTATTTAATCAAAGTTTTTATCGAAATTTATCCAAACCTTAAACAGTTTGAAAATGAAAACATCTCTGTTGGTTGGTAGACCTGAATTAAAAGTTCCTGAATTTGAGGCTCCTAAAGGAATCGTAAATGTACAATGAAACCAGTAAGTTTTAAATGTTTTAGTTTGACGACTCGCTTGGTGTAATTGTCAAGACGTTGCCTATTACGCAAGAGGTCGCGGGTTCGATCCCCGCACAGGACAAACATTTGTGTGCATGAACATGTCTGTCCTGGTCTGGATGTTATATGTATCTATTTAAGTATATTTGTAATACCACTGTTGATTCTGATGTCTGTAACACAAGTGCTTAAGCAACTTATCACGGGGTCAGATCAATGTATGTGATGTAGTAAAAAAAATATTTATTTACGTTAATTTGTAACATTGTCCATAGTCGGTGACCTGCGTGAATCAGAACGAGGAGGGTGAAACGGACGCTCTAACCGAGGAGGAGCTGGCCGAGCTAGCGGCGGACGACCTGTACTCGCGCATGGCGCGCAGTCTCGCGCCCGAGATCTACGGACACGAGGACGTCAAGAAGGCGCTGCTGCTGCTGCTGGTCGGGGGAGTCGACAAGTAAGTCATCATCATCATAATCCTAGCGTTTGTCCCGGTCGCATCCTCGGCTGTTGCCTCGGAGTCCAGGGTCCGCTTTCCTGCTGCACCTACTCCACTTCGCACGGTCTTGGGCATCCTGAGTGGAAAGACCATTGGCACGCATGTCATCTTCAACGACGCCAAGCCAGCACTTCTTGGGCCTGCCCCTTCTTCCGGGACCCGGCGGTGGTGGCATGGTGAGACATTTGTTTCCCACGTAGCTGGCCGGTTTCCGTAAAACATGGCCGTACCAACGTAGGCGACACTCCTGCAGTTTATCTGCAATATCACGGACACGAAGGCTACCCCGGATGCGTGAGTTCTTAATGCGGTCTTTCCGCGTCACTCCACACATCCAGCGCAGCATCTTCATCTCCGTGACGCAGCATCTGCTTGTGTCGCTCAAGTACAGGACACGAGGACGTCAAGAAGGCGCTGCTGCTGCTGCTGGTCGGGGGAGTCGACAAGTAAGCGCTTGTGGATATCTTTGAACACTCAGCTTACTGACTAATAAGAATGAATTAGATTCAGATTCTGACACTTTATTGCATGCTACATTGTTGTACACATAGTATATTTATCCAACTGGTCTGGTTTCCCTTGTGGTTACGGAGGTCAGACGACAGTCGCTCCATTGTAATAACCAGGCATGTCAATTCAGGATCATAGTCGCAGCGTACCCTGGGCTCCAATGCAATGGCCGAGGATGCAACCGGGAGAGGCGCTAGGATGATGATGATGATTATTGTACACATAGTTAGTTGAATATTATTATGCTAGAACCCTCAAGAGTTTGGTAGCGTATTTAACCCGCGCTATCAGCGATTGTTTAAAACCCGATATTCCTATTGATCCATAAGCAAGGCCTGTACGCCAGCAGTTAGTGATGGTATTCATCTCTTTCAACACTGCATGGCGCAAATCGCTATTGAGGCCCTAACTTGAATGCCAAATAGGTCCAAATTAAGCAAGGCTTGTGTTTTGAGTTAAGACGTTATGTCGAATTATATATTTTTTTTTTATAAAACAACCTGATGTAAACAGACAGTTTAACTGTGCCGATAAGAAGGCGATACGTGTAAGTAAGAGAGATTAATATACAATGAATAATCCCAGACGCCCGAACGGCATGAAGATTCGCGGCAACATCAACATCTGCCTCATGGGTGACCCGGGAGTGGCGAAGTCCCAGCTGTTGAACTACATCGACCGCCTCGCGCCGCGCAGTCAGTACACCACCGGCAGAGGATCCTCGGGCGTCGGTCTGACCGCTGCTGTTTTGAAGGTAAGGAGAATAAATATTAGAAAAGAGCAACTATCGATATTCTTGCCGCTTCTTCTCGGTAGATGACTGCATTCCGAAGTCGGTGGTAGATTCAATGTGTTGTTTTTTATTATTATTGACGATTCATAAGTGCTTTTATGAGGCCTTTTTGAATAAAGTGTGCATGAACATGTCTGTTTGTCCTGGTCTGGGTGTAATATGTATCTATTTAAGTATATTTGTAATACCACTGTTGATTCTGATGTCTGTAACACAAGTGCTTAAGCTACTTAACACGGGGTCAGATCAATGTATGTGATGTTGTGAAATATTTATTATTATTATTATTTCCTAATCTCTACATTTAACCAATTCCACCGTCCATAGGACCCGTTCACCGGCGAGATGATGCTGGAGGGCGGAGCGCTAGTGCTGGCGGACCAGGGCGTGTGCTGCATCGACGAGTTCGACAAGATGGCGGAGACCGACCGCACCGCCATACACGAGGTCATGGAGCAGCAGACCATATCTATTGCTAAGGTTCGTTCTTTCAGATATACAGATCCGAGTAAACTTCTTGAATATTGGATGACGATGTTGCGCATTTGCAGCATTAAGCGGGTTATAGCGTAATGCAGTTATTCTTTACCTGTGGACCGTGGGCTACGGTGATCCCTGGTGGACCCAATCCAAGTGGTCCATAAGTAAAAAGGTTCCGTAACTAAAAGTAGTCTATCAGTCCTTGTTAACATTTAAGTAACATACTATTGAACCCAAAAACGTACGTCCCTGGCGAAGGTAGAAATTTGATAAAAAGGTCCCTCATGCCTCAAAGGTTAAGACCGGTCTCTTGGCGAACTCCAAATTACAGAAGGAGCACTTTATTACAGTAAATATACCAAATCAGTTGTCAAATGAAACATTTGCTTTTACTTCGTTCCTATTCACTTATATTTTAATATATTGTTTTTGAAATAAATATTGTACTTTATAGGCGGGTATAATGACGTGCCTGAACGCGCGCGTGTCGATCCTGGCGGCGGCCAACCCCGCGTACGGGCGCTACAACCCCAAGCGGACCATCGAGCAGAACATCCAGCTGCCCGCCGCGCTGCTCTCAAGGTTCGACCTGCTCTGGCTCATACAGGACAAGCCCAACAGGTAAGAGGAACGGGCCTATGAATTCAATATGTATTACAAACAATCTGTCTTGCCTAGATTACAAGAGTTGCCAGGGTCAGACAATTTTTTTGTTTATATTTTTAAATCTACATTTAGTAATTCATACTGAATTCATTGGCTTGGGAACATGTAGTAGATTTGTATTTTCCTTATCTTACATGATTTATTGGGATCGAACACAATTTTTTCTTATCTAATAGGTAGATGTATGCTACTTAATGTTTGATCCCAAATTCTAAAAGTTTATTAAGTTGCTAAAGTTGAACTCGTTGGTTTCATTCAAAGCTTGACATTGTGATCCTCCAACCATTTGACATTCAATCAGTCATCAACAGTAGTAGATGACTGATGATGATGAGGAGGGTAGTAACCCTCCTCATTCATATTGATGTGCCACAGATTTTACATGAACTGGGTGTAGGGGTAAAATTTTGTATCGGCAGTCCGCTCGTCAATAAGTTTAAAAGCTAATAACTCTCTGTTGATGAGGACTGTAGTGACCAGGGGCGGAGCTACCGCCGTATCAGCCGTATCAATTATACGGGGCCCCCGAGGCACGGGGGCCCCCAACTCGCGAAAACAAAAATTAATAAAAACTTCTCAAATTATAATTTGATGCAATTTTTTTCTATTGAGATATATTTACCTTTCCTAAGGGCCCCAAACAAATTTTTATACGGGATGCCGCTAAGGCACGCTCCGGTTCTGGTAGTGACGTATACCTGTGTCCGCAGACAGAAGGACCTGGAGCTGGCCAAGCACATCGCGTACGTGCACCAGCACTCTGCGCAGCCGCCCAGCGAGGTGCGCGCGCTGCCCATGCGCCTGGTGCGGCGCTACGTGGCGCTCACCCGCCGCAAGCAGCCGCACGTGCCGCACGCACTCGCCGACTACATCGTCTGTCAGTATCCGCACCGACGAACCTCAGATTAATGAATATCAGCAGATATAAATAAATAATTAGTGTCCGACCGAAGCTTCGGCTTCGGCTTCGGCTTCGGCCACCTTCGGCCAAAAAATCCACCTTCGGCGAAATATTCGGCTTCGGCCCAAAACCCGGCCGAAGCCGAAGGTTTCGCCGAAGGTCCGAGCGACCGTCGAAATTGAACAAACTGTTACGAAAGTCATGAGGCGGCGTGGTGTCACTTTCAAAATATCACATAGTATGCATCAAAACAAGTTCGTACGTGTATTTAAACGAGTGTTTAGTTTTGAATTTGTGCTTATCAATTAAATTGTGATAAATTATAGTCTAAGATCCTAAAAATAATAAAAAAAATAATAATAAATAAATCCCGCTATACAAGGACCTTCATCCGAGATGCTTAATGGATGAAACATATTTCATACACAATTTGACATGTCAAAAGTTAGGTATATTGCATATGGGTTTCCTAGTAAAATTCAGTTTGTTTTCAAAACGGTAATTACCTCATTAGTTCTATTGTTATTGTTACATTTATTTGAATTTTCTAATATTTTCTAAACTGGGCATTTAATTGACAAACCTTTCATTATTTCCTAAGAAGTGTTTGTTTATTTTATTTATTAGTCTAGTTTTGGTCTATTTGAGTAAACCCAAGACATAAAGAAATGATTAATTTTTACCAGTATGTTAATCACAAAATCTCAAAATTTTATTTAGGTATCTCTAATCCAACCATCTCTATATCATCAACTTCTATATGAGACAGTCAATATAAACCTTCAATATTGAGGTTTTGAAATAATTTTTAATAATAAGTGTAGCTTGTAGACAATATTGAACAAAATTAATTACTGAGTGCTGAGAAAATACAAACCTTCGGCTTCGGCTTCGGCTTCGGCCGAAGGTTGGGTAATAACCGATTAATCGGCTTCGGCTTCGGCTTCGGCCAAAAATAGACCTTCGGTCGGACACTATAAATAATAAATATCTCTGGACATTGAACGCCTCGATGGTCTAGTGGTTTAAGTACCGGGCCTTGGTCTCGAGGTCCTGGGTTCGATTCCCAGGTCGGGCAAACTTTGTGTTGATTTTTCTGAACACAGCCCGGGTTTGTGATCACCAACCCGCATTTGGCAAGCGTGGTGATTAAGCCAAAAACCTATCTTTGTAACGAAAACATGATTTCAAATGATGCAGGCCTTTGCCCTGCAGTGGGACATTAATAGGCTGATACTTTACTTTACTTTTTATCTCTGGACATTATTCACACAGCGCCATCTGCCCCAAAGCATTAGCTTGTGCTATGGGTGCCAGACAGCGGATAAACATTATATTTATATACTATTTTTTTGTAAATACATACATATTATACATAGAAAGTAGTAGTCGTACGACGTTTTTGGCTTAACTTTAAAACTGAAAACACCATTTACACTTAACTCAAAACACCATTTTCAGATAAAAAAATATATGTTCATCGTAATTTTCAATATTTTGACAAGCCTGCACACAAGCAAGTTTGGTGTTATGGTCGAGAAGTCGGCTACTACACCAAAGGTCGCGGGTTCGATCCCCGCACGGTACAAACATTTGTGTGCATGAACATGTCTGTTTGTATCGGTCTGGGTGTTTCTATGTATAATATGTATGTATTTACAAAAAAAAAGTATATAAGTAATGTTTATCCGTTGTCTGGCACCCGTAGCACAAGCTAATGCTTAGTTTGGGGCTAGATGGCGCTGTGTGAATAATGTCCAGAGATATTTATTATTTATTTTTTGCTAATTTATTTATTATTTATTAATTTATTTTTGCCAGCATCCTATGTCGAGCTCCGCCGTGAGGCTCGCAATACTCGGGATACGACGTTCACATCGGCGAGGAACCTGCTTGGCATCTTGCGGCTCTCCACCGCCCTCGCTCGACTAAGGTACTTAATACTTATAAGTTTAAAGAATTGATTCTTATAAGAAATTTACATTTCACTTAAAATAAGATAATACATAGGCGGTTTGATAAGTTCGTGCAAAGTCCGAGAGCTTATGCTATTGCTTCGTTTTGAGTTTATGTTTGATTACTAGCATCTTTTAGAGGACCATACGCAAAGTTTCAGCTTGATCGGCCCACTTCTTTGTGTTTGGCATTGATTCGCGTAAAGGAAGTCGAGTGATTTTCAGAACATTTTGTGAAACAGAATTTCGTGTGGTGATTTCACATTACTGTCTGAAAAGCAAAACTCCTCAGGAGACAAAAGTGATGATTGACAAACATTATGGAGACTCTGCACCTTACATTATAAAGTGTTTTAAAAAAATTGCAGTGATCTTATGGGTCCAAGTGATGGTAAGCCATCTGGACGTCCTGTAGAGGGGACTACTGCAGTAATGTTGATTGAAATCCATGACATAGTGATAGATGACAGAAAAGTGAAGATGCATGAGATTGCTAGTGCTATGGACATCTCGAATCAACGAGTACATAATATTATTCACCAACATTCAGAGACGAGAAAGCTGTCTGAAAAAGTCATTTTTAGGGTTCCGTAGCCAAATGGCAAAAAACGGAACCCTTATAGTTTCGTCATGTCTGTCTGTCTGTCTGTCCTGGCTCGTTGTCCGCCGTTTCTGAACCGATTGCCACGAAAATTGGTGGAGAGATGTATAGTGATAATTCAAGAATTGGTTTTTAAAATAATCGAAAAATAATTATTTTTACTCCCCCTCCCATACAGCGAAAAGTAATTTGGAAAGAAAAAATTCGACTTACCCCATCGTGTGGGGTATCGTTAAAAAGGTATTTTTAAATACAATAAAACTTGCTTAGAAACCATGTGGATCAAACACCCCAGTCTCGAGATATATTAATACAAAGTTAAAATTAGAGCGTACCCCCCCCCCCTTAACTTTTGAAATACTATTACATAATTCTGAAAAAAAATTCCTGTATACCGCCAAGTAAATACTTTCAACGAAAACTATAATAATAAATAATAATACCCTCCTAGCCGAATTCGGCCACGGCGGCCAATCTTACGATTAGCCACTTACGCGGGATATATTATAGTGCACAAGCGCGTGCGCAAGCACAGGTGCACTCCCTATTCCCTCACTCTCATAATTCGGTGAGAGAGACCGTAAACCGTAGAGAGATCAGGCGCAGGACCAACGGCTTAACGTGCTTTCCGAGGCACGGCGGTGTAATTACACCGCCAACTTCCAAACTCCGGACTGTGTCAGTGTTATCACAACATGAAAACATAGACACAATTTCATCGGTCCGACCCGGGATTCGAACCCAGGACCTCCGGCGCGGCCGCCGGTTTAAAGTGCGACACACTAGCCACTGCGCCACGGAGGCAGTTAACCCTTTTCTTGGCAGTGTAACACGGGTGATACATTCAAATAAAAAAAATCCTGAGCCTTGACCAAGCGATTCAAGATCTTTTTTTTACGCTTATTTCATAAGTTACCTATCATAGAATTGAAAATTAAATGCTTTATCGGTCGAAAAGTGTGCTGCTATCATTGGTGGACAAAATGACGTCACGGAGGCACGTTGGCTTTGAGCGCGTGATAAGTTTATTTGTGTATTGACTGTATTTATGAATATTTGTGTGTTTTTTCATTAGTATTTTAAAGAAAAAATACTATTTTTTGATTTTCCATTCATTTCTTTGGTGTTTGGAGCTATTTGGCAATTTTATAACTATTTAACTAACTATGTATCATATATGTTACACTGCCAAGCTCCCCGTGTTCTGGTTTGACCAGCCAAGAGCGCTTGACACGCTCTTGCAACCGGCCAAGAGCGTGTCGGACACGCCCATGAAAGGGTTCCGTAGCTAAAAGATAGCCCGACCGCTTAAGACAACATTTTGTAAGGGCAACTGCACGTCATAAGTTGGTCGAAATGTATAAAAATAACTATGTATGATACAGAGTTCGCTATAGTTTTCGTTGAAAGTACTTACTTGGAGGTATACAGGACATTTTTTTCAGAATTATTGTAATAGTATTTCAAAAGTTAAGGGGGGGGGGACGCATGTGAATCTTCCTAGCGGGACCCCCCGAGCTAGACTTATAAAACTAATGGCAACGCTTAAGTAATCCAATGTACCTCAATAGTTTTGGCAGAAATCACGATTTAGTGACTGATCTTCCTAGCGGGGCCCTCCGCCGTTTTACGTTCAAAATACATAAATGATATACCGATCGAATGCATTTTCAATGTACCTCGCAAATTATGTATACAATTCAAAAAATATATAATAGAACCAAAGAAATTCCGCTTCAAAGGTATTGTCTTCCTAGCGGGGCCCTCTGTAATTAAAGTGAATAAGAATAAAAAAAGTATACAGTTTTAATGTATTTCCAATGTACCTCCTAGTTCTTCATCCATTTGCCCAATTTAGATGCAAAATTATGAGATATTTACAAAAATGGTTAAAAGTATGGTCAGCAAAAAAGTTAGTGTTAACCAAACGTAACCTCCTTTATAGTAGGTAAATGTTGGCATTCAATGAGAGATATTTGAAGGAATTTTTTAATTATATCAAATGATAAACACGTGATAAACAGCAATAAAATCTGATAATGTTTGTGTAACAATCTACAAACTCCACTGTAGTTATGTTTTTGATATATGTTTCATCGAAGCATTATAATAGTTTTCAATCTTAATATATTTGAGAAATGTCAAATCTTTGGCGCGAAGCGAACAGCGCGCCCGTTTGAAAAAAAACTTTCAAAATTATTTTTTAATAGTGCTCAAGCACTGGTGTTGGCACATCATTTATTAGCGCGAAGCCAAAAAAGAAAGAAACAATATCAACAGTGGATTTTCAAATATAAACAATAAAATTATTTATATCAGTTTGCAAACACATACATCTAATTATTATTCATAGAAACAGTTTTTAAAATTATCTTTTAATAATCTTCAGCGCGGCGGGAAAAACGCGCGCTATAAAAAAATAATTAAAAATTATCTATTGAAACTATGAATTATGAGCGCGAAGCCAATTAAAAAAAATGACAACAGTAGAATTACAAATTTAAATAATTATTAGTTTCCTAGTTAATTAAACCATTGAGGTTAAAATCAACAGATATTTTTAATTCATTGTTTTTTTTTAGTTCTCGCGTGCTTTTCCTCCGCGCCAAGGAGGTTACATTTATACTGAAAGATATTAAAATTAAAAAATATTACTATGAATTACCGGTATGTATTTACAAAAGGAAACTAATAATTATTTATATTTGTAATTCCACTGTTGTCATTCTTTTTTCTTGGCTTCGCGCTCATAATTAGTTTCAATAGATAATTTTTAATTATTTTTTATAGCGCGCGTTTTTCCCGCCGCGCTAAGAATATTGAAAGATAATTTTAAAAACTGTTCCTATGAATAATAATTAGATGTATGTGTTTGCAAAATGAAATAAATAATTTTATTGTTTATATTTGGAAATCCACTGTTGATATTGTTTTTTTTTATTTGGCTTTGCGCTAATAATTGATATGCCAACACCAGTGCTTGAGCACTATAAAAAAATAATTTTGAAAGTTTTTTCAAACGGGCGCGCTTTTCGCTTCGCGCCAAAGATTTGACATTTCTCAAATATATTAGGATAGAAAACTAATAATGGGGGCGTTTGGGCGAAAAAAGCGTTTGCAAACGTTTGTAAACAAAATGGCGATTGTTAGCGCAAACTGTACAGTTTTCGCCCAGGACGTGTTTGCTAACTGTCAGTTTACTGTGTTACCGCTAAAACAATCGCCATTTTGCGCTAACAATCGCCATTTTGTTTACAAACGTTTGCAAACGCTTTTTTCGCCCAAACGCCCCCAATGCTTCGATGACACATATATCAAAAACATAACTTCAATGGAGTTTGTAGATTGTTACACACACATTATCAGATTTTATTGCTGTTTATCACGTGTTTATCATTTGATATAAATAAAAAAGTCCTTCAAATATCTCTCATTGAATGCCAACATTTACCTACTACAAAGGAGGTTACGTTTAGTTGACGCTAACTTTTTTGCTGACCATACTTTAAACCATTTTTGTAAATATCTCATAATTTTGCATCTAAATTGGGCAAATTGATGAAGAACTAGGAGGTACATTGGAAATACATTAAAACTGTATACTTTTTTTATTCTTATTCACTTTAATTACAGAGGGCCCCGCTAGGAAGACAATACCTTTGAAGCGGAATATCTTTGGTTCTATTATATATTTTTTGAATTTTATACATTATTCGCGAGGTACATTGAAAATGCATTCGATCGGTATATCATTTATGTATTTTGAACGTAAAACGGCGGAGGGCCCCGCTAGGAAGATCAGTCACTAAATCGTGATTTCTGCCAAAACTATTGAGGTACATTGAAAATTATTATTAAACTCGAAAGGTACATTGAACTACTGAAGCGTTGCCATTAGTTTTATAATTCTAGCTCGGGGGGTCCCGCTAGGAAGATTCACATGGGGGACGCTCTAATTTTAACTTTGTATTAATATATCTCGAGACTGGGGTGTTTGATCCACATGGTTTCAAGGCGAGTTTTATTGTATTTAAAAATACCTGTTTAACAATACCCTACACGATGGGTTAAGTCTGATTTTTTTTTTAGAATTAACTTTTCGCTGTATGGGAGGGGGCGTAAAAAATGATTATTTTTAGATAATTTTAAAAACCAATTCTTGAATTATCACTATACATCTCTCCACCAATTGTCGTGGCAATCAGTTCAGAAACGGCGGAGAACGAACCAGGACAGACAGACAGACAGACAGACAGACAGACAGACAGACATGACGAAACTATAAGGGTTCCGTTTTTGCCATTTGGCTACGGAACCCTAAAAAGGTTTACCTCAAAAAGTAACATACTTTTTATTTTTGCACGAACTTATCAAACTGCCCTCGTATGAACAAATATTTATTAACAAATTAGTTGTTGGTGCTTGCTGCTATGTATACCTTCAGTGTTCGCTTAAACGCTCCAATTGTCTCACATATTGTAATGCTTTCTGGTAAGCTGTTATATAGTTGTACTCCCTCAAATAATATGTAATAGTCTTTTTACCATAACTTATTTACTTCATAAATTGTTACAATTTGTGCCAAGTCTGCAATTATGAATAACAATTACAGTCATGCTCCATGTTTCGTTTGGGGATCTAAATATCTGAAGGAACATTTTCAATTAAGGTTATAGTCCATTTCAGCTAAGAACATCTCTGTGACATATACCTGTTGTTTAGGTTTAGGTTTACTGGGGACTTTTCCGCACTTAGCCACTAAGGTGGGCCATTGTACGTGATAATTTGGACAAAGGAAAACTGTTACCTTGTCTGTTACCTTATACCCTTATTCAAACCATTTGAGCTCCAGCCAGAGGTCCAGAACTCTCGCGGCGTCGCCGAAGGCTGCCCGTAGAGTCTCGGAGTCTGGGAGCAGTCGAGCTCCTGTTGTACTTTTTATACGAAATTAAACTTTATTATTTTCCTTAGGGTTCTTAATGCTTTAGATCCTGTCGATTTTCCTTTAAAACTGCCTCCGTGGTGTAGTGGTTAGAGCGCTGTACTCAAAAACTACGAACTCGGAGGTTGTGGGTTCGAATCCCGCGGGGAACACTTTCACTTTGTGTTGGTTTCCCCAGTTTGGTTAGGACATTGCAGGCTTGAATCACCTGATTGTCCGACAAGAATGATGATTCCGTGCTTCGGAAGGCACGTTAAGCCGTTGGTCTCGACTGATCCAAATTGTCTGGTTTCCCTTGTGGTTACGGAGGTCAGACGACAGTCGCTCCATTGTAATAACCAGGCAAGTCAATTAAGGATCATAGTCGCAGCGTACCTTGGGCACCAAGGCATTTTGTCGAGGATGCAACTGGGAGAGGCGCTAGGATGATGATGATGATCCTGTCGATTTTCCTTTGAACCGTCAACTGTCACCGGGATCATCCTTTGTAGATGATTTACTGTTCAATTGATCGACCATGTTTATTTTACAGGTTATCTGATGTAGTGGAAAAAGAAGACGTATCTGAGGCTATTCGTCTTGTGGAAATGTCAAAACAATCCCTTCAACATGTTGAAGAAAATACGCAGAGGTTTGTACAGGTTCTAAATAAATAAAAAAGAAACTGATTTTTATTTTTACTTTCATATGGGCCTACAATGATTGATGATTTAAGACAAGTACACCACAATAGTGTTCATTAATAAATACGAGTAACATTTCCAGTAGATAATGAGGAGTATAAATGGGCCATTATCCACTAACTGGTAAATCGATGTCCTAAGCAATTAAAAGGTAGATAATTCTATTATATATTTTTATTGTTGGGTTAGTACTAACATAAATTTGGTATTCTTGGTTTACCATCGCTTATTTAGAAATAAAATATAATAGTTTTCGAGAAAATAAATGTTCAACACCTCAAAAAACAGTCCTCTGTCATGTCCGATTTCCAGAATTACTAGCATTGATACCTATATATATTAAAAACTTTGCCATCCATAAAATTAATAAAAATCATTTAGTTTAATAAGTCTGTAAGCATCTTTTTTAACTATAAATTATTAGTCTATAATAGAAATTTATCCAAATAAAGAGGATCAAAGGCTGTCCTGAAATTTTTAAAACAGTCCTCTGTCAATAATTGAATCCAGTGTAAAATTAACTTCGGATATTGATCTGAAACATTACGATTGTAAAATAGAAAGCAACCGGTGTGTAGTTCTTTTGGTTGTTTAGCAAAACAGACTGCTGCCATTTTTTTCAGGGGCAGCACCACATTTGGTAGTGAACCACGCGTCTCGGCAGATAGTAGGAACAGTCCTCTGTCGAGTATTTGTTTTCCTATTTTAAGAGTTTTTTTTTAATATTATTTGTTTATAATAGTTTATAAACAAGTATGTATTCAAATCTGTTTTTCAATTGTGATATTTTTTCTATTATTTTGTGTTATTTAGTTTTTTTGTGAAAAAAACAGTCCTCTGTGCAACAGTCCTCTGTCATGTCATTGCAAAGGACACTGGTTTTTTAAGTTTTTTACGGACTTACATGCTAGACAGCGCGTCAATCTGCATCAACGTTAATAATACATCGTTTTTTTGTAGAGTAATGAGGTAATAGATCGATAATAGAGGATTTTGAAAAAAAAAAAAAAACTAAAACTCCGGTCAAAAAAAATGAAGAAGTATTAGAACAAAAACGCTTGAGATATTTACAACTAAATATTCACAATCAAAATCAAGAAGAATTATTGAAAAAATGACAGAAAAAACAAAAAAAAAAACAAAATTAAAAAGTTTCCAGAAAATTGCATACGGATATGAGTCATCGCGAGCATAAGGGTGGTAAAAGGACTTGGGAAGAGCACTGTTGCAAATCTCGCCAAAAAAAGAGCCATGACAGAAATAACGAATAATTTTAAGAAGGAAAATTCACCTTATTCTATTGGATCAATATAGGATGTATGGCACCATTAAAATCGACAGAAATAAAATGAAGAACTCGTTAATTATGAAAGTCATCAATACATATCGTAACTGCTCATAAAAAATAAAAACTTTATTATTTTAACAAACAAAAATGCTAGTTTTTGTTCATAAAAACAGTCCTCTGTTTGGTTACAACAGTCCTCTGTCACAATTTTACACAAAACCCTCCAAAACTCAAAAACCGAGAGGAAAGTGCGTGGGCTTTTTTAATATATAAATTAGATATATTATTGCCTTACTTTGTAGTGACAGATATTCTCAATATTTAATAAAATTTGCTTAGGACAGTCTTGTATGGACGATTTTCCAGTTAGTGGATAATGGCCCAAATAAGTACGTCAGACAAAACATTTTTGACTTTGTACCCACAATTTGTGCCCAAATGTCATGAGTATAAGCGCTACTTTGCATAGGAAGTGTTGTATTATTATAAGTATTCATATTATTGCTAAGAGAGGTAGATCTTTGTGGAAGTTCCACTCGAATGAGCCGATTGTCTGTGGAAGTACCTCCTCCTTACAGAAGACCACAGTGAAGTAGTACTTTGTAACTGTTGTGCTATATTTCTGCTGGTGAGTAAGGTTACCAGAGCTCAGTTGAGGAGGGTATGGGGTTTTCAACGGCAGGCAACGCACTGCGACCCTCGTACGGTTTTTGATGTCCATGGGCAGCGGTGATTACTTACCATCAGGAGAACCTCCTGTTCGTTTGCCTCCATAACCACATTAATAGAAAGCTTCGTCAATGAATAATAGGGTGTAATTTGTATGAACCTTCACATTCAAATTTAAATTTTCTTTATTTCGGACAACATGATCCATTGGTTAGTACAAATTACTAAAAAATTTAGGCTCGTATTAATAAATCGCACTCAACTCTGCAGCTCGATCTTGAGTGCCAATTTGTTATGTCCTTCTCATACAAAACAGCACCTAAAGTGCACGCTCAAGATCGAGCTCAGACTTGAGTGCAATCTATTAATACGAGCCTAAATGTAAGTAATAAAAACTAACACTATTTTTAAGTAATTTGTTTATAAAATATGTGTATGAAACTTTCGACTGACCGTTCTGATTGTGCGCAGGGGCATCAGCGCGACGGACCGCATCTTCGCGGTGGTGCGCGACCTGGCCGGCTCCAGCTCAACTGTTAAGATCGCCGACGTCATCGAGCGATGCGTCGACAAGGGCTTCAAACCCGACCAGGTATGTACTTTGAAAGTTTTATTTTATGTAGGAGGGAAGTAAGCCAGCCATTCCAGTTAGTTATGGTTTCCTGAGGCCTAACCATCAAGTCTTATAGCGATCTAAAATCCAGTGAGTAAGAGAGATGCCGCTTTACAGGATGTAAGACGGCATCTCCCTTACTCACTCGTTTAAAGATCGCCTTAAGACTTGATGGTAAGGCCTCTGATGAACATAACTCCAAAACGTTCGTCGATGTGTTGCTTGCATGTCTGTAAAATTCCTCTGATGACTTGCATGTTTTAGAATTATTGTTCTGTATTTTGAATATTTAAGGCATGTTTATACTGAAACCAGTAACTTAATTTGATATTTATAAATATAACATTATTTTCGAAATTGGTGAAACTTGCATGTTCGAATAAAATAGTACTAAAAAATAGTAGTAGTTATTCTTGTAGATAAGTGAATGGTACTTTTGTTCCCCAGGTGGATGCTTGCATTGAACAGTATGAAAACTTGAACGTATGGCAGGTGAACCAAGTGAGGACGAAAATTACTTTCATGTAGAAGTAGTACTGAAAATATTCCGCCTTTGACTCTTAAGTATGAAACCAATGTGCCTGCTGATTATGTGTGGTATTAAAATACAATTTTGTTAAGTATGTGTTCTGACTACTAAGTGTTAATTGATTATTTTGTAATAAACTAATTTTTGCCAATAAATCATAGTGATTTTTTCATCGGGCCTTCAAGGCCCGTCCTAACATTGGTGGCAGCGGTGGGATCCAAAATAAGATTATAGGATCCTCGGTTCGTCTCCGTTCGCGAATCGCGTGTGACAATTACAAACTTAGAACTAATTCCGATGGTTTTCACGAGCTATGCTGCAATAAGTTGTAATCATGTTCTTGCAATATTTGCATTACGTGGCATCCTAATAGTATTTTCTTCCCGAATACTCGTTCAACACACTGTCGTAATATCAGAAGGGATAAAAAAGGCGGTTGTCGGTATTTCGCAGCTATTTCCAATACAACAAGGGTTTTGTGTCAGTCAATAAACCTAAGGTTTCCATTCCGCTTACGGTTCCTAAATGAAAAATATATACAGCAAACGGCCTGAGTTTTACGAGCTGTAAACGGAAGCGTTTCGCTCACTCCTCTATAAGTCTGTCTGAGATATCCATACGCAAAGTAACGCAATAAATTTGTTCTTGCGACGCTCTTATGAAAGTAATAACTTAACAACAGATGTAGCGTATCCGAGGCCGAGATTTGCGACGGCATTGTTCCCGCGAATACGAATTGGCTTTAGGGTTCTCCTGTTGAGGGTTGCGTCATCCGATACTAGGTAGAACAACTTATTACCATAATACGGTTGAAACATTACTCTCGTATGAATTGGATATTGTTACTTAGAATTTATGGTGGAATTTCTTCCCGGATATAAGTAAGTACATAATATGAATGACACGAAAAACCAAAATATCAATGTTTGAATAATTGTAGCCCGAAATGTAATATTTCCTTCCTTCTTCTCCTTCTTCCTAGCGTTTATCCCGTTTCTATGCGGGGTCCGATTTGACCATGATCCAGGATTTGGCAAGTCTGGTTATTACAGTGAAGCGACTGCCATCAGACCTTCGTATAGTAATGTAATATTTCATTAGACTATATTGTAAAGTGAAAATAAAGGTTAATTTTATATTAGAATCGAAAAGGTTTTGCAAAATAATTAAAGACTTCATTAGTAAACTGATGCCAAGCCGAGGTAAGGCTTCTCTAAGTTAATTACTACTAATGCTGAAAAACAATACAAAATATTCAAGGCTTTTATTTATTTTTCTACAAACTACTTAATTAGCTAGAATGGAATCCCATTATATTTTCATGGTATCTGGTTTCTTGTTGGCGAATTGCTTTCATTTTGTTGGTTAAATAAACCGTTTGGTTGGTTAGTTAGGCCTCTTTTGTGATATAACATATATACATCATCTCCCGGTGGCATCCTTGGCCTAGGATCCTGAAATGACAAGCCTGGTAAATACAGCTACTGTCGTCTGACCTCCGCAACCCTTACAAAGGAAACCAGACATTTGGATCATAGTCGGGACCAACGGATTGAGTGCCTTCCGAACCACGGAATATCTGCAATGTCCTAACCAAACTGGGAAAACCAACACTAAAGTGAAAATGTCCTGCGGGATTTGAACCCACGACAACCGCGGATTTTGAGCACAGCGCTCTTACCACTACACCATTGAATGCAGGCAAAGTTGGGCCTCTTTTGTGATATTATAAATTCAATATAGCTACATACAACATAGTATAAAACGAAGTCGCTTTCTCTGTCCCTATGTTTATAGATAGAGTGATTCAAGAGGAAGGTTTTTGTGTATAATACATGCATAATATAGTAGAGGAACACTAATAAACTTAGTTGCACCCGTGCGAAGTCGGGGCGGGTCGCTAGTACTCAATATATTAAAACAATTGTACAGGTACAGCATTATGTTCATATCTTAACTAACGTGTATAGTACGTATACCTACCTACATACCTACCTGCTGCGGAACCCCCAAGTTCGTGACGTTTTCGCGCTCGTCTGATTTTCTTTTATTGCTCCTAGGGCTGCTTTCCCTCCGCGCGGTTCGATTGGTCCGTCATAAAATAAAAACCACTGTAATTTCCTGAAAGTTGAAACCAGATTTTATTATACCTTCAGTAACTGTTCATGGCGGTTCTAATAAAATATTGGGCCTTGTTAAGTCAATTGGACATTTTAAGCGGCATATAAGGAAAATCTTGTAGGTTGCTTTCAGTTTTACTGTAGAAACACACTTAGCGGAAAAAACGCGACCGAAATTTGGCCGAAGTTAATTTTCTATACAATAGGTGACGTTATTTCAGCACAGCATGCATATCATCCTCCATCTACACTTGTACACTACATATCTACACTTTTACACTAATATTATACCTAAAGAGGAAAGATTTGTATTTTTGTATGTAACGAACAAACCCAAAAACTATTGGGCCGATTTGAATAATTCATTCACTGTTTGTTGGCTAGCTACACTATCCCTGGTAAACGTAGGGTACTTTTGGTCACGGATATGTGGGGAGAAGGGGGGGATATTTGAAAAAAGAAATTACGCGCGAGTGAAACCGTAGACCGAAAGGCTAGTTTAAAATACATTGTGGGCGTAATCCTTCCGAACTCCGGTCGCTGTTTCCAATAATTTGTTAAGATCATTATTACAATCATAAGCCTGTTGCAGTCCACTTCTAGACAGAGGCAGAATGTCCTCTAGAAATGCTTTAGTTGCTAAAGTTATTATTTAAGAGTACGCCTCGAGGATTAAACGACTTGTTCTACATAGATAAATGTGTGTGCTTGATTTATATATTAACTAGTTTTTACCCGCGACTTTTCCCGGGTTATCAAGATTTCTAGTGTATTCCATAGGAGAATTTTATCGGAATAAAAAGTATACTATCACCCCTAAGTCAGCCAACATCGGCAAACATCCAAAAAACATACTTTCACATTTTTAGTATTAGAAAGAAACATTAATATTTTAATACATTTTATTTAGATTCAAAGTAGCCCAGTCTAATATTAGGTACAATTTCCAAAACAAAGCAATAGATTCAAAGTAAGTTAGTCTAATATCTTCTACTGTACAAAGCAAAACCTAGTATCAAAATTAATCTCAGCCTTTTGATATTGTGTAGGCAAGTTCGTATTGTAAGTATTCCATTGAAATTCTTATTTTGTACTGGGTTACCTTACAGTAGTATCTCATTTCAATTTTCATTTGATGTCGAAAGGGTCTGATGGTATTCTCAACCTTTTCAGCGTTGATTTGATTTTACCCTTAAGCTTTAAAATATTGTTCGTATTTTGAAATGTAACACTAAATAAACGACTTTCCTTGTAATCTTGCTATAAAATTATTTATTTTGAGGAACCGTTTATTTATGTGCTTAATTTACGCAGGTATATGAATTCTGCACTTATAAGCGTGCCTGTGGGTTTGATCCATTGATTTTAATTATAGGTACACGTGTTCTTAAACCACTAGGCTCTCATAACGTTGATTACTTAATAGACTATCCAAAGCTACAGAGCCCATAGATAAACACATACCAAGATCCGAGCATAAAAAATAAAATTCCGTGGGTTGACGATTCCTGTTCAAATCCTGCTTATCATATTTTAATATCGCACAAAGCGGTTGTACAGCGCAGGCGACCGAGAAAGTCTTATTCTAGGTAATATTTCGCCTGGCGTGCTCGAAAGCCTTTACTTTATTACGCCCGGCCGCCATTCGGCTCTATACAGGGAAAGTCGAATGTAGGTCGTCAAAGGTAGTCTGAACGTTGTCTAGGAACTCTATGTTACATTATGATTTTTCTTTTGAACATTATTGTAAAAGTTTCTTACTGAAAGTTTGAGTAAATAAAGCTTTATTTTATACTAGCGGCCGCCCGCGCTTTGTCCCCGTGAATTTCGGTTTCCGCATATATTTCCTTGTTAGATTATAGCTTAGTGCCTTCCTTGACAAATGGACTATTGAACGCAAAAATATTTTTTCAATTAGAACCAGTATTTGCTGAGATGAGCGCGTTCAAACAAACAAACAAACTCTTGAGCTTTATTATATTAGTAGGTACTTTACATATGCAAAAAAATGCATTAATCCAGCAGAATAATATAGTACCTTAAACAATAATTTAAAAAGCAAGAGTTACCCAAGTACACAAGCATCTTATTTAACTGTCTTATCAGCTTATTTTCGTCACTGTTGCCAAACTTGGGGCATTCGTTTTGTCCCATCGGTTCAAATAATTAAAAGGATAATAATAACGCTTTACTGGTATTATACCTAAATTAACTACCAATGGTACCTACATACTTTATTCATAATTCTTAAACTTATTATATAACTAACTAACTACATAGTGGCTGTAATTTCGGCAGAACATATTAAGCGCATTTTTAGGGCTTCAAAGTTGAGCAAGGAAACCATAGAATGTTGTAGACACGATCTAGCTGTCATTCTTCATTACGTTTATACTGCGGACGTAGTTAAAATCAAGTCAGTGGCATTTATCTTAATTTAGAAATTTGCTGTCGTCATAACTTTGCCTGTATTAATGTGGGATCCAGTAATAATTATGTCCTGTCGCTTTATAATGTGAAAGCCCGACACGCGGCTTCACCCGCGACCCGAGGGAACTACTTCTTGTACCGGGATAAAGTAAGAATTTGTTACTCAGGGTGAAAGTAGCTTTTCAATGGTGAAAGAGCTTTTGAAATCGGTCCAGTAGTTTTTGAGTTTATTCGTTACATACAAAAATACAAATCTTTCCTCTTTATAATATTAGTATTGACAACTAAGCGACTACCACACACAGCCAGTCAAAATAACTCAAGAAGTCCATATTAACCATTAGTAATACCTCATTAATATTAACTTAATTTACGAGCAGTATCTAGTAGTAGCTATCGAAAGACAATTAAAATTTTTGGTACTCTTTTATTAATACTTCTAGTTTCTACACATGATTAAGTTTTGGTAAGATGTAATCAATATTTCGAGGTTTCTAGACTAGGTAATTTAATTCTTTGAAAACCTTTTTTTTATGAATTGTAGGCATGATTTTCATAAACATTTTACACTTATTTTCGCAATTATCATCATTACAAATACCAAGCATTAGATTGGAACGTACCTAGCCCTCTAGGCCTGTTTAGTATGCTTCAACAAGTCGAAGTGTGAACGGCCCAAAATAGCTTACACGATCCAATATTGAATATCGCGTACCTATAGCAAAGAATGTAATAAAACATGTTAGTGCAAGTAATTTCCCAATCCCTTTTTATCGTTTCCAATAAGCATAAAAGCAGCAAAGAAATATGTTATTATGTTCTGAGTCAAGTAATTTATGTATAAAGTAAACAGGAGTGAAGTAAAATATGCATTTTAGTTTTTCACTTGCATTGAAAATTGTTTGCAGATAATTTTTTATGTCTAGCTAGATGTGCGCTATATTTTTTCTTATATAATCACTAATATTAAAGATAATAATACCTAATCTAAGTAAATCAATATTGTTTGGGCTGTATGTTTAGTTCAGTAGTCAGTGCTCATAAAAAAATAAGAATTAGTTTTTTTAGGATTGATCCAGATTAATTTGAATTTCTAAGGTTCCAATCGACATTTCAAATTATTTGGTGTGCCAGTGTTTCATACGATCTTTTCGCCTATTTTTAAGATATATATTTCACGTGTGATGTGTATAGGTAGGTATTTATAGTTCAAGGCCGGTCCCAAGAGACGAAAGCAGGAGAAAGCAGGTAAGTGTCAGGGACACGTGGCGAACTTTCCCGCGCATTAATCATCCCCGAAACTCCGGCTCAGCACTTGTACAAGAAAATGTCTATTTTCACGACCAAGTATTGCAATAAACGATCTGTCTTTTCAGGAGAAATAGAAATTGTGCGAGACTTTCGGATTTTTTGTGTGGAAAAGAAAAGTAAAGGTCGTGCCCATTACCTGGTGGATTTTTGTTTTATGTTTCGAGTAATCTATTTGTTTGGATGTTGAAAGATTTGCTGTGACTTGCGGATTTTTTCTCTTGCAAATAATATTTGATGCGTTCTAGTCGAATGACACACATAGTATGATGCATTAGGTTTATGCACTTGGAGCATTTTATCCGCAAATTGAATGAATTAACAAGAGAATTGGAATAACTAGGTAAGTAATAAGTAGGTACCTAATCACCTAGCAGTTAGTGTCATTAGTAAAGAAGACAGCAGGAAAGCGTTAGATGGGCACATTCCTTTTACAACATGTTTAAAACTATCCAGACAGCCACACAAATGGTTGTACAGTGATTTGGTTTACAAAATTTCTCAAATCACCCCACTACACCAATCGCCAGTTCCCATAAATCTTGTAAAAAAGCGACAAAACCTTTTTCACAAATGTCTAGTCCTATTTCGGCTGTACAACAATAAAAGCCTAGTTTCAATTACGGAGTGCGTATTCTTCACACCCTCGCCTTGACCTCGACCGTAAACTGGAATTATTATAGAAGCCCGGAAGACCCGCGACGTGCCGGGGATAGCAAAATATACCCCTCCGGCCGTGTTCAGCCATGGCGGCCGGTCTTATGATCAGCCAAGTACGCAGAATATAGTGTCCAAGTGAGTGCGCAAGCACAGGTGCACTCCCTTTTTCCTGACTCTCATAATTCGGTGGGACAGCAATCTGACACGACTGTTGTGAGATCAGGCGCGGGACCTATGGCTTAACGTGCCTTCTGATGCACGAAGGAGCTCGATTTTTTTTTCGGTGCCGAGTGCGTTAACCACTGCACCATCGAAGAAGAGCTCATAGCACGGAATAATGTGCCATGGACGAGATTCGGCTATGGTAGGCCGCTGTTAACACTATACATATTTGGGTTTTTTCTCATTGCCTGCCATTATGCGTGTACAGCTAGACCTAACCGAATGCTCTGAGCGTTAAGTATCATGTCATCACATCGCAGTGAAAAGTAATCATACTAATAATATAAATATAAAAGTTTGTTTGTTTGGATGTTTTTCCGTCAATCACGATGAAACTATTGAACGGGCAGGATGACTTAGATGATAGATTTTTCATTCCGATTAAATGCTCCCATGAGATAAAAACTAGGATATTATAATCCTGAAATTAGATTCGGCTAAAATATTTTTTAAATTCCCTTAAAAAGAAAAAAGTTCCATTCCATCACTTCTTACTTATAAATTGCGTTTAACTTCAAGGAGACGAGTCAAATCGAAGTTTTGGCAGCAGAGCAAGTTTGAAGTGTGGTCCCGTTTACTGGAGCTATTCACTCTTCAAGTCTTCACCCTTGAACTTTTGCAATTTCGTGTTTGCAGACTCAGGAGTGACGTATTAACCGGGGTTTTTGTAGTGTATTTAATATTGAGGAGTTTTGTTGGCTTAATATTTGGAAGTGATTTAAGGAGTCATCTCCTCATTTTGGTCACCATTCTTGGCATTTGGTTAGAGGGATATTAAATAAAAAACTCGATTCCTAAACCCGGCAATTTACTTTACTTTCCGTTTAATTTACTTTCATGCACAAAACATTGATTTAAAAACAAAAAAACATCCAAATCGGTTCACCCAGGCGAACAAACATTAAAAAAAAATACAGACGAATAGAGAACCTCCTTGTTTTTAAAGTAGAAAATAATTAAAATCAAAAGTTTTGATTATAATTAAATCTACATAGTTATTCTGACCCTAATCATGGAATATATTCCACGGTTTGACTTAGACATTTATGAATCTGACTATCCAATGTCGGCAGCTTTTCGTCGTTCACGTATTCTGGTAGTTCTAATCTTAGAGCCAATCACTTGAAACCTGTCTGGGGAGGCAACTAAATAGATTGTGGTGTCCCTCAAATCACTTCCAAATATAAGGCTAACTGAACATCCAAATATTAAACGAACAGTAGATAAAAATCCTTACACCTGATTTGGAAAGAAAAATGCCATGATGTAGTAAAAAGATAGAGTTCACAGACAAAATCCTTAGGATGATCCCAGTTTATTTGCTCTCCTTGATAAATAGTTATTGTTCTTCGGTATTTTTCTCGCAGACGAATGGGTAAAGTTGGAAGTTACCATATCCGCGACTTGGCCCGATGGGACCTGGCCAAGTCGCGAATAGCCGACAAAGTTTACAATTGCACGACCAGCTGGCGAGAGAATCCGGAAAATAATAGTTGGTCCGCAACTTGCTCTTTCCAGCTTTGAAGCCGTTGATACTGATTGATAATACGGTAGCCTACAAAATATATTAAACGAATGAACGTTAAGATCTCAATATCTCAAGAGTCAATACAGCATTATTTTATTCTCTATGAGTTAATAACCAGGACGCAAAATTAACATTAATTCCCTTATTTTATACTTATTTTTTATTATTTGACTCCTACGCGTAAAAGACTGTGTCTAAGACCAAATAAAAATGTGTTTTGGAACCAAAAAAATCGGTGATAGATAATACGAGAAGTTAACATAATAAATCCACATTTTATTTTAATAATTTGTAAGGTTGTAGGATAAATGACCCCAGTTTATGATTACCAAACAGCCATTGCAACCATCTGTTTGTCTATGTAACCTCAAAAACAATTAGGAACGTTACGAGTTACGACCAATTAGTAAAAGTCAAACAGTTGTTAACGATGACGTAATGATTACGAGGTTAATGACACTCGAATGCTTGACTATTAGCCCTGTAAGGTTTATTTAATCAATATCTATTACCTTTATATAATTATGGCCGTGACCACCAATTATATAAATCTTTATGTGTGACACATATTTTATCAGTGTTGGTCCCAAACTTTGATAAATTACTCGGCCTACTAATGTAAATATGAATATTTGACATTTATTGAAATTATTATAATATAACAATCATGGTAATTATGGCAACTTTGCGTTTTAATGATATTTACTACATCTGATGGATGGCCGCAACATAGAGTGTTAATAGGTTCGAAAAAAAATCGAAAGACATTATTTATTCATTTTTATTTATTAAAACTTTATTACACGACATAGCAATATTGTACAAAAGGCGGACATAATGCCTCACGGCATTTTCTACTAGTCATCATAATCATTGAATTGTGTTGATTTAGAAGTATTGAAAAATTCATCGTCAATTATTTTGACATAACAATCTGTGCTAGAAACGGGTTATTTCAATCCGTGGGCCTCTTATCCGTATAAGGCTGTAGAGGTCGTAGCTATGTGTGGGGCAGAGCTTACCTTAAAGGAGTCCCCTCTATATTACACAAGTCACGACTTATGGCTCTTAAAGTAGAGTTTAGTAAGGTGAAAAATTCATTCAAAGGCACGGCTCGATATTACAGGTTTCGAGCGCGGAATAGTTTAGTAGGGTTGGGAAATATCTAAAAAGAAGGTTCGGCTATTGTCCATTTGTAAGAGGAGTCGAACATTTATGACAGATGTACTTTGATAAATATGAATTGTGAATTAGTAGTAGATATAAAAGCTGTGTGGCAAAAGTTTGTTGAAATCGAAAAAGCATTTATGTTGGAAAAGGAAACTTTGATAAAACTACTTATTTGACTTTGGTCTTTGTAAACTTAGAGTGAGGCCTAGAATCGAAGTAACTAGAGCAATTTACGCAAGAATTTCCCACCCAGAGACGACTAAAGGAATTTAACCTCGAATGGGGTAAAGAAGCCGATAAATCTTTATACACAAGCCTTATAGTAGGTATTTAACATAAGTAACGTGTAACTTGACTTTCAGCTAGTAATAAATTGAACAAACTAATAAAACAATTTCTTGTTAGATACATATTATACAAATAACTTTAAAAGATATACTTGAAATATATATCCAAATTTTGTAAATTAACTTTCATTCATAAGTACAGACTTCAAGTTTAGACGGCCCGTTGGTCTAGTGGTTAGAGACCCTAGCTACAAAACCAAGGGTTGCGGGTTCGAATCCCGCTAGGGGCAAATGTTTGTGTGATGAACATCGACATTTGTACTCGAGTCATGGATGTTTATAAAAGTATTTAAGTATGTCTATCCGTTCCCTAGCTTCCATAGTACAAGCTTCGAGCTTAGTTTGGGTCTAGGCAATTGGTGTGTTAGTCCAATGAATTTATTTATTATTATTAAGTATTTTTTCATTTTAATATTTGAAAAAGATGTGTGGGTGCATTGTAGAAATTCTTTATCTCTCATCGTTAATTCAGAGCAGTTTCTTACCGACTTAATTTATTTCGCAAATAAATTTTTATTTAATTAAAAATAATATTTAAATTTTCGCCTCAAAGGCCGAACCGCCACCTCACCAATCGGCGCCCGCGCATAACCCGGGCCTGAGTCACAGCGCCGGATTAGATGGGATTGAGATCTTATCGCCCTCAGGACCGCATAATTAAGGGCGCATGACGTACAATGATTTGTAGTAGTCCTTCGGTGAACGGGTTTTATTTGGCCCATTCAATAGTTTGTTTCGTTAAGGAATGCGGGAGATGTAAACGACGGGAATATGTACCTGTTGCTATCAAACGTTTTAACGTTAATCGGTTGAGGTGTGAAATTTTAAAGGTTTTTGTTACAATGCGATCAAAATAATGTAATAGCTATTAGGTACTGACAAGAACGTGAACTAATTGGCTTCTATTCTTAACAGCGGTCTATGTGATGACCATTTAAAATTTTGTGATAATTGTTTACTTACTTTTTACTGTTAACATTTTTTTATGATTATGTCAACCGTGAGTTTGACGTTTGCTCCAAGCCAAGTCGCTTCTTCCAGATTCAAAACTGATATCAAACTCACAATCTCTAGTTCTTAAGACAGTATCATTAAAATTTATTCAAAGTTTGCGTTACTTTGATGCGCCGGCGCACCCCCCGTGACGTGGCGAGGTTTACGAGCCTTCGCCGCTACCAGCTGGGGACAGTATATTATATTGATGCCTCCAACCTTTAATAAATAAACACTGTAACTACCTTAATTTATACGCCTTTTCAAGGCGGATTGTAAGTATTCTGTACTCACGGTATTGTAATATGTAGTTTGTCATACCAGTAGGTCAAAAATGTTGTAATGTGTTTGTCCTTTCTACATACATTGATACTTACAAAAATAAGGAATTAGTGGTTGGTAATACAAAATTCAGAATCCTTAATGAATCAAAATAAAATATAACAATACAAAAAAGTGATGTTTAGTATCGGACGTAGCCAAAAACTGCGAAAGTTACTATTTACAATTAAACTTGACACATCCTTAAAATATGTCTCGGATTAACTTAAAAACAGCCACAATAACAATATGAATAGTAAATTCAATTTCTGCGGATTCCGGGTGTTGAATACGAAATTATTGTCACATGTGGCCACCCGCGCCTTATCGCTAAGCAAGCATTTAATTTATGGGGTTAATTTATCAACAACTTCAGCTACCGCAGCAATTACCTTTCCATAATATTGCTCTAATATTACCTTAATAATATGCGATGTATTTTTTTGATCCTGATTTAATCTTCTCTCCATGTCTCTCCACAAATAATTTGACATCTCTGTGCGGAAATTGCACATTTCATTGCCACGCGGGAATAGCTCAGGTCTGTCACTAATCACTAAAATAAAAGTAACCATCTTTATGGCAAAATATGTATAAAGATCACCTCATAGAAATGGGGATTTCTAAAATGTAAAAATTTAAAGGTTGCGCCATTAAAGACTCCTGAATATAAGTTCAACATAATTCAAATTGTGAAAAGGAATCCCTTCTCTAACTCAGGAACAAGGAACATTTTATCTCATAGACGTTTACTTCTTGTTTTATTGAGCCCAGGCCAGGGTCTCGAGATTGTTTCAGATACTTATTGGGCCGATATGGTGTCGCCTTTATGGAGACCCTACTTACGCTGGGCAGATGTAATCTACGGCCGCTTATTTACGACTTTTGCGCTCTGATTTGTGTCTATAAGGAACTATCCTTATTTGAGGACGTTGAAAATGCCGTGTGCTCTTAAAAAAAACTACCTATTATTCAAGATTTCATACAAAAATAGTTCTGTTTCGAACTTTGTACTATATTTTTAAATAGTCGAAATTTTTAACTACCCTGCCACATCTTAAACCATAGGTTTTATACATTTTACAATAGTATAATTTTTCAGCGACAAAAATCACATAATTGACCCTCTTTGTTCTGATTTCAATGAAAATAATTGAGGGTGAATTCTATGAACCTCCCCCTGTAACCTCTTATAATGCTGGACAAATCTTTTCGTCCCGATTTCAGAGCTCGGCGGGAAATTAATGATTCCGTCGGAGCCCACCGAGCGGAGATATATCTCCTTTGTCGCAACGAGGCTTGTGAAAAATGACGCCTGACGCGAAACTATGAAGGAAACAATGACCGACCTGATATTGTTTCGCGGCGCAATACTTTTTTGTCATTTAAAGTTCTTCATTTGCATAAAATATTCCCACGGTTCTATGTAGCCGCCATAGCTAATGTTAGGTACTTCGAGACGACTTTTAATTTGTAACTGATAAATATTGCGATGTTACTTCAACTGCACTTTTAGTAATGTGCATTCATTCATTGAGGTATTACTAATGTGTGCATTTAATAAACATACTACACCTTATTCCCATAGTTTACCCCAATTGTTACGTCAATTTTTTTTTTTTACAGTCCTATGTTATCTTCGTCAGAGTGTTGCCGAGTGAACGTAACTAGTTCATTCTGCTTTAAAGAAACTACCTATATAAAATTATCGACGCCTACAAAATGTTGACCAATTAGCCAGGAATGCACGCTGCATCCATTCACAAGTTGAACACAAAGCGGCCATTATTTCCGCGCGATGGTCCACCCTGCGACCGTACCTGCTTGTTTCTCACTTTTCCACTATGATTAATTGCCTATGATTCGACGATTTCCGACGACGGGGACTCATTAGCAGCGCTCGGGCACAAAGGATTCTCCACTGTAGGTATATCGTGACGTTGCGTGTTTCGACTATGATACACATAGTTATGCATAAATCGATTGTCTAATAAAAGGTAAAGGTTGGGAAAAAAACATATCGTATAGGATTCTGTTTAAATAAAAACAATTTGCCGCTTGTAAACGAATGGCTCGATTGATCCATACGTGTGTATAAAAATGAATACCTTTTCCCCTTTGTCATGGTTTCACGAATGAACGGATGGATCTCGATTTTGCTTATTCTTTTTGCTGTGTTTGTTGTTCATATATCATTGTGACTCAAGAGGAGGTTTTTATTACCAAAAATTTCACGGAAAATTTATGAAAACCTCACAAATATTTATTTTATATAACTTTTTTATTTTTTATTATATTACTGCTTGGTTTGGATCAACGAGATAAGAAACCTATTACTGTGAGATGAGTGAATTAGGAAGCAGTCTAGTGGTAGTATTCAAATCATTGCATAGCTGATCCTCAGATTAATGAATACCATAGATGCTCTCTATGTCACGTTTGGGTGTAGCACCCAAAAACTCATCTAACTATTCCTAAGTCCTGAGAGAATTTTGGCGAGAAAATCAGTTTCCACATCCCACTTGACAGTTATGCCGCTAGAGTACCTACATGTGTCTGCTGCCTTGCTCTATCACACCACACGTGATTTATAATATGGCGAAAAAGGATAGCATAACTGTCAAATCCCTTCATCTATTGATATTAATTAATCTGAGGGCTCATAACGGAAGCACATTGCGTAATTTTCATTACCACATTATAATCTGAAACTGAGCAACAGTGACATAACGCCCACTTCAATTCAACTGCTCAGTGACTACAGGATATAGTTACATGTCCAAACATTCCTACAGCTATTGTTTTATTTTCGCAATAACGTTGCAAACAATGGAGGATTCATTAGCATTATCCAAACGGGATAAGATGACTTCACTCTGCCCAATAGTGACAACATTGTTATTGTACAAAAGTCAACAATAACCAATATAGTTGGCTTAGCAATATTCTATATCCATCACCAGCATCATCATTAGCCTATCTCAGTCCATAGGCTTGTTGGAGATAAGCCTTTTTTTTTCTCAGGGAAAAACATTTCTCAATACCTACTGAAACCCTGCGTTTGCCTTACCTATATCTCACGTGGTTGGAGGGTCTGGTTCTCGTGCTAAATGCCCAGTCCGTTCCATGGTATTCCATGACCCAGACAATCAGGCAAATCATGAGTTATATCTTGGATGCCTTTGGTAAAATTATAAAAATAAAATGTCTTTCCTTAAGAATTTTCTTCTTTGTATAGGTAAGTAATTTACTACGCAGTGAAAAAGAACTTTCCCATTAATACATAATATTAGTATGAGGTATGATTAAATGTAGCCGGAACCTGCTCTAATATTATATTTCGTACACTTATCCAGTCTAATTAACACGACACACAATTGTAACGAGTCAAGTGCATGCTTTAATTTCCGTTCATTTTCTCAAATATGTATGTATTTTTACCGACTATTTATCGAATAAAATCCAATAATCTGTACTGGAATTTGTTCTCAAGACCCCTTCGATGCACAACTTATTAACCACTGCACCTAGGAGGCATTCAAACGAGGACATCCCCTTTGAGCACCCAATTTAAGAGCACCCTCACTTGAGACTTGGCCTAGACTACTTAGAGCACCTATTCATATTATTGGCTTGGCAAAAATATGAAATAGGTCTGCTAATAATATCAATTGGTGCTGAAAGGGGAGTAGGCTGTGTGCTTGAGTGCCGGGTGCTCAAAAATTGAATGTTCAAAGTGGATCACATCAGCCAAACGGTGGACATTACAAGATTTTTGTTCTTGTAATGTTCACCGAGCCAGTGATCATTCCCACGCTATTCTTAAATTCCGATGCAATATTCCGTCCGCTTGTATACTTTTTTCGAGCGTACTGCGAGGAAAATCGGTTAAATTTATACGAAATAAACGTAAAATTGGCGTCTAGCGTTATCTGTGAGTACCGGTATAAAAACGCAGCTTTTTTCAGCACAGTTTTTGTACAATAAACGTAATTGCACTAGGGACTATCTTTGTATCTTATATTTAGAAAAACAATTACATAAAAGTGCTGATCGTGCTATAAAAAATAATATTTTGTTTGTTCTTAATGTATTAGGTTATGTCACGGAGCTACCATTATTTTTCAACGACAAAATTTGTGACCAATAAAATCGCTGGGGTTCAGCCTTTCACTATCAGAGCTAGGATTTGGATTGTGTATACTAAAATACAAATGTTAGTAAACCTACATAATATGTATTTTACGAGATTGCATACACATATTAAACTCCAAAATTCAATTGCTCGTCGTCTGGTAAACTGCTTTACTTCACGAGTACTAACATGTTACAAAAGCTATTTTTATTATAATAACAGATTGGACTCCTATCAAAGAGGTTTTTATAACCAGGCCGGTAAATTCTGGATAATAGTGGAAGCGTACCCTGGGCTACGAGGCAAAGGCCGAGCATGCAACCGGGAGAAGCTTCTTTTAATTAAACGGTGACTGATATGGATATTTATGTGATGAAGCGAATAATCCCTGTCCAGATTGGGACGGTTGCATTTCAGTTTGTGGGGGACAAATTCCTGTCATGTTCCGAAATGTTCATAGGTACTTGTTTATACTTCTGAGATTGTAATATGCGCGGATCGGAACGTCTCAAGACGGACGGTGCTAAGAGTTTTGAGGGTAGTAATAAAATAATTTATCTGACAGTTGACGCAGTTGAACAGAGTTATTGCGAGATCACGACTGCTGGAAAGCAGTCGATACGCGACGGGCTTTAGTTATAAATTTTGATTTTTTTATTAATCGATCGCGACTCGGTTGTTTTATTTCAATAGTAGTAGACTAGTAGGCGCATAAATCTAAGAAAAGATTATCTGAGAGTGACATTTGGTGAAAGTTTATTCACACCTTGCTTTCCTGTATCACAAGAAGCAGGGACGCAGCCAGACTTATTAGTGGGAAGGTTTCACGGTTTCGCGTCGTATTGTTGTTTTTGTGTTGTTTTTTGCCGCCGGTAATTGTCGGGCTTGTGTCGACATGACGTGACATGTCTCGCCTGCGCAACACACTGCAGAGGAAACCAGTGAGAGAACAAAGGTAAGGAACAATTGTTTATTGTGCCGAAGCATGAATGGGTCAATACAATTTCGTAGATTGGTGTGCTTACCTTGAGTTATGTGGCCCGAAATCGCTAGCATTTGAATAGATGAGAAATTTTAAATTATTAAATAAATATTTCACAACATTTCATACATTGATCTGACTTGGAGTTAGGTAGCTTAAACATTTGTGTTGTGTTACAGACACCAGAATCAACAGTATTTATGCTTAAATAGATCCAACACCTAGACCAGGACAAGAGAGATATTTTTGCACACAAATGATTAGTACGAGAGCCCACGACCAAAATTTTTGTCTCATAGCAATACGGCCAAAACCGCATCAAATCGATAGATACGATTATCCTGAACTCGAAAATACCAATATCAGACATTTTCCGCGTAGCGTTTGATCTGACCGAATTTTCAAAATTGTCAAAAATTTTACCGAACTGCATCATAGCAATATGTCTGATTTGCAGACTGTAGTTGAATGATAGTTCTGAGATACCGGAAACATATTTTTCAGACGTTAGTGGTGTAGCGCAAACCCGTAAAATCACTTAAAAAAATTAAAAATGAGACAAAAAAAATGTCTCATAGCAATACGTCTGAAATTTTTTTTTATTAGTAAATTTTGGTTATTTGATGCGAACAAAACAATTTTCAGACGGAAATGTGAACGCATTAAATTTTGAGACCGTTTTGAAAATGTTAACAAATTTTACCGATCGGTATCATAGCAATATGTCTGAAAATTGTTAGACATGATAAAATAAGTTGTCCACATGTGCAAAAAATTTATATCAGACAAATTAAGTGTAGCACCTTCTCTACCTTGGGAGTATACGCTACACTTAAAGTGTCTGAAAACAGGTTTTTGGTAATCATGGCAGCAATACGAAAAGTTGAAAAAAAAATTATCCGTATTGCTATTATACAGGTAGGCTAAATTTGTTGACATTTTCAAAAATGCGCTCAGGCTATAAGCTACGCGCAAAATGTCTGAAAACAAACTTTTTTGTAATACAATTATAAAATCTATGTACATTTTCACTATCAGATGTATTGCTATAATACCGACTGTCTTTTCTTTTTGACACAGCAGAAATGGCCTCCCACGCAGTTGCTACACTTTCGACCGTTACTACACACCTAGTCGGGTTCAGAATCATACAATCTAACGATTTTATAGGGTTTTTGCCGTATTGCTATGAGACATGGTTTTGGTCGTGGGCTCTCTTACTAGATGTCCTGTGCGGGGATCAAACCCGCGACCACTTGGTCTAATACGCAACTTCTTGACTACTTATAAATACAAGCAGGTCATCGTATATTACACCGCCTCTTGCAGAAACAGAAAGGTAATTAAACTTCCCTTTGGTTGACATAGAACTCATTATCTTATCTTTGGCGAAAATTCTTTTTGCTCACTGTGATTTCTACCACTGTGACGAATTTGGGTAGTTAGGTGGGAAATTGATACGAGGGCGATGTGACAAGGTGGTGTCGGGTGGTGTATTTAGTAAGACTGTGTTTCAACTACAGTTTATAGTATACGAGCATAAATTATTTTATTTGGTCACAGACACATTTAGCAGACATAAATATTCTAAATGGGTTTATTTGGGTATAATGAAGATGTTCAATTACAATAACAGGTTGTAGGCCCCACATTATTTTAACGTTACTCATACATTTTTTATTTAGATACATCTTGACCTATGAGTCATAGCAAAAATCAGCAATTCAGTCCGAAATAATAGTCGTCTCGGTCACAAAGCCTTGCCAATAAATCCATTCAATATTTGTTGATGATCACACTTCTCATGACTCACGATTAATAGCTTTAAACTTCTTCAAAATAAAAAAAAGAGACTTGGAATGTGCAGTCGCCGGCCGCGGCACAATAGGCCGAGCTCTCCGGCTGCCCCACGCAAACCTTCAGCGATGCAATGAATTGATATAATTTCCTGTCCTTTATTACATAACTTCAAAAAAACTCCCTCGCTCCACCGCCAAAGACATACATTGTACATGATAAATACAATAAAATGGGCCATGGCGCCTTCCGTTAGCTCCTTTCAACGTTTTTTTCGGCGCGAAATATTTGTCAATAATAAATGAGACGTCCCTTTTATTGCTAGTAACATTCATAGCCGGTGTAGTGTAGTCTGGGACCACATAAATAAATTAGCCGGGGGCGCAATCCGTTAGCCACGAGCGGATATCTTTACCATGCTTTTAGGATTTTTTGTTTTGCCATTTCAGAGGTAAATATGTTATTTGTTGAATAACGAAAGTAACCGCTGACTTCAATATAATTTTGAAAATGAATAGTCTCTTGACAACTTCCACTTAGTAAATAAATACCATCTTAAAAACCCTAGGCAGGCCTCTTAAAGATTTCAGCCGTAGAGGGAACATGTTACTTAAATGACGCAAACAAGATGTAAATTAGTGCTGGTGCCACCCGATCCGTACGAACAACACCTATCCAAATATTAGGCAGATTCTAATTCAGCATAAAATATCTTTCGTAGTCTAATAACCGCTAATTCCTATGACGTAGACATGGGAGTCGGCCGGTTGAGTGAGCCTACCAACAATGCACAACTCGGCGGGCGGCACCGCGCGGCTAAGGGGCTCAATGAGGCCCTACCTGGATTATCTATCAGGTGATAAATTAAAAATATGGTATCTGAGCGGCATTCATCATCGGAATGGGTCATTCCGGCCCCGCGTGTATTGTCTAAAGCTCAACGTTTGTATGCGCTCGGAGCGTTTTGTCTCGTGGATCGAGTGGATGTTTCGAATCGTCGAAACAGGGTTGAATTTTTATGCGCTGAGTCCGCCTTGAGTCGTCGTTTTATCGAATCGGCTGGATTGAACTTTGTTCGATTTGATTTGTAACAATGTTGGCTTGTTGCTCGTGAGAAGTTTACGGAATCTGAATCGAATATTATGTTGGCGTCCTTATTACAGAAACTGTTTACGAGCTTTAAATAACCTCGTGTCGTTTTCACTAGTTTATTCTTGAAAGTGTTGATAGACGGTACAACTTCCATGGAAAACTGATTTGGCATTATTATTCTGCACAAAAACAATGTCAGTTGATGTAGTTAACAAAACTCGTAAACAGGAAATGCGTAACAAAACTTTCGCCAAACGCTAATAAATTCATGAATGATCAAAGTAGCTGAAACAAGTGAGTGAAACATGTTCTGTCGACATGTGACTTCTTTGGAAAATTATTTAAAACTTACATTATAACGCTGAAAACTCAGGCTGATCGTTTTTTATGATATTTTTTGTTGATTGGCACATCCCAACTATCCCAACTAATATTATAAATGCGAAAGTAACTCTGTCTGTCTGTCTGTCTGTCTGTTACGCTTTCCCGCTTAAACCTCGCAACCGATTTTGATGAAATTTGGTACAGACAATCTTTAGACCCTGAGACAGAACATAGGCTACTTTTTATATCGAAAAAAAGAAATCCATGCGGACGGAGTCGCGGGCGGCCGCTAGTATTTAAATATATCTAATTTGGAAAGGGTTGGCGTTCCCGTAGAGAGGTAATGTCACAAAGGGTATATTTAAAAACAATTGGATTAAATGGTGCTACAGAGTCTTCGACGCGAGAAAGATTCCTCTATTCTAGTTCCAGTCCAGTTAGAACGTTCCAGTCTTAACCGCAACCATCAAGCGCAGGTTCCCACCTTAGAGATCATTATCATCAGCAAGTTACAGGCCTTACCAGGCCGATGGGTGTACAGTCAGGAGCAGCACCAACACTTTTGTATATGTCGCAGCCAAATGGTTAAATCAGCCAGCTAATTAAGTGACTTAATTAAACACCGGCGCGCCTAGTTAAACGCTAAGCTTCAGTCAAAAAATATCCTAAGTATGCAGAAATTCTGCTTGGTCTTCGTGGTTATTTTTTTTTAAACCCTTAAAAATATGTTTATTTCTCCATTTCATTTTACAAACGGGCTTGCCTTTTAACTAGGAGCCGGCGTTTAGATAATTAGATAATCAGCCATTTAGTTAAGCGGCTAGCCGCTTAACTAAATGGCTGATTTAATCAGATGGCTGCGACGTATACACATTACATACACATCGACTCTTACGTCGAAACAGTAAAGTTCATATTTGAATGTGTTTGTATACATGTTAGAGCCCATGACTGAACAGTGTACATAGTCACCACACTGTTGGTGCCTGGCGTTTGGACGATTAAACACAGGGGCACGATGCTGTCCATCCCCGGTTTGTCCCTTAGTCGCTTCTTCCGACTGTGTCCCGACCCACGGCAAGATATGTGGTACTACTTTTTTAGGCCGGCTCCACGCGGCCCCTTAGTGGTCTAAAGAAAGGCTCTAATGGTTATTTCCTAGGTGTATAGGCCGTGGCAGTGGCCGTGGGGAGGCGCGAGTCGGCGGGCGCCGTCTAGCCAGGCCTGCGCTCGATACCGGCGCGCGCACCCGGGGCCCGGCCTAGTCTGCGCTAGTGGCACCACACGTGCTCCTCAGTCCTGGGACGAGTTATGACAGCTGTCACTTGTCTTATGTGCCTAAAGGTACTCTCTAGGTGTATAGGCCGTGGCAGTGGCCGTGGGGAGGCGCGAGTCGGCGGGCGCCGTCTAGCCAGGCCTGCGCTCGATACCGGCGCGCGCACCCGGGGCCCGGACTAGTCTGCGCTATTGGCACCACACGTGCTCCTCAGTCCTGGGACGAGTTATGACAGCTGTCACTTGTCTTATGTGCCTATAGGTGCTCTCTAGGTGTATAGGCCGTGGCAGTGGCCGTGGGGAGGCGCGAGTCGGCGGGCGCCGTCTAGCCAGGCCTGCGCTCGATACCGGCGCGCGCACCCGGGGCCCGGACTAGTCTGCGCTATTGGCACCACACGTGCTCCTCAGTCCTGGGACGAGTTATGACAGCTGTCACTTGTCTTATGTGCCTATAGGTGCTCTCTAGGTGTATAGGCCGTGGCAGTGGCCGTGGGGAGGCGCGAGTCGGCGGGCTCTGTCTAGCCAGGCCTGCGCTCGATACCGGCGCGCGCACCCGGGGCCCGGACTAGTCTGCGCTAGTAGCACCACACGTGCTCCTCGTCCTGGGACGAGTTATGACAGCTGTCACTTGTATTATGTGTCAATAGGTACACAATAGGTGTATAGGCCGTAGTCGTGGCTGTAGGTTGTTTTATGTTTGTAATTTCTCTAGGTGTATAGGCCGATAGAATTTTGCAGACACCACTGATGCGTCTCTCAAATATCTATGAAATCCTGTTTCAAAGGCTAGATGACCAGTAACATTTATAAACGACTTTAAAGCTACAAATCGCCTGTATCCTAAGAAATAAAAGACCTCCTGAAAATCCAATCTTTGGTCACATTACTCGTCACCCGCCTAAACCAACCGCTAGGTTCAAAACGATCAGAGGATTTGTAACTTTAACGACGGCAACTAGTGCACATATTACGATGGTTCCGACATGACTTTCATTTACTTTCAGACTTAAAATGTAATTTTCATTGAATAAACTTTGTTCGCCGCTATTTTATTTATAAAAGCTATCACACTCGGGTGCAACCTCTAACTTTCATTTAATTAACTTTGCCTTAAGCGAAAGCGGTTGTCCGATTCTTAATGTTTCGTTGATCTAGTTCTATAACTTAGTTTCAAAGATGAAACAGAAGTGATTTAAAATTTTCTGCTAAAGCTGTGATGTTTTAGGAATACTTAGGGGTAAACCAATATTTTAAATCTGATTGCAAGAATTTTGTATTGTTTTAAATATACGAGGAGAGGTGAAGGTTCAGTAAAAATATAATCAAAAGCTCAAGTTTAATTAATTGTTAATAATTATACGAAAAGTAAATGATTTCTTAAGACAAGTCTAGACTAGGATATCATTAATATCTCCGGACATTATTCACACAGCGCCATCTAGCCCCAAACTAAGCATTAGCTGGTGCTATGGATGCCAGACAACGGATAAACATTCCTTATATACATTTTTTTTTGTAAATACATACATAAATATACATAGAAAGACCCAGACCGATACAAACAGACATGTTCATGCACACAAATGTTTGTACCGTGCGGGGATCGAGCCCGCGACCTTTGGTGTAGTAGCAGACTTCTCGACCATTACACCAAACGGCTCGGCATTATATACCTACTTAGTTAAAACTAGCGGCCCGGTAGGTACGTGCTTAGCTACGTGTGGTAAATGAAGAACCACTCGAACGATTTTACGTAAACTTCACATAAACCATCTACTAAGTAGTCCGAACAAACCCTGCAAATTTGGTTTGTGGTAGTTTAGATATAACCTGGTAATCCTTAACCTTTAACTATGGACGTTCCATTTTTGTTACACTATTATGGACGTGCGGCCTCACAGACCGCTACATTTGCGGGCTGGTATTATATCTTGATTAGTAAGAATTGTATTATTTTTTATTTTTATCCCTTAGGAAAGTTACTAAAGATAAATAAAAGAAGTAATTTTAATGAAAAATATATTTATTATAAAATAAATCTAACGATATAACAATCAAAGGCACTTTTCAGGCTTTTTAGTTTGAGATCACTTTGTAAGTATATAACCACAGTAAAATGCCTTTTTTGATTAGTTTAATTTCTTTTACAATAAAATATAAGAAACAAAGAACATAAAAATTGTAATATAATCTTCTCAGAAGTAAACATAAAAATTTTGACAAGAACTCAAGTTGGCCATATTTGTTGGCAGTCTTTGCATAACGGCTTAGAGCACTGTAGGCATATTGGCTGCTTACAGCTTACGACTTACTAACTTCAATAATATCCTCTTCACTCAAACGATTTTCTTCAATGTCGGCTTCATAAAACAAACAATCATAAACATCCCCATCGCTCTCGCCCTGATCCGATTCTAAGAGCAATCGTTGAAACTCGTCTTCAATGGATCCTCTAATTGCAAATCTCGTAGGATCATCTAATCGCAATATTTTACTGGCTCTCTGAGTCGACGAATACGATATTCGTTTGACTGCAGTCGTAAATTAATCGATTTTTGACATTTTTAATTACTAAATCTAAAAAAACAAAATTACCGTCAGCGTAAATTTACAACACAAACGTGGACGCGCGGTCTCACAGACCGCACTCAAATTTTAAATTGAATTTACTTACGCAATATTCAGCCGGTGACGTTACCTTCACTCTTAACGGTTGTTTTGCCACTAAAACCGAAGCTACTGACGCGGGTATACGCGTGGGGTACGTGGGAGATGGGGGATGCAAGAATTGCAAACTGCAAGCGGCCTGTGAGACCGCACGTCCATAGTTAAAGGTTAACAATAATATTAAAATCTGAAAGTGCGTTTGTTCGTTTGTTTGTTCCGCGGAAAGCTAGTTTAGATATAATTAAACAATTACTGTGCTCCATCAGACCACAGATCAGACCTTAAGAAAATGGGAATTGGGATTGCACTGGAGTATGCGCGCTCACATGTGCACTAACTTACGCGGATAGCTACGGTAGCTGGGTCATCCATACTTCTTTAATATTATAAAGCTGAAGACTTTGTTCGTTTGCTTGAACGGAACGCGCTCATCTCAGGAACAACTGGTTGATAAAGTCTTTTTATGTTGGGTAGTCCATGTGTCGAGGAATTTTGCTTTAATATAACACTATGTGTGGAAACCGAAATCCACAGGAACGGAGTCGCGGGCGGCCGCTAGTAAATAAGATTTACGGCTGTCGGAATCCGGTAAACGAGGATTATAACACGATTGTTTTATTAATTAAGTTAAGCATTTCAAGCTTTACGCAAGTATCTTTGACAATGTGTTTAGAATTACTATTAGGAAATTACAGGGACCATTACGTGATCATCAGAGAAGCATTGTGATAGATTTTTTAGAATAACATAGGTATTATAGGTCTTACTTCTACAGTATATGGCACGTGAATGCATAAGCACTCATATGATTGTCATATGCAAAAGTATTCTGTGATATTTGTTTTCCTGGTATGAAACAAACGATTTTAGCGCAGCTCGACCATTACATCAAAGCGGTCTTTAGTTTTATTATTTGCTATATTTTTTATATACCGTCGGCGCTTGGCTTTTTTCCGACCTCTGTACTGTTGAGGCCATTACTCCCTATTCTCTTATTCTTCAACATCCCGCTGTAATTACTTGTTTTGTGTGAGTTACCAGAATCTTATTCACAGCTATTGTTGCTTTGTATTACATTGGCGCGTACTCATGAGGACTTAAAAGATTTTAGAGCGTTAATGCTCCTCATTTTGCTAAATTGGGCCGTGGTTATTTTATTTCTTTGTAGCGTCGTAGACTACCCACTTGTATCAAAAAATGTGAAATTGGCATCTCTTGTTAGTTAAGTTAAGAAGGGCGCAACTAAAAGCAAAGGGCGATCTGGATTCATATCTCGGACAGGACTTAGCCGATATACTTCACACACCGCTTCTTCTTACGCTCGATGTAAGAGTATAACACCATATTTGTGTATAAAGGACTTTTTTATTTCCGTTTATAATTAACAATTCTGTTTCTGCTGGTGAGTAAGGGCAGAGCCCAGAGCCAGAAGCCAGAGCTCAATTGGGGAGTACAACGAACGCATCTGCGATCGTTGTGCGCTTGTTGATGTCCATGGGCGGCGGTACCTATTCACTTACCATCAGGTGACCCTCTTGTTCGATTGCCGCCCTATAACATTAAAGGAAAAAAAAGTCACACTTTATTTTATAAGTGAAATTATAACAAATTCTATGAGTAATTAGGTTCATACATACATTGTTAAGTTTACGATCTCACCGAAACAGACTGTTAAAATGAACAGAAAGTCGAAGAGGGAAGTAGTTGGCAACGTGATTACATCTGGCGAGTGGCGATAGCCCCGCGATGCGGACTGATTAACTAAATTAAACTAGCAATTTGCTAATGGAGCCGAGGATTAATACAACAATGTGCCTTTTACGACCCTCTTTTGTCGCATTTTTGATAGGTCGCTGCTTTGGTTTGTTCTCGCAGTTTTGTGTATCTTTTAGGTGTCGTATGTAGTTGTTGAATGGAGGCGATGAACAATTTCCATCAGGTGATCCACTTGCTATTTTGAATCCATTATAAATAATACATATTATTATTATGTAAGATGTGAAGTAAAGTGTCAGCCTAGTAATGTCACTCTGCAGGGCAAGGGCCTCCATCATTAATTGATATCATGTTTTCATTGCAAACATGGGTTTTGGCTTCACCACTTTTGCCAAATGCGAAATGGTGATCACAAACCCGGGCTGTGTTCGGAGAAACCTACACGAATTTCTCGAACCCAGGACATCGAGACCTCGGCCTGGTATTTAAACCACTAGACTATTTAGGCGATCATTAAATAAGTACCTACATAGTAATATAAACATTATTTTTGTATTCAGCTCCATTATATTAGGTAAAAATCGAAAATCAGACAAAGCCGCGTGCAAAAGTTGTGTATTAAGTTCACCTTCATATAAAACGTACCTACAGCATAGCTTGATCGTTATCATCGGTATCGTATGTGATCGTGATTCAGCTGCGGTCGTTACCTAAATGCGGCGTTTAGTGGTTTTTGATGAGCGGTGACGTCACACGCCTGGTCAAAGGTTGTCGGTTGATACTGCTACTATTTACCGTGCTTCAGCTGTTTTAAAAGCAATAAAAATAAAAACAGAAACTGATATGTTATGAATACGCGCTTCTTGAATAATTAAATATACCTTCGTATTGAAAAAGCCCTAGGAGAGGCCTATGTCCAGCAGAGGACTGCGATAGGCCGATGATGATGATGATGTTGATTGAAACATCGTTCAAGTTATTATGTGCTCAAAATAACTTCGCCTATAAATGTTAAGCTCTGAATAACTTTCGATACAGATAAAATTGTAAGGTTACGTTGTTTCAAATTACCTACCTTCAACACAAATGTTTTACAATTTTATTTCAGTCAAATCATAAATATCAAAGGCATGTCTGTAACTCTGGTTCTTCAAAGGATTTAAAGCTATCAAAAGTTTGTCTTTCAGCTTCCCAGGGAACAAAGCCTAATAGATCATTAATTGAAGGTAGGTAGGCACATGATGTTTTTAAACAAAGTATTTATGCACTAAAATTTTATCTGAAAGTTCTCCGATATTTTGAAGTATCCCTTTATTAAATGTAGACTACAATGTAACATAAGTTAAATTGAATTAATAAAGTAGGCATTTATCGTTATGTAGGTAGTTCTGAAACTTTGACCAAATACCTAAGCTTAATGCGTCCAAAACTTTTTTGATGTCTAAGTCTGGTATGAAGGTATTCCTAATGTTAGATAGGTACGAGATTCTCGACAGAAGGTCAGATTATCACATATTTCGAATATGACAACAACACAACACCTTAAAAGCTCAGACACTTCCCATACCTTACGAGAACCAAATAATAAAAGAATCGGTTTATCTAAGCTTCAATTTATTGCATTGGTGTGCGTGCGTCGGCTCGGCCAGCCAGTCAGTCCGCGACGGCGCTCCGATGCGGGTGCACGCGTCTCGTCGCTCCCACGGCCGCAGAAACATCGCGAGTGCCAGCTAAAACATCGCGAGTGACAGCCGTGTTGCCAGTTGCCAATTGCCAGTGCCCGTGACGATGAAGTGTTTAGTGCTTGTCTTGACAGCCGCGGCGTGCGTGGCTGCAGCCGCCGCCGCCGCCACTGCCGGCTGCTCCTCCACCCAGGAGTTCTTGGCGAGGCATAACGTCTCAGCTGATGGAAGCAGCGAACCAGGTGTGATGTGATGATGGTTTTTAGCAAACTTTTTCCCCACAGCTAACATCGTGGTGAAATTATGGAGTGTTGATGGTTGAAATTAAGCATGAGGGTAGTTTCGTATTTTGAGGTTCAGTTGCTGCCGGAAGCGAACCAGGTGTGAATGTGATTGATGTGATGTGTGGTTTTAAGGAAAACACTCTTTCAGGTGGTGTTTAAAATTAAGAAGAAGAAGTAGGTAAGAAGGGGAAGTTTCGTATTGAAAAGTGTATGCGTGGTAGCTTTAAAAAATCTTTGGAAGTTTTGATGACTAAATTTTAAAGCTGTGTTTTGACTGCTGCGTCTGTTATCAGTTCCCTGGTATTTTATTTTGTCGTCATTATAAAGAACAAGTTACAAAACGTTAATTATATCATTTTTACTACCTACCCGCGATAAAAGTGAATGAAGGAATTGTCTGGAAAAGTAGTTTATTTTGTGGCGTTCTAAATTACTTTTTTTTATGACATATCTATGAATACTAACTATCTACTTACAAGCACACATAGGTATGTATCAAATCTTTTTCTAAGTGCGATTCCAATCTACGACCCCTGGTCAAAAGGATTCACTAACAATTTTGCCATCGACTCACTCAGAATACATAATGTATGCGAAAACAAAGTTTTTAAGCTCTCCCAGAGCCTTTGAAAGGATCAAAAGAGAATCGTTGATGTAAAATAAACTCTATAACTGTCAACCCGGCTTATAAAGGCTTCTCTGGTTATAATATAAGTCTCTACTATTCTGGCAGCGACTTATAAGTAGATAAGTAAGTTCTTAATCAGCTTATTAAAATGACTGAGTATTCGTTGATAAAATATTTGCACTGAAGCATTATTATTTAGAATGAAATTTGAATCAACGTTCAAGTCAGCGCTATATGCTGGTAATGTACCAGTATTCTTTGGTTTTGATTGAAATTGATGACAATGATTATGTTTACGTTGAAAACGTGAGGTTTTAAGTGATATTGCTCTTTGACCTCTTTAGCGTAAATAAACCAAGTACCTATGCATTTTTATTTGAATTTTGCAATTGACAATTTTGACTTGAACTTGTAAAACTAAAATTTCGCCAATTTCGTATTGTAATTTCAGTAAAGTTAGAGAATAAAACGTTGATAAATTACTGTTGATATGTTTCGATAACAATTTTTATAATAGCTAAATAGTAAAATACTACCGTATAGAATTCGTGTTTAGGAGACTAGCCTCTTACGAAAGCTATTCATTTCATTGCTTTTAGCAACTAAATCCATTTCTACGAATCACTTTATCCTCCTAGAAGTGCTTATTCGAACCCATCCTCGGTAGAGCGATTACGCAACAGTGAACTCGCTTTGATAACGTCAATTTCAATCTAATTCGCGAGTTATTCAAATTGGCTCTACATATTGATGATAGTTAGCAAGCTCATTGAAGTTGATATTGAGACAGAATGGCACATCGCGTGCTCGCGACCGCAGCTGTCAGCGACCGATCAAAGGACCAATTGACTTGTTAAAGTTGCACACGACTCTACATGTTACCGTCAACGTAAGACTAAGGAATTTGTTTGTGATACCTTAGTTAAAGTTTCGTTAATTATAACAATCTTATTTGATGAAAAAGAAATTCAGTATAGTATAGATAAGTAGAGTTTCCGAACAATCATTACGTCTAACCAATAAACTTTTTATTGCTTAGTTTATAAATAAATAAAATAAATAAAGAAAACACATTTTCACGCATCCTATCGATTGAAATGCATACGAATCAATTATTTATTATTTATTTATTTATTTATATTGTTCATATTGACCAATAACATGCTTATAACGGCAGTGTAATAATGCCTTACCTGAACCCACAAAATACGTCGTGCATGCTCTACATATGAGCTGGGTGTCAGGTGTCAGCACGCGCTGCCCCGGCTCCGATGACGTCCATCACAGTTGGTCGGGCAGGGGTTTAACTAATTGACTTGTTACCCCACCGCAGTGGCTCTATTAACCGTTCACAATTATTTTACCTTAGATAGATCACCTCTTTTGGCTTTCATTCCTTTGAATCTTGTGAAGGTTCATATCAATAGGTAGGTATATAGCGATGCTATCAATCTAAACTATGATTTAATAAAGCTAAGAGTTTGTGTGTTTGCTTGAACGCGCTAATCTCAGGAACTACTGGTCCGATTTGAAAAAATATGTGCGGAAATCGAAAACCACGCGTAGGGAGTCGCGGACGGCCGCTAGTTCCATCATATCACTACATAGTATAAAACAAAGTCGCTTTTTCTGTCCCTATGTGTGTTGTATGTCCCTATGAACGCTTAAATCTTTAAAACTACGCAACGGATTTTGATGCGGTTTTTTTTAATAGATAGAGTAACTCATGAGGAAGGTATTTATGTATAATATCATCCATTAAATAGTGGACAAGTACCACGGGCGAAGCCGGGGCGGGCCGCTAGTTTTGTTATAAAGTGATCTGTCAGAGGTAAAATAACTGTAAACGCATTATACACTACCGCATTATCTGCACTTGCGGACGCTTCATAAACACCACTGGATGTACCTCATTCCGCAATAAGGACGACCTATTTGGTTGATTGACTAAATTACGGTTGCGTGTTTCTGTTCTAACAAGTGCCTGTACCTGAAAGTCGTTAGAAGACCTGTCAAACTTTGTAACTACGGGCTTTATTCAGTCATCCATTATAATCAGTAAGAATGTCTTCGCTATGTCAGCCATTCGTATTTTTTAAGAATTGATAAATGAATCCCGTTTCTATAAATATGTAGAGTCCAATAATTTATGTAGCGACTATTTTCCTTCACTTGCTACTTTTAATGCAAGCCTTCCTTGCGTCAGTCACATCACTCACTGTTTCTGAGGTAGACGTACAATTTATCACATTAAAATTTAATTTAAATTGAGTATAATGTTGGTATATAACTATTTTATGGCCATAATTCCTTACCTAAGATTATCTTGGTCTCTATATGTTATACATATATGTATTTGTATATAGAGTCAATCTGCGGGGCGGTGTTTGGTGTCGGCGTCCATCATAGGCCACTCGCAACGATTAGCCATCGCCTTGGGAATCGATGACAGAGCGATCGAAGGAATTACCCACGTTACGGCAATATACAGCACAAATGCATATGCAATGGATTTTAAAATATCGGTTAGGAGTTTTTATATTATTATCTTGGAGTCGTTGAGGTATTCTTACTTAGGCCCAGTTTGCAATTGTAAGTTCCACAAAATAATTTCTGGCCGAATGCCCTTTACCATATCGGATTTAATATGCTTGCGTGTTATTGGAATTAAGTACTTAAATTAATGGTTTTTGTTATTTTGGTACATGTGGATTTGATATTGTGTTTTCCATAAACACAGAGTTAGTGATTGATTATTTTAACACAAGTTACGTTACAAACATGTTTTTACACAAATGTTTATGGGTTGCTAATTTTATACTTTTAGCGTTCCATTTTCACCGGGGTAAGGGCACTCTACATATCACTTAAGTATACAGTGACATCGCAGATTCAATGTGAGCTCCACCTTTCAGCGTCTCCACCGCCTAATAGCCTGTAATAAATCATTGCCATTCGTATATTTCATCGGTATATTTCGGTCTCTATAGAAAATCGCGCGAGCTTTAGCAGAACCTAAAGTGAATAAAAGTCATAAATTGTCAGTATTCACATTTAAATATTGGAAATCAATATATTCTTTTCAAAGACGTTTGTTGGGAGTTTTCAATTCACTTTACAAATTAGTTTACTTTTTATATAAACTCTTGGCAGAATTGCGGGTTCTTGTGGTAAGGCTTAAGTCCATACTGGGGTTTATATTCACTTATAATTTCCTAGGAATCAGGTGAGGTATATATTTTCCTTTTGGAATTTGTTTAATTCAAATTCATTTTGTATATTTGGTGGCGCATTCTTAGTCTGAACCACTTCTTGATAGAAGTGGTTCTGCCTAGCCAGGTGGCTTAACGTAATGTGTGGGCAGTTTAATTTCGAAAATGGAAAATACCTACTGTCCGACAGCTTCACATTAGCCTGATTAGATTACTTAGGTTATGTATATGCGTACTACTTGACCTTTAAAACCTGTTACAAACTTGGATCTTCCCAATTTCTCTCTTTGTAAATCTACAAAAGAACTAAAATGCAAGTGGTTTGAAGCGACAATATTGCTATGTAGAGTCAGCTGGTGCAACTCTACACCGGCCCTGAACCCGCGTCCGTGTCAGCGGACAACGACACTTATTGTAATCACGCCACTGCACGCGTCATACTCTACATCTACATCACAAATAGCGACAGTAGCAGCTAGATATTTATAGGTAATAGCAACGGTAGCTGTATAGTGACAGATATTTATATCTAAGCTATTTTAGATGTTCTAAAGACTCTACCTAGTGGTAGAGTCTCCAAATCTAGGTATAGTCTACTTAATTTCTTCAACAGTTCAGTTGTGTTCTTGACTTCGTCTTTCGTTAAAAGTAACAGACCAACACTATCAAGAAGTGGAATAAAAGAACATGTAAAAACATGCATGGTTGAAAACATAATGTTTTTTTAAATGAATTTCGAATGTGATAGTTTATTTCGTAACTCCATCAAGTTGGCATGTAAGTAATCAATGCAGGTTCAGTGAATCTAATTGCACGAAATGAACCGTATCATTTTGCATTTGAATCCCTAATGCGTACTAATATTCTGGTCGGTAACATTTGATTTAACAACTCCCTGCGGTTTCCTGGTTGCCGTATGAAACCGCAGCGAAGCGATATTTATTAGGTTGCATCGGCAAATATTGTATGAGGAACCGTCCCACGTCCTGATAATGGGACAAGCGACGATTTTTGAATATTGAGCGCTCGTATCGGTTCCGATCCGAGCCGTCGTAAAAGCTACTTAGGGGAAACTCACGAAAAATTACGTGTCTGGGTTTTAGGGTTGTGCCAAAAACATAAGCAGCGGGTTGTGTTAAGACGTACCGTTTTACATGTTACGAAATTAAAAACTCAGCTCTTCAAGTTGTAGGTGTGTTGGATACAATTCAGCATCCATCTTCGTATGTTATCCTAGTTAAACCTAGACATCTTTTTCACTGCCAATTATTAACTAGCTCGGTCATGAATCTCAAGTAAATTTATCACGATTTTACTGTTTTTGGCCTGTAGTTTTTGGTAAGCCAATAATATTTTCATTTGCGTAACCCAAACGTTTACGGACAAACGCAGGACCTTGAATCCTTAGTCGTTCCATAAAGGTTTCGGTTCAAAAGTTCAACATTATAAAACAAATCACACGGCTCATGTTAAATACCTATTAAAAAGAAAAAAGGAGATTTAATATCAACACAGAGAGAAAGACATGTAAGAATTCGAGTGCATGGTGATAAAACCAGGATAGTTTACGCCAGCTCCAAAAAAAAGTATGAAAGAGAGAGATATGTGAACATATGAGCGAGTGGTGATAAACCCGTGGTAGCCCTGCGGCGGTGGCGCGGGCGCGGGGCGGGGGGTGAATGGCGGCGGGCAGGCTTTGTTGCTTGCACTGGCATTCCTGCCTGGGAACCGGGAACGGCCCCTCCCCGCGCATTCCTCCCTCTCTCACTTTCATTGTTCCCGCCGGTGCGGGAGGTCGCTGCGTACAAATAATGGAACCAGTCGTTTTAGGGACCAGTACCACTATCCGAATGCTGTGGTCGTCTTGCGCTGTACGTCAATTATGACCAAGGCAGACGTGCTCTTTATCGAAAAGTAAAAGACGAGTGAAGATTTGGGTTCTAACTCCCTATGATATGGGCGTTCCAATTGTAATGGGTGTGCATGTCATCTAAAAAGCTTTAAACGCCTCCTTAAGTAGATACTTGAAGGAGTTTATTATTTCTTCAACTTCAGGAAGTATTATTCGCTGAACGGCGCATAGTATTAAAATTCCCGAAGAATATAACAAAAATGTATTGAAATCGTTAACATCCCGACGTAAAAAAGCCCTGTAAAGCAATATGAAATAACTTGTGCATCCGTTATTTATTAAAGCTCATACTTTACACTGAAACTATGCGGAAATAATAGTGACTCGACGCTCGTTGATCGCGCAAGAAACAGAAATTCCCAACGTCATTACATCAGTTTTTATCGGGGTTGGTAGTAAACTAGATGGATCTGTTTATGGACGGTCATCTTTGCTTTTGTTTTGAGTGCCTGTTGGAATTTATTTGGATGGTTATTGACTTGTATCCAACACGCATTTTGCGGAAAGGATGTAAATATTTTACTCTTAATAAATACTGTATTTTTTACTTTATATAATCGTCATTGCCACAAAATCATAATTTGTAACATTTTCTGGGCTTCGTTTTGGGGCGGAGGTTGATTGGCCGAATCCAACTGTTATTTCTAGGATGATACAATTGCCCACAAATGACTTAATCCTAAAACTAATTGAGTATCTTTAATCCTTAATAATCAGGGTCATACTTATTCATTACAGTAACAATATACAAGGCAGGTGAAGGTGTCTCCCCTATTAGTGCGGAATGTATGGGGCAGTACGGTTGAGTAACCTACAATCCTACATGTTTTTTTGGGGTGGATGCTAATAATGCCAGTTAACGGTTGTAGCGAGTGCATTCCAGGGGCGCACCTGCGTGGGCGCTAGTCTAATGAAATCATCCCCAATAACAACAATAGACATGGTCATTATTATTGTAATTTATCAGGGGCCGTGGACCACAGAGTTGAATTGGCAGTGAGGGAAATCCAAATAACTTTGAAATTACATACTGCGCATTCATATTTTGATGAAGATTATATTAAAGAAACACGTAAATAATCTTCAGCAAAACATTCCCACTTAATCGGATAATCCGTTTTTTGTAACATTTAAACTCTTTGAGTGTAGTGCACGTTATAATATTTACAAGCGGAAGATTTTAATAGAGCAACCAACTTAATGCCATTGTTTTGTATGTAGTAACAAACCAATCCGTGCATTGTTATTTTTAAAAGAAAATAACGTCCTTCACTTTTGGTAGACGGGAAAAGAATGAATGAAGTTGCTTTATCGGTAAGTGAGTACCTGCTCTTGGATTTTACGATGGCATTGAAAGAAAGGGAATTACAATTCTCTATTATCACAGGTAGCCTCGTTGAGTTTTTTTTCATATTTGCCAGTTTGGAATTCGAAGTTCACAACAATTTATCATAATATTTTTTCCACAATAATACCCGACTAATTTCGTTTCCTGTGCACAAGCAAAAAAATATTTCCAGTTATTCATGGCGCCTGTCTACTCTATTATACCCTTATTTTAGGCAAAATAGTAACTAATGTCGCCAGCCATATAATTATCCAAATACTCAAAGATTTTTTGATTCATTGTATTAATTGGTTTCAGTCCTTTAAAAACTAACTAAGTAGAATAGTTTTATTTCAGCTTGTTTTAAGGTCTTATCTAAGGTACATTGTAGATAAGTAAGTTACTCTCTTTTCTCTCCTAAACGGTAAAGTTTCGGACACCATGTCAGAGGACGAACGGAATCCATCAGTAAGGACCTGAATATTAACGTCCTTCAATATTCAGTACGACTTTCCCTGTATCCCTGACACGACATAGAAATAAGGATACCCAAGTACAGTTATTTGATCACGTGACGCTTCTTCACTGTTACTTTTTCCACTGTCCCTTCGCCGCTCGCAGCGCCGAATTTTGATTCATTTCGGATGCCCGGAATGCCATTGCGGGGCCGCCGTACCTGCTCAGGTAGACCCTCGTTTTGTTTATGTATACGTTTTGACAAACGTTAGTTAGTCGCGAAGTGTTATTATCAACTCGGGTGGCGTCCTATTGTTTACGTTATCGTCGAAGTTAACACTTGCTTTTTACAGTTTTAAATGTAGAAATAGAACGTTACGAGTGTTGACTGAGAAGTTAGTGCGTTTGGTTTTTGTTTTTGATAAATTTGTTGCAGTTGTTTGTGTTTCCAAGTTCGGCTGCAAAATACTATCTGACTAAAAGAGAACTACATAGTAGAAAGTGTCGACACTTCAAATACACTTCAAGGACCCACAAAAATATATAAATATTGTTTTAGAGAAAAAAGCTGTGTTTTAATGCATTTCTATTCGAGGTATTGAACATCAAAAACTTTTGATTTGTTGCTTAGAAGTTATTATTGTATTAAATAGATTATATCGACACCGTTCAAACCAGTAAGGTTGAAACTTCGCCAATTAGTAATTGGACTTCTATAAAGTTTCCAATAAAAAGAGTAATTTATATTGTTAAAAATTCTGCTAGTCATGTCTTTTCCATATAAGTTAGCGACTTCCGTAATTTGCTCAGAAACTCGAATTTCTATAGTAAAATTACAGGCATTAAAAAACAACCTTTTTCGGTGTTCATAACTTTTGTTTTACATAAAAAAAGTTGTGAAGCCTTTTAAGCAAGTTATTATATTAGACATTTATTTAAATTTTTGAATTATTTAACATCCTCTAACGTGAAACCAAGTCATCCTCATAATAATTATAGAAACTTTTAACCTTAAATCTGACTTGTGATCGAAATAACCGTTACTTAACTTCAAAAGTTGCTTAGTTTTTCCGACAGATCTAGACCGAATAATAAATGGCTATATAATAACACTTCACTTTTTTTTTAAATAAGTAACTTAAAATACAAGTAATAAAATGTCTCGACAACTTTTCGACATTTAAAGATGTCTTAATTTAATGAATATAATTTGAATATGGAATAGGTTTCGGACCATTTACCGGTAACAAAACATCAGTTACCTTAATAGCCTTATTATCGGCCATTGGATGAATAAATAACATGTTAAACAAACTTAAGTTATATCGGAAGTCACTTCTAAGGGCCCGGGCACATGGAGGATTTAAAAAAAACAAAGTAAATTGTTTATTACAAAATAATCACAAATATTCTTAAGCATATTTCATTTCTCGTGGTTGATGAATCGATTCGTAAAGGTCTATTTAAATCGATACGGCGTGAACAAGTGTATTTAGTATTTTATTAATGGATTTGAAATATTAATGGTAGGCTTTTCATGAACTTAGGTAGCAGCTTTCTGCTGTTTTAGTTTTCTCTATTGGCGGTCACCAACGTCGGCATGATTTCTCATTTGAGAAGGCCTATGTCCTTCATTGGATTGTGATTTGGAAGCGATGAAGATTACGATCAGGAACAATATATTCGATGATAACTAACTCCGACGATACGCCCGATGACTTTGACACAGTCACCTCACGCCCTAATCTTAAAGCTTCCTGCTTAAGAAGCCATTGTTATTCATAGGAAGGTTATTTATTTTCCCAGTTATAGCTGCGACGTCTAATGCCTCGCCCTAATTGAAAGGGTCTTATCTCTGGACGTGCCCCGGACTGAGCCGGCCAGATTGTATCGCTAATTTCTGGAGCACGTGTCCCGAATGCTTGAAAAGGAACGTGTTTTTTTATGTTTAATTAATTGACGATTTGCCTGAGCGCGGTGGAGCGCCGTCATCTGTTTCTGGACGTTTCAATAATGCAATAGATGTAGGGATACATGAAGTTAAAAGTTCTAAAGGTATCAAAAACTTTTGAGCGCTTAAGATGTGTTTAAAAGAAGGCTGTGTCGATTTGGGTACTCCTGTTAAATGAGTATGCATCTGATTGTCCATTTAGTTTTATGGTTGAGAGCATATAATATGTTTGTGTATTGGTAACTATAAAACGATTTTTTTGAATCTCCCATCTTCACTTTCTTGTCAATGGATAGGTATTCCTTTTTCATATTTCATAATACATTCAAAATAATAATATGTCTTTGCAAAATAATTTTCAACATAAAACTCGAATGGAATGCCCATTACTTCTATGTAGTGAATTTACTTATTAAGGACTTTGAGAATGTGATATAATTAAGAACGAAACACATAAAATACGGCATTAACGGGCCGCATCATAAAAAAAACTTTTTGAACAATCATCTAGGCAAATGACACAGTTTACATAAAATTAATATCGGATTAACTATGGCGATTTTATCAAACGATCTCCAAATGATCCATATCTTACAAAATTAACATGGTTATTAATTTTCGATTATCTTTTGATTGCATTTCGGATGTTTCAAAATAAATTATCTATTGCGACCATTTGAAAAAAAGGTTCATTTTTCGGGAGAGCAATGTGCAAATAGAACGTTACTGACGTTACCTTATCATATTTTATGAATACAAAAAAATAACGAATTATGCTTGTCACTTGCACGAATAAATGAAATACAACCGATCAGTAAGTACCACATAATAAATGTCAGTTCCGGCCACTATATTAAAAGCAACGTGGAATTTCAAAATCTTATAGATTGGCCCATATGGATCATGGCATTGATCCCTTGATACTTTTATCGATTTCTCTAATTCGTGAATGTATCGAGAGCGTGTGCGGTTGACAAAATACATAATAATAAATCCAACTATCGCAATGTGAACTTAACCAAAGTAAACCCGACCTAACTGCGATTAATCGCACCGATAAGTATCACCTTGGAGTCCATTGTGTGTTGACCCAGTGCCGAGACTAAACACCGCCTAATTGTGTGTTAATTACCATCAGCTCGGATTGCTCAACAAACACACGGGAACAATACTGGCCGGTTCTCTGACTGGACATATCTTTTTTTGAGGTGGAGGCTAATGAGCAGTTTACTTAAGCGATCACCGCCCATTGGTGCCAGGAGTTACAAGCGGTTTTAAGGAATGAGTCTTATTTTTCAAAGGTTAGAAGGTCGTATGAGATTAAGTCCACGGTAGTGGGATGATTTACAGGTTTAGACTTAAATAGGTAAAAGAAATGTCGTTGTAAAATACAAGTCAAACTTTCTTATATTAAAGCAGGTGGGAAGTTTTCTCTTGACGGCAGATTCAAACGCGCTAAAATATTGCAGAAGCGTGCGCTCCTTCTATAGAAAACATTGTATTTTTTCAATAAGAATAGTAATAGATTCATAAGACATATTATCCGTGTTAAATAGTAATGTATAGGTATACTTATATAAAAGATTTTGTCCTCCTCAATAAAATATTTTTTAATGCACATAATCTATACTAATTATAATAAAAGCCGAAGAGTTTGTTTGTTTGAACGCACCAGGAACAACAGGATTTACTGACTCAGATAATAAAACGTGTCTGATAGTCCATGTGACGAGGGAGGCTTTAAGCTAGTATAGTACAGAAACTAAACAGAAATCCACGCGTTTGGGGTCGCGGGCGGCCGCTGCTTTGTTTGTAAAGTTTTCATATGCATACATACATAAATGTCCTTTGACTTCATCAGACCAGTTGGTCGCCAATACACAATGTGGGCACATCCGCTTCGCCCGGGGCTTCCCGGCTCAGTTACACTGACACTGGTTGTTAACCTTCCAACCTATCGATTGACGGACGACAACTTTTCGGTTCAAAGGGTTCGACACACAAGGGGCGCAGAGTAGGAATCTATATATACCGGTATGAACATTGAACGTTAATACATACTAATAAATCGAAGGATCACTTAGTAATTCACTCAATGATCACAAAAAGACTTTATGGAATTAAATGTATAGATTCAAATTAAGTAATTGTTCGTTAATAATAAATGTCTTGCCGATACTAAATAAGTGAGGTTGTGTTAAAAAATATTTATTACGTTCCCTTCCTATTTCTATTTAGAAACTAAGTGAAACAAAATATGAGACTTCGTGTAATTTTATCAGTAATACTTAAATATTTATTAACGGACATAAAAAAACATCGCAATGACAGTACCCCAAGTGAAAATCCTCGATTTCTATTGCGCAATAGTGTCTTAACTATGTAGTTGGAATAAGACCGGGTAACAAATTAACCTTTTGCCTACCTCAAGACGTATAGCTGTGCGCGGGACAGGCCGAGCGCGAACGATAACCTCTGATATTTCTCCGGCTACATACCACTGGTCTGGCCAGAGATTACGGTTATACAGAAGTTGCTTGATTGTTACCTACCTTTATCAATATTTAGGTGGGTTAAATACAAGCCCTAACAAAAATATACATGTATTGAATTCTAAACATTATTTACTAGCTTTCCGCCTGCGGTTTCACACGCGCGTAATTTCCTTTTTGTAATAACCCCCTTCCCCAAAATGTCAGTGATCAAAACTACCCTATGTTCACCGGGGATAGTGTAGCTATCGGTCCAGTTGTTTTTGAGTTTATTCGTTACATACAAAAACAAAAATCTTTATAATATTATTGTAGATTAGTGTAGATAGTGTATATGTAGCCTAGTTTCAGCGGTGTCCTTAGATCGACAATTGTGAGATAATGATTGTTTTAAAGGCGTGTGGCTCTTCTGTTGATCTTTGCAACGAGCACATTCTGCTTCAAATAATTAGCACGCTGGCCTTATCTTGTGTTAATTAATTTTGCAGCAAATGCGATTCAAACAAATATTACTTACTAGCACTGCTCTGGAATTGGATATCAGGCACGGTGTATCAGTGACAATATGAGTCGTTTAGAACTAATGAAAAGTTTAATGACACGTTTAAAAATAACGACAAATTATATGTATAGGTAGTAACATTGCTGTCAATGCAATGCCTGTCCTTCAGATGGTATGTATTAGGAAACGTGTTTTTTTTTGTTTTCATGGCTAATTGATTCGATATCATTTACTTTTATCATCAAACCTGAATCAATAATTGTTTAAATCTAAGTAAATGTTAGTGCATAGTGACTGTTTAAAAGTTTCACTTACTTCTGTCCCGAGCCTAATTAATGAAAGAGGGATGCCGGAATAAGGCCAAGAAGTGCACACGATCTGCCATTTTATAAAAATAGCTAAAATATTCGTTCTTAATTATTCGCGCTATTCGTATGTCGCTAAAAGTTGGGGTTAATATAACAAAAATTAAAAGAAATTCAACTATTTATTAACCCCACCGGAATTGCGTCCTTTTGACAGATATGTGTAAACAAATCTATCTACGCTTGATCTACGCCCTATCAGCATTGAAGTAAAGCTCAAATTCGTGTGTATCGAGCCGACCCGCGGCGGGCTCGTGTGTGTTGAGTTGCCACTACAGAAATATAATTTCAGATAATCGATTATAAGAGAATATCGAATATTATTTAGGTGGTGGATCTTAGCTAAAATAGAAATAAAAATACCATTTACAATTTATCTACAGAAATGAGATGAGGTGAATAATTGGTTGCAATTTTTAAGATACCCGTACGATCGTGACATGAGGGGTAGCATGCCTAAAATAAAAAAAATATATATTTCAGTGTCATTATTCTATTTATCTTTTAAATATTTTATAATCTTAGTAAAATATTTTCATGAATCAATCAAACGTATATTTTAGGCTGCATTATTTTATAAAACTATATTAGAATCGAATAGATCTAAAATCGAATATCGATATTTTTTTACGCAATGGAAACACTAAATTGACTGCCAATTCAACTGTCAAAGTTCAAAATATCAAAAAGTAATTGTGTTTTTCTTGAATCAACAAAGTGATCGGTTTTATTTCGTGCGTTTAACTAAACAACTTCATCATGAATACTGACTCCGACGATCCGGGTTCAGCCGTAGCAGGTAAACAAATACTTTTTACAACCTTCAACAGCTAATATGGTGGAAATCGTAGATTGTATTACTGATGGAAAATAATAAATATGCATTTACCCAAAAACACTAACTTTTTTTAAACCCTTTCTTTCGCCAGTTAACTAATGACTATTTACTCTATATTTACATAGTACTTTCATATGTGTGCACTGTGGGCCTAACATTCTATGGCCAACCGGCGTCCCCCTTTACAGTTCTTAAGTAGTGCAAAAGTTGCCAGAAATAATGGAACTAGTTAATTTAAATGTCACACATGTTATTTTAACTATGATCATAATCTTCTTTGCTGTTGTAATATAGTTAAATTTCTTCCTCATTTAATAACCGCCACCGGATTTCCTCAGTGCCACATATCGGTGGCAGAGGCTCTTCAAACGAACACTACTTGGGCACGCGTGCTGTATCTGCCCTCATCTGACGCGACCCGGGCGGCCAGGTGAGCGGGGTCAACACTTGACGCGTATGTAGAACAATGGACCACAGTATGTTAAGTCACGAACGATGTTTATTACAATAATTCATGTGAATTCGACTGGAAAGTATGTATATAAAACACTTATATTATTTAACGGGACTAAATGCCATATTAAACTTATAAAGTAAAGAGCCATCCTTGTGAACTAACTCAGAGAGCATGAACATGAACATGTCCTTGTTCTCACACAATTTGCAAGTCTTAACTTCAATTTTTAAAGAACTTATCCTTGTTATCATTTTTTTCTCGGAACGTTAACAAAATGCTTTGCCAAATATGCAAATAAATATTTGCGGGGCGGATCTCCCATTTTGTTCCATTGTTTACGGGACAACAGTATTCTTCTACCTGTGCTATTATAAGTATGACTAAGCCCGGAGGTGCAAAAAATATCAATTCCTTTCTTCTCCCAACTTTTGAGGCTAGTGTTGCCACCGTAATTGTTTTATTGGATTTGGTAGTTTTTAATTTCTGCTGTGCAATGTCTTTGACTTGCACTTTTAATAGCTGTTTTATGCTGTATGTACCTATGAACAATATGTATTTACTTATTATTAAATCCCTCGTGATGTGTTTTCGGTTCACCAAAAAGTACCTACCTTCCGCCACCCATAGACAATTAACAGATAGCAATAATAAACTGAAATGCAAAATTAATCAACTCTGGAAAAAATGTATTTTAAATTCTACGAAAACACAAAGCATATTGATCGGTGATCGTCGGATTAGCATCATTATAATTGGAGTATCATTGCATCCATTCGCGGTGCTAATGAATTGGCGTGAAGCTGTGAAGTGCCCTTGTTTGCTACACTTAGCTCGAGTTGTTGACAAGGGCGTTGTGGTAGATTCGCTGGTTCCTGTGACACTCATATTAGCGCTGCAGAGTTGCGTGGGCTCTGTATATAGGACACCGAGTGCTGCCAGTATGCATTACCTATTCGTCCCAAGAGCTAGAGAGAAGAGAACATAGGGAGAGTTTTAATCGAATGAGCTGTTTGTCTCCTTTACCTTGCAGCATACTGTAATACAACTTCATATATCTAACGGTTATTAAGGTCTCCAGTTCAATCGATGACTACGGCAGGAAAGATCCCTCACCATCAGGTAATCTTATCGCCATCGGATGATTCTCATAATGTAAAAAAAAACGAGTTCGAAACAATTTGAGTTAAACTTTACTTTTAGAAATTACTGAAGAGACATTAAAGTTGCTGGCAACACTCGCGGACCTGAATGATAACATTAGCGGCTTAAGTTTTACAGCTCGGTGCTAAAAGGCCTTTTGTAAGGCTTTACTGCCATAACTTCGTAATCTCTCAGTATTTTTTAACTTTTTATTGCTCTCAGACATTTAAAGTTACTAAATGCACGTTTTGCTTGGGAAAATATCATGTTTATGTCTTTTTAAGTATTCACCTGTATAATCTTGAATAAAAAAATTTTATCAAATTATATTTTGCATACTCCACTTTACAAAAATACGTTGAGGAATTTTCATTTCGAACTTCTGTTAACGTTTTGTAACATTTTGAATCTAATCTAAGAAATAATCTTATTTCAACAGCCTCCATCGATTTATTTTGTTGTCAGCCTTTTATTAAAAAGGGCCCAATCAGTCCTCTTTTAAAAAAAAAACATCTTCAATATTTTATTCTCAGTAACAGAGTAAAGTCAGGAAATTAATTAAGTAAATTAAAGGTGCACTTATCTCGCGACACTCATTTACTTACTCTACTTAAGTAACGAATCCCCGAGGTTATCGCCTCGGGTACAAAGAGGTCTTTCTAATTACTGATCTTTGGATTATTTTGCAATTATTAACGTCTGGGAATTTATTACGTAAAATTCTTGTGTTGAGATGATATAGTAGGTATTTGTTCAAGGAAGACCCGTCTCCCTTAGATTATAGAGACAATAGCATGTCTAGGGTGTAACTGGGATAAATTCCAAGTTTAAACAGATATAGTTAAAATATTTTTAAACCCTTTTTAATTTTTAGCTTTACTAAAAATAAAACTATTAATGCGCTATGAATAGCTAAGAGCATAATTATTAAATCAAGCCTTTGTATGAAGGATGAAATTGTTTTGTGAGATATATTATCATTTTAATACCAAAATAAATTACAGCGTAATGCGTATTTAATCCCTTTTATCTTAATAACGCTCCAAATTAAATTCACACGCGATGAAATTCGGTAATTAAATCGCCCGTTCCACCGGTTCACTCGCTCGCGTTTGCTAAAGTTAAGCAACGTTCGCAGATGCCAGTCATCGGATGGGTGACCGAAAATGTTTCATCTCGAGCTCCTCCTACGGTCGTTTGAGATAGCTGTCCCAACAAAGAGAGTGAGGGAATAGGGAGTGCATCTGTGCTTGCGCTATCACTTGTGCACTCTTATATCCTGCATACCTGGTTGATCGTACGAACCGTCCAGTACTATTATTTATGTTTTACTATTATAATATTTTGCTTTCCGCCCGCGGCTTCGCCAGTGTAGAATTCGGTTATATTGCAAAAAAAAAGTTTCTTTTTCCCTCGGAAACATCATTCTTTTACGGGATTAAAAGTACCCTATTATTTAATCCGGACTTCTAACGTTACGTCTACAAAATTTCAATCTTGGTTCAGTAGTTACGGCGTGAAAGCGGAACAAACAAACAAACAGGAGGGCATATTCAACGATTTAAATAGATTCGAGAGACAATTTCACTTCACCGTCTATATGGCACATAAATTCGCTTCGCGAACTATTCAGACTGAGTCTCTCGAGAATAGAACCGTCTACAATACCTGAATAGACTCCCACGGTTGCGATGCGCCTTTCATCGAATATCGCCGGTTTTCGGTCGAACTCTTATCGGTAACGAGCGGTTCCGATGCGGCAGGAAGAGGCCCATTCCCGGCTACGGATAAATTGAATTAATCTAATCAACCGATAAATTGCCCCTTAGCTGACGCGGACCTACGTCATGCGATCAATTCAGACGGGTACTCCAATTTGGTACTTAAATCATTCATTGTCTTGACTGGTGACATGAGCGACGGATCCGACGGCTCGAATATGTATGATAGGGCTCTTTCGATGTTGCGGACGACGGGAAACGAGATCAGATATTGAAATATTCTGAAGTATTAGGGGTAGTATGCGAGATTTGATGGATAACCTCGTGTGTCTCATTCCTGCTGCAGCTAAAGTTGAAGCCGTTTCAATCTAGGATTGGCATGAGAAAAATTCTGTTCCTGAAGGCTAAGTACGCATGGCAGTGTATAGTATTTTAACCATTAAATGTTGAGTGTATCTCGTTTGTAGTCGATAACAATTTCACGTAAGCATTGTAAAGCTCTTCGAAACGCGAATCCGTGCTTTATTTGTGATTAATCAATTTGCAGGGATTGTAGTTTAAGTATATACGAGCGACTGTCGGATGTAAATTGCGAGGCGGGCGTGTGATCGTAATGAATGAACTCTCCAAACAGTACTCAATTTGAATTGTTACAAGATATAATTACATTGCGGAACTGAGGTTGCGTATACAGTGACGGTCACTACGGGTAGCGTTTTGTATTTGCAATTAAAATAAGTATTATTATATAACTTACCTTTTTAACTCATCACATTATGTACGTATTAGGTACCTCATTGAACAGGTGGATAAATTAAGCTTACTTTGGAATAAGATCAAGGTAAATGGAATTGTGTGTGTAACAACACACACAATCGCAACACAAACAAACATCACACAAACGCAGATCAATCGTGAAGGAAAGACTAAAGAAAGTAATGTAGAGAACACTCTACATTACTTTCTTTAGTCTTTCCTTTCTCATTACTATTTATTACATCCATTATATTCTACCGAGGTGTGCTGTGGGTAGTTGGCATTTATACCATGTACTAGAGCTGTTTAATGGAGCGCGCTTCCTAAAGCCTCCTCCGTTAAGACGTTAATAAGCCGACAAAGGAATCACAAGTACGGTCAAGTGCAAAGATGGTATCACTCCGGTGTTTATGTCGACGGAATAAAGTTCACAATCGCTTGTTTTCGCTGGTGTATCGTAAATGAAGAGGTGATTAGGGGTGCCAACTCGGCGGGAACGAGTATTCACGCCCCCTCATCACGATTGATCTGCGGACCGTTTTATTGTTTATGAATGTAATTCAGTGTCGATACTCGGAAAAGTGCGTGTAATTTATGGAAAACGGAAGAGCGATTACTTTACAATGAGTGAATGATGAAGTTTCATCGGACACACATTAAAACAAAGCTTTCATGTATTTGAATGAAAGTATGCTAGTCAGCATTGTGTAATCAATTTCATCATTTTTATTACGTCTTTCTTTTGTTATTATCAATATACCACATACTTAGTAGATAGGATAAATAATAGAAGATTAGCGATAAAAGCGACAAATATGACCGTAATATTTTCTTTTTGTCATAAAATTGTTATTGATCATAATATCTGGTGTTTTTCAATCGCTGAAATAGTAAATGCTCTGTTGCTCGTACACAGCTTACATACTTTGGTAAATATATGAACACCGAAGTATTGAGGGTAACCCTGGCTGCATGTCTTTTTGCATTCAAAATGTCAGAAGGCGTATTCCACAGATAGTTAACCGCGGGCGCAAGTGTACTCGTATCTCCGCCTCCGTTCCGCCGCCGCGCCGCCGCCTCCACAAAGGTCGCAGCCGTCGGTGCTTTGCGGCTATAAAATATATTTAGCAGATCCGGTGACGTCACTGTCAAGCCACATGGATTACCGACGCTGAATGCCAAACGTTTGTCTATATACCTATGTATCTATACAGCTATTTACAAAATGTAGAAGAACCCTTTGAAACGCAAATTGCTTTACTTTTTGCGGAGGAACTGACTAGACGTATACTCACGTGAGCGACTTGATTTAATTTTATTGAGTTGAAAGATGGATTGGAGGTTAACCTCCTTGGTCTAATTTGCTTCCTAAAGAAAAGTCTGCATTGGAACAAAATATAAGTAATATAAAAATCGAGTTGAGTGTATGAAGTGTGTCTTAACTTCCAACGAAAAAAAAATTCAAAATAAGTTGAATTTGAAATTTGTCAAGTTTTCTTGTCTGTAGATTTTAGTTGCCAACAACGTAGTTGTACAAAGTACATTGAATCATCATAAGTTTTTGCAGCCTTCCGTTGAATTTTAAGTCTCAAATTGGAATTGTAAATTATAGACACGGGACACTTCCGCGAAATTTGTTCGTTGACGTATCTTGTAAGCTAAGTACACGGGTGTAACGGGTGTGCCAAATATCGAAAACATTGTTTATAAAATAACAATCGAATTTCTGTGAGTCTCCGCGTAACCGATCCATACTTAATGGCTGGCGCCCATTTACGCATGTGCATATTAACAAATGTATGCCGGGTCAGAACTCGCATGCCATGTAAAACAGAGCGTGACAGGAGAACAGTCAGACGACCAGCCTACCGCGAATTGTGAACTGTCACTCGATATAAGTGAGCAGTCACCTCAGATTAATGAAATAACTAGATGCTCCCCATGTCACGTTGAGTGTCGCACCCAAAACGTCAAAAATTCACCAACTTTACACCTAAGTACAAAGAGAATTCGGGCGAGAAAATCAGTTTCCACATCCCACTTGACAGTTAAGACGCGAGAGTACATGTGTCTGCTGTCTTGCTCTATCACACGTGATTCATAATATGGAGAAAAATGATAGCATAACTGTCAAATTATTCCCTTCATCTATTGATATTAATTCATCTGAGGCAGTTACGCATATTTCGTTCCGTGCCAGTTCTCCTGTCATTGATATCAAAGCATTCCACGCATAGTTCTGTTTACTCGATCTGAGGTCGTTCGGATGCAATTCGACCTGATAAGGGGAATGTTTAACTTATTCACTGTATCAGCTTAATATCAATTAATGTATTTAAGTTATTTTACTTGCCGCGATAAACAATTTTCACGTGGATAACATTTACTTTGTCAACCATAAAACGAACATGATATGAGCAAATGTTTTCCCCGGAAGTTTACCATGGTATTTCAAAAGAGCTATAGAAATCGAAATATATTGACTCTTATCCACAGCAAAGCCGTTGGGCGTATCTAATAAGCTTTGTAAATACTTGAAAGTTCTGGTAAAAGCAAGGGAAGAATAAACGGGTTTCTAGATGTCACTTCGCGTTAGTAATTGGCTCCGCAACCATATCTGTGCATATTTGATTGCGTTTCTCTTGTTAGTAAGTGCAAGCTGTCTTGTTCAATATAGTCTATGAATATTCAAGGCTCCTTTAATGCGATGGAGATTAGTTGCAAGTGTAACAACGTTAATATATTTATGGAAAGTATTTATAGAATATAGCGGCCGCACGCGACTCCGTCCGTTTGAATTTAAGTTTCCGGACACATAGTGATATACCTACTATAAGCCTTCCTCGACAATTGGACTATCCAAAACAAAAACTTTTTTCGATGCTTACCAGTCTTTTTTGTGATCAACGCTTACAAACAAAAAAGATCTTCGACTTTATTATATTAGCAAGATAAGACACATAATATTTAATCCTAAAGTTATTCATTTCTAAACATCATTATAATCAACCAAGCAGATCGCTTCCGTGCTGCCTCTACTAATATCGGCAGCCTCCCCGTACGATCATGATGATGATGATTTATTTTTTTAATAGCGATTGGATTGGATATTCCTGCTGTGACAGACTTTAGTTTGTCTATACTAATATCTAGTGATTGGCGGATAGACATGAAGCGCTCAGAGAATTAACTACAAAGTTGCCCGAATTCAACAGAATTAAGACTACTATTCTGTTTAATTATCATCTATCAAGTCTAGAGCGAATGGACGGATATTCAGCGCCAACTGGGATTGACAGTAGATAGATTTACTAATCTACTCGTACAGTAGATTAACTTATCTACTGCAGTAGCAACTACAGTATTAATTGAATGGTTGGAAACGCATATTTTAACTGTCAATTTGCCAGTTCTTGCAGGAATTTCGTGTGACATTGAAATATCTGTGGGTAAACGGTTCGTGCTTGAACTTCTTACGGTTGAGTTTGGTCTGGGTGTTGACACCCTCGTGGCTCTGAATTTACGGGGTAAAGTTAAACTTGCGCCCTAATTCTCTACAAGATGAATCGATGGACCGAGCACCGAGCTATGAGATTAAAGAAAGGACTGAACTTCTACATTTTGACTCTGTAGAGGCAATATGCTTTAACGTCGAACCTTTGAGCCGAGAAACCAGACATACAATATTAATGTTGATTTTTTCTCTGTTTCAGGTACAAACATTGCTTCATAAGTAGAAGTAACTAATCAATAGTTTTTACTGATATTTGGTAAGTACAAAAAATTGTTTCTAAATTGAAACGTCTCCTGATTTAGAAAGATCAAGAAAGTAAATTTCCTGCATAAAATTGTCACATATGAATGCGACAATGGTTTGCAGGGAATTTACTTTCCTGTTTTAATATACATATAAGGGTGTTCATGATGACATTAACACCCATATAAATAAACGTGTACGTGTGCGAACTAAAATGGCGTATCGGTATAATGGTTCTGTGACCCGAACCTTTGTGGCCGGCGACTATTCCGAAGACCCATTAAATTTTTAATCACATCGGGACTAGCGGAGTGCCGCAAACTTTGCAAAGTTCCCCTTTCGGTCGGGTACGTGTCATTTTTCCAAATAGCCCCGGTAATCGGATACGAACCTTCGTTTTTCAGTCTTATAAGATGGCTTCGAGTTCCGATAAAACGGAATTGGGTGTGGAACATACGGTAAGAGCTTAGTCTACAGATTTTACTTCGGTAAATGTCAGGTTATACTATTTTCTGTCTTATTTCGCTGTTCTTAGTGGTCCTTTTAGTATGTTTCACATTACTGCAATGACACCTCTAGATACTTTTTTCATATAGTCTGCACACAGAATGATAGTTATTGTTTTATTCCGTTATGTTATATACATAAAGATTGTCTATCAATATGTTATAGCTTTACGATGAAATGGTTTAATGGAGCGATTAATGATTCGTATATAATGGTTCAAAAGACAATAAAAAACATTGATGATTGCGCCTTTATTACTTTCATTTATAATTTTATTTTAGTTATTCATTCATGCGACTGTGTGATTTCTTTGGTCACACTTGAGAAAGTCTTTAAAATAAAGTCTAAAGGTATAGTGAAAATAAAGCTTGTAAATACCACGTAATGCACATAAACTGTTCACGATAGATTGCTCTTAGAATAAAGAAGACGGAATCTACTGAATATGTAAAACTCATTGAAGCTTAAGGCTGGTTTAAACCTAAAGTAAATACCTAATGTAAATTATGAAAAGTTTGTATAACAGGCATGCTCGCAATCATGCAGTTTCGATTAGTTCAGATGGGTTTTAGACGTTCATTCAAAATTAAGATGAGGTGCCACATGCACACGTAAAGAAAATACGTTGTTGACATAACGAGATTTAGATTAAACAGCAGTTATTTGAGAAAATGAAAAGGTGTCAGGTCGACGAGTGTAAGTCAACTTTACTCTAAAAATAAGAACGCAAAGCGCTACCGCACTGTCGCGTCGCAACACGAGAAACAAACACAAACGGATAAATACAGTAGCAGGTCATGTTGACTGCTTAGTGGTTGTCCTCTATAGGTCGTAGGTTCGAATCCTATAGGAGACAGAAGTTTTATAATATCAATGCCATTTTCGTTTGGCTCTTAGGAAATAAATGCCAAGTTAAGCTAAATAAAGCTAACTCATCATTTTCATTCACTACGACAGTTCAACTCAAACTAAGAATGTAGCTATGTACACTCGATCTAACAACATTATTCACTCAATTTTATGTAGGGACTTAGTAAACATTCAGATCAATACCAAGCTATACACATAAGTAACATGTGTGTTTTGGCGCACCTACTAACCGGGTATCAATCATAATACCAAACCGGTCTAAACATATTTTAGCTATAAATCAACGTAGGCATGCGTTGACGGCTCATATTTATTTCACGTCTCGCGAACACTAGTATAAAACATACAATGTTAATTGTCGCTAGATCAGCGTTTCCGTGCAGTGGTCACATCGATCCAAATACATACGATGTGAACACGTGTCAATTTTAAAAATGAGGTGCTTTGATCGCGCCGGCTTCGGCAGCGCTGGCGTGGGACCGCTGGCCACCGCCCGGATCACACCTCTAGGGATGTCACAGAATCAAAGATGGCCGCGGTGCAACCTGTCAAGTCTGGCGAAGATAGTTTTCAAGTTTATTTGTTCAGGCTGTATTGCACCAACATAAAGTATAAAACGTGATAATAAATGATTGTCAATCTCAATCAAAAACAAAGCAAAGTAGGCTAGGATTGCCGGTAGTTTGGTAGTTTTTATGGACTCATTGGCGGCATTACATTGGCAACGATATAAAAATGATAATTCAAAAATTAATGATGGATCCTAAAAATAGTCATATTACGACCCTTCTGTAAGCAGTTCTAAGTATATAAAAAAGTGACAATAACCCTTTCCAACTGGTACCGAGACCCGCACTAAGCCTTCCCCTAGAGAAAGTTGACACTTTTCCCGTAAATGGCGGTGGCCTGCCGGGGGAAAATAACCAACTTCTTTAGCCGTCGTATCGAAGGTATTAAGAGGGCGCATCAATTTCGACACCCATCGGATCGCACCCGCGCGCTTCCTCGGCCCCCTCTCGTCCTATGACTTCAACGCAATGAGACAGAGGTCGCCACTTCAATTTGTTTCGGGCGATTCCGCACAGTATTCAAAGTAAATCAGATAAAAATTGTCAAAGAGAGTATTGGAAGCAGGATGACGTAACTATGCGTTAGAAAGCTAGTAATACATAAATGTTAGTATTATAATGATTTATTTTGTTTATGCTTTGAGTGACTTGTATTGTACTTTTTTCTGGTAGTTATTAATACGCAAAGGTACGCGCAAGTTATTTACTTAATAATTGTATAATATGTTTTTTTAACTACAAAATCTTTGTAAATTTTAATTTAATCTTTAAATTTTAATTTTGTCTTCCAATTTTTGATTTTACTTTAAATGTTTTAAATCTGCATGATTCCTCACACATGGCAGCAAATGGCATCTATGACAGCAACTGTTTTTCGATACGTAATAGAACTGTGACTGACTCGTCTTTCTCGCTCGAGTATTGTTGTGTGTATTAAGACAAATACCCTCATTAAAATTGAGAAAAATGGAAATACTAACATAAATTCAGATCTACTAATAAATGATTTACTTAGTTACTACTAGTGCTTGTGTTAAACGTACAGAATAATTACTAATTGTTATCCAGTGTTTCTCAGTGAAAGTGAATAACATGTATTCTGTAATTGAGAAATAAATGTCTTAAACCGTAAACCGTAATTTAGCACCTTTACATCTAATTAGACTTAAAATAAAGAATTGCTCAAAGAGAAAAGGACATTATAAGATACAAGATTTTTTAAATAACGTCGACAATAATTTGTGAATTTATCAAATTCTTGTCGCTGTGCACATGAACAAGAATGAGAACCATGTCATTCTTATTATTCTAGATTTTTAATTATTTAACTGACGTAGGTATCTGAAAACCAATGGCAATACAAAAAAATCTTTAAAAAAAGATTTATTTTGTTAGGTGTCAATCATTACGGACCTAAAATATTCGATTTAAGTACCATATTTGATTATATTTACACTTTTGCATTCGAGTCCGAGAGCAGTTTGCCGGCCAGACCGGTCTGGTCGCAGAGTGGGAGGGGGTTATTACCTGCACGTAACGGTCGGTCACTTCGGGGCAATCGGTTACCAACTGTCGACAGAGACGGACGTCTTTACGCTGTAATAGTTGTGTGTGTGATCGGTAATATATTTGAATTGTGAAGTATACCCAATAAAGTGTGTTCTGCAATCTATCTGGTGTTACTGAGAGTTATTTCTACAATTTGTATTTTCCATTTCCTGAGAACGGCCAGGCCCGTTTAAGTGCTAGTAGGTTTAAAAGAAGACGTGTTAAATCGTTGTTAATCAACTTGTAAGAATTAATGAACATTAATTAATTTGCAATGTGCTATATTTACAATGATTGCATAAAAATAATTACGGCCTGGTTAATTTTAATGTGTTTTGAAATAAGGCCCCATCTGCATCGCCACAATATAGAGTTCCGTTACTACACCAACACAGTGTGGTTAGGAGCTCGGTACCCGAGCTGGATCGACTGCTTGGCAGAACTATTTCTTACTTTTAGGGAATGGGTAGTACTCCTAAATTTCTTAATTCTACAAAATTATTATACTAGTTTAAAAAACGTAGGTAAACATATTTGTGAAATACAAAATTTTTGAGTTTAAAATACAGTTTTAATTTTTTTTGCAGTTGCATGTACCGCAATTCGGTGAAATTAACGTCTCCCTTACCTATAATATCATTTACTATGAGTTGCATGATTCCCACACACACAGACACACTACTGATTCCCGTCAACCAAATCAAAATCGAAATATACTATATTTATGTAGATCTCGGTGTGGCACTTTTAAATCGTCAATAATAATAGCACAATACTGAAAAATTCTACTACCGACTTTAGGAAGCAGTAATCTATAGGCAAGAAAGTTGCTTTTTGAAACACCATTTTTTTGAACGGGTTTAATTTATCTTGCCTCGTTATAACATTATTTTTCAATACATTTTCTTTCGTACTCTCACTATGTCATACAGTTACTCTTGCACAGTTTAAATATTAAAATATTTTATGTATAGATTGTCACGTTTCAAAGGAGCAAAACAAAAACTTCTAAATCGTAAATCTCTTATCTAGTAACAGTAATACACAAAATAAATTATTTACACATTATATTGCCGCAACACCTAATTTATTCGTCCATTTATTGTACACAGTAAAAGACTGATTATGAAAAATAAGTTTTAATAGTTAAGGCTGGAATTGTAAACTTTCAATTTCAAATTGCTACTAAGTCTTCCAACAAGCGACTATTTGAAAGCATCGTTCTTTCTTGCATATACTGTTCTCGGCCGATCCGTCATTCACGTCAATCCTTATAATAATTTTACGAAATATTTTTTCGAGCCGGGAGAGTACTGAATCATAGTCTTCTCGTCTCAACGGAGAGGTTGCGACTAACCGATGAAACAAAACATGCCTGTGAGCACGCGCCAGGTGCGACAGACGATAGCTTACTGCGCGGAATATGAACGTAGTAAGCGCCAAACTAGTTTTCTTTGAATTACTCGTAAAATATGATATTTTTTCAAAATGTTCTGTGATAAATATTTAGATAATATAATTTGATATTATATGCCAAAATATTGGTTCACCAAAATGCATCGTCTCGGAAATAAATGTAACCAAAAATCAAGTCAGACGCAACTTTAAGATTTTTTTTATCAATGAAAATTGCAATTTTTTCAATATTTTCTGTGATAACTATTTAGGAACGATGCTTGAATATCTACGATTTTTTTTTCGGGTCATTTGAAGTTCATTTTCAAGGTTTAAAATGTGTTTGAAAATACGCGATATTTTTTACACCCCCTCTTAAGAGAGTTTGACAGTGAATCCCTCCGCGCAATAAATCACGCCGTCAGTCACTCAAAAAGTTTAAAAGTTATTGTCAATAGATTTTCGACTGACCTGATTAAGGACACAGAAAAAGAAAGGCATGGAAGCATGAAAATGTCAATGATTTTGCGGTAATAAGGTCATATTATGAAACGTTTTCATGACAACTGAGAAAATTGTTGAAATAGCTGGAATGGGAATGGCCTTTCGACACTAATTGATCGATAGCGGAAAACTGTAGTCTGTAAACAAATCGAGTAGGTTAAAAAAATGATATGCAGTAGAAAAGTTCCTTTGTAATGCACGAATATGCAATCGATAAACAAATTACCGATTACTTAACTCGAGCGAGCAGCCCTGATCTAGTTCGGACACTGATTGATATTGATAGCGGAAAACTGTCAGCCGGCATCGACCCGGTGGCTAGCTGGTCCGTTAATGGTTATTGTATTTAGGCTAAATAAGGTAGTTTACATATGAATATTATATAACACAATATGACGTCACCAGCTGCAATGCATCATCGAATATGCAACCGATATACAGATTAGATCGATAACATAATTGGGGCGAGCATCCCTGATCGAGGCCGAACACTGATTGATATTGATAGCGGAAAACTGTCAGCCTATTGCCGGGTCGGTCAATGTCAAGTAATATTTATACTATTAAAAATAAAGTATATATTTTCGCCACCCCACTTACTGAATCCGCAATGCATCATCGAATATGCAATCGATAAACAGATTATATCGATTACATAACTCAGGCAACTCTGATCCAGGTCGGACACTGATTGATATTGATAGCGGAAAACTGTCAGTCAGCCGGGTTGGTTATTGTCAATATTATGTGTTATATTTTTTGTTTAAAAATAGTATCTCAAGTGTGTTTGTTTAGATGTTTGTCCGTCAATCACGCTGAAACTAATAGACAGATTTAGAAGAAATTTGGTATACGGGCTCCCTTAGGTGATATGATACTTTTCCTATAAAAGGTTCCCATGGGATGAAACAGAAATCTTGATAACTTCACGCGGCCAAAGCCTCGTGTAAAAACTAGTACAATATAATATCACGTCATAAACCAAAGTTGTACTGCATTATCGAGCAGACTATATCGATTACATAACTCGTGCTCGCAACCCTGATCCGGGCCGGACACTGATTGATATTGAAAGCGGAAAACTGTCAGTTGGCTGGGTCGGTTATTGTCAATGTTATATGTTTTATTTTTTGTTTAAAAAAGGCTCTAAAATATATTATTATATCACGTTATAATTCGAAGTTGTACTTCGAGCAGACTATATCAATTACATAACTCGTGCTCGCAACCCTGATCAGAGCCGGACACTGATTGATATTGATAGCGGAAAACTGTCAACCAGCCGGGTCGGTTGTTGTCAATATTATGTGTTCGTTACCTTTATTTTTTGTTTAAAAAAGGCTCTATAATATAATATTATATCACGTCATAAACCGAAGTTGTACTGCATTATCAAGCAGACTATATCGATTACATAACTCGTGCTCGCAACCCTGATCCGGGCCGGACACTGATTGATATTGATAGCGGAAAACTGTCAACCAGCCGGGTCGGTTGTTGTCAATATTATGTGTTCGTTACCTTTATTTTTTGTTTGTAAAAGGCTCTATAATATAATATTATATCACGTCATAAACCGAAGTTGTACTGCATTATCGAGAAGACTATATCGATTACATAACTCGTGCTCGCAACCCTGATCCGGGCCGGACACTGATTGATATTGATAGCGGAAAACTGTCAGCCGGCCGGTCGGACGCGGCGGGCGCGTCGGACGCCCAAGATTGATACGATGACATTCGTTTTCTCGCGGAAACAACGAGGTTAGAGCCGATGGTTAGCCGGCCAGCTGTTTAATTTTCTCACAGGATCGATGGCCGGTAAAAAGTTTAGACTCTGTTGTTTTTATTTTATTTTTACAGCGCATAATATATATGAAAAGAAAAAATGTCATTGTTATAATTGGCATTTTGAAGGCAAGGAAAGTATGCAGAGGAGGAGAAATAAAATAAAGAAACCATCATAGTTAATTTTGATAAAAAAATAAGTAACGTTGCATCAGTCACAAAAATCTAGAACTTCAGAAAGATATTTGGAACATACTATTAACAAATAAACGTAGTACACACCTACAGGTAGCGAAATGATGTATATTCTCATGTCGCATTCCCCACACGTATCCAGTTTTTGCAAACTGTCGTACGTGTGACATCTAACGTTTTGCGGATTGTACAAGGGAAAAATCGTACATTTAATATTTATCTTCCATTACTAATGCCGTACCATTTATTCATACATTAACTTTTGTGGTGTCATAAATATACTGTGCATATCAGATTACATCTATACTTATAATAAATCTGTAGAGACGTCAATTCTGTACATTAAATATTTTTTCAAAATAACTATCAGGGGGTGATTAGTGATCGATACTGATGCCAAAAATGCAATTAGTAAAATTTTTGTCTGTCTGTCTGTCTGTCTGTCTGTCTGTCTGTCTGTCTGTCTGTCTGTCTGTATGTTCTTTATAGAAACAAAAACTACTGGACGGATTTTGACGAAACTTGGTACAATTATTCTTTATACTCCTGGGCATATTATAGGATACTTTTCATCGCGCTACAATAAATAGGAGCAGAGTAGTGAAGGGAAATGTGGGGAAAACGGGAGAATTTACTCCATTTCTTAAGCTTCAGTCGCGTGTGCAGCTTTAATGGTTAAAGTTACATCAAAATCATGTATGACGGAAATATTTTTCATAAAATGGCCTAAAAAATATCCCTTTACAGCATATGTCTATCTTTCATGGTTGACTCACAATAACACGTGTAATATCCTGATCCAGATTGGTTTGAACGCGCTTATCTCAGTAACAGTTAACGTCAATTTAAGATTAGTGGACATTTGGCATAACAGATGGCGGTAAGACATTGCGGAACGCGAGTTCGCCTTAACCGCGATGACGAGATTTTTTCTCGATTGTATAAGAGGTTTTAATGACAGCCCATATTCATGCATGGTTGGTCCACCTGATTCGTTTGTTTTACTTATAACTCAAGCTCATTAGCGCGCTCGGAGTATTTTTAACATAAATAACTGGTTCGATCGATTCGAATTGACAAAATCTTTAGCAATCTATAGTCACACTGTGTACGGAAACGAAACCCATGCGGACGGAGTCGCTGGCGGCCGCTAGTTTCAAAATAAAAAGGAACATGTCCATTACAAGTCTGAAACATTGACAAATTCGTCGCGAATTATCCGCATGGCTAAACCACATGCTGTGACAATTAATTCCTTTGCGTGTTTGTTCTAGGAAGCGATTAAAAAATTAAAATAAAATGTCACAGCGTATAAAAACTCGTGGCCCATTTGATTTCACGCACGGATAACACATGAGAGTAATAACATGTACTGTTTGATTTATAGATAACTAAATTATTTACTTAGTGTCGATGATCTCATGTGAATGAACTTGACTATGAAACCGATAAGTTTTTTATGTAGTTTTTTTTATCTGATATCAAAATGTCTACAAACTTAATCTTATTATGTCAATAAAAAAAATGCTAACTCACAATCAGATGACAGCTCGCTGCTTAAAGCATGTTAAACAATGATATGTTTTTTACTGATCAATTGATATGACCTAGAGACGTAGGCGTTATTGAATATTTCAAAAAGTTATGATGTCAAATTATTTTATACCACTCTTTTATTTAAATGGGCCGATTTCCAAAGTGACAATAATAAGTCTGAATACGTTTACAAGGTAGACCGGCTCGTTAACCAAATGGATCTTAGTCCTAATAACTCGCTTTGAAAGTAAAGGTACCTATTACAAAATCATTTTATATATCAAAAGAAAGTCGTCTTATCAAAAGATTTGTAAGATTTTATCGAGGTTAGAGCCACACAATTTGACAGGCTTTTTTATAAAAAATAAATTATAAGTAATAATACATCACAATTACTTCAATTTCGCCCCAAAGTACCGGCAAACTTCTTACGAAAAATAAAAGTTTCTCTCTAATTATTATATGACTATTTCGGAATTAGTCTTACGAGTATTCATCGCTGAGGACAATGATATGAATTTATAAATTCAGATGTTTAATTGGATAATTCTTAGCCACATAAGTATAGAAAATAATCTGGATTTGTTTGGATTTATTTAAGTACTAGCGGCCCGCCCCGGCTTCGCCCGTGGTACTTGTCCACTATTTAATGGATGATATTATACATAAAAACCTTCCTCATGAGTTACTCTATCTATTAAAAAAAACCGCATCAAAATCCGTTGCGTAGTTTTAAAGATTTAAGCGTTCATAGGGACATACAACATACAACATGACAGAAAAAGCGACTTTGTTTTATACTATGTAGTGATATCGGCGATACCCATAACAACAGGACGATATAAGCTTACAGATTAGTAGCGCAGAACGGAGGTTCTGACGTCGCACATATCCAATACAAATAAATGTTCAATTAAAACCAGTTAGTCAGCAATAATTTATATCAAAAATGTTTTCAGAACTATATGAATATTTCACAATAAAAATGTTCTTTTATGTAATTGGGAGGCAAACGATCAAGAAGGTCAACTGATAGTTTGATCATTGCTGCCCATGAACATCAACAACGGCATAAGGGTCGCAGATGCGTTCCCTGTCTTTAAAACCCCATACCTCCTCAACTGAGCTCACATCATATAATGCTATGCATTTTTGCAGATCAAATAAATGAATATAATAAATTATTTATTGTATTGTAGATACTATAAGGCTTCTGTAGCCAGGATGGTTTATCCATTGTTCAAAGAAATCAGAATTAAAATTAGTTTACCAGCAAGCACATCCTACACCGCTACCCTACTTATTGGTTTTGAAATCGAACCGCAAACTTGGCAGAAGTTAAGAACAACTTATCCATTAAAAAGTTTCCTCACCTCCGCGGTTTTATTGATAAAAGTTCGTCCAATTATTTCGTCCGTCGAATGTTAAGCTTTGCAATTAATAGTTGGGAGTGTGTTAACTGTTTATTTTATAACATAACTAGCAACCCGCCCCAACTTCGTACGGGTGCAACTAAGTTTATTAGTGTTTATCTACTATATTATGCATGTATTAAACATAAAAACCTTCCTCTTGAATCATTCTATCTATTAAAAAAACCGCATCAAAATCCGTTGCGTACTTTCAAAGATTTAAGCATACAAAGGGACATAGGGACAGAGAAAGCGACTTTGTTTTATACTATGTAGTGATTATTTGTTAGAATAAAAGATATTTTGACATTCAAACCATTTCTTGTCGCGATAATGAAACGAACGAGTATCACACTCATATTATACGATTGGAGTGGAGTCGTGAATTCCCATGGTTGGATATGATGTCCACTCTTTTGTTCGTTTGGTATCCCCTTCCTTCATGTTTTTATACCAGCTTACGTGTTTCCTCCTTCCTGCAACCTGGGTTCCTTTAAGAGAAGCGTGAAAAAGTATCTTGCAGGCCTGAATGCCGATGACAACGGATAGGATAAAACTCGGTACTGTATCCGTTGTCATGTCAATCAAGGCTCCTCTTTTGCTTATCATCAGGCAGAGTAGAGCTAATCGTGCCAATTTAAGAGACGACCTTCTTAGCTATCCATGGATTCTCCGTGCGGGTGCCGGGTCCATCGCGTGGAACAGAGAGGAATGTCAGTCGGCGCCTGGGACTTTTCGTTTTGTCTACTGCCATTCCTCCCTACAAGGTTGCTCTGATCGGGTAGGGTCAACTGAAAGGCATTCAGATAGAATTTAAGCAACGCCGGAGACCAATCGTACAGTATCGACCGCCACTTCAATGCTAAAGGGATACAAAACTCACCAAGGGACACCCACTCGTTTTGCATTTCGAGATTAAGCGCATGTACTCTATACTCATTATCTTCATCTATTCTCAGAAAAGACTTAATGATGTTCCGGCCGTCCTCTCTATCTCGACATCCCAATCCTACCCTGTTTGTTTGCGCTCCCACCATAAACTGCTTATGGAAAAATAATGTCTCGATTTTATTGAAGTGTGGCCTACATTTACAATTTGAACTTGAAATCAAAGATTGAAAATCAGAGGAGCGAATAGTACAGCACATTGAACTATGTTTCCTGTGACCTTTTGACTTTAGACTGTCTGCTAGCTGAATCGACATAATAAGATATACTAGGTGCACCAATAAACCAAACGGAGTTGTACCGGCATACAAAAATATCTCTCTTTGTTTGCGAGCCCGAATAGTACTTGTCTGGTTTTTGCTCATTAGGACATACTTGTTCGAGGAGTCGTGACACAAAGATTATGGTTACACTCTTGTAATAATATATGTGTAATTGTGTATAGATCGCTAACACTTGATTATTGTACAAATATGCCTTCAATCAAGCCAAGTACTTACGTGCGCTTAGTGACAGTGTCGGAGGTAGGTAAATAATGATTGTAAGAATGTCAATAGACACTAGTGCACCTAATTAAAGCATGACTTATTCTATTGATATATGGAGAAGTTAATTTAAAACAGATACTTTTACGTTACTTACTGTGGTAGATGTAGGTTGAGAAAATATTTTATGGGTATTTGGTTTCAGTGAGATTTATAATGAAAGCAGTGGCGACTGTTGTTCTATATCTCTCGAAATAAGCAGTTTGCGATTTGCATTAGTGCATATTTGTATTTAAAATATATTTGATGTTTGGTTTTCTTTTAGATTGCATTGGCAGGAGTCCGCAGTTGATCGCGTGTTTAATTCCTAAGTTAAAAAATAACTGAAACTGTGACGTATACTGCGGGATATAAATCGGTCGATTTCCGTAATGCAGAGATTAGGGTGGCGTCACAGTAGCGTTGGGGTTGCTATTACATCAGCCAAGTGCGATACTTTGCAATGTAGCTACTCAAATAATTCATACTAAGGTGAAATTTGGTATGCAGGCGGGGTATGGGCTTACTTAGGTGATGGGATACTTTTTATCACGATTAAATGCTACTTTCGGATAAAACAGGAATCTTGATGACACGGGAAAAACTAAGGCTGATTTATATAAACCACTAGTGGTTTACGTGTACGTGTAGCTCTCCTAATCAACATTATGTCGCTAAAAATAAAAACACATTTGCGTTTTTTATAACCCACGAAAATGCCTTTTTCCTTATAAAATTCATGCACCCCATAATAATCATAATTGCGTCCAGACCACACCTACGCTCATTTCCATTTTAATTTGTGTTAAATCATATCAATTGAAGGGTAATAGGATTAAAGTTATTCTACAAAGGGCCATATTACGTGATTATATTTAGGTAGGTAATACCGGCAAGTCTTCCATTACGTGATAAAACAGTTTGGAGGTACTTAACGTCACAATATGTTACAGCAATATTACTAATACCCTTCTTTATGGGCAGTATCAGAGCTGAGCTGAAACCGCTAGTACCTATGGAATAGCGGGAGGATTATATGATAATCCTTTATAAATTACTGGTTACCTCAGCTCGAATTATTCTCGGTTTATTGAATGTATCGTGCAGATATTGAGTAAATAACCACTAGAGATACTGTCTCACATTTTATTAGAAAAAGATTACGCAAAAACTCTATGCAACTGCTACATTATCATGCGCCAATTGAGATAAAAACAAGCTTGGCATAGCATCACACTAATATTATGAATGTGAAAGTTTGTTTGTTAAGATGTTTGTCCGTCAATCAAGCTGAAACTACTGAACGGTGGATAAAACAGGATCTTAATAATTCGACGCGGGCAAAGTCGCGGGTTAGAGCTACTTAGTTATAAAAGTAAATAGCCAATAGAAGCGTGTACCCCAGGATGAAATCAGGGTCAGTGTGCGATTATTTACGTGCCTTGTTAAAATTAGTTCTTCAGGTCAGCAAGTAAGACAGATTATTCAGATAACGACACAATACGGTATTTGACTGACAGGTCCAATCACCTTCTTTTATTAAATGTCAAAAACGTTACCTTGTAGGAAAAACTGTTGCATAATTTTTGATTTCATCTTAATTGGAAGAATATCATAATTTATTTCGGATGCAGTCAAATACCCAATTGTCATCATAACATATCACAATACAAAATGGCCCTATAGTAGCAATGTGCATTGTCCTTGTCACGACACAGCACCGTCCAATCAATAATGTGTTCCAACCATTAACCCTCGGAGTCTAGTAGGCGTGTACCAAGAGTTCAGTCCATTTAGGTCGATGCTAAAAGCACGGATTTATAATCTAGATAAATGTTATGTAAAAAGCTCCCTTTGGATGACGCACGAAAACAAAAATAAGACTAAACACTTTCACGGAAAAAAGTCATTTGAAGGAGAAAATATCTTGTGTTACTTTCTATCACTTTTAACAACATTCTGAGATCAAGCGACTATAAAACCATCAGTCTCATATTTTTCTTAAAGAAAACTTGATATAGTACCTTAAGTTGAACGTTTGAGGAACAACTATTGTAAACTCCGATACCATAAATAACATTGCATTAAAAAAATGTCTATGTGACTGTGACTGCTGAAAGTAAACAGAAACATGTGTTGGTGTTAATCTATACTTACTAATATATAAAGCTGAAGCGTTTGTTTGTTTGTTTGAACGCGCTAATCTCAGGAACTACTGGACCGATTTGAAAAATTATTTTTGTGTTGGATAGTCCATTTGACCAGGAAGGCTTTAGGCTATTGGAAATCGAAATCCATGCGGACGGAGTCGCTGGCGGCTGCTAGTTAATCGGATAAGAGGATTAAGCGTAAACTTATTGATGTGATAATTTTTTCCATATGTCACATTTATATATGTTAATTAAACTATGCCATAGCACTGTGATTTATTTGTTTTAAATGCTGAAGATAATTCTTTATTTTACAAAAGTCGCATTGTTTTTATATCATAAAAAACTCTATGGATATTTTTGAAGAAGTTTCTTACAGTTTTAATATTCTTCAGCATTTATATTGCACCCGAGCTAAGTCGTTGCAGGTGGCTAGTGCTAATATAAAATGCAGTGACTGCCGTCTTTGTTTAAAACAAGGAGACGTCGCGAAGAAACTAGGTCGTTCTTAATTATCTGCAGAGGCCGCTATTCAGTTAAACGCAAAGGCCCGATCTATAAAAACATTGCATTGATAAACCAACTTGTTCATGAACTCTGGCAGTTTAAATGAATTTGTTATCGTTACTTAACTGATACAAGGTAATAAGTGCGCATGCTCTATTTGAATTCCGATCGTATTAAGCTTTCATTTAGATTTTAATTCGTCATTACGATTTTTAAACATTTCACGTAATGTGACACTATGGCGCCATCCGCACGTGTTGATACAACTAAAATCACAATGTCAAAGATGTATTACTTTAAATTACAGTATGTTCCACCTAAGCTGATCCTTGTGTCCGATGTTACGGGGACTTACCTACTTCTTTTATGAAAATAAACCACTAATTGCCTCGTGGAGTTCAAGAGTTGTGTTTATGGTTTTCCATAGGGTTCTTTAGAATAGTGTCGATTTCCCTTTGAAGGCAAACAGTCACCTTGATCATCTTAGGTGACACTTACGTAGTACTCTAAGAGGATAATCATCATCATCATCCCCCCCCCCCTATTGCAGTCCACTGCTGAAAGTACGCTTTCCCCAGTTGGAGGGTTGTGGACACAGTCACCACACAGAACTGGCTGGCGGATTGTTGACTAAAATTGTAGTTAGAATTACAGTTGATATTTTCATCCTTTGTTTCTTTGAAAATAAAGCTGTTTTTTTCGAAACACAATAACGAAATTAGAGTGTTTATCCACGAGAGACCTGTAGTTTCTCTTGTCCGACTTTTTAATTCAAAACAAATCCGTTCACTCTGTTTAATTTCTTTAGGGGCTACCCTTATTTGACTTCGCAATGTTTTTAATAAACTACGAGTTCTTTTACGAGTAAATAAATATTCCCTGTGCCCTTTAACCTTACAAAGACCCTTGACAATCAAAGAGACATTAATTTTCAACTACAAATAAAATTGAGTCAGGAAAGGGTATTCAGGACTATGAATATCTAACAACAAATTGTGACATTATCCTATGAAAGCACGTACATAGTTGTTTGACATAATATATGCAGTATTTGCAGTAGAATTGCAACATGCCTTTATGACTTTGTGCTGACCAAGTGTTCGACGGAACTTGGTACACGGCTCCGGGCAAACTTGGCAGACATTTAAATCCAAATAGTCGTATTTTCCGTGCGAGAAGTCTCGCGTATTCTTCGTGCTATTTTTTATTCGTCGTAACGACTGTTGCTTAAAGGGTATTTAGGTCCATGAATTTCTTACTACGAAATGTATTATATCCTTATACACATATAAGGATATATATTCTACGAATGTACGTATGTATTTGCAGTTGAATCGCAACATGCTTTTATGCCTTTGTGCTGACCAAGTGTTTGACGGAACTTTGGTACACGTCTACGGGTAAACTTGGCAGACGTTTAAGAGGGTTCTGGCCGCACACAAGCGCCTCTATTCGTGTTTCTTGAATTGTGATACATTTAAGATTTATTAAGATAAAACAACGCTCTGTAGTGCACGAAAGATTTTCATTTATGATGTTTTCAATCCTTCTTTGAGAACTCTTCCTACATAAAGATTGCCAAAATTATGATTATTAAAAAAACTAACCAATTTTAGCAATAATTATAATTATGGCTACTTAATTGCGGAACAACGTTTTAAAAGTGACTTTCGAAAATCATGAAATATATTATTTTACGCACTGCAGAGCGTTATTTTAACAGTATATCTTAACCTTTTCATAGTTAAAAAAATACGAATGGCGGCGCTAGTGTGTGGACTGCACCCTCTTAAGTTCCAACAGTAGTATTTTCCTCGCGACGAGTCTCTCGTATTCTTGGTGTTATTTTTTATTCGCCGTAACGACTGTCGCTTAAATGTCTCCCTCTTTACTTCTTCTTCTATCCCGCTATTTTGCGACCGTGTTATTTGCATTTATTGTCTCCAGTTTAAAAAGATTTGTTTTGTAGATGAAACTTTGTATGCTTGTTCTTACATTTATTTGCACGGCACTATTTAGCCAGGAACAAAGTAGGTATGGTGTGTATGCTCTGGTTGTGATATGTGACTGATTTAATAGTATAACCCTTACATAGATCGTTCTTAACGTATAATTGTTTTCGTGTTAAAAACGTATTGCCGTATAATTCTTGAAAAAAATATATTTAACCATTAGGTTTACATTTCAAGATAATAATAATAGTACAAGATCAATTATAACACTTTCTGGGTTTCTATCAAACCCTTATCGAAATAATCACAGGGGCCAGTCAGTAATAAGAATCATTGCTATTAATCCAAGACTATAACTATGTAAATACTTACATGTGTCCAGTCAAATTATTATTACAATCTCCCAAGACAAGACACAAAGTCCAAAAATATTACTTAATTTTTTGCAAAGGACGGTTCAAGGTCCTGATATCTTGTTTCCAAATGGTCATACTTGCCGAATTGTACATCGCACATGGGTCCAATCTCATACGCATCTATGCATACGAATTATCCTCATAAAATATTGCTTATAAGTGGAAAAGACTTTTGGGTTGAACTCAATAACATTGTATTGCATTTTGAGTAGTAAAACTATACTAGGGTATTCAAATTACGAACGAATTGGAATATTAGAACTATTATAAATTAAAAATTTATGAGCAGTAACTTTATTTGATGGACGGCGTAGTTATCCTAATGATATGCAGAATTTACATAATAAGATCTAGGGAATGCAATTAAAGTCACCATGACTTCTTAGCAGGAGTACGTAATTCGAATGCTACTGACCATTCCATAAGTTCTAGAAGCTGTTATAAAGACGACCGCTTGGTGTAATGGTCCAGAAGTTGCGAATTAAAGCAAGAGGTCGCAGGTTCGATCCCCGCACAGGGTAAACATTTCTGTGCATGAACATGTCTGTTTGTCCTGCTTTGGGTGTTATATGTATCTATTTAATTATATTTGTAATACTACTGTTGATTCTGAAAGCTACTTAACACGAAGTCAGGTCACGAAGTATGTGATGTGAAATATTTATTTATTTATTAACCTAGATAATTTAATAACGCGGGAAATGGAACAGTCCCACACTGGACATGACTTATTGAAATATCTGCGCTTCGCCCGCTCTGGTCTAGGCTACGTGAGGAGAATAAGATGCTGGACGAACTAGTTATTGAAATAACTTGGCGATTTAGCTGATGTCTCTGGCACGCGGCAGCATTTGTCTTCTCTCCTTTGAAGTTGTTAATATCGAAGACATTGTCTGGAATTAGTTGGTAGTTTAAAGGCAATAATGCTTCTTTGCCTAAATGAGCGCATTGCAAGATTACGAGGGAATATTGCAGAAAGTGTGGATTGAGTTTCTGGGGCAGCGGAAAATTAGTAATCAATAGTGGGTTATCGCGTAAATAATGACACAGAAACGTTCCTATAGCAATATTGATAAAATAAAATGTAAATTAGAAGTCAGTCAGCGTCAGCCGCCTAGCCGATTTGAGTACCTACTACTGGGCACTTTGATAGATGGTCTTCTTAAACGCTCCAAAAAACCCACTTTTGACTGCTTTCTTGACCGAGGCCCCATCGACCTTCTCCGCCCATTTTAAACCATGGTTTGGCAAAGAATGCAGTCCTTGCATCGCGGACATCGCTCTATTCTCGGAGCCGCATCGTCATGGCATTTAGCATGTAAAAATACACAAACAAATGACACGTGACCCGTCTCCATTTAGCTCGGAACTATTGACATATCCCTAGGAGACGCTGAGGCATGGAACTCTGCCAACTCGATGTCCCTACTCCGAGATACGTATGTCGCTAGTTTTGTTTTGTACAAATCAATTTTGCTCTTTTGTCTTTGATGCAGAATAGAATACGGAGAAACAGGTCGTGTTACGCTGATGTAGTAGCTTTGTGATCTTTGTTCGGAATGAGGTTGGACGAAGTGGCTCGTAAGTTATGTTAGATTTTTAGATGCTAAGGAAATAAGGCTTTGGCTACGAAAAGTGAGGATTTCCGTCCCATTATGACTATTAATGTATTATAATGACTGTTTCGATGGTGGAGGTTGCACTTTAATTAAATCGCACCCTGAAATTCAGGTCCGGCCTGAGAACCAGTGCGAGAATCAAAGTTCATAAAATCCAAAGAAAGACAAATAAATTGTTTTCTAACTGAATTTATAATTCAACGAAAAAATAGGGGCCATCGCTTATAAAATAAATTAAAGACTATTTCAAAATTCTAATAATGAGACAAGCTAAGCGGTTTTTGTCACTATAAATTCAAGATTTTTATGAGTGTTGGTTTTTCCCGAGTTCTAGACGAAGAACTGTGCGATATGGACTAAATTAAATAAACAGAAATTCAAAGTTCACAGTTTTTAATAAATTATGTAATTATTATAAATCTCCTTAACGTTTTAGAGGATTGGCCTCAGATTTTTCTGCGCATTTTTTTCTGACGCGTGACTCATATTGCATTTATTAATAGGTAATCATATAACGTATGTATGAAGCTTCGTCTCGCCAGATCTCCTGCTGAGATATCATCATTCATAAATATCAGCACAATTCGTTGATAGATTTTTATTTCGATTGATACATTATGAGTATTTTGAGGTGTGCAATAAATTATACGATTTTATCTGAGCTAACTATCTAATACATTCAGTGTCAACATTTTAAAATTGCACAGTTGATCAAGGGTTTTTGATCACCAATGCGCATTTGGCAACCCATCTTTGTAACGAAAGCATGATTTCAAATGATGGATGGACATGAATAGGCTGATACTTGTTTTCAAAATTGATCAGTTATTGATCAAAAAGGGTATTTTATTCTCACGTTTCGTTTACGACAATGTTCCCTTTATGGAGATTTCAAGGCTGAAGTTGCGAAGGGCAATAATCCAACCTATCAGTCTAGCTCCAACTTAATGGTCTATAGGACGTATCTCGTAGGATATGCGGTGTATTGATTATATTGAATACCACGATGCGAGGGACCAAGCTACCTCGTCCCTATGTGATGAACAGCAACCATGCAACTACGTATAGTAATTTCAAGATATCACGCATAGTGCTATGTGCTCCTCCAGGCAGAAAGTATATTACAAAACTAAATATAGCGTTAAAAAGCCTGTCAAAAGAGACATATCTCGGTTTGAATAGTTTAATGTCTACATTTCCCGACATGTCACCTTTGTGCCCACAACATTTAGAAAGTGAGCGGCAATAAGCGGTAATAAATGCCTAACAACGCCTCTTGTCAAAACTATTATGTATATTTTATAATATAATTATCATATCATGATTAACAGTGGCGCCGAAAACGTAATTTATGGTTTAGTAAATATGATATCTTTTATTATTTAAATATGTACCAGATTGGAATAAACCAGTTAAGAAATATGGTAGGATGACGCATCAATTGGGAATCTGCCTTATTTACTTAAAAGAGGATCCGAGTCTTATTCATCTAATGCTGATTTCAAATTCTTGTATTTATATTGTATATATGTTTATTCAAATAAACCTAAGGAAAGCACTTATGACCCGTATATAAAAATATTTTAAAAACTACAAACTGAATCTACCACCGTTCACAGAATGCAGTCATCTACAGAGAAGTAGCGGCAAGAAACTCGATAATAGTTTTTCTGAATTAAATAATAAACATAATGAGACCGTTAACTTATACTACAATGCATATCAATAGACAGAAATGACATGTAAAAACAAACATTGAACACTAGCTATGAATGTACTCTCAAGAACTTGAAATTGAAAAGAAACCGACTTCTATTTCTTGAATAATCCACCATTTAGGGATAATCCAATATTAAATATGTCTGAGGGCAGCGGTCGTCCCTAACTATAGGTGAACCGCATTTCGTCTGCCGATGCCGCCCAACTCATAAAAAACAATATGAATATATTACATCCGTGTTACAATAACATGGGTTCTTCGTTCGCCCAGACGCTTGTAATACTATTGCGCAACGATTATTATTAAACATACTGAATCGATGACATTGTACACGAAACAATGAGTTCAGTCATTTGTCTGGCACATTGTTAGAATTAAGTTTGATCACAACAAACATAGATGTCAGTGAATCAGCTTCAATCAGAGTGACTCGAGATGTTACTGTTTTTATGGATTTTGCCTCTATCTTACCACACCGGTTTTGTGTGCAACGACACTAAATGCCCATAAACACAACGAGTCACATGATAACAATTGCTATTCATTTTAAATTAGTATAGTTTCTGATGGCAAAAAGTATCAAGCAAATTTTTTGACGGTGACTGGTTTTTCCTCACCACAGGGAATAATAGTCAGTCTTAACTTTAAAAATGCAACCAAAATCAACTATGGATATAAATAATGTTTTTGTTACCGGTCGTAACTATAATATTTTATTGCCACTCGTTCCAATTATTTCTCTTTTTCATTCACGATGTTGAAAAATCAAAACTATCCATTCAAATAAAATCTTAAAATGTTCTTGCAAATATTTATGATTAATAATTTAAATATTGTGAAATTTTAATGCTATCTAAATATTAGCATTTTATGTCGTATAATTTATAGACTTACTGTTGCGTTATCTTAAGCTATAATGTGGCGAGAGTCGAGACACAAAAGTGCGTCCGACCTGTGCCGGAATTATTCATATATTTTTTATATATAATTAATTATCATACCATGAGTAATAGTGGCGCCAGGTATTTTATTAATGGTTTAGAAAATAGGATATTCATTCTCTATCAAATGATTAACAAATACAAACCAGTAGTCATGTCTGATGATTATTATAAACATTTTCAATTCTTAATTTAGAATCTGTCATTTACGCCCAATTCGGTATAATGGTTGCAAATTTTCTAACATAACGTTTTTGCCTATGGTACTTTGGGGTAAAATGTGAGAAACATTTGTTTGTGTTCTATGTCCGACTGTTAATTTGTCAATTCCATGACACCTACTTTCGGACCCAATTATTATATGAGATGCGGTCCGATAGTTTTATTTTAAAATAAGGCATGTGTTGTTTAATTATGCAATGTAAAATGACCGTGTACAAATAGAATCAACATTAGCTCATTAACTAATTCAAATATTTAAGCCCAGGTTATGTGAATGGGGCATGTTGTAATTAAATCTGTGAACGTGACAGTGCATATAGAATGGTAATTTACATTTGTGTCCTTACAATGGAGAAGCAAAGACAAGTTTTTGTAGGAGATTACGTAATGTTTTGGTACATGCATGCATATCCTTGGATATTATGGACGCATAGAAACCAAGCTCCGTAAGGGTTCATACACTCAACTATGTAGGTACATATTTATTAATAACCCTTCATCAAGCCTGATTTAATTAACCTTTTTTTTTCATAAGGAAGCTCTATGACACTTTCGGGCAGTTTAATAAACTATAAAGCAGAGCTAGCATTACCATTCATCATCATAATACATTAACATTTCTTGTTCACACCCATTCTTATCACAAGCCCATTAGGTGCATATTCGGTATTCACTCGAGTATACGATTACACTCATACCCACGATCGAAATGGAAGGTGTGTCCATGCACGCCATGGTGCAATTATTCGCCTATTGTAGGCTTGTCACAATCCACCGATAATATTAGTATTACCACGAAAATGTCACTAATGCTTGGTTGAATAGGAGCGCTCTATGAGCTTTAATGGTTTACTCAGTTTCAATACTACTGGCTACTGGGATGCAAGCAAATTTTGCTTAGTGCAGAGTCACCAGATATAATGTACCTAAACATGTTTTTCGTGAAAAAAATAAATACTTCTCCAAACCCCCATGAGTCTTTTCCTATGATTCTCCTGCTTCATCCTCGGCGATTGCTTTGGAGCCCAGGGTACGCTTCGACTATGGTCCTGAATTGAGAAGCCTGGAAATAAAATGGGAGCGACTGTAGTCTGACCTTCGCAACTCCCAAGACCTCCGCGGTTTTTGAGACTAGCGTTCTAACCGCTATACCACGGAGGCAGTTGTCCAAAAACCTATGAGTACACAAGGCAATTTAGGTACGTATAGAACTCTTTCTAATCGGTTAGATCTTATTTATACATAAGTCAGTGTTATACTACATATTTTATCTGTAGCAGAAATTCGACCTAATAAATGTCATATCTGTCAAATGCAATGCGCAATTGTGCATACAGCAATAACTCATTGCAACTGCCGGTGATCAAAACACTGAATACTAATTTGCGTGTCAACACGCCGGGGCGTTATTCATAGTCTCGAACTAAGCACAACAGTGACGTTTTATATAAATTAGATGTAATACGTTCCTGATAAAAATCTTAGATGAGATAAAGAAAGTCTTACGAGTGTATAGGTATTTTATCTGTAGCAGAAATTCGACTTAATAAATGTCATATCTGTCAAGTGCAATGCGCAATTCATACGGCCATAATTCATTGCAACTGCCGGTGATCGAAACACTGCATACTAATTTACGTGTCAACACGCCGGGGCGTTATTCATAGTCTCGACCTAAGCACAACGGTGACGTCACTAACCCCAATATCGCGTTAAATGGATGGTTTTATGCGATTATTCGGCGGATAGAGGAATATTATGTTTCCGTGATAAAGCGTGAATTATTACCGGTTATTACGACCGACCTGCCGGCACAATGGAATGTGGCTTTGTTGCGACGTTGCTCTTTATAAATAAACTAGAATCGCCCGCGACTTCGGCCGGGAATGTAAAAAGATGGAGGCCGCGCTGCGATACCCCTGTTAGGGCTGCCTAACTCGGTCAGCGAGAGTGATTAACAAAATAAAATAACAACATTTCATGTGAATAACCTCAATCGTAATAACTTCAAGTGGTCTTGCAACCCTAAGGGGTGTAAGAATAGTTCGCTTACACTGGTTATATCGATCGGACCCGGATTGGAATCGGGGCGAATCCGTATGTTACACAATCGTACACTATTTCGTATACTCGTATGGTTGAGTACAGTAGCTTTTCTGTGAAGGTGTTTAAGTTTGAGCTTACTATTCATGTTTCAAGCATTTGGTGTTTCGTCTTGAAATGTTGTTTAAATGCAGTTGCCGAGGCAAATTATGGAACTAATCCGCCAATATCTAATAAATTATTGTTACTGTGAACTAATTTATGTTGTTATAAATGTCAGGTGAATATCAACTATTGCTACCCTGAATTCAAGCTACTACGGTTTACGCTTTTGTAAGAAACTTTACTCTTGAACAAATCCTTATGTTTCATTGGTTTGTCTTGTCTGGCTTTAAAATATTTTTGTTTTGATGCTGCTGACTTGCATACCATTTTACCTACTATTTGAGCCTATTTGCTACCTTATTTGAACGAGCTTATTTCTCCAGTGTTACATCAAATCAATCTTCAATTAACCTCATTGCTGTTGGTGTAAACACCGGTGTATTCCGATAGATGGCAGTTAATATGAAATGTGACTTTTGACAGCTGTATATATGTCAAGGTCGGTAGCAGGCGAGCTGAATATGGGATCAGTGAGTTGTGTGCTCTGAAGCATAAGACGAAGGTAAATCGACATAATTTTGCATCGTCATGATATCTTTTGGATTTACTTTTTTAAGTTGAAATTTAGATGCTGGAATGATTTTCGTCGTCATTTACCATTGTTTTAATATTAACTGATAAATACTGTATAATAACGTCTGTTTTACTATAGAACCAGCTATGTTTTAGTCCGCGATTGTTAACAACATTTAACTATTATGACTTATGAAACGTGAATTTTATCCCTGCATGACAAACTCATGTCAACTTTATTATCAGGTAGCGTTTGATTATTCTAGTGCAATTATCGAAGCACTTGACCTTAAGGCGCCTAATTGTAAACGTTTACATAATTAGGTAAATGTTTTGTCCGAAGCATTCAAATAACTGGGTCCGTGATAAGATAATGTTGGGAATGTCATTATCGTTAATGTTGGTGGTCTCTTTAGAGGTGTTTGGGGGATTAAGGAATATATTCCTTGCAATGACTGAAAATTCTTAATGGGTAGCGAACACTTCAGGATATTTTAATGGAAACACGACTCTTTACGAAGCACCGTTTACTTAATTTTATGGAAGGAGTCATTATCAGCGATGGGCTAGTGGTTTAAGTACCGGGCCGTGGTCTCGAGGTCCTATTGGATTCCCGGTTCTGGCAAATTTTTTGTTGATTTTTTTGAACAAAGCCCGGGTTTCTGATCGCCAACCCGCATTAGGCAAGCTAGGTGATTTAGCCAAAACCCATCTCTGTAATGAAAACATGATTTCATATGATGGCGCCGTTAGCCCTCCAGTGGGACATTAAATGCTGATAATACTTTTTTTTACATTATAATCAGCCTGTTCCAGACCACTTATGGCCTTTGGTTCTCTAGTGTCCTAGTTGGGGGATAAGGTTAGTGACCGAATGAAATAATACAACATACTTAGCATCTACAGAATACAAACAGAGCCATAATGTTTAAATGTCCTTACCCGTAGGAGGGAGTAAACCAATCTGGAACCCCAGTGACATTGACACTGAAGGCGGATTGACCTCTAGGGTCACAAACAAATGCAGAACCATTGTTCCACGAGATTTAAATATAGAAGCAAGACAGAATAATTATGATGGACTAGCTAGACATCTGAATATATGATTTAATTGCATGCAATAGATGCCGTAAACTACTATTAACACATTCGTTACGTCTGCCCCCTGTCTCCTCCGCTCTAAGTATTAACAGTATTTGAATAAACCTCTCTATCGATTAAATGTTATAACCGGTACTGTGAAATTGTTAGTTTGTCTAGGGCTGCGCCAAAAAATAGCTGTCTTAGTAATAAAAAAACACATTAGATGGATATCAATATTGTACAATTGTCAAGGATACTTAATATTGATTTAGCAGTCGATAAATTTAATCGCATAATGGCGTCACAAAATTAGAATTATACATGTTGTGAAGTAATGCAAAACGATGTCACGATCAATTTAAATTATTACAGACCCTTAAAAATTACAAATTACAGTTTGCACATTTCAAAATGATTTTGTGTGTTCATGAACTAGTCAACAATAAGGACCTAAATTAGACATTTATTTTCAGAGCACTAAACTCTGAAAATAAATGTCTAATTTTCGTTGTTTTTTTTATGACGAGCCAACCCTGCGGCGGCGCTGGTAGCGAGTTTTTGCGAGGTGGCCGTTGAACCGCGTGAGATTTGTTTCGGCGTGACTCAGCGTGGGATGACTCAGTGCAGTCTGCGCCCAGCAGTGGGATTATGGAACTGAGCCTCACATTTCGGCGATGTACACAAAATATATAAATGATTGTGTGCTAATGTAACGTTGCGATTGATAGTTTTCAAGATTAATGGCTAAATGTCCAACATTCAATTGTTGGATTCGACTGTAGTGCTACGGGCTTATTCAAGTGTGTAATAACTATGTTTTAAAACATCTAAAGAGCACTGTTAGATTCACTGTACGTACATCTTAAAGAGTCTTACGTCTTAAAGAGGCCCATATCTATACTATAGATAAAGCTGAAGAGTTTGTTTGTATGTTTGTTTGTTTGTTTGAACGTGCTAATCTCAGGAACTACTGGACTGACTTGAAAAAATCTTGGTATTGGATAGTCCATTTGACGAGGAAGGCTTTAGGCTATTGGAAATCGAAATCCACGCGGACGGAGTCGCGGGCGGCCGCTAGTAATACATAATACGAGCATAAGCTGAATGCACTTCATAATTAAATAATGTTTTATTCCAGCTATTTGGTAACTTGATTCCGTTCCAAGTGATTATGATAAAATTATTTTCACATTGTCTACTCTGGTTTCATTAATTAACATATTTTTTTGTTTTGATTTCAGGTAAGGACATACGAGTACTACTACATACAATACGAATACACTGCAGTAAGTACTGACCTAGTTAAACGGTTCAGAAGAGACTGGCTTGGCTATATTTTCCAACGTTGAAACTGTTGGACTGTTTCAAACGTTGCAGAGAAAATATGGCAACGTAGTACAGTAAAAATACACAGTCGGTGTAAGCCTCCGACACTTATAGTCTTTATTTCATCATGGCGGTGCCCACCTTACAAATGGTTTGGCCGGAGCGGTATGTTTTTGTTTGCATGCTAAATACTGAAAGCTTGGCTCATGCTACTGCATGGTTCCTGCATGCTGTGTCGTAAATTCGTGAGTTTTTATGAGCGTTTTACGAGTATACTGCGTAAATTAAACTGTCCAAATAGGGTAGCAAAAACGTCACTTAGGCAAACCGACATCAAATCAATTCTTTATTCATGCTACCATAAAAAAAATGCGCCAATGACCTCTTAATTTGAATTTAACTCTACTTCAAATATTCAAAATCTAATAGAAATTTTTATGATAAAAAACGAAAATATTAAAATGTCCAAAGATTTCAATTTCGAGCGATGAAAGCTGGTGAAATATTCAAAACTTTTGTTAAACAAGCCTCCGATGGGAATTTAAGAGGATTTTTACGAACTCTCAGATCGCGATTAAGTGTTATTGACTATAAAATAACCACATCGTTTGACATGCTTAAATAATAGATAACGCGTAAAAATTTCATAGCCTTTTTATTATTATATTATGTTCCTAGCGGTACTTATGGATATGACAAGCATTCAATAAATGGAATGACTATAGAATGATAGGCCGTATACAGAAAACGCGCTGACAAGCGCCGGTAAGCGCTAGTTTCCAGCTTTCTTTCTGTATACGGCCGTAGAGTGACTGATTATGAGTTTTGTCAGGAGCAAATAGAAAATTATTGAGTTTAGGAGACCTAATAACAGTCTTTTCATGTAACAGTAGATTGGCTGTGCCAGTAGCCAGACACCAATTTCTGTTATTGTTTAGCAGTACAAAATATCATTGGTGGATGGGGCTTTTACTATCATAATAATATGGTGGATCTACTTGTCCCGTTGTAATACTGACATAAAACAAATGTCTAAGAGATAATCCATCACAATTCGCATTAATAATACAATAAACATAACTATTCACAAGAGATAACACACGACACGGCGGCAAAGGCTCCAATCATACATTTAAATCTTATCAGCGATCTCAAACATGGATTGGATTTTAATGTCTCAGCAATTTGATTGGCATTTGCTTCAGAGAAGGTGTTTTATTTATAACATTATTTATTAGAATATTAGATTCCTTGGATGTTTTATTGTTCGTTCGACGTGTAATACTCGTATGGCAATTCAATCGGGAATGTTAAGTGAAGGATACACGTGTAAGCAATATAATGAACATCTCAAAATCAAAATCAAAATCAAAAATATCTTTATTCAAATAGGCATACAAACAAGCACTTTCGAATCGTCAAAACTATGAAAAAAAATATATTCAATACATTTGAATACATATATATGGTGATATATAAAATATACTAATATAAATAAACATACTTAATGCGATTCTACCACTGGTTCGGAATGCTGATTCTGCCGAGAAGACTCCAGCAAGAAACTCGGTCAGTTGCTCTTTTCAATCGCCAATTTAGTACTACAATCATTTCAATACAATATTTTCAAAAAAAATGTTACTGGAATACGACGTCATACAGGTAACGGAAAACTCAATTATATAAAACAAAAACTTATACTCTAGTTGTTAGTGAAAGAACATGTATGACGACGTTTGCATAAAAAAAGCAAGTCAAATACTTAATACAATATTAGTAACAAAATTATCCTACGAGGTGAAGGGCTTGATTCCATGCTTCTTTATCGCCGATATATTCCTCAGTAGAGTAATAACCTTTACTTAACAGTGTAGTTTTGATTGTTTTCTTAAACTGGCGAGTTGGTAAATTTAGGATATCTGCCGGGATTTTGTTATAGTAACGTATACCTTGACCCAAAAAGGAACGAGACACTTTAGCAAGTCTATGACGAGGCATCATAATTTTATGTTTATTCCTCGTGTTTTTACTATGTACGTCACTGTTCTTTTTAAATGTATTGAAATTATTACGTACATACAAAATGCAATTATATATGTATTGGGACGCTACTGTGAGAATACCTATTTTCTTAAACAGCTCCCTTAGAGAAGTACGTGCGCTAAGTTTATATACAGATCTTATAGCCCGTTTCTGAAGTACAAAAATAGAATTAATTTCTGCTGCCTTTCCCCAAAGTAAAATCGCATAAGACATAATACTATGGAAATAACCAAAATAAACTAGACGAGCTGTGTCAACGTCTGTAAGTTGCCTAATTTTTCTAACTGCGTATACGGCAGAACTGAGTCTTTTTGACAGAGTGACAATATGAGGATTCCATTGCAATGTTGAATCTAATGTAATGCCCAAAAAAATTGTAGAATCTACTATCACTAGTTTCTCATTATTAATGGATAAGTTAATGTCCAAAGATTTGACGTTAGGAAGAGCAAAATTTATACATTTAGTTTTTTTGGCATTGAGTTGGAGGTTATTTGTTGTGAACCAATCTAATGCCATTGCAAGAGCTTCATTAATATTGTCAAAGTTACAATTGTTTCTCTCAAAATTAAATATCAAGGAAGTATCATCTGCGAATAATACAATATCGCAAATATCCTTAACGTAAAAAGGCAAATCGTTTATATATATTAAAAATAGAAATGGACCCAAAATGGAACCTTGAGGAACTCCCATCTTCATCGAAGAGCCCGAAGATTGAACGCCGTTGATGTCTACCTTTTGGACTCTGCAACTGAGATATGACACAATTAATTGCAAGTTAGCACCTTTAATCCCGTAATAATCAAGCTTGCTAGCAAGCGTTTCGTGATCCACGCAATCAAACGCTTTCGATAGATCACAGAACACTCCTAGAGCATTTTGCGAGTTCTCCCAGGCACTGTATATTGTCTGTAAAAGTGCTACCCCAGCATCAGAGGTTGAACGACCTCTAGTGAATCCAAATTGTTGCGAGTGGAGCAAATTATTCCGAACAAAATAAACTAAAAGCTGTTCGTTAATTATTTTTTCAAATATTTTACTAAGAGCGGGTAGGATAGATATCGGTCTAAAATTACCGGGATCTTGTTTACTTCCGGATTTATATAGAGGTAGGATCTTGCTTCGTTTCATCAAATCAGGAAACACGCCTGTGTCAACACATTCATTAAAGATATCCGCTAAGTAAGGAGCAATAATATGTATTACATGACTAATGAATTTCACCGACATGTCAAACAGATCACGAGTGTTTTTTAAATTGAGTGATTTGAATACTTTGACGATATCCGAACTATTAATATAAGTAAATTTAAAAGTGGAATCACATTCAGTAATGTTGTTCTTCAATAAACTGATTGCTTTCGAAGGCGAAGAATCTAATTTAGAAGTTACATTTAAGGGAATATTAGTGAAATATTCTTCGAAAGCGTCGGCAACTTGCCCATTGTTTCTTAGCACTTCGTTGTTAATATTAAGTTTATACGAAGTGTCCCTAGGTTTTATTCTTCCATTTTCCAGGCTTATGACGTCCCAAGTAGCTTTAATTTTGCTGTTAGATTTAAGAATTTTATTACGAATATAAATGGATTTAGCCTGGATGCACACTTTTTTAAATACTTTTGAATAATTACGTACATACAAGATAAATTGAGGACTTAAATCAAACCTTTTCATGTCGTACAATTCATATAGGCGTTTCCTACTTTTGAAGATGCCTGACGTAGCCCAGTCCCCAAAAGTCAGATGATCTTTATTGGTGCGTTCTTTTACCGGAAAAGTTTTATCAAATTCACTACTTAGCAAGTTAAAAAAGTTTGTGTACAGCTTGTCTGGATCCTTTGGCGTATAAGAAATCCTAGGTATATTTTGAATCAAAGAACTTTTAAACTTATCCAATTGGGTACTAAAAATTGGCCTGTATTTAGTCTTACCAATTCTAACACTTTTAACATTGTCATTAAATGAAATCATTTGTCCTAGGTGGTCAGACGTTAAGTTCGATATGACTGATTTCTGCACTGGTTCACAGTTACAGAAAATATTGTCAATACATGTTGCAGAGCTAGCAGCTATCCTAGTAGGCTCCAGATACTGACTGTGGAGATTAAAAGACTTAAATAATGAGTCCAATTTAATACTGATAGGTGAATTAAGCAAAATGTTAACGTTAAAATCTCCACACACTACAATGGATTTTTTCTTACTGTCCAGTTTCCTTAAAACCTCTTCCATAGTCACTTCAAATATGTTAAAATCGCCTGAAGGAGGCCTGTATACACATACTATTATGAAGCTCTTAAGTTCCACACAAGATAATTCCACAACTTGCTCTGATGACAAATTTACTATGTCCCTACGTTCCTTACATTGGATGTCATTTTTAACAAGTATAAGAGAGCCACCCCTTATGGCAGTCTTCCTCTTAAAAGCACTAACTAATTGAAAATTATTTAAATTAAAAGATTCATCTGCATCCCTAAGCCAGTGTTCCGATAAACATAAAATATGTATGCCATTACTGCGTAAAAATAACTCTAGTTCTAAATCTTTGCCAGCCAGGCCTTGTATATTTTGATGAACTATATTTAATGAATTAGACCTGACTTTTGTCTCAACACTCAGTTTAAATCTGAGGATGTAGTCATATTATTATAAAAACTATTAGTAAATCTACTAATGCGTACTGATATTGAATTTGAACAATTCTTTTTTATTTTATCAACTAGTAAACTAGCTAATTGTTTCTTGTATCTGATTGTCAGATACAGAGGGTCCGAAGTCAATGTAAAGTTATTAATAAATTTATTAATGTCAAAAAATATAAATTCGTCTCTATGACGACATGTCAAATTGTATAAATTTACATTCAACTGATGAATGAAATTATTTTGAGCAGGACTTAAGCTCTTAGAATATGGGAATGCACCTAAAATTAATTTACAACCATATTCTTTTTTAATTTTTAGGAGATATTTAATATTTTTGTTGATCTCCGGCTCCGGCGGATCTAAAATTGATTTTTCCCTGACGAAAGTAAGCGAAGCGTGTTTCGTGTGAAATATCCTGCTTATTTTATTAATAGGTATTTTACGCTACTTGCCTAACAAAATTCAATTACAATTAATAAACATGGAAATGTTAGATTAGCCTAAAATATTCAAAATTTTTAGGAATTTTTATTTAATTATGCAGCTTTGGAACCGTTCTTTTAATCTAATTAGTAGATTCTCGTAGTTACTGAAATGGGCACGGTTAGCCTTTTCCGATACTACAAGTTAATTGGTGTGAAATTTCTGACATTAAAAAATGAGACTTTCCTCCACAATGTTATTGCCGCTTGATCGACAGATCAAAATTAATTGGACGATTCGATTAGGCACTTAAAATTAATCGTGTATTATGTATTTATGGCGCCTAGTAATTTAGTCGACGGCTCTCCACTCGATACATAATTATCCACATAATTAATTTAGATAGTCTATGTATTATAATAATGAAGGCGCAAGATAAGTTATCTGATAATGTTGCATAGCTGTTTTTAGAAGAATTAATTATTAATATCGATTTATTATCTACATCGATCTATTTATCCCAACTAATATTATAAATGCGAAAGTAACTCTGTCTGTCTGTTACGCTTTCCCGCTTAAACCTCGCAACCGATTTTGATGAAATTTGGTACAGACAATCTTTAGACCCTGAGACAGAACATAGGCTACTTTTTATTTCGAAAAAAAGAAATCCACGCGGACGGAGTCGCGGGCGGCCGCTAGTGAATAATAAAGGCGTGTTTTTTTATTCGAATCAGAGCTTTTTAATTGTTGTGACAAAATCGATTAGGTTTGCCTGTCCTGTTCAATAGCTTTTAGTGTTTTATTTCTTTTGGGATTATGTGATATTTGTAGCACTCGTGTGTGTTGCGTTTAAAATGGCTTGCTCTGTACATTTATATCATATCTATTAGTGAAGGATGGTACAATACCCTTTTCGTTAAATTATGGGTACCTACATGAAAACGAAGAAAAGAAATTGTAAAGTAAACTTGAGCTTAATTCGTTTAACTATTGTAATATATTTTATGTTGTATAAGATTAAAAGGTTCAACTTAACATAAGCTGATCAAAATTCAGAGGTGTTTAAACTGTCAACGCAGAAAATTGTAGGTCTCGAGCAGCGACGAGTATATTTAACATAACAAAAAGGTTAATCATAGTTTCTTATTGCCACGTTGTTTAGCTCCAACCCGCATTTAATGTGTGCTCAAATTGCGTATCGTAATAACAACATGCTATATTATCTCACTTGTGTATATTAGATAACCTGTTATTAATAACACAAACGTCAAAGTGACAAATTACGACAATGATTGCAGTGAGTAAAGATAATTGCGAAGCATTTATAAATTAAACGAAACTGTGGTATAAGTAAAGTTAACGTACTAAAGTTGACTTAGTTCTTTTTTGTAACCAAGATTTCAAAACAAGTTACAATAAATATTTTACAGATATCTAAATCTAACTGACTACAATTCGACTAACCACGAATTAATGGAGGCATTTGCCCTGTAGTGCAAAAAGAAAATATGCCGATTTGTAGGTTTTAATTTTTATATAAATAAAATCTCTGAAAGACGGAAACCAATTCCAACAACGAATAACAATTCACTCTGGCGGAAAACACGACATAAATGTTAGTATTCCATCTAAAACATTGAATGGGACATCTGCACCGCAAGTAGGAAGTACTACGGACATCGCATATTGAAACCAAACATCGGGAAGTGGGTCAAGGCGAGAACGTCTTGAACTCGAGGGAATCAAACCCGGCCTTATTATGCGAGAGTGCGATTGTTTGTTCTGCTTTCCTTCACATTCTCTACCGAATTCGTTGAAATTCCGAGCATTGTACATGTTGGGATTGTCTGTACAAACGTTAAGGTATAAAACATCTTGTTAACGTAGTTTTTTATGCTATTACATGATAAGACGAGCAGATCGTATTTGATCCTCGTCGTCACGTTTTAAATTTTTAGTACCTATTATTCGTCAAACAATTTCATGCATATTTTCAAGTGGAAATTCGGAAGTCGTAATAAAGTTTTTTATTGGATTTTTAAGTAATATTATTATTTTTAGGTTATATGTAAACACTATTAAGTCAAGAAACAGAAACGTAACTCAATAAAAAAGTAAAACAATAGGAATGCAAATAGGGGCACTGTGCCGTTATTTTTCATTCTACTGCTTTTATGGAGCTCGCGATGAATCCTCGAGCTTATAATGGCTTTTATGATACCGCAACAAGCTTAAAGTACGGAGTTTATGATTGGTTTTATGGTAATTCAGTGCGTGTAGTGTACGCAGTAAAAATTCGTCAAACATTTTGTCATGTCGCACGCGAAACGTATAGCACAAGTATTCCTGCTTAATTACGTATATTCACGCTACGGTTTTCTGAATCGTTTTCATTGGTAACATATAGCGGTGAAAACGGGGTTTATTTATTAAAATTCCGGCGGCTTCATTCACACGTATGAGATCACCAAAAAAGGAATGCTCGTTGGCAGCTAAATTACTCCTTTTAAGTTACGTTCCAATTTATATACGTATAAAAGCATTACTTTTGCGGGATCGACCGGAGAGATGTCGTGCACGACAGTACAGGCAATCGGTGGGAAGAAGTACAAACTTTCTTACTTATCATCAGGTGAACCAGCAAGTTGGTCTGATCACCTATACATTTAAATAAATAAAACAAATAAGCCTACAAAAGATCAACTCCTCGATCGGTCATTGTTGAGTATGATTATTATTTATATTTGAAGAATTTGTATTTGTGCACGATGAAAATGAAAAATGTTTTTCAGGACGCAAAACAATAACAAAAATATAATTATGTTCTAATTTTTAAAACAGTAACTCTTGGCTCCACACTAGGATTCCCTGTGTCGTGGAGGCCATGAGTACTTGTCGAAATTGATTTTTATCGAGACAGGCCAGCGCCTTCAGTTATTTCACATAACGGTAATTAAATAAATAAATCCCTTTGTAATTTTAAGTGTTAAAAGTTGAATTTGGCCCCGTCCAAAAGAGGAAAGTGTTAATAATAAGCCATTGGAACTAATTATTCAACCCTTCCTTCGCGATACTTTAGCAGGGTACTAAAATATACAGGGAACTTCAATCAGGTCATGGTTATAACGAAACCTTCTTAAAATTCAGTGGTGAACAAATTACTTTATCTGTAGGAAAGGGACGGTATTTACTTGTTTAACATTTTGGACCACGGACCTCTTAGATTAAATAATAAAGAAAAGGCAAAGGGAGATTGAAAAAATGTTGTCCCTTCAGTCAGTGAGCCTTGGGGACTCCAGAGTTCCAACCTTTGTTATAGAATTCCTTAAATCTGAAGTATCGTGGGCTTATACGCTACACGTGGATGTATGTTTAATTATTAAATTCCATTATTTTATAATAGGCAGAATGCTACGCAGGACCTGGTCAGCAATGACTGCTTGGGCACTTCAAAGGGAAAGTTTGATCAATACGCTGCCAAACCATTTCCTTTGTGCCATCATGCATTTGTGCTTATGTATTTGTGTTTATTTTCGCTTTTTTACACATTGAAGCAGTGGCATTTCCACTCGAATAAGCCGCTCACCTGTGAATTATGTGAATGAAGTAGCACTTCGTGACAATTGTGCTATGTTTCTGCTATCAACGCATCTGCGACCCTTGTGCGGTTGTTGATATCCTTTGGCAATGTTGATCACTTACCATGAGGAGAACCTCTTGTTAGTTCGTCGTAAAAAATGAACTTAACAATTTATTTTTTCATTGTGAATTCAGCCGTCCTTACAGAAGACCACGTAGCAATTTCGTATTTATAATTAATGTTGAATGCGTAATATTTTTAATCAGAAGATGCCATTCAATAGAATAACGCATGCGAAATTGCGAACATGACTCTACTTATATATATGATCGCGCACGTTATGTTGGAATACGTCAATTGATTATAATCGCTCTGATCTTTTCCTCCTTCAAGGATAAAGGTGACACGTGTGTAATGGAAAATTTTGTTATGTCTTTTGAATTTTTTTTTAATGATATTGCGTTTTATTTTATCTCAATTTACTTGGGAGAAGGGCATGCAGATTGCAGACCTCCTGATGGTAAATATTGTGGCTCTTTTCGTTTGTGATCGCCCTCCTCCGTACCTCATTTCTGAGGCTCCTGACCTAAATGTCTGATTTAGGCATACACAAGTTCATACACTGTTCACAAAAGTCACGGTCACTTTTCCCCCGACCCGATTTTGTATCGATTCAATCGTCGATAAAAAAGTATCGATTAAATACTTTGCTTGAATAAATATCGAGTGCAATTTCGTTTATCGCATTAGCCGGTTTATCGGCGCAACAAATGATAATATTATGATTACGCCCACTTGAATCGATTGCATTCTGAGCTTGCAATATTATCGGCATGTCGTGGCCGCGGTCTTAATTAACTCGGGACCCGACAAACGATTTAAAATAACTTATTATTGAAGATAATTAATTTAGTTTATCTTTATTTAGGTTTAGGATGAGAGGTCGCTGATTTTCGTTAGCTTCGCGGTGGTCGGTTACAGTAATTAAAAACTTATGGATGTTCCATTTTTGTATATTTGTAGCTTATAGTTTAATTTACTACCTAAGTAGATATTTGTAGTAAGTGATCACTTCGCCTTATGCCATTATGAGACACTTAATAAGGACGCAACATCTAATGCTATTCCGTAGGTACTTGAGATTCCTTTGATCATCGATCTTAATCGAACTTCAAGTAATAATGCTAACTGTGTTGTGCCAAGTAACTAAGTAATTATAATTGCTTGTGCGTTTAATTTCCATGTGTTCATAAATATTTATCAAGCGTATACTTTAACCAATTCATTTGTCAATCTCTATTATATTTATAACTGACCCTTGAAGTTATATCCTCACAATTATAAACAAAAACTAGCGGCCGCCCGCGACTCCGTCCGCTTGGATTTCGATTTCCAATAGCTTAAAGCCTTCCTCGTCAAATGGACTATCCAACACAAAATATTTTTTCAAAGCGGACCAGTAGTTCCTGAGATTAGCGCGTTCAAACATAAATACAAACAAACTCTTCAGCTTTATATATTAGTATAGATAAATGACATCAAAATTTAGAACGACAAACGTTTCATTAACCCAATTTAATCGTAATTGTAAATAATGTAAACTGATTACTGACAAAACAATTTAGATAAAATCCCGCCCACTGCCGAGCTTTGCATCCATTATGGCGTCTCAATTCGCACAATCTTAATTAGCTTGAACCCAAGTGACGTTTTAAATAACGTATTTCCCCTTTATCGGGATCGCTGAGATTCGGCCGACCGGTTCGGCTCGACAACTTCGATATTATTTGGTTACAATACTTACAATACCAAACGTGGGCTGAAGATTATTGTAAGAGATTTTGTTTTTATGTTCGTGAGGTTTTGTTGTTTGTTGAGGTCTGTATCTTATCTTATATGTGTAAGTTTAACAGGCTTCATAACAATGATTCTCATTTTACTTGACCAATTGGTTATCGGTAAGGAAAAAAGGTATTCAAGTGAAAAGTATTTAAGTATTCCTGTTCCCTCGCATTCACGGAAAACCGGCCAAGAGCGTGTCGGACACGCCCATGAAAGGGTTCCGTAGCTAAAAGATGGCCCGACCGCTTAAGACACCATTTAGTAAGGGCAACTGCACGTCATAAGTTGGTCGAGTTGTATAAAAATAACTATGTATGATACAGAGTTCACTATAGTTTTCGTTGAAAGTGCTTACTTGGAGGTATACAGGACATTTTTTTCAGAATTATTGTAATAGTATTTCAAAAGTTAAGGGGGGGGGGGGACGCTCTATTTTTAACTTTGTATTAATATATCTCGTGACTGGGGTGTTTGATCCACATGGTTTCAAGGCAAGTTTTATTGTATTTAAAAATACCTTTTTAACGATACCCCACACGATGGGGTAAGTCGAATTTTTTTTTCGAATTTACTTTTCGCTGTATGGGAGGGGGGGGGTAAAAATAATTATTTTCCGATTATTTTAAAAACCAATTCTTGAATTATCACTATACATCTCTCCACCAATTTTCGTGGCAATCGGTTCAGAAACGGCGGAGAACGAGCCTGGACAGACAGACAGACAGACATGACGAAACTATAAGGGTTCCGTTTTTTGCCATTTGGCTACGGAACCCTAAAAAGGCACTAGTTTGTCATAGTTTATAGTTTATTAAATAAAATTACTAAAAACTGTTTTTTTATTTTATGACACCGCCATTTTTATCGTAATTCATAATTGTTTCGAGATTATAAAAACATGTTATTTACTTATTCATTTCTTTTCAACCCAGTCGCGGCTTAGCTTGTCTGGTTCGACCTCTAGTTATCATCGGGCAGGTTGCTCGTGTATTTATTTAGGTTAGGCTGAAGGGCACCGGCGGGGCGGGTGATGACCCCGCCGCCATTCGTCATCGTTATCGTTCAATCTACACAAACTTTTGCTTTTCATTCGTGAACGCTTGGAGGGAAAACTTTGATATATCCTTTTGAAATTTTATGCGAATTATGGCGCCTTTTTAAAATCAGACAGACTATGCTCATGGACACATATTTCGGCTAATTAAACGTTGTTTCAATGGTTGGAACTGTTAAAAATGTTGTAAGCACCGAAAATTTATGTGTAGACACGCGTTATTTAAGCTTGATAAACGATTTACTAAAAAAGAGCCTATAGAAATTCTAGTACATTCTTCAGACAGTCAACTTCAGCGGAATTGAGTAGGGTCAGTAATTAAATTTCTAATTATAAAATCTTTTCGACTGAGTTTTGGGCGGCTTACCCTTATGATAAATTAACTTCGTATTAAAACGTAGCGAACACTCCGTAGTAACATAGTAAGTAGGGGAACGATGTGACACTCCCCGTTTAGCAATTTTTCTTTTTTCAATTGCGTTATTATTTTAATATTTACTAATAATATAAGTATAGATAAGCTGAAGAGTTTATTTGTTTGTATGTTTGTTTTAACGCGCTAACATCAGGAATTTCAAGTTCGATTTGAAAAAAATATTTGTTTGGTGGATAGTCCATTTATACGATGTGTGCGGAAACCGAAATCCACGCTAACAGAGTCGCGGGCGGCTGCTATCCCAGTTAATATTATAAATGCGAAAGTAACTCTGTCTGTCTGTCTGTCTGTCTGTTACGCTTTCCCGCTTAAACCTCGCAACCGATTTTGATGAAATTTGGTACAGACAATCTTTAGACCCTGAGACAGAACATAGGCTACTTTTTATTTCGAAAAAAAGAAATCCACGCGGACGGAGTCGCGGGCGGCTGCTCATAATATTGGAGAATTCAGAAACCTCCTCCTTTTTTTAAAGTCGGTTAAAACAAAACCAGCACCGACGAAACAGGGAGCGCAACTCGGGCGTCGTGCGAGGCGCGAGTTATCACTCGTTATTATTATCAGAGCGATTTATTCAGCCGGGATCCTTTAAGGTGAATAAAACAAGCCGCGTGGATTCCATGCAGTGCCGGCGCCTCCCACTGCCCGCGAGGGATTGGAGAACCTTTGTAAAGTTTAAAATTGAGCCAAAAAAAACTAGCCGCACGCGACTCCATCCGCGTACTATAGCTTTTGAGGAGCTTGGTGGCGCAGTGATTAGCGCACTTGGCCTGTGGTTGCTAAAGTTAAGCGACGTTCGCAGATGCCAGTCATCGGATGGGTGCTTCGGAAGGCACGTTAAGCCGTTGGTCCTGCGCCTGATCTCTCTACGGTCGTGTCAGATTGCCGTCCTACCAAACTATGAGAGTGAAGGAATAGAGAGTGCACCACTCACTTGTGCACTATAATAATATTTCCTGCGTACCTGGCTGATCGTAAGATCGGCCGCCATGGCCGAATACGGCCGGAGGGTATAACTATAGCTTAAAGCCTTCTTCCGAAAAATGGACTATCTAACGCCAAAACATTTTTTAACAATTCGAACCTGTCATTCCTGATATAAGTGCGTTCACACATACAAAGAAGTAAACTCTTCAGCTTTATCATATTCAAATAAGTTTATTGTCTAGTGACAACGTAATAAACTAATGGGCTAGTTAGGCTTTAGTCAATATTATATTGACCTTGTCCTGTAGATCGCCTAGGATAAATAGCTCTAAGATAAAAATCTAGATTGGAATACTATTTCACTTAGACAGTGATTAGGATACTCATAACAGAAGTGCTTAGCTAAACAATTTGTTTTGGAATCATCTATACGCGATGCTTGCTACCAGACATTTAAAAAAATCAATTATCTGATGCCGCACGATAATTTGTTACTACTTACAAAATCAATTTAAAACCTCACAATAAATTTACCAAAATAATTAAGGAGTAAAGTAAGGACCATTGCAATAATTCATGGTTTTCGTATTTGACAGACCTAATTTCGCATTCCCCGTCTTCAAGAGGAATTTTATGTAAATTCGAGGTTGCTTTTTATTTTGTTTTTCATTCTTCCCGGCGTGTGAACGAGGGCCTAATGAATCGATCTCTCGAGTTGTTAATTTGGAGCTGGGATGCAAGAATATAAGGATTGCATGATGTAATCTGGTGCATAGGTGTATGTAGATGTTTTTAAAATGAAATCCATGTAAGTAAATTAATAAATTGCGTTTGCACCGAGCCCCAAACTAGTTCGGAACGGATAGGCGTACTTAAATATTTATATAAACATGCTAAATTTCTTTTTTTTTTTGTTAAAATACACTAGGAATTGAAGAAATATTGGTCCATCACATTTTTTTGCGAGTAAATGATCCAGCTTGTATCGATCAAAGTTTGCATTGAATGTTTTAACCGAACGGTTTCATTTTAAGAACCCTTTCAACCATTATATATCTATTGTTTTGGAGGCCTCTAGTAGGTAATAATCGTAGAAGGTGCGTTGTTTAATTAATATAATGTTTAAAAGTGTATGTCAAGACTGTGATTTCGCTACCACCAAGCAAAATCAAAAGACATATTCCTGAGTACATAATATGATTGTCCTCTTTAATAGACCCAGTGACCATTACGTCGTAGTCGTCTCAAAAATACAACCAATCCGTTATCAAAAGTAGCTCAATTTATAACATTACGCACGCAATCACTTTATCACAGATAAATAAATTGATAGGCAAGGGCCAGTAATTACTGAGATTAACAAGAGCGTGACAGGAAACTGATTTCATCTGCCGCGATTCGTGGAAGTTCCCATTGTTGCGAATAGTCCCAGCTTCGAGTATTGTGGAAGTATTTTTTAACACTAATTTAGGTACACTGCGCAATAATTAGTCCGTTCTGAGTAATGGACAATGTGCTCAGTGAGGTGTGCTGATTGTGTAATGGGATTGCCTTTATTTAAATAAAAAACTGTAGAACCCTGATTTTAAATTATCATTTAAAAGTAATTTAATAAATAGGTGGAGCGATGTACTAGTCTGTTCAGGGTCGATAGTCAACCGGGAGAGGCGCTAGGATGATGATGAGGTCTTCACCTCATCTCATGTACAGTATGTAGATAGATGACTAAAGCTAGAAGCGAATATCCGAAGATTAGATGCAGTGGATAGAGATTGAGTAGTGGATTGCGATAAAGGTAAATAATATTAAGACTAACACAACAATTTTCTAGCCTGAAACTATTTCGAACCTCGAACTATGGGAGCTTGGGAACGGATAGTCAAACTGATATATTTTTGATAAACATTCATGGCTCGAGTACAAATGCCGTATTTGTATTAATCCCTAACTTTCGAACCCACGTCCCTTCGTGTTGTAGCCAGGGTCTTTGACCACTTGACCAACGGGCTCGTCGATGATGATTGACGTTCGGGCGACGCCAATCTTAAGCTGGTATTGAGTTAGTGTGCAAGCGTATAGATTTGAACAGAACTATTTTTCTAGAGCGCGTCCCTAACTTGTTAAAAAAATAAATAAATAGGATTAGTAGTTATTGCTATACTAGTAGGAATTAAAATTATCGCTTAGGAAGACATACTTAGTCGCTACTTGTATTCCCAAGAGGGACGCGCATAAAACATTCCATGTTATTGCAGGTATCATGATATTACAATAACATCTCCATTTGTAAATTATTCACTGAATACATTAAGCAGCAAATTATGTAGTTAGAGTTAAAATGTTATAAAGCTGCATAATAATATAAATCAGCAGGTCCATTATAATAAAGATCCACACGGCTTTGGAGCAAAGGTTTCCTTATCCATTTATAATATTAATTAATTAATTAATTGCAACTACACAGTGCTTAGGTAAACCAATTATCAATCTAATAACCAGTTTTAATTACGCTGCCGAGTATAAAATGTGTTTAATATACAACTGTTTATTTTAAATTAGAATACATTTTCTTTTTAACATTGTAATGGTGTGTACAGTCACCAACGGATTTACGACTAATTCGTTAACACAGTCTTATTTAGAATAAAGTTTTGATTGTAACACAACATAGGAATGTTCATAAAGCTAAGTCCAATCAAAACATTTTTTTTTGCTGCAGACTGTACTCAATAGAGGCATACAAATGATTATTTAGTTTCATTAATAAGTGATTGAACGAGTTTGATTGATAATATCCTGCGTTTGTTCTTACACGTATTACATCTATGCGCCCATCGACCTGCACTCAGCATCGTCGTTTACCTTTTGTGAATCTTTTTATCTTTTTCTCATCGGTTAAATTAATCTAATAACGAGTATTGACTAGGTGTGATTCGAATGGGTTATGTCAGCTTCTAGTAACATGGCGTGGAAAATAACATATCACTAGATTAGTGCTGAGTTCTTTTAAATATTGTGTCAAAAGAATTGATTGCTTATTTATCTTGATCAATTGTGCATTTGTCTCCCTATAACAATAAAAAGAAACAAAGGGCATATTTATGTCATATGTATATTGTCTCACACTTGGCAGCAATTGAACCTATTGTAGTATAAAATTATTTTTAATTGCTGAATTTCCTTTTGAAGGTAAGCTACAGACTAATTAATCGACTAATTAATCGACTCATACAATTTGTTCAGTACCTACTTATGAAGTATTCACGTTTATGACAAGGGAATTATATTTAATATCCAGTACCTATACACAATGTAAAATGAGTGCCTGTCTGTTGCCTGTACTGAGCAAATTGATTTATAGTTATTATATTACGCCGGCGCCGAGGTATTCAACTTTATTGAAAGATGGCTCTCGGGGAGCTATCAAAAGATCTCACCGTTTGAAGTTCGTGCTAATTGCCAATCAAGGGCACATGAAATATCGCGTACAAAGTGTCTAGATGAGATATGTACTTTGTTTAAGTAGGTACGATTAATTAGATAGGTATAGTGAAGTCTCATATAGAATGGGTAGGTGGCCCGTGGGTGGGTAAATAAGCTTTGTCTTCTAGACAGGAAAATTAGTTGTTGACGTCCCATTAAAAATAGCTTTTATATCGTTAACTCGAACTAAATATAACAAATATTAGTAGCAGTTCTCGCACTGAGGGTGCGCCCTGTGTCACGAAAATTCCAGATTACAATAACTAAAAGTCCCCAAGTTCTCAGTTTTCCAAGTTTCCGAAAGGACCATTGTCAAGAGTTAAACACTTCCGTGCGAAGTATTTAAGGCAATTGTTCCAGATTTATTTATTTATTTATAAGGAGCCTATAGTGTGCCATTGTAGGGCAAAGGCCTCCCTTCCATTTTTAACCGACTGCATAAAAGGAGGAGGTTCTCAATTCGTCTGTATGAATATATTTTTTTTTGCGATCTTGTGCAATGGTGCAGCAGTTTGTATGAAATGAGTTGAGCTCATCTCGTCACCCCCTTCTAGATCTCCAGATTACAACTGTAAATTTAAACTACGAGTAGTTGTAGTTTAGTATCTACACGACTGTTTAGCGGGTGACGCGCAAACGTCCTTAACACGAATGAGCGCTCGTGCGCCCGCGCAGAGCCACGTGGGATAATCGTACTACCTAGTAGCAGCATCTGCGACACATGGTCGCGATCAGACACAGACCTAGCAATGCCAATGCGATCTGTGGATATAACGTGTGGTTTGCATTATGAAAATTTAACAAAAAGTGTTCTTTTTAAAGGAAGGAACGTTTGATCACATCTTCAACTCAGACCGCGGTCTGAGATCGAGCGGGCTGAGTTGACCAAATACTCGTTTTGACAGGCTTCTTTTGCAAATGTCTAAAATAGACTAAGTACCGTCTTATGTCACTAACAAACACCTGTTTGTTAGCAATTCCTCTGAATTGCTTTCTTTACATGACTTATGAGTTGATATATTGAAAACGTTTAGGCTATCTTTGCAATATAGGTATCCTTTTAAACTTAACATTAAACATGTCTAAAAACCTTAGGATTGTATATATAACTATTGAAAGTTCCAAGTACGTTGCCCTTAATAGTTCCAATCAAATGGGCCGTTTATTCCTAATACGGCAACCGGTCAGAATAATTGACATCACGATTTGTGACAGACTGCAATCAAATGATAATACATATTCATAATACCAACAAGACATTCTAGTAAATTATAACGTTTTATCGAAATCGAGATAGTGATTCTATTGTTTATTGTCGGCTATTCCGTTCTTTAAAATCCAGTTTTTTACGAAACTGATTGTCTTTGGCGGTGTAGGCGTAGATTTATATTAAGTTCGAATAATGGAAAGCGTGTCAAAGGCCGCTTAAAGATTTGAGTGAAGTTATAGTCTTGCGACATAGTAAAGTGTACTAGTATGATGTTATTTATTAGTATAACTTCGACTTGCCTTGTGGGTGGTCTGGTCTGTTCGCATCTTCCTGTTTCATTCAGTCGGCAATAGTGATAGCTCATAGGCTGTAAACAAAGGTTCTTTCAACGGTTTATCCATGCATCAATAAGGCGCTGTTGTCACTCAGTTTATTGTCGTAAAGTCTTAATCGTTTAGACGCATTTGTTGCTGAAATAGATAGGTACGTGAGGAGACGTCGTAAAATTATCATGGGCTATGATAGAACTCATTTTTTCAAATAAAAATCATATACATAAAGAGCATGGTTGCAATATATCTATTTCAAATTATAACGCAGCGATCAATATTTACGCATATTTTCTAAACAGACCGGTTATTTGAAAAAAATATTTTATGTTGAACGTGCTTATCGACCCCATTAACCTTTTATGTTAAAAAATGCATATCGGGTTTCCCCAAGACACAGAACTGTTTCACACAATTGGATTAATCTCTTTAATGTTATAACTTATCTAACGATATAACGACACAACTTTAAATAGACGGCAGAATACAATTTTATTATCGACTAGCGGCCGCCCGCGACTCCGTCCGCGTGGATTTCGATTTCCAATAGCCTAAAGCCTTCCTCGTCAAATGGACTATCTAACACAAAAATATTTTTTCAAATCGGACCAGTAGTTCTTGAGATTAGCGCGTTCAAACAAACAAACATACAAACAAACAAACAAACATACAAACAAACATACAAACAAACTCTTCAGCTTTATATATTAGTATAGATTCCAGCAACTTTATTAACTCGAAACAGATATCAAAGAAGTGCTTGTAAAGTACTAGTAGGTACTAGTGTGAAGTGTTGTGTTATCAAACATGTCATGTATCTAATATTGTGGAAACCATGGGATTTACCTTTTTTAACAGAAAAACTAAATAAATACCGGAATACGGCTTTTGACTACCTATGGGAATGTCAGCCGTGATGTCTTTCATTTATCTTTGTTTGAACAGATTACAGTTGACCTTAATAAACCAATTAATAAATACTTGGATATAGGTAAAAGGAGATACGTTGTGTTACGGACTAACTAACCACTGTTAGTTAGTCCGAATAGTGTATCACAAAGTAAACTTCAAGAGATATGCGAAACACTCAAAACTGCACTGTGTGGGGATCGAACACTGGTGTAAAATAAAATTCATCTCCAACACCTTTACACAAATCACACAACATAACGCAGCTTCAACTTTAAACTTCGCATTTATCGCAGCCATTCTCAACAACAATGGCTTCAGCACCAACTTGTTGTTAATGTGTAATGTTTATTCAGCGTGCAAGTTGCGCTATTAACAGATAGTCCGGTAAGCGTCGTGGACTACTACTATGTAAGTATCTGTGTACATTTTCAGACTAACAGTAGTATCAAAAACATACCTACTTCAATAGATCCATATACTGAGATAGTGCTGGGATTTACCTCTGGTGTGAAATTCATCCCCCATAAACTCCTGCATGTTTATTCCAATCGCACAACATAAGGCATTTACAGCTGCAACTTACTCGTAAAACTTCGCATTAATCGCAGCCATTCTCAACAACAATGACTTCAGCACCTCCAACTTGTTGTTAATGTGTAATGTTTATTCAGCGTGCAACTTGCGCTATTAACAGATAGTCCGATAAGCACCGTAGACTACTGCAGTACATATACATAAGTATGTATATATGTAAACTTTATGACTATGACTCTCTTGCTACCGATTTGAGCTGAGAATTATGGTACGACTTACAGAAGACCGCAGTGAAGTAGCACTTCTTAACTGTTGTGCTATGTTTCTGCTGGTGAGTAAGGTTGCCAGAGCTCAGTTGGGGAGGTTATGGGGTTAAGGCCGGCAACACATCAACGCTACCTCTTCTGGTGTCGCGGATGTCCATGGGCAGCGGTGATTGCTTACCATCAGGCGACCCGCTAGCTCGTTTGCCGCCTCTGCCTTAAAAAAAACTGACAATGCCTCAGTCGATCAAAGAAATAATTGTATATTGTTATTGTCTTTTTCCATTATCTGGATCTTTGCGAAGCAAAACATCCATAAGTTTAGTAATTTGGTTTTCTTAAATTAGATTGTGGGAGATTGTCTGGAAAATCTGCTTAGGAAAATGGTTTCAGACGAAGGTATTTGTTTTTTGAAATGTTATAGTCCTCTGTTATTTTCTGTTACTTAATTGAATCGTCTCTTGTTGGGTTTCGGTTAGTCGTAGGGAATCCCGTAAATTTATCGACAGTTACTTATTGAATTTCTAAGAAACACTCTTATTTGTTATCTTTTTGATAAGGACTGTTTTACTCGAAATCCAAAACTCAAGTGGTATTTTACCGTCAACATAATGTGTATATCTTACCTACTAACAGCAAACTATTTAATATGATACTATAAGCGCTAGTTTCACCACTTACATTACAATGTCCAAGTGAGCAAATAGACCTCATCATCATATTTGAAATGCTCAAGAAAGATGGGTTTCTTCAGAGCCGCCTTTTATCTATTGGGCCATGGGCACATGGGCCTTTTAACCTCTTATTTGCTAAACTAGGGGCCTCCAGAACCAGGTCTGGGGGCCTCAATCGAGCGCGGCTTTGTGGGCACGTGCCCATTGTGCCCAGTGGAAAAATCGGGTCTTGGTTTCGTCTTAAATCCCTCGCTCGCATGTCAAATACGAATTGACGATCACCTACCCGAGTTGTGATCCTATAAACAGACACCACCTCAGATCATTGCCTATTTAAACCACTACAACTGGCCAAACTCTTAAACAAACACCAGAATATTCAATAATAGTCACATAAATCAAGTGTTCAGTAATAGCACACTAGGCGAATCACAATGAATTCCGACATTATTAACGGGACGACACAGGGAGCAAATAAATCGAAATCCTATTACCGATATGAAATATCGAATCAGGAATACGAGCTGCGAATGCGGCAGTTGTGCCCGTCTTTATTTAAAGGCCCTTCTACACGGAGATTCTGGGCCAGGACAACTTAACAAACAAGAATATTGTTTTCGATGAGATAGATAAATAAAACTGACTATGTAGTATATACGAGTATTAAGCCGTTAGACGCAGCTATTAGCTACCTTTACAAGTATTACTAAAAGAGATGTCCCATCCCAGGCCCGCACTATGTACGTGGTACCAAAAAATCAGTAAAATTTTGCTATTACCATTAAAAATACAATAAATCATTTTTAGTCCATAGTTTAGTGGCTTAAAAATAAAATCAAATACTTATTTGTTCACTTTACTTCGTAAAGATGGCTACTGTTATTTTTTTCTTTACCGGGACTTACGGCTTTGGGCACCAGCCTTTTTAGGTCGTTTGTAACCTAAAAATATAAATACTTTGTGAAATAAACTGCATACTGTCAAAACAAAAGTAAACTGACGGATAAACGACAGAAACGTCATTCAAGTTTCAAAGATGCGTCCATAGAGTAAAGTAAATATACCAAAAGGAAACTCCGCCATAATGTTCTGAGTTGCAATATTGTGGTATGATTTATTGTTTTAGCCAAAAAACTAAGGTTTTCCATAAGAATTGGAGTGATTAAAACTGTAGTACACTTATTCGCCTTTATTTAGGTATAGCGTACATGGACCAGGCCGGGGCTTCATACATTTCTGGGACATCTCTTTTGACTTTTTAATTATTTTTCAGGGATTTAATAGTCTGTGTTGATTAGGGTGAAATCCTGCATTCACTTTTCACCTTTAATGTCTTTTTTGTTCTAATCCGACTATAGTTAATTTTATCTTAGATGGTCCGGATGACAATTCAGAGGACAATCGACACTATTCTAAACACATAAGAACCCTATTAAGTAAAGTTTATTTCAATTCAAATAAACAAGAAATACAATCTTACCATTTATAATATTTATTTGATTGGAAACCACAGAACACAGAAGTACTGTTAGTAGCTCCTGGAAAAGAGACGATATTTGTTCACTTTTGAAAGAAAGAAAGAAAGAAAAGAAAGAAAAAGTTTTTTATTTGGCACAGAAATTACACAGTTTACAAATGAAAATGACATTTTGTTGTTCTGCACCAAAAAGGCCACCGCTCAGCATAATATGCTCTGGCAAAAGCCACAGCGCTGATCTTCCGCGGACACCTTTTAAGGAAACAAAATAAAATTCTTAATAAAATAAAATAAAAAACACATTTAAAGACAATTATTCCACACAACACTCTATAATCATTCATATATAATAATAGTAGTACACATAACAATATAATATACCTATATACATATAAACATATATAAATTTAAACGTAATATTATATAGCTGGTTATATAAAAATAAGAGGGTTTAAATATAAAATGTAAGATGACGCTGCATTACTTTAATTTTTGTTCGTCAAGAATATACTTCTTAAATTTACGTTTGAATGTATAACTAGTGGTCGAATTTCTAATAGGGGGTGGGATATTATTCCAACAACTTGTTGCAGCATATTTAAAACTGCCACGGAATGCAGCAGTTTTATGAGTGGTACAGATTAAGCGATCAGGTACTCTGGCACGAATGGTGAACTTTAATTTGCGAAACAGATAAGATGGGTTTTTTGTTTTAATTATATTAAATAGAATGGCTGCGAAATGATATTTACGTCTAGAGGTCATATTAAGTAAATTACTTTTGTTCAGATAAGGGGATATATGTGATCTACGTGGAATTGTAAAACAGTATCTAGCACAAGAGTTTTGTACGCGTTGAATTAAGTTTTTTGTACGAGCTAGTAGACAATTACCTATGACAACATCTGCATAATTTAATTTAGAGAGTATAAGTGACTCACACAAATAAATACGAGACTCGATACTCAAGTAATCCCGCAACTGGTATAGTACCTTCAGCCGATAATAACATGATCTAACTACTTCCAACACATGATTTTCAAATTTTAGATTGACATCCATCACAACGCCCAAGTTCCTAGCTTCCATGACCTGTTCAATATGGACATCCCCCAGTCTTACATCTAGCGACTGAGCATCAATGTTTGAGACTTGGTTTTTGGTACCCATGACCAGAAATTTAGTTTTACTTGGGTTCAACACTAGACCATTTGCGTGAGACCATTCAGCTACACTAGTCAAGTCTTCGTTTACTTTGCTAACAATCACATTAATATCACAAGGCCTAAACGTTTTATATATTTGGAGGTCATCCGCATACATGTGATAATCACTGTTAATTATACATCCAGGCAAATCTGCAGTATAAAGAATAAATAAAATTGGGCCCAATATTGACCCCTGTGGCACACCAATATTTACAGGCAAGTTACTAGAGAAATATTCAGACCCATCGCCAGAGGTAACCATTACTCTTTGAGACCGACCCATGAGGTAGCTGGAAAACCATTTCAATGAAGTAGCATCAAAGCCATAGAATGTTAGTTTAGCTATGAGTAAACTTGAATTTACCGTATCAAATGCTCGTGAGTAATCCAACAACACTAAAATCGCTGCTTCTCCTATATCACGGCCCTCCAAAATATCATCCACAACATCCAGAAGCGCCGTGGCAGTGCTTCTTCCTGTTCGGAAACCCGATTGCTTAGAAGGGAGAATATTGTTTTCATTTAGATATTCTATTACTTGTCTACATACTACCTTTTCCAAGATTTTGGACAAAAAAGGCAAGATACTGATCGGACGCAAGTTTTTATATTCAGTGGGATTACTTACTTTAGGAATTGGTCTAATTACAGCATTTTTCCAAATATCAGGGAACACGCCACTATTAATAGACATATTGATAATAGATGTTATGACGGACAAAGTACGAGGTAGTGTTAGCATTATCATGTCAAAGTTAATTCCGTCTGCACCTAGAGCATTAGAAGTAATCTTTTTAATAATGTTTAATATTGTTATTTCATCTACAAGCTTCAAACTAAAAACAGAATCGCTAAATCTATTAAAACAGAAATGCATAAATTTTGAGACATCAATTGATATGTTATCTGGGACATGAAGAAAGTGACTATTCAGCTTGTCTGGATCACTCAAGCTACTGGGCAACTCAACCTGTTTTTTACGAAAACTCAACCTGTTTTTTACGAAACTTTTGTGTTGTGTGTGTCCCTGTGAGATAAACTACTAAAGAGGTGTGAAAACAGAAACGTTTAGGGCGTCCTCACAAATTGCACAAAGACGGTGATTCCTAATAGATAATGAAATACTGCTCAGTAGAATGAAAATCTATCATTGCCGGGATGAATTCATTTCAGAAAGCGGAATAAGAAATTGCTTATCAGTGGTTGGCAGCGGATTAGGTTTATTGAATTATAGAATAATTCTTTTCGGATAAGTTATATGCGCATTTAGGAAATAAGTTGCGACTCTGCCTCTGTCAGTGTTTCAAATCTCGTAGTATAATGTCATATTTTTTTTCTTTTGATGGACGTGTTTGTTGGTACTTTCTTTTGTTTTTCCGAAGTCCTAGTATGAGTATTTAAGGCACCTCTGCTTTATTCACTTTTTGCTTTAAACGGGTAGAAACTACGAAAATACTTTGGTTTCAAACATTTATTGATACTCAGCGGTTTACTTTCCGGTACTTTCCGGTTTTCCTTAATGACATTTAACAGATATTGTTGATTATTATCACCGTAAGGGTCTAGCCACAGCTACGGCGGCGAGCGGCGCGGCGAGCGGCGCGGCGAGGCCGGCGACGGCCGCCCTAGTCGTGGGTATGGCCGCCGCGCGTTCGCACCGCGCATCTCGCCGCCGTAGCTGTGGCATGCTTCATACAATTTCCTTTATTTGATTTTTTCGCTCGCCACTTTCGCTGGTGCAAGACGCATCGCAAGTCGCACCGCTGTGGGCTGTGGCCAGGGTGTAACATTCGGTGGCACAGCGAGGCATCTCCAGAACTAAAATACTACTGCGTGGGTGCCGGAGTGTGCAACGTGATAAATATAATTTTGTGAATGGGCGTCACGTGACTCACACTATTTTTAGACTATGCAAAAGTGTTTTCGGCAGCGTACGGGGAACGAATTTCATAAGACAGGAGAGGTAATGATCTGAAAATAACACTTGGATCCGATGAAATCTGAGGTCATTAGGGCTTCCTGTTGTTGGAGCAACTGGCGACTTCGTTAAACTTACATGTATCCCAACTAATATTATAAATGCGAAAGTAACTCTGTCTGTCTGTCTGTCTGTCTGTCTGTCTGTCTGTCTGTCTGTTACGCTTTCCCGCTTAAACCTCGCAACCGATTTTGATGAAATTTGGTACAGACAATCTTTAGACCCTGAGACAGAACATAGGCTACTTTTTATTTCGAAAAAAAGAAATCCACGCGGACGGAGTCGCGGGCGGCCGCTATCGCTAGTATTGTCTTTGTAAAGAAAATGTTCACAAAGTAGAAAAGCAAAATGTTCACGTATCAACAGAAAAGTTTTAACAGATAAAAAAGTGCATCACTTTTAAATATATAGTTTTTTAACGGGTGATCTTAATTTGACACTTAAGATAATTACATCATTAATGCCTAAACTGTTCCAGTAGCTTTTAACCAGAGATAATTCGGTTTTAAATATGTACTTACTACTTGTGTGTTCGTCAACGTCCAAATATTTTATCTCAGTCGTTTTTCTCAACGTTTTCTGGGTACTTATTTTATCTGGTCCTTAATGATTGAACGCTTTTGCTTTAAAGAGATTTCGTAGATGAGTTATGAAGGTAATTTTAAGGGAAAGTCATGTCTGCTAAGTAAAGATAGGAGAAAATAATCGCTTGGGCATAACTATTGGGGTATTATACTTTGCATAATACATAATCTAAATGCAACCAAATATTTAATTATACAAATATTAGACATAGGTACTCTAGTTTTATTGTTCTCCTTTAATATATTATAATCATCACATACATTGTTCTGACTGCATGACGACCTTTTGGTCTAATAAGTCAACTTTTTGATATCAAAGCAATGAGCTTCAACAATTGTGTTTAGGTATGAATAAACAACAAGAACAGCACATGGTATTCAAAATAATACAAATAAACATTCAAACAATGAAAAAATGACCATCTCATCAATGGTCGAGATAAGATCCGATGACACCTGACGCATAGGGCAGACTTTGCTATACGATATGACATATTCCGCGAATGAGAATTTGAAACAAATCAATTAACTTGACTAAACTATTTATTTCTTAGTTTTGTGCGCTAAAAAGTCATTGACGAAAAGAAACGGGATAATATTTTATCCGTTGTTCTTTTGTTTTATTCCATAGATTAAACTGCACCGCCTCAGTCGACGCGCTAGACAATTCAATTTCGATTTCTCATCGCCTTCGAAATGGACTAATTATCCGATAAATTAAATTTTCACTCGCAGCGAAGATTTATAGTCCTCATTGGGACACACATGATCGTCCTAGTTGCATCTCGCATACGGTATTTGACTGACAGATCAAATCACCTACTTTTTTAAAATGTCAAAAACGTAACCTTGTCGGAAAAAATGTATGAAATATTGAATTGTGAAGTCACATTTCTGTAGTGTCAAATCAATACTCTTTTAATTTCAATTAGCTGTAATAATTTGTTAAAAGCTCAATAGTAACTGCGGGATAAAAATTTGTGCTTAATTTTTGATTTCGTCTTTAATGTTAGAATGTCATAATTTATTTCGTATGCAGTCAAATACCCAATTCCCTTGGCACGGCCGCGATTGCATCATACACCTCGGTGCAACGCTCGCATGCCAATGAAACCGGAGATTTTCCATTTAGATCAGTTTTTCCGTGAAACCTAGCGCTTTCTAGAATTTTCCAGCATTTTCTCGTGTGCTCCGTTGCTGGGAGTGTGGAACTGGTTTAAAAATAAATTAAGATTAGTTTAAATGACCGGTGCAACGTTTTTCGAAGATGAGAAAGGACAACATTTTAGTCGAGATTATACATAAATATTTTCATGTTTTCTTTATGGTTAAGAAGGTCAAAAGTTATAACATTCCATGATATATAAAATTAATGATGCTTATTGCATTTTAGATCTAAAAAAAAAACAGAATAATTATAATACATGCAAACTAAAGTACAAGGACTGAAACTTAAAATGTTTCTGATCGATTAATTCCTACACGAAACTATTCCAACCCTCCCTATGGATTCGAAATATGTAAGATCAGTTAGACCACTAAACACAAAATAACGTTAAATATACCTGTATCAATTGATGTAAATGATTCAGTCGAGTATCCAAACAAAAGCCGAGATGAAGTAAACAGACACGCTTGGAAACGGTGCCGCGTTGACTGCCGTACTTTATCGCACTAAGCTTTGTAACCACAAGCCAAACGAAAACTAACCTTATTTCTTTTGAGTTAAAGTCTACAGATACGTGAATATAGATATCACACGGTATTGATACAACGAACGGTGTAAATTCATTGAATGGTTGATTCATCACGCGTCTCTTTTCAGTGGAGTAGCATTCATACATAAGAAAACCCTAAGTACTAATATTAATTTCATTTTATTTTGGTTCGCATTATGAACAGTGTTTATATTCTTCTGGATGGTTTTCTAGATATGTTCAAAAGGCTGATTAATGTCTATCATAAACACACTTTTTATCATTGTTAATATGAAATTTAAAATAGAACTTTTGAATTGACTGTATGATTAAAATATTTATCTTTTCATTTCAGGTAAGAAGCAGTTACAAAGTAAAAAAAGGAGTACTTACATATCGATATGAAAATGATGACGAGTGCTGCCCCGGTATGTGTGTTATTTTTTTAATTTATTAAAAGGCAACAATTATGTTGACTACATTTTAAAAATTGCACTTGTATGTTTATTCAGTCTTGATTTTATTTAAAGTTTTTAAATTAAAATATCGCAATCTATTTATTGGACTGAGGGTTTCCCACTTGTCATAGTGCTCCGAGCTTCGCCGGAAGTTTTCTATTTCTTTCCACTTTCTGTTTTTATACCAATTACAGTAGTCGCTACTCGAGCCCGGTGGAACTTTTACTCGAGTACTTAGGCATTGCTTTTAATTTGTTGATTTAAGCTTTAGTTTACATTTTTATAGGTAATGTTGGAAACTTGTAAGTCTTGTGATGTTTCTGGGTTTCCTTGATGTTGAGTATGCATAGAATTATGCAAACAAATTGACAGTTTTCCTTCATTCAATTCAAAATTAAAAACTTCAGTAAACCTTTAATGTCATGATTTATAGCTAAATGATATAAGGCTCGAAGATAAAGTGACATTTTCAATAGAAAAATGCACTCGTTTTCGATTTTTTCTTATGGACTACCAAAATCTGCGTTATAACCTGCAAAATACAACTTGTACTAGAAAAACGCTCTCTTAATTTCCTAGGTTCCTGCTAACAATTTTCTTACATGAAAACTCGCCACTTTTTTTGTATCAAAACTGTAACCTCGTTTCAAAATCATCCAAATTACAACCTTATGCTGTTGTAATAAAAACGTGTCCATTTTGTTTCTACAAGCGGCAGGTTGCAGAATGATGAATGGCTCTGCTACTGCAGACGGCGACAGCTGACGAGTGTTTATCATTGTAAATCGTTGAGGCAGCGCTAACGCTCACCCTGACGGCTGTGCGATTCACTATGATTCACGAGCTAGACCGATAGTAGGGACCAGTGTTGCCATGTTGCCAACCACAGCAACTTTTTAATTATTTTACTCATTATTTTGAACAGTAGATTTAATGAAAGACCTTAACAGAAAACTGAGAGGATGTCCGAAAAACTTCAACGTAAATTCCTTAGACTAGCACACCAATCACCTAACCCCAAACTAAGGTCGAAGATTATGTACCTACATATTATTACGAACTCGACTACTTTCGAGTACTAATTTCGATGTTCATCACACAAACATTTGCCCCTAACGGGTTCAACGTAAGTAAGTAAGTCAGCAAGTTAAGCGTTTTTGCATGACTATTGGACACTTTGAAAACTGAATCAGGGGTGCAATTATGCTAACAAAAAACGATGTCGCCGCGATGTCGCTTTGAGATTTACGTCAGTTTCGCATTATGCTCTCTATATCGCAACCAAATCGCAACGATGTCGCTGTAGCATCGTGCGTCGAGCTGTCACTTTGACGTTTACGACAGTTTCGCATTATCCTCCCGTATCGCAACGATGTCGCTTCAGCATCTTCAATAAGTTCGTATTATGATCAACTTTTGCCAATGATGTGGATCGCTTCAAGATTGATTATCTGTCATTAAACGCGATACAGACATATCAAGTGAAAAAATTAAACCGACTTCAAAAAAATCGTGAACACAAAAATAAACTAAAAATGCGTTAGGAATTTTTTATTTATTTTTAATTGACTGTATTATAAACGTATTTCTAAAATTATTGTTTTTAAAATGTCTTCTTATGTAAAATGGATTTGAACTAAAAATTAAAAAATAATTCCTAATATCTATTACCTAATACTATAATTTTCCTAAACTATGTCAAAGTAATCTTAAACAAACTAACTGAAGTCGGTGCTTTTTCTCTTCTGCTTTTTTGGGCAGGCACCGACTTCAGTTAGTTTGTTTAAGATTACTTTGACATAGTTTAGGAAAATTATAGTATTAGGTAATAGATATTAGGAATTATTTTTTAATTTTTAGTTTATTTTTGTGTTCACGATTTTTTTGAAGTCGGTTTAATTTTTTTTAAAAAGTCAGTTTATTTCACGATTTTTTGTTGTGTTAAAGCGTTGTGAACTTAATTATTAAAAGGAACTTAGTTGTTGTTAAAAGTAAATGAGAGTGTGGATAAATTACTTGTTCTCGCGAGAAGGCCCAGCGAGACTTCTCGGCGAGATTTCTCGCCGTGCGTCTGGATGTAATATACACAAGTATCACGTTAGCCCTACATACATTCGATCGACCAATTGCAGTTCTGCCTTCCAACTCCTAACCGTTAAGGAGTCCTGTAGCTTCATCATCAGCACAGTAGCATCAGATGTTGATTCAAGCATACCTCACAAGCAACATTTAAACCCTACATACTACTAAATAGTTTCCATCGACCAATTGCAGTTCTGCCTTCCAACTCCTAACCGCTAAGGAGTACTGTAGCATCATCATCAGGACAACAGCATCAAATGTTGACACCCTGAAGCATATACCTGAGTAAGACATGATTACGTAACAAAAACACCATACGAGCATACAATTTTCGGTGGTTGCCCTCGATTTCTCCTGGATTCCATGATCAGATCCTGGTCTGGTGAAAATGGGACCACCTCGGAACTGAACTCTATCCAACAAAAAAAAAATTTTTGAAATCCGTCCATAATTGACGAAATTATCGATGAACATACATAAAAAAAAAAAAAAAAAAAATATTATACATACAGACGAATTGAGAACCTCCTCCTTTTTTGAAGTCGGTTAAAAAGGTGATTTTGCTGTATCGCTTTTGGATTTTCTTTACCATAAAAGTGTTAAATGGCTTGTTTTGGATTAATTATGGACTACATAGAGCTTGCACATGCATTGGACATGCGTCAGTAGCCAAAAACACTCAAAATGTTGATATGAATGTGATGAATTATGTGATGCATTGGACCTTTCCGTCAAGGCGTTTGAGGATAGATATCGGCGCACAGAAGAAATATATTTAATGCCCAGACTAAGGTATTTATACAAATTTATATGCAATGTTTGGCATAAATATATTCTTACACTAAGATTTTTAGTGAAAATAAGCACTAACTCCTACTTTAGGAAATAAAAGTTCAGTCACCAGTTTTTCTTGGTAATTCTACTATTTCAACTACCAAATATGAAGATAAAAACGGGTTGTGGTTCTTAATTTCGTTAAACCACACCAATAACTAACTAGAACTAACTGAAATAAAATTCAATATTTTTTTAGTTATCTTTCATTATAGTGAATTTATCTACATACTTGTTTTCAGGTATTTGCTGAGCACTTTATGAAGGTGATTTAAATCTAAAAAGCCATGCAAGAGGACCAGCAAAGTATGAGAGGTAATTTTTTTAAAACCTATCTTTATCATACATTTTCAAAACATTTAAAGCGCTTTCAGTGTGCATCAAGACCTTAATAGTATATCTAATGTGATTACCCAATATTAGTAAGTAGTTGCAGTACAGACTTACTTACTAATAACAAGGCTTGACCATTCCGGATCATAGTCTAAGCAGTTTTGTGGAACACTGCACTGTTGTACACAGATTTTTGTAAAAGATAAATAAATAAATAAAAAAGTGTTCTCTGGGCTCCAAGGCAATGGCCGAGGAAGCAACTGGGAGAAGCGCTCAGATGATGATTATGATAAGTACCTAAGTATACAGGGAAATAAAATATCTGTTTTAAAATAAATAACTTTATTTTTATACATGTTATGCATTAACATTGAACAAAAATTATATCTGTCACAGCTATATTTCCAAGGGTCAAGATTTTCACAAGAAAAAAATTTAATAACTTCTGATTGAATTGGTTTTATTTCAGGTTCTGGTTCAGCATCACTTTCCTCAGCACAGACATGTGCTGATTGAAGCCGCAGAATATATTCTGGGTGTACCCTTGCTTCACATACTGAGTCAAGACCCGGACGAGCTGAAAAATAACAGAGATATTAGTATTATAAGTTTCATTTTAAAGCTATGTTTTCACTTTTTAATTTCAATTATGAACATTATAAGGATATTTAATAACATTTTTGTATCAATTATGTTTATACTTGTATCCTGAATAAGTTAATAAATAAAAAGTAGTCCCAGTAATTAACATCTAAGTCACTTGAGATACAACTAACATTATGTTGATTAGATACCTTAGACTATTCCACTCCATCCTTAACAGCATCAGCTCTAATGGTATTCAATGTGCTTGTTTCCTCATCCCATAGACTTTGTTGTCCTTCTTTTCAATGACAGTGTTCTAGAGCAAGGTCTTAATGGCAATTCAATAAATACAATGTGGTACAACATTGACTCCTGAAGTTTGTGACCCAGCAGCTATTGTTTACTTGATTCTGAAAAGTATTACATATTTGTAACTAGTGATGTGCCGAGTCGTCGTTTTGGTGGATCGAGTTGACTCGAGTCAGTTTATACGGTATTCGAATCATGACTCGATTCCCTCGACTCGAATTCTATGTTTGGTATTCGAATACTGACTCGAGTCCGGCTGGACTCGAGTCCGTATTTCAATTCCGGCTGGACTCGAATCAACCCTCATTACCGAGTCCTTTCTACCTTATGTTGCGGTTGGCATCGACCTCAAAAGAAACATTGCTCATATCCGATTATGAAGAAACCCACGCTTTATCCTTTTAAATATTTATGTATCTAAGTTATTATTTATACCTTTTCAGTTATTTCGTTTGTGTTTTAAAGTTCGTTAAATTTTGTTTAAATTACTTTTTAATGAAAGATAATTAAAAACATTAAATAAAAACATACAGCGTAGGAGTTCTATAGAGATAAACAATAAACCATAATAGAACATAATCAAATTAGTTGTGTTTTTGAAATCTTTAAATACGGAGTCAAAGTTTTTGCACTTTATTTTATCGTCGTTCACTTTCTCAAAACACTTCCCTACACCTGAGGTTTTTTTCGGCGCCATTATATAAAAACTAATAGAAGTCACTTCACTTCTACTATTAAAAACAATTAAATGAATTCACTCAGTACTAAGACACAAAATAACCGCTAACTGACAGAAAACAAACAATCCAAACAAAAAGTTGCAGGTTCAAACTTGCTTGTATTGTTAGAATCGCGCCACTTCATTTCTTAAGTAAACAGTTTGCGAATACAAGCGAGTTAACAAAACTCGTATACTAGACTCGAGTTAGTTGGACTCGTATAAATAGAATCGAGTTAGCAAGTTCGAATCGATTCTTCCTGACTCGAGTACCGGAATCGAGTCCGGTGTACTCGAATCAAAATAAATTGGTATTCGAGTAAGCGAGTCCAAAGCAGGAATCGAGTCTGACTCGAGTAAAACCGTACTCGGCACATCGCTATTTGTAACACACAATTACTTTATTAAAGGGTGAAATGATCTAGTTGTCCTAAGAATTCCAAAATAACAAAGTACCACTTCAAAGAATATTTACTTTTTGAAATGAGAGGTTACCTCTATTATTAAATTCAAATCATGTACTAGGTACTACATGTACACATGACGAAAGAAAAATAGATGTAATAAATGTAATTAGAACGGGCAAAATCCTGCTTTAGCGGTCGTTTTTTGAAGTGGATAATATGATTAGAAACTTATCACATATTTGTAAAATGTTCTTGACTGACCCAATAAAATTAGTGAAAAAATAAGATTGGTACATACTTACTATTTCACATCTCACATTTTTAGCACTTTTTAGGCCCCTAAACACGGTTAAACACATAATAACATATTTATTCACCTCTAAATTATTTAAAATGTTTACGTTTCTTACTTGTCATCGTGACGTTTGAACTTTTTCTTTCTTTGATTTACTGTGGCAAAGACCAGCAAATATCAATTGGTTTCTTTAAAATTCTATTATTGTAATCGAAAACCGCCCTTTTGAGCAATTTATTTTTCAGTCATGGTATCACTAAAATGTAGACACAGTTAAGATCCTAATGCAACATGAATGCAACATAGGGGGTTAGCATAATACGAATTTCAAGCGATATCGCTTTACGATTGGCATTGCATTTCACTCGCATTGAGATTACGGCGGCGGAGCATAATTGCACCCCAGGCGTAGCTCCTTTACACCGTCACACTCATCGGACCCTCATGACTTCAGACAACAACTGCAACATAAAATTAGTTGCCACCATTTTCTATACAACAATAATACAACTCGGACCCGAATACTCGGCTACTATTTCATTGGAAGATCTTACTCAATATCTTAAACTCTATCCATTGAATACGTTACCTTCCATTTAATTAAAATTTTACTCTATTAATGTATTTTACTCTATTAAATTTTACTGATCCTTTGATATGAATATGAAGCTTTTCATTTCTAGTGAAGCTTGGAAGTCCTTATATTAAGTTTACTTCAAAACAGTACCTTCCCAACTAATTTGAAGGATATTCTGGCTTTAACGTTTCCAATCTTTACGATGAAATTATTTAACGTAACACAGTTACGAGTTACCTTAATACTAATAAATAAGATGTTACTGATACGTAATTTTTATTTTGAAGTTGTAAGAATAAAATTGGCAATAATAACAATGGTAAAATCATCAAACATATTTATTCAGAAACCGATAACAATACGTCAGCTGCAGATTTAAAATATTCCGGAGGCTTATGCACAAATTGCGGTTGTCGTACCTACTTCTTTTTGTGCACCCATTGTTTTTTCTTTTAGTTGTGGTGGAGCAATCACTTTTCAAGCAGCAAATAAAACAATATCTTTTTTTCGCTCAACTTTGTTACACCATGCTACCATACAGAAATTCAGATCACATCAAGTTGAAACTATCGTAATACGGGTGTAGTGGTCGGCAAGGTCTTACATTCCTTGGGGGCGACCCTAACCCAAACCAACCGGAATCCTCTAAGGATATCGGCGTTTCCTTTGCCAAGTCCACCTATGTAATTTAAAGCTATACTTGTAATCTTAGGAAGTGCTATATCTATTAATAGTAATAACCTTCGTGTTGCGGCTTCGGTGGCCAATATATCTTTAAGATTATCCCAGGTGGACAGTCGTAAAGTTATGGTAAAGTTATGTAGGTATAAATGGTTAGTGCACAAGTGAGATCGCAAGCACATTTCACTGTTTAGGTACAATACATACAACCTCCGAGAAGCAAAATATAACCACAATTTGACACGATGAAAACTAAATCAGGCGTGGGTTCTTTACACCATCCTGACTTTATGCAGTAACTGATGTATTCCTGAATATAAAATCAGTGGCAAAAATTCTGCAGCCGATCGCGATATTGTACTCGCTATCGAAAGCTTGAATAGGCTTTTAGGACAAATAAACGCGACTAAACTTTAATACACATTTTCAAACTCTTTTTAATTGCTATTTGCTCGTGGGTAAAATTAGCATATGCGGCGCCGTCAGATAAGATGAAACAAAGCCTCGATTTCATATCACGATGCACAGAACACGATCGCTACGACTTAACGGAACTTCAACAAGATATATCAGAAACATTTATATAATGCTAGACTGGGTCACAGAACTCACAGACAATTCCTATGGAAACTGGGCGGTAGTAAAATGTAAAGTACACATATAGCAATGTGAAATGTAGCCGTTTTGAACAGTTGCGATTTATCGCCAGCTCAGCCGCGCCGTAACAAATGGGGATTTGAATGTATTTGTCGGTCGGGACTTTCCGTGCCTACCAATGACGGAGCGTAAATTATTCCTCGGTTACGAGTTATATCTGATTTGTTCGAGATCAAAGAATTTTCGAATTTTATTGCCATTTACTTCAAAATTCACCAAAAGCACCGAAGTGTGACAAAGATAAAGATATCTGGAGTTAATTGAACCAAAGATCGGTATATCAACTTTACCTTAACTACTTAAATATTAATCTAATTATAGTGATCACTTTTCCTTTCTGAAAGTAATCAGTTCAAGTATCGAGTCTGAAAGCTGTCGGGAACTTGCCAAAACAAAACCATAAAATAACTTCTCGAATCAAACAAATGCTAAACTAATAAATTCCGTCAATATCGCTTAATCGTTTTACTTTGGTACCTACTAAAAAAAGTAATTTCGGCGGCCAATTCAAATAAAGGTCGTAATCTAATATTAATATAATCGTTAGATCTTGGTCGTAAAACCACCGGTTCGGTTTCACGACCTCTGGTTCTCGAAGGGCACGGGAGGGAAACAGCTGGGCCGAATCGATTTGTAATTAAGCCAGTATACTCAGAATTTTCATTTTGCCTTTTCATTTGAATACTCTTTAGCCTTCCCCGCCCGCTTAGCAAAAGAAAGTCAATTTGAATCACCAATGCAATCAAATGTCGGTATGGTAAGTACGATTCTTGAAAGATGGCCAAAAAAGGCGGGCGATTGCGGATGGACTCTCATGTCTCTCATTTGACAGGCCCGTTGGTCGAGTGGCTAGAGACCCTGGCTACAAAACCAAGGGTCGCGGGTTTGAATCCCGCTAGGGGCAAATGTTTGTGTGATGAACATCGGCATTTGTACTCGAGTCATGGATGTTTATAAAAGTATTTAAGTATGTCTATCCGTTCCCTAGCTTCCATAGTAAAAGCTTCGAGCTTAGTTTGGGGCTAGGCAATTGGTGTGTGAGTCCAAGGCATTTATTTTATTCATTTATTTATTTATTTATGTGCATTGAATATTTAAAACAAAGTAATATTAATATGTTTGTAAATTGCGTGTAAACTTGCATTCCTTATACCACCCTATACCACTATAGTCTTAAAACTTAAGTCAGCAAGTGGGTTCTGAAAAGCAGCTTAAATCACTTAATTTTAAAAGAAAACCTAGACCTCTTTTCCCTTTAAAGTAAAACCATAGGTCTCTGCGTCATTGAAACAATAAGATAAATACAGACTTAGCAAGAGTAATTGGATGAAACCGACATGTTGATTGAATAATGTTACAAAGCTTACTCTGTTGTATGAAGCACAACTAGTAATTGTGAAATGTGTTGGTTTAGGCCTATTTGTTACGTCCGATAGCACAGCCGTTACTGACCCGGCGCGGAATTGATAGACGTGGCCTACTAGATACTCCAGCTTCGGCTAGTTGAATGATTATAGAATACTAGCGACCGCACGCGACTCCGTCAACATGGGTTTTAGTTTCCGCACATATGTTGGTGATGGTGATGACATGTAATACTATAGCCTCAAACCTACCTCGTCAAATGAACAATCAAACACAAATTTCAATGCGAACCAGTAGTTCCTGAGATTAGCGCGTTCAAACCAACAAAGAAACAAACTCTTCAGCTTTATTATATTAGTATAGATTTAGAACCACAAATAGTGAAACATTTCTAGAGAGATTATTATTTACTGTGAGATTGTCAATCATTAAAGCTATTACGTATTATGTGAGACCAAACAACTGTTGTAACAATTATTTATTTTGCATGGAAAGGAGTTTGCTATCGGACAAACAATCAACTCTTATCGAGACTTTATACTCGTACTAATGACATACAAAATACAAATGAAAAATATCCATTAATTTTTTACATAGAACAAGCAGTTTTTTTGCACAATTTATAACACAAATGATACAATACAATGAATGACACAAAACAGGCTTGGGAAGCTTTTTTAAAATAAATGTTTACTTTCGTTATAAAAAATTCAAGAATTGCCTTGTTTTGCCTTGTATTAAAATATGTTTTAACGGGGTTTTCGCATCATCTCTCATGTAAAACAGTGCTGATTAAGATCGGATGTTGTTTGCATTTAATTAAGCCTCGTTTGTGTGAATAATTACTGCAGTCGATTCAATCTCGTCCGACTGGTCAGCGGTACCGTTGGCCGAATTAAAACAGAGGAACATCGAAACTTTACGTGACAAAAATACAGATCTTAAGTGTAAAAAATAGCACCACTTTTTAAGGATGTTATGTTGTTAAATTGTTTGTAGGTACATAATGACCCTTTCGTGTGTACCTACCATAATGCTCCTTGACATATTGATTAAGATAGTAAAAGCGTTGAAGGGAAAGTCCTCAAAAAAAAATAACTTAAGATACAAACAAATTTTTATCGACACAAATAAGTACACATTGCAGGAAACCACAGGAGATTAGTGGGTAGTGGGACGAACGTCTCTAGTTCTGAGTCCCACACACGACTGCAGGCCTAGCTTACGTAGCTACTTTACGCTATGGGGCGTAAAAGCTTTCTCCTGCGAAAAAATAAGAAACAGGAAGAATTTTGAACCCGCAACCAACTAAGCGAATTATCAAAGATTACGTAGACCAAATCGGTTTACAAGCTAGACAAAAGTTTTCCACAACAATAATATCCGGCCTATTTCGGTTAGTTCGCAAAAATATGCTATCCTGGTACCGCGGGGCGTGGTAACAAGCGAAAGAAAAAGAAACTGGGAAGAATTTTGAACCCGCAACCAATTAAGCGAATTATCAAAGATTACGTAGACCAAATCGGCTTACAAGCAAGACAAAAGTTTTCCACAACAATAATATCCGTCCTATTTCGGTTAGTTCGCAAAAATATGCTATCCTGGTACCGCCATGCGCCAGGCGTGGTAACAAAGCTGGCGTGGCCTTTGATTAAGACTTAATTTTATGCTGCGAGCGTGCAGTTTTTCGTCGTAAATACACCGGTGCATGCAGAATACTAAAGGAGATAGGGCTGTCGTGATTTCGTTGCTTGCGGTAAAGAAAATCTGTTTTAAATGTTTTTTAATGAAGGGGTGGGGACACTGTTTATGACACGATTAACGCCACGAGCCCCTGTAAATGATAGTTCTGGTGCCATACAAATACTGATAAGTTACATGATTTATTTATTTTTAGGTGGCAAACGAACAGGATCACCTGATGGTGAGTGATCGCCGCTGACCATGGACATCCACAACCACAAGGGTCGCAGATGCGTTGACTGCCTTTAAGAACCCATACCCTCCCCTACTGTAGCGGACCCTGGACTCCAAGGCAATGGCCGAGGATGCGACCGGGATAAGCGCTAGGATGATGACCCTCCCCTACTGTGCTCTGGCGACCTCACTCACCAGCAGAAACAGAGAACAACAGTTACGAAGTGCTACTTCACTGTGGTATTCTATAAGGGGGTATTTCCACAGTCGAGCAGTTCATTCGAGTAGCAATTCCACTAAGCTGTACATCTCCTAAAATTGCATCAATTTGCTTGATTTGGCAACCTTAACCCGGGTGCATGTGCACCGAGCAATGCGGACCGGCTGCGGCGAATTCCTCATTGTTTTCGCCTGTTTATCTGCGACAATTGTACAAGATATGTATTTGAAAACTCCTTATTCATTTTATGAATAAAAAAAAACATTCATGAAGTTAACGTGTCGTGTATTGTGGATAGAATAGGGCTACCTCATTTCTTTTAGTGGGTGTTGTAAAGAAGCTTCTGTGGAAAAATAATGAGAGGGTGGGTAGAAGCATATCTTAGTTAAACTAACGTCTACCTAATTGCGTTCACCCATCAGCTGATGATAATGCGTCTCATCGCGAGGATTCCGAATCTGCACGTAACTCAGTTCTGCAAAAAATGATTTTTAGCACTGCAGAGCAGGATACCAACCAATTTTGTTTGGTGTTTTGTACATAAAGTAGCATAAAAAAACAAAGCTTTTATCTCAGAACTTTATATATATATATATAAACGTAGCGTTGTTTCGCTCCGTATCACGTTGACGCAGGCATCCTATTAAAGTCACGAGCGTTTTGTTAGAATTCTTTTGTGAGGGAAAGGTTTCTCGCCGCCATCTCGTCTGCATTGAAAGCAGTTATCGTGAGTAAGAGCTTGCAAGTAACCTGATACCAATCACAGCTTATTCGACTCAATCAGTGAGCTCGGCACAGCACAAATAGAGGATAGTATTACCTACTAACACTTAATTAGTAACTTGCGAAAATACTAAACGAAGATGCGTAGTTTAAGAGTTTTTTTTACAATAAATGTCAATACTTTAATGAATTATTTTGTGTTGTATATTTATTAATGCTGAAAAATATTTAAACGCGTTTATAATTTATGTGCCTACTTGCGTTCGGGTATTTAAATTGGAAGCAGTTACTTTTTACACTTATGTATTATTGCATCTAAGCACTGCGTAGAAAATGTTCAAGGAAAAATAATTATACATTTTGCATAAAGTTAATTTGATTGCCGATTTTGTACAAGACATCATCATCACAAGCTTATTACAGTCAACTGTTAGAAGGAGCTCGATTTTCCCTAAGTCACCATACTGGGCAGAACAGATGGATTGGTGACTGCCGAACGTCGGTGGTATTGTACGAATGTGTCCTACTATCCCAATGGTACTAATGGCGCAGGGCAATAACGCGATTAACGCTCATTAAACTGACAGCAGCTGTTTTACAGCCGGCCGCTCGCGGGCAGTAAACCACGCGCAAAGGTCACTGTGACACAGGAAGGACGAATTTGACAAGGATTTACAAAAAAAATTATGTACATTGAATTTAAACATTGTTCGGGTCATTAACATGGGCATTATCTCTAATTTCATGGCAATTTACCATGTAAAACATGAATAAATGGTTCAGTAAAACGACTTTTTGCCGTATGTTAGTATTGTTCTACTAAAGTTATCTTCAGTTGTTATCTAAAGCGTACCTACTAGGTTTTACAACATTTAACTAAACTTTAGCCAGTGCACCCGTTTAAATGAAACCCAACTACTCATAGTTTTAATTAGAGAGGACCTACAAAACTAGTTTCAAAGCTTCGTTACAAAGTTTGACATATTTTAGCACGTTGAAATAAGCTGATGACATTTAAAAACGTTCCAGATTTGATTGGGCGAAAATTGTTCGCGAGTGCACTCTCGAAATAGGGCAATCCACCCGCAGAGACAATTGAAATAAAACGCCGGCGGTGCAGCGAGAACGTCGTAACTGATATTCTGCGTCGTTGCGAATTAGTTCCTATTTCAATTTAGCAAGGAGTAGTTCGCTTCGCTGGCGTGAGGGTTTGACGTCGTTCGGAGTTGGGTCAAGCGCCTACTCCGTTCCATGGACGGTATTCTTTTTGTTCGTACCGCGAAGAGTTTTATTTTAAATCTGCGGCTCTAACGAACCGCGCTCTTGTTACACGCGACGGGCGTGCAGCTGTCGTGTGGCGCTTTAAATCAGCCACGTCGCCGTATTTGACTAGGGTATCGATCTAGTGTCTTGCTAATACTCCGTATTGCCTAAAGGTCGACAATGTTTGAAGTCAGCAACTGTTTTGGCTTCTGTTTTCTGTCAGATTTGAAATTGCATTCTACTAGTAAACGATGTTAATGTTAAAGCTCTATTCAAAGATAGTTGTTATACACATTAGCGAATTGGCAAACACGTTATGATTTAACCTTCACTTCATTGTCATTGGATTTTTTCACTAATAAACTTTTTTATTGTCTGTGTTTTATCTTTATTATGATGAGCTTTAAAAATCCTTAGGCCTTATGTGTTGCCTTCCTTCTTCGCTCTCTAAAACTAGTCTACCCTCCGAAAAAGGCGTCTAAACCAAGACTACCATTTCTCCATCCCAGACAGATAGACGTTATTGCTATATTGTTAGGTTCCGTCCAATAAATCGCTGTTGGCTGGGACATGTGTAAGGCGCAGGCGTCGGTGTTCCGCGGCATGCATTAGCGCGCATTCTCACGCAAACCCGTTCCTGGCCGCCCGCCCGCTCGTCTTTGTTGTTCCTTTAAGCGCATGCCTTCGACGAGCAAAGACTAGCAGAGTGGTACCAGTTTAGCTGCGATAATTTTAACTCCGCGTTACCGTTGATCGGAGCAGTATCATAAGGCGTAAGATTAAGATTATTGAATAATAAATGCCTTGGACAAACACACCAATTGGCTAGCCCCAAACAAAGCTCGAAACTCGTACTATGGAAGCTAGAGAAGGAATAGACATACTTAAATACCTACGTTTATAAACATCCATGACTCGAGTACAAATGTCGATGTTCATCACACAAACATTTGCACCTAGCGGGATTCGAACCCGTGACCCTCGGTTTTGTAGCCAGTGTCTCTGACCACTAGACCCACGGGTCGTCTGGAGATGGACATCACCAACCGTAAAAGGACCTCTCTAATTAAAACCCCAATACCGACCCCAACTGAGCTCTGGCGAACTTACTAACCTGCAGAAACATAGCAGAACAGTTACGAAGTGCTACTTCACTGTGGTTAAGGTAGAGGTTCTTCCCCAGAGGATCGGCACATTGGAGTGGTTGTTCCATTATGCTCTACCTTCCTTAAATCTTGAATAAGTAAAGTGTACCTGAGGACCCTATAATGTTACGGATCTGTACTAACAGAGGATTTAAGACTGATTGTTTTGGAGTTTGATTATGCGTTGGTTTTCCACTACCAGGTTATCATGGTCCACGTCACACTTTTTATGTGTAAAATTTAGCTAATTAGGGTAAAAGGATTCTAGTGTACAATAGTTTTAAAATCTTACAGACAGACTGCAGTTTCGTATTTCTTATGTTACACTCGCTTACAAATTCCAAAAGTCGAGCTGTGTCATACTTACTTTATTTTTACTGTACCATCTGCAAGTTTTTACTTTATGTTCGCGTGCCTTCGTATCGCTTCGTTGACTTTTTTTGCAGCGTTCGATCTTCAGAAAGCGCCGCCTTGTGCCAAATGAGTCGGCGCGATGTCCTCGCAGTATGTAAAAAGACGATAATATCTCTAGCACGCCTTTTATATGTAGATTTTCGTAAGTTCGCCAAAATTTATCGGCCGCGGTCCGGAATAACTTTTAAGTGATATTAATAAAACTGCAGTAACGCATTGTTTTATTGGTCCGGCGTCACTGACGCGACAATTTATGGTCGTATTGTGATTGTGTATGGGCTGGTGCAGACTCAATAAACTGCGATGTATCCTTGAAAACTCGCGTTAATTATGACAAAAGTTGAATGTACGGTTTATTCGTATTACGTCAATTTTTACCAGCCAATTAATCTCTCAGTGCGTCGAAAAGGTCATTGCAATGATGGCTTAATCGCTACACTGACTGAGCGAGAGCTGCTATAAGATCTTGATGACTATGTACCTATTTTCAGTAAACTATGAGTAAATCGACGAAGCAATTTCAAGAGTATTTGCTTTGAATAATGCACTAAGCGTTTTCTTGGATAAAATATTCTGATGAATGGTACTGGTTTAGAGAGTTTGTTCAGAGAATATTGTCTATCCTCAAACCATATACCATAAGGCTCTAATTATATTTCCTTTTCTTCTGTGTTGAGTACGATTTAAAATTTCAAGGTCATATTCGTACAAAACAAATTTTATATTTTTTGTCAATTGCCATTTTCAAAATGACGAAACGCTAAGTATATTTCAATCACTCAGCCGTCACAATGGCTGTGTTAAAGTCGGTAACAGAGTGGGGGGAGCGCAAAGTCGCGAATGTTCTCAAAATAATTGCCGGCTGTCGATGCCGGCGAGTGGGCGCGGTGCTAATTTCACATTCGCCGTGGTTCGGCCGATATAGACTTAGGTGCAGGGCAGACGACTGCTTTGCTGCACTTTGTAGTGTAACGTTTATACAGAGTTTTGCAATCAAAAATGGTTTTGGATTTACGGCAGCCATTTTTATGATTTACCGACTACAAATGTACCTTCTTTAATTTAAGTTATTTTTTAAGGAAAAACTATATAAGACACATTAGAACAACTTTTAATGTCAGTTCAGTTTTTTAAACAGAAGAACCTTATGCTTGTCCGGTAGATTTCACCCTCCGGTGCAATCGAAGTACGTCAGTCACAGCGCTAATGTTGTTGCTATCGTATTTATAAAACAGCCGTTAGAAAGTCGTGGAGAAGTTGTAGAGTCATAATTCATTGTAGTTGATGAATCATAAGTGCTTCTATGAAACCTAATTGATTGAATATCTTGAGTTTGAATTATAGTTTTAAGTAAAACAAAGATGGAATTGAAACATTTTATACTAGCGGCCGCCCGCGACTCAGTCCGCGTGGATTCCAGTTTCCGCACACATACTACAGTCTTCCTCGTCAAATAAACTATGCAACAAAAAAATATTTTTTTCAATTCGAACCAGTATCTCATGAGATTTGCTCGTTCAAACAAACAAACAAACTCTTCAGCTTAATTATTAACCGTTTGCGCCTCGCCTTACTTGCTCGTACAAACGCGCACGCCACACAGTCTGCGCGTTGTTAAGTGATGCGAATGCGATGAGTTATTTGCAAGTCGCATTGGTGCCTTTGTTATTTTTACTAGCACAGGATGTTAATAGGACCTGAAAGTAAAGATGACGGCGAATAGTTATTAAGTTGAGGGTAGAATTTGTTATAATTTTTAACTACAAGTGATGTATAAAATCTGAGTAATTCCGTGATGACGGCTGCTGAAAAGTAGCCGAACATCGGGTTTTCCTATAAACATGTAGTTTTGAAATTATACCGCGATTATCCGTTTAAAAGTAGGAAAATCATCATCTCTGTTTAACCGGCCTTATTAATATCCCCTATAATAATATTTCTTTAGGTAGTGTATTTGTAAACATAAATAAATAGTGTGAATGTAGGCAGATAGTGAACATAAAGTTAACCATCTGTCAAGTTAGATAGTCAAAGGTGTCATTGTAATGAAGATTGCAAATAAAAATATATAGGGTCTTATAAAATAGGATGATTTATTAATCCAGGAAATACTGTCCCGGTATTTCCTGGTATAATCTCTAAATATGCATGTATGAACTATTTAGTTTGAATTTTGTTTATAACAGAATTTTGTAATGTATTCGAGAGATAAAACAATATAATAACGGTATGCTATCAACATACTCGTACATTCAACCAGTATATTTACTGTCAACGTGTTAATCATTCACCATGGCCACTATGGAAATTACTTCTAAAAATACCTCGTGTTTGCTTTAGTATGATTACAATACCTACATATTAATAAACATCTCAATTTGTTCTAATTGTTGAGAAGGTTATTACACCGGTACATGAGGATTTGTTATTGCGATCCTGTATTATAAAAATGTATGGTTATTTTCTTTGCATAAATCGTATTGTTCATTGTATGTAAGACTCATTGGTTCGGTGTGATTACAATGAGTACGATTTTGACCGAGATTTATACAATTATAATTGTCTTAATAATTTGATACAAGTTACATTTGCAAGAAATCATCTGATTATAAAAAAAATATTAAATTTGTTTTTCTGTTTTTTCAGGTAAATAAAGGAGACGTATTGGACATCAATCTGCACCTGCATTGTCTGGTAAAAAACAGTATACAATTAATTTGAGGTGTTCTTATTAAAACCACATTTCCTTATTTAGGCAGTAATGTATATTATTAAAATAAGCTGCTGTGTTCAAATAAACAGTAAAATGACACACCTTTTGTGACATTATACTAATTATGTATGTTCATTAAATAACGAAAAACAAATGATACAATTTTCAAAGCAAGACACACACACGCCTTTCCTCTGGCGAAAGTATCAAAGCGTGTACGCGTGGTTAATTCACAATTAGCATGTTGTTCCGAGTTGAATATTTCTGAATACATTACGCCTGTAAGGAGTACGGCTTAAGAGGCTTAATTAAGACGTTGAAGATGCAATTAAAGGGCCGTGTGTGGATGGCTCTATACTGGGTGTGTCGCCAAAGTGCATAGTATAACAATGAAGGGAATGCATAATATTTTATTGGAATGACTCATGGTTTAAGAACGGCGGCCCGTACACCTCTTTGAAGACAAGATTGTAAATACTAGTACTAATTTGAATAAATATTCTGCATGACGGAATAAAATTATCGTAGGGGTGCATAGATGGCGCTGTGCCAATAACGTTATGTCCAGAAATATTAATTTATTTATTTTGCAGACGATGGATATTGTACAAAACCAAAACAAGCACATCGTCTTAATTAATCAAAACAATGTTTTCGGTCCTATTAAATTAAAGATTACGTCGCTAATGAACTTTATCAATTTTAATTATTGTTTATCATTATTTTCACATAAATTCGGGAAAAAACGTTACCCACTGATAAACAGATTCATTACTGTGTCACTGCGCCGTCACTTGGCGAGATGTCAGTTTTCCCAATATGGCGGCTGGTATCCACTGATTTGCGTTTTCACTTCTCTTTATAAGGAACCTTGTGTCGCGACAGTAAGGTACTTATTGTAGTCTTTTTGTGTCCCTCTGAGTGTCACTGACAGTTATCGAATAACGGTTTGGAGTGAGTGCGAGTCGTTTTATTTTGGGTATTTCCGCATTCCAAAATTGTATTTACACGAACTAAGCTTTAGAAAGTAAACTTGCATAAGGTGGTTGGTTTTACCGTGATAATTAGAACAGTAAAATGCAATGAAAGTACCAAATTATTTATTGTACTAGTTTGAAAAGTTTATAACTCAGTTATAACACAACAATAATTATTGCAAGAATTCAATCAACAACGAACCTTTTTACTTGTAATCGTTATTTTAATGGCGGAAGTAACAGATATTAAACCGTCAGCCAGCCAGTTATAGCTGCAGTATAAAAAAAATAAATGGCGGGTAGTAATTCACCGTCCATACTTCGCTCGCGTGTGTCGTAGCACCGTAGCCGGCGAGGCGCCTCGTAGCGCGTAGACGATCGATGCTACCAACACAATACGACACAGCTTTCTACAGACAACAATGAATTATTATGCAGTGGATTTTTATTCAGTGCTGTTTTTTGTGCCAAATTAAAAATATTTTTATACTAGCGGCCGCCCGCGACTCCGTCCGCGTGGATTCGGGTAAACCTCAAAAATTGTAGCCTATGTGTTATTCTGATGTATAAGCTATAGCCTATGTGTTATTCTGATGTATAAGCTATATTGTGGTAAAGTTTCATTCAAATCCATTCAGTAGTTTTTACGTGAAAGAGTAACAAACATCCATACATCCATACATCCATACATCCACACATACAAACTTTCGCCTTTATAATATTAGTAGGATAGTAGGATATAGTTTATTATATGCATTTCCGAGTCATATCGTGGACATTGGACAATCGTGGTGTATATGATACTATAAAGATGGACTATGCCACGCCAACGAACTCAAAGATGCGTAGGTATCGCTTAAAAGCTGATTCGATTAAGTAAAGTCATGTTATCTCTATTGGTTGTATTATCACATAATATACATAATTTTGAGCTCCAAATTTAATGCAGGTAAATAAATGGTTTTGACATTATACATCTTATGTTATTTATCTGTATAAATAATACTAATAGAAATAAGAGTAAACATAATAATAATATGAACTCTCGCCTTCTAGTTCAAGAGGTCAAATCCTGATCCGGACTAATGTAACCTAACGGACCGATCATTAAACTAAAATAAACGACATAAAAATAAGCGTAGGCCGAATTCGACATCAATAGTAGCTATAATAAAATTATTTACACAATCCACTTCGGAATGGTGCTCCCACCCCGTTACGTTCACGTCGAAACATGTTTAACTTCGTATAACGATGGAACATTTAATTTTGAGAAACGATTACCATTTAAATTGGGTCGTTCGCATCTTATGAAGTCGTTTGAAACATTATTAGGCCTACCCGTACCAGCGGGGGGCGACGTATAAAATAATTCTGACTCCGACAGAAAAATGATTTACTGCCTTAAAGTATGGATAACAAGACGTGTGTTTCATTGGTAATATTAATTTATGCGCGCATTATATGGCTCTGGATGTCCCTTGTTTCAATAGGCAGCGACAGGTTCTTTAATAAGTGTTGTAGAAAACGCCTTGTTTCTCAAATGTTTTAATTATCTAACTGTCATTTGAAAGATCTGAGTTTAATTTTTTATTTAAATAGTTGTTAATGTCAAAAAAATATCCAGCTGGCTTTTTTGACGCAAAATATGTATATGTATTTGATTATTTAACTGTCATTTGAAAGCTCAGATTTTTTTATTTTTTGTTATTTAAGTAGTTCCATGTTAATATATACGAATTAAAACTTGTTGGCTTTTTTTTGACACAAAATATATAATAGAAATTAGTTTCGTACTTAAAAATATGCTTTTACTATAAAATCTGTGATTGTTAACATGTATTCTATCCATAAGTTTATACGCGAATGGAATTCGTCAGAGTATCTTTGACTACTCCATTTTGAACTGCTACTTCATCAAAGACCGACGTTTACTGCACTATTATTGAATGCGTAGGCCCATAATGGTTTTTATGTGTTCTTAATAGATTCCATATTGCCGTGGGGGGTACATTAGTATGGTAAGTCCAGCCGCGCCTCGGTTCTGAGGCTCACCACGCGGATACATTATAAGCCCATTACATTAACGTAACCTGATTGACTATTGGTGCACCGTGACTTGACTGGCCCATCTATTTTCATTTCAGTATATCGCGATGTGTAGGAGTAATATTTGTTAATACATAACACTTTACGCAATAGGGCCAATGTTTATGAATAAAAAGATCTTAAGTCCAGAAACACACTATACTAGGTGGGAAAACGCTACCGAAGTTCGGCTTGATTACGGCTGCAATATATTTATACTAGACTGATTGCAAAAAATATTTTTCTAATAAAAAGCTATATTATCATCACTAACTAACATAGATTATTATATAACATGCGAACGAAGTCGCGGGCGGAGGGCTAGTTAAAATATTTTCTAAGCGACAAGTGCTTCCATTCGCCGCATTCTGAAATCATTTCTACGTCTATAATTTCGTGAAATACTACATACATCATAGAATTTTCCTCCGAAAACATTTGGGTAATAAATCATTTCGAACAAAGGGTATTTTTGCAGCACCGTGCACCGACCGCTGACTTATATTCGAGCACATTCTTCTGTTTCTTGTGATTTAAAGCTAAAATGCAGTTACCGTTTGGAAAGAACAATCAGACGAATTCAGTTAATGTTCCATGTTGCATTTTTGTGACTTCGTTGTGATGTTTTATAACATTATGCGAGGACAGTCGAGTGTAAAAAGAACATTAACGGGATTCAAAGGACATTGATAAAACTTATTTTAATATTAAAAAAATCGGTTGTTTACGTTGTGTTAAGTATTTTGACTACTTGGCGCTGTGTTAAAATATTTATGGTAAGTGGATAATGCTGTGTTTAATTCGTAAATAAAAAATTCTTGAATTTCTGAAAGAAAATGCTTCACTTAATTGAAAGTATTTCGCCCATCAACATTTTTGTCGACATTTGCATATAATAACAGCACGTAACTAGGTTTCCAGTAGCTTCCCCTTTTATTACGATCCGCAGTCGGACCAAATATTCGCTCGTCAGCGTTGCATTTTCGGAATTACATGCAAACTTTCTCGACAGCAATCGGAGCGGCCCTCAAGCAGTTCATATTCACGAAATTCGACGCTCTCAAAATTTGTTGCGATTCTGCGAAGCTGCAATCCTGCAAGTAATGAAATTTCAACCAGTGTTTTGTTATAGAGCTGTTGCCGGAATTTCTGCTCGTGTATTTAGTCCATTTCTTAATTACTAGTTAGAAGATGGCAGGTACGACTATAATTTAATATCTTAATGAAATCAGTTGATGTTGTAAATTGAGTAAGCAAACTTTCATTATTGCTCTCCTAGAATTAAAAACGTGGGCTTTCCGAAGTTATGTTTAAGATTCATTTAACAGTAAAAAGAACCTAGACTATAATTTTTACAAAGATTTTTGTTAACCTCTGCAGTGTAACCGTGAACAGCAGAATGCTATAAACTTCTTTGCAACAAATGATTCATTACATTCTGTTGCAACAACAGAAGCGTCATCGCTAAAATATTCCTAAAACCAAATTCCCGCCGGCGAAAACGAGAGGAATAAAAAATGACCGCGCATGACGTGACGTCAAATTGCATTATTGCAGTCAGCCCGCGGGCGGAGTCGCGACTGTCCAAACCGGTCGAGAACCTAGCACTTGCGTGTGCGCAGTGCGGTTAAGCGCACGATCCAGCCACGCGTGCGTTTAAAACCCCATAGACCAGGGAAGGCGAACCAATGGCACGCGTGCCATTGACGGCACACGACATAATATTTTGGGCACCTTGTCGATCATTAAACATGTGTAGAAAATGTGAAAAGAGTAACGCGAGTAAACCATTTATTTGCCCTTGCAAGGCGTCACATAGACACTAATCATCGATGTACTTAACACCTATTTTACCTGTGACATGCAATGAAACATTTGATTTGACTCCCCAACTGTCCTTATTAACAAGGAGAAACATAGCACAACAGTTGCGAAGTGCTACTAAACCTGGACAAAAAAGGCTCATTCGAGTGGAAGTTTCACTTAACTCTACCTGTCTTAAGATATTATTATGAACTTCTACTATTAATGTGCCCTTAAATAAGAAATGACCTACAAATATAATTATTATAATAATTATAGGACAACACTCAATAGAAATTAAAATAAAAGAATAACATTACATCAGATTACGTGATAATATAACCTTGGATAACCTTGCACTCGTCTGGTGCGCCTGCGCTTTGGAGCATGCGCAGTGCAATTAAGCACTCGGCCCATTGAGGAATCAAGCCACGCGGTGCCTACTATCATTATAAAAAAAAATGCTTGTGACAGGGTGTCTGTATAGGATCATATAGACCATACAGTTTACAAGTCAGCCCGCGGGTGGAGTCAAGAGTTCTTCGTTATTCTCGCCCTGACCAGTCGAGAACCTTGCACTTGTTTTTGCGTGGTGCGTGCGCGCATGGTCGCATGCGCATTGCGGCTGCGGTTAAGCACCTGGTCCATTGACGAAGCAGGGCACGTGCGTAAGTTTATTTATTAACAACTTTACAAAAAAAAGTCTGTCTGTGGCTGAGGTTGCATACTTTGTCTCAGATACAAGATCTTTTTTTCATAGTTTAATAAAAAATAAATATACATTATGATTTATGTTCGTTTCTAAGAGAGGAAAGATACATGCTATCAATATGTTTTTCTTTTCGCAATCAATCCATCTTTCCAAACCGAGCTGGTCTAGTTTGGCTGTCACTTGTCACCAAGGCAATAAATAATACTGGCGATACATGCGAGTTAGAATTTCGATCTTTTGAAACCTTTTGCATACGATAAATAATAAAAGGAGTGCATCCTGTGCATCAATAGAAAGCGTCCTTTAGTCCATACAGAGCAAGGAAAGCGTGCAAACCGTTTTGTAAAGGTTATTTGATATCGACGCGTTTCGCGCTCGCTCTGTATTCATGTATGCTGCCAAAGAGTTTACTAGACCCTGGCAACCTGAGACGGATGCACCGGGGCCCCGCATAATAATTGTTTTGCTTTAAACAAAAGGTTGAACCAGTGCTGCTTGGCAAGAAAAAAAATGAAACATTTTTGGAGCCATTATTTACTGAAGTAAGTTTTTTGATGCCGAATTTCTCCTTGTAATAAGGTCATAATAAGTTGGGTTAGCAAATAATTCAATGAGGTTAATATATTCATGGGATTTTCATTGTACTGTAGGTTCATAAAATTCAATACTAACTAAACACGGTCCGTAGTTATGACTTTACACAACAATAACTGGACGTAATTAACATCATGCAAACACAGTAACGTGTTAGCAAAGCGTTCCCCAGGCGACATGTGTTCTAAGTAATGTCGTACCTACAAATCTAAATTATAAACGGGGGAATTAAAAACTTCAGCGCAAACAAAGTTTTACAAATTACGCGGTAATTTGGACAAACGCCCTTTATATTTTCGTCCACACGTGGCTATGAATAAACGTTGCGACCTTGACCGTGCCACATACGACGGCAATTAGGCCTATGTATCCCGATCCCTCATCAGGCTCTGGTATAATGAGCCGAAATAGGCCCTTACCGGTCGACAACAGGCTATCAATTATCCAAGCCAACTATTACCATAAATTCAAACTTTCAAACAGACACTGGGCCCGCGAATTAGTTCGCATTTGTAACGACGAAAGTTTATTCAAACTACGAGTATTCGCTGCGGCGAAATGAACTGTATTGTAATATGAATATGATTGAAGATTTTCCTAGAAATCGCGAGGACTGTTTATAGAGGTTTCAGCAGATGGCATAGCTGGCTATTAACATACAGACGGAAACAAAAACAGACGAGATTGCAATAGCTGTTAATTCACTGCTCAATCTAGTCCTTCCTTTTCATAACTTACTTTTGCCTTGATTGTGTATCCTGTATTTGTAGCTCTTCGAAAAAAGCTAAAATAAATGTTGCCAATGAAGTGTGCTTCGTTATACACTTCTTCGGTTCTAAATGCACATATTTTATGTTCTTCATAGGTATGTAGCATATTTATCCGTTTCAGAAAAATTACATGGGAAATAATAAAAAAGCGGTTATATAAACGAGATTAGCAAATACTTTAATGATCAATAAAATCCTCGTTTACAATAAATAAAAATTGGCCAAGTGCGAGTCGGACTCCCGCACTGAGGGTTCCGTACAAATTATATTTTTGACGTATTAAAAAAACTACTGAATAGATTTCGTTCGAACCAATTTTCGTTGGTAGTTTTTATGGTAATGTACATTATATAATTATTTCAGTTTTATCACCGTCTTACTTTAGAAGTTAGAGGGGGGGGGGACACACTTTTTTCCACTTTGGAAGGGTCTGTCACGCAAAGTATTCACTTTAGAAAAAAGTGATATTAGAAACGTTAATATAATTTTTAAAGACCTATCCATAAATACCCCACACGTATATGTTCAATGAAAAAAAATATTTCGAGTTTCAGTTCTGACTATGGGGACCCCCCTACTTTTTTATTTTTTTTCTATTTTCGTATAAAAACCTTGTTGCGGTTTACAGAATACATCCACTCACTAAATTTCAACAGTATAGTACTTATAGTTTCGGAATAAAGTGGCTGTGACAGACTGGCGGACAGACAGACAGACAGACAGACAGACAGACATGACGAATCTATAAGGGTTCCGTTTTTTTGCCATTTTGGCTACGGAACCCTAAAAACAGATTATATTAGAATAAGGGAAGTCGTATAGGGCTGTCAAATTTATAATTTTATGCTTGCATACTATACTTGTACTAATGATAGTAAGAAGTATGAATAACCGGCGAATATGGTTTATATGTTTAAAAATTTATCTAACCAAATAAGTAAACAAACGGAATTATGTAGGTAAGGAGTGACAAAATTAGGTCCAACCAACCTTCATCTAGCCTACTGTCACACACGTAAGATGCCGTGTCAGGTTAGGTCCGTGCTGTTCTATTTAAAGCAAGAAAGAAACAGAATGTCTTACTGTATCCGCAGTTGGTAACCCTGGACGGAGGTCAGGTCAAGCCTCGGATTTGCATAAAAATTCGCGCCCCACTGTATCTGCTTTAGGCAGGGTCGCAAATTAGGCCGGATAAAAGTCTAAGGAAAACACATTACCCTCCGTTAATGCGGGAGCTTGTAAAAGTATTTTCCCTAATAGACACATTTCGTTCCGCCCAAACAAACATTATGAGCGCTAACATTTTATAGACATCGCTGCAGACACATGTGGCGAATGTTCGGTAGAATGATGCAATTTCACGTAATTGCATGCACTCGATATGTTTACCTATTGGCAATACATTAGGCGTTAAACAAAGTGTTTATTTATGTAAAAAAGCGAATTGGAAGCTGTGTTATCTGTCTAATGTATAATCAGATGGTTGTTTAAGTAGCATGATTATGAGTAGATGCATCGGCGCTGTAAAACACACTTGCCAAGGCCATTTTAAAACGATTGTTTTTATGAGAACATTGTAAAATAATGTAAAGTACGAGTAAAGAGGCGTGTTGAGAGGTATGATAAAATATTTAAGAATAAATCGTTACGCCAAATTGTAAATGAATTTGAGGGATTCTTTGTATCCCTCAAATTCATATTCAAAGTAATGAAGTCTGTTTATAGTAAAATATTATAAGCTCGTTTATAATTAAGCTTCGGGAACTTGTCACGCGCAATAATATGAAGTTTGAGGGTCAATCTAAACTTTGTTAAGTGCTCGAGGATTTGCCGAGAAGTTTTTAGATTAATACGTGATGAATTTTGCCACTGAATATTTAAAGCCACTCTTTTGTAAGAAAAATGTTAAGTAATATATTTCAACTACAGAAACTAATTTCTATGTGTAAAATAAATATTGAAGAAATAAGATCGAAAAAGCTTACTACATTTCTCTACGAATTTCATAGAACTCGAAGCGTTCTGTTCACAAAATTAAACATCAAAACATTTATAATTTATATAGGATTAAGTATGAAAATGCTCAATAAATTGCCTCTGGATATTGTAAACTTACCGATACATCAGTTTTAGTGGGCAAACACAATCTCGGTTGATGAGAAAAAACATTTTACAATAGAAAACTGTCCGAATGATGGAAATCTAACTGGCGATGTTGCTGTGGTCAGCCCACACAATCTCTGTTTAAACTCTTGTTCTGTTTATTTATGTCATTGACATTTATTGCGAATTGAAACATAAATAATATGATTTAAAAACTTATTTACTATTTTACTCGTTTTTTGCGGTTTTTTTTCCCAGTCGACTATTTTGTGGATTATAAGAGATTAAAATAATGATTAGGTAGGATTTCTATTCTACCTATTTTTTTTTTAAATACTGTCCAATTTTAATATAATACTCTTACTCCAGTCAAAATAGACATCCCAGTTTGCATTAATTCCCAACAAGCTGGATTTTTGTGCAGGCCTTGAATATGTCATTACAAATGATATGTCAAAAGTCCCCATCGATCCCGCTTGTGCGTTGTTTTTTATTCGTGGTCAAAGGGCCCAAATTTGCGTTTTTTGCTTATATCTCTGAAACTAAGAGAGCTATCGAAAAATGGTTCAGGTAAAGTTTGTATATCGTTAAATTGTCTACCTAAAAGATTTCTACACTTTTCTTGTACAAAGCAGCGCTGTTGAGATATCTTTACTTTAAGCCGCAGGAAAGTCGTATTTTCGAGTAGCCCACATTATGCAATTACAATAAATTAGGTTGAGTAGTTTATCTGGAGCAGGTGGCAGTTAAGTATTGATTGGCTTTAAACTATTATTTACCAATTTCCAGCTCCAATTTTCACGATTTAGATCACTGAAGTCAAAAAAGACAAAATGATGTATCAAGCTTGCATTCATTCCCAACAATGGGGACTTTTGTGCAGGCATTGAATACGTCATTACAAATGATATGTCAAAAGTCCCCATCGATCCCGCTTGTGCGTTGTTTTTTATCTGTACTGGAAATCTTCGGATCCTATTTTTAACCCGTCTGGTAGTCAAACCTCAATGGTCCCCATAGAGACTTTTACTCCTTACATGAAATAGGATCGACTGGCGCAAAAAAAAAATTTGGAATTTCCAGTACAAAATGTATGGGAAAAGTTTCTTGCGATTTCTGACATTTCTAGTACTCAAACCTCAAATGGTCCCATAGAGTCTTTTAATCCTAACATGTAATTGGATCGATTGGCAAAGAAAAATCAAAAAAAACTTTTCCCATACATTTTGTACTGAAAATTCCAAAATTTCTTTTCACGCCAGTCGATCCTATTTCATGTAAGGAGTAAAAGTCTCTATGGAGACCATTAAGGTTTGACTACCAGAACGGTTAAAAATAGGATCTGAAGATTTCCAGTACAGATAAAAAACAACGCACAAGCGGGATCGATGGGGACTTTTGACATATCATTTGTTATGACGTATTCAATGCCTGCACAAAAGTCCCCATTGTTGGGAATGAATGCAAGCTTGATACATCATTTTGTCTTTTTTGACTTCAATGATCTAAATCGTGAAAATTGGAGCTGGAAATTGGTAAATAATAGTTTAAAGCCAATCCATACTTAACTGCCACCTGATCCAGATAAACTACTCAACCTAATTTATTGTAATTGCATAATGTGTGCTACTCGAAAATACGACTTTCCTGCGGCTTAAAGTCAAGATATCTCGACAGCGCTGCTTTGTACAAGAAAAGTGTAGAAATCTTTTAGGTAGACAATTTTACGATCTACAAACATTACCTGAACCATTTTTTGATAGCTCTTTTAGTTTCAGAGATATAAGCAAAAAACTCAAATTTGGGCCCTTTGACCACGAATAAAAAACAACGCACAAGCGGGATCGATGGGGACTTTTGACATATCATTTGTAATGACATATTCAAGGCCTGCACAAAAATCCAGCTTGTTGGGAATTAATGCAAACTTGAGTCTTAATTTTGTCTATTTTGACTGGAGTATCTATGTAAGCTTATCAAGGTACTTTAATCAAATAGCTACTCTGATGGTAATGGAACTATTACACATTTATAAATTGTTGTGACATTTTACACTTTAAAACTAAAGTATAAAGCTTGCTTTGCTTTACTACTGAAAATGCAAGCTATGTATGAAACAACTGTAGTAGCGTCATATTGGTAACCGATTAAACAACCAGAGGGGCTTAGTTCGAGTATAAAATAAATGTTTATTAGTGCCTAAATTAATGTTTGGTTTTAGTCCTGTTTTGATGCTAGTGATGTAAACAAATATTCTCAAAGTCCCAAACTGGCGGATATCGAAAAAATATTTTTTATGTAATAGGAGGCAGATATTTTACCGCTTTTTGTTACTGCTGAATCTATTGGTATTATCTATGCCTGTAAACAGTAGCGGAAGTCGTGCATGTTCAATTAGATAAGTCGCATGTCATTTTTCTCCCACTCAATAAAAGAAAAAAAAAAATAACCAGACTAGTTAACTTTCGGCTGAAACGTCGGATTTTCCTGTAAATATGTAGTTTGAAGATTAAACCTCGATTATATCCGTTTAAAAGTAGTTTTATTTCATGAGAAACAGTCGCGTAACCCTAAGAAAACATTAGTTAACTTGTATTTTTTCCTAAACTGCAATGCAATCCGGCAGCACAGAGGTCACTCGAATTATGCAGCGCTATTCCGAATACCGCATTGCAATTTCACGAAACAGTTTAAGTAAAGACATGCAACCTAGGCGGTGTCGGCACTGTATGCTAATGTCCCGCACTTCTTTACGACCGCCCGCCGCCGGTGTGACCTCAGCCTTAGACATTAATAATGGACGTTATTGTGGTAGAATACGACAGACTATTGGACATGGCTTAATGGACGTTCATTTTTGTTTAATGTATTTTATTGAAGTGTAATCTTAGAGCATTGTTGGCGTTTTGGTAAACCGTTCATTTGGAAAAGTAACTAAAGCGGGGAAGGTCCTGGAAAATAAGGGTGTTTTGTTTATTCGTCATATTAATTTATTTAACGTGAATATAATCATTGTTATGAAATGATATTTGTATTATTAAAACCATACCACACATGTACAAAGTTTTTATTATGTATATTTATAATTACTACAGACCAATTACCTAATTGTAATTAATGGAACTACACACACATTACACACACAACTGCACAAAGACCATAAAATAATTACCCGAAAACAGTAGAGTTTTGTAAAAAAAACAAAGTCAAATTACCCTAACATCAGAATAGTCATTTTGATGTCAAAAGTCAGAGCTTAGCGGGCGGATATTGCACGATATTCGGATGTTTTTAGGGTTCCGTACCTCATAGAAAATAACCTCACAATTTCCGTCGGCTTGGTAAATGCTTTCGTGAAAATTGATTTAATCTGCAAATTCAAGTGTAATCGATAGCAACCTTGATGGGCCACGTGCCATTCTAACATCATCATATTTTAACACCTACGATTTAATTTTCTTTAATTTGCATAATTTATACAAAATATTTAATAACCTATGAAGTATTCAATTACAAATAACTATATATGTATAGTTTATCATTTAACATTTTTGGGCATAAGTTAAAAACAATTTTCTGTTTATGATACGTAAAGGTAACATACAGTTATTGAGATGTATCTTAAAGTTAAGTGTGTCTTTTTTGCATTAATCTTTGTATCGTCGTAAAATAACACAATTTACTTCCAAGTTCCTTCAGGACCCGGAGTGCACCTATCCGTTTCGTACTTTCCCCCTTCTTTTTTAGTCTACCCTCCATGCAACGTGAAAACGCCACGCGAACGAAACGATAAACTTCGATATTGATGTAACCGAATTCGGCCTTCAGTTCTCGACAACTTTCATAAACTCAGCGAAAGTACCGGCATTTTTATATTGCAGTGGAGAGGGATGTTGTTGTCTTTTTTGCATATTTGTCTTTTTAAATGCTTAATGTATAAATAGAACATGCTGCTATCTGTTCCACGTTGACGTTATTTCACGTAGAATATACACGTAGAAAAATCCTATAAGCTGCGGTCGACCGACCGTATGAAACTGCGTACGAAAACTCATTACAACCACAGCCGTACACGGCTCATCAATTATACACGCGCAAAAGAAACCAACATCACCAAATACTCAGGTGGATATTGCATTAAACGCACTCAAACATTTATGATTCTCGCGTCGCCTCTCTACTGCGTTAATCCGTTTATTCTCATTTCCCGCGAACTTGGGAACGCCATAAAATGGATGCCTCCTATAAAATTCACGGTAAAACCACATAAAACAACGAGATATTTAGTGGCGAACGCAACACCTGCAGAGCACTGCCTCGCGAAATATTTTATTGTCAGAATTCACAATTCTGCCCCTTTGTTGTATCCATACATTTTTCAGGGCAATGCCGTAATTTACGATCAGACGCAGCGTTTTTGACATTCGCTAGATATTAAAAGTTGAAGAAGGGGTGGAATAAACAAGATTTTATTGGATAAAGCTTTTCGTTGTGAATTTTATTCGTAGCTAAGATATTGTTAGTTTAGCGAATATAAAGTGATTCAATGAGATACAAGGAATGTTCACGATTATCGATAGCGATAAAAGCTCGTTAATTATGCGTGCTTGTTTGGTTTTGATTGAGTTTGAATTATGAATAATCATAATTTCGTCGCCAATTCTAATCTTATCTAGAATTTAGTTACTTATTTATATATTCAACCATTCTTCTTTGTTGACAACACACAATTAAATTATTGTGATTATTCATGGAAGTTCACACTCACTCTCATCTTACACCCAATTGTTATACGGTGTTACGTACAGTTAGTAACGTACCTGTAAGCTCACGAAAATAGAATTATCTGTTTATTCCTGGTTAAACATTCAGTGTTTACGAGAAAACCTGGAGTGAATGAATCATTCCATTTCCACAGAAAGTATCAGCTCTCTCCGTGTAAATTATTTACGTGATTACTTAAGTAATGGAACTGTGACTTTGAGCGTCGAGTGACAAGCGTATCGTTAACCCGTCTGACGGATAAGTGCTAAGTTAGCTAAGTTATTGATCTAAGTGAATACTTCATGCGACCGGAGGGAACTTTAATCTTGTCTCTTTCTCTATCCGTCTATCTTTTTATTAGAAAACTTAAACTATTAAGTTTGTGGTAACACAATCGTCATAATATCGTCTTGTGTAGCGATCTACATGCGCGGGTTTTGCGACCGCAATGCGACTAATCGATTCAACATATAATTCGGATTTATAAGAGGATTTATCAAATTCATTGACTCATATGAGAACAAGAGCAACCCAAGAATATGATAAATAAGTATCTACCTAGGTGCTTTTTTTTGTCCCAAGTTATACTTATTAATTTGTGGAGTAGAGAAGTAATTCCTAAAAATAATATGAGCTCATTTAGTACCTGCATAATATAATCAATCACCTGAATTAACATGATTTGAACATTTTGAGCATAGAATAACATGTTAAATTATTGTGTATTAATAAACTAACAATATTATTTTGTTTGTTTGTTCAAGGTAAAACAACGGAAACAACTAGACCAAATTTCACAGGACTGTCACAAAATAAGCATATTAATTAGAATGATTTACGTCGATGAGCCAAATTCGAGTTTATCGTGGCCGTATTAAATTAATGATGTGTTGTTTATATTACTAATTAATCAAAGACAATTAACATACCTGATTAAATAGGTTACATATAATGTTATGCATGACCCAACCGGATCAGTGCTATTTTTAAAACGTTTTGTTTAAACGAATAGATTGAGGAACCAGACATTTTGGCTACAGATATGCTCGCGTGAATTAATGTAAATTTTTTTTTAAATAAATTAGTTTTTTTTATAACAAACAATATAGATGAGGAAGGTAGATACTTAGTAAGTAGTAAAATACAAATAAAACGTTTAGTCAATATCTGAATTTATATTATGTAAACTTCATATCAAGGATCTTAATTTGAGGGAGGAATTAGATTGTAACATTATTCTTATTCCTCCCTCATTTAAGGGCAGACATTCCACCGGGCAATAAATTGTATATTCATATCAAATTAGTCACTCTGTTATTAAATTTCATACACGTATAGACGTCAATATCAATAAGCTTTGCGCAAATTGTAGCTACGAGTATCTACAAGTATACATATAAGTATATGGCACCTGTAAGCAAGTCTATTTATTTACTTATCCGGCTATTATGACTTTTGGCCTATTAAAAGCTACCATGACATGAGTTGAGTAACTTAACTACTTAAACGAAGGGTTTGATCGATTTAATTACTATTTAACATGACCTCAAAAATTACCTATGGGATAATTCGTATGAACCCTTAAATTATGCCTACATCTATTTATACCCCCTTCAAACCTCGTCAATCATATCTGACCGATCAAAACAGATCAGTAACGTTTTGAATTATTAATCCGTCGGTTTGTTTGTCGCGACGCACGGGCCGTGGTTCAGCATCTGTATATTTTCACTCCCGATATAGTGATGCTTACGTTACGATGTTTACACGCCAGCCGAGTGGTAGCCGGAGAACGTAAACAAAACTAGTGTTGTGGCTTTAGGAATGGTTTATTATGTAGTTACTTTTTGTACTCGTGTTTAGCTTCATAGACAGGCCGATAAGTGGTAAAATGATAATCTGTTTTATTATTTTGTTGATTGTGATTAAAACATGTGTATGTAGGTAAGTATGTTCGTAGCGTATGTGCTTAGGATGATGCATAATTTTAATTCATTAAAAATAAAATAAAATATTTTACTAATTGCGTTAACTAGCCGAAAACTAGTGCTATCACTTTTTGTGATAATATTATAATTATTATTGCATGGTACTTTGGAAGTTCTTGGGTCTTTTATATTATTTATCAGCCCATATCGTCCCACTGCAGGGCAAAAGCCTCCTCCTCTATTTTCCACTTTACGCCGTATATAAAAAAGTCAAGTGTCCACAGCATTTCATAGCTTCAGCTTCTTTATAGTAATTACTGTGCAATTTAATTTCAATAAAGTGCAATATTAATAAGTTGACCACCGTAATATCTGCCAAGAAAGGCGGTAACACGCTGCCCACAATTTACAAGTGGCGATTGAAATAAATTATCACTTCAGATAGGTGATTAAAACCTGTACCGGCTTATTTGATGGTAGACCTGATAATAACTCCAATTCAATATTAATGAGAGGATAGCTAAAGCCGGTTGGAAGTGCATAAAAACTGGACAATTTATGTAAACAGCCATGTGTCATGTAATTAATATTGTAATGGCAAGTGTATTCGTTTTTAAACACCTGGCCAAGCATACTACACAAATTGATATGAATTTAGTAAATTGATGTGAACTTTTATGCTAACCGTTGACATTTGTTTTTTTTTTAATTTAAAGCTACTAATGACATAATTTGTTATCTTTATATATTATCACAAGTGTTGATTGTTTGATTACCTTGCTTTTAGGGTTCATACCACCTTTAAAATTTCCGCAATTTGTTGAAGCTCTAGTCATATTGGTAAGCTTGATTAACATGTTTTATTTCAACAATAAAGGCATTAGCTTTACTTTAAGCATATGTTTTCTTGTGCTCTATGTATAATCGTGTTACCAAATAATAAAACGCGACAACTTCAAATAACATTGAAATGTTTGTTTCTATGTTTTATGAATTTATATTCATGAACGGGAATCTAAAATAGATATGTACTAACTACAGAACCCTGATTCGGAATCGATTCACATTTTATTTTACAAAATCTTAAGATGCCGTCACGTTCGAGACATCATTTAATAATCGTTAAATTTATTTAATCGCTAAAGAATTAATAGCGGATGTAGATGTTCTATTTTAATTTTATTGCAGCTAAGACAATCGCGTGGAATATTCATGAGTTCTGGGCTTGGCACGTCGGGTTTTAAACAGAGGCTTACAAAAATTAAATAAAAATAATATAATAACTAGAACCAAATTAAATATTGCCACGCAGGGACGAGTTAGTACGTATTACAGTATTATCAAATAACAACCATCTATCAATGATCAATCAAAGATCAATATATTATGTGATGTTGTGAAATATTTATTTATTATTTTTTATAATTTATCTATACAATTTTTTTTTATAAAACTAGCTGAACCGGTGAACTTCTTATAACTGTCTGTGACACACTGTTTGTGTGAGAAAATAAAGTTGTCGCTTTTTATGATTGTCTGTATACTTTCCACATTTTCTTATTGTCAACCTTCTCTGGACTTCCACAATTTTTTAAGAGCAAAATGACCCAAATCTGTTCGTTTTTGGGTCCGATTTAATCGGACTAACGAACAGATACAAATTCATTTTTTTATTTATAAAGATAGAATGCTTGGCTACGTACTTTAGTGTACATTTCCCTGTTATAACATAATTTACAAAGTTCCCAAATAAACTCTTGGTTTCTAAAATAATTACACTCAGTTAAAACTCTCCTTACCAACTGTCGTTTTACTTCTTTCTGTTTTTGTTACGCAAGTCGTTAAAAGTTAAACACAACTTTTTTAAAAGCCTGCCTAAATATTACATCCAAAAATTCAATTATTCTCAGTAACTGTCTTTTGTATTTTAGGTAGTTAATTTCAATTCAAATTCAATTAAACAGTTATAAATTTAATTTGAAGTGATGCCACACATACTTTTAAATAGTGAAAATATGTATTAATAGTTTAAAGCCTGTGTTACTTTTTTCTCCGTTTTTCTATTGTGGCTAATACAGTGTTATTATTTTGTGCCATCAAGCTACAGGTATAAAGTTGCCGTGTGAGATTGTGTGCTTATTCTTCATGTACAACTAAACGAACTTTTTAGTAATTATAAATGTGTGGAATGTGTGGATAAATCTGTGGAACTACGCACACCCGTTTGCACTAGATTGGACGCATGTTATCTTTGGCTAGTTTAATTAAGACGACGAGTTTTTAATTAAAGCTTTTAAAATAAACTACTCATCAAAATTTTTATAACATATCAATTAAGTGATTGCCAATAAAATCAACAAGTGTGTCAAACGTGCTAAAAACAATCCATATTCATTAGTTAGAGAGTCACTTAGTTAAACCCACTTCAGTTGGCTACTTAATCAAGCCATATAGAGCAATACAAACAGTTTTTGCTGGCAGCAGCTTATCCATTCGGTTGGATTGATTGATCGCGCGGTTCCGAAACTAGCCAGTTACCGAGACAACTTTATTACCAATCTAGTTGCCGTAAAAGTGCCATTAGATTTACGACACAGCTGGACCGAAGTAGGGCTGCAAGAAGGCTAGGGCGAGGACAAGACACTATTAATAATATTAACAAAATATACTCTTGAAACTGCGGCCACAAAAATCAGAGCACAGCAGTTGATTCCAATAACGGATGAATGTATGTATGTATAATACATTATGATATGATAAAGATTTAAAGTTAGGTATCATGTAATATCTTTGATTACATTTCAGAGGCAGGTAATTAAAAATCACAAGATAGTGCTTCTTGTTATTTGCTTGATCTGCGCACGGTTGCTGGAAAGCGGTTGAAACGGCATTGTTTTAAACGTTTTATTTGTAATTAAACGTGGTTAAAACTGTTTATCTTAAGTGGGAAGTTAGATAGTGGTGGCGTAAATCATAGAGAACATTAGTTGTCCTTATTTTCCTTATTCAATCACAGCCCTGCGCTATCCGTAATGTGCAATCAGCCGTACGGTCCATATATAAGCACGGGTTTATAATTTTAAACTTTAGAACGGTCGAGATTAGGACTCATTTGAGAGCGGCTTGAGATAACACTGGAGTTGATTAGGCACCGTTGAGTCTGTGCGTGCGGCCTTGGTGCGCTAGTGATGTGAAGGTATCGATAGCCAGCCACAGATTATCAACATTGATAACAACGTCGATAGATCCAAGAAGGTAACAGACAACTTCATTTATGTAACAAAATGACAAGAAAAAAACGATTTTGCTCTTTGTTAATTATGTCGATGAGTTTTAAAACAATTTGAAGTCTAAGTTAGCCATTCTGATCAAACGAGTGGAAAAGTGAGGTATTGGTTTGTGTTTGGTCATGTCAAAATGAGGAAGATAAACAAAATCAAACTCTTTCCGACTGAAGCAAAATTTGTTTCAAATAAATTATACTGACGCCCACTATCAATTTCATTTGAGCAATCTACTATTTATAACAGCTTTTTTTGACACGCCGTGTTATCTTTACGAAATTTATTAAATTAATATTTTGAATCTCTACAAGTGGCGACATAGGAAACACGTGTAGCGTAGTCGTTTGGCTTCCCGTGTATTGAATTGGGTCACATATTCAGTTGTGCCGATTCACTGACGAAAATACTTCTGGCTTCTAAATTTAATGCTTAATCGATATTAACTTGAACTATTTTGGTGTCAAGTTCGACGTCAGAACACTTATTTGAACAAAGTAATAGAATTATTAATCATCGGTTTGAAAAGATCTCAGTGTTTAGATCTGTTTGAGTGTTTTTGATATTGTTGTTTTTTTTTTTAAAGAAGTCACATTAACGAATGATTGATAGATAGAAATGAACTAAATTTTATTAATTAATGGATGTATGAAATTTTGATAATATTTTTGATGTGACTGAAAATTATGCAAAATTTTATCGATAATGAACATTTAACCTGCGAGTCACGTCTCTATTCCACGCCTGTTTACAAGTGGGATAATCTTGGGATAATAGCCTTATTATCTACACTTAGGCGTATTGTTTATTGCTAATTACTTTATCAAGCTCTATCTACTATGTTTCTGTGTCATCTGTGGTTGATTTGTTTTGATGTGATGGTCTGTTTATAGTAAAATGTTCTTTGCCTACTACATGGACTATTAAGCGGTGTGAAAACTAAGCATTTGTTACAAGAGAGCTTCCAAATGTCATTAAGGACACAAAAATACCTATAATTTAGATGTTATCTCTGAAGAGATATAGGAATAATAGATGGACGAATTGAATCAAGTAATGCAGGAGTTGATTACGGTAAAGGTAGTGCCACGTCAAAAAATGGAATTGTAAATCGTGAGGAGATCGAGATGAAAATGTATCTTGGCACTGGAAGGCTGAGCGCGTTAATCTCTGACATGACATTTGTTAACATGTTTAAAGAAGAAATTTACTTCAAATCGCTAACAAATAACAAGGTTTAATGGTTATTTTTAGGGTTCCGTAGCCAAAATGGCAAAAAAACGGAACCCTTATAGATTCGTCATGTCTGTCTGTCTGTCTGTCTGTCTGTCTGTCCGCCAGTCTGTCACAGCCACTTTATTCCGAAACTATAAGTACTATACTATTGAAACTTAGTGAGTGGATGTATTCTGTGAACCGCAACAAGGTTTTCACACGAAAATAGAAAAAAAAATTAAAAAAGTGGGGGGTCCCCATAGTCAGAACTGAAACTCGTTTTTTTTTTTCATTGAACATATACGTGTGGGGTATCTAAGGATAGGTCTTAAAAAATTATATTAAGGTTTCTAAAATCACTTTTTTCTAAAGTGAATACTTTGCGTGACAGACCCTTCCAAAGTGGAAAAAAGTGTCCCCCCCCCCCTCTAACTTCTAAAATAAGAGGATGGTAAAACTGAAATAATTATATAATGTACATTACCATAAAAACTACCAACGAAAATTGGTTCGAACGAAATCTATTCAGCAGTTTTTTTAATACGTCAAAAATAGAATTTGTACGGGACCCTTAGTGCGGGAGTCGGACTCGCACTTGGCCAATTTTTAAATATTTCAATTGATATTTACCAAATAATAAGGACCAGGGAAGGAAACAAAAATAAATTTGATTTGAATTAGATTGTAAGTAGATTATTTTTTCTCAATAACCAAATTCTCAGAAAATCCGGCTTGGGAAATTGTTGCTAGGTAACCCATTCTATTGGGACACATCAAAAGGAAGCAGTATACAACGTGCGGACCCGAACTTTAACCGAATTTTCCGAACGAACAATCACAATTTTGTCGTAGTGTAGTGGTTACTACACTTCGGAAGCTCTCGCAGCCTAACTTTTGTTGGAGGCGAAAGGATAATAATATGGTATTAATAATAATACTCGTAATACTTCATTATATTTATTACCACCATTACCTTAGCTCTGGGCTCGCGTGGTGGTGTAAAAAGACCGATCTTCCTATCCATTAAATAGTGAAGTCTCATTGTCTAGGTAGCGGTGGCTTAATCACCACGCTTGCCAAATGCGTGTTGGTGATCACAAACCCAGGCTGTGTCTAGAAAAATCGAAACATATTTTGCCCGATCCAGGTCTCGAACCCAGGACCACGAGACCAAGGGCCGTCACTTAAACCACTAGACTATCGGGGCGTTATTTAATGTAGGTATTATGTATCTTTGCAATACAGTTACCACTCCAGTTATCAATCAGATGATAGATAGGTATATATAAAACCAATTCAACTTAGCGCTCTAAATAAGCGAAATAATATTATTTATTCTTAACCAATAAATTATGTATTCTAAAAACCAGAATTGAAATCCATTCAAGCACAGAGAAATAATAACACTTTTTCCTTAAACACGAAAAAAAGAACTCAATAACAAACGATTTCATGTTAACATAGTTGCCAAAGGGAACTAATGTAGTTTGTTTATGCCTCCGGTATTAACCGATTTCCAGCCTTTAAAAAGAAGACTAAAAGTAGAAGCAAACTACTCCGTAGAACAAGTTCACAAGTGGAGTCTTTTTATAAAACACGAGAAAGTCTTTTATAGCAGAACTTTGCGATAGCTGAAGTTCGATAGCATTCGGTTCCTTAGTCGATGTTTTACGCCATCCTTTGCTGAGTAAGGAAATGTGATAATATTGACTTAGTTAGATGAAATATTTACGATATTTTTATAAAGACTTATCTACTTCTTAATATTTTGCTGCATATCCTTTGAACAAAGTCATCATTCAGTACCTCCAATTTCAAGTAAGGATATACCTAATTTATGTTTATTTTTGGCCTTGATTTGAGAAAATATTTATATTTATATCAGTAACAAAAAACCAGGATTTTTTCAAAAGTTTTTTGTAATAATAATGATGTTGCTGTTGAGATAAAATCAGAATGTTAATTTATTCAAAACTCTCTTGTTGTTATTCATTCTTACATGTATGTACAGATAAGAAGGCACTTCCCATCAACAGCCCAATAGAAAGCAAAATACACCGTCAAGATTATCCATATCACGAAAATCCGCGCAGAATCTTCTCACAATTTATATTAGTTTCTCTGCAATTTGTTGATCTAGTCTCGCAGAGAGGGCGGGGTATATCCCGGAGTAATCCCGCATCTCTGGAAGTTGAATGACCCTGAACCTCCCCTTTCGTGCGAATCTCGAATCTTTCCTTTCACCCGAAATCATTTCACGTTGCCAGGTGACGGGAAAGTCGAGTTTGTCACCTGCTCCACAACTGAGGAGGGGAAATAATAATTTATTTCCTCAATCTAGTATGGAATTGTGACTGAGGAAATCCTTTCTTCCTTCAAGCACTTCTTAATGTTATTGGATAAGGACAATAGTACGTATTAGTAGAAACACACTATATTCGTATTGATCATTAAACCGTGAAAGTTAAGGATATTATTCGCAACATAAAAATGAGAAGATCCTACAATGACCTAAAGTATGAATAAAAGAAAAGTTTTTGGGTAAATGCATAAAAGTAATCTATAAGAAGAGAAGCTGATGAAATATTAGCCGCATCCTCACTCAAAAAGACAAAAGATATTCATGATGTAAAAAAGTGTAATTTAAATAAATCTCGCGACCGTGAAACTAAAACACGCGGTATTGAATAAGATTTGGCACTGGCTGCACGGGTAACGCCCGCTCCGAGTTCAAGGCTGACCGTCTGAGACGACAAATAAATACCTAAGACTGACTCAGACACTAGATCAGAGGTGATATTAAATGTCATATTTTTGAGCTTCGACGAGATCAAAAGAGACTGCCGATGTGATGATAGCTTAGTATTAATTAACTGGTTCCAAAGCGTTTGGTTGTAACCAGTTCGCCTGGGGCAGATTTTGGATTCGATATACGGCAAACATGTTCTGTTTTTTTTGGAGCCTGGATGTTTTTGTTTACCCTCGGTAATTCTGATAACAGACGTGATATTACTTGCATATTTTAGAATAACATTCAAAAAATGTTTTATGATGTTTTCTGTTACTAAATTATTTCTGGTTGTTGACTGTTTACCGAAACTTCTAAGAGCCTAATAAAGTTAATGTGGGAGTTTGGACCAGTATTGATCTTAATGAAATCCTGATAAAGTCTCTAAAGTAATTGAGACTTAGCACCAAGTTAAAATGTACATTTGAATGAGCCCCGGGACCATTTGTATAAGTTTGATTTATTTGTCTGATAACGACATTTTCATTAGTCATTATTATCTTTGTTTGAAGTGGTTGTGGGCAGACTTGACATAAATATTGAAACAAGATCAGTTGTCGATAAATGTCCAAGAATAATTAAGTACCTAATACATTACGCAGAACCATACCTTATACGTCAAAGATTGTGAGTTAGGACTGGACTAATTTATTATTGCAATTAATTAGAGAAAGATAATACAATGAAATATTTATATTTTGTTTTCATTGGCTAGGTATTGCTTTTTGGTTGTGACCCTGCTTAGAAGCAAGACAAAGAATAATACAAATAACAATTTTGTGTTCGTTAGTTCACAAGTCTTTTTGCAATTTTCTGGTAAACCAGAGCGATCAATTATATACTTGTTAAAAATACTAAAACGTCGTCGGATCCACTCAATATCGAGGAACTATGTTTTTAATCAAACCAAACCGAAATTACTTGCGATAACTTCTTGAGAATTTTCTGTATTCTTACATCAATTTTTCAAGCTATTACTTAGTCCAGTTCGGTGCAATTTCTCCACCTTGTAAAGCACGATGACCTGTAAACTATCGATTTAATATCCGACTCGACAGTCGATTAAACCGAAGCATGCGTGAAATCGTGTGAAATAGACTGAGAGCGCGGTTTCATAGGAAATGGATAATTAAACAAGAGCTTTGCCAGCTCTTTGTATAAGCTAATTTCCTTTAATAATTAGTTACGCGTGTAATAGTCAAGCGGTCAAATAAACCGGTATGCGGTTGGTAGCCATGTTTGTTACGTGTTTTTGCTAGCAATATTATTTTGCAATACGATTCAGAAAGATGACCGACCATAAATGGTGGCTTTCTGTGCATGTACATTTATTTGGGATGTGTAAAACAAGATAAAATTTAATTGTTAGTAATTGTGTAGGTACATATTTTAGCTCTAATCTTATCGCATTTTACCTGCCTGCACCTCACACCTCACCTTTAAAAGGACCCTAAAATGCTTCTGCTCGTGGGTCAACTTTTATGATTCTTAGTACCTCCTTATACCTCCTACATTTATAAGTTAACCATTGAAAGCCAACAAAACTTGAAATGCAAACAAACAATATAATATACTTATAATTACTGTCTTCAATATGTAAATGAAAGAAACTATGAATATTCACGCGACAGTTAACCGTTTTAAGATATATAATGCGCTTTAAAAAACGCCTGAAGATGGTATTAAGTGCCCACTTAGCAGTTTCTTCGGTGATTCAGTCTTTATTATGTGCAATAAATATATAAACCCGGTGGGATATAATTCACGGTGTATATTGGTGTAATAGTTTTCCTACCGCCGCCCGTGGACAAACCGTCGGAATCGCTGGAAGGGGTCCAAGCAAATGTCTGTAATAAACGCCTGGATGCTTTACTGGCGACATTTTCAACACTATACGAATATAACGGAGTATTACTACATGTTACACTGTGCGATGTGTTCCGGAGTAAGTCCTCGAAATGTAAGGTGTGATTTATGAATTATGACGCACATTGCAAAAGACCTTATCGATAAATCAAAATATGGAGTCTGTTATTTCGTTTTCATTATTCGATTTATGCTAAATTATAATTCTTCAAACCTCATCCTTTATTCAATTGAAATAAGAGAGTTACTCTACCTTTGTACCTTCAAATTGGGCTTTATCGATCTAAAGAATGTACTACATTATAAGTAGAACAATTACAGTCAATTTCTGAAAAGAAATTCACTCTAAAGATGACTTTATTTCTGGCGGTTTAATTTTTGCGTACGTAAAATACAAGTCACTTAGCCAATTTTGATTATCAAAAAAGTCGTATTCTAAATAAATCTTCTTCAAAATGTTTGTTTAATACCAGTTCATTCAAGATCAACGATTAAAACGGCTGGAGTGGGTCAGATACCCTCGTCATCTGTGTCACCTGTCGTGGTTCTCGACCCTCATTTACCCTCAGTTATAGATTAAATAATAATTACTTGTTACGTCCCTCGGTATGGACTGGTTAATGTCATCTCGGACGGTACGTAGACAAATAACATTATGTTTGGGTCGGTTCAATTGTAATTCTTATAAGCTCGGGGAAAATGTTGGGAAAGTTACGAGTATTATTTGTTTGGAAAGGCCAGGGATGAAGATGACAAAAAATATTGGCAATATTCATCGAGAAACCAAGACTAAATAGTTTTATTCAACGATGCCAGAAATATTATAATTAATTTATACACACTGCTGATTATTTTTTTGTTTGTCTAATTTTTTGTCTTATTTATCTATCACAGCTGGCCACTTACTTGTATCTAACTGAAAAAAAAACCGATGAAATATTAAAAAAAACATTATTTTACTTTGTATATAATAGTCTAAAACTTTTAGTTTAGACTCTTTTTGAAAAAACTAATTTTAGCATTATTAAAACACTGTTTCAATGTCTACTGGCCACCACTAAAAAAAGAAAAGAAAAATGTGAGATTTGACATTTAGCATTTTTGGCGGCAGGCATTTAGCGCTTGATTGTATTTTATTTTAATAATCGATACCAAACTCTTCGTTTAGAATTTTGAATACCGAACTCTTTGGAGGGAAGCGAATGTCACTGGCTGGTTGGCCACGAAGGTTGGCGGGAAAAGTGACAGCTCGCTTGACGTAACTCAGTTCGTTGGTTGTATTGTACCTGCTTGTATCGTGCGAGATATGATCCAAATAAATCATGGGTTTGCATCTTGCGCATATACCACGCGTTCTGAGGAATGTCTAGTTATTTTACAATCCGTTGTGCAATTATATCTCCTTGTTAATACAAGCCATCTTTGAACATGACGAAAAACTCTAAAGTGGACCGCGTGCCTACTAGGGGAGACCGGGGCTGGATGTGACACGGGTAGGTTGTTACAGAGACATTGGCCGCGAAACGGAGAGCGCAATTTTAACGTCAAAAAGAGCCAAATACTCTCCCCACCACCGGCTACCATGGTGCGAGAGCCGGGGTCGCCAGCGTTTGTGTGAGAGGAGCCTGCGCATGCCGCCCTTAAAATTGCAGTTTAGTAAAATTTTACTCTTTTAGTAATAATGGTTTACAAGCTATGTTTCATAATGTCAGAGGTGCCCTTCTTCTGCTATGTTTTCCCTAATGGTTTCGCTTTGCAATGAATATTCGGTTTTACAGATAAAATTATTAATGTTTTCACTACATAACCTTGTATGCTTAGATTTGGGGTTGGGGCAAAAAGTTACATTTGCTCGGGGCAGGTTGTGACAGTTGTTTTAACAGATACGCATGATAAAAATGCTTAAGCACTGAGACAGAACAAGAAAAAGGTAAATAAACCCAAGAAAGGAAAGTCTGCCAAAGGGGGAAAATCTAACGGAAAGAGGGCAGATCAGGAAAATTAGTCTTATGCCAATAAGGAAAAGAGAAAAATTAACAAAAAAGCTTGCGGCAACAGGATTCCCACATTACATTAAAATATATACTATTAGTATATAACATACTCATAGAATAGTTTTGATTAATGCAGAGCTATACGTATAATCTATCTATCTTATCTTACATATATATAAAACTCAAAGGTGACTGACTGACTGACTGACATAGTGATCTATCAACGCACAGCCCATGCAACCAAACCACTTATATAAAACTCAAAAGTGACTGACTGACTGACTGACATAGTGATCAATCAACGCACAGCCCAAACCACTAAACGGATCGGGCTGAAATTTGGCATGCAGGTGGATGTTATGACGTAGCATCCGCTAAGAAAGGATTTTGATCAATTCAACCCCCAAGGGGGTAAAATAGGGGATGAACGGTTTTATGAAACTTTGTCAATTTTAAACCGATCGGGTTGAAACTTTGCATTAAAAAAGCTACTATGACGTAGGCAGCGTTTAAGAAATTATTTTGATAAATTCCACCCCTAACGGAATAAAATAGGGGCTGAAAGGTGATGTCCAAAAAATGACCCAGATTCGACAGGAATGAAATGTATACCAGTGGATTGACATTGAAATATAACACAAGGTTGCCAAGGGGGCAATCCTGAAATCGTTATAGTATAGGAGCTAGGAGCAAAATAAAATAAGGAAAAAAATCGTTGAAAACAGAGTTTACGTCATGATGTGGCTTAATATGACGTTGTTTTAATGTTGTTTCACTTGTGCTTATTATCAGCAACACATTTCACAAGCAACAGCAACATAATAATAACGATATTCTCACCCACAACATGGCTCCTTGCTCCTATACTATACCAATTATTTTTATATTTTCAATCTTTAGCCACAGAATTACCAATAATTCACACAGTACTGTAACGATTGAAGTATCTATGGGCCAGAAGAAAAAAAACAAAAAACAGAGTTTTTGTTATGTTGTGATTTAATATGATGTTGATATTATGTTGCTGTTGCTTGTAAAAGTTGATGATGATAATTATAACAAGTGATACAACATTAAAACAAAGTCATATAAGGCCACAACATGACAAAAACCTATTTTATTAGTGTTTTGAACGAATTCTTTCTTTATTTTATTTTGCTTCTAGCTCCTATACTATAACGATTTCAGGGTTGCCCCCTTGGTAACATTATATTACATTTCAATGCCAATCCACTGGTATACATTTCATTCCTGTCGATTCTGGGTTTTTAGTCCATACATTTATGGACATGTCCTTTGTATGAAACTTTGTCAATTTAAAACCGATCGGGTTGAAAATTTTAACGCATAAAGGTACTATGACGTAGGCATCCTCTAAGAAGGGATTTTGATGAATTCCACCCCAAAGGGGATAAAATAGGGAATGAAATTTTGTATGAAACCGAAATCCAAGCGGACGGAGTCGCGGGCGCCCGCTAGTCTATTTATAAATTGAGAAATTATCTGGATTTTGTTTTTGCGCAGTAGAAGACCTAATATTAAATTTGTAATTTCGTTTCATTTTAATGCATTATTATGTTTTCCTTGGTATGAGGCAGGCAGGACTGCTTTTATATGTTATGTTATTTAAATTAAGAAAAGTAACAATTTTTGATAAATTATTTCTAGTAAAAGATTATACAATACGTTTGTTTTCAATTGTAACAACTTGCCCCATGTAGTGTAACAATCTGCCCCGAGCACGGGGTTGAATGTTACACAGGTTTTTTTCCACAAATCACTCATTTATGTCTTAACTATTAGTCTACAACATAACATTTATTTTGAATAAAGATCCTAGATAGTTTCTTTATCAAACAAGCCTAGACTGAGGTAAATCAATCAAACCTACGAAAAGATATGACAGTTTGAAAAAAAAATGTCACTACCGGCCCCGGTCTCCCCTACTTGAAATAAGGTAATGTTTATTTAAACACGATATAGCTATTTAATGCTAAGTTTTGTGAATAGATAATTTTTAACATAAAGTGAATTTGATATTGTTTTTCCTCCTTGTTGAGTCCTATTCCTCATTACTGAGGGTCGTGATTATTTTCTATGATCATCTCTCTTGGAAATATAGAAAGTTTGCCATTGCCTTCTCCATTTATATTACACTTATACTAATATATAAAGCTGAAGAATTTGTTTGTGTGTTTGAACGCGCTAAACTCAGGAACTTCTGGTCCGATTTGAAAAAATGTTTTGTGTTGGATAGTCCATGTGACGAGGAAGGCTTTAGGCTATAGTACATATAACCGAAATCTACGGACGAAGTCGCGGGCGGCCATTAGTAAGTTGATAATATGGTAAATTTAATTTCTTAATTTCTTGTTCAGGACCACTATGCGGCGGGCAGTGCTGCGGCCGGGGGCAGGAGGAGCGGCTGCGAAGCTCCATGAGGCGAGTGGCGGAGAACAGGCTGGCCATCACCACCAAGCCGATCAGGGAACTGCTGCTGTCCACGAGGCGGACGCTGCAAGGTAAGGATAAAATATTATTTTTACGATGAGTTCAAGCATAGGTTCAATCCCAAGTTGATTTAGGCTCGTATTAATAAATCGCACTCAACTCTGAGCTCGATCTTGAGCGCGAACTTGACGTGCAGTTTTGTTTGAGAATGACATATCAAATTCGCACTTAAGATCGAGCTATATATCGATGCCTAACGGCCAAAATGGCCTAAGCGACATTTTTTGCGAAATCGACTTATATACATCATTGGAATCGCCTTTTTTTTCTGCGTCGTTCTATCTAGGTTTCGTCTCTCTAGGGCGTTATTTTTGTCGCTTAAGCGGTTGGTAAATTAAGGCTCGAAGCCTTAATTTTACGTCCTAAGCGCCCAATATTTAGTGTATTTTTTTCATGCTTGTGGTTAGGAAATATAATATTTTGAAAAAGTTACTTAGACAATTTTGCTTGAAAGCAATAAATAACAAAAATGTCGCTTAATACTTTCGGGCTGCAATTTTCAAATATAGGACATGGCGCTTAGGATTATTTGCCCTATCACATATTACTATGCATTGTGGCGCTTATCCCATTTTTTTCCCAAAATAAATGATTCAATCTATGGGTATTGGTGTCCCTGGTCGCAGACTTTCGCTGGTACAGGTTATCTGCGACACCCTGTATATTTAGTATTTCGCTAACACTAAGACTTTTTTGTCAATCACTTCTTAAGTTGGCTTAATGTCGGTTAAGCAATTTTAATAAAAATACAGATGCAATTAAGTCGCTTAGGCTAACATGAATTTTTTGGTAAATGCAGTTACGACATTTTTGCTGTAAAAAAATAAATCTATTTGAGCATAAGCGACTAAAAACACCCTTAGATGAATGATTTGTAATACTTTAATAAATACATTTTGAAGAGAAGTATCTTTTATATTTACACCTAATATTTGGAATCTTAGGAAGCAAAACCCAACGACTTATGTTTTTTTTTCGTAATTTTTCGTCTTTAATCCTCTCTCCTGTAAAGTTTGTGAAGTGGCGGTTAGGCCATATTGGCCGTTAGGCATCGATATGATTTTATTAGTGTCCGACCGAAGGTCTATTTTCGGCCGAAGCCGAAGCCGAAGCCGAATAATCGGCTATTGCCACGACCTTCGGCCGAAGCCGAAGCCGAAGCCGAAGGTTAATATTTTTTCAGGACTCAGTAATTAATTTTGCTCAATAAGACCATATTACACAGTACAAGCTACAATTAATATTAAAAATTATTTCAAAACCTCAATATTGAAGGTTTACATTGACTGTCTCATATAGAAGTTGATAATATATTTTGTGATTTGCCTACTGGTAAAAAATAATCATTTCTTTATGTCTTTGTTTTACTCGACTGGGCCAAAACTAAGATAATAAATAAAAAAAAAACAAACACTTCTCAGTAAATAATTAAAAGTTGGTCAATTAAATGCACAGTTTAGAAACTATAAGAATATTCAAATAAATGTAACAATTACAATAGAACTAATGAAAATGTATGTGTAAACTAATGTTTGTCTTGAAAACAAACTGAAATTTAATAAGCAACCCATATGCAATATACTTATTAACATGTCAAATCTATACTAATATATAAAGCTGAAGAGTTTGTTTGTATGTTTGTTTGTTTGTTTGTTTGTTTGTTTGAACGCGCTAATCTCAGGAACTACTGGACCGATTTGAAAAATTATCTTTGTGTTTGATAGTCCATTTAACGAGGAAGGCTTTAGGCTATTGGAAATCGAAATCCACGCGGACGGAGTCGCGGGCGGCCGCTAGTTATGTATAAAATATGTTTCATCCATTAAGCATCTCGATGAAGTCCTTGTATAGCGGGATATTAGACTATAATTTATCACAATTTAATTGATAAGCACGAATTCAAAACAAAACTCTCGTTTAAATACACATAAACTTGTTTTGATGTATGCAATGTGATATTTTGACAGTGACTACCCGCCGCTTCATGACTTTCGTCACAGTTTGTTCAATCTCGTTGGTCGCTCGGACCTTCGGCGAAACATTCGGCTTCGGCCCAAAATCCGGCCGAAGCCGAAGGTTTCGCCGAAGGTGGATTTTTTGGCCGAAGGTGGCCGAAGCCGAAGCCGAAGCCGAAGCTTCGGTCGGACACTAGATTTTATATTAGTGACTTTTGTTACATTGTTCATTATTAGGTAGTCGTTATCTAATATTTTACTTAGAGTGGACACTTTACATAAATTGTACTCTTTAGTGCAATACAGAGAGTTATTTTGTAATATCTTAAAGTCATTACAATAAAATAAAAACTACACGCTCTTAAGACCAAGTATGTAAATTATTATAAACATTTGAAAAAAATATCTTGACGTTTTACCCCTCTCTTTACGTGATCCATCCATTTCAAACATAAATCATTTGAGCACGCCGCTACTTGATCCCACATCTCTCGGCATATTGTCGTCTAAACAAATAGATTGGTTGTTTGTTTTCAATGGACGCGGATCAATCGGTGCCCAGATGTAACACGTCAATAGGAGACAAACAAGGGCTAGGGCTAGCAGGTGTCTGATGCGTTACGGCACAGTATACTGATGATTAATACGTCTAACGGATTCTTTTTATTTCTTTTTATTTATTTTTCTCACTGGATTAATGTTTGTTGGTTTTGCTTTAATATGGTTTCATACTGGAATAATCGTGTCATTACCCAATGATTTAACTAAAAAGTGTTTAGTTAGAGAGACGAACTTCTTAGCTCTCCATGGATTCTCCGTGCGGGTGCCGGGTCCAACGCGTGGAACAGAGAGGAATGTCAGTCGGCGCCTGGGACTTGCGACCCAGCGTGTAGGTTTAAGGGGCCCCTTTATAGTATACTAACGATCACCTCCACCGATGACATTCCTCTCCCTTCCCAACCATATTTGGTACGAGCCGAGTAAAGCGGCTTTAGTTGCTCTTTCCAGTAAGGAGCTAATATTAGATTTTAGTAATCCTAAGTCCTTCAGTAGGTTGTGGAGAGATTTCGCTGGTATACCTCTCGCACCCACTTCCACAGCATACAACCGTGCTATATAACCATTTTTAGTCATTTCGTTGGTTAGGTCATAATACTTATTTGTTTTAAACGCATGATCTTAGTAGTATGAGTCTGGGAGCCGAAGAAGCTAATGAATTAAAAAATCCCAGCTTTGTCGTTCTAAGGGGATTTTGTATCTAATGAATTTAGACTCCAACATAAGGATAGCATTTTTTTAGGTATTCGTTACATAATCAACACGTGTTATCAATGCAACCCTATATCAGCTATTACAATAGGACTTTGAACCAGAAACACATGCACTATTCAGCTTTGAGCCGCTCTCACCGCAGGCGCCTGGGTCCACCGCACACGCACACAATGCTTGTTAGCAAACAGCCGCCCCGGAAAATTGCCCGGCCGAGCTCGGCCTCATATGGGATGTCAGTGTGACAAGCGGGAACAGGGTAATACGTCATAATATTATTATAAGACAATGCAAAGTCAGTACAATCCTAACTCAGCTAGCAGCGGGACTTTAAACAAGCCACATATGCAGCTTTGAGCCGCTCTCACCGCATCTTTATTGTTGTTTTCTCTAGTTAAGGGAATAGCTAAAAACAAATGCTACCCAAAACCATCTGTCTCTGTATCAATACTGGAAGTATTACACATAAGCTGCCAATAACGAAACAAATAATACACGCTAAGATCTATAAATAATAAGTGACAAGCAGTAATATCAGCCTAACCTACATATCTTCTATGTAAGATACAAGCGTGACGGCTGATACGAAAATAATATCATTTCCCATTGTTATACAGAAGGATCGTACGAGTATAATATCCCTGCCTTGTTATATAGGCGGAATAATTCAATTGCTTCACTTAGGAAACCTAGAACGAGCATGAGTCTCGTTTCGTCTTTTATTGTTATTTATAAAGCTCACTTGGAGTAAAGTTTGACTGTCGTACCGAGAGCGCACTCACGACAGCAGTAAAAACTTTATTATTAAAATAGTTTACCAGAGTTGAAGATACCCTTTATATGAATTGGAACATGATTTCAAGTTTAAACAAGAATTTTAGTTTAATTAAGTAATAAGAAAGATCTTGCGATCTTTAAATTGAGTAATGGCTCCTGACGTTGTTTTTTTATTTTAATTCAGTAAAGTTAGTTTGCTTGTTCATTTCAAAATGTGAATTACTATTGATTGCTTCATTTACGATTCAATCATAAAATACAAGAAAATTAAATTCTAAAATCCATAAGACACAATCGTAGACTCTTTTTTTGATGATTTTTGTAAATTATATTATATAGTTAAATGTGATTGATTGCTACACGAAAAATTGTGAAGCTTCAATGAAGCGAACTTTCGCTCGGCGAAAATAAATGGTTCTTTTATTAAAATTTTCATAAATTAAAGTTGAAAACATGTTTTCTAAGAGCTTATTCAAATTAAACCGTGTTTTAACAGCTGCAACGCCTGTCTGCAATTATCTAAATATTCTAAGTTAAAATTTAATTATGCTGGTTGTGATAGTGATTTTCTTCGTAGTTTACTACCAATGGCGTGGTGGTAATAAAGTTGGAAAGTAATTTGGCAGGTCTGAGTGCTTTAGCTCCCGGTTAAGACGGAATGATTGCTTAGTCATCAAATAGACAATAATTGTCGCTAATGTAGATGTTACTCAGTATTTGACGATCAATTTGTTGTAAACGGTTTAGGAATGATTAGGTAGCTAGGAACATAATTCTGCAAGGATTTAGCATATTTTTGCATAAGTTTGCATTCTTTAAATAAAAAGGGTCTATACGCATACATCTAATAATTTATTTTATTATTTATTAGGAAGGAAAACCTAAAGTAAAATGTGTTGTCTCTACTTCTTTACTTTTTTAGAGTATCGTCAGAATATAGGTAGGGTATGATTTAACCATAATAAAATTTAATTATATGGCTCTGGTTTGAGTTTCATAAAAAGTAATGGGGGGTGGTTGATCCACCGACGCTCATATACTACGTCGTTACCTCCCGTGCCAAGATACGACCATACCAACAACATACAGACACAGTATTGAGACTAAACAGTAAGTGATATTCAAATAGTTCAAGATTTAGTTTCGCTTTCGGATTGTATTTCATCTACCGATACCGCTGATGCGAGAACGAAAGTTTTAGAATACTGGTGGTTACGCATACGATCATATCTATTGCCTATTTCGAATATAAAGCTTAATATGTCAGTGTATCTTTTATATTTTATCGATTAATTTATTTTCTCTTAACAAATACGTGCATCATTACGTTCGTCAAGGAATTTAATACAGTAAAGGAAGGTCAAAGGTGGTACAGATTAACGAATTAATCTTATCCACATTATTTATAGCATTCCTAAAACGTTTACAAGGTGAAGATTAAAGCTTTGTTACTATTTACATATTATGTTAATGCCAAAGTCAATAACATGATGCGTATGTCAGGAATATACATAAACTCGCATACGAGGAAAATTACGATCAAGGTTTCACTGTTTATTTCACTGGTACTGGTGTTTGTTTGCCTGTGACGGGAATGGAATATTTGAAGTAGAGATTTCATATCTTCTTATTAAATACGTACGTAGGTATTCCCTCGGGATTAAGGTCACGTAAACAGGACAGGTAACTACGCTCCGAGTACTCACTAATACTCATTGAATCAGTAATGTCTGGAACAAAGACTATTGCGGTTTCACAAGGGCCTTTATCTAACATAATATTAAAGAATAATTCGGTGAATATTATTGTTCTCTCAGTTTTATCAAAATGTTGCTTTAATATTCATTAAAGTTTATGTTGAATTTAGAATTTAGTGTTGGATTGTATTCGCTCGAAGTGGCTTCGTATGCTTCTTATTTCGCTCACCATATTTTCCATCTTCCAATTTTAATAACTAATCGCACTAAATAATAGTATTGAAAAATACTAAACCCAAAATAAACTAAACTCTCCGCGGTGTAAACTTTTTGTAATTACCTAACACAGAACGTTTTCATTAAAACTATAACACGCAATGTTACATTCTGACCACAACGTTGTGAGTTTGAGAGCTGCTATTTAGTTAAATCAACGCTTTTCTCCACAAAATCCATACAAAAGCTGTGAGCTGAGTTAATTCACGAATCCTATTTACACTTGTCCCGCTTTTTACGAGTTGTTCAAGGCAAGGGTCATAAATTGGCTCAATGTAGGCGAGTGCTAGTGTTGAATAGTGTGGAGTGGACGACTAATTACTTAGCAAAGCCGGGTTGGTTTCTGCTAACGAACAGAGCTAACCTTGGTATTTTATGCTTCATTACAACTGACGTTGTGAGTGAAATTTTAATATAAACTTTTGCATTTTAATGTAGAAGACAGATATTATTTAAATGAAGTCTCGGCTTTATGTTGCTTTAATAAATTCAATCAAGTGAATGAAGTACCTACATATTAAACACAGTTGGTTTTTATTTCTTTGCAGAAAAATAACATCTTAATATTTTTAATAGTACATATTCAATTTACGCTTATGTTCACCATGGGAATTAATACCATATTTCTTTTTGTTAACATAAATTAATTCGTAATGTTGAATCTCGTGTCTGGGTTTGAAAGATTTATGATTGATATTATATTATCTTGGATGAAATTTTACTGCAAATTCAGTTATTATTTTTTCAGATCACGTCGTTATTTATATTAAAACACATTTAATTTAACATCATTATATATTCTATGACAGCAACCTATAACATAAAAACTTAAACTTAAAACCTAAAAACATAAACTGTTATGTAGTCCGGAGGGTTAACAGCCACTGTTATGTGCCGGTCATTCCGGCATGATAATCACTTCGGCACAAAAGTTCGGCGCACCCTTTGACTTCGTTATCGCTGATGAACGCTTGTTACGCCTCTAACTTTGATTAGGCACAATATCACTTCAGTTAACTAGAACTTTTGTTTTGCTTAGTTTTACTAGTAAGGTTCAATTTTATTGCAAAGTGACTTAAATATTAAACATGATCCAAAATTAGGTCAAGCTCAATGATCGGTAATAGTTTAATTTGCCAAAGGACTAGATTCCACATAACATAGAAGACCTTTGTCACCCTATAGCAACATGTATATTTGCTCAATTGAAAAGCATACAAAACTACCTTAGGAAAAAAAAACTTGTGAGAAATACTTTTTCTGTGCATGTAATTTTGTAGTAATATTGATCAAAACTTATGTTTAAAATCAGCCAACATTATTATTTTATTGTTGAACAAAACAATCTTTGTATATTGACCTCTTTCTTTTCATACATTTACTTATTGTAAACATAAAACAATGAGTACTCAACTCCCTTTCGAGAGAACATAATCAAAGGAAGCCAGGAGTAGAGTGGCTCTCTCTCATTGTCTGGTACACAAGCCATCATTACGTGGGCACTAAAATAATTCACCGAGGCACTTAAGGCAAGGAAAGGGTTAATATTAATGAGCCTCTTCAAGCTACGCAGAGAAAGCCGTTTCTAAGTATTTACTGTTTGTTTTTTGTATAATTCACATAATTGCTTCTAAAAAAGGAAGGGAAAAGGGAAAATCAGCTGCCCATTGATAAATGACGAGTTAAATTGCCGGCTTATGACCATAAGACAGCAATTTAACTCGTCGAAAGCAATAATGCGCAGCTCCTACCTACACTTTTTATAAACCTTGAAAACGAATAGTTTGAAGTATTTTCTTGTTCTATACGGAAAATCACGAATAAGTTTTTACGACTCGGTATCACATTCCCAACCTTTAGACATTTTGTTCTTATAAAGCCTTACGAACTTTTCAGACCTCCAAACCACACTAAAATTTAAGTAAACATTACCTCGGCATATTCATCTCCCGCACATTTCCTTAGTGCGTGCACTTAGTTCTCCTGGTAGGTGAACGATCCCAGGCGGCTATTGGAAGTTGTAAATAAGCCGATAGTTAACAGGTTTACAGTTTACCGTTTGCACACGCGCGCCTCCCATACTACTCGCGTCCGCTTAGACTTGAGAAAACGTATATTAAATAGATGTATAGATCCGGGGAAGGACAATCGTCGAGTTAGAATGTGCAGGTGAGGGTTACATGGTGTATAATCTAGAAAATTCCTTAAGCTTGGTAGCCGATAGTTCGTTACAGTATCCTTTATATGACGGTATGGAAACTACTGATCGATGAATAGAGAAATAGGTCGGTTAATAAACTTGATTGTTGAACATTCCAAAAAAAATATTTTTTTATTCAGTGATACAAAATTTCGCCAAACAACATAGTAAGTTAATCATCATCGTTTAATAGGAGGTTGACAAAATTGTACTACATAAATGACATTGTTCATATTGAACTAAATTTTAAAAAGAAACATATTAAATATACTTACGTGTATTATATAAGACGACATCATTATCTAAATTGTTTTCGTAAAAGATGTAGATGTAGATAATACCCTGCACGTTTGAGGACGTCTAGAGGTCTTCTAACATCGATCTAATGTGCTCGTTCATTATACATACATAAGACAACACTAAAATAGCTAACGATTATGTTAAGATGGGATAACCTTTTAAGAATCATAAGTATGACTATTTTTTCTAACAAAGATGTATTAAAAGAATGTTTCAAATAAGTTTTTATACCCAAATAGCTTGACAAGTATTATTTATTGAGCCACAGACGTTGGCGTTGAAACAGAGCGCTGGGATTCAACTTGAAATATGGCGGCGGCCATCAATCCACGCCATTAGATGCGCCGGCGAATTGAAACTTTTTTACATCTTATTGATTCCACTTGATAAAGTATTGTGATAAATATGTAGCAATGAAAATCTGAAGTTCAAGTTAAAGGAAAATATATTTTTATAAGGTCTGTGGTATGGAACTTATAAGAACGTTAATTCGCAAAGTATAAATTTCATATAAAAAACAATAATGATCAAGCAAGCAATTCCAATTCATACACATTAGCTAATACGAGTATGTCAGTTAATAGTAATAACTATGACAAGACAACAGCCTCATTTAAAATCTCAAATATACAGTTCGCAAGATTTTTTTCAATTAACTATTTCCTTTGATCAAATAATGCGACGAGATTTGGTATTTGAATAAATTTTCTTGTAAATGCTAGGGTAACTTTATATTTATAGTCTGCACGTGAAAGGTCGCATGCCCGAATGATAGTAGTAATGTATCAAGTGCCATTTAGCAAATAAATACAATGTAAGTGTAAGTGTAGTGTTGTGACAGTTTAGAAAGGGTTATCGATGCAACGAAAGCAATTTAATCAAATGGATTTTTTTCGAAATAATTTGGCTTATCTGCTATCTTTAAAACGAAGTTTGAAAGATTCAACTAAAAAGGATTACTGAAGTTTTAAACAATAAATGACAATAAAAATGAGGCCTACGTTGTTGAATATTGTTTAACTACAGACACTTAAAATAAAGTTTTAAATAAAGGTATTAAATAATGTATATCTAATTCTAATAACATCAGAACCAAGTTAAAATAACCTATAGAATCATGTTTCACAACAACTTTTGCACCAGTCATTGTTCTCAAATGTCGATATTATAAGACAAAAAACACATCTCTAGCAGACAAGTTATTTGTTCGTACTTTGTAGTGTTGAAAGGTTGTAGATTTTACTGTTTACGGTAAATTCATTAACTTTTGACCCGAGTCCTTGCTTGTATGGCTTTTACAAGAATGGCTATAAGTTCCTTTGTTAGAAGAGAAAATAAAGTTTATTTATAGAAAATGGCAATACATTTCAATGTTGTATTGTGACGGTGAAAGGTACCTTTACTTGATGGATCTATCTAATTACTGCTCAGCTGTCTACTTATGTTACTTATACATGTATAAATAAAATACTAAAATGTAAAAAAGCGTTGTAAACATGATCAGCATGGACCGGAACGATTCATTTCGATAACATATTAATGTTTTTGTATCATTAATGTTTTTGGACGAAATTGTAATAGGCGTTATAAATTCCTGAAGCATAAATCTTTTAAAATTAAGTGACATTTCCTTATAAAGTTTAATCATATAAAATAACTAAGATTAATGAAACTCTAGACAGATATAATTGTAAAGTCGTTTTGTGTTTATCGCCCGGATTACTAAACACTAAACAGCTTTAAATTCCAATGAAAGTCTTTACGAGTGCAGCGTGTTTCGACAAATTGCAATACCGCCTCGGGCTTGGCTTATCTTGTTCCTAGATCTCATGCAGAGGACGCTTAAAGTTGGAAATATTTAATACATAGGTAAATTGGAATCCCCACTAATATTAAAAATGCCAAAGTAACTCCGTCTGTCTGTTTATTACGCTTTCCCGCTTAAACCTCTCAACCGATTTTAATGAAATTTGGCACAGGCAATCTTGAAAGAAAGAGAAAGGACATAGTCAACCTTTTTTTTGCGGAAAAAGGGATCTGAAATCCACGCGGACGGTATCAGATTAATAAAAAACTATTTTCTTTTTGCGTGAAATAACTTATTTGTAAATTATCGATTGCACGTAGCTTAAATGATTAAAGTGACTTTGGGGGTCAAATTAGTGAAATTCTCTCGACAACCTGAACTGAAGGCTAAACATGTCTAAGTAATACTAGTTTCGCCCTTGTGCTTATTGGGGTTCAAAATGTTATTGTTGCATTTTCATTGCTAGGTCTGGGTGTTTATTTGAGTGTAATCAAAGTTAGGGTATTCCGCCTCATTATAAGATTCCGATATAAGTGCTTAAGCTGCTTGCTTCTTTGATTAAAATTTAAGGTTTTCTCTGTGACCTTTGCCATTAAAATGATGAGAAACGTTGCCTGTTTATCTTCTATATCTTAGACTTTTTCTGTAAGTTTATGTATAGTTTCCATCGTTTAATATTCTTATTATTTACTGCTTGTATATTTATTTGTATAGGTTCTGTCATTGATTCAAGTACCAATAACATAAGTGCTTAAGCTGCTTATATCCCCAATAATACTTAATATTTTCCTCCAGCCATATTATTCTGTTTTTCACCTTTGACATGTTTAGAAACGCGTCGCCCATATCTAAGACCCACCAGCATTCAGCGGCTTAGCGGTTGCCGGCGCTCCTGCGTAAATATTACAAACGACACTGTTTTCATACAAACCCAATTTACATAGCATTACGTACTTTGTAGATAATAAAGGGAGATAACAGTATATTTTAAAGACCCTTCCTAACCTCGCGCCGTTGCCCTCTAATGAGAAGGTACTTAGCTAGCGTTGCCATTATGAGTTTGGAAAAAATGGGATATAATTAAAACTGTGTGCTGATATAGACTGGGTGCTAACCGGAGCAAATCCTGACATGAAAGGTAATTTCATGAAGGTACTTATTTGTTGTCATTTTTATGAACCAAATAATATTTTGCTGTATCGTGATAATTTCCACTACATATTTATGCTTGATTACGCGATTTCATTCATTTTAAAATTTATATAAAACAGTTAGGCTCCTACTAATAAATCGCACTCAACTCTGAGCGCGATCTTGAGTGCGAACTTGATACTTATGTCTTTCTCATACAAAACAGCACCTTAAGTTCACGCTCAAGATCGAGCTCAGAGTTGAGTGCGATTTATTAGTAGGAGCCAAACCTACAGTCACCCATGATCCGGCTTTAAACTTTCCCACACTCCCTTCAAAATATGGCAACACTAACGCACCTCAAATTAATTTATATCTTCAGTTTAGAACGTCGTGAGGTGATCCCCACTCAACGCCTCGTCGAGATAACGCTGGTATGGGCTGGCAAACAGGTGCCACGAACTATGAAATCAAATACCGAAGGGATGTTTGCCAACTAACTGAGCGTATTTACACAGCCTGTGTTAATATTACGGCTTAATTTATAACTAGCGGGTATGGAGCTGTGGAGGGGTGATATTGACATTGAAACTTTTGCGCCCGACGGATCGGAGTAGTAGTGCATCAAGTTATAGCTAGCCTCAAAAAGGATAGTGCGCCAGGTTGGGACAATATTTCGGTCAATTATATTAAATTCATTAAGCATGAAATAATACATATAATATCTCACCTGGCTAATTTATGCTTTGCTAATGGTATATTTCCCAACTCTCTGAAAAAGTCCATAATTACCCCTATATACAAGGGTGGGGCTAGAGACGATGTCAATAACTATCGGCCAAAAATAATGGAAAAATTAATTAACAATAGGCTTTTGCGATACCTTGAACAAAATAACATACTCTCGCCTCGACAATATGGTTTCAGACAGGGCATCTCAACAGATGATGCAGTAACATCACTTAGTTCTCTAACTACTGAGAACCTAGACAAGGGAAAGAAATGCTTAGCAGTTTTCATCGACCTCAAAAAGGCGTTTGACACCGTCTCACACCCCATCCTTATACACAAACTAGAAAAAATTGGTATCAGAGATGTTCAACTTTGCCTATTCAAAGATTATTTATCAAATAGGACACAAAGTGTTAAAGTAGAGAGACATTACAGCGAAGCCATTGAGGTTACATGTGGCGTCCCGCAGGGAAGTGTACTGGGGCCGACTCTTTTTCTAATTTATATAAATGACCTATGTAACATGACCCTTAAAAATGGTCATATATACACATATGCTGACGACACCGCTATTGTTTTCTCGGGCTCAATCTGGGAAAATGTTAGGGTTTGCGCTGAGAGTGGTATTACATTGATCGCGAAATGGCTTAAACACAACCTTCTCACGCTTAATACAAATAAAACTAATTTCATCAGCTTTAGTATTCGACGTAACTCGCAGCCTTATGAAGATTATAAAATAAAAATCCATGAATGTAATGATAGAAATAATTGTTTATGTCCCGATATAAGTAAATTATCACACACAAAATATCTTGGAGTAATTATTGATGAGAAACTAACTTGGTATCCACAAATTGAACAGATATCAAATCGGGTCAGAAAGTTCATCTGGATGTTTAAATCTCTAAGGCACGTCATACCGAATCAGAAATACAGAAGACCTGACACTAAAAAAAACAGTCTCCTAATTACTATTTATACAGCTCTAGTTCAATCCACAATAACCTACTGTCTCCCTGTATGGGGCGGTACTTTTAAAACCCAGTTTATGGACGTTGAACGAGCTCAACGTGCGTTGCTCAAAGTTATGTACTTCAAACCGTTTCGCTACCCATCTGAAAACCTTTACCATGACTGTGATCTGCTCTCAGTTCGTAAACTATATATTTTACAGACAACAATTAAAAAACATAAATCACTTGAGTATAGACCTGTCGTTGTTCAAAAGAGAAGAAAAGACAAAATTTTTGAAATGCCTTATACAAAAACAGTATTCGCAAGAATGCAATACAATTATAAGTCTACTTTAATATATAATCGAATAAACAAAGCTCTTAACATTCACAGTAAAATCTCCCATGAACTCAAACATACGTTGACTGATTGGTTAAAAACAATGAATTATGAAGAAGTTGAAAAGTTTCTGGAAAATGTGAAATAGAGACACACGCACACACGCACACGCACACACACACACACACACACACACACACACACACACAAAACTAAAAGTACACATTTATCGCATGCAATTATCGCATTCACTCTGCAAATTATTTAATTTTAATTTTCTCTTTTATTATTACTGTTATTTTTACACATAAATGTAATGCTGCTAAGTTTTAAGGAACGGAGGAGCGAGGTCTCCTGGCACAGGCATCATTATATGCTTAAAAGGAGTCTTCGAATATTTGTTTACTATAAGTCATTACTTGTGTTACTGAAATAAATAATTTTTCATTTTTCATTTCATTTTCAGGAAATTAAACTATGGTAATGGCAAAACTAAATTAAAATATAGCAGCTATTGGAACTATACTATTTCCCGAAAAAAAAAACTTAAGTGATTTAGAATGAATATGTTGTTCGAGAAATGACAAATTATTCGATTAATCGTAATTAAGGAACGAAACAAAAGTATGTACTCTGTATTAGGATTTGATTAATCTACTTTTGAAAATCTGTTACGACTTGGGCATAGAAAAAGTTTGCGGAATACTTAAATCGTTGCCGGCTCTTTACATTACAATATGTCACTTACATTTATGATAATAAACTGCACCATATGTAAATACATAATAAATAACGAATTTATATAAAAAACAAACTATGTATTTCCTTTCTATTTCTGCAGTGATGTAGTTAGTCCTTTGAATAATTAAACTCTAAGTCTCGAGGCTTCGCCAGCACTAAAAGTTATCGGGCCAAAGGCGAGATTCCATCCAAAGTTATGTGTGTTTTAGGAAAGTTTAATTCTAATTCAATTCCCTAACTTCACATTAAGCATAAACATAATAGTATAAACACATTGTGTGCTTACTTAACTATGAACTAATGTATCTCTGATATCATTTATTCAACAGATCCTAAGATAATCTTCAAGCTACACATCATAAAATATTTAAGGAGATAATTCGTTTAAAAATGGGTTGTAGGAATTATTCACTGTGGCGGAATATAATATTATAATATTATTTTGAGCGATAAAATTGGATCAGAAAATAGCGTATAATAATATGATATTCATTCTAATATCGTCTCACAAGATGTGCATATTTATAAAAATGGTTTGGGTATGAATTTTATGTTTCTGTTTTATTATGGTTTTGTGGTAAGGATCCCTTGCTGAACTATAGGTACATTTGTGATCTCTCTACGGTCGTGTCAGATTGCTGTCCCACCGAATTATGAGAGTGAAGGAATAGGGAGTGCACCTGTGCTTGCGCACTCACTTGTGCACTATAATATATCCTGCGTACCTGGCTGATCGTAAGATCGGCCGCCATGGCCGAATACGGCCGGAGGGGTATTATTACATTTGTGATGTTTCTGTTCTCAAGGACAACAGGTCTTATCGTTTTAGTTTGCCTATTTGAAACCTATTTAATACTGTTGCTAACATAATATTTACAAGTTTGGCTTATCTGTACCAATTTCCACAAAATAAGAAAGAACTGAAGGGCTGAAGTTGCAAACTAGCCCTCAACAAATCGTTCAAGTTTCAGCATAGCCCTAAATGTCATTATCCTTTAACAGAGCACCTGACGGAGCTGTCCCACCAGTCGCAGAACAAGACGGAAGGGTTCTTCCTGCAGCTGTACCGGTGGCACGCGACACGTGCGCACGCGCCACTCGCCGCGCTGTATGAAGACATCCGAGCGATGCTGCGCTCGAGTCACGAGCACGACGCGAGTGAGCCCGTCGGCTCAGCTCCGCCGAAGGTTGGTAATATCTGCTATTATCACAGTAAAACAAGATGGAGGGCTTATTCCTGCAGCTACGAGTATACCGGTAGCACGCGCCGCTGTATGAAGACATCCGAGCGATGGTGTGCTCGAGTCACGAGCACGACGCGAGTGAGCCCGTCGGCTCAGCTCCGCCGAAGGTTGGTAATATCTGCTACTACCACAGAAAAATTATAATCAATCGAGATCGATTCCGAGAAACATGGCCATTTGGGCAGTGTTTTCTCGATGAGTGTATACGAGAACATCTGAGCAATGCAACGTTCAAGTCGTGAGCACGATGCGAGTCAACCCGTCGGTTCAGCTCTGCCGAAGGTTAGTTGTATCTGCAATTATCACAGTAAACAAGACGGAAGGGTTCTTCCTGCAGCTGTTCCGGTGGCACGCGACACGTGCGCACGCGCCGCTCGCCGCGCTGTATGAAGACTTTCGAGCGATGCTGCGCTCGAGTCACGAGCACGACGCGAGTGAGCCCGTAGGTTCAGCTCCGCCGAAGGTTGGTAATATCTGCATCTACCGCAGTAAACAAGACGGAAGGGTTCTTCCTGCAGCTGTATCGGTGGCACGCGACACGTAAGCACGCGCCGCTTGCCTCGCTGTATGAAGACATCCGAGCGATGCTGCGCTCGAGTCACGAGCACGACGCGAGTGAGCCCGTCGGCTCAGCTCCTCCAAAGGTTGGTAACATCTGCAACTATCACAGTAATCAAGACGGAAAGGTTCTTCCTGCAGCTATACCGGTGGCACGCGACACGTGCGCACGCGCCGTTCGCCGCGCTGTATGAAGACATCCGAGCGATGCTGCGCTCGAGTCACGAGCACGACGCCAGTGAGCCCGTCGGCTCAGCTCCGCCGAAGGTTGGTAATATCTGCTATTATCACAGTAAAATAATAAAAAAGGGTTCATAAGTCTTTGACTGGAGATAAAGTAGCTCTCTGAAACTACTGATGGTAACTAAGGTACATCAGCGCATCGGACGAAACATTTAATATTTTGTACTGCCTTTATGTCGTCCTAGACATAAAGCTATTTTTGATTAACATGCAAGCTGATCATTTCTGAACCACAAGCTTTACCATGTGGCTGACCGTATACATTCTCTCACAGGACCTGTACGACAGTTCCACGAAGTTCTTCCGCGAGGTGTTCCCGGTGGCGTACCAGAGCGTGCTGAAGCTGGAGGCCAAGCGGTTCACCCCGGAGTACGAGGAATGCCTGAAGGCGGCCTACGACTCCGTGCTGCCGTTCGGAGACATTCCTGTACAGGTATGTGATATTGTGATAACCAAGATTTATTACTTGTCCGTTGACCGTTTTATTATGTTTTGGATATTGAAGAATCGTGAACGCTTGTTTTGTGTCTCTTATTGGTTAATCCTTAAAACCAATGGGTTCCGGTTATCGTTTTTTTAAGTGACCAATTACCAAGCCCATATTAATTCATCTCTGTGTCCTAGATGGGCATGTCGCTCTCCCGGTCGATGGAGGCAGCTCGCATTCTCCTCCAAGTGCTGGCGGAGGGCGCGCGTGTGCTGGCATCCAGCGACATCCTTCTCGCCAACACGAACGACGAGTGCTTCACCAAACTCCTCCGGGTGGGCGGGTGCGCGCGCTGCAGGGGGCACGACGTGCGGCCGTGCAGGAACTACTGCCTCAACGTTGCGAGGGGGTGAGTGAATAGCATAATATGCTCCAAGTGCTGGCGGAGGGCGCTCGAGTGCTAGCGTCCAGCGACATCCTTCTCACTAACATGAACGCCCATTCATAAAAGCTGCTCCTGGCGGAAGGTAGAACAGTGATAGCCAACACGAACAACGAATGCTTCATCAAGATTCTCAGGGTGGGCGGGTTCGCGCGCTGATGGGGTAACTGTGTCAATAATAAATGTAGTCTCGAAAATAAAATGCACAAATCAAGTCAATTCGTAGCAAAGGTTAAACATAGTCTAGATGTCCGTCGGTCAACTACAGCTAAATATAAAAAGGTCTCTCTAGCAGACTAGATTGGATTGCTTTGTCCGGCGCATTTATTTATAACTTTAGCGCCATCGAAACTTTTAGCAATAAGTATGCAAGCACTGTGACAGTTACACGAGAGAAATAATAAAACAGTGTTTATAGTCCATTAAAGTTAGCTGCTATCTGCGTCGTCAGCCGCGGTCGATCCCGGGCAAACTTTGACTCCAGCAAGAAACTTAATTAGTGGAACTGACTGTTACGCTAAGCTTCATAAAACGCGCACTTCGTTCTACTTAGTACTAAGCGAGAGGTCTTTTTGATACAACGCTAGGTTTGTGATACAAAGTTGAAGGTAATTAGTCCGCTGTTTGTTTTACAGTTATAACAATTTGCAGTTCAACAGTAGCACTTTTTCCCCTTGCATAAAGGGCACTACATAGCTCCAAAGAGTTTTATCTGACATGATGTTTTCTGTACGTTGGGGCACCCAGGACCAATATTTATTATTTATTTAAGTATTTGACCGTTGTCTGATTTTATCATTATACAAGTTGGTATAATAATATACGTAGTTCTACGACTGATTCTGTTTACAACCCAACTTACTTGGCAACACGATAAAGTACAATGGATATTGTCTTGTACATCCAAGATAATAGCCTAGGCCGAAAATCTATTTACGTAACGAAATAAAAACACCCTTCCTGAAAAAGTAATTACGACTACGTCTATGTCTTAACTATATTAAGGGATCAAACGCGCAAAATGCTATTTCCGAAGGTATAGAATTACCTCCCCGCTCCAATTAATATTAATCCTGCTAAAATCACCCTTGCCGTTAAAGATAGCGAGGCTCCTTCCTTCTATTAACTCCAAACAAGATTTCCTGTAAGTTGAGACAGCTTACTAAAGATTTCATATGAGATGAGGCGATCTTGGTGAAATGGATTTTAATCGGTAGGTAAGACAGCAGAACACTTCTACTTAATTTAGTAAATTGGGTCGACCCTGGGAAAGAAAAACACTAATTAACTATGTAGATATAGGGGAAAGTATAAATGTGCAAGATGTCAAAAATATTTTTTCTTATAACATAACTTATACGCCCTTTAGTGCTCGTATGGTTCCGAATTCGAAAAATTGTCCTTCCAAGTAAAAAGGTTGCAAACTGTTTTTATTAAATTTTTGCTTTACGACTTTAATGCTAGCTTTATTAGTCTTTTATTCTTTCTTTTAAGGTTCCGTAGCCAAGTGCCAAAAACCGGACCCCTTATAGATTCGTTATGTCTGTTTGTCTGTCCGCCAGTCACAGACACTTTTTTGTTCTATGGTTGGTTCTATCTCCCTTTCCTTCTCCAAGGAAGACTTGTGCTCCATGCTGGTGATGATGATGATTAATTCTCAGCAATCTTACAGGTGCATAGGGTCCCTAGCAGCCGAGCTGGACGCGCCGTGGGCCGGCTACGTGGAAGGTCTGGAGAGGCTGACCAGGCCCGACCCTGATGCGGCACTCAGGGACCTGGAGGCACAGGTCTCCAAAGCCATCATGTACGCGCTCGAGAACCACGGCATATTAGAGAATAAGGTCAGTTTTGTTCAATTTTGTTGGTGTACAAATGCATGCATAGTGTATGTTTAAATTGGTAAAATATTGTACCCTTACGAAGGTATAGAAGATCACTGCACTATCTTTTATTGCCGTGTCGTATGAAACAAATTATTACACATATTGCACCCTTAAAATTTTATGTACTCATAAGTATCTTAAATTTTCTCGAGACATTTCGAAATCAATAATAATCTACTCAGGCCCACAATCAGATCCATACATCATTTATTCGTAAAGGCTGATTTAATACCAGCACCGTCAAAATCCCTAGGCTCAGGTAATACCTGTTTCATGCACAATTAACTATTCAACGGCTCAAGACATTACATTTTTCTGAAGCTTACCTAAAAATCCAGGTCCGGATTAGTTCATCCATCCGATAAATCGACGTTTTAAGTAGAAGCCCTACTTATTTAAAAGAACAAGTTTTCTTTTAATTTTGCATTAATACGGCATAACATAGCTTGCAACTTAAATAATAACACATTCTTACAAGATTTTAAAACGGCTAGCTTTTCACTTTAAAAGATTATTTTATAAACAGAAATTACATGTAAGTAGGTATTTCTGGCCCTAGACGTACTTCACGCCAACGCCAAGAGCCCTCAGTAAAGCGCTAAGTCAACAAGTCATTTATATCAAAGCTGGTCTTAGGTTGAAAAAACAAGCATAAAAGTTCCATTCGGAGTAACGTACTCTGGTGTAATCTACATCGGAGTGACGCAAACTTCATTTCAAATCGTTTTGCCAACGATATCGGCAAACGAACGATTCTCGAATAAAAGTACTAAAACTACTGGATGGATAAGTTACTCTTTCTTAACACACTTCTTGGAAACCTTGGAAAAAATAATTCGCCTAGGTGCTTTTTAATATTTATTAAAAAAATAGCGGCCGCCCTCGATTTCGTCTGCGTGAATTTCGGTTTATCCCATGGGAGCATTTAATAGGGATAAAAAGTATCCTATCACCTTAGTCAGCCCTGCCTGTATACCAAATTTCATCAAAATCCGTCCAGTAGTTTCAGCTTGATTGCTGGACAAACATCCAAACAAAGAAACTTTCACATTTATAATAATAATAAGAAATTATAATATTAATAATATTTATTTCAGTCTCATTCTCTTAGCCAATGCTTACATTCATATCAAAGGTGAAAATACAAGCATAAAAGTTCCATTCGGAGTGGCACTCCGGTGTAATCTACATTGCATTGACGTAAACTTCGTTTGGGAAATCGCTTCCGCAAACGATATCGCTTCCACTGACGGGGCCAACTTATCTAGAATACGAGTTTTAAAAGTACTGGATACAGTTACCTTTAACACACTTCTTGGAAAAAGGTTTTCGTGAAAGTGCTCGATGGTAACTTCATAGAGAAATTAAAATGTCTGTGGTACTAATAGTAGGACTACGGACAATGCTAGGTGCCTTTAGTTCGACTGATAGAACTATACAGCTTTTTGATTATTTTATTAAGTGGAAAGCGTTTGATAATGCGTTGTTACACTACCGTGTATCTGTTATCTGACACACTGTAACTTATAATAAATTAGTACACTTAAAAGATTACAACAAACTTTGAAGTGGGAGTTGATATTACCAGATTACAATCAAAGCTTTTATGGCGGCAGATTTCTCCAGTGGGTGTTATGGTATAGATAGCCAAATATAACTGTTATGAAAATATCACAAAGCATATTTGTTATGAGAATTTTGACATTATGAAAAGGTATCAAATCTGACCTAACTAGGTAATTTTGACAAGCAGTGGCAAGACTAATTTAAGACGAACAAGGTGCGGACCATTCTCAACAAGGGACTGAAAACCCTCATCTTAAAAGTTAATCTAAGTAAATTAAAGACTAGTCTTGCTTGCTTACTAATTCTTTGCTACTCTCTTTGGACCTCTTTATCGCTTCATGACTTAAAACTGCTTTTAACCTCTAAAGCAAATCAATAGGCTTGTCAAAATTATCAAAAGGTGCTCAAAGTGGTCTACTCCCGGTTCCCAATGCGGGTGCTCATAAATTGGGTGTTCAAAGTGGACTACCTCGTTTCCATCGATACAGATATACATTATAATTAAAGTCCACTTGCAACGTGTTATCTTTGGTCAGGAGCCGTAACTGAACGCGAGGCGCTAATTAAACAGAGCCCGGCTCCACGGTTCGCTCTCAAAGCCGACGGCGTATAGATAGCACCAGCGCCGTACCTTCAATTTGTTCGTTTCAAACGAGATAATTTTCTGCACGATAAAATATAACTCTGAATTTGCTACGTCGCTATAATTTCTAGTGATTTACCGCTGCAGTAACTAACAGAAGTTGCACATTGCGCACGCTATTTTAGCTCGATATTGCATACAAATATTAATATAGGGCTCCCCTCTTATGACGGCGAATCCTAAACAGGGCGATGGTTAACACTCAAATGAGTGTAATAAAACCGGGTTACTATCAATATAGGGAAGAGGTGCAGTGAAATGAAAATATACAAAATACTATTCAGTAGGATGCGAATTGCATCCTATACTTACTTGATATTAAAATTCGAAAGTTACGTTACACTTTTACTTAGTGATTCCACATATTTCATTTTTGGTCATGCACAACAACTCAGATAATTTAAAGCATGTGAGACAAGCCAAATGAGACAATTAATATCAACTGGGATTAAACAAGTCAAACGTGAAACAAAAATAATAATCGGATCATTTTAACGTTATTTTACCTGCGTCCATTGCCTAGTCCTCTTTGAAAGTTTTCATGGCCTGATTTAATAAAACTTACGAGAATCAACCGAACTGTGGCGTTTGGCCGGCAGCCACACGTGCCCAGCGCCCATGGGACACTTCAATCATTTGTTCAGTCCGACAGACTATTTTGCATGCGGCCATTTCCCCGCAATAAAACTGGGCAGTAAGAATTCAATCACTATTACAAAGCCGATGGCCAGTGCAATAATCGTAAAGCTTGGAATCCCTTCCTAGATTGCGACTTCCATTATGAGAGTCATGCTAGTGATCGTAGGCAGTCGTGGGTCACACGTAGGCGCGTTCGCCTACATGTGTATGAGACGAACGACAGTAAAGTAACTGCGATAAATCATTCATTCAGAATTCCTAGTCAGTTTATAACACGCTCTTATATCCATCACGATATGAATGTCCAGTGTGCAAATGTATCAGTGTCCAAAATGGTGTATGAGTGAAAACATTATACAAAACTTAAAATACATAGTTTTTGTTATTATTGCCATTATTTTTATTGAAATATATCCTTCATTAATTCTCTAAGCAGTATTGAATTTATGTGTTTTTAAAATAATGTTAAGTGAAATCTGATAATAAAACTCATCAGTATTCCGTGATGATTAAATTAACTTGTTCCATGCCCATGTTGCAGTTTGAGTAAGTTCGTGTTAGCGTAACTTAGATTATGTGGACCTTGCTGCCTCCACTCAACTGTTCACACCCACACTCTATACTGCACTGCGCCACAAAAATGACCCGAGCCTATCACTTCTATCTAATGGCTCAAGCTAATTCTGTAAACGAGTCCTCATTAACGGCTTAAGTGAAGGTAAAGCAAAAAATCGCCGATGAGGCGGCCATAAATTGCTCGACGAATCCTCCTTTATCTGGCATTAATTCAATCGCAGTAATTTGAGAACTTTTCGCTCGTCGCGGAGCCGAAAAAAACGCAGGATTTATAGAATTGGTTTTATTTAAGCTCAATCTGGCTAATGATACCTATTAAAGTTTTTTCCCAACGGATTGATTGATTTGTTTGTTCCGATAATTGTTGAAATAAATACCTTTTGTTTCGAATACGTGCAATAAAATATTCGTGTTTTTACCAAATTTGCAAATAAGTAGAATCGTAATCACTCGTATTTTTAATAGTAAAAGATAGCGGAGTATTGCCACCATTTTTATACATATAAAAACCTTTAAAATGTATGTTCTAATTGGTGTTATAAATTGCTCTAACAAAAACAACAAACACAGTATCTGTCTAGACAAAACAATTGTTTTGTTTCAAGCTATAATTTAATTAAGTTAAAGCTTTTTAATTGCATATACCGGCGATATGATTATAATAGTAAAGGATAGCGGACCTTTGACACCATCTATTTACAAATAAAAACATTATTAAAGCAGTGATACACGAATACTAACAAACACAGAGTTAGTCTAGCCAGACCAATTAAATTAAAGCTTTTTAAAATTGCAAATACCGGAGATAAAATAACTTGAATATAATCGTAGAAAACTAATTTTCTAAATGATGCACAGCTCTCAACCTTTGCATGACTGTAAATGCGCTAGAATTACTGCGGCGACAGAACCTTATATTTTAACAAACTTAAAACGCAGAAACGTTAAGAATCCTGTATTTTATCTCGTCGGAAAAGCGCTAAATAACCAAGTCGGTTTACTGCCTAGTAATAAGCGGCGTAAAACTTGAGTGCGTACGTGCAATTCTTGAAGAAGTTCACTTTGCGCACCCAATTTTAAGCATCCGCAACATCGAGCTTTTCCTCGATCACTTTTAACACATATTGATATACTTGGCCAGCTTTTAGATAATCTTTGCAAGCCAAGAAAGTCAATTGGTACTAAAAGTGGACTGGGCTAGGTGTTCAAGTTGCATGAGCTCAAAAATTAGGTGGGCAAAGCGTATTACCTCCAATTCTCGTTATGCCGCGTTTACACTGTTACGAGGTCTATGCTACGTTTTAGCACCCAATGCGGTACTCTTAATTTCGAAAATAGAATGCAAACCTCGCACGGAGCACTTAGTGGGAAATGGGAATAGTTTTGATACTGTGCGAATGGGGACGTTGAACTTTAACTTTCTAGGAAGCCTTTCTCTCGACATTATTTATAGGGGCTATTTTACAATCGGTTATAGATTGTTAATTTTGTAAGCTTATCCATAAAATTTAAGGCTGCCTGCTTCCAATATTATGTTCCTTTTAGCAGATATTCTCAATCATAACTGTAGAATGTGATAATCCATGAAGTTCGACAATAAGACGCACTAATTAATTAAGATTATCGATTATGTAAATCTGGTGAAATTTAACACATAATAAAACTGGCGATTAAAAAGTATTTAACTACCAAGTTCCGTTCTCGATTGAACCAGTTTTCAAAACAGTCTTTCTTTTTGTTTATTCATAATTTTTGATATGCTTTTTATGCGTTAAATTATAATAGCCTTTCTTTGATTATAAATTTGGATTTAAGGTTTTAATCTTCATAAGTATGTATGACGAGTAATATTCAAATGAATAAGAATAGTGTCGCCTTATGATATTTGCACACTGCAGGACACGTCCCATTATTGAAATGGTAGCATGGTTTAGTCGTATTCGTGGGTAACGTACTCTATATTTTTTCCATCGTGGCAGAGGCCCCCGATTTTATTTTAGTGCTATAAAAAGTAAAATCGTCAATAGACATTGCGAACAGAAACCCGAACAGAGGCTTAAAACCGCTCAGTGTAAATCCCTCAAGCGGATGCATACGAGATAATCCCGATAGTCGCCCGCTATGAAACCAGAGAAGGCTTTTACGATCTTTCTAATGAATTTGAACTTCAGTTTCCCAGCTCTCGTGTTATCAACATTAAATTGGATTCATATTTTAATTGTGAAACGTTTCTCACTTATACGGGTAGATTGCATACGTTTATTAGAATTAAATTTAATATCTAGTAAGCTGATACCAACTTCGGTCGTTACGGCAGCTCGTAGATATAAAATTAAGATGCAATGCACGTCATAAGAATTTATAAACTTTACTGCGCTTTAACAGAAACATCCAGGGCACAATATATGCGGAATACTTTTAAAATGAACCTTATGTTATGTTACTGGCGTCCTTAGAATCAGTACGTTTGCTTACAAAGAAATAAGGGATCAAGAAATTATATAAAGATAGTTGATATAGAAATCTTGGAAATAATACACACCAGACTACTAATGCGAATTATCTTCTCAACAAATCAAATGTTGTAAGTAAATTCCATTCCGTACCGAGCCAGACTGAGCATTACCAATCCCTGAAGTGAATAGCAAATAGTATTTGTTTTATAGATTCATCGATAGTTCCATTTTTCCTTGTCTACTTTGCGAGACGGCTTGGCGTTGGTTAATACGATGATATAAATGCGAAAGAAGACCTCTTTTGACTGAATAGTTTATCAACTATAGGAATGAGTATTTCTCCGATTGAGTCTAGTTACACGAATCTTAATTTATACTAGCGGCCGCTCGCGACTCCGTCCGCGTGGATTTCGATTTGCAATATCCTAAGTGTTATTCTGATGTATAAGCTATATTGTGGTAAAGTTTCATTCAAATCCATTCAGTAGTTTTTACGTGAAAGAGTAACAAACATCCATACATCCATACATACAAACTTTCGCCTTTATAATAGTAGTAGGATTTGTAGGTACTCGCACCTTTCAATGTCTGGAATAAAGGACATTTTCAATCATGATATCCTAAACATGAGTCATTTTAAAGACTAATCCGAGATGATGATGACGAATTTGACCGGTGCGACTTTAGGTTGTTTTGTATTGTATGCGGGCATTCACTGGCTTAATACGTGCTTCCGTCGACAGTCTTGAGCTTCAAGGATGATTTAATTTGTGTGATTCGTACATTGGATGGTTTACATCATCTATACCTATATGTTTTCTCATAGAACTTATTATTATATTTTGTATAGTATTGATGTAGTACCAAATATTCCAGGTTATAAATGTAAGCTAGACATCATAATCACAGACCCTATTCCAAAAATGCTGGCAACACATTGGACTTGGCCTTGGTGTTGCTGACAAACATATTTAAAGTGAAGCGCATGCTCTTCTGACTCCTTTACTACATACAATAGCTCTACTTTAGAGCACTTGTTATGCTGATAGCATAATATGTACAATAAACACATTAAGTACTATTGAATAAATCGCTCCTGCTTTGTCATGACCTTGTATTGTAATTGTATTCATATAAAAAAAACATACGGGTCGAATTGAGAACCTCCTCATTTTTTAAAGTCGGTTGAAATATAACCAAGCTTTAGAATACCAATTTCAAAACGGATATGAAGGTGTAATCCTTCAAAATGAATGTCCGTTGAGTGTTGACCGAAACACGCGCGATGACACAGGAAGCTAAAACAAATGGCGACACGTGTCAAACAATAGCCATAAACACGGATGAATGGCCGAAAAACGGATATACCGACCTTGAACACCGGAATATAGTAATCGCAGACGGAGTGAGTCAACGGGATGGGCGCGTCTCAGCTTCGTCTACAACCACTTAACAGTTCATTGTTTAAGAGACTGATTAACTTACTGACAATGTGTACGTAACGTTTGAGAATATGTTTGAAGAGATCTCAAGTTTCAAAGATGGAATACAGGCTATTTTATTACCTCTAAACTGTCTTAAGTGGTCAATCTGCGTGTTTGGAAATCTCAGAGGACGACATTTCCATTCCAGTCTTGGTTATACCGTCTTCTCCTCAGCCTTCGTTATGTCCGGCAGTCGATCGATACTGAAGTGATGTTCTCCTATATTAGCGTTCAAGAAATTTACACCGAGACCCAATTACTCAAATATAAGAGTGTGTAGTGTACATACAGCATACAGAGCAATGCTCTCTGGCGATGTGATTTTCTATGTAGTAGTAGGTATTATATTTTCTGTGATATGGATCGTAGTAGCTACTCACCATCCGAGCTACATAACTGCCTATCAACGTAAGAACCATTAATAACATTCAAGTTTACTTTTTAAGTATTGACTGTCGAATATTTCCCCTTTTCCTTTGTTCGATCGTCTTATTTCCGTCGGATTGCGAATTTGCGATTCAAAGCATAGTGAATTCGGTAAATATTTATCTGTTTAAAAAAGAAGTACTTAGGTATAATTGTTCCACAACACTCTATTTATTATAATGCATACCATACCAGGGCATGTGCCAAATCAAATCAGTAGCAGATTACCGGTGACTTTAAAGCAAATACCCTCATTCAACAATATAATTGGGGCGTGGCAACAATGTATTCATTTAATGGCTTCCGAACACGTAGCCAGCGCTGCGGCAACTCAAGCCCAAGACTGTAATTAATGGAATGCAGTAGGAACAATAGCAAGATGCAGTCTGCCTCGGGGATGGCTTAAAAGCATCCCTCGCTTAAGGGGACATTCCGTGGAAGGGATATTTCTCTACAACATCTCTCCTAAGGTCGAGTTACTACCACGTTTTCGAAGAGAGGTTGAGTTTTTTGGAATTTCAACCAAAAATTGCTGCTCGTCTGGAGAAGTGCCTCCACCTTACAGAATTCCACTGTGAAGTAGCACTTCGTAGCTGCTGTGCTATGTATATTTTTCTTTCCTTTTTTGCTTTTTTCGTCTTTATTTGCTTTTTTAAAGAAAACATTAGTAACCGTACCAAATACTGATACATCCAAATATGTAAGGTTCAGTTATACGTCTGGTGGTAATAATACTACCTCTAGAAATAAAATAATTGAAAATCAGAAGGTGGTTTGATACATAATTTACTAGATAAATCACAACCCGTCTCTTAAAGAAAGCAGCAAAAACATTTCTTTAACGATGACAAATTATACTCTCTTTAGAATATTCAATTGGTATTGGTAAAATATAGAAGTGATACATCTCTGTAAATACCTACTCTTGGAACAGAATTGCATTTTAATATCTAAGAGTTCATATTAGTGGGAACTAGGAGCAGTAAAAATGAAGAAATGTTTTCTCGTTACAAACTACCTACACAATTTCTCAGGCAGTGGTTTCTCCTTAATGAAAGCTGAAGAGTTAACGCTTTCGTGTACGTACACAAAATACATCGCAGCTTTACGACTTGCTTGTTGCGGATTAACACATCTCTCCAAATTGTGGCCTTGCTTGGAGTCTGTTGAATGGGTTATTTTTTTTTTGTAGGTTTTTGTATGTTTAGGGTAGAATTAATGGTGATTTGGTTAATAGATTTTCTCGAAGTTGAATGCTTCTCTTCTATGAAATATGTTCTTTGTAACTTGTTATATTACACTTTACAATAGGTTAACAATAATAGAGAATTTACCTCAGATTATATGTCCACGGTCAAAGAAAATAATAGGTTTTAACCAAACCAGAGCCCGTTTCAATCTCAAATTTTTAACGTATCCGTTGGATTCAAAGAAACCTTTCATAAAACTTTTACTATTTCACTCAGAGGATGTTCCACAAATATTAGTTCCGGTGTCCATATCGGGGCGTATGCACTTTTCTCCATTTTATTACCGCATTGACCAGGAGCGACGTTTGTCGGGAATGTTGACTTTCAATTTCCATAGTAAGATCTCCGGAGATCGTCGGATTCATTCTCCGCTGCCATATTTTAAAATTCAAGCAGGAAATATTTTATCTTTCAGAACCTATTAATCGTTCTCGTGAAAAGTCTGGAGTTATGCGTTCGTTCTCCTGTCTAGCTCCGGAATCGTCTAAAGTGTAAGGAGAACTTTGAGCACTTAGTTTTAAGTCCTAGATTTCACAATATTATTCTCGATCGTTGAAAATTCGAAAATCGTTTGGTTTTATGAAAAGTGAGGACCTTTATAAAATTGAGGAAAAATGAATAATAGGGTACCTACTCTCGGTGGTTAATGAAAAAATATAAAAATCGGTACAAAATGAACTCTATGTAAAAATAAACATAGTTAAACTGATTTTGAGTCATAAATTTACATGATTGATTAATAATATTAAAATTAAAAATTGATATTTTTAATCTGTATATCACGTGACTAAAAACACGAGCCGCCATGCTGTGTGTGTGTGACATCATATTGGCAATAATAATTTGCTGTCACCTGTCAACCCAGTCCAATATATTACTATACCTACTCTATGGTGTAGATACAACAACTCGTACCTACAACAAACTTTAAACGTCAAGCTTTGTTTACATGCCGAAATGACGTCATGAACATGGCGGACAGCGAAGAAGTCCGTTTTCTCGGGAATAAATATATTAAAAATTTTGAAGTATTTTTATGGCATGAAAGCGGGTTTATTTCGCCGAAATATTTTTTTGGTGTCTTTTAACGATGAAACGAACATATTATAGTACTTTGCCAAACAGAGTAGAATACCCTATTATTATTTTAACAGCTAAAGCCGTATGTGACATCTCGTTTCGTATAGGCAGTTTTCTTTCACTTGTTTTTCTTTTTATTTATTCAACCCACGTGAAAATTAAAGGTTTTTTTTCATTTACCTTTTCCTCAACAATTAGCAGCATATAATAAACTAAAGACCAACTGTTCCCGTCAACCTCATATCACACATCGCATCTTATCTTCGATCTGGCCGGCGAAGCGAGCGGAACTCAGAACTATGTCAAAGGCCACGGGACGGATGCGGCACTTCCGCCAGATCACTCGGCCTCTCGATCAGACATCTGACACTCTGATGAGGAGGCGTGGCTGAAAGGACGGGGAAGGAAGGGAAAATTGGAACCGACATATTTCCTGTACAAAGGGTTTCTATTATGGGGCGAAGTAAGCATATTTTTTAGGACAAACCAAGATTTTCCTCTTTCGGACGAAATTAAGTGAGCGACTGAAGTCTTTTTTCTTAATGAACTTAGTACCACCTTTTCTTACAGGTTTTAAAGAATTCGGGACATACATAGTTTGTTGTTTTTTTTTACCAATGCAATAGTTGTCACCATCCTGATGACTATGACATGCTCATTTTATAGTTAGTCTGGTCGGACTACATTTTTGAAAATAATGCATCAGGTTTACCGTATGCTCATTTTCGCAATGTAAACGATGACGAAATACATGCTAATCCCGAACAAACGTCACTCTTCATATAAAAATAGCAAACGAAAACGAAAAGAAGGAGCTCTTCCAATGTAAGAAAAAAGTAATTACGCTTATTTCGTCGGCCATTACGCAAATCCGGTAGTTGTTCACTCTTGCCATTGTACACGAGATAAAACCCGAGGGTCGAAGGCACGACGCGGCGCCAGCCGGCCACAGGGTGTACTTAATAAAACCTTTATGGCTTAAAAACAAAAATCAGTTTCCAAAAATTTGAATCGTGAAAATATGATTTGACGAAATAAACACAGAGAGGTTCTTATTATGCCACTTTTGAATTTTTATATTAATTATGAAAAAAAATCTGTCTGACGATACTGCAATAAAAGAGCTATTTCAAGTAACAAAACATTTTTGAGACGAAATAATTAACGAAAATTTTTAACTCATAAAACTTTTGTTACAACAACCTAAGTAATTTTAATTTTAATTTATTAGATCAAAAGCACTCTTTCTTTTGTGAATAAACATCAACGAAAAAATAGTTGAACGCAAAAGACAAAGGCAAATAAGAACGTACAAAGCACGTAAAAAGAAAATGTTTAGACTCGCGTCCTGTATTTGCGAACTCTTTGCCCCGCAAGACCGAGTTGAATCTACATCTCGTATTCCATCAAGACGCGACGTGAGAGCCGCCCGCCCACGCCTGCGCAGTGCTTTCACCTCCGTGGTCTAAGCAAGAGGAGATGCAATGACATTTTACTTTTTCCGAACGGTGCAAAATATACAAATGTCAAACAGCCAATCGATTATGACAGCTTTTTTCCTTCGCCTATGGAACTAAATGCTTAAATTCCAACAAACAAAATACGATCCTTATTGTTAACGAATGGAATTCAGTATCTTTCCTTATTATTTTTTCTTTAATTTCGTAATTGGTGATTTGGTTAGGCATTATTTTTGTTTCTTCTTTAGATGAAAAGTCTTGATAAATAATTTGAACAATTTTCATTGTGACAGTATAAACCATTTCTTTTATTAAGTTTTAGTTCTGATAATCAACAAATTAAGTATTCAAATTACTGGTTTTGATCCAGATAAGGTGAATCTACCGTAACAAATATCGGGTTTTGATTGAATAAATCAACATCTCCAACCGGCTGTCAACAGAAGTAATAAAATGAAGAAGGATCAATAAATCATAGTAATGAATTATCCGTTCTAGTTTGTATTCCAATCTTACTTATAATCTTTAAAGCCTTATTACCTGATAATTTTATTTGATTGCTAATTTTATCTATTCTCCTTTTTTATCCAATGTACAACCACAGTCACACTGATAAAATGTGTAACTTTGAAACTTTTGCAATAGTTTAAACTAAGTGTGTTTTTTTTTTAAATTTTGTCTTTATCTTATAGTTCTAATATAAGAGAAATACTTAAGAAAATCCTCATTAAAATATTAAATTGCTCGTAAATATTAGAATAGAAGTGACACTTTTTAGTATTTAAAAAGAATGAAATTTCTACTATCTCAAACGACTTTTAAAACTAGTATTTTATGCCAAAACTACATTAATTCATTCAAAAAAGCACATGTTTAAAAGCCTGTATCAAATGCATATTCATGTACGTTATAAAAACTTGTCTGTTTTCAATTATGTGCACGGCTGTCCGCCACAGATGTGAATGTGACAGTCTGTTAAAAAACACTTGAACGGTCGATTGAATGAAAATGGCGACCTCGTTGATAGCGCAGTAAACGTTAATGGCTGCGATACGAGGTAACGCTGCGCCGGTTTGTGAAGCTGCTGCCGTGACTTGCCATGCTTGTTGAATGCATGAAAACTTTATAAAAGCTTTGCCTTGAGATAGGCCGATGGATGATGAAGCGGGAGCATAGTGGTCATCTCGATGAATGAAATGACGTCATCAAATAAACAAGAACATTAGATGTTATTTTTATTACATCAGAGGTATCATACGAGATAAGTTACAGTTATTCAAAACTCCCAGCCAATCGTTAACAATCCATGAAGACACTACAAAGAAAATCGGACAAATATCTCATATTTTTCCCGCACAAACATTTGTACCAATAAAATCTGTTTCTTCTACAAACACTTGTCTATTATGAATGGTTTGTGTTTGCAAATATTGCCTGCTATAAACGTATGTAAACTAGCCGTAAAATTTATTCAGTCATCAATTCATATTCAGAGTCCCCTTCAGTGGTGCGACAGTACTCTAAGTGGCATACATTTCACTCCAAACCTTTTAGCACGATTTGAATAACAACAGTTCGGAAAATAAACAATTTTGTTACCGCTATTCAAAATGTTTATGACGAAAATTACAGGTAGCGTTTTGGTCGTCAACTTATATTTACTTAACACTATGCATAATGGCTAGGTGTGATAGAATGTTTATTGCTAAAACGATAATCAGCGAGCTCGGAAATCGAGTCACATAAAGGCGCGAATGATAGCATCTCTCATCTCTTATGAATTATTCTAAGCAGCGTCGTAAAAATATGATAAGTCTCTTCGCAATGGGTTCATTATGACCATCCGCCCATGTCTTGAGGCGTGACCCGCGTGGGCGAAGCCGCCGGCCACCAATCCAACACGCAATTTATCGACATACACTTTGATATTTATTTATTGATCCCCCATAACTTGTTCATGACTACTGAACCCATCTTACTACTGGAAACTAGTTTCATAACTTAGATTTAAAATCAGAGTAGCTTTTTCTCAAAATGTTAATCTTCAAATTATAAAGCATCGGGTATTACCAAACCATAATGGTGCCACGGTTTTATTGTTCCTGCTTATAGAAAGACGCGTTGTAATAAACGGCGATGTTACTGTTATTTATTTGGTCGAAACTGTAATAAAATTTAAATTAAACTATTGAGATATGGAAAATAAAACAATAGAAATGTTAACAGATGGTTTAATGCTCACATTAGAATAGTTTTTAAAATTCTTCTGTCTAATCTGTTTCCGCTTGAATAAATTATGCCGTGAAAAGGTATTTGATGGCAACTAAATAAGAAGTTATCCTTTCAAATGCGAAATATTTTGTCTAATTTGGTTTTCTCATCTAAATACATTTTAGAATATTTGATTAAGTCATCTAGATTTTTCAAAGTTCTTATGTTGGTATAAAAATAAAAGCGTACAACTATGCAATCAATTAAGAAATAAAAATATCTTTGAAATGTCCTGTGAACATAAAGAATATTTTAAATACGACTTTTATATTTAAGAATGTTGATTCCAGTGAGTAAAAAGAAAGCAGAGTAAAATTAAGAAGATTTTAATTTATCAAATACGCAAAAGAAATATTTAATCAAAACGCAAACAATAGGAATCACTCGAAGAACTCTCCGCTCCGTGAAAGTATCGAGAATTTCAATAACACGGGCTTAAACAACATTATAGTTCGAAAATGTTATTCACCTGGGGAGGAGCAACTCTGTCGGATAATAAACAAGGTGAGAGTTTTACTGCTGGAAAATCTTCGAAGAATTCTAATGCGATTTTATTGTCTCGCTAAACTACGTGCTAAGCCGCCCTGAATAGAGGACGGCACGCTGAACTACCCACGAGAATAACACACTGGGATATAAAAGGGAAAATGCCGTTTCGCTAGAAAAAACTTCGCTTGAGTAATGATGTGGACGTGAATTTTAACAACCTTGTTGATACTGATGGAATCCGCGCCTTCGGGGACCCGCTGAAATCTAAGACGTATTTATCGCGTGAGGGAATATTTTCTTTTATTACATTCGGGGGATGGCAGCTGTGTGTCTTGACATGCTTTGATGCTGTGTTCAAAGCATCAAAGCATGTCAAGCTCGTTTAAGATCTATAGATTAAAAGAGAGTAATGCATTTCGTTCGTTAGTAACTAATTGATTTCGTAATTTTCGTTCCGCCTAATAAATATATCTAGGCTAGGTCCTAGCCGTAACAACCGCGAAACACGAGCATTATTATATGTTTGACAAATAAACGTGGCACATACCGGCTTGCAGCGGACGGTTGAGTTGCGACAATTGGCACAAATTAGGGCCTTACTCCACCAGGCGTCGGAAACTTCCACAGGATAAAATAGCCTTTTGTCCAGATGACGACACAAAAAGTTTTATAAACTTTGTTTTCCGTGCTTCGGAAGGCACGTTACGCTGCTTCCGTCTATGATCCAAAAAATGTGGTTTCCATTGTAAAAGTTCTGGAGATCAGCTAGTCAAATCAGGATCATACTTGCAGTGTACCCTGGGGTCCACAATGCATGTAACCATCATGAAAGCAATCATAGGAAGACCTTTATTGCGATAAAATAAATCCAGATACCATAGACTCCCAGTGTCTCAGCAAGCGAGGCTCCCTAGGTCAATCGTCACCACGCTTATGTCATGTCTCGTCCATCTGTCTTCCAGAGTCATAAATTGGGAGCCGCAATCCTATGAATGCGTACCGTTAGCAGTGAACTGTAATTAATATGCCGACTTCAACTATTCATGGCTATTAAAATTTACGGCCTATTGTGCGTTTGTGCGTTTTATTTAAATAGCTCGGAGAGGTCATCTTTAGATCATGAGAATCGCAAGTGAGGTGAATACGAGTATAAATGACTGGGAGTTGAAGCGGATCATTACAGACGTGACTTTCTATCTAAGCTCTTTGAGATTATCTAAGCTCATTATGACCATACAGTATCCAATTTAAGTATCTTGATTGAAGCATACCTTATAGTCTTTTCAATTGACATATTCCATTGAAATACGATAACTAACGGTTATAATCCATCGTCATTCCAGTAAACAATATCCGGAGACCAACTCTTTAGCTTTTTTAAATTAATAAGTTCAACCGCCAATCCACAAGCTTTTGAATACAGACTCAATCAACTGAGCATCAAACGTATTCTTTCGAAGATTTATAACGACAGTTTTACATCACCACATATTCGGTGTTAACCTGTGTCACAATTCAACTGGCGCATTTTTAACCGACAACCAGTGGCACCAGTTGGGTCACCCATCGGCTATAATTGATCGGGCCCACTCGCGCCCACGCTCCCGTGTTTATTTTGAAGACGCCCGTCGACATCTCAAATGCTGAGACGCTTCGTTACGCCAATAATTCAATCAGTGGTTATCTTATCTTTTAGTAGTATTTAGACTGTGGTTCCGCATTAGCATTCTATCTCGGTTATGTTACATTCGATATCGTTAACGTAGATTTAAATAAAACTGTGTGGTTAAATATTATTGTATCTCCTTGACTCCACAATGTCTCCCGATTGAAAATCTCGGAAAATCTTCATAACTGAGTACATCTTGTTGGACTCATCTACATATATATCATACCGCAGAAAGTAAAACAGAAGTTGTATAAATAGAAGGTTCCTTTTAACACCTAACTAACTAGCAGCAAAAAGTGAGGTTGCCGAAATACATTTCCCAAAGGAAAGTAAGGTGAAAGTTTTGCACGCAGGTACCCTGCCTAGAAAAACGGAAACCAAGGAGATCGAAGTTCGTGAGAAGAGCTATATTTCCTTTATATTCCTTCCAATATCGCTGCAATTTCTCTTCAACAGAGAATCGGATATGAAAGTGTATGTTGCCGTCCACTGGATCAATTCTGCGCCCACGCTTCCACCGTTTACATTGAAAACAGTTCGATGACATTCAAGTCTCGGCTCGGTAATAAATTCAATAAGTTATCTTATCAGTTTATTGCGTTTTGTGGCTATTAGACGACTGTACTTCCGTAAAACATGCTCTCGTAATGCGTGTTGTCAATTTAGTTGTGGGTAATTATTTTGGTGTATAACTTGAGTTTAGAAAATGTTGAGATTAAGATTCAATAGTTGATGTTTGTAACTACAATGTGGCTGTATTGGTATGTATTGAAGATGTAGTATGCTATATAAATCTGTCAATTAATATGAAAATTTTTAAACCAACTTTCCCGTTCCTACTATTACTGAGATAATTAGAACGATTCTAAAGAATGTTATCATATACAACCCTGGTGTTTTACTAACGGCAACCGACGATATATTCCGGGGAATACGGACGAACGTATCATGTTTATGCGTCCGTTCTGCATTCCCACTCAATTGACAACATATTACATCATAAAAATATCACCCCGCACCGTATGCTTTTCATTTACAATTCTCTACAGTAGCGAGCATGACCATTAATTATTCACCTTTTATTTACTTTAGAATGTCAGCTATTCCTGTTATTCCTTTCAATTTCCAATGCAAAACAGTTGTAATGTAAGCGACGGCCGATACAAAATCAGCGATAAATTCATAAAGTCCGCTGGGAGACAGGTCGTCGTCATGGCGAATTTAAATTCATTCCGCTCCGTGTTCACACAGGATATGGCACTTTTTGTCACTCGTGAATTATTTAACACCGGTCTGCTGCTCTAAATGAAATAGTGTCTGATATAAGCATTGGTCGTAGTGTTCTTGAAATAGAATATTGCTTTGATTGATATTTTAAACTTCGGAGATTGTAATGACAGATTTACGAATAGACTATTAAATTAAATCGATCCGTCTATCGTAGATAATGTTTTATTTATGACTTAATTGTCATATTAACAACAAACATTTCTACACACTGATGACAAGAGTATAAAATCAAATTAACATCTAGCTTAGTACTCACTACTCAACCTACAACTGTAATTTGGCCGCTGGCTACAAAAGTTTTTCTATACAATAATAACATTAAATCACATGTTTACCCCGTATGTCATTGAATAATCGCACCGTAGGTAATAATTGTGGAGGGACCATTCTGTTCCATTAGGGTGATAATCCCACTAATCCATTGTCCAAATGTCCACTGCCAGCGGTGGTTTTATATTGCTTCATATAACATTACCCGTTTCTCCCACTGTAATTACGACTGCCCACCCGCGGCAAGCCTTGCTTTTCAATATACAACCAGTATTATTTTTCAATACAAACTTTTTGTAACCAAAAGCGGCAGACGCTCAGATAAACCCAGTGTTAATGAATATTTACTATATTAATGGCCTCCTTTATACCCTTATCTTAATCTTAAAAGTGTACAAAAAAGGCAATCAATTATGCACCTTCTGGCATTGGCATAAGTACAAAATTGATTATTAAAGTTTTTGCTGGCGTTGATCATAGTGCTTGAGCAAATCGGGCTTTATTGAGATGTATACGTGATGGTTTTTGTTTTAGAACAGGCTTTTTGTCTAGTAATTACTTTATTACGCGACTTGTTTTTTAGTTAATTTGTCTTGTTACGGGTTTTTCGACAAATATCATGTCTAGACTTTGATATCACATTTTAGGTAGGGATATAAATACTTTACATGATTTTTAGTGTAATATACACGACATGTTTTGTTCATCATCTTTTTTAGATTGGAACAAAGCACAAGTGAAAGTTGGTTCACCCTTTCCCGTTTTCCTTTTGTTTCTGAGTATTGTTCTTGTACATTTTCGTCGAAATATCCTTTAGATTGAAATCGAAGCCAACATGTTCGTTGTTGCAACGCGAAGCGACAGATGTCTCCTTCGCTCAGTAATAAAACTTTCCCCTCGTCTCGAGAGCCCAGATCTAGTTTCTTCACTTCTCAGACTTCTTCCTACGTACATTCGTAAGGGTTGCGTCTACAACACAGTGAAACATTGCAACAAGTTTCCCCCAACGCCATCTTGGACGCGCACGAGAAACTTTTATCTCAGACAACTACATTTTATACACTTTTCTTATTTATACTTTGAAATAAAAGCCGTTTCTATGTAAAGCCATTTATTTCTAGGAAGACTGCGTTCGATTTTCTCTACGTTTTATGCTAAGACTACATTGTTGGACTGTCAAAGTTATGGATGAATTAACACGAATACAAATAGAAAAGAAATTCTAACATTTGACTTTTTGTTCTGCTTAATAATTTCATACCTACATAGTATCTTTTTTCACTGTATTGGTATGAATCAGTTAAATTAAGTTCCAAAAATATATAGACCTGTAAAGAACTTTTCCATTTCATCAAATGCATTCCATTTTTGTAACTTGTCGCCTTACTTCGGTATAATCAACCAACAGATTATTAACGCAACTGCTTGCGGTAGTATTTCACTTTATAACCATTATGAGTTGTTTGTCAATTACTTTAGCTCCGGTTTACCGAAATACAATTTTGCGCATATTCTTTGATGATAATGTGATGAAGTCATCAAGTGCAACATTCAGAATCTGGATTTCTTTTTATTCATTTTCGACGGTCTAGTTATTTGAACACCTGTTCTTGATGACGGGGAATTCCGATTGCCGAATCCTTTTTTATAGTTTGTAATAGTTGCACTTCCAGTTTCTTATAATCAACCCGCAAATAATATTGTATAGTGATCGAACCTTCAGTGTGATTCCAAAATCAGTTTTGGGGTAAAGCATGGAAGTAGTACGCGATTATGGCTTATGGTCCCGGATATTTAAATAAAGACCACTCAAGACATCGTCATCCTCTGAACTGCTAATCAAGGGACCGCGGCGCAGGAGATCACCTCGTCTGGCGCGATGAAGATAAATGACGCGCCGTCGCGTCATTTGTCAGCTGACGCGTGTCATTTGCGTCATCGGCTACTGACGCTGACGGCTGGAATGTAAAGATTTTTGTGAAAGTAGGACTGCGAATGTTCAGAAGGCTAAGGAGAATAATAATATGTGCTAAATCTTTAAAAAGGAAATGGCAAAAATAACTATAAAGGTCGTGGAGTCTTTTACGTTGGTCTCGGTATTCATTGTTATCCATAGACCATAATTCAAATTTTGCTATCTATGTTTATCGTTTCATTTTATGCTATTTTATATTTGGCACGGAAAAGTTCGTCCTTGTTCATAGTTGGTTTTGAACTATGTTTACATATTCAATTTTCCTTCTCCCATCACAAAACCCAGACCGACCCCAAACAATCTTATGTATGATAATCAAAACACACAATAAAACAACCATCAACAGCAAAAAAAGTATTGAAATATAATAATCTGCGCATTAGCATCGCCCGCGCCGGCCATAACTCGTTCGGAATCCGCGCGGAAATAGCGCTGGATGCGCCCGCGCAGGCGTGTGAACGCCCGCGGCGACGCGCGACACACGCAAATAAACCACAAGCGAATACTGCGCATTGCGAAGCATTGCATAGCTCGACACGCGGGTTTGTAACATGTTTAGTTCAACAAAACGTGCTTGTGCAAGGATCAGAAGTGGCGCGAATCGGTCCCAACCTCTGGTAAACCGTTTGTGGTTGGAATGTTGTTGTTTTCGGTTGTTTGGGTGCAAAATGGTTGTTGCTAAATATTACTAGCTGTGCGAGTATTTACACTTATGCAGTAGCTATACTCTGCAATGCTTAAATAGCGATTCGGTGACAAGTTGTGAAACTTACTTTTATTATCTTTTAGGGAGACATGACCTTGTATCAATGAATTGCACACAATACTCACAGGAGCACCCACATTTCACGACCCATGAGCGAACATAAACAGTTTGACCGTCAATCACCATTTACAGCAAATTCAATTATTTGATTCTGATTGAATCCCACATGATTTGTTCTTGCCGATCAGAAAATGTAGTGTCATATAAAAAATACCTAGGCCAAAAGTAACCAAACTTCAATTATTTGATTCTGAGTAAATCCAACACATATTTTTCTACCCGATCAGGTAATATAGGTAAATCAGGGTATACCTAGGCCAAAAAAAAAAAATTGGCCAAGTGCGAGTCGGACTCCCGCACTGAGGGTTCCGTACAATTTCTATTTTTGACGTATTAAAAAAACTACTGAACAGATTTCGTTCGAACCAATTTTCGTTGGTAGTTTTTATGGTAATGTACATTATATAATTATTTCAATTTTATCATCCTCTTATTTTAGAAGTTAGAGGGGGGGTACACACTTTTTTTCACTTTGGAAGGGTCTGTCACGCAAAGTATTCACTTGAGAAAAAAGTGATATTAGAAACCTTAATATAATTTTTAAAGACCTATCCATAGATACCCCACACGTATATGTTCAATGAAAAAAAATATTTCGAGTTTCAGTTCTGTCTATGGGGACCCCCCCCTTTTTTAATTATTTTTTCTATTTTCGTGTGAAAACCTTGTTGCGGTTCACAGAATACATCCCCTCACAAATTTTCAACAGTATAATACTTATAGTTTCGGAAAAAAGTGGCTGTGACAGACTGGCGGACAGACAGACAGACAGACAGACAGACAGACAGACAGACATGACGAATCTATAAGGGTTCCGTTTTTTTGCCATTTTGGCTACGGAACCCTAATAACCACACTCCGTCTCCACAGGTGCGGCAACAGTGCGGGACTCCAGCCACCTTCGACGTGTCCACATCCAGCCTGCCCCGACCTCCAGCCCCCAGGCGGGACGCGCTCCGAGCCCCACCTCCCTACACCGAGCTGCTCCAGTTCGCAGCATCGCTGGCCAGGAACAAGAAGCTCTTCTCGAAGCTAGCTGACCGTCTGTGCGACGAACCTGATTTTGAGTACGAGGGAAATGACAACTGCTGGAACGGAGAGAGTATTGGAGAGTGAGTATAGTTATTTTATGTTATAGGTATGCAAACGAACGAGAGGGGCACCTGGTAGGTTAGCCAAGATCCGCGGCGTCATGGTGCGTAAATGCATTCCCCTCCACAAAAAAAAAAAGGTTAGCCAAGATGCCACTTTGCAGAATTCGCCATAAGCGTTAGTCGCGACTTATATTGCCCTCCCGCACACGTACTATTTATGTGAGCGGGATGGAGATACGAATGCTTATAGCGAATTTGTCAAAGTGGCATCTTGGCTACGGGCCCTGATGGTAAGAGATCACGGCTGCCCATGGACATCAACAACCGCACAAGGGTCGCAGATGCGTTGCCTGCCTTTCAGACCCATTTCCCTCCCACCTGAGCTGGCCCAACTGGTTGATACATAGCTGTAAAAGTTTAGTGTATTAGCTTACTCGTATTACCTAACCTACTCAGAATAAATTATCATCATCATCATCCTAGCGCCTATCCCGGTTGCATCCTCGGCCATTGCCTTGGAGCCCAGGGTACGCTGCGACTATGATCCTGAATTGACATGCCTGGTTCTAGAATAAATTATAATCAGGCTATTAAGAAACCCTTCGTTAACCCAGGTCCGAAGCGGATTATGATTCCTCAGAGCAATTTTTTTTTTGTTAACCAATAATATTGTCCCACTGCTGGGCTGCAGAGTAATTTATTCACGGGTAATTTGTTGCAGGTATACCAAACCCTTGGTGGCATCAGCGTCGCTCAGTGATCAGAAGTACAACCCCGAAGTGAGCGGTACACCCATTGACTCGCAAGTGTCTGCTTTAGGCGATCGACTGCGGCACGCTCGACAAATATGCATTGTAAGTATTTCTTCTTCTTATATTAGGTTTAAAGAATTTATTCTAATAAGAAATTTACTAGGTTCTCTCTACTTCGTTTTAATAAATCTAAGTTGTCAGTTTACTTCACTTTTACTTATTTTACGCAACTAATATTCCGTACTTTTCATTTATTCATAATTTGTGTAACAATACAGCCACGCATGACTTAATATTAATATTTGCATATTCTTAATTAAAAATCACTACATAGTATAATACAAAGTCGCTTTTTCTGTCATGTTGTCTGTTGTATGTCCCTATGAACGCTTAAATCTTTAAAACTACGCAACGGATTTTGATGCGGTTTTTTTGAATAGATAGAGTAACTCATGAGGAAGGTTTTTATGTATAATATCATCCATTAAATAGTGGACAAGTACCACGGGCGAAGCCGGGGCGGGCCGCTAGTATTTTTTATAAATGAGGCGATCTAAGCAGTTATAAGCTATCAGAACACTTTAGTGGTAGCAATCACATCGATCAAACACTTTTACGGAAGCAATAACAGAAAAACTTTTAATAATTTCACGTATTGCTTTTATGACTACTGGTATAAACTGTCCATTTTTTATCAAGTGCTCCAGCGATTGCCCACGAGTAAAATGATAACAGTGACCTCTACCTGTGTCGAAGAGAGCCTCCAATGAATCACATCTGTAAATAAAGATGACATCAACAAATAGCAAATTAACTTAATAGCACTTAATAACGACCGATTGGCGTGTAATCTTTAACTGCTACACCTGTTAATTGACCGGAACTAAATCAAACTAAACGATTCAAATACATTATTTTATTGACCAAATTAGTTGTTTTATGTGGCTATGATTTTTGTGATTTGTCCTTTTTATGGCCTTGTTGATTTACATAGAAGATCCTCTTTAAACGATAACTGCGCTTCCTCTTACTTATAAATATTTTTAGCTCTTCTATCTTCCTCTCCTATTTTCAAGAGTTTTGCAGACCATTTTGAGTTTAAAAAGGCAGAAAAAATAATGTCTAATTCTTATTAAAAACTCTCATCAGCAATGTAAAAGGTTATGAACTAGTTGCTAATGTAATTCATCTTTTCTAGCTACAAGTGAATCGCAAGACCCCTGCAGCCGAAGCGTTCATGCAAGGCGATGAAGCCGGTGAAGAAGGCTCAGGGTCTGGCAGGAATTACGACAACGACGACACTTATGACGATGAAGGCTCCGGTGAAGAAGGATCGGGCGTTGATATAGGTAAGGTTATTTTAACAACTGGTTGCTTTAGTGTGTTGTGTCAATTTCATACACAATTTAATGCTAGCATTGAACGGAACAGTACCTTCATGTCATCATTTCGATGTCGCTAAAATTCGTATTCGAGAGTTACCTATTCACCCAGATGTTGTCCCAGTGGAGTAAAGCTGCTGATATCTGTGATATTATGCACTACGAACTTTTTTATGTATATTTTACGTATACTTGCATTGCATCAGAAAAGTTTATTCAAATGAAAAGAAGTGTAAATTCCATCGACGACAGAAACTCATAAAATGCTTGTCTTTAACTTAACCTAACATAAATTTGTGTGGGTCAGCGGAAACAACAGTAATTATTTATTTGTCTGTTTAATTTCCATCGAACCTCATTAATGTCTGTGTTGCGCTTTAATGTGATGGAATTATTACAACTCCCACACACACTATTCCACTGACATGTAATCATCATAAAATTTGGAAACGGAAGTTAAACGCTCGTGAAACTTGTACAATTATGGAAAATCATTTAACGTATTTGCCTAGTGATTCCACGTCATAATTGAAACATTTTCACTATAGCAGGAATGAACGAAAATTTTGTGCCAATAAAAGGCTCTCATTTAATCATTATGCTTGTATGCTTGTTAAGTACTGGTCTGTAATCAAAATCCCGAATGATGTTCACGAATGATAGGGACTGAACTGACTGCCTGAACTGACTGGGATGAATGTTCCCAAGCAGATCCCATGGCTGGAAAAGGTAAATAATTTCAGGCAGATTCTCATGAGATATTGCTTTGCAGGTGAAAGAACGTACGTCGGTAAGGAAGAAACGGATTCTTCGACGCCCAAGACAGCCGCCGGGGCCGCGTCACGACCTCTCATCTCCTACGTCCTAGGCGTCGCGATGCTCAGCGTCCGCTTCTGCCTCAACTAAATCAAACCCTAACCCCCTGTGATAAGACTCACTCGACACCGGTGAGGACGAGAATCCCCCATATCATGTGTGCAGTGATGTGTGCGAAGCACGTGCGAACGGTGACTGCTAAAACTTTAGTAGTAAATTTAGTCTGATAATAAAAGACAAGTGATTCGTCGAAATTAGCTTGGCGCAGTTTGGTGAGTAGATGAAACTCGTTAAAGCACAATTTACAGTAGCTAGTCTCAGAGTCAAGTATCAAAGTTGGTATGAAAGTCAACCAGTTCGTCGAGTATCAAACCAAACTGAATGTGACTAAAATCTCTCTGAATCTCCCGAGGTGACGACTTTGATGCGTTTTAACATATGTTTTAAAGTCTGTAAGTGTACAGTGCATATCGTGTTGTCTTCATTTTGTAAATATTTTTGGTATTCTATTTAGATTTAGCAAAGAATATACATTGTAACGGAAGCTTTACAATACTTCTGCATTTATGAAATTGTGGTGAATCCTAAATTTATTGTCATAATAAATAGATTATTATATCATTTGAAGAAACTTTAAATGTTGTTAATACTAGCTGATTGGCAATAATTTATTATTAGAAAGTATAACGAATAGGCGACAGTAATAAATACCGATATTGTAAGGGTTGATGTACAGAGCGACTGTAAATACCGTGTCTAAAGCCTACTGGTCTAGGTGCTTAGCTAGTAAATGTATTTTGTTGCCATATTAATATTACGGATTATCATTATTTATAATATTGAATAAGTCATAATTTAATATCTTATTATGTTATGTGATACAGGATTTGTAAATGCACCACGTTGCATCGCATTATTTATTCCACGGTTTACTCCAAGCGGGGGTAATTACAATAGATGCAATAATCATTTATATTATGTATAATTGCCTATCCAAGGGCCTATTTATTGCTTACTTACTTATAATAGTGCTTGTAACCAGTTATCCCTTAGTTATGAACATTAATTGTCCTAATAGAGGAAAGTCAACAAACTTTTATAGATGATTTGTGGTTTTACATATCTGTAATTAAAGTTTTAAGTAAGGGATTACTGTATTCAAAATGTAGGTATCTTAATTAACAGGTATTTAAAACAAATTTTAAAAAGTTCTACTCATAATTCAACAGACATTTTGAAAACTTCACCGCTTTCAAAAAGAAGTGATAAACTAGTAATGTCAAGCATTACAAGTTTAATTAAATATTATTGCAAAACAAAGAAGAATCGTTTTAACGTTTGAATCTAAAAACTAAAGAAAACGTTAACACTTTTCTGAAAACATAATTTGAATGCTTGACATTCTTTAAACATCTAATCAAAAATGTGTAACGAAACGAAATTAATAAATGTTACGTGAAAATAAACGTTGCTTACAGGCAAGAGCAGACAGTTTATCACCAACTATAAAATTTCTTCAATTCATTTTGAACTTTATGTGTCTAATACAAGAGCTGAGATAGATTGAAGAAGTTGAGATAACCTGTCTGGCCATTGTCCGTACCTAAATTTAAATGAATTCTATTGTAAATTGCTTTGGATCGTAGCGAAGTCAGTGTAATTATACGAAGCCGCCATTTGATGACGCGCTTGTGAGTTTTGTAAATGTATTTTAGAATATTAAATGAAGTTATTGAGGATGCGTGAGGACCAGGAAAGAAACGGGACATTTTCATATTGAATACTTATTGTCTTAAGCGATACTAATATACAGGAAGAGCTAAGCTTATGACATTAAATAAAAAATCAAGACATTGATAAAGTCCAGCCAGCTATCTCTTTCTTAAGGCATTTTTGAGGTGTTCAGAACTTTCGTAGTAAGCCTAGGAAAAGAACACATTTACTACTTAACAATTTTCCCCGTTTTACATTTTGCCCATACTTACATAGAAATATGATTTTTACTCGTAGAGCAACAAAAAAATTGCATTTTTAAAATGAAGGTTACTTTTTTCACCGGAAAACTCTATTTTATTCTACGTCATTCAAAATTTGTAGTTTCGATATGCATGTGTTCCGTTTGTATTGTAAATATTGTTGGAAGGGTGATAGCGTGTTTGAAATGGAGACAATTGCTGTTATATCTGAATATATAATATTATTAAAATAAATTCTGTATTATAAAGACAAGCAATGTGTTTTATTGTGTCCATTTAAATTATTTATCTAGTGTAAATACATGTCTTCTATATCAAATCTTACCTAGGCGGCAATAGGGGTCAAGAAGGACGTATTGATTTGCAAACAATGACATACATTCGTTACAAGAAAATGAGAACGATCAAGCGTCTTTGATACACGAATTCTAGTTTAATTTAATTTTAAATGAATAATGACAATATTCCAAGAGATTGAAATCAAAACTCCGAACTACAAAACATTCAGTAAGATCTACGAGTTTAAATAATGAACAGTCTGATGAATGCCGATGGCGTCAAAACGAATTAGAAATCGTCCCTAGAGGACCGCAAATGCATTCAGATTTCAGGGTTAACGGTTGCCGTGTTAACAAGATTTGCAGACCGGCTTTGGATTTGACTAAATCTGTTTATGTTTCTCAATCTAGATTCAAGTTTCTCCATCCCACGACAGAACGGGCTCGACTTCACTAGGCAGAGCAATGTTACACTCAATATGACTAAAGAAATCTTTCGCAGATAAAATCTATGTATTACTTTTTCAATATATGGTTGTCTTTAAAACTCACATTTGCCAAGCATAGTAAAGTAATAAAAAAAGTAAAGTACATATCAGCCTATTAATGTCCCACTGCAAATACTTTTATAGGAATAAATACTGAATGGTAACGAGAAAATTTTTCACAATTTTTTACATTTACGATTCTAGTGTCCTTTATTCATTCAGTCTTATGATTAGTTACGACACTTATATTAGTTAACATAATGACATTTGACGTATGTTGGCAATGACATGCCAACAAAAATATATCCCGAAACAGTTGCCAACCATTTTAAACAAAAAAAAGTTGATGATGTGCAAATACGAGTATTCGGTTCCCAGGATTGTTTCGACACGCAACTATTTTTAACGCTATAAAATATAATGCGATTTATTTCCCAAGAAGCTAAACAATTTTTCAAAATTAAAAATGAAATCATGATTTTAATTACCTGTCAAATTCTTTGAAACCGCCTAATTAGTGCGTGCCGAGGCTTGCTTTTAAGTAGATACCTATACGTAATGAATAAACCACAGCCGAAGCACGCGTTATGTACATACATATAATATGAACATATTGGCCTGACCACAAACTACCTACAACAGCTCTTTTGTAATTTGCATTCTTCGCCGCGTCAGATTACTATTACCTCCAGTCTTTGAAACTTAGTACTTTTGAACGTTGTGTAGATTTAAGTTGTTGAGGGTAGAGGTGTAATAATTTAATTGTCAGTTGATGCGTTGACAGTTGAGGAAAACTTAGTCATACGGGAACATGGCTACTGGAAAGCAGCCGAAACGTCGGGTTATCCTTTTGAACATGTAGTTTTCTCCGTGTTAAAGTATTTTTATTTGATAGAAAGGGATATTAAATAGGACCATTTTAGGATCGGTTTTACAGTGATAGTGTGATAGCACATCGTGCGTCTTATAGCTGGAGAGCTGGCGAGCATTTTTGGGTAGGTGGTTGAGGCAAGCTGAAAACTTGTCCTGTACCTCTCCTATTATATCCCAACACGAAACTGCAGACCTGGCTGGTGAGTAGCGGGGCTAAATCAACCCCCAAATTTTTAAAAGTATATTTTTTTTTAATCCAAAAATATACTTGAGGCAATTTGCAATTTTTATATGTTGTAGTTTAATATTTACAGAATATAAAAAAAAATAAGCCAGACGATTCAGCCGGGGTTTTAACATTGCCAGGCCCGTCCAAAAATATTTTGCAAATGAATATAAAAAATGTGTTTGAGGCAACTTGAAATTTTAATACAGTATTATTTATAACTAAAAAATAAGACTCTCAAAAAGACAGATCATTTCGGTGGGACTTTCTACCTGCCAGGCGATCTAACAAATTTTGTATGGGTGCGAGAAACTGTAGATATTTTATGCAACTATGTAGGAAGGTGTCCCGATATTGTTATTCATATATTGTAAAAAATAATGTTGTTGAAATGACTATTGATCTGGCCTGCAATAATCACGAAGAAGCTGATACTAAGATAATCCACCATGTGTGTAATCTCGATACATGTACAAAGACGAACGTTCTTCTTAAAAGTTCGGATACAGACGTACTAATAATCATGCTAGGAAATATGGTACATCTCCAAAAGGTACATCAATGTAACAAAATTATACATGGAATTAGGGCCATCTTTATGTGCAAGTTTACCTGGTTTTCATTCATTAACAGGATGCGATTATAATCCATCATTTTTCCAAAAAGGAAAAATAAGGCCATATAAAATATTGATAAAAAATCAAAATTATCAAAAAGCTTTGACAGATCTTGGAGTAGCACATATTACCGGATCACGTGAAGAAATTGTGCCAATTTTGGAAGCATTTATTTGTGAAATTTATGGATATAAAAATATATCAAATATAAATGAAGCACGGTTTGAAAAATTTTGTGTAACTTACAAAGCTAACACTGAAGATGAAACTTTAAAAAAAAGTTTAAAAAATTGTGATCCCTCTACTTTACCTCCGTGCAAAGCTGAATTACAACAACATCTTTTAAGAACGCAATATATAACGAGTATTTGGAGAAATGCATATTTGCGATTCCCCAGCTCTTTGACACCGAATAGAAACGGATGGACACTTCATGGGGATACGCTACATTTTCACTGGTTCGACGGAGATTGTATGCCGCAATCAGTATTCGACGCTATTGTTCATGAAAACAATAAACAAAATTATTTTGGAAATGATACTACAGGTGCCTATACATAGTAACTGCTGCATTTTAATTTCTATGGTTTATTTAATAAATCCATATACATATATTACTTTTCGCAGATAATGCAGAGGTACCCGAATTAGACACAGATGAATCTGAAGTTGATTCTGATAGTTCTGATGAAGGAGCATCTACTGAAGAAGAATGACAATTTCTTTCTAATTGTTCTATTTCAATAAATCTGATTTTTTAATTTTATATTTTTGTATTCATTACTTTATAAGATCTCCTGGCGGGTACAAAGTTCCACCGAAAAGTTACTCCAAAATTTCTACTGACAACCACATTGCTATAGTAAGTCGCGTGACCTCGTCAGAACCAATAGTAACATAGCAAGCAAGAACGCAGACAGTTGCCGATAAACGCTATCTCTCACTCTACAGTTTGTCTATAGCGCTCCGCACTCGCACCCATACTAAATTTGTTAGATCGCCTGGCAGGTAGAAAGTCCCACCGAAAAGATCTGTCTTTTTGAGAGTCTTATTTTTTAGTTATAAATAATACTGTATTAAAATTTCAAGTTGCCTCAAACACATTTTTTATATTCATTTGCAAAATATTTTTGGACGGGCCTGGCAATGTTAAAACCCCGGCTGAATCGTCTGGCTCATTTTTTTTTATATTCTGTAAATATTAAACTACAACATATAAAAATTGCAAATTGCCTCAAGTATATTTTTGGATTAAAAAAAAAATATACTTTTAAAAATTTGGGGGTTGATTTAGCCCCGCTACTCACCAACCAGGTCTGCAGTTTCGTGTTGGGATATAATAGGAGAGGTACAGGACAAGTTTTCAGCTTGCCTCAAGCACCTACCCAAAAATGCTTGCCAGCTCTCGGGCTATTAAGAGCCTACTACCTAGACCTTAATATGTTACAAGCTACAAAAATTATGTTAAGCTATTGTTTTGAAGTATTAGAGACTCCTTTAACAAACAGTGGCAGTAGTGTAGTGAAAGGATAGTAGTGATACCTCACCAGGTAAAGAGTGATTGTGTCGTGATATGCTTTGCTGTTCAGGACCTGACTTGCCGAATAGATACAGTGGTAAGTGGCACGATAATGATAGCCTTTATTAACAATCTTAAAGTAGGAAATTAGTTTTTTCTACGATCTTTAAAAAAAAAATCTTACTGCTACTAATATAGGTACTTTGTAGGAGGCGGTTTCTTGACTAATGGACGGCATAAGCATCTCCAAGTATTCTCTACAAAAATCTGTTGCCTGTTTTCCTCAAGTAATTTCCTTGTGTATTTTACTGTCATCATCTTGCGATGATAAAACATTTAATCCGATATATAGATACGATACAATTGCGTACATACATATTCAAATCCAATGACGTCAACTCTCTTGAATGAAATTAACGTTCCAGAAATATCAACTTCCCTGGCTACCCCTTCACAAAATGAGGTAAACTCAGTGCACAGCTTGGGGATATTTTATTCATAGCGGTGTTATTGTCTGAAGTCAGTGTCGTAATGTCACAGGAGGCGTCCCCGCACTCCATTAACAACATTTATTCCTGGCTGAATGCTTCTGAATTTTTCTACTTAGGTTCATACCACAATAGTAAGAGCTTATTTTCTGTCACCTTATTTTAAACATACAAACCTAGCGTCCATCATTTCAATCTTTTTACCCGTATACATAAAATAACATTTGAGTGCGTTTATTAAATTTCTAAATGTTCATCTTGTGTTTCTTTAAACAAACATGTGTGGCTACACTCTTTTAGCTCAGTGGATGCGAATTCCACCAAGCAAGCGTTATAATACCAGCTAAAATTTTAAGACTTTGTTAACTGATAACGATAAACCCGATTGTAAAATATAAGGACCGACCCTTGTTTTCCATCCAACTCTGACACAGCCTTAAAATGTGTTTTTGAAGCCACTGCGCAACAGAGGCAGTCAAACTACAGTTATCCTCCAAAGAAAAGGAGTTAAGATCCATTAGCCGTCTTCGCGGATCGTTTTTACAGACATTAAGTAGGTTCTTTCCCGTGAATGAGGGATATTTCTGCGTTTCACACAACATATTGGTGAGGGGAGCACATCATCGGAGTAAGAACGTTAGAAACATTATCGTATCTAGCAGGTTGCTTTTTTAAAATCTTGAAATTCATATGTTTTAAGCAATGCAATTTTTTTGCGTCCTCTTACGAATATGACTAACCTATCTTCCTAAAAATAAAAAAATGCGGCATTCTGAATTTAAACTTTCATAAACTGAAACATCAAATATAAAAGTATTTTTCTTTAACAACATTCCAATCTAAAGCCTAGAAGAATATGGTTCAAGTTTATCCTAACAATACTCGAACATCACAAAGTTCTCAAACACAGACATTGTGATCTAGCATTACCAAAGAATTCCGAAGCACCAACGTCGTTAAAATTTTCAGTTATGCAAAAGGGAATGACGAGACGTCTCAATTGACTCGCGCAATAAACCCAGCTCTGCAAACAACACACTAAACATGAAAGAAAGCCAGTTATTCTCGTTGCCAATTTAACTTCGTCGCACCTAACGAGCCCTCGTTTGCGCAATACTAGAGCTCACAATGGATGAAATAATGGTGAGCGAACTTAAACTCTACTGGGTATATGTGACGTTGCTTACTTAGTAGATTTCATGGTTTTGTGCGTTTTAGGGTATGAACCTCTTTTTTGCACATTGTGTCTTGATTAAACACAAAGTTGAAGTATGATTGATAATGGCAGGCCCGAAAACTAAAATGCAATTCTTTCGATTGATACGTTTTCTTTTTATTAAGCTTCATAAAAAATCATATAATAAAAAATTAGAAAGAATAAAAATAGAAATCATTTATTCGCTTGAAACTCCGTAATTGTCTTTTCACTCAACAAAAAGGATAATTATTAATTACGACATTCGGTTCATAAAACATAAAACAAAGAATAATAGTAAGTATTTTAATGACTATTAGTAAAATATGTAATTACCAGAACTTCATTTAGATACACATTTAATTTAAAAAATCCGAAGTCATTTTAAAGGGTCGCTATTTTAAACAACACCAAAATATTCACAATCTCAGCTCCAAAAGATAGTGAAGTTGGAATACACCCAACAGAGAGTAACATAAGTTGCCTATATCTGGCCGCTGAGTTTCCGAGTGGCGGAGCAGTCGCCAGCCATAACGACTGGAATAAATCAGGACTCAGGAGGAACGTTCACGCGTCATTTGGCGGGAGACGGGAATCGCTAGTGGGTCGCGGGATTTTTCGGGATTTCTGCGGAATAACAATTGCGCGCCTCTATAAATTATTGGCGCCATAAAATGACGTTTCGGTGCCGTATTTTATTGTTGGTTTCAGATAAAAATTTTCGCTTATGTGAAGGTTTTTGAAGCAATAGTTATGTTTGTTGAGGATATAAAACTCTAAATTATATTAAATAACTTGTTGTGTTTTATAATCAATTCATTACCATTACCATTCATTATTTAGGCAGAAAAAGATCTTTCGATACTTTCCCAGTTAGGTGCCTACTGTAGCCTCATTAGGCTAGTAAAAACTACGGGATATTATCAATTCACCAATTCCGATTTTGCATTAGTGTCCACTTTCTACATAAGTATTTGGTGTGGTTAATGGTTTGGTATTATTTCAAATTGCAAAAAATTCATAATGGTGGATTACAAAACTATGTACTTCATAACTGCCAATAATTCATCCCGGGTGTAGTTTGACGCAAAAAGCGTCGTCTGCCTCGATCAAAACAAATCTAAATTCGATCTCGGCAACAGCACGCAATAGGCTGGCGCCACGCAATTTGTACAATTGCCTGTAAGGGTCGCATCTGCATCGCCATCGACATGTACGCGGCGCCGATCATAATGCGATAACATAGACGAAATATCCCATATTATGTATGGCATTTGAAAAGAGCAACTGTCGAGTTTCTTGCCTATTCTTCTCGCCAGAATCTGCCTTCCGAATCTGTGAATTCTGTGATAGAGACGTCATCAATTTTGTATTTCTGACCATTAATAAGTGAAATAATATTTTGAGTTTGACTTTGATACATGTGATTACCGTAAATGGCATTTTGGTGATTTGACATTGACACACTGCGTTCTGCAGGATAGTGACCACGTCATAAATGATTTGTAGCTTCTCTTCTAGTGCCTTACCATCGGTCTCTCCTTATCAAGACCAAGACGAAAATAAAACAGCGCGCAGTGGCTGCTAAGCGTTTTATATTTAAATTATCTGAAATTTCTTCTCTAGCAGATACTTGTTCTGTAATATGATATCAACGCGTAGACGGGTCACATGGAGAGACTCTCCTATGATTGTCTATGAATTTGCGATCATCGGAGTTTTTCATGAATATATCGCGTAAAAATATACCTACTGGTTATATTCGATTTTATATATATAGGATCGTCTGTTTTATAGGCAAACCAAACAATTACAATAAAATTACTGTTGAAATAAAATAATAATTAAGGTTTGGCCCCGTTCTAGTCCATTAAAGAGCCGACAATTTCTAGATCGAAATAACTTAAAACATCTAACGTTTCTTAAGCGAACTATTAGTAAGAACAAATATTGAGTAATCCTTCTCGTCCGACTTGAGAACTGTCATTTATTTCAATGATTGTGCTATCTACGAGGTCGGGCCAGAACAAAACTCATTAAGCCGTTGGCCCGTCGTAACTCACTTCAATGCCTATCGAGGAAGTAGTCCATTTTGAGCACCCCATTTTTGAGCCTGTATTTTCATAGTGGAATAAGATGCGTAACACTTTTCCCACTATTAGGTGAATTAGGCGGGGGTCTGTGGGAATATCACCTTTCCTGTAAAGATGCCACTAAAATTACCCTACTTTGTCTCCCGAAGCCGTATCGGCCATTGAGACCCTGGCCCCGTCTTTCTCTCCTCATCTGGCCTATCCACTTTAAGCACCTTTTGATATTTAAACTTGAATGGCTTGCCAAAAGTATCAATAAGGTCAGAATCATATAAACAAAATATGATGATGTCAACGATATTTAAAAATATTGTGCGTATTCGTGCACGAGCTGTCGTGGCAGGCAGTCGTGTCTGAAGAGATAAATTGCTGCTAAAAAACTATCGGTTCTAGAAGTAAACCAAGCCAGGTGCTCAAATAGGACTACCCCGTCGTAACTCACTTCAATGCCTATCGAAGTATCGACCGCGCCCGCCAACTTGGATCACGTCGTCGAAGTTCAAATGCTGACACGCATATAAAATGTTCATGTTGCGAAGTTGGAGGCTTATTAATGGGTACGCAAAGGTGCGGAGAGGTACGTGTACTAAGTCGCCATTTATCAAGTGTTTAAGACGACTGGCGAGGAGGGTTCGACTATCATTGCCCGACAGGTATTACCTACATAAAGTTAAATGATTTTGAGCAACCAATTTTTGAGTTCCTGCATTTTCATAGTGGAATAAAATGCATTACACTTTTCCCGCCATTAGGTGAATTAGGCGGGGGTCTGTGGGACTATCACCTTTCCTGAGTCCTGAAAAGATACATTAGCCACTAAAATTACCATTACTTTCTCTCTCGAAGCCGTTTCGGCTATTGAGATTCCCCGTCTTACTCTCCCCATCTGTCCACCTTTTTATATTATTGTTTTGAATGGCTTGCCAAAAGTATCAGTTAGGTCTGCTAAAAACTATCGCGAAGTGAACCAATCCAGGTGCTCAAATTGGACTACCCCGTCGTAACCACTTCAATGCCTATCGAAGTATCGACCGCGCCCGCCAACTTGGAGCACGTCGTCGTCGAAGTTCAAATGCTGACACGCATATAAAATGTTCATGTTGCGAAGTTGGAGGCTTATTAATGGGTACGCAAAGGTGCGGAGAGGGACTTGTACTATGTCGCCATTTATCAAGTGTTTAAGACGACTGGCGAGGAGGGTTCGACTATCATTGCCCGACAGGTATTACTTACATAAAGTTAAATGCAACCTGAATAATACATAGATTGAAAAATCATCGTGGTAGCGAGCAATACAAAAAAAATACATACAAAACGCTACATACGTGAACTGTGATTACAATTATTTATTTTTCTGTTTAATTTTGACTCCATAAATTTAAACGCTACAGGATATATTCCTAAGCCTCAGTAACCTTTCAAAAGAAGAACCAGTTTTATGAAATCGTCTATAAACTACCAATGCAATCAGATGATCCGGATTTTCTAGTGTTTCTCACTACCGAGCCAAAGGACATAAAAAGTCCATCCATGGACTTTAAGATACATAATCGCACAATAATATAAAATACTTAAGATATGTAAAGCGACATTTTAAACTTCACAGCTACTACAACTCAGCCCTTGTTAAATGTACGAGTTTACAATCTAATAACTTGTGTTTATTACCTCACTGCGACAATTGCAAAATCAGGTGTAGTACATTAAGTACACCTAGGCGAGTACTTAATGTAATAACGAACTAAATAACGTTACATTTTCATAATTTATAATACTTTGAGATATCGCAGACTTCAAAGGGCAATAGCCGCATAGACTGTTTGCAACAGCACACCTGTACCTTTTACTATCGGTGCAATAAAACTTACCTTAATTATTTGTTATGATATCGGTACTGATAGTATTGAATTTACAACAGTGCTTAAATTAAAATACATACATACCTATTGTCGACATTTACAAATACGGAACCTTACTATCTAACTGCAAATCTATTATTATAAACTAACTAGCGGCCGCCCGCGACTCCGTCCGCGTGGATTCGGGTAAACCTCAAAAATTGTAGCCTATTTGTTATTCTGATGTATAAGCTATAGCTTACCTATAGGCTATAGCCTATGTCTTATTCTGATGTATCCCAACTAATATTATAAATGCGAAAGTAACTCTGTCTGTCTGTCTGTCTGTCTGTCTGTCTGTCTGTCTGTCTGTCTGTCTGTCTGTCTGTTACGCTTTCCCGCTTAAACCTCGCAACCGATTTTGATGAAATTTGATACAGACAATCTTTAGACCCTGAGACAGAACATAGGCTACTTTTTATTTCGAAAAAAAGAAATCCACGCGGACGGAGTCGCGGGCGGCCGCTAGTAAGCTATATTGTGGTAAAGTTTCATTCAAATCCAATCAGTAGTTTTTACGTGAAAGAGTAACAAACATCCATACATCCATACTTACAAACTTTTGCCTTTATAATAGTAGTAGGATCTCGATGATTTCTAATAGAAAAATTATTTTAAAATTTCGCCACCAATGCAAAGCATCTTTATTTTAAGCAACTGTATGCAAACAAAATATAAGTAGGTACTTTTAACAAAATATTATGTAAAGTACGGATTCCAGTGGTGTTTTAGCTTATCAACTAAAATCTTTACTGCATAACACTTGTAAGCATAAAGTTATCTGAACTGGCGGATCGGGACTCACCCATGTTTCTCCGGCATTTACGGAATCTAATATAATCGTAAATAAAAAAAAAAAAAAATGCAATTGCTTTTATCGTTCCAATCTCTTTACTCGTTCCTCAGATGTTTTCGACATCAAAGTTGGCGCACTATCCGGCTGCGAACATGTTTTTGACAAAATCACTAGAAACAATGACTGTTTTTTTGATTGATGTAAGTAAACATCAGAATAACTTTAAGTAAATATATGATTTGAATTAGCTTTGCAACTTTTAAGAAAATATCAATAGAAAGTAATGCCTATTTATGCTTGTGTAGATATCTCGCCAATTTAAAAGGCAGCGGGCGTATTGCCTTATTATTTCGGCACGACCCATCATAGAACACCTTATTATATCTGTTCTGTTGCATGTCCTCATTGATGCAGCAAATAAAAACATCCTTTATATACTTGTATCAAAAAAGCTTCGCGGATGCTATTATTAGTGCTATATGGATATTGTATTACATCATTACATCATCAATATTCCGACGGCAATATAATCGCGTACCTATCAATTTCTTGAATACTATGATTAGCTGTAAATAGGTGGCGCTAGTAGCTGTGCTTGTGCCGGAGGTCACGGTGTCACGTCGTGTCACCTTCGTGACCCGCGATGTTCCACGAAGAGCGCTCCAAGCGCCCGAAGTGCCGCAATGCTTGGATAACCAGTGAAACTAGATAAGAGTTGTTTTAATTTTCACCTCAACAAAAACTAGTGAGACTTACAAAACGATATTTGTAAGTCTCACTAGTTTTTACATGAAACAGGATCAAGTGGCATGATTATTTTTTTGGAATTTTCAGTACAAAATGTATGGGAAAAGTTATTTGCGATTACTGACATTTCTAGTACTAAAACCTCAAATGATCCCATAGAGCAATTTGATCCTAACATGAAAAATGCTGCTGACTGTTACTTTTGTCAAATATATGAAAAAGTTATGAACGGTTGCCCAACAACATTTTCATGTAACTTCAAAACCCATTTCAAAATTCCACCCTGTATACTTTACACCTCCAATATTCTATGATTTTTTTTTTAAATGGTTATTGCAATTAAAAAAAACACGTCTGAACAGGATTATTTAGATACTTGAGAAAAAAGTTGACTTACTGTATAAATTGTTACGACTGTGATGCAGTAACCTGCACACGATATAGACAAACCTAGGTCTATTTCGGCTTGTTTGATTTGACCCTACCAAAGACCTTACTACTGGAACTTTTTGCGTGAATAGACTTCTTTTATGTTCTGTCTCAGCCAACAAGTTATTACTATGTCTGGATATAAATATTTCAAGCTATTCGACCTTCGTGACCTGAACAAATGTTTCCACTTAATAAGCTCGGCTCTTGCATTAATTTAACATAGACTAATAGGCTAAATTCAATCTTAGGCTATTTTGGTTCTTGCCCAATATAGTAGGTCATGACACACTAAGGTTCCCACTGCTAAAACTTTTACGTGGAAATATTTTTTTTGGAAATTATACAATAGGTCCGCCCTATATAGCCAATTAAAAAAAAAAGGTAGCAATTCGTTTGGCCAGTATACAGTTAAGGCGATATAAATTGTTGTGAATATAAAATCCTCATAATCGAGTAAACTTTAATGCAATAAAATTAAATAAACGAATAAAGATTTGGCATATAAAAATGGCTAAAGAATTTAAATAAAAGACATTTATTGCTCTTGTATAGAATTAGTTACTACAATTCCCTGCCCACTTGACACCGGATTTTTATAACCTAGAAGTTCCACAGGATACAATTAAACATCAGATTTAACGTCCACGCGAAATCCCATTCACTATTATTTATACGGTTATTTTCATTAATTCAAAAGCAATTATAATAATTAGTTAGATAAGAAAACATCCTGCTGTGAACACTAAAGAATAGGACAAACTCTAATTAACAATTATTGATGTGTTATGTCTCTTAATTGTCTATTAATTAGCGGATGCCTGGCTAGTAGAGACCCAATAAAAAATGAAGATTACATCTAGAATTTGAAATGTTTAATGAGATGTTTCGTCCAATCAACATTCATAACATTAAGCGCCTAAGATATTGGTAGTGCCCAACCCCTTACTACTACAATTATTCACTGTACAAATATAAACCTTATCACTTATACAGATAAAGTTCTTCTTCATGTGGAAACTATTTCGCTACTATCTACAACTTTGAGCGTAAAGGGAAATGTGCTTCCTTAAGAGTTCTTTTACATGAAGTAATTTCCGGGCGGGTTATTAAGACAGAATGACGCCTTATGGACATATTAGTACGTCATTACCATGACTTTATCAGTAAAAGAAGCTTACTTCTTTAACTTAATGAAGCACATTGAGCAATTGTTTATATTTCAGTTTTAGTAAAAAAAACAGACAGAACAAACTTGATGATCGAATATAAGGATATTTTGTGATTTTAATTGCAATATAAAGTATCTTGCTTAAAAAAAAACACCTTCAACAGCACGTATTTTTTTCCAAAAACACACTATTTTAAATTAATATGATATTGGTGTATAATAAGATCAATATTAATCGGAATTTCTTCACGGGTCAAATGCTCACACGCCACTTCACTCCCACAGAAATATCATATGCAAACTACGCGATCTGAACCGGCACCAAAATAGGAGAACAAACAAATCGATATCGGACCAAAAGCGTGTGCGCAGCTCGCCGCGTGAGAATCGGCCCTTCACATAGATTTAAATTATTACATAAGCCCGACACTAGAAAAATGAGGCATTATTTTTTTTGACATAACGTACAGACAATTCATGCAAAAACTTGGCAATTGAAAAGAGCAACTATCGAGTTTTTTACTGCTTTTTCTCGGTAGATGACTGCATTCCGAAGTCGGTGGTAGATTCAATATGTAGTACCTATAAATAATTTTATTATTGACGATCCATAAGTGCTTTCCTGAGGCCTATTTGAATAAAAAATATTTTGATTTAATTTTATTTGTACGTTACAACATGCTGATATAGTATAGATAGGAGATGCAACAAATAATTTGACAGCTATGCTATCCTTTTTCTCCTTATTATGAATCACGTGTGATTAAGCAGGATAGCAGACACACGTACTCCTACTGCCTGAACTGTCAAGTGGGATGACGTCAATATCGCGTGGCCCTCGTCTTCTGTTGGGAGAGACTGAGAGAGAAACAGACTTAAGTGAAAAGTTAAGTGAACTATTGACGTTTTGGTGGAGACACTCAAACGTGACATATGGAGCGTCTATGGTAGTCATTAATCTAAGGATAAGAAGCGACAGTCGCTTAAAATTTTAGTGCCAATTTTAGAGCGGGTTGACGTATGGCAAAGGCCTATCTATCAATTTAAATCTACGGCCCTTCGCTCAATGGAACACATCACAAATAAACCAGCACCATGATTGATGGTTGCATTGCTCAATCCTCATCGTTGTTATTCAATAACAGCCGGATCTAATTCGGTAACCGAGTGACAGCCCAATTAAATAACATTGCGCCGTGGTTTGCTGGAAAATGTTAACGATGACCCAGTTCGAAGCTTGGTACGTACAATTGGATGTTGAGAAGCAGAATTATTTTAATATATGGTACTAACAAAAGGTCTGTAAAATCAATCATCATTCAGTTATGTTACTTTATAATAAGGAGCCCATATAGTACCTGTAAAAAACTTCACGCGATAGGGTCTATATGGGATTATCCTCATACTCATTTTGCTTTGGCCAGACTTACCTATACAGTTCTAAGATCTCAAGATAGTTAGAAACAGCTACCTACATTACATACAATGTGGCAGGCAGCACCTTGATCGTTGCTTCCTGGGAGTAGTGATTCAATTACTTAGGCTGATGTTAAGTATATCCGACCAATATAATAGAGATTAAGCACGATACATCGAGCTACCGACGGTACCAGTCTATTTTGAAACGGCGTGCCTGACAAACGGACTATCCAACACAAATGTATTTTTTTCAATTTAAACCAGTAATTCCTGAGATCAGCGCGTTCAAACAAACAAACACTAATAATTCAAGGGTCCTAATTTTTTCTTGGAACTAAGGCTAATCAAAGGAGTTAAGTGTTCAAATGCTTTATTCATCGCCAAGAATTCCCAAATTGGGCTGCTCAAGTGTCATACGACGGAGCAATTAAATGATATCGCCGTAACACATGGCAATGTCCCATCCCTTGTAATTGATACTGAGAGGACGTATTCATCGCGTGTCAAATTTCGCGCCCATCTGTATTAATTGGCGCAATTTGCGTAATCGTCGGGCGTTTAGGCGTTAATTAAGATTTTATTGCCCTAGTTATTGCCCTAGAGACGCGTGAGGCAGCCGCCGCTGAACAAAGGAGCGCATTATGGCCCATCTGAATCAATTGTCACTTCATACTTCTTGGAGATTTCGGGTGTGAAGCTTTTGTTTTGTGAATTGGATGACGTTTGACGTTCACTTGAAATTGAATAATTATTGAGCAAAAATATATTCAAGTACAGAATTCGAAACACACATTGACCTAACCTTACGATTATTCCACTGAGTGAATAACCATTAGAAACGATGTCTCATGGTCCTGTCATACTGTAAGCTCATCTAATCGTTGTTCAAGTATCTTGCCCTTCTCTCACAGCAAAAGCAATAGGTTATGGCTAGAGTCTTAACTATCCGGCTTTATGTAATTCTAATAAATACGAAAATGGAAACCATATACTCGTACATAAACCTGCTTACTCGTACAAACAAAACATCATTCTGCATTAACCAAATATTTAGATCTAGATTGATTGATACCATAACAAATATTGTAGGCATCAGTTTTCATACAAGACGCCTACATAAGTCCAAGAAGGAAGATGTTTGTCAAATAGATCACATAAGAGCGTACCATTCTCTTCCACTGTCTCGTCAATAGGCGAACGTTCAAATTTGACGTTTGTCAATGCACCCACTGCATTTGATATACTGCCGTAGTTAGACCTTCCTCGTCTCTCTGTGCAGGTTCAGTTAATATAAAAACATCGGTTCTCAATCTTTTGTATATCTTACTGGTAAATGTCATCTTATTCTTATTGTTTTATATTTAGTGTAGAAACACACCAAGCCGACAAACACGACCGGAGTTTGGCTGCCGGCTGGGTTCAATTCCCGGGTCGGGCCAAATTGTGTCGGTTTTGTGATGACCAATCCGCATTTGGCAAGCGTGGTGATTAAGCCAAATCCCGTCTTTGTAACGAAGACATTATTTGAAATGTGGCAGAGGGCAGAGTGATTGCCCTGCAGTGGGATAGGTATTAATAGGCTGCTGATACTTTATACCTAGGTAAAACCCGCTTAACTAAGCACAGTTATTATATTGCCGATATTCCATAATATCCTACTCTTTCTAGACCATAGCCCTCTTCTAAAATGAAAAGTACTTAACAACTTTCCAAGACGATGCGACAGTAAAACTATTTACCATAATATCCCCTCTAATATCTATGACCCCTAGGGGGTCGTTGAGAAGCACCACGGGCGGAAATGTTGTTTGATAAAATGTCATCTCGGAATGGTCGGGCCCTCGCCCACCAGCGCCGCGATCTATTGTTTTAGCCGCTTATCTGCCCATTACTTATAATGACTAAGATAGTGCATGCACGTCAGTTACACCTACGCCGAGTACAAAGTATTAGCCGTGAGTACCAACACCCAATATTATACGAGTATAATTGGTGAGTAAAACAATGGATGGGTAGGCTTGAATAAAGGGATACCATGACCTGACAGAAAACTGGCGGTTAATATACTTTGTGCTGGCTTGGGCCGAAAAGTATGACTTCTAACGGCTCTTTTTCTATAGGAGTTATATATATTTAAAAACCGTCAATAAAAAAAATCTTGCAATTAAGGGTATCTGTAGGCAAAAGCTTTTGCCTCCTGTTTGTGTGATAAATTACAGCATAGTTATGTCAAGTATTCTAGAATTAGATATACATATTTAGGAAGGTATGCATTATTCGATTCCTAGCATCCAAATCAGAAGTTTTAAGCTTATCATGGAATAGGAATAAACATACTAAAGGACTATCTCATTGATTATCGTTTATCTTTACGGCTATATGATGAAAGCTTTTGGTTGTTTTATAGCAGAACTAAGAGTATTTCCACATACAATTTTGGCTATAAAGGCTATCGTTCAAGCTATTAACAAAAGCCGCGGGCTCCAAATGATTTATGTTCATGGTTACTTTATTATGACATTAATTCAGTTACTCCTTTAAAAGATTATCAACTTTACGACTCTTTTCGGTCAATAATCGGGAAACTAAAACTTATCGTTATTTTATTATGGAATCACACTTTTTACTAAGCCGATGATTGCATGCTATGTATTTCGAAACTGATATTAATAGTACATTCAAGATTTAGATTTAAATTAAACCTTAATGTAATAATTAAATCGTACAGAGCAGCTTGCACTAGTTAACTGCAATGGCACTTCTTGGAAATACTGAGGCAAGTTAAAACTGCGGTGGTCAAGCCGTTGATCATGTTAATGGAGTGTAAAAAGACCGATAAACGGTGGAAAATTTATACTTTATAGCCTGTGGCAAGTAAACTCATTAAATATTTACTGGCCCGCAGTAAACATAGTCGCACAGGCCGATTCAAGATTTTGTCATCAGCTCAATTAAATGCTTACAAAATATTTGTTAACTAAGTTTCAGTTTACATGGAGTGTGAATGGTATCCCTTTCAAAATTTGATATAGTCTCTTACGAAATCGAGTTATAAAACTTAAAATATACGTAATGGATCGTCATTAATATGGGTGCAGTAATATGTGTGAGCTGGTGCGAGAAATTGATATCTGATGAGATTTAATCAGAGGTGTTGTAATAAGTTTATGGTTTGGTAGTTCCGGTTTAAGATCTTTATTTTCTCACAAGAATACATACATGATTCACTTACGCGAGAAATTACATTACTATCAATACAACGTTAACAATGAGAGGCGTACACAATAACAATCCTTAAGTATTTAACATGCAGTGCTAAAATAAATTTAACTAAACGTAAAAAAAATTGTTTTAAAATAAAGGTAGTTTGATAAAAAGTTACGTGCAATCACCGCGCTAAATGACAGTTAACTCACACAGACGACATAAGCAGGCAAAAAACAGAAAACACAGAGTTAACTGTGTGAAACTGGATGTGGCATTGAGTTTATTAAGTTAAGTTCAGGCATTGACGTGATAATTTGTTCAACCTATTAAGGATATTACGTGATTTTATATTAATTTTATTTAAACGGGTGACTACTTAAAAAGAAAAAAAAAATTGTAATAAAATAGAAAAACTACAAATTATAAATTCAGTTATACCTCGATGATATACATACACAGATCGATTTCGTTAACATGATCATGGATTTTTATTTATTAGCTACAAATATTTTCAATGCTTTTTTAAAGGTAGACATTGATTTAGCTTCTTTTACTTGTTTAGGAAGCGAATTGAATATTTTTGCACCTTCGTAAATTATACTTTTCTTGCCGTAGTTTGTTCTTGGGGGGCGCAGGTAAAGATCATTTGCTCGTCGCAGGAGCTTCGTGTGTACATGCTTCTTTTGTTTAAAAGTTATTTCACTATGTATTTTGTTGCTTAAAATTTTCCTAACCAATACACAAGTATAATAAATATATGTTTGATTAACGGACATAATTCTAGTTTTTTTATACAATTCTTCGGAAGGAGTTAGAAAATCAAAGTGGAACAATACTTTCACCAGCTTATTCTGTGCAATTTGTATGATGTCTACGTTACTTTTCGCCGCTGTACCCCATACTTCAATTAGATAGTCTAAATGTGGTTTTACTAGACTGTTGTATAAGTTGTATCTCACTTTCAAAGGTAAATATCGAGCAATGCCTCGCATTATACCTGTAAGACGAGTTAGCTGCATTTTAATTTTTAAAATATGAGGTTTCCATGTTAGCAGATTATCCAAAATAAGTCCGAGATATTTTTCTTCTGTTTTTTTATTTATCACTTGGTTATTAATTTTAAGAGGTTCATGGTTTTTTATTTTTTTATTTTTGGCGGAGAAAATGACATAGTTAGTCTTATTAATATTTATTGTCAATAAATTATATTGGAACCATTCGTTTAGTAGGCTCAAATCATTTTGTGCATCGGTTATCATACTATCAACAGAATTACCAAAGTAAAATAAACTAGTGTCATCCGCATATAAGGTAATATCACCTACAAGGCCAATATTTTGGATGCTATTTATATAAGTTAAAAATAAGAGTGGCCCTAGAATAGAGCCCTGAGGGACTCCACACTCAATTGGCATTACGTTAGAGCTTTTATAGTGACCACTTATTACAATTTGACAGCGGTTAGTGAGATAGGACTCAAAGATTTTGAGAGCTTTTTCTTTTATACCAATACTTTTAAGCTTATTGATCAGCAGACGGTGGCTAACCGTGTCAAACGCTTTCCTTAAATCTATAAAGATTCCGAGGGCTGTTTTCTTTTGATCAATATTTAATTTGATTTTAGTTACAAGATCTATTGTAGCCGAAAGAGTATTTGACTTCGGTCTGAATCCGTACTGTTTCTGATACAAAAAATTTATTGATGACAGATAGTCATTAAGCCTATTGTAAAGTATCTTTTCAAATATTTTTGATAAGACTGGTAGCACAGAAATTGGGCGATAATTACTGGGATCGCTTTTACACCCTGATTTATATATTGGCGAAACTTTTGCTATTTTAAGACTATCAGGAAAAACTCCTAGTTCTAAGCATTTATTTATGCACGCGGTGAGATGTTTGAGAATAATATTCTTCACACATTTTATTGTCTTAGTATTTATACCATCAATACCTGAACTACTGTTTGAGTTTAAACTATCAATTATTTTGCTTACTTCGTCCATGGTAGCCAGCGGCCACTCCGAAAGTCCTCCTCCATCCTGATAACATTTTTCTTGAGGCACTGAGTAATAACTGGAATCGACATGATATCTTTGAGGGATTTTTTCTGCTAGAGCTTGGCCAATTGTCGCGAAGAAGGTGTTAAAGTAATTACATATCTCTGTCGGGTTTGTTAGGACATCTGTCGAGGTTTGTAGCTTTGGCAAATCTTGGTGTTCCTTACATTTATTATTAGCAAGACTATTTATCAACGTCCATGTTTTCCTAGGATTATTATTGCAGATTGAAAAGGCCTTGTAGTAATATTTCCTTTTGCATATTTGGATATGTTGAGCCACTTTGTTTCTTTCCTTTTTAAACTCTTGAGCTACTTGTTCATCTTTAGGATTTTTCTTGAACTTCTTCCATAATTTATTTCTGCTATTTATACCTCTTATAATGCTTTGTTGTATCCACTCCTGTCTTGGTGGATTAAGAATCTTGACTTTTTTTGTTTGGCTCATTTTTACGCTTTTTTTAATTTTTTCCTCTAAAACACTGTACTCACAGTTGTTTATCAAGCTTCTACAAATTTCTTGGGTATTTTTGTGTAGTTGCTCATAATCTATTGCTTCATATTCTTTTTTCAAGAGAGGTTTAGGTTGATATTTTTTAATTTCCAAGTAGATATGTTTATGATCTGACATTGCAGACTCTATAATAGCGAAGTGAAAATCATTATCTTTTAGATTAGTGCAGGAGTGATCTAGAATAGTTTTCGTAGATTTTGTTTCTCGAGTGCAATAATCAGAATAGTTACTTTTGATTTCATCATGTCATTTCATTAAAGTTAATATCGATATAATCTGTTCACATCGCACATTGGGACATAGTTTAGCGAAAACGTTCCAACCCATACAATGTTAGTTTTGTGTTTATTTTATCAATTCATTTAAATCTTCCATAATCTTACTTCCTGGAACTGATATTGTCAAAATTGCCTTATACGTCAATGCGCAATTTCCCAGCCATCCAACCTGTTAGGGCGTACCCTTGAATATCCTTTAACTTCCAGTGCGTGAGCTCCCAACAAATAAAACACACTTTCGGTTTAAAAGATGTTGATTGTATTGCGGAATATTTTACAATGAATAAATATGACATTAGCTTTTTTTTTAAATTACATTTGCCGCGCTTTTCTTGACAGCCAGTATTTGACAATTAAAAAGTGAGGTTTTAAACATAGAGGTTTTGCTCTATGATATTTACGTGCAATATTAAACATACCGCCCACCATGGACAGCATGTCCATAACTAATGATAGTAAGCTACAACATTATCTGTTTTGTGACTACAACATTACACAATGAGTGTACCAAAATAAAATTATAAACATAAATCCTTGAAAAACACTATCACATATTCACATATAAGAATCTATAACATTAAAACAAACCAAAAAAAAATCATAGCACAGCATCATTCATAAAACTAACAAAGTGAAATAAACGAACATAAAACAACAACAGCATAAACATTAACAGTTAAATGAAAACACCACATTAAAGTAAAACAATAAGAATTCTTAAAAATAATACAATTTTCTACATACAAGTTAAATTAGAAATTCAGTACTTCTCATGGAACCTTTACTTAATTATAACCCGAATAATCTTGTTGAAAACCTGAGTATTTCACTCTTAAGTGACCTGTATCAAAATATGGCACATTACTGTGATGTGGAGATAATAATGACGTTTGCCTATGCAATCCGCCGCCCACCCTGAGGTTCCCGCGTAGATTTTGTCTGGGAATAGTATTTAGTTTTGAGTCTTGGTTGGCCTCTAGTGGACTGTATTTATTTCTATTATTTGACAACCAAGAAGACCTATTCTTAGACAACATGAAATCATTTTTAGGTTTACTGTGTTGATTGGCTGTAGGCATCAAAACCTCACTCTCTTTGCGCGCATGAAAAGCTACAACATGATGAGTGTCGCTGAGAGTAGGTGAAGTTGTCGCCGCAGCGATCACACTTTTGTCAACTGTGGGACTAACAACGCAATTTACAGTTGACTTGGGTAAACTTAAATGTAAAAGGGAATGATGTTTCTTAAAACATATACGACACCTAGAAGATTGACGGCAATTGAATACAGAATGACCCGGTGACATACAATTATAACATAAGCTATTTGATTGGGCAAAGTAACGACGCGATTCTATTGGTTGTTTAGCAAAACTTTTACAAAAACATAACTTATGGTTATCTGAACAAAATGGACATGAAGTAGTTGTGACATGATGAACAAAAACATTATTATTATGAGTAGGCTTTGAAGGTTTCGATGGCAAAAACTCTAAAGAACGAAACCTGTGCTCTAAAAATATCTTAAACTGAGTCATTGTTGGTTGATCGTCCGTTTCATTTATTTGAGATTCCCATAGCTTACGGGATTCTATATCTAACTTAGAGCTAACAATATAAATTACAATAGCGTCCCATGACTCTGTGGGCAACCCTAGGTTCTTTAAACCGTTCAAACAATCGCAAGTGGTGTCTAATAACTCCTTAATAGCCCTTGATGATTCACTTGTGACTGTATTTTGGCTGACTAACCTCTGAATTAAACAATTAGATAGATATTTAACATTACTATACCTCTTATTCAACAAATCCCAAGACTCCTCATAGTTGGCTTCCGTGACTGGCACATGCCGCAACAGTTGCTCTGCCTCGCCTGATAAGTGAGCCTTGAGGTAGTGCAATTTGTGAACCCTCTCTAAACTGTTATTTCTGTGAACTAATGACTCAAACAAATCCTTAAAAGTAGTCCACTCAGTGTATTTACCACTAAAGGTAGGAATGATAATTTTGGGTAATTTAACTTGTGGTGAATCTGAGGCCTTACAACTAACAGTAGACATACTCGAAAACCTAATTAAACATTCCTTAAGTTCAGTCTTATAATCTAAAAATAACTCTTGTGCGCTTTCATAAACAGAGTTTGTGCAATAGTCTGATTTTAAATACTCATGTTTATCTATATCGGAAACTATTGTTCTGTGACCATCAACAAAAGACCTCCACTGTTCCTCTAATGTCTCCAAGCGAGTCTCTATATAAGCCTGAGTGAGCCTGTCGTTCGGTGACTTTTTGAAATTAGCCCTACTTTTATTGATAGCTGACACGACATCGTTTTGCAAGTTAGCCCAAGTATTCATAGTGGATTCGGGTAATTCTAAAGACTTAAAAGACATGGTAAGACTAAAGTAATAATGAAATAGCAAAATAACAATATAAAATAAGCACGGACTCGACCAATACCTAAATAATTTACCTTAACATTAACAACAAAAATACGTACAATACTATTAACAACTTATCACTGTAACACGTCAAAATCGCTGAGTCCGATGAAAAAATTTCTTAAAATATTACACTGCGACATACGTTGTAAATATTAACTTATGTACAAAACCGCGAAATCACTTTTCTTCATGAAAACACAGTTTACTCACAGCGCGCCATCTTGCGAACCAACCTCAGCCGTGTGACGACCGCGCGCCAACTCCAAACGCTGCTTGTATCACTCCGCTCCGGGGGCGTAGACTCCAAACACAAATAACTATTCTGTGCTCCGACAATCACCAACGTAACTCCAACAGCAGCCTCGTTCAGATGAGCTCCTTCACAATTGTAAATGCACGACGGTTTCCGTCGATTTGTTTCTTGACTTTACCAATCAATCGAGTAATTTCTTCAACTTATAGCCGTAATCCGGCAATCGATAGGACCAAAATGTTAGGGCGTACCCTTGAATATCCTTTAACTTCCAGTGCGTGAGCTCCCAACAAATAAAACACACTTTCGGTTTAAAAGATGTTGATTGTATTGCGGAATATTTTACAATGAATAAATATGACATTAGCTTTTTTTTTTAAATTACATTTGCCGCGCTTTTCTTGACAGCCAGTATTTGACAATTAAAAAGTGAGGTTTTAAACATAGAGGTTTTGCTCTATGATATTTACGTGCAATATTAAACACAACCTATTGCGCCATGTCTTTATATCTTCTTCTGATTTCAAACAATAGTGGTTGAGGAATGTAATCGTACACTTTAAAAAACATTCATCCGCCCACGCACGCATTTCCTTAACTTATCTAATTCGGACTAATTGAGTCGAAATACCGATAAGCATTCCGATCTTTATGTGAAACACCGGACAGTTACAAAACTCTGCCCACACCTAATTGACACTGGGTTTGTAACTTCGTTGCCTTCAGAGTCCCGACCACAGAGACAATAAACAAGTATAGAGCGGACGAGGTGGCATTACCGGTGTAAGTGAAGTACGAACAAAACATGCAAACTTCCTTCAATGTGTAGACAGGTAGGAGTTTGTCAAAAAGTGGCTGTAATTATTAAGGTGTTAATGTACATATGTTTGCTGACATTAAACAAACAAAAACAAAATGCCTTGATGGTCTAGCTAGTGGTTTAAGTACCGGGCCGTGGTCTCGCGGTCCTGGGTTCGATTCCCTGACTGGGATTTTTTGTTGATTTTTCTGCCAAGACCCACCTTTATAACTAAAACATGACTTCATATTATCGGGGCCTTTGCCCTGCATTGAGACATTAATAGGCTGGTACTATACTACGGATACTTCAATGATCATATATGTGGCACATCTCCCGTTTGTTTTCGATATCTATGGTCCAGCCGCTCCGTTCCCGCCCACGGCTACGACACTTCAATTTGTTTAGCGTTAATCTCTCGTGAAAGCTGATTAATGCCCCCGAACCTAATGAGACTTGTACGATGATACATAATCAATAATTGTATAGTGTTACGACCCCGCCGCGGCCAGTCTGTCAGCAACGCTGTATTTATTACCACAAACATACGCCCACCATATCTACGGATCTAACCGATGCTTAGATAAACATATTCGACATACGTACATTTAATAAACTCTCAACACGAAAGTGTGAAGTAGGCCATATGTCCGGGATTCCGGGTAAATAAATAGTGACACTGTCGATGTTTATTATAATTTATTCAAAACAGAACATGATAGAATAAGTGAATAATTGATTAAAAATGTTATGAGCATACTCATACCAAATGCATTCATGACATTCTGAACATGGGGTATAGACAGTAAACTTGACCCTTGAACATTTAATTGTCTGGAACGAAATTACTAATATAAAGAGGTGAAGCGCTTAAAACTTCGCCGAGTTATTGTTAAAAAAATATTAAAATTTTAAGGCTTTAAATAAACCACTGGGTAAATAAATAATTTAAATCAATGTTTAATATGAACACTGAAGTAGTCCAAACAACCAATACGGCATAGTAACAACCCGTCAAATGTTACTTTTTTTAAAGGGCCCCATGAATGATGATTAATTAATTCGTTAGGATGGAGTTGTCATCGCAGCTGTCAATGGGCACTCGCGCAAGCACGTACGCTTGTAGGGATGTCAACAAGACAAACGTACCTACAGTTTAAATTGAAATGTTCTCATTATACATTATGTACATGTAATACCTACATGTAGTTGACACAACAACTTTACATAACATGAAACATGAACCCAGTTTCCCCGATTGCTAGTAAAGTTTTTGCATGACAATTTATTTTTTAATTTCATTATTTAATTAAAAGCGAAATTCTTATGCACGTCGTATTTTTTTTCTTACCGTCCTGATGGAAGCTAGTACGCTGAGTGATCTTAGCGTACAAGCTTCTTTACAGTCGCTTCGCTTATTATTCGAACGCTTGCCATACCAGAAAAGCAACATGCTAGCCATCTCCGTCATCAAATGCCAAATCAGATCGAGGGGCACTTCAGTTTTCTTTACAGTTCAGAGTATAGCGAGTCGCCAGTCATGAAGAAGCTGTGATACGAAAACCAGTAGCTCTGAACAAATCTCTCTTTTTGATTGTGTCTGCTGACTTACCAAGCTATGATATGATACATAGAACGCTGTATTCAGCAAAGGTCTTTGAGGGGTTTAGTTAGCGTATGAATGAGCAAGGAACGCAAAGATTTATTCTTATATACCTCTTTTGACGACCCGCTTGGTGTAATGGTCAAGCTGTTGCCTATTACGCAAGAGGTCGCGGGTTCGATCCCCGCACAGGACAAACATTTGTGTGCATGAACATGTCTGTTTGTCCTGGTCTGGGTGTTATATGTATCTATTTAAGTATATTTTTTAATACCACTGTTGATTCTGATGTCTGTAACACAAGTGCTTAAGCTACTTAACACGGGGTCAGATCAATGTATGTGATGTTGTGAAATATTTATTATTATTATTTATTTATATATTTTGATAATATATTTTTTTTCTTTATCCATATTGTACAGCTTCAAAGCCAGCCCTATGACAGCCTCGTATTGATATGAGCGCGGCGCACAATGTCGCATCGCTCGTCTCGGAACATAGAAGGGAGGGCGATATGCATAGTAATGCCTCAACATCTTTGTCTAGAAGGAAAACATTACTCATTCCTTCGACAGAATTATTAAGGCCGATTTAAATATGATTCACGATATTATATTATTATAATGTCTACCAACTTTGATTGAAGCCGTTTAGTCTAGTTATTTTTGCTTATTGTCTTGCGTTTTACTTTAAATCCTTTTCGAATCTTGGAACGACAGCTGTCTGGCACGATAATAGTATAATCCAAACGGAAATCCAAAGCGGTTATACCTATGTCTATGTAGTTTACAAAGCAAACTATAATGACATGACATCTGATATCATGAACAACCTACAGATAATTATAAATTTATAAAAATTATTATCATGGCGGCCATTCTTACGATAAGTCAGGTACCTACGCAGGATACATTATAGTGCATAAGTGAGTGCGCAAGCACAGGCGCACTCCCTATTCCCTGACTCTCATAGTTCGGTGGAACAGCAATCTGACACGATCGTAGAGAGATCAGGCGCAGGACCAACGGCTTAACATGCCTTGCGAAGCACGGAGGAGTTCGAGATAAAAAAATTCGGTCACCCATCCGATGACTGGCCTCTGCAAAAGTTGCTTAATTTTTGCAATTGCGGGCCGAGGGCTCTAACCACTGTGCCATCGAGCTCCTAAAATCTATATCTATAAAACTCAAAGGTGACTGACTGATTGACTGACTGACTGATTACATAGTGATCTATCAACGCTCAGCCCAAACCACTGGACGGATCGGGCTGAAATTTTGTATGCAGGTAGATGTTATGACGTAGGCATCCGCTAAGAAAGGATTTTGATTAATTCAACCCCCAAGGGGGTAAAATAGGGGATGATCGGTAGTATGAAACTTTGTCAATTTTAAACCTATCGGGCTGATATTTTGCATACATAAAGCTACTATGACGTAGGCATCGCTTAATTAATGAGATTGATAAATTCTAACCCCCAAGGGGGTAAAATAGGGGATGAACGGTAGTATGAAACTTTGTCAATTTTAAACCTATCGGGCTGATATTTTGCATACATAAAGCTACTATGACGTAGGCATCGCTTAATTAATGAGATTGATAAATTCTAACCCCCAAGGGGGTAAAATAGGGGATGAACGGTAGTATGAAACTTTGTCAATTTTAAACCTATCGGGCTGATATTTTGCATACATAAAGCTACTATGACGTAGGCATCGCTTAATTAATAAGATTGATAAATTCTAACCCCCAAGGGGGTAAAATAGGGGATGAACGGTAGTATGAAACTTTGTCATTTTTTTGCCGATCGGTTTGAGACTTTGCATTCATAAAGCTACTATGACGTAGGCATCGCCTAATTAATGAGATTAATAAATTCCAACCCCCAAGGGGGTAAAATAGGGGATGAACTTTAATATGAAACTTTGTCATTTTTAACCGATCGGGCTGAGACTTTGCATTCATAAAGATAATATGACGTAGGCATCCCCTTTCAAAGATTATTTCAATAATCCACCCCTAACGGGGAAAAAAGTTGATATATAAACCAAAATCCACGCGGACGAAGTCGCGGGCGCCCGCTAGTGTGTCCATATACACGTTTGATTGCACAGAAACCTGTCCGAGATTCATGGACTATTTCAATGGACACGACGCCGCCCGGCCCGAATATGACAGTGGCTGCATCTCCCCAAGCCGGCCGTCACGTCACGCCTACGTGACCGCGCGTGAACTTCAGTATGTGCAATGCGTGACAGATTTGCACAGTTCATACACCGCATCAGTGACTGGAGTTCTGCCTTCAAGCTTCGCACATTTTGTCAGCTGCTGACTACTATTTCCGCAGGAGATCTCGTTTCGCGTCAAAATATTGACTCTAGCTTTAGTTTGTATTATTGTTTCAAAGAAGTTTAAGTATACATTTGTCAGAAAGTATATATTTTCATCTCCCCAAACCGTCATGAAAACTTTACAGTTTATTCACCGTGTGTCAGATTTGCAGTTTATACCGCATTTTTGACTGAACTGGAATTTAGTGACAATTATTGCCGCAGAAGTTTCAGTTTCGTTTCTGCAAAATCTTGACATTCTAGGCTCAGAAGTTAGCGTGCTTGTTGCCAAGAATTTTAAACAAAAATCATGCAACTTCAATGTCGGCTGACACCAGAACACAAAAGTAAGCATGCGTAAGGTTCATTTCCAAAAACTCCACAGACCACCAGCTAGCTAAAAGATACCTCTTCCTTCACTGACATTCGCTTAATGTGAAAAGTCCTACATTCGTTACAAACTAAAAAGTATTGGAAAATAAAACATATATTTATGAAACGCCGGTCTGAATACGTTTCCGAACGGAAATAAAACTGATCGGAATTAGGTTTCATTTCGCTCAAGCTCAAAACTAACTCGGCGAGTTCGATCCAATTCATTGAGCCAGTTTCTGCGACACATATTTCATTTGCAACGTTACGCGGAAAATGTTCCACATTCGATATATAAGGACACCTACTAGTTCTCATTTTTCTGAAATCTGGAACATTTCCAAAAAGGCTTTTTACACTAATTGAATACTAATGCATAATAATAATTCATATCGCCTAAGTACAACTTGAGCTTTGTTTTAATAACTGTAACCCTGACAGAATAAATTATTAAAAAAGTTAAAATCATTAATAAAATTAATAAACAATATCCTATATCCTACTGCGTAGCTATTCATAAATTTTGCCAAAAACCGTTATGAATACTATCAGATGGGCGCCGCATCCGCCACCAGTATACCACCCGTGGATAAAAGAGAAATCATTTATTCCTCGCAAAGAATTCATAATAAACATTTTAGCAAATATTTTCGTACTGTTATTGATACGTAATTTCCCAGGGGCTTTGTCCCATCGAATCGAAATGGGCTTGAACCATGAACTGAGATTTGCCACGTCCAATTATAGCATTAGAGCGACTGCCGACCTCCGGATCCCTTGACACCAGTACTAGACCAATTGGAACATGATTGCAAAGCCATAGTAATCTAACTGTACAGGTTTCTTCGAAAGTAGTCTTAGACCAAACTTGTTTAGGTTGTCATAATATATTTAAAAATTTATAAGACCTCGTGCATCTAAAATCGAATGAAAGAACTCATTATAAAAGAAAAACTATCATACATAGAAGAAGGGGCAAATTAGCACACTTTTTACATTGGGCCTCATAAAAAGTCAACTGTAACAACTAGAAAGATTCTCTTAATACAGCTTATACTCGTAGTTAAAAATATGCAATTACAATAAAAGGGATAGGAGTTACTGTCTTATTTCAACATTTCAAGTCTTATTTCAAGTTTGAAAACGAGTCAGTCACTGTTAACGATATTTTCTCTAAACCAAATTAATGATTCAGAATTAGCATATCTATCTTATTCTCACAATTAAGCAGACAAACACAGCATTATTTTCATTAAACGAGAGAACTTAATACCACGAGGCATTCTCAATTAACCTTTGGGTCAATGAAAATAAGCAAATAGGGGCGTCCAATTACGAATTTGAAGGTGAAATATGATACGTACCGTACTTATACAAATTATTTACAACCAAGTAAGCATAAAATGTTTTACATAACTCTATATTATAATATAAGTAACACAGTAATCCTCTTTGCATGTAATCAAACCGTTGGATTTAGCTTAGTTTTTTTTTTTTTTTTTTATTAATGGATAAGTGGGAATTTCGATCTCACCTGATGGAAAGTGATGATGCGGTCGAGGGTGGAGCATACCCACTTATGAATTTTTTTTTAGTATTTTTTAAATAAACAGTTTATTTATATTTAATATAGCTGTCACTTTTAAGCCATTGAATATATTATTACAGAATAATTATAGTTTCGGAATGAAAGAATATATTATAAGAGTCGTTTTGTAATGTAACTTGATATGTTCAAACATTGTTTTAACACAGAAATATCCGTTGTTATCGATAACATACACGTATGCATTGTAGGGTTATTCCAATTAATCATCGAGTATTTTCATTGAAAACAATACACCCACATCAATCCATTATGTTAATGATAATAGCGCTTGCATACAATCTAGATGTTACAATAACATCCAATATACAAAAAGGTAGTGTCCCAGTTACGGTACAGTTAATAAATAAGACAAAGCATCAATTTGAACGGCTATTATCCCAACCGTTCGTCCTAGCAATGTTTTACCATACAGAAGCGAGCTAATGCGTCCCTCGCCGAATACCTACAAGGGTTGCCAGTTTTAATCAAGATCTTTCAAGGTATTTTTGCCAGACTTATACATAATCCTGTAAAATCATCATCATCATCAGATGATGATGATTTTACGGGGTTCATCATCCTAGCGCTTATTCCAGTTGCCTTTATGGCCTTGCCTAGAAGCCCAGGGTACGCTACGACTATGATCCTGAATTAACCAATTAACGATTGCTCTTGGTCCCAGACTAGCCCGAGGGCACAGACAAGGCCTACAATGGTGCGAGCTCACCCACATAATGCCTGCGCACGCTTTTTCAAAAGTTTTCGGGTTAAATGTACTCGGAAAGACAGAGGCGGACGGATTTTGCGAAGCGCTGCGTGCGAATGTGTGGAGGTATTGACATAACCCAGTAGGATGCAAGGCAAAGCCTCCATGCCAGTGCTAATTAAAAATTAAATTAGCAACAAAATCGAATAAATAATAATTATGAATAGCTAATGCACAAATACAGGTCAACTAACACAATTGTCGCATTATGGAACGCTATCAGTTGGGTTTAAAAACGAATCCTTCACGAATCCTTCACGAATCCTTTGCCTTTTCCGGCAGCCCTAAAATAGTCTGTATTCAAATAGTGAGCTATTTGCGGGCGCTCCCAACCCTCGGTAATGCTGCGCTAGATGACCTGATATCTTGAGCTCTTCATGAATACTTATTGAGAACAATTACTGATTTAAACGCAACTTTATTACTCCAAATCGCATATTTCTTTCTTTTAGTTATATTATTTTCTGATTTAAATCAACCGTCCGTAACCAAGTACACGCACTGACTGTTAAGTTTAAATAAATGGAATTTATGTTTAGAATTTAGGACGATATGAAAGGAACAAGCCAAAGAAATAACGGGGTAATTCATTGTTCTTTTTACTTTGTACTTTATTGACTCCAAACGACCTCAATTCGAAATCCTGACTGATTTATGCATGACATACAAACCTGGACCTCAATATATGTATAATATTTTACCTGTAGCATTCAAGTGAATAACCATATTAAGTGTTATTTTATGAATATGTTACCAATTGTGTTTGAATTACTTTTATATCAAAAACAAATTCCAAAACTTCAAATTATCTGGATCTGGCCACGTGACGTTGCCAGATCCAGATAATGTGACGTTTTCTTAGGTATCTGTACAATCCATTCAATTTGAACTTGTCGAATTCCGTCATCGCTATCGAAATGTTACTTTGCCTAAGCCTCAAGATAACGCATAAATTAATTAAAGCCGAGTACACTCGTGGGATGCGTGCACGATTACGTACATACAGGCGAATTAATTAAAAGTGGCACAACTCACAACTCCTAGCAATTTCTTCAAACTTAATACGAAGACGGTGGGCGTGTTCCGAATGTGGGTGAAAATTAATATCAATCGTTTCAACTAAGCGTTAACGTGTACAACATACATAACGGGTTGAATTTACATAGTTTGTTTATATGTAAATCGCAGCACGTGTTACGTTCGTGACCGAGATACATACGACTATCTAAGGCTTTTTGTGTTGTCTTAATTCCCGCCTTTAGTTTTTTACTTAAGAAAATCGGTGGTGTTTTTTTTATTAGGGTTCTTTATTAAAGCAATAAATGAATTGATTCATCAGTAGGTGCATGTAAAATTGATATTTTTTTTAAAAATAAGTTTGCGAATTTTAATGTCAGCCGCATCTAAGGATAGCCTTTTGAAAGTGTTGGTCGTGTACCAAAGAAAACATAACAAACCCTCGAGGGGAACCAAATCCGAGATGGTCGCTAGAAACTATCCACCACTCTAAAAGGCTACTCGCATCAGAATCAGAGTGATATAAACTGATTTCTGGAACGCAATAATCAAACGTTCTCCTTTATTCTCTACCTAAAACTTTACAAGCTATGCCACTCTTGGTGAAGCAATTTCCCATTGGAATGATGATGATGATAGGTACAGATTAATCGACCACTTCCTTTCCGTATTTGTATGCGATCTGCATTAAGTAAGAGCTATTACAAACATACGCTATAGTTAATTTGATTTATTTGTACAATTAGATTCAGTGTACGGAGAGCCCGCCATTCCAAAACCAGCTCTGGGAATGAAGACATAAATCTTCCCTATCGAAAATCAAATAGAAAGCCGTCTAAAATTCATTCGCCGGTCCCTCCTTCATCATTGTAACGACCAGCTCCTACATGATTGCATGTAAATTGTGCATTAATTAAAGTCGTATCCCTTGATATACAGTGTGTCTGGGCATTAAAGCTCGAACACTTTTGAATAGTTCGACGTGAAGTGTTAGTAATGCCTGCTTCTTAATTCTAACCTGGAGAAAACATCAAAAGAACATGGTTGGTTTTGTTTTGTCATCGATCTGTAAGAAACTCGGTAAAGAGTAGTATAATAGCCGCTGAAATATATTTAGTGGTATGTTCAAGCCCACGGGTCGAAGCCCAGGTCAATAATTCTATACTCTTAACATTTTGAAAACATATAAGACTATTGAAAGGCTCCTTTAAAATACTCTATCTTCATTATAAACGTAAGATTTTTTTTTCTATAATCACTTATGGTCCGTTTTGCATTCGTAATTGTCGAGAAAAATTTGTTAAAAGCGATGATTTCTAACAATAGTGCTAAACTCTTCCACTCTGATGACCAGACATGCTGTATAAGCGTAGTAGGCGACTCCATAAATATCTTGGACATTAATAACTGGCGTGAGTGATCACGACTAATCCGAGAGAACGAGGAAGGGAAAGTAAGTACAGTAGGACCCCGATTATCCGGACCTCGGTTATCCGAATTCGCGATTATCCGGACTGCCAATCGCGACGAGTTTACGCCAAGCCACTCGTGCCGTCCGCGCCCGTCGCCAAATATTTTGAACAAAATTAAACTGTAATTATTTTATTTCATGATTACCTAATGCAAATTACCAAATATATACATAACTAGCGGCCGCCCGCGACTCCGTCCGCGTGGATTTCGATTTTCAATAGCCTAAAGCCTTCCTCGTCAAATGGACTATCCAACACAAAAAGAATTTTTCAAATCGGACCAGTACTTCCCGAGATTAGCGCGTTCAAACAAACAAACATACAAACAAACAAACAAACATACAAACAAACTCTTCAGCTTTATATATTAGTATAGATTATTGTAAGCAAGGTACAGATTACATATGTACATATGCATAAAGCCCGTTTTTCTTCATATATTGGATTATCCGGACTTTCAATTATCCGGATGCCTACCGACAACAATTAGTCCGGATAATCGAGGTCCTACTGTAATATGATATCGGGCGGTTCAAACAAGACGGCATTTGTGCAGGCATGCACGCTATTGCATTGCTGCATTACGCAACTCAAGACAATGGAAGTGCATGCGATGCAATATGCACTTGCTTTAAGTTGTGTCATTTATTTGTACGAGTATTGCAAACGCCGATGGCATATTTTCTACGCCTTTCCTCTCTAAAGATTGTGAAAGAATAGCCTTTTGACGACAGTGATTATTTCTTATAATAGTCCAGGAATTTTAGATTTTATCTACGGAATAATTCCTAGTGAGCTGAATTTTTGTATACACCTTTATTATGATATGGTAATGATAATGTGAAAAATCGACATTGATATCGTGCCGGCTAAAAAAGTTATAGGGGTCCAAACGTCACTGGACATAGCTATAGCATATCTATATCATTACTAGCGGCCCGGTACGTGCTTCGCTACGTATAAAGTGAAGCCACCGATTTTGTTCAAACTTTACATAAAACACTAAATAGTTTGTACAAACCCTGAAAATTTGGTTTGGATCGGTGAGCCCGTTCTTGAGTTATAAAGTGACAAAAAAAATGCATCTTAGTTTTTTATAGTTGATATTCCTATTTTCCTGACTGTACTAGTATTTCAAGTCCTTTATATTTCTATATGTAGAACATCATACTAACTAAAAACACACAAACATAAAAGGGAAAAAAACAAACAATAGGGTTTATGCCTTGGTATGTGCCGTACGGTATACAATACCATATGTAAGTGCATTATAGTCTCTATTTCAAAAACGGTTAATTCTACAGAAAAATGCAAGAGACCTTTTTTTTAGACAATTTTATGAAACCATTATTGACCTCTGAGCAATAGATCGCGAGATATTTGCGAAAAACTGATTTTCGTGACGTTTGGACCCCTATAACTTTTTTAGCCGGCACGATATCAATGTCGATTTTTCACATCATCATTACAATATAAAGGTGTTATTCAGCTCACTAGGAATTATTCCGCAGATCTTGGATCAAAATTGCTAAAATTACTGGACTATAACTACCAAAGTAAAAAATATATATTATGGAATAGCATACAAGTCGCTAGTTATTAGCTTTTCACCCCGGCATAGTACGGAAATTATATCAGTGTTCCTCTAACATATAACATCTACAGCGGTTTTTGATACGTTTTTTTAGATAGAGATCTAAAAAAACGTATCAAAAACCGCTGTAATAATATTGAAACAAACAACCTCATGTTAGCTAAGAGCTAATCCATGTAAGACATACACCTGATTGTGACGTACCGCAAGGGTAACGTCCCAAATAAACAAACAAATATACTGAAAGTATACTTCAAAATCAATAAATTGATATTAAGCTAACCTTGATTATTAAGTCTAGAAAATAATTATTAATTTAAAGTATTGTTGGTACTATAAGTAACATTTGGTATCCATCGGTAGGTAAAATAATCATCATCAACCACAAAACGTGGGATATTTAATTAATCATAATTAATCTAGCTTTATAATCTAAAAACTATAATTTTAGTTTATATTTGTGTTAATTAAGTTATAAAATTATGAAAGTTCAATAATTACACACTGTAGAAGTACTCAGAGAAAGGTTTATTTACCAAATTAATTTATTGTTAGAATAAAAATACTTAAAACCATTTATTATGTCAGAAACAGAACAAAAATATTATTATTTTAATTCATAATTTTGTCTCAAGAGCATCATCAACTAAAAGAAGAAATTTAAAACTTATTGTATTTATAATTAAGGTTCAAAATATAAAAATCGGACTGATGATGGTCTGAAGGGGCGGGGAGAAAAGATAGCTATCTCTGTCGGGAGTATAAGGGTGTCCCGCTCGTGGCGTATCGACGATCATCGCGTTACATTGCCTAGCATTGGATGACATAGGCTCGCAGGACGTTACAGAACGTGATATTGACGATTATCACGTGGAGGGTTGAATCCATATATAAAGGAGAAAGATCCAAGATGGAGACAGTCAATTTCATACAGGGATCGGGAGCAGTCATGCTCGCCCAGAGAGTCAGTTTCAATCGGAGTTCGGGAGCAGTCATGCTCGCTCATAATAGTGAGAATACCGCGAATCGGGAGTGTTACGAGAGCAGAGTCTTGCTGAAATAGTTTAGAGTCAGTGTTGTGATGAAAAGTGTTTGGATTGTGGCTGAACCTCTAAAAGCAAGGCGGTTCACTGTGCTGAAGGACGAGAATGGTGTAAAAGCTAAGTGGTTATCAGGCTAGAAAGTCTAGTTTGATTTATATTTAAATTTTTGTATTTTTCAAATGTTATAAACAATATTTCAATATTAGAAACCATATTTGTATTGGTTTGGTCGATTTGAACCATTTTGAGTAATATATTTTATATTGTTTATGTTTGCATTAACTATATATTTTACCAGCAACTCTTATAATGTTGTTTCCCATTAAACTCATCTAAGTTGGAGTGATCACTCTTGAGCACAAGATTGTACTCTATTGATTTGCGTGTGAGCTGGACACACAAAGAGTCACGGGTTGCATCCTCTTACTGTATATATGACATTTGCATTGTGTCAAAGCGGTGGGAAGCCGACCAAGTCTTTGGACGAGGCCACAGGGAGAGTTCGGAGCGCCGGAGGCTCGCCCCCCTCCTTAAAGGAGGGCCGCAATACATTATGTCCTCTTTCCTAAAGTAAACATACCTATATATAAATATCTATCCAACTTTTCTCCATGTGTTATGTTTTAGGTTCTTTAGTGTATGATTTAAGTACTTATCATTATCTAGATTAGGTTTGATGTATGAAAGGTTGTATGTTAACATTATCATTATTCAATTACTTATTTCTATATACCATAACTTTATTCCAATTCCTAAAAGAAACTGAGTTACTATAGGAACAATGAAGGGTAACTAGACGATCATGTGCCAAAGTAGGATTACATCACGAGCCAATTATTACTATTATATTGTACATAACAACTTTAGGTAGCTTAGGTATCCTAGACAGTTCAGTTAGCGTCAATTAGGTATCAGTAAGCATTAGGTTGTAGGATAGAGCAGGGTAGATTGGGGTGGGTGTTACATGATTATTGATCCAATCTGTAACTGTTTGGGTGAAAATGTACGCTTATGTACTTACTACCTACATTTATTTAGAAACATCGGAAGTTTCTGATTTGTCCGATGATGTTCTTAAATTTCAAGGTACCTATAATGCAAAAAAAAATGTATTATTTTATCAAAGAATTTAGCAAATGCAATTTAAAAAAAATATGGTTATTCCGAATAGGTAGCAATTTTGCAATAGCAATCATGAATAAAAGAAAAGATTCTTCCGAATACTTATCTACAAAAGGCTTCTTTTGCTGAACAGAAAGATACCGATGCTTCGTACATTTTCTTCTTTTGGTAAAATCCTAAGCTAACGTTGGGATTCTATGACCCAAAAGAAGTTGAAAAGAACTCGGAGAAAAGATTGCTGTAACATGCAGTTTAAAACAAAATATATGTATTTGCCATGAAAATGGTGTGGTAAACTAATAAAAATAATCAGCATTTTCTATTCGATGTAAATATTAAATACTAGGCCATACATTCTCGTAAAATATATAGTTTTCAATTGTTATATTTTCATGAACAGATTTTAGTTATTTCCTAAAAATACTTTTCCTCTTCAACAAATTCCGCCGTAGTTACAATCCTACGCGATAGCGAACTACACAGAGTCGATAAAAACAAGGGAGTCGCAATTGTATCTGTAATAAAGCTCGGCTTTAAATTCAATTGGTCGGCAATCCCTCCCAATCAGATGGAACCCCCAAGTAATCCCCCAAAGGGAACAATTTGTCACAATGATTAGGTTAGGTACAAAGCGTTTGCCCTCAACCGCTGGCTTATTACGCATTGCGCTAAATGATCTGACATAAATGACATCTTGGCAAGCATATTGGGTTTAAGATGACAATAATCGAACCATATGAATGACATCATATTAGCGTAACAAGGTTTGGTAAAGTGGATATCGAAGTAGCGGTGTATTTAAGGAGTATAGGGAAAATAAACAAAGTTCTCCATATAATTAAATAAAATACTTACGCATTAAGTGCAATCACAGATAAGTTCACTGTATGTACGTACGCTACTATACAGCTGTTAATAAATATAAATAAATAAATAAATATCTCTAAACATTATTCACACAGCGCCATCTAGCCCCAAACTAAGCATTAGCTTGTGCTATGGGTGCCAGACAACGGATAAACATTACTTATATACTTTTTTTTGTAAATACATACATATTATACATAGAAACACCCAGACCGATACAAACAGACATGTTCATGCACACAAATGTTTGTACCGTGCGGGGATCGAACCCGCGACCTCTGGTGTAGTAGCTGACTTCTCGACCATTACACCAAACGGCTCGTCAAAAAATGAAGGCACCACCTAAGGAACTGTGATATTTTAACGAGGGCGCAAGTACCATGAGTACTATGTGCCTATATTATTAAGAACGAAAATATCGTATGTAACCTCAGGGTCGTAGGGTGAGCCCTATTACTATATACAATTTACAATGATGCCTATTTTAATGCACTCAAGACATTTCCGACAGTCGCAACCTTTTATTTCTACGATAAATGCACTACCTACACATTTTATAAATCCATTAAAGAGGCAGACCATATTTGACCTATGTGGGTGGAAGCTAACCCTGAAAACTTCCTACGCGGGCAAAAGGTGCCCACGATCTTAGGGGTTAAGTTTGAGTATCATGTGGCTATTTTTCCATAGGATTGTTGCTAATGCGATTAAAGATAAATCAAAAATAAATTAATGATGCTATAAATGTAGTACGAGTAATACCATACACATTACACATTAACTAAGTATAGAGGCGACTGGTCACATAATTTGAATTCGGCTTGCGAATGCTAAGTTAAAAAACTTTCGTAGAAGCCAGTCACCATATAGGTGACCGAAAAATATCTTCTCGAGCTTCTTCGTGCTTCGGAAGGCACGTGTTCAGCCGTTGCTCCGCCTGATCTCTCTACGGTCGTATCAGATTTTTATCCCGCAGAACTATGAGATTGAAGGAATATGGAGTGCACTTAAACGTACTCGGCTGATAGTAAGATCAGCTGCCATGGTCGAAAACGGTCGGAATTAATTTGTTACTTAGCTATGCAAAAAAGTCTAGCAGCTAACGTTAGAAATCAGAAATGTGTTCGTATCTAATTAGTTTGTTTTATAATTTTATATATACATATTTGTTATAAAACCAGTACATAAGATGGCCTTAACCATGGAAATGCATAGTGCATTATTGCTGCATAGTTTAGGATATGTCCCCTTTCTCAGGTGGGGTCATTTATTTGGCTAATTGTGAAACAACTTCAACTCCACCATTAAAACTCGTGTATATTCCAGCCACTATTGCAGGACGCGAGATGTTTCCGCGCTGTGACGCAATGCGGAATTGAAGGCAGCGCTGGCAGGTCAACGCTCCAGACTGACTGACAGACGAATGGGACCTTATCGCCGCTCGTTTGTTTAGACCAGGGTTTCTCAAAGTGGGGTACGTGTACCCTTAAGTATACGCCATTCGATGGCACCGGGGTACGCGACAAGATTTTCGTAGTGGCGGATGATATTGCTAAAGATAGCTGGATTCAGCACCCTTTTGCGGTCACGAACTAGAATGGAACCTCCTCTCAAGCTAGTATTATTTTTAGGGGGGAGGGGGGGAGTGGTGAATTTAATTACTCGTAGTTAAGGGTACGCTTTCATCTGGAAATTTTTACAGGGGTTCGTGTTGCCGTAAGTTTGAGAAACTCTGGTTTAGACGATCCGTCCGTCAGACTCAACACATACCTACACCATGGAATGTTTATGGTAAATATTGTATCGGGCAATGCTTTATATTTTTTTCATGGTGTTAGGTTGTACATCGAAAGTACGCTTGCAAGGATACGGATGAGAAAATGAGGTTATAATGCTTCTAATCTATTGGGGTTGGATTTCCAAATGCAGGAAAAGGGTCTCCAGATTTGAAATCTACCTAACGTAACATAAGGAAAAATATGTTATAGTAATTATTCTATTTAGGATGACGTCAAACGAAGAAATGTAATGAGTAATAATGTTAGACGGCCGAAAAAAACTTATTTTAGTAAAACCGAAAAGGTAACTTTTTGCAATAAGTATCTGAGTTGGCAAAAAAATCTTAGTACCTATCTAACTATAAAAAACAGTGAAGTGGCTGCTTGAAATAGACTTTCAATAAAACCAGTCATGCGTAACCACCGATTTAGGTATTAAACAAGATTGTAATATAACCTTGAAGACGTAGCTTGACAAAAAACTGTAAAATATTCCTACCCTGTTTTTAACTGCTTCAGATAACTCCGCGTTCTGGTTTAATCTAGCTCTTAGTAGACTTCAGTTTTACGGCATCTATCTTTTACGATCACCTAACTATGCGAGATATGTTATTATGCATGAGGTGCAGTCGGCATGCCTCCAACCTCATAGCTCGGTGGCTCAGCTATGTCATGATCGTAAAAAGATCAGGCGCAGCAGGCTAATAGCTTAAAGTCCTGTTCACTTTATGGCATAATGGTGCTGTTTAAGTTAATAAATAAACTTATCCGACTTATAACCATCTTTACAGTGCTGATAGCCTCATCCGTTAGCACAGCTCATCTACTGTAATATTCTTGTCTGTTAAATAGCGGCCGCCCTCGACTTCGTTCACGCGGATTTTAGTTTATCCCGTGGGAGCATTTAATCGGGATAAAAAGTATCCTATCACCCAAGTCAGCCCATACCCGGCCTGTATACCAAATTTCATCTTAATCCATCCAGTAGTTTCAGCGTCAGACGAGCGTCTCATTAGATTGGAAGTTCCACAAAGCTCTACCTCTCTGGCTGAATCTTAAATAGAGCTACCCTTGTGAATTCCCTCACGGAACAAGAAAAATTAAACCTTTCAAAATTAAATTAATATATCGGTTATGTACTACCAACACGTCATACTTGAGATATGTTTATTGCGATAATGATGTTAAAAAAATATGTACCTAAAACTTACCTACTTCTATTCCTTAAATAAAAGTAGGTAACTGATTTTCACTCGTCTCAACAACTTAACATAAAATCAAATTCTCAAATAATGTCGTCATCATATTTCAAATTTTATCATTACATCTTGTGTACCTTAACTAATAATCGTTCAAAGTTCGTCGACCTCTCTCTGCGCAGTTTACAACAAATCTGTTAAATTGCCACCCGCCAAAAAACCTTGACGAATCGGCAATCAATAGTGTCAGTCACGAGTCCACACAATAACGGAGTTAATCCAATCCCAACGATAACTTTTACGACACTACAATATTGCCATTAATTACTGGTATTGTTTTGAAAGAAAATAATTGTTATCGCACGCAATATTTATACAACGATCCGAAATCGTTTTATTGTCTTTGGTTTATGGCGCCAGGGAAGATTGACATCGCACGCAATTGTTTATAAAGTTTATTATGTCTAAAAGTTAATTAATGTAGCTCCAAAGAACACACAACTTGTTTCTGTGCTAGGTAACAGATGTTTTAAAATAGGTGCCAAAAGCGGCCGCCCGCGACTTCGTCCCCGAAGATTTCGGTTTCCGCACACATAGTGTTATATGTATGTACCTATTATAGTTCAAAGCCTTCCTTGACAAATGGACTATCCAATACAAAAATATTTTTTCAGTTCAAATCAGTAATTCCTGAGATAAACTCGTTCAAAACAACAAACTCTTAAGCTTTGTTCTATTAGTATGGATTCAACTGGGACTCTGGGAATGAAAACAACTTTTTTCAGTCCCAACACGATTTCGACCCAGGCTGACTGGCACCCTTCCTTTTAACGGCGACCATTGTTAAATCAAGTTTCTCCTAAACGACTAACCTAGCCTAAACCCTATAAATCTACATAACTGCGGTACAAATTACGGTCCTGTAGAGCAACCCCTTTTATTAACGAACACAGTCACATTAACCATGTTTCATATCGCGGAGCTCGAAAACGGCTAATAAGGTTATTTCGAGAACACGCAACGCATACTTTTAAAACACTAATATTGGCAAAACTAGCGGCTGCCGGCGACTCTGTCCGTGTGGATTACGGTTTCCGCGTACGGTGTTATACCAAAGTTTAAGGCCTTCCCCGACTAATGGACTACTCAACACAAAAAATTCGAACCAGGGTGGTTCCTGAGATTAGCGCGTTCAAACAAACGAACAAACCCTTCAACTTTATTAATTTGTATAAATAATATTAGATGGCACTAAGCACGATATTAATACAATGTATAATAAATCTACTACTCATTCGTTGAGGTCTCGGCTGTGTTACAACAACCGTTGTTTAAAACGCAACGCTAAAGTCTTAAGGATACTTTTTATATTAATAGGCACACGCACTTTTTAAACTGTCGGTTCCGGCTGTCATACCTTATTGATATCGTGTACAAACATGAGATATTATGACAGTCGCGGTAGCATCGTCGCTACTCGTACTTCAAAGAGAAGGCTGTGTCTGATGTTCGGAATCCGACTGTTGAACTCGTCGATAGGCTATTGATTGTTACAATAGTCGGAATATCGATTGCATAGATAGCGGGAGATGAGTATTGATGTATTTAAGTTACATCGATACTATTGAATACCTAGTAATTGTTTAAAGATTGATTTCTTGAGATTATCTTTAGTTTGGACATCAATCTTCGGCAAAAATCGATGATATTTTTTGATAATTGCATTTTACTCAAGGTATCAGTATGTTTATGTTGCAATCCATTTTTAAAGACATGTATGTATATCATTGACACAAAGTAATCTCACTTATTTCAGACTTATCGGAAGTTTATTAAAACGCCTTATGGGTAGGTATGTACGTACACTTAAATTAAAACGATCTTCTGAACAAACCATGAAATACATCCCCAATACACCACCCATTATTTACAATAACTGTACTGTGTACTTTCTTAGTAATAATGACATATTACACGGAAATATTACTGCCGTGGAATAACACCGCCGATATTTTGCCCGCTCATTCTTTCTTATTGTGTGATTAATCACGCGAGTGCCGCGTCACGAAAGGTTTATGTCAGAGTTTTCCACACGCTTCTGACCTCAGATTAGTGAATACCATAGATGCTCCATATTTCATAAAACGTCAAAAAACCACTTAACTCTCCACTTATGTCTGTTTCTCTCAGACTCTCTCAACAGAAGACGAGAGGGGGGATGTGAAAAAGAATAACTGTCAAATAATTTGTTGCATCTATTTAATATTCAATAATCTGAACTTCTAACAAGGCTTTCCTCTAATGACATTTTGCGAATATCCAAGAGAGTCGATAGATACAAGGTGTAACAAAATATAGTGCCAAAATTTTTAGGGCGAATTATTCAGTGGTAAATTTAAGTGGAGTACCTGTTTGGTGGTCTCATGAAGCTAAACTGGGTCTACTGAGCACTAAATACGAATATTATAAATGCGACAGCAGCTCTGTCTGTCTGTCTGTTAGGATTTCCCGCTTAAACCTCTCAACCAAATTTTGATGTAAGTAGTTTGGGACATACCTACAATCTTTAGACCCTCAGAAAGAACATAGGTTACCTTTGATTGCGAAAAAAAGGGATCTGAAATCCACGCGGACGAAGTCGCCGGCGGCCGCCAGTTAAACATGAAACTACCACCGGACACTTCAATGCATTATTGTTTTATTTTACAATTCGTTCACTTATTATTAAAGTCTAATCGACCCCTAACATTCATAACAAAACGATATAAGCTATTCTCTACTGCAAAATAATTCCCAAGAAATGTTAAGTATTTTATTGCGCACCCGAGCCAAAGCGGCAGTTCACAAACAGATGTAATTTATGAATGCATAAATACGCATTGTAATAACAACGTCGGACGACGCTGGATGCAATTTGCATTTAATGACCATTGCCCGAAAATACGTTCGCGACTTCTTTGCCGTTTGATTGTTATTACTTTTGATATCATACAATTTCGCAGACAGCTTTTTAATCGCATTTCAGTGGAATTGAGTATAAAATATACGTAAGCCATTACTTGTTACAAAGTATGTGTAATTTTGGGTAGGTACCTTCCTACACAAAATTTCACCGATAGTACTAACTTGGTAGCGCTGATATCATACTAAATATCAAATATACACAAAATAAAAATTAAAAGCTATAAGAAGAACTTTATTTTATTTGATTTTAATTGGGAGTGAGGTCGCTCGAGCTCAGTTGTGGACACTTATGCGGTTGTTGATGTTCATGGGCAGCGGTGATCACTTAACATCAGGTGATGCCCTCTTTCGTTTGCTTCCCTATAAAAAAACCATTATGTTCTGAATATCGAGGAAAACAATTGAAACTCGGAAAATGATCTCTTTCCAATTAATGGCGAAGTCAGGGGCGTAACATTTTAAACTTGACCACGAGCTTCATACAATTAATGAACTATTCCAGAGTTACGTTATTACTTCTCTTAATTAAACGTTTTGGCGGGACAGAACCAATATTTTCTTTGGTGTTTTGTTTGAATTAGAACTGACAGGCCGGCTTGGAGCCGTGTACGTAAAAACTGGTCGAGATAGGGTTGACATTCGTTTATGATGTTAAGAAAATCATTTACAAAGGTGTATTTCACTAGCTTTTGTAAAGCTTTATCGGTCCAGAGATTAAGTGTAGAAAAACGTGACTTCGGTGACGTTTTCTCCGCCTAGTGAGTTTCTGTACTAAAGCCGAACGAGAGCTTACGCTTGTCACTCGTTAAGGATTTTAAGTTTCTCACAAAACTTGACAGCCCTAACTAAAGCACGTCGGTGTGGGCGATTCTCAATTAAACAGTAATTTCCGCAAATCGCCCGCTATATGTTTTTATTCGCGGCGATTCTTGCAATCCACCAGAAACCATAGATCTTCGAGACTCGTTCACACTATACCCTCCGAGAGGCCAACGTATTCTGGTTACGTTAACATAAGTAAACGGGAGTGTCAAATAAATAATTGAAGATATTATCTTTCGCGTGCGATGTATTTCTTGCGCACTAAAGTTGCGGTGTAATGATACTCGCAAAGGGCGCCGGTAATGAGATGCGGTATACGTTACTTGCGATACAAGTGACAGATAATATGCAAATATGATAGTTGACTAATCCGTATAATGATGTGGACAGGTGCCGCCCCCATATACGAGCTAGGGATCTGTTTCACCCGGATATAAGACTTGAATACAAGTAGATGGACATGGTGTCCGAAAATAATATTTTAATGAGCAAACAACTTTAAGAGCAAACACGCTTTATTAGCGTTTTTTTTTCTTACATACAACTGTAAGTAAAAAGTTTATTCTAATGCCAAATATTACCTACCTACTTCTTTCTAGTTTTTCTACAATTAGCACGCGTGGCAGTAGCTATAAACGCGCATGTCATCATTAATTTTTAAATTCAAAGTAATTCTCATATCGCCGTCAGACAACTGGACCCACATTAATTCGAGCGGGGTTTGGTTCCAAATCTCTTTTTTTTGCCATATATCAGGCACCAAAATGGCTACATTTCATTAATCTGAGGGCCACACACACAAACCATGAACTAATACTTCTTTAACTTGAGGAGCTCGATGGCGCAGTGGTTAGCGCATTCGGCCTGCGGTAGCTAAAATAGAGCCACGTTCGCAGATGCCAGTCATCGGATGGGTGACCGAAAAATTTCATCTCGAGCTCCTCCGTGCTTCGGAAGGCACGTTAAGCCGTTGGTCCTACGCCTGATCTCTCTACGGTCGTGTCAGATTGCTATCCCACCGAATTATGAGAGTGAAGAAATAGGGCGTGCACCTGTGCTCACTAGTACACTATAATATATCCTGCGTACCTGGCTGAGCGTAAGGACGGCCGCCATGGCCGAATACGACCGGAGGGTATTTATTTTACTTCTTTAACTTATAAGCATCCCAGTAACCACAGGTACTAAAATCGGCTGCCGTATTTGATTCGACGGCGCATAATTAAAAACCATTGATTAAAACTTTAAACAGCACTGACCTTCAATACCACTCCTGTATTGAGCTGACAGTTCGGTAACGATGGAATACAAATGATCTCATTTGCCGTACCACAGACAGCGGTGAATCATAGTCATTCAAATTATGTAATCGATAGCTACTTTAAGCGCTAAGACAATCGATATTTAAACAAGTTCCGGTATTTTAAAAAGTCAGTCGAAATAAAAAAAAAATTTACTCTTAAATTTCGTTCCATTAAAAACTATAGGTACCTACCCAGAAACTACCAGACCACGACAGACGGGGCAATCCTTAACTACCATATACGAGACAGTATGAACATTCCAAAATTACAGATAACTACATATATTTATCCCTACTAATATTATAAATCTCTAGTAATAAATACGAAAGTAACTCTGTCTGTCAGTAATGTTACGATTTCCCGCTTAAACCTTTCAACCGATTTTGATGAAAGGCACAGACAATCTTAGACCCTGAGAAAGAACATAGGATACCTTTTATTGCGAAAAAAAGGTGTCTGAAATCCACGCGGACGAAGTCACGGGCAGCCGCTAGTTGTATTGTATATAATGTATGTAGCTCCGCGTATTAACCCGAGTACCTATGTGTATTAACACATACTCGTACATATTAGATTGCATACGTATGTGTGTAGCATTTGGTATTCAAACTCAATCCAATTTTCATATTTGCTCTCAGATCCGCAATTCCTAGTGTAGAGAGTCTTGTAACCCCTCTCCCTCCTAGATACGATGCCAAGCTCAGATATCCCTTCGTGTCTTTGCCAGTCTATTTGAGAGATATGTATGGCTTATGCAAAACATGTTTACTGCTCGCGAACTATTTACGAGTTCCTAACTTGTGCGAAGTATGATTATATTTAAATACCGAAGACAAAACTTAAAGGAAACGGTAGGAGAATATAGTTCCTATTGCGTTCGAATAACGCTTAAATTAGAATAGTGAAGAGGGAAGTGGTGCAGTGGTTGGTAACCCGTATACCCCGTATACAATTAAGTCTAATTTTTTTATCAATTCCCTTTGAATGCAATTATGGCCAGCTTTTGTACACTCACAAAACAAAAGCTCCTAGAATTTAATGTACTTTTTATGTTACACGAAATGCACAGATACATGCGCAATCATAACTCATTAAAAGAAGCTTATTTAAGTTTTTCAGTTTTATCGAAGTGAAATTTCACCTTTGTAACTATCACACATGAATAACCTTTTTGTTCCAACTCTAACCGAGAACGGCGCGGATGTCGAATCCTAATCTTCTTTTAGTGTTTATAAACTTACAGGTTGTCCATCCCTGCCCGGAGCGACACTAAGTTGGCTGTAACAGGGGCATATTTCCGCGATATTATTAAGGAAACAAGTAAGCTAATGTTGAAGCCATTCTGGTACAAGGTGTTGTCAGAACCGATCTATTCTGCCGCGATGGGTGGTAACTTATGGCGCTATTTCCCATCGACAGAGAAACAACTGTCTAAATGTAAAAGGTCAATGTTACCTTAAAAAGTTCTGCAGTTAGTTTAACAATATTGCATTTTATTTTATATTAGTTCTTATACTGTGATAAATCTTGTTTTTTGCGGCGTTTCAATCCCTGCTAATTCTATTAAAGAAGAAGCTATTGTGGATATGAATTAGCAGGAAATCTAATCTCAAACCACAGCTGTTACTAAACTGTATGCCTACCAGTAACGAAATAAAGGGTCGTTTTCAAAATTATCCAAACCGAATTAAAATATGATAAAGTTTATCATATTTTTTGTATACTAGTAATACGAGTACTTTATATAGCATAGCATGATTCACGCAACTTATCACGTATCAAACCGTCATGATTTACAAAATGAAATCGTAATTACAACCGCAGTTCGAACGTGAAATCGCAATTTCACACAATAACAATCTCTCATCACTCGAGTGGGCAGAGGGCATCTTCTTGCAACATGGCGCCCACGCCGACGCCCCGCCCACGCGCGATCTTAGATCTGAAGATGAAGCCATTGTTTGATGCTCAATCATTAGCTTAGAGCGTAAAAATATGCCCACACAAAGGTAAACTACTCAGAATGTTTAATTGAAAACATGAAATGGGGCTGAAGATACTTGTTGGGTACTAGAGTCGTTTATTTACCGTAATTGACAATAATAATAATACAATACAATACATACAATACAATACAATACAATACAATAATAATAATATTTTTACTAATCTTCTGATTATTCCATTGTTTGAACCTTCAATAAATTAGCCCAGAACGTAATGCCTACACAAATATAAACTAGAATATTGTATTCAAAACTACAAAGAGGAATGGAAATGTACTTATGAACACTTTAATTTAATTACCGCATCGGGCGTATTGTGAATTTCCATGTTTGCGCTGATTTGGGAGCTTTTTTTCCAGCAGTTAGATTTGTGTATGCAGACTCTGCTGCATTTACTTCAATCAATATAAAGTCAACTAAGCCCCATTAATGTCACTTTTATGCATAGCGTGCTAATAAATTGTTATAATTGCTATTAACCCGTCACATAAACATAATAGGCGTGCTTAGTCACCTAGCCGACAACTCAACGACACTCAACAGGTCAAGAAGCTGACATCTTGACGCTTTAACTTTATTTGACCTCTTAACAGGCTGTTGATCAACTTGAATTTCATATGGCATAATCTTATTCATATAATTCAACTAAAACCATCAAAATAAATGGTTTTCTTATCAAACGACACAAGTTATTGCACTTTCGTCTAAGGTTTCGTAAATATTTATATAAAACGAGGTATCGTCGTAATCAACATTCAGAAATCCATTAGTAAACTGGAAATAGATACGAACTACGAGAGCTACTGTGTTGGATTGGACAGAATTGTAAATCAGGCCCTCATTTATACTATAGGACGCCAAAACAGAGGCATTACCCGACCCGCTTGGTGTAATGGTCAAGATGTTGCCTATTACGCAAGAGGTCGCGGGTTCGATCCCCGCACAGGACAAACATTTGTGTGCATGAACATGTCTGTTTGTCCTGGTCTGCGTGTTATATGTATTTATTTAAGTATATTTGTAATACCACTGTTGATTCTGATGCTTAACACGGGGTCAGATCAATGTATGTGATGTTGTGAAATATTTATATTATATTATATTATATTTGACACACACACACACACACACACACACACACACACACACACACACACACACACGAACACCCATGCACACGCGCACGTATACCACACATAATGAGATGTATGTATAATCCTTACCTATATGGGAAGAAACTGGCCTCCACGACACAGGGAATCCTAGTGTGGAGACCAGGGTTACTGTTCTTTTTTTTTTTATATAAGATTATAGTATTGTATGTACCACTTGAATTGTACTGTTGTTATTGTTTGGAGTACTGAAATAAACATTTTTCATTTTTCATTTTCATTTTCATTTTTCATTTATATTTTATATTAGAATCGTAAAATTTAAAACAAATCATCAACCCATAATGTTACTATCGGTCGTCTATTCCGTGCATAGCATGACACAGCGAGATTTAAATTATAGATATTGCGGACTGAGAGCACGTGCCGGGGAATGTGCAAGATAAATTAAAAAAAATACAGCCCGAAGTAGATCGCTGCATCAGGGTTCCGTGTGTCGTTTTCTCATCCTGTACAGCGCCGAGATAGGAAAAATCTTTATCTACGGTTATAAATACTTTTGAATGCATATAGCAGTGATTACTCTTTAGGGCGAACTAGATCTTCTTTAGATTTTCTCTGGAACTATGATGGCTCATGAGTATTAGGGTATCTCAAGAGAAAAGAAATCCAGAACCTAGACTCTTGTCACATTTCTAGTTACATTAGTCGCAGAAACTAAATAATACTGATTTCTACTTCTCCATTAGGTACAAAGCAAGCATTTAAAACTCATTATGAGCCTCTTAATACATATTTCACAGGTAACGAAGCGTTTTTCCACTTTCGTAACAGAACGCGAATAAAACGTAATATATTTCATCTAAAAATTCGTGTTAATGGGCTTTCAAGCGCCGGCCGCGGCTCGTAATAATTTTATTATTTATGCATAGAGCCTCTTGACCGCCGCCCACGGCCTAAGGTTCACGTCTTACAAACTTAGCGCCATCGCTTTGATCGTCCAGAGAATGTTAAGCTACAAAAAATTACCTACTATTTTTTCCGATGACCGATTCGGTGTGGAAAATCGTCTACTGCCAGAGCTCCATCTACTTAGAAATTTACGAGCCAGGCACAGGATAAACATTTGTGTGCATGAACATAAATCTGTCTTTGTCCTGGTCTGGGTATTACATGTAAGTATCCATTTAAGTAATAATATTTGTAATAATAATATTTGAATAATATTTGGCCATCCTGTCATAGACGTATAAATGAGCGTGTGAGTAAGAAGGTTCAAAATAATAATTTAATACAATATAAATGACCGCAAAGCAGAAACTACGTTTGGTGATTACCAAAATTGCCTTAAAGGGGCGCCTAATAACTGTCCGATAAACTCATGTGAGTTTTTTTTCAATTCGTATTGACGTACGGATAATAAGTTAATTCTAATTATCTCTCCTAATACGCATCCATTATTTAATTATTCTAATATTCATAATTAAATTTTGGACACGCTTTAACTTTAGCTGAATTCGATAATCAAAGCAATTAATATTCAGCAAGTTCTCTAAAACCACAAAGCTATAATAATTTGCCGATGTTCCCTTGTTTGTTATTGTTTTAGGTGTTATGCAAGCTGTTACAAGAAATGTTGAGATGTTATTCCGTTTTCCTAAAACCTTATTTGGCTGGAGTCCACATAATATGCAGACAGCTTGGCCTACATCACTTTGAGATGATACCTAGGTAGGTTGGTTACAGGTGTAACCAAGCAAGTTGCACTATGTACTACCAACCTTATTTTTCTCGGAGGGAAATGCTTTTACGCATACCCTTTTTCGTCCACGTCATAAACTTCAATTAGATACAGTAGTACCTGAATTACCGCATTCAAACAAACATACAAACTCTTTAGCTCTTTATTATGTATAGCGGCCCGTCACGCGGTTTCACCCGCGTCCCGGGGGAACTACTTCCCGTACCGGGATAAAATATAGCCTTTGTTACTCTGGGTGAATGTAGCTTTCCAACAGTGAAAGAATTTTTCAAATCTGCCAAGTAGTTTCGGAGCCTATTCAATTCATACAAACAAACAAAAAATCAAACCTTTCCTCTTTATAATATTGATACAGCAAGAAAACTCTCATTGCCTAAGTGACTTTTTATTGGCACAACGTACGTGTAGGTTATATATAATGTTTGTTAATATACAGTACACACACAGCCTTACTAATTTTGTATAACTATGAAGTTGGAAAATTCATTAAAGAACCAGTAAAATTCGTTTATGACGATGTATAAAATATGACTCTGATTTTAGAATGTAACTTCCGACTTTACGACCTATAAATATATTTATTACTTTGAAACAAAAGCTATAGTATTCCAATTTAAACGAAATCAATTTTAACATTTATTCGACAGGGCATTTAAAAAAATCTATACATATTAAGTATTTGAACTAAATAAATATTCTAAACCAAGACTGTAACTGTCGGATTTGTATATTTTATTTAAAACGTAAATGTTCCATTTGTATAAAATTATAAATTCATGGTTGTAGTCGAGGTTCATAATCATCAGGTCATTAACGTTCCCACTGCTGGGAAACGGGCCTTGTCTATGGATGGATATGGATTCGACCCTTAAAACCACCACTTGGGCAACATCACGTATTAGTAATTATTAATGACTGATAATGAAGCCTTGCTAGCCTGTAGGGTATGGCATTTAAAAGCGTTCTCATCATCCTCCTCCTAGCGTTTATCTCGTTTCTGTGCGGGGTCCGCTTTGACCATGATCCAGCATTTGGCGAGTCTGGTTATTACAGTGAAGCGACTGCCATCAGTCCTTCGTAACTCTTAGAAGGGAACCTTACAGATCGATATGAAAGTGTTCTTCTGCGATAAAAAGAGACCGACGGACGAAAGAGAAGCACGGAGAAGCTTTAAATTTATAAACATCCATGACTTGAGTACAAATGCCGTGTTCTCACCACTCAAACATTGCGTCAGCGGGATTCGAACCCGCGACCCATGGTTTTGTAGCCACCTGGCTGTGGTCAGAGAACCTTCTCTGACCACTAGACCACCACAACGGGCACGTCTTAAATGAAACATTTTTGGTCACCCATCCGATGACCGGCCTTGCGAGAGTTGCTTAACCTCTCGCAGGCCGAGCGCGCTAACCACTGCGGCATCGCTCGTCAGTCGGTTAATTCTGACAAATTGATTCGTGATGTGTTAACGAAGCAGTTCGGCCGGAAGATGCTGTCAATGCGCAGTGGCCGGTGGCTCGGCGAGTCGCTCCCACGGCTAAGCCGACACATCCTTCTTAACAGGCAAAAACTGACTACTGTCTACCGACATTGCCAGGTTTGTACGTTTACACCTTGTAAAGCTTTTTATTTTACACCGGTAATCTGCTTTTGTTTAATCAAACACAACTTGTTCGACCCGCTTGGTGTAATGGTCAAAATGTTGCCTATTACGCAAGAGGTCGCGGGTTGGATTCCCGCACAGGACAAACATTTGTGTGCATGAACATGTCTGTTTGTCCTGGTCTGGGTGTTTGTTATTTGTATTGTACCTATCTATTTAAGTAAATTTGTAATACCACTGTTGATACTGATGTCTGTAACACAAGTGCTTAAGCTACTTAACACGGAGTCAGATCAATGTATGTGATGTTGTGAAATATTTATTTATTTTATTACTAGCGGCCCGCCCCGGCTTCGCCCGTGGTACTTGTTCACTATTTAATGGATGATATTATACATAAAACCTTCCTCATGAGTTACTCTATCTATTAAAAAAAACCGCATCAAAATCCGTGGCGTAGTTTTAAAGATTTAAGCGTTCATAGGGACATACAACATACAACATGACAGAAAAAGCGACTTTGTTTTATACTATGTAGTGATTTACTAGCGGCCCACCCCGGCTTCGCCCGTGGTACTTGTCCACTATTTAATGGATGATATTATACATAAAAACCTTCCTCATGAGTTACTCTATCTATTAAAAAAAACCGCATCAAAATCCGTCGCGTAGTTTTAAAGATTTAAGCGTTCATAGGGACATACAACACACATAGGGACAGAAAAAGCGACTTTGTTTTATACTATGTAGTGATTTAACTTCGATTTCTTACGAGTACGTCCAATAAATCGGATGTTATCAACTTAAAAAATCCATTCGTTCATTTTCCAACACTTTAGGGCGGCGGGCCTATTAAAATTGTATAAGAATTTATTTATTTCTTCGTATATAATTCAACAAAATTCATAAATCTGTAAATCTTTTAAACATGCTCGTTTTTAACTCTTTTTTAGGGTTCCGTAGCCAAATGGCAAAAAACGGAACCCTTATAGTTTCGTCATGTCTGTCTGTCTGTCCTGGCTCGTTCTCCGCCGTTTCTGAACCGATTGCCACGAAAATTGGTGGAGAGATATATGTGATAATTCAAGAATTGGTTTTTAAAATAATCGAAAAATAATTATTTTTACCCCCCCTCCCATACAGCGAAAAGTAAAATCGAAAAAAAAAAACGACTTATACCCATCGTGTGGGGTATCGTTAAAAAGCGTATTTTAAATACAATAAAACTTGCCTTGAAACCATGTGGCTCAAACACCCCAGTCTCGAGATATATTAATACAAAGTTAAAATTAGAGCGTCCCCCCCCCCTTAACTTTTGAAATACTATTACAATAATTCTGAAAAAAATGTCCTGTATACCTCCAAGTAAGTACTTTCAACGAAAACTATAGCGAACTCTGTATCATACATAGTTATTTTTATACAACTCGACCAACTTATGACGTGCAGTTGCCCTTACTAAATGGTGTCTTAAGCGGTCGGGCCATCTTTCAGCTACGGAACCCTTTCATGGGCGTGTCCGACACGCTCTTGGCCGGTTTTTTAAATATGTTAGAAAATTGTTAGAACTATTTGAAACTTATCTGCGAAAACAACTCTGGCAACATTAGTTCACTAAGTAGATCTTTGGACGGGTCTCACAAAAAAGAGTGTAAGTTTCAATTCGACGGCAAAAACTTGCTTAATTATTTTTTTCGTCAATAGTTTTAGAATTACCCATTACTTACACATACTCGTAGATGTTGATATAATTAGGCAGCTGATAAAATGTAATCAAAATTCTCATAATAACACGTCTGGAGCAAGTGAGTTGAAATCCTGTTCCTATTTGCTTATTACCGTCAAATTAAAACTGTATATTGACTTTAACTTTCATAAAAAGCTTATTACTGTCATTGATAGTTGGTTTTCAAATAAAGTTAAGTACTGTTCGTATCCATTTAAGAAAAAAAAAACTAATTTTGTCTGCACATAGGTATATAGAAAAAACAACTTGATTGTACGATTGTTCAGTGGTTATTAAATTAATGCAAAGTTTTTCATCAGCATGTAATTATGTTTTACGTTACAATTTTAGTCACCCGTTTAGATTTTAAAAAGTTTTTTTGCATATTATACTAATAATACTTTTGGGAGACCGATTAGTACCGCCTATGTTCCATAGAGTGATAAGTATAGCCAACTGATAGGAGAGCTTTTAAAGTATAGCCACAAAGCCTCTTAAGATTGTCTAGTCCATAACGTCCAAGTTATTGCCGCAGCTTTAATATAACTTCCCCATTTCTTCCCATGTACTTACATAATATGTGTCGTAAGAAGCAAATAACGGATATTCCGAATGATAACCGGCGTACAGCAACTGCCCCGAAAATTTCGGTAACCAGTCGAATCCTGAAAAAATATACCATAACAAAACCAAGTCAGGAATGCCGACTGACATAAGCTTTTCAATATCCGCTGGTCAAATATATAAAACCGGCCGGCCAATTGCGGCTCACTTGTTGGAAACCCGACCCCATATAAAATTAAATTACAATACAAAACTACAAAACGTGAGGGTTTTATATCGATGTCGAGATTCCGCGACGGATAAAGTCGGGATGCGAATACCGAAACAGGTTTACTTCGCGGCCCAAAAAGTGGTCACCGAACGTCGTTAAACCCATTCATTCAACCTGCATGTTTTCGACATCGATTTAGTTTTTATTTAAATGGCAGGACGACGTGTTGCCATCTTTTGGAAGTGCATAAATGTGATATTTTTTTCAAACTGTATGCGGCGTTTGCTCTTCTTCAAATGTCTGTATTGAAGAAAACTGAGGGCCGTAAGTTCGAATCCCGCTAAGGGGTAAAATTTTGTGCGCTGAATGAACATCGGAATTTGTATTCGCGTCATATTAAGGATTCGAGAAATATGTAAGATTTCTATCAATAAAACATCCACGCAATTATACCTTAGATATTCAACGTAAATTATAATGTGGTAATAAAATATGCGGTAGGAGTTTTAAACATGTTACATTTAATTTGTCACGTATTAAGGTCCGAATTATATTATATTATACTTCGATTATATTATACACTAAATAAAAGTTCGGCTTGCAACACTGGTTTGGGTCTAAGCTCAGGTCTAAGTCCGTTTATATGTTGCCATTATGGACTTGGCGCCATCTGTATATCAAACCCTCTGTCACATGACTAACCTAATTTATTTGCAAAGAAACACACATTTTTTTCGGTTTAGGTTCGAATTTCGTAAACGATCTAATTATAAAATCGGTTAAAAGTCCGACGCTTCCTTATAAGGAGAAGCAAACTCAAAGTTTTCTTATTGTAAACTTGATCCCATCCCGCTATTAAGGTTTTACAAAGGTATTCAGAAAAAAAATGTCTGTGTTCTCGACTGAGGAAAAACATTTTTAGCCACCCGATAAACAACGACTTGTCTATTTCAATCGCCGTTTTGCCAGATTACAGTTCCAATATCACATACCTCATTCCCGTAAACCTTCCTGATCCTTTACTTTTAAATCTCTCTTTTTTTCGATCTTCCAAGTTTCCCTACCTTTTTCCAATTTGTCTGTGGCTAAATGCACAAACCGTGCGAAGCCAATATATAAAAAAAAAAATAATAACTACCAGACCTGTACATAGCAGAACATATGTATACCTCCATAACTGTTTGAAGATTAGCCTTAGCATTCTGTTTTTGCATTCCCTTGTATTACAACCGCTTTAAAGGGCTCAGGGCTGCACGGTTTCGAACATCCATTTCCGGGTTCGCTGTCGGCTGAAAGGCCATTTCCGCACATCCATCCACCGGCCAATTTTGCCGGCCGTCATCAAAGTGACACTTAGGTCAATGCCTTTTTAAAAGCTGAAGAGAGAGTGCAATCAGTTTCAATATTACCGTGTGAGCCATATTAATGGCGTCATTGCTATATGTTTTTTGACTTAAAACCATAAGCTTTTGGGATATTTATTTGAAGCATTTTTTACATACAAAACATCCCGAAAAAGGTATAATAACCTTTTTCGAGTCCCGCCTCAGCCACCTGAAATCGGATGAAACTTTCTTTGTTTATAATTTTAAACTTAAAAAGGCTTGAAATTATCAGCATAGTCAGCTCTTAGAAAAATCATTGCCCTTAGTTGAAAATGTTTGCTTAATGTGTAGGCGAAATAAAATATTTTATAATTTCACTTTGACCTCTTATGTCACTTTACGGGAAATACAGCTTTTTGAACCGGCTGGAAAAAAATGCGATTTAGAACTGTATACCTGCCTCTGTAGTGTAGTAGTTAGAGATCTGTGCTCAACAAACCTCGGAGGTCGTAGGTTCGAATTCAGAAAGTTCCAAGGGTAACACTTTCACTTTGTGTTTGTTTTCCCAGTTTGGTTACGACAATTTTTATTATTTGATAATAATGTTTTTACCCAGGATTGGAACTAGAACAGATGCATTACAAATCTAAAAGGCCTGTACCTATAGTAATGCATTATATTATCTGTAGCAACCAGGACCTTTTTAGAATCCCGATCGTGAATACGAAATTCGCGGTTTGAAAACGCATTACGTTTTTATGGAGCGGCGGAAATGGAAGTAAATATAATCCCACCCTAATGGAAGGACAGCTATTTGTGTTAAACGAATTTGACTTTAATAAATATCCGAGTGCTGCCTTCGTTTAGTTTAACGGCTTTTGGTTTCTTTCTGTTTTTTCCGCCGTTTCGTTTGAGAAATAGGTATTCAGTTACTTTGATCTTTGGTAATTTTTCGGATCACGTCATAAATAGCTAAATTGTATTTTCACGCGGGGATTTTTCAACAGGGTAAGAAATGGACGCTATAAGCTTAAGGCGATTTTAAACTCATGAATCAAAGAGAATAAATGACAGAAAACAATAAATCTTTTTCCACGACGTGGATCATAGGCGGGACCATTGGCTTAACGTGCCTTGCGAAGCACGGAATCATCATTTTTATCGCACAATGCAAGCCTGCAAAGTGATATCCAAACTGGACGTACCGTTAAAACTCTACTGCACTAAAACGCCAATCTATTTTTGTTAATAATATTTTTTTTTATTTTAATGGAGAAAGGTCAGCCTTTCGCAGTCATTGCGCTTAACTGGTAACATAGAGATATTAATATTATCGTATTATTGTAACATTTCCAATAAACCTAGGTACCTAAAAACTTCCGCACACAAGGGGCTGAAAGTATGCTCAGTCATTTCATAAACGTAAACATCGACAAACTAATTTCGAGTCGAAATTGGGTCGAGTTAATTCGCCCAGCCTACGTTTTGATGTAAGTTGAACGCATCAATCACACGTCGCGTTACTTAAATAAAATATTCAATCTAAATTACTTCTGAAACATGGAATTGAAATTGCGGCGCGTGTCACCCGAGGTGTTGCCGAAACATATGGCCGTTATTTATTTGAATAAACATGACGCGCGCATCGTGAACCAAGGTGGCCATACTTCGGTGAAAATATGACACTATCTAACGATTATTTTATAGTTTTAACGTCGTAAAACAAAACTAAAAAGTTCATTTTTCCTTTCATTTCATTTAAATATATACTTACACTCAGTGTTTAATAAGACTGTAATTACCTTTTGTTTGGTAAACGTGGGGCTCCTAGAACTTGGTCTGGGGGCCCCAATCGATCGCGGGACCCTGGGCATGTGCCCATTGTGCCCAGCTGGAAAGATGGTCTGTGCCCTACCATGTTATCCATATTTTTGGATAAATGTTTTTTGCCCTGAAAATCAGCCAGGTGGCTACAATCGGATGACAGACTAAATCACATTCTCATTCACAGTAGCTAAAATATGTCAACTTTATAATTTTACAACCTCTCAAATCCAATTGAAGTATAGTTTTTATTAAATTACAACGAGTTGTTTAACTAACTCATAGTGCAATGTGGGCACCACACGCCGCACGCACGGCGGGACAATTAGCGGACTGCGCGCGATCGTCATTTTTCATCGAAACTTGAACTTCCGCCGCCCACGCCCGACATTTGGACTCATTCATGACATTGCGACATTTGTTATTATAAACAAGCTCTGATCTGAATATTTAACGCAATAAATCATTGCTTGCTCTCCTATTTAGTGCGCAGTCGTAAATAACAGCCTTATTGTCCAACTAGAGCTTTAGTTAAAGGCAAAGATTAACATCTCGTTGGTTTTCAATTGATTTATATGAACAAGTATTTCATCGAGTTAACAAAGTTTCAATTTAAAGTGAAGAATTGTTTTTAATCAGTAATCAAATCAGCATTTTTGCCAAGGAAACAGTAAATAAGATTTGTGGAAATTGTAGAACTATAGTGAACCATACTCAAAAGAGTAATAATAAATACACGAACAACGTCATCATGCGATAAAGTTTGTTTTGTATTTTTATAATGCCTTCACCTACAAAACGTCATAGTTTCAGGAGCTGGTTATACTGAGAAATCGTAATTGAGTTTAACCGACCTCAGTTAAACACTAATATTGCCCTCGTATTGAACTAATGAACTATAATAAACATTTATAAACTTCACCCACATTGAGCTCAACAAACCGTATCCAAACGTACAAAGATAAAAGCAAAGTACAGAGGTTTAAAAATTTTATTAGTGCTCACAAGAATGCCGCAATATTTTATGGAGAGCAACATTCTGAGGCAATTCTGTCATAAAGTAAGCCTGGGAGTAAGAAACGGTCCGCCAAATACCTCTGGAAGAGATACTCGTAAATAAGTTTAACTTTCTAAAATTCGCCACTTAAAATTAAATGTTGTACTAATGTTAAAAAATATTTGGAATTTTGCAGACGGTTTTAGGTCAATTGTTTGATACAGTGCTCTCAGGGTTCCTATAGGTAAATTGGTGACAATATGACATATTGCTAGTGCTGGTATGGTAACAGCAACTCTGACACTGCTCCTAAAAAATCATTGAACGATACATTATTCATATTATACATATACATACTTACCCACCTTTACCTTCAGATTTTCCCGCATGAAATTATCAAGATTCCTGTTTTATCCCATGGGAGCATTTAATCGGGATTAAAACTATCCAGCCTTAAACTTAAGTCAGCCTGTTTGAATACCCACATCCTTAAGAATATTATGGTTCGATTCGTATCCTGTTAACTCTCTACCGCTCAAGTAAGAATAAATACAAGTTGGTGTAAACTAGTATTACCTGTATTTACTCAAAAACATTTATTTCTTACTAACGAGCTATAAATATTTCTTAAGAAAGACTTATTACATAGATAAACCATTAACATATCCGCCACACAAATCTATATCAGATAATGTAATTTATGACTGTGTATCAATAGTTTATCTATCGATCTTATAATTAAAACTAGACGGTATTAAGTAGGTACTCAATAGTCATGCTACTAGTGATCTTGGTCAAATCTAGACCAGTAAAAATACTCCAATGAATTTGTTCACGTAGCTAGAATAAAAATTTGGGTTGGCATTAACTATTTCAACATATACATAGCAACTAAATGAAAGCACTAAAATACTGACACGAATTTCAAACTATCGTATTTCACAAAATTTTAAGATGTGGGAGCTAGCTATTTAATAAAACAGCATTTTTAAGAATCACAACCTTTAGTGTAGAAACACACCAGCTGCAAACTTCTGACAAGACTACGCCTGCAATGTATTTAAATTCAATTAGATTATTACTAATTACTAAGTAATTTAGTATAGAAAATTCATTGTCGCCGAACTTCGGTCGTGTATTTTCAGCCTGGTATGCTTCGACACTTACAATCTTAATTCAAAATGTTTTTCTTTACATAGAATGGTAATTAACAATAATTTATTTAGTTTAATATACTAGAATATGACTAAGAAGTAATAACCGGGGTCTGAAATAGTAAATATCGCTGAACGCGGCAGATCCCCCCTCCAGGTTCACCTCTTGAGGGGGGGGGGGGGGGGGCAAGCTCTTAGAGCAAGAGTGTCGCAGCGATCGTTCTTGCTGAGCTTGCTCTGCTGTTTAATCACCGAGATTTGCATCCGCCTGGGCTATATTAGCTACGTTGGCGTCTTGTCTTACTGACCTGTACCTTCTTCGAGCATCCTTGGTAACTGTAGTAGTCACTTGGTATGTATTTTGTGTGGTTGGGCAAAACAGTTTATATACGAGTACAACGCAAGTAGGAACATCATTTTGTGCCATTCTGTATGTTACATATTTAAAAAAATAAGGTAAAAAAACTATATAAAACAAGCTTTTATTTAAATGCGCTAAAAAAAAATTTTCACCAAATCTTTAACCCTTATATTATAACGTTGTTTATAAATTTAACTTGGTTGACACAATTGATGTTTTAGAAGCTTGTCGCGAGATCTAAGCTACTGGTATTTTCTTAGATTGAAAATTTAAATAGGCACCAAGTTCTCAGTCGATCTGCCAGTATAACCATTTGGAATGAAAAATATCCAAACAGTAGGAATAAAGGAATAAATCTATGCCCTACGATTTGGTACAATGTGCAAATTAGAGTGATCAATAAGTGCATTAGTTCTTACTCGGATAGATACGCCACATTGCATAGTGTAATACATAGTTTGCTAGCATTGCATTATTTCAACTGGCTTCTGTTTTAATATGCTTGTTTTGTGATTATACTAATTAGATTTTCATCTAGCGTATCGAGCGTAGCATCTCACTTAGCACTGCTAAGCATTCCCGAAACGGCTTACTGTGTTCGTACTGAGATCAGATGATGGCTCGGACAGTATCATTTGCATGGGTGGCTTGCCTGAGTCCTTAATCACAAGAGATAGGTGTAACTTATTTCTTACTCCAATAGATCGAAAATGTGCAAATCAGAGTGACCAATAATTGCATTAGTTCGCTGCGACGCTGCCAATGACGTCGCAGGCAGGGCGCGCTCGGCTGGAGGCAATCACACGTCTTGTAATCAGTGCCGTAACTAGCCTTTTATGCACCCGGTGCGAGCTTTAAAAACTGCCCCCCTGAAAAATGATCTAACCAGGCTCAGTTCTCATTTCTGCGCCCCTCCAGGGTCTGCGCCCTGTGCTTGGGCACCGTTGGCACCGCCCTATTTACGGCACTGCTTGTAATTAAAGTATTAAGATGAAAGAACTGCTAGCTAAGAATTTCCACATCGGCTTGTTGTCTTATAGTAATAAGATCTTATACTAGCTCGAGCAGTTACATTAACGTGAGTCTGTTTCTAAATCTTTAACGTCGAGATACGATATTACACTTATTTTTCCGTCAATAAATCGACCTCCTACGAATAGTGACATTGTGCAAATCAGAGTGACCAATAAGTGCAATAGTTCGCTGCAACGCTGCCAATGACGTCGCAGGCAGGGCGTGCTCGGCTGCAGGCAGGGCGTGCTCGGCTGCAGGCAGGGCGTGCTCGGCTGCAGGCAATCACACACGTACACTCGGATTAGATACGCCACATTGCACTGCCCGGTCAATTCGACAGCATCCGCAGTATAATACATAGTTTGCTAGCACTGCATAATTTCATCTGGTTCCTAGTTCTGCGCTGGTCTTGTGATTAAGTACCTTGATGAAAGCACTACTTAGCATTCCCATAACGGCTTGTTGTCTTAGTAATATTATAAGATCTTTTATACTGGTTCGAGTAGAAACATTTACGTGCATCGATTTCTACATCTTCAACGTCGACGAAATTCGATAGGGGTGCTCACTTCTCTCAAATAAATCGAGCTTCTACGAATAGTGACATTGTGTAAATCAGAGTGACCAATAAGTGCAATAATTCGCTGCAACGCTGCCAATGACGTCGCAGGCAGGGCGTGCTCGGCTGCATGCAATCACACACGTACACTCGGATTAGATACGCCACATTGCACTGCCCGGTCAATTCGGACAGCATCCGCAGTATAATACATGTTTGCTAGCACTGCATAATTTCAACTGGTTTCTAGTTCTGCTCTGGTCTTGTGCTTAAGTACCTACGAAACTGAAAGCTCTTTATAGGTCTGCGTTTAATTAGGTTATTGGCGAAATTAAATATTTAAAGGGGTCGAAGCAGACGGGGTTCGGAAAAAAACCAATCGATTGGAGTATATAGCGCTCTTGTAACTTAATCTCCTCAGACAACATTTTCCAATAGGTATTTCACTGTAGATTTAAATTTTTTGAACGTACCAGCCGTCAATATTAGGCAATTCGTTTTCGGAAGTTTAAATCTCATAAACAGACTGGAACTCTCTAAGGAAGTAGCTAGGAATCGTTTAATTAATCTTCCTATTACGTAAGCCCTATTTGAAGGACTTACAGTAGCTCGTTTGCAATTGAATTTTCGCAATAGCCGTGCATAAACGGACCCTTCATAGAAAATAGTTTCATAATGCATCTTATTGTTCAACAGTTCAGTTCGAACAATCTATCATAACATAATAAAAGCTGAATTGAAACTATTGTTAACATAATTTAATGAAATACAAGTTGGTGCCCATTGCCATGATACTGGTATTAAGTATTTCCTCTGCAGTCGTGACAATTATGAACCCGAATGAAGTGTCATACAGCGTTGGCATTGCAATACTGCCGCAAGATACTTCATCTCTTCTTCGGTCTTAATTGCTGAATGCTTGCCAATTTCACAATTAAGTTGCTAAAGTCAAGTCACGGGTGAATAGGTATCTTTTAGGCAAGAGCATACTTCATAGGCCCCTTTTTCCCTTACCATGCTAACTATGCGGTGAGATGTGGTCACATGCTAACCTATACATTACCTGCTGGTTTAGTTTCGTTTCGACATCTTCCCATTTCGGCACCCAGACTGTAATTGAGAGTAACATACCTACCTCTAATTTTAATTCAGGGGAACGAAACTCTTAATTAGAGTCTAGTTCATAAAACATTCGTATCTTTTTGGTTTCCGTAAGAATTCCACATTGGAGATTTACAAGCTAACCCCTTTTTGGCACTCGTTAACATTAACACACTGACGTCCATCTAGACCTCTTAATGCCATTTAACTCCATTAAAAACAGTAAAAAAGTTAGACAAGTACTGGTTAAAATAGAGAAACGATGAGTGACGGAACGGTGAGCGAACTTGATTGGTGCGTGCGAATGACTCGAACTGAGTTGATTAAACGATTGTGGAGCCAATTTCACGCGCCGCCCGATGCCGAATAAATCGACCACCCAACACTCAATGACACACTTATTAATCCCGTCGGACGGGCGGTTCTTTTAATTAACTTTAAAGAAGTAATGTTAACAAAACATTTAGCAGGATGTTCAGTAAAATGTAAATTTAAGTAGCTGTTGTTTTCATAAGTTTAAGAAATATGTAATAATATCCTTGATATGTTTATCATGCTAATAATTCTCACATGAGATCATGATAAGAGATAGGCAAAGGAAAACAGTCCAATTTCCTCACGACAATACAATAACATGCAAAACCAATGCTACAAAAATAGAGTTTAATACCTACAAAGAGTTTTCTTCATACGTACACAGATAAAATATTCAAGAACTTGGCGATTTAGCATCTTGCAGAAGCATCTCAAGTGAATTCTGCCATAACAAACATTGCTCGTAATATCAAACTGTCGTTACGTAGTAGTAAGTTTCTTCCCAACATTACTAAAGGCAGTAAAAGACAGAAAAAAATCACAAACGCAAACGGTACCTACATAACACTTAAAGTGTAGTATCGTAGCTAAGACACAAACGCTAGGGGTCGCCGTAAAAAAGAAGTAACAGCCCGGAGCCCCGGGTACTCGCCGTCAATACGATTTTATGACTCTCTGAAAATTACCTCGCACTTTTGTATTATAAAAGTGGGAAACAATTTCGATGTTTGCGCATCTTGAAGGAATGTTTTATCGTTTTGTCGGCTTTGCTCCGTTGAGGCTTGCGACGCGGCGGCCGCTGGGAAACGTTTTTCGTCCCACCGTGTTTTGTTTTTGTGGCAATAAAGCCTAAAGGTTCTAGTAAAGGTCAGTAGAAAAGTACATATGTCAATAGTTACAGCTTTTTGCCGACTAGTATTACGTTTGAGATAAACTTTTTTAGACAAAACTAATTTTCAAACACATTAATGATTTTGAACAAAATGTGCGTGACATACCTAGATTCTGCATCAGGAGTTATTGGTTGCTTTATTTAGTTGGTTGGTTTAACTAACAAGAGAGTTAAATACAGTGCGAATTTTAAACTAAGTTATTTGTTAAATAAAAAGTATAGTTTATAAGTAGAATAAAATAGTTAGAGGAATATGTCTAAACTTAGAGAAAATTTTCCCAGCAATTTGCGGCAGTAATTTAACATTTCGCCCGCACAAAGTGACACGTCAGAAAGTTCTCATGCCGCCATCAGCCCGTAAGCACTCAAGTTCTCGACACTCAACATCAATTGAATGCAAGGAGAATACATCCCAACTGCTCTTAATTTAAGTTTAGAGGTGAACTGAATCTGTGCACGCGGAAATGCAAATGCGGGCGAAGTTTATCGGCGCTTTGATCGTCCAATAACACACTTCCGGACTTAGAGCACAGTGGAATTTGCACCAGTGAAGAACCTTCATGTGATGCTAGACTGGACCAGGTGGAACGCAGGCAAGACCAGGTCTACCTTACTAAGGGCTACGCTTGAATCTTACCTGGAGGGATCCTAGGTTTGTTTGGTTTAATTACTTCTTCTTCCTAGCGTTCATCCCGTTTCTATGCGGGGTCCGCTTTGACCATGATCCAGGATTTGGCAAGTCTGGTTATTACAGTGAATCGACTGCCATGAGACCTTCGTAACCCATAGAGGGGAACCGGACAGATTGGATCATGGTTACTTTCTTACTTAATTAATTAATTGGATTAGCTGACTGTTGACTAACGAGGATCAGGTAAAGACTGAGTGGCAGACGAACAAAACACCGCCTCACCCACCTTTATCGCGACTTAAGAAGTTAGTTACTTAAGAGGATTTCAAATGGATCTCTACATCTGAACATGAAGAACCTAAATAATATTTTAATAGTTTTGGAAAGTAAGTCCTGCTCTAGTATACAAGCACACATTTTCCTTCATTAAATGTTCAGGTTTATGGAATAAATTGCATTCTGCAAAGCTACTATATTATACTGTGTTTAATTCTGTCGGGCGCACAGTGTGGTGTGAGAACTGCAGTGCTCGTGTAATCACCGTAAGCACTTCTGCGCTGATATTAATGCTATTTTAACACCTTTGATACTAGAAACAACTCGAAATGTACATTGAAGACTTTAACACCTTCAGATAATATGAAAGCGAGGCAGGTTAAAGTGTGCAATAGTCTCGTCACACTCGGTCGAATTGTGAATAAAAAAGGCCAATTATCGAGTTTCTTGCCACTTCATCTCGATAGTGGTAAAGGATACAGCTATGTGAAGTTAACGGTAGAAACTTTCTGGTTTCTTACTTAATATTTTAAATGCGAAAGTAACTCTGTCTATCTGTCTCTTATGCTTTTCCGCTTAACCGCTCAAGCGCAAGAACATAGGCTACCTTTTATTGTGAAGAAAAGGGATCTGAAATCCACGCGAACGAAGTCGCGGGTGGCCGCTAGGCCGTTCATCTATGAACACTGCGTGTACTACGTTGTTGTTGTAAAAGTAACATAAATTGTCACATCAACATCACAATAAAATTATAAAAAGAAGATTTTGAAACAGGTCCCAAAAGAAAATAATTTCTGCCCTCATTAAATAAGGGAGGTATTCCCTAACCAATTCCCTGGTAAATGTTCTATTCATTTCAATAATATCAACATTGTCTGTAGACCTCAACTACGTAGGGCAAATGAGAGAAAGTAAGGTCGCAGACAGCTTTTAGATATCTTCTATTGACAGTTAGTAGAAAGTTTTTGAATACATACCTGATTGAATCCTAAGACAAAATTTAAGTTATGTAAGTAAGTATGATTTAGCTAGTTTATATAAGTTAGTTATAAGTTATGTTGCTATTTTTGTTATAAGGTAGGTACATTGAAAATCCTGGGAAATTAAAATGAGGCAAAAGCTAGATATAAGTAGGTAATATACCATTCTTATAAGCAAGAAGTAATATAATTATTATTTTTTTCTTTTTACATTGAAAGTTATAACTCCAATTGTTTAAAAACGCTGAGCAACGAGTTATATTGAAATGTAAAACAATAGAGTCAAAAATTGGCTCTTGAAAATCAATGAAAAAAGTAGTTGCTACGGAAAAAAAGAGCATTTTAGAAGATCTGTGTGAAGTTTTCGCCGCCTCCTAATTAATGGATAGTCCGTACCGAAAGTACAAATTAACAGTACTTAGCTCTCCGCGTAGCTTCAGCTCGGCGGACATTTTCCGGAGCAAATCAAAGTTGCACCTAGGCACCTTGCAAACGACCCAGACTGCGTCATATTTGCCCATTGAAACATGCATTAGCGGGAGAACTTGCCGGCAATTAAGACCACTAGCAGATAGCACTTTAACTAGTTTTGTGCATTAACATCTCATTTGACAAACTGGCAAGTTTGCCAACAGGCGCGCCGCCCCACGCACTCCGCTGCAAGAGTTCTCGTTTCTGTAACAACATTTGCATAGATAATGGACGCTTTCTGCGGCTTTTGCTTAACTTTAAGACGTTGTTCTTTAGCGTGATTAAGCATCTGCCGATGCGTAAAGATTTGAAGTTTTGAACGTGATAGAAATGATTTGTCTGACTAATTTGTTTTCCGCAAAGATGTCTTTTTGAATTTGTTTCTTACTATTTTTACCCGCGGCTTTTCCCGCATTACCAACCAAGATTCCTGTTTTATGCCATGGGCGCATTAAATAGGGATAAAAATTCCTATCAGCTAAGTCAGCCCATAGCATGCCTGTATACCAAATATTTTTAAAAATCTGTTCAGTTGTTTCAGCGTGATTGACGGACCAATATCCAAACAAATTTTCATATTTATAATATTGGTACGATTACGATTCTTACTACTTTCATCCTACTTATTTTCGTAAATCTGTCAAACTAGCTAATGAAGCCAGTGTAAGGGTGAGACTATACCAAAGCTAAGATGAATGCTGTGGAGCGGAGATGTTTCGTAAGCAGCCATTAGGATTTTGGCCTTAACACGTAATCAATCACAGCTTGAAATCTTATTGGGTACTTGCGACAGAGCAGAGAGCACACACCTTAGCTTTGGTGGAGTGTCATCCTTAGAGTTATATGTACACAGGGAATATAATATGTATGCAGTGGAGGACAATTGTTCACCTTCGCTCTGAAACTGGCAGCGAGCGGTTCAAATTACTTACGGCATACTGCGATGGTCGCAAATTGTACCTTAGGCTTAGCATAACTTCAAATGTTCTAGGCAACAACGACAATGGTTTACCACGTTTACCTAGAGCAGAATTCACATGATGGAGAATTCCAAACCCGTAGCTCTTGTTCCATTACAAACTCGAAATAAATGACAAACATTTTCAGACCTCTTCCTTTAATGTTATATGTATGTTTTCAACCATGTTTCAACTAACCAAAATAGCACTTGTACAAAGATACTGCCGAATCGTAGATATCGAATTGAAACTTTATTCCAATTACCTAATTAAGTAATTTCTTTCTTTATATTAAATGGAGTACCTATCTTCAAAGTCTTTAAAACTAAACAAACTGAAATAATCCTAGACTACTTAGATTTCAAGAAGGCAAGAAGACACATCTACTAAGAGTTGAAAACTTGTGCTTTTCCAAACATTGCTGGGTCTATAACAATGTCCTTTCGTATCTTACAAAGTGTACCGTCATTACCTGACATTAAGTAAGATCATTGGACCACGATCAGTGTTACTGAAATATGCGGCTTACCCATCCGACCCTTGAGTCTAAATTGCTTTGTAAGCGGCTTACTGTTACTATAATCAGATTAGGTGGTCAGCCGGGCCCTGTGCCTAACGCCGTCTACTAATTAGTACTTGTACTGCTTTGTTGCCTTAATTAATCAGTATTGCGACCAACAGTTAGAGGGGCTAGTGTTGCTAGGCGTTCAGTGTCTGAGCGTTGAACGCTTTGCTAAAGCTTGTACGCGTGTACTTGTTTAGGGCTTATTCTAGTAAAATAAAATACTAGATCATTTAAAAAAACAACCCATAGCATTAGGAAGGAGGGAGGAAAACGAACAAGCGGGTCACCTGATGGTAAGTGATCACCGCTGCCCATGGACATACAACCGCACAAGGGTCGCAGATGCGTTGCCTGCCTTTTAAACCCCCACACCCTCCCCAACTGAGCTCTGGCAACCTTACTCACTGGTCTTCTGTCAGGTGGTGGTACTTTCCCAGACGAGCGGCTCATTCGAGTGGAAGTTCCACAAAGCTATAAGCGGATACGATCGATAATATAATTACTAGGTGGGTGATTTTTAGGGCCAGGAATAATGTTGTTTCATGCATGCAATTTAATTTGTATCGCAGTTATCAAATTGAGGCAGTTCTTGCTTTTATGTTCTAAATCGTATTTTTCAATATAAACATCGACCAGTCCTAAACCATTCATGAAAAACAAAAACATGCATGCAACTCCAACGTACAAGCATGTGCAGAAACTCCAACGCTCAACGCGCTTGTTTGTACAACACTACAAGCAACTCCTCGGCTTTAAACAAGTTGTTGGGACAGCTCTGCAACATTGTCTCATTACAGCGGAGAATCATTCCACGCTCCTAACTGAGGAATAAAACGAAACTTTCTAGTCGTTCTCGTCTAAGCCAAGTAAATCGTAAAACAAAGCTTGAGGGCGTATTGTATTGGCACAATTCAATTCCTGGTACGAAAAATTTGTTCTCCCTCTAATTATTGACATTGTCACAAAGCCGATAGCCGTTAGCTGTAGTCCACTCGAACGTAGATATACGTCTTTTTTTTTTTCTTAAATACATTCAAATTACCTACTGATATTATAAATCCGAAAGTAACTCTGTCTATCTCTTTGTCTGTTACGCTTTCCCGCTTAAACCTCTCAACCGATTTTGATGAAATTTAAAACAGACAATCTTTAGACCCTTCAATCTTCAGAAATTTTTTAGATACCTATTTTTGAGAACGAACGTACTGCGCAATTTAATTCCGAAAAAAAGTGATCTGAAATCCATGCGGACAAAGTAGCGGGCGGCCGCTAGTTTTTAAAAACCTATTTCTTACTTTTTCGGTACCTCAGAGATCTTCGTTTCTGACGATCCGTTACCAAGTACACGAACTGACTGATAAGTTAAAATAACATGTTCAAAATTTAGGACGATATGAAGCCAAAGAAATAACGAGGTAAGTAATTCATTGTTCTTTTAACTTTGTACTTTATTGACTCCAAACCAATTCGAAATCCTGACTGACAAAATTTGTACGAAATCTCTGTCACAAAAGCTCCGCCTGGGATTAAAGAACGAGGCCTTTTTAAATGTTATTTGTAGATGAAAATATATTTTATACTATAACATAAATAGGATTAGATAATAATCAACTTTAGGTACTACCTTCTTTTAGGAATGACCGTCCTTGAGAAATAATAAATAAATTATTAAACCACGGCATGACAAAATGCTCTAAAGAGTGAAATCAACTTTGCGAAATTATGCCTAACTTGGCACGCGACGATTAATTTTGGTCGCTTTTGAAAGAGCGATGTTCTAAGTAAATTTTCCGTTCATTAGATGACTCAACGAAGTGGAAATATGGGCTCTGAAACCTTTTAAGAAGGAATTTTACTTTGTATACTTTCATGTTGGGTATGTCCATCTGTCTTAAAAACCAATTTTGTAGAAGCTTTGTAACTTACATTATGGTTTGAACTACTCAAGTCTTAGCGAAGTCGGTGTTCTAATAAATAAAAGACGTCCGGAAATATCGATCCACCATATAGGTACGTCAAATAAACGTGAGAGGATTATGAACCTTCATACTCACTCATCTACATCAATTGACTATCATGCGAGTACATAAACCGACAGAAATAACACATGATGATGTATCATATAAGTCTTATAACACGAAGGTATTTAGATGTGTCATAATGGATCTATTGATCACTCAAGAAATAAGCGATTACCCAAGAAGATATAATCGAGAGGCAACCTTTAGTGATCAATAAATCTATTGTGACACATCTAATTATTTGTATTATAGCAATGGTGAGCCATTATCTGCGCTGCTGATTGAATAAAAAGCCCTTAAATAAATAAGTAGGTATGTAGATAAGTTAGTGAACAAAGAAGAAAGAAGGATAAGGTTCTCAATTCAACCTTATATGCGATTGAAGTTGGTAACTAGCACAAAACTATTTCCTCGATACACATAATAATATGAGAAATCTATAACAAATGCGGGTAGGTATTACTACTACTTTATTCACACAACCCGGAGCTTCACAAATACCCATTCTCATGAATCTAATGATAGATATATCCAATTTAACGTTCTGTTTCTACAAAGGGGTTGGGCGGTTTCATTTGTGTACCATTATCACCCGTACCCGGCCGTATTCACAACATAGCTACGACTACGCTCTACATAGACGCCCGTCTACCCAACACTGATTTATTCACGCCCTCCATTCGTTACGTAGCTTTCAAACTGTGAATTTTCATTGCCCCCACATTTAGAGCCTTTGAGCTTCGAAGGAAAATTTCTTTCACTAGAACGGCCCTCTGACACAAATGAAGGACACATCCCAATTTAGACTGTCAGTACCTCCTTAAAAGGGTGAATACATAATCTGCTGAGAATGTTTCTTTCTGAGAAATTAGCAACGATTTATGTAAATTATAGCTGTTATAGATACCTACTTTCTTATGCAATCGAATAGGTACTCAAACTTAAAAAAAAAAGAAGTAGTCTTCATAGAGATGTCTGATCTCCAAAACATTTATTAATGAAAGAAAGGACTTTGTGCCCTCATCGAATTTTACTTGAACAATTACGAGGCAATCGGCAGTTCCGATAATGATTGCTGGAAGATCCCCAAAAGGCGTTACATAACACAAGTTCCGCTGTTAACATTCCGCCGTCCTCGAGTAATTTGCTACTGTTAAGTTATAAACAACTTCCCAAACACTTTAAAGGCTTCAACTTTTAATTAAGACTGGGCTTCAATCCACAAAAGCATTAGCGTAATGAATTATCTTCCCTTTGAAATCCAAAACTCGAGTAATTAATTATCGGACCGCATTTAAAAAGTAAATTGATGGTGAGAAAAATCAGCGGAGCTAATGGAAATCGATAAGAATGAATTGAAAAGTGGAAGGTTAGGGCGGCGTAATTCAGCAAGCAAACAGTGAGCCGTCGGGAAATGGGTAGGAAATTAAATTTCAGGAGGCCGCGGCGGACCGCGTCCTGACGCCGGCGGGCGGCGACGGGTGCGAGCACTAGCGTATAGCGACGAGCCCAGAGTTGCTACGCTTGTTGACACTGCGAATAGGGAAGCTGCGACCAAAGTCCCATGCGGAACGAGAAAGTTTGCCACCAATTTGTTAAAATCACAATGGTTTTGTGGAGATTGGATCCCAAGTAGAACTTCTCGCGACTGGATTATGTATCCATGTGAAATACATGTAGGTAAGGTTCATAGGTAGGTAACATACTTCCTTATCGTAAGGCATAAAAAACTTTTAAATAATTCAACCTTTCATTATGTTTGCTTTCGGCGTTATATTTTATATAATTGCCGAAAGCAAATCCGTTATAGATGAACAATTTGTAAAAAAAAGCTAGGGCACTCAGGATTTATTTATAGGGGTCTATTATAATATTTTATCTAGCTAACTAAAGATAAGATTAGCTAAATAGAGCAAACATTTTAGGTGAGTAGGTAAGAACGAGCAGACTTCCAAAATTTGTGTGCAGTTTTAAACTAGTTACTTACAGATTTGTGTCATTATTATTTATTGTTTATCTACCCTCATAACGGGTAAGTTCAGCCCTATCGTTCCGGCCCTTACGGGACGGTTAAAAAAAAACTGTGCCATCGACACCGGTCGACAAACACTGGTGAATTTTGTAATCCGCCATCGGCCATACCTATATCTTTAGAATAAATAAATGCTGAAACTCTATACAGGACTTGACTGTGACGAACGTAAACGTAACAAGCAAACTACTCGCACTTATCTAAATCGAATCGCCTGATCCTAGCGCCTAGTGCGGAAAACTGCACTGCCGTGTATTTGCGGCTAAGTTGTTCCCACTGACTGCGAGCGCTACTGAAGTTTACAGCGAAGTAAATAAACAAGAACGACAATGAAAAACATTGAACGCTGCTCACCAATTTCTAGTGTTGGCGACGGTCGAAAACGAAGCCAGCGAAGCAATTGTATCAAAAAGTACATTGCCCTCGACTCACTATCAACATTGATTGGGTTTGATGCTAAAAAAAATGAGACCGGCCCGTGTGTTCTGTCTGTGTAAACAGTCCGCAGTAGGTCACTATTTCACAAAAAAAATCCATGCAGTCATGTTTTAAAATGGAGTAGCTTTAGTTCATCCATTTGACTGGCCATTATGTTTGCCATATTATTATTATGTTTTATAGAGCTAAATGTAATTTTTTGTTAATTTTGTTATGTTAGTTATTTTAATTTTAATAAAACAATAAATAACTGTGACAGAACCTTTAATTATAGCATATATTAAAATTACATTATTACAATAAATTATTCATTTTTGTAGCACAAAATATTATTGTACATCATAACATTTTTATAGCATTGTGCGGTTAATTCCTACTGGAAAGGCAACGTTCATAACATGTTTCATTTAATGGTCTAATATCAATGATAATTTTTATTAATATCAGAGCTCCTGTCACCAGATACTTTTATAGTTGCATCATGAATTGTAGATATCTGTCACTAGACCAGCTGCTATTGTAACACCTGAAACTCGCAACATTACACGTCCAAGCTCCTTAACATCTTTGTACCGCTCAACACAGATAGGCCTACAAACCTCAATTTCAACAACCGCCACTGAATTGTTACCCAAGCATCTAGGCTTCTTCTTAACCAGCTCACCTGTGCTTTTATTTAATAAAGCTTTCAACTTCACTATATTTGCTGACTCTACCAAAGACTGGTGATGTATGAGGACCGGAAAACCTTTTGTAATGGGCACCTTAACATTAAAAACTACTAATCTAGCTTCAAATCGCGTTGTAACTGGCACTTGCTGGACAGGGTCACTAAGAACATATCCAACAGAAACATTCTGCATGTCTACTCCAGATAATGTGACACTGACTTGATCTCCAGCAAAGGCAATATTACTAGACATGTCATTAATGCTCACTCCACGAACTTCTGCCAATTCTTTTGTTGGACAAATTAAGACTTTGTCACCTTTGTTTATGACTCCATTCTCAATGCGGCCTGCAACACAAAACCCTGAACCAGTCCCTTTGAAAACATCATTTATGGATAGCCTCAGAGGTTTAGAAACTGGCCTCTCTGGAACATTGAATTTATCAATTACATCTAGAAGGCAAGGCTCTTTATACCATTTTAGTAATTCAGGTTCAGTTGGAGGTTTAACAAGATTTTCTCCCGTTAAACCAGAGCAAGGCACATATGTTACATCGGAATCTTTAAAGCCAGCTTGTTTCAGAAAAACTTTCAGTTTCTTCACTATTTCATTAAATCTATCTTGAGACCAGTTGGTTGTGTCTAGCTTGTTGACTGCAACTGCCAGTTGATTGACTCCAAGGGAACGGACTAGTAAAGCATGCTCTCTCGTTTGACCGCCGAGCTCAAATCCAGACTCAAACTCTCCTCTTGTGGCATCTACAACCAACATAGCAACATCAGCCTGTCCAGCACCGGTGATCATGTTTGGGATAAAATCAGCATGCCCTGGAGCATCAAGAATGATTACTTTCTTTGTTTTAGTCTCAAATTGTGCTCTTCCCACATCCATTGTGATGCCTCGAACTCTTTCCTCGCCAGTTTCATCCAAAACCCATGCATACATGAAACTTTGTTTGCCAATCTTTTTACTTTCTTGCTCATACTTGTGCAATGTCCTTTGACTCACTTCACCAAGGTCACAGAGCAAGCGGCCCATCAGGGTAGACTTTCCAGCATCAACATGACCAATCACTACTATGTACAAATGATCTTTATCTGAACCGCGCTCATTTGAATACTGTTGCATAGGATCTATTTTACTTTCTTTCACTTTGTTCACAGTTCTGCTTTCATCTTCAATCTTTGGTGTCGCGGCTCTTTCTACTGCAGGTGATTGGTCTCTTGGTGTTCTGGAACTACCTGAAGTATCCACTTTTGTTGGCACTTTGAATCCTTTAACAACTGCCTTAGATTTAGGCTCAATACTAGTGGCTATCACTTTAGGTGCCTTAACTGTGGTAGAAGCCACCTCTTTTACTGGCTCAATATGAATTGCTGGTGTCTGCACAACTTCTTCCTTTGTTTTGTCAGAATCTTTGCTCTGTTTATTGTTGAGTATATCATCCAAGGCTTTATTAAAGTCAAACTTATGAGTGAGAACAGATTGTATGAGTATGTTTTCAGATACGCTGTCACCTAGCACATTGCGCAATTCATCAAGACAAGACATTAATTGAGCTTCTTCTTCTTCGTTGAGATTAAGGCTTCTGAGATCGATGGAGTCGCGTCGCTCCAGCGCTGGATGCGGCGCATCGTACACCTCGTCCTCTGTCTCTTCTTGAATGTCATCGTGGCTCTCGAGGAAACTGGAGATGCCTTGCTGGTTCCTGGACCGGTCGTACATCCATTGCGAGGTATCGGATGGAGACAAACAGCTGTCTTCCTCTACGGAGTGGCCGTAAACATCGTCGTAGTCGTAGTCGTCGGAGTAACTTCTGTTCCTCACATTCCGATGCCGTGCCATATTACGTTTATAAGGCTTCAAAAGTGTTAAAAAATCACACTATCGCATGATTAGGAAGATTTTTTGAAGAATTCACACGTTCCCCAAAACTTCGTCGCAATTTTGACATTTTTATTCTTTTGAGACGTGTGGAAAGCATTTACAAAGTTAGTTTTACAAATGAATCTTCAAAAAACTTTGTTTATTTAAATAGGGCTATATAGTCTTCAAATAACTTTAAATATGTATCACATGCGGCATACAAGTAGATTTATTAAAATTGAATAAAATTTACAATTGGTAGGAAAATATGGACGAAAATAACATTTTGTAACTTAACATGCATTGTCTTTTGTGTGTCACTGTCATGCACTGTCATGTTACATTACATTCTGTCAGCAGCGAAATTGTGTGCGCGAGTTCTACGCCTACATTTTTGGTGATTTACAATTACATTATTTGAGTAACAATTTTGTTCTAGGTGGTCAGAATTATCATTCCAAATACCGTATCTTGTACTTTCTAAATAGGTCCGTTGTTTGCAAACATCCGAGTAAAAGTTATAAAGTTGTAAACCCTTGACCCAGTGCAACTTTGTCAACATGAAGAAAAAGGTTCGTATTTACATCGTATTTAATGGAAATTCTATGTCGAATACATACTTAAAATAATTACTTCTGATCTCTTATTAGCAATAAATGATAAGAAAAGATCTTATTTCAATTTTATTTGTTTTCAGGTGCTGTTAATGGGTAAAAGTGGATCTGGTAAGACCAGTATGAGGTCCATAATATTTGCTAACTACATTGCTAGGGACACCAGACGTTTGGGAGCCACAAGTGAGTTATATTTATTCTTATTCTTATTTTTCTAACTAGAATATAACAAATAATTGATTCTAATAAGTATAGCTGGCACATTCAAATTGAATTTAACAATAGAAAAGGGACACAAAAACTAACCAACCATGCTAAAAAATATTGTCAAACTGTAGGTATTAATGAATCATGAACAATTATTTTTGTGTAGCAGCCATAGGGATAAATTCTTTATTGTATCTAACTACATGCTCATACATTCTTGTTACAGTTGATGTGGAACATTCACATGTCCGCTTCCTGGGCAATCTGGTGCTGAACTTGTGGGACTGTGGTGGCCAGGAGGCCTTTATGGAGAACTACTTTGCTTCCCAGCGGGATAACATATTCCGGAATGTGGAAGTACTTATTTATGTCTTTGATGTAGAGAGTAGGGAGATGGAAAAGGATATGCACTATTATCAGTCATGTTTGGAAGCCATCTTACAGGTAAAAAGTATATTATTTACTTGTCCACTATTGAGTTATTGACTTTATGTTAAGTCTTATGTATTTTTTCAATTAGAATGTAATTTATTTGAATCCAAATTTTGTTCCTAGTAAATATTCTGGAATCTATGAAAAGATTATTGTGACTAGTTAAAAAATTTGAATATTAAAAAAAATGCATTTAATTATGTCAGAGTTTTGATACCAATAATGGTATCAAGTCATTTTTCGAATTCAATGGAACGCAGGATTGTAATAAGAATACAACAATATAGCTCTATAAATGCTATTTCACTTGGAAAATTCCAGAACTCTCCAGAAGCTCGGATATTTTGTCTGGTGCACAAAATGGACCTGGTGTCAGAGGATCAACGAGATGAAATATTCAGAGCAAGAGAGGAGGACCTCAAAAGGTTATCAAAACCTCTTGAGTGCACATGCTTTAGAACTAGTATATGGGATGAAACTTTGTACAAGTAAGTGAAATAATATAATATCAAGTTTGCTGCATAATTTACTCTTACTCTTTTTTCGTGGCTTGGGTTTCAACTCGGCCATTGGCCGCGGCCCAGTTGACAAAAGTGGGCTGAGGAATAGTTGAGTTGACCACTTGAAAAAATTTACTACTGATACAATACTAATAAGATTTGCTGGGGACTTTCCATGCTTTTCTTCCAATCAGTGTGTGTAACATCAGCTTATTGTGTAAGAATGAGACTTAGTTTTCCTGCAACAAATATTTAATCTGTATGTTTAATATTTTGTTTTGGGCTCATCAAGGCCTAAAACATAAATGTATCAATTCAAAGATCCATGTTAATTGCTGCAAATCCTCGAAATATTACCTTAGTAGTTGCAATGACTCAATACATTGTCTCCTATAGATATTGCATTAATTGAAACAAATGTCGGGAGGAAGTGTTATCACTTGTTTACAAACTGCACACATCGGAATAACTGCATATTAATACTGTAGTGATGAGTGGGTATTGTAATGTAATGCAGTTGACATCCTCAATCTTGTTGACATCCTTTTAAGCATACTTGAAGTGAGAACCACATTGTAAATGAATTCTTCTAAGAAAATTGAAGAAAGTACCATCTAAACTAAAATGATTGTAGACAGTATCATATCAGTTTTGGAAAAATACAAGTCAAGTTTATTTCTTTGAAAGAAGACACCATTTAAAAGTTACATATTTATATGCATAACTGTGTTAAGAAAAATCTTTTTACAGTAATTAGCGCCAAACCAAATATTTTACTTACTTTAGCAAGCAATTAATAAAAATGTTTGTGTTTCAGAGCGTGGTCGAGTATAGTGTATAAATTAATACCTAATGTTAAGGCGCTAGAATCTTCGCTAAAACAGTTTGCGGCGATTGTTGATGCAGATGAGGTGAGCTCAAATTCATTGTGATTTTATACAACTTTGTTTTTGATTATCATACTTAGTTTGTTACTTTTTTGGCACAAGCTGTGCACTATCTACCTGTCTATATACCAGACTTATCATTAATAGTGTTAAAAGTAAAAACACTTGGTTGCACTATCTTTTAAGGATGTTTATTTAATTATATTGTTAAAACATCCTCCTAAAAATTTGTTTTTTTTTGTAATAATAATTGTCTTTTAATTGTAATAATAATTCCGTCCTTACCTTACCTACCTTCATTTTCTACCTATCTAAATAGTGGTTGTTATGTAGATACGTACCTACCTATCTACCACCTACTTACCTAAATTATATCATAATGGATTTCAGATTACTTTTTTCGCAATAAAAGGTAGCCTCTGTTCTCTCTGAGGGTCTGAAGACTGTCTGTGCCAAATTTTAAGCGTAACAGAGAGACTGAGAGAGTTACTATTATATTTTTAGGGATTATTATTTTGTTAGCGTAACAGACATAATGACACAGTTACTTTCACATTTATAATGTATAGTATCGAGTAGCTCCCACATGATGTTAATCAGGATATACAACCACATCCCAAATAGCATTAAAAATATAGAAAACACCAACTTATTTACGCGACATCTTAAAATATTTCTTTTAAATAAAGCTTATTATAACATCTCAGAATTTTTCAATGATAAACATTAAAATAATTAGGTAAAAAAATACACAAATTAATATAATAAATTTTTGCAAATTATATCATAGGTACATACCAAATTCTAATAAAATTAAAAATTTAATTTTGATCTCTCTCTACAAGCCATAGAGAATAATATAATTATAATGTGCAATTAATATTACTTAACTTAGTTAATAACTAATATATAAAGCTGAAGAGTTTGTTTGTATGTTTGTTTGTTTGTTTGTATGTTTGTTTGTTTGAACGCGCTAATCTCAGGAACTACTGGTACGATTTGAAAAATTATTTTTAAGTTTGATAGTCCATTTGACGAGGAAGGCTTTAGGCTATTGGATATCGAAATCCACGCGGACGGAGTCGCGGGCGGCCGCTAGTAACAAATAAGTTAGTTAGCCTCTATTTTTGTTTTTGCTATGCCCTTACAGGGCGTCACATTGTACTTAATTTTAAGAGAACATCTATGTAAAAACTGTGACATGCAATAAACGTTTATTATATTATATTATATATTATATTTATTATATATTATATATATTATTATAATATTTGTAGGGATTAACATTTTGTTATTTTTTGTGTAAGTACAAAATATTAATTTTTATGATTGTTATTTTCCTGTACCAAATTTTTATTTTTATCATTGTGTTATGCGTAGGTGCTGCTGTTCGAGCGCGCGACGTTCCTGGTGGTGTCGCACTGCCAGCGGCGGCCGCACCGGGACGCGCACCGCTTCGAGAAGGTCTCCAACATCGTCAAGCAGTTCAAGCTCTCCTGCTCCAAGCTCGCCGCGCAGTTCCAGAGCATGGAGGTAACATTTGTGATATGAAGTCCAGTTAAGCTGTTCAGCCTTCAGATGCAGAAAAAAGCTCAAACTCAAGTCAAACTCGAAATATTCTTTATTAAAATAGGCTTAGCACTTATTTTTTTATTTTTTTTATTAACCTACATGTCCCACTGCTGGGCAAAGGTCTCCCCTAAATTTCTCCATCTGCATCTGTCTGCGGCCAAAGCAAAGTCCTTTCCGAAAAAAAATAATAATAGAAGAAGTAACTGATTCATGTTTAATTGTAAATGAATGAGACAGATGCAGTACGCGAGGCAGTAAATGGAATGTGACAATGACGTCGGGATAGACGTATGATGCCCATTCATTCTTCCAATTTCGCTGTAAATGCCAAATTTTCAAATTAACAAGACTCATCAGTCAATCAGTTAATAAACTTCAAAATCACTTTTATTATGCCACAAGGGACTAATTCAATGCTATTCTATTTTATTTTGCTCTTAGGTCAAGTTTCAATGTCCAGTATTCAACAACAAATAAACGAAACCCAATTTTAAAATTGCTTGTATAACGGAAATACCAACACATATTTTCATAACTTTAGTACTTAATGGGTTTGTGATCACCAACCCGCATTTGGCAAGCGTGGTGATTAAGCCAAAACCCATCTTTGTAACGAAGACATGATTTCAAATGATGGAGGCCTTTGCCCTGCAGTGGGACATAAATAGGCTGGTACTTTACTTTTTTACTTTTAGTACTTAATGAACATTCTGCTATCTTCCTCAATTATATCGTATGTCCCCAGGTCCGTAACAGCGTCTTCGCAGCATTCATAGACGGGTTCACGAGCAACACGTACGTTATGGTCGAGATGTCCGACCCCAAGATACCTTCCGAGGCGACGCTCATCAACATACGGAACGCTCGCAAACACTTCGAGAAACTCGAGAAAGTATCTTCATCGGCGCTCAGCCAGTACCTATGAGACAGTACAAGTGTACAGTCGCCCAAGAGAGTGGTCTACCAGTCTTTGTAAGTACAATAAGGTTGAATACTAAACTTTTTGCATGGGAAAATGAACCCTATTGTCTTTTGAAGCGCAAATGGTTTTCAACCTTGAGTGGTAAACCAATTTCTTGCCTTGACTGTACAGCATAGTGGATGTAGCTAATACGGAAGAGATTTCTTGCCGCTGCAAGTTGGAGTACTTGAATACAGCAAGCGTAATGCTTCTGTCATAGTTATAATAATATCATTTGTTCCGATGACCCGTGTTTTGAATAGGCTTGTAGACACCATATGCCAACTATGATTTAACATATGAGAGCATTCTCGTAATTTTTAAGGGTTGTCGATGCGGAATCCGGCTTGAAGGACCAATTATGTTGGAACGTGTAAGTTTGGGGTGCAATGCTTGAGACCCAATCTTTTATATTTTAAGTTACCTTATCCTTCATAAGGCATGTCTTTAGCAATTATCAGTTCTTTCAAAAACATTCAGCTTTTACCCCAATTAAAGTATTTTCGGAGGTGTAATAAATCGTAAATCTATTAGCATGTTTTCTTTACACTCTTAAATTTAAAAAACATTTATCTCAGGAAGAAAAAAACATTTTTAATACATAAATTCCTAAACTGATGCTCAGTTTTGTAAGTATTCTACACCTCTATTATTTTATACGCACTGGTTATGGGTGAGTAAACAATTATTATTTTAAGGGTGCCAAACAAATTATGAACATCTACAATTTGACATCCCAATTATGTAAAATTTATGTATTCGAAGCTACGTAGCATTTGCTGTAATAAATCGAAATATTCGATACCTAAATCTTGTTGCCTCTTCCAAGTTATAGTAAAATTCAAAGGGTTTTACTACTATAAATATCATTTTTGGGCTTTAACATTAATATATCATTATAGGTATTATATAATTTATGTTCCGTCGATGTTATTCTATGTATGATATTTTCCAAAGTGAGCTTATCTGGGACATGGTGGCTATCTTTTTAAGGAAGGTCAAAAACCCATTGATAAGCAATCTTCAGAATACTCGCGCAATAATTTATATACTGTACCTTATATTTCGAAAATATGTTACACATAATATTTGAACTATGTTATTTGAAATGGAAATTCAACTTTAATTTGTTTATTTAAGAATACAAATGTTTATATTTATCCCTGAATTTTATTCCACTTCATGACTCCATAACAATAATAAAACCGTCCGGCGGATATTCGGCCATGGCCGCCGATCTTACGATCAGGCAGGTACGCACGATATAAGTAGTATAGTGCACAAGTGACTGCGCAAGCACAGTTGTACTCCCTATACCCTCACTCTCATAGTTCGGTAGGACAGAATTCTGGCACGACCGTAGAGAGATCAGGCACTGGACCAACAGCTTCACTTGCCTTCCGAAGCACGGAGTAGCTCGAGATCAAAAATATCGGTCACCCATTCCATCCGATGTCTGGCCTTTGCGACTTACCTAATTCCTATATGAAAAGTCTTCAGTTCGCAGGCACATTGATGTGATGCAGTTATACCTACACATAAACAATATTTTTATAAATTAAGTCCATCTGGTGTATTTATATCGTCTTAGGTATATGTAATTTTCAAAAAGTCATTTTATTGATAACCAATATATTTTAGTAACTCCTAGTTACAGTTTAATCTCATCTCTCCTGCCTCCACTTAGTAGGTAGAAGATTTGTAAGTACCAACGCGGCAACGCTCTAATGAATGATATGAATGAAATTTCCATGTCACCGTTTAGGTCTTGTACACAATAACTACTTACGTCACGTCGTGTGCAACAGTTGCGTCATTTTAAACTAAAGTCTTGTCCAAATTAACCGGATTAATTCGGTTCGGTTTGAATTCGGATGGACTTATTACAAACAACATATTTGTTTTCCCGCGAAAACAACAATTTTTCCGGGATAAAAAGTACACTATTATTTATTTTTAATCCGGACTTCTAACTTGACGTCTGTAAAATTACAAAGCTATCGGTTCAGTTACCGGCGTGTAAGCGGAACAAACAAACTCACTTTCCGATTTATAATATTACTAGCTGCCCGCCCCGGCTTCACCCGTGGTACTTACTTACATGTATTATACATACAAACCTTCCTTAAGAATCACTCTATCTATTAATCTATACCGCGTCAAAATCCGTTGCGTAGTTTTAAAGATCTAAGCATACATACGGACATACAGCGAAAGCGACTTTGTTTTATACTATGTATTGATTGATTAAGGATGTAAGTAGGTACTTAAATGATCACCGCATTAGGACTAAGTGGGTAAGTAATTGTCCGTGATTATGTTAATGTGGTAGAACACAAATGTGTGACCGATAGCAGTCCTGTTCTTGTTATAGCTGGATTCATCTACTACCAAGGCCAAGGACGAGCATCACAACATGATTACAATCGTGCGCTCTCAACTATTCTCGCGCTTTTGGCAGCGATTCCAAACTTTTATTGCTTATTTTTTTATCACCCATCGCCATGGCCGTAGATGAAGTTCTGGGATCTTCGCAATTTATTAGCACAGTGTTATATAACAACCGAAATTATCCTTTTAAAAGGGAAGAGAAAACGGGATGATTGAATAAGTATATAGTGCAGGCAATGAAGCATTTTGGGTCCGAATTTTTTTACTGTGAACCGATTTGCATGAAATTTTGGAATTATTTTCATTGCACCCTTAAATTCAAAAGTGAAAATGATTTGAACGCCGCAACTACCCCTGGAGTGGTTGCCACCCCATCTCGGGGGTGAGTATTCTTATTTTAAGATAACCTCGGATATCGATAGGAAGACTAATTTTAAGCAAAAAATCATCTATAAAGTTTTTCGAGAAATCTAATACTTTTCAAGTACGATTAATTTTAACTCTGGTGGAAATCGCACTTATGAAACCCATTGTTTTAAAAGAAAAAACATTCGATGATCCTCTTATTTGTAATACAGCTTACTTATTTTACGTGCAAAAGACTTTTAATTGTACTCATTTGAAAGCTTATTTCAAGTACTACAAAACTCTTAATTATTAAAATGCATAAAATGCATCTGCTCGCCGATAGATGACATTGACCAAATCGATTAAATTGGAGACAAAATAAAAAACGGCTATGATCTTCAATATACATCTTAATATTGCACTTAGAAAACTGTAGGATAAACAAAATTATTTAATTTTTTACCAGCTACAATTTTGTTCCTTATAAAATTTTCGATAAAACTTATATTTTTGGAGATATTTGCAAAAAACCGATGAAAAAAGTGACAAAATTGCGAATTTTCAATTGCCAATCACTTGAAAAGTATTAGATTTCTCGAAAAACTTTATAGATGATTTTTTGCTTAAAATTAGTCTTCCTATCGATATCCGAGGTTATCTAAAAATAAGAATACTCACCCCCGAGATGGGGTGGCAACCACTCCAGGGGTAGTTGCGGCGTTCAAATCATTTTCACTTTTGAATTTAAGGGTGCAATGAAACTAATTCCAAAATTTCATGCAAATCGGTTCACAGTAAAAAAATTCGGAGGTTTGACCATATTTTTCGCTTCAATGACTGCACTAATAAGGTTGGATCCACGGATACCTAGTAACTACTTTAAAATGGTAATAAATTACATACGTTGTTAATGAATTTAATTGTTGACATTTAAAAGTTCCACTACAGTAGAACCAGTAAAATAACTTCCTTCCTATATCCCTTTATCTGTATAACGGTAGTCATAGTCACCTAACTTCGTAATTTTGAAATAAATCAATAAAAACGTTGTTGTTTGATAAATCCCAAAAATAGATAATAATGTCAATTTTGCAGACGTTACACCATAATTTCATAATATATAAGACAGCGGTCCCATGACGAGTGAATCATTTTACGTCACACTAGACGCTAACAAACCTTGCTTGCAAGCAGTTGATCTTGAGCCGCGAAAGAAAATCGACGCATTTAGAGCTGTGATAGCAACCGATAGTGTTACTACCTGATCGGGCGTGCACGTGTTAAATTATCTTACCAACGGCCTTCACGAAGTTTACGCGGTAAGTACCAAAATATAATTAACTACTGTGTAAGATGTGTGTAATCGTAAATAGTATTTGTAATATAAAGAATACCTACGTCTTAAATCAACCATTAGATAAAAAGAACTGTGGCTGTGTTTACCTACTTTACGTGACTACGTAATACATAGGTACTGTAGGTAAAGTACCTATATTGTCAGTCCATTCATTGTTATCTGTGGGTAAAGTGCAAGTAATGAAGTTTGGTATGTTAAACACACATACTCGTAATTGTAGTACCTACCTACATAATACTCGCGCTTGCGTCACGATTGAAGTGGTTTTATTTTGGAACTTTATTACCTTATGAAAACAATAAAATACCTATATTAGTAGGTAATGTATTATGTTATGCCAGAGTTATAGGCCTACCTAGATTGGAACAATCAAAACAGCGAGTTTTGCTACGACAATGAATCGATAAACTATAGTTTACATGACGTTAGAATTTAGATCGATACGTTCCTATACCTAGGTACTTATAATACCAACCTGCCCATCAACTCACTTTTACCTTTACCACGCTAGATCCACCACTATATATAGATAACTTAATAATTAACAATAAATTATTTCCTAGTTGTTCTACGATAAAGCCCTACTCTGTTGCCTATCGATGTCTCATAATGGTTTTTGCTCGACTTACCTTAATAGTTGTAACAATCAGTCATCATGTGTAATATCTATTGAATTTTCCCCATACTACGTCAATAAGTGAGCGCATAGGTAGGTAGGTAATAAGTAGGTATCGAGTGAATAATATATTGAAGCTAGATTACTGGGAAAAAGTGATAGGTTTATGCAGGTATCAAATACCTATAAGTATGTGTTTAATATCCCGTGGTCCCGTAGGTTACCGAATAATATGTTATTAGGGCCGTGTCAATGTAATATCAGAATGGTGTTATTAAAACGTTTAATTTCTATTAAGTATATTTTTAAGGTAGCCACGTTCGTAAACTTCAGCCGGCTAAATAAATGGCTTCGATTATGAGAAGGAGTCACTAGCTCTAGCTTACCTACTCTAAACAACTTGACTGTATTATCCCCAATAGACCGTTAATGAATGGACGTATCAAAACTCAAGGTCTTGGTTTTACAACACGCTGTAACTCCTACTTACCTACCTACTGGTCATAAACATAAAACCCCGCGCGTGCGCCCTCGTTTTTTTGTGCCATTTTCATTAAAGCAATCTGCTTCTGTGGAGGACTTTATCGACACTTGAATTTGATCTGAATTGTTATTCATATTTATCCACACCATTTCAGACAGCAGACATGGCCGAGGGAAAACCAACATTCGACTACCATGAGGAATCTCAATCTGAAAAGTTATCGCGCAAATCGAAGGAATCTCCATTTATGATTATCGGTAAGTGTTATTAGCCAAGCACTTGAAAGTATAATACTTAATATAAATTTCCAATAACAAAATAAAGAAAAGACTTACTTTCACAGTTTAGATACATTATTTTGTTCTGTAACGCCTGATGAAAATTAGTCTCTACTGTTTAGTGTTCGCTTTATTGCAATGCAGAAAATCATTATTTATTCGTACGCACTTTTGACGTTTAATTCATTATCCTAGTTCGGTTTGCTTTTACACAGTTTTATGTTATTAAACGTTGTTTCAAATGGTGAGTATAAAGTAATTTGGAACAGGAATTTTCCGCAAAATGTGCCACGCAAGCTATATGACTTGCGGAAAATGATCGGAGTCGGTAAAGCCGAACGATCCCCTCTGGCAGCATTAAGTGGGATTCGAGTATTCGACTCCTTTTCAATTCAATTCAATATTTAGGTACTTATCTTCTGAAAAAGCACTGAATCCCTCATTCAATTATTCCAGGCATAGCGGGTCTCGCGATGGCGGTCGGCTACGGCGCGTACTCGTACAAGCGGCGCGGGGCTATGAGTACGAGCGTGTTCCTCATGCAGTACCGCGTCATAGCGCAGGGCACGGCCGTGGGCGCGCTCACGCTGGGCATGGCTTACACGCTCTACAACACGCATCTCAGGAAGAAAGCCGTCACCGAACATTGAAGCAAGCAGGATAAGGAACTCCTACAACCACGTCTAGGAGAATATCTTAGGACATAATTATTTCGTCTAGGTTTCTGCGATTGTATCTCGCGCTTGTGCTTGCATTTTTATATTAGTAGGTACCAGTGACGGATTAAGACTACTTGATGCCCTAAGCAATCCACTAAGGCACCCTATCCGTATGTCAACTAGAATTTTGTGCTTTTTCTGGTGCCCTCCCAGACGTGATTCCCTAGGAAATTGCTTAATCTGATTAAGGGTAAATCCGTCACTGGTAGGTACCTAAATGTACAAGCGCTTACAAAACATCGTAGAATGGTCATTGCTCGTCATTCAGCATTCAATATTGAAGTCAAACGCAAGCTAAAATCGAGCATAAAAGTTACTCAAATCGAGAACTGTTTCTTTTAGTATTTTGTGTGAATAATTAGGTATGTAATTTATAACAGCGTGTTTTATCTTTTAAGAGTTTTATGACATATGCATATACATTATTAAGGTAATTTATTTTTTTAACATATGCACATCTACTAGTCTTATCCTAAATTATAGCGGCCGCCCGCGACTTTGCCCGCTTAGCCTATTTTATCCCCTTAGGGGCGGAATTCATCAAAATCCTTTTTAGCGGATGCCTACGTCTTAAAATCTACCCGCATGCCTAATTTTACCCCTCCCTCAAGTGGTTTGGGCTGTGCGTTTATAAATCACTATGTCAGTCACCTTCGAGCTAGATATACATATTTAGGTGAGGGAAGGAAGGAAGGTTGAATAATATGTTTTGATATTACATGCGAAATATGATGAAATGATAAAAATTTTGTCGACTATTGAGTTTAAGTATATTCATAGAGAAAATGTTTGTCACGCTTATTTCAGAACAGTAGATAATTAATAAGTATCACAAAACTTTATTTCCATATCTTGTATTAAAACGTGGTTCTGATCTCACAGAATAATGTGACATTAACAGCCAAATGTAGCATTAATTCTTTAGTCTAGATTTGAGGAAGAAAAAAAAATTTTTTCTAGTACTGTGTTACTACATAATTATGTAAACCAATAAATTAAGATTATTGTTATTAATAAAGTGCTCTGTCTAAATCTGTTCCTGTTTAAAATTTTCCTGACAATTAACAATGAAAACACCAATGAAGTTTTGTTTATTTTAACTGTACTTTCTCTTCTGCAAATAAGTACTTCTGAATTTAGTAGTTTATACATACAGTGCAACACCACAAATTAACGATACACACTAAGAGGCGTTAGAAAATTTAGGAATCTTCTCATAAGATAAATAATTTGTAAACAATATTATGCTACCACTTTTAATTATTGTATTGTTAAAATTTCATTTGAAATAAGACTAAATTAATTTCCTACTTTTTACTTTACAAATATCTCAATTAAATTTATCACATTCTTAAATATTATAATGCCTAATATACGTATTTAACATCAATAGCAATAAACTAATACTGCTTTTATAGATACAAAGATTGATAGATAAAGACCTGTTTATTTGGAGAATATACCTTATAATGGGAAATTGGAAATTATTGTTAGTTATTATATTAAGAGTCCATAGTCCCTTTAATCAAATTAATGACAGTATATCTAATGTTATATGCAGACTTATAAACTGTTAACAACAAACCAACATAAAAATGAGTTTCACATATTAGGAATAATACCTCTGATTATAACCAGGCTATAAAATAACATACTTATAATATATTTAAACACAAATCATAATTTAAAAGGTCAATATTAATGGCCAATAGGGAACCTACGTATTGGAAGAAGTGACCCAAATAGAACATGCTGGACTACTGGAAACTTTGCTAATACTTCTTTTTTATACATTTTAATGAGACCCTGATTAATCTTTGTCCAGGACCCGACAGCACTGATGCTCCAGAGCTGGTTAGAGTGCTCTGCAAAAGGGCCTGTTTTAACATCCTTTATGTATTTTATACAAGATAGAAACATGTATTCATCTGCATATTTGTCTATTATATCATCTTCCAGGAATTTCACGGGAGGATAAATTTTTGGCTGGTCAATCAACTGTGAACTACCCCATATGAAGGGTATGAATTGGTAATCATCTAAGCTCCACACTCCGTGGCTACCTGCTGGCTCCATCCTGTATGTTTTCTGGAGCCTTCTAGCAATATTCAGGTATTTGTTAAAGATCATGAAGACTGTAGCGACATTGTCTTCTGCTTGCAATGCTCCTATCTTGTAAAGGCAGCACAGAAACATAACAAATGACATTTCATGGCCTGTGCCATAATCTATTCTAGTGGCGTTGCCAAAGCTCTCCTCTAAGTACACTTTGATTTCAGGTATGGCTAAATGGAGTTTAAGATCAAGTGTTTCTTGAAGCAGCGTTGTAGTCATAGTCTTGACCTTGGTCAGCCAGTCCCTGAAAGCAGTGTTGCCGAATCTCTGGGGCTGCTCTACTGGAGGAAACTCATCCATTACATTCTCAATTTTCCCAAGCATCGTCATTACTTTATTGACATTGTCCGACACTTTGCAGTCTACAGACAATGGTTTGCTCTTAATAGCTTCATTCAGTGTTGCAATGAAGCCAGTATATTCCATGTAAGCTTCAGACTTTTCCCAAATAGTCATGTCTGTTATTGTTTTCACTGCTTTTTCAGGCTCAACAAAACGATGGTTAACAGGAAGTATAGGGGGCAGTGGACCGGCTTCTTTCTGAGTGCCATCTCCAATCACACTTGGAGAATTCATCTGAAATGTAACAACAGATTTTTTTAGGATGTGATTTAATAATAATAATAATAATAATCATTTATTTCAGGCAATATTTACATAAAAAGATGTTTGTATTTTTTATATTGTTTATCAAAAATATTTTATTCCTACAGGTAACATACTATTAATTAGGGCGATTAATTACTTTTTTATCAAATCTTACATCATACCAATCCTACATAGAATTATCAAAGAGAACACAGTAATTATCTACGCAAAACTTAAAAATTTGATAAAGTTGTTTATCTAATTTCCTACTTTGCATAGTGAGTAGTGTACGATGACCCTACCCTATATTAACTCGAAGTCGGCATTTACGATAAGCTTCAGTAATGAATGAAGGTCAACAACGTCAATCTCAAAACCGACGGTCCTAATACGGACGTGCTTTCTCGTTTTATTTTTACCTGCGCAGTGGACTCACGTATTTATGAAAGTATTATAATTTAAAAATGGAGAAAATACTGCGTGGAATCATGAGATACCGTGTTTTGGACCGAGCAAGCATGGTAAAACAGTTTCAAGAAGTAAAAGATAACCCAACGGTAAGTAACAAGCAGTAACAAGTGTTTCTTACTTTTTGTTCTCTTAATTACAGTACTTGAATGGGACTTTTACTATTGCAGTTATAATACGCAGTTTTCAACCTTGTGTCGTTTTTTTAACACAAATATATTCGAAAATAATGCACATATAATTTGTTGACATTGGTTTGACAGCTGACAATCTAGAGATGTTTACGAGCAGTGCTGCCACCTCTCTGAAGCCAGTAAGCGCTATAAGTGCTTGAAAATAGCGCTAGATTCCGCTAGAATGCATAAACAAAAAAAAAGCGCTAGATTCCGCTAGATTTCATAAACAAAAAATCGAAACAAAATTGACAAAAACTTTATATTTATTAATTTTAAGGCAAATTTTCATCATTTTAGAATCTAAAGTAATAAAAAGCGTAAAATCATATTATCATTAGTACTAAGTTAAGGTCTGCCAAAAAAGCGCTATATTTTCCGCTAGGAGTTAATATTGAAATTTCAGCGCTAAGAGTTCCAAAAAAGCGCTAGATCTAACTCCGAAAGCGCTAAGGTGGCAGCACTGTTTACGAGGGCTGTTGCCATTGCTTAAGATTTCGTTCAAAAACCCATCATCATTCATTCATTTCCGTACCGTTTTCGGTAACTGCGAAAAATCCATTAAACTTTTTGTATCGTAGCCGTAGCTCATGTATATTTTTATAATCGGATACATTAAATTGTTAGGCAAAAGATAAAACCTTAATTGACGCAGCGACAAACGTTTCCTGTCTCTAGATATTGTATTGCGTCATTGCGTCGGAAGGGAACTTAGGGCGGGAAACTTTTTTTACAGATCCATGGTTGCATAAACATGATTATGCATGATGCATCCACACCATCTTAATAATCATAGAAGTAAATATACCTAAAGGTCAGAACGACGATAGTAGTTTTATGCGCGATTCAAAATTGTTGTGAGTAGGTAGGTCAAACTTGGCATTCCGGGGTAGCAATATAAAAGGTTTGTCATTAATGCACTTAATGCATTGACTTTGCAGACCAGGAGCTTGCGAGAAATAATTACCTAATAACTTAAAAGAAGTTTTAATGTTATGCCAATAAATATTGAATTGGTTGAGTACGCAAAGACACGAGTGAGTAATTAATAGATGAATGGATAATATTTAGTAATAGAATGTATATCTATGTATGTATTTAACAACTTGGTCCTATAAAGATATGAATCATTCATTTCTTCATTTTTTTATGTTTTGCCCGATTATTTGAATGTATATTCGTCTAGTGGTCTAGTGTCTAATAGAAATGTAATTAAATATATTTTATTAATTATCTGTCTCACATTGTTTTTATAATTTTAGCCAAAAGCGGTCTTCTACACATGCATGGACAGCAGAATGATACCCACAAGATTTACAGAGACTAGTGTCGGTGATATGTTTGTTGGTGAGTGATAAATTTTCTCTCTATTTATTAAATAAAACCTGTTTTAACGTTTTGGATGAAATAACATTTAATTTTCAGTGAGAAATGCTGGTAACGTGATACCACATTCGCAACACTTTTTAGATGAAATGACTAGTTGTGAACCAGCAGCTATGGAGCTTGGATGCATTATAAACGACATAAGGCACATTATTGTGTGTGGCCACAGCGACTGTAAGGCTATGAACTTATTATATAAACTTAAAAGCAAACAAGAATCTAGCACGGTAAGAAACCAAGGAAAATCTTTAGTATATTGACAAATGTAGATAATATTGTTCATATTTATTAAAATAAATTAAATTTTAGGAACAACGTAGGATATCGCCTCTTAAGTCGTGGCTATGCACGCATGCGGAATCAAGTTTAAAAAAGTTTTTAGAGATGGACGGTAACTTTGAAAAGCCTATGCTATTTACTGCTGAAACACCTCAAAGGAAATTTGTTGCTTACATTGATCCGGAAAATAAATTTAATATCGAAGATAAGCTATCTCAGGTATGTACCTACCTATAACTCTAAAATATCTTCCAATCAAATATCAGCTTCATCCTTTTTTGTATCGTAATAAGCGTAATGTCTAAAATAACTATTAAAAAGATATCTTCACTCTTTTGTTTTAACGGTGATTTATAATATAAAACATTTGAAAGCCTCTGTGATGGCTTTGACCTTCGTGCATCCTGATCACATGTTTCTTTTTGTGCATAGGTAAACACTCTTCAACAACTTCAGAATATCGCATCTTACGGAATGCTGAAAAAACGTCTTGAAAAACATGATCTACATATACACGCCTTATGGTTTGATATCTACACTGGAGACATTTACTACTTCAGTAGACGAGCAAAGCAGTTTATTATTATAGACGAGTCATCTTATGAAAGTATATTAGCGGAAGTCAAGCGATATTATTCTTAATTAGCTGTTTTTTTATACTCAGGTCATTTTGCTATTTATATTTAAATTAAGTAAAAATCTCATATTAGATTTTTTCATATTAATAGGTAAGAAACATATCAAGGTATTTTCCAAACACAAATATACGTAAGCAATAGGGTTATAATGAGGCATGTGCCTGATATATCTGTAATCGTCAGATAACTAGTGAGATAAAATATTTGTAGAAGAACAGCCTCGCAAAGTGCACATAAAATGATTGTTCTTAACTGAAATGGGAACCTATTATGTTTTTATTCTCAATTTTTTACTTTTATAATCATTTTTATTATTTGTGAAGTTATGGGACCAATAATTTGTACGGAAAACGGGTGACAGACTACCTAAATCATAAAATGTTTTGTTATGTGAATGTTTACTTAAGAAACAAGGTACTTAAGAATCATAAGTTGAACCAAGTTTATGGTGGTCAGTGAAGAGCCGTCTAATTTGAACGAAGTAGATTTATGTGTGAAATGTTATTTATTTTAAAGTCAGTAAAGTGTTTTGTTTTAAAATCAATTTGTTTATTTCCATTATCACTCAATGCATTTATGATATTGGAATATCACGATTTGCATGTATTTTTATTATACTACGTGAATGTTGAATTTAGAAACAACGTCAGTAAAATGAGATCAACACACACCATTCTCCCCTTGCTTTGCTTTCCCATAATCTCTGTTTTATGAAGTGAACGACCATGAGATATATGTCCCGGATTTTAACCCAGAACATTTATTATGCAAGGCGTTTAAAGGATTAGAATTTTTACAATGATAAAACATATATTTTAAGTAGGTACCTACTTCTAAGCAATTTATTAGTTAGAATGTAAACCAAAATAGAATCTTTTTTGTTTACTTCTTATTGCTCTTAGCTGGCTCAGCGAACGGGAGAGTCCGTAATTTTAGTCGACCTAGGTAGTAGACACAGCCTTATTCAAAATTCAAAAATAATATTCCTTGCATTCACTTTTTGTACACATTTCTGAACCGAACTACTGTTCAAGGTCAGTAATGTCACGTTGACGTTTAAAGTCAAGGTTAAATTACATGAAAAAGTAATCTTCCATTTGTGATGCAATATTATAAATTCAAAAATTATATAATTAAAAATATTGTGTACGTTTAATTAACTTTAAAGGGTAAGTAGTTTCTTATATTGATGCAAACAATTTTATTTTGTCATTTGCTATATTATGATACATTTTAAATTTAAAGTTAGGTACCTATAGATTGAACAATATTTATTCTGGTGTAAATTTAACGTAGCAAATGATACTGGAAACTTATTCTTACATAATGATTGCTAAAAATAAATAAGGAACCTATATTTCCTAATTTTTGTCATGTTTTTTCAGGTTATAGCTTTATATCCAGTATGGCTGACCCAAGTAAAATTTTTGATTACTCCAGTGAATCGTCGACAGAAAAATTTGCTAGAAAATCAAAGGATTCACCTTTTATGATAATAGGTAAATACATAATTTATGCATCAATGTTTTATTTCTTCATGGTTCATTTAACACAGTCACCACCTGCTGTCAAGTTTCCAAGAATGCCCCCATGATAGGGAATAGAGCCAACTTATTTGTATGGCTTTCTGAATGTTGGAATATTGTCTCAATTGTTTCATTAAACTTTTGTAATTGCCACGATGGATGTCATACCTTATAGTATTTTTTTACTTCCTTGTTTTAAGTAGGTACATTTGTTTTTTCAGGTATACTTGGATGTTTAGCAGTCTGTGGATATGGTGCATATTCCTTCAAACACAGGGGTAAAATGAGCACCAGTGTATTCCTAATGCAGCTCCGAGTGGCGGCTCAAGGCACCGCGGTCTCAGCGCTCACAATAGGCATGGCTTATGGTTTAGCAAAACAACATTTATTCAAAGATGAAAAAACTGAATAATGTGTAAGGAAAGACAAATTAGGAAAATTTTACAGGAGCTGGACTACTCCTACTAGTAATAACAAATTGGATCATTATTCTCCTTTCAAAAGTACTCAAATAAAATAAATACCCTCCATTCAAAATATATGTAAGAAAATATTTACATGAAAATGAATTATCTTTTTGAAATTGTTAAGTTGCTTGCTCAACATTTGTGTAAATTCTAGGGAGTTCAGATTATAGACTAGATTCATTTAATTGTCGTTAAAAAAATCAGCACATTTATACATTGTGTAGCACAAATAAAATTAATTTGAGAATTTGCTGCTCAAGTGATACTTTATTGATAACATTTTGTACTCAACCTATAAAAAAAAATTCATAGTAATGATACAGCTCCCTTACAGATGTAATCAAATTGACCAAAAGATACATAAATTTTTAAATTGTTTATAATGTTGCATCACTGGAATAACAAAACATGGAAGATATTGATTGAAACTCAAATGTAATCTCAAAAAATAATCTCTGATCATTAGTAATAATAAATATTCTTAAAAATGGAAATCTTGATGGTGGGTACCTGAATGATAGCGACTTAAAGTTTTATTTAGTCTGTTTATTATCATATAAATTAATACTAATTGTAGACGCTTGTGAAAACTAATGACTTGATTATTACAAGTTCTTTATCAAGTAGACAATAGAGTCTATAATGTCCTGTATTATGTTGTGATAATAATTTATTAAAACGTGTTATTTGTCTTGTCTAAGTGTATGTAATAGCTATAATAATTTATTGTTTCTCATAAAGAGTAAATAAAGTGATATTTTATTTCTCTGTAACCTGAGTTTACTTGAAGTAGGTATTTAGTCTTACTACTTATTCCATAGGAAGGCACTATTGTAGGTCAGAAATCATATCCATATCCATATCTTGGTAAAAGCCAATATACAATAGTAGCTTTACTTGAATCACAGGAATGCATTGAACAATGATTGTACAAATAGAAATACATATTGTCCCTACACTTGTGACATCTCATCTTCATGGTCTAATTTAAGGATATAAGTTCTACATCTGGGCACATGTTCCACACATACTATTATTATGATTATTACCTACTCACGAGACTACACAAAATGTTTGTGTAATGCCAAATCGTGTTGGCACAACACCAATGGACTTCCTCTCACAATAACATCCTACTTTCTTCGTCGGGTATAATTTTTCAATGAGATCAGTATCACTTCGCTGTTGGGATGAAATATAGGAAAGCACACATCGCAATCTAGTGACTCTTAATAATTGGATTATTCTACTTTGCCACACCAAGGCGCCCACATAAACTCTTAAGTGCTGACCCTAGTGCAAAAAATTGATTCAGTGGGGCATATTCCACTACAAATTTGAAACAGTTGAATCTGCCCCACCAGTGGGGCGCCTTGGTGGGGCCAAGTGGAATAATCCTAATAATTCTACTGACGATTAAGTCATAAGTGCTTTTATGAAGCCTATGATAATAGAATATTTTTAATTTGAATTTACTACACTCGAATTATTCGTGTCGTTCAAGCTGTAATCCTCGTATTTGAAACCTTAATGAAAACGAATTTTGACAATGCCAAAAATTACTACTGAAATAGTACTAAATAGTACCACCAGTTAAAATAATAGTACCATTATACCTAGTATCGGCGTTATAGCTATAGGTTAAGAAAATTAGGCAAATATGAGGATTACAACTTGAACAACACCGATTTTCGGGTCTTGTAAATTCGACAAAAACTAATTTCATAAAAATGGGAATATCTCGAAAACGGCGCGTCCTACGACAAATCTGATGGAATTTTTGGCCCCCCTTTTATTAAAACCCCACCAGAAACTTGAGATCTCTCCGATGGATATGGCGATGATGATGAATGATGATGATGATGATGATGATCATCCAAATATGCAAAAGTTCGATTGAGACTTTCAGTCTACCTATATCATTGAAAACTGCCTCCGTGGCGCAGTGGCTAGTAGGTCGCACTTCAATGCGGCGGCCGCGCCGGAGGTCCTGGGTACGAATCCCGGGTCGGACTGATGAAATTTTGTCTATGTTCCCCTGTTGTGATAACACATAATATACTACACCCCCTTGCCTCTGAAAGTACTTAAAGCGTAGACATGTGCCTGATGTTTGAAGTTTTTAAATGTTCAAGCCATAATCCTCCGTAAGTTACCTTTATATCTTTGTAATCTCTTGAGTACTAAATCTACCCAAGATATATTACTTTACTCTTTGACTAAATCTGAGATTTGGCATGTCGTTGGTACTATTTCAGTACTATTTTTTGGTACATAAACCAAATCGATAGACCTTACCGTTTGCTTGCATCAGTGATGAGGATTACAGCTTGACGTTCAAGCCATAATCCTCAGTAACCTATAGCAATAACGCCGAAACTAGTATAATGGTACTATTTTTTAACTGGTGGGACTATTTAGTACTATTTCAGTACTAATTTTTGGCAGTGTCAAAATTTGTTTTCATTAAGGTTTCAAACATGAGGATTACAGCTTGAACGACACCGATTTTTGGGTCTTGTAAATTCGACAAAAACTAATTTCATAAAAATGGGAATATCTCGAAAACGGTGCGTCCTACGTCAAATCTGATGGAATTTTTGGCCCCCCTTTTATGAAAACCCCACCAGAAACTTGAGATCTCTCCGATGGATATGGCGATGATGATGAATGATGATGATGATGATCATTCATCCAAATATGCAAAAGTTCGATCGAGACTTTCAGTCTACCTATATCATTGAAAACTGCCTCCGTGGCGCAGTGGCTAGTAGGTCGCACTTCAATGCGGCGGCCGCGCCGGAGGTCCTGGGTTCGAATTCGAATCCCGGGTCGGACTGATGAAATTTTGTCTATGTTCCCCTGTTGTGATAACACATAATATACTACACCCCCTTGCCTCTGAAAGTACTTAAAGCGTAGACATGTGCCTGATGTTTGAAGTTTTTAAATGTTCAAGCCATAATCCTCCGTAAGTTACCTTTATATCTTTGTAATCTCTTGAGTACTAAATCTACCCAAGATATATTACTTTACTCTTTGACTAAATCTGAGATTTGGCATGTCGTTGGTACTATTTCAGTACTATTTATTGGTACATAAACCAAATCGATAGACCTTACCGTTTGCTTGCATCAGAGATAAGGATTACAGCTTGACGTTCAAGCCATAATCCTCAGTAACCTATAGCAATAACGCCGAAACTATAATGGTACTATTTTTTAACTGGTGGTACTATTTCAGTACTAATTTTTGGCATTGTCAAAATTCGTTTTCATTAAGGTTTCAAATATGAGGATTACAGCTTGAACGACACAATTATTCCGTCGATCAATTAAAGCTACCACACCAGTCGATCAACATCGACCGATGTCGATCGATGGCGTCGATCGACGATCGATCGATTGGTGTGGTAATACCCATACATACAATGCATAGGTAAAACACAAGTTTTAAGTCTAGAAAAAATCCTCGATTCCATGCATGAACAGAATTTCTCCTTAGCAACTTGAAATAAAATTCGAAATATAAAAATAGAACATTGATTTTATTAAACACAATATACAAAAATACCACAACTACATCTTCATGAATACAAAAATAAATAATTTCATACAAGTTATTCACTTTTACTACTATCTGAAGCACCTTTCCTCATTTTTAAGCTGCAATTAGGAATGGTTAAGTCGTCCTTATCCGAAGTGGAATGATTGCGAATGGAATTGGAAGTTACTTTCACAGAGGATAAGTCGTCTGCGTTACTAAATAGGCCGTTGGACATATTGGAGCTCGAGCTCGAATGGTACGTCATAGATTTATAAATCTGTACAGGAGTGGACGTGCGCGCTCTGTTGTTCTGGGCGCTCGTCTCCGTGGAGCGGTCTTCGCGCACGCTTTGCGACAAATTCTTCAATTCATCTGGCATCTTTGTTTCAAGTAATGAAACAAACTCGTCATCTGTTTTGTTTCTGTGGGATTTATTCGTAAATGTAATCTTCTTAGCCAGTTCATTTGTCAAAAAGTCTTTCACAGTCATCGAGTTCATGAATGATGTTTGTTGTTCAACATTTTTCGATGTATCAACCGTCTTTTTTTCTTGATGTTTTTTCGATGTTTTGGATGTTGATAATACTGAATCAGTAACAAGAGCTGGTATATCCTGATCGTTCAACCCTTTTAACTTGAAATGTGACAAGCTAGAACTGGAAGTATTTGACGACGAAGACAGAGCTAAACGTTCTTTTGTCTTCTTTAAAGTTGATGACGCCCAGCCCATACCTAGTTTTTTAAATGCGTTTTCTAAGTCAGGATTCGAAGACAAACTTAGAGAGTCTGACGTCTCTGAAGCATTACCCTTATTTTGGAAGACCACACTAGACTTCTTCTTATCTTTTCTTACTTTTGACAACGCTAGAATTGAAAGTGTGGATTCAGATGATACAGTATTCGAGTTCACATTAGATACAGTATCGAATTTGAACGGTTCTGTGATTATGTTTCTTTTAAGTAATTCTGCAATGACATCTGGCAAACTGCCATCTGAATGTAATGAACTCAATTCATCATTGGCACCATCATCTTTAGGTATATCTTCAACATTCGAACCGTCATCCAGAGCGTCCAGTTCACCAAACCGCTTGGCATATTCATGAATGCTTATAAATGGTTTGAGCATTAACTCATTGAACTGTTTTAAATCCATCATTTGCATTTTAGACTCATCTGATGAACCAGACGATAATTTGCCTTGATGTTTAGGTAAGCTCTCATTAGTTTGTAATAAATCTGGATTAGCGCGTTGCTCCGTATTTGAAGAAGTTTGACTGTTTGTCTCTTTTTGACTTTTGTTCCCGTTGTTACCTCTATAAGATTCATCTAAAACTTCACACTTGGTATTGGTCGAGGACTGGTTTTTCAGTTTAAGACTCATTGGGGAATCAACTTCCACTACTGTCGACAATTCGTGTGGAACGATATCTTGCCCATGTTTTAGGTGAATCCGAGATAGCGCAGGTGGCGGCTTTTCTCTCCGTTTACAAGTCATGTTGTCCAAGTTAGGATTCATGGAAGTTTTTGAATTGGTGGTGGAAGCATCAGTAGGTAAAGGGCATTTGAATTCAGCAGGTTTGGGAATGTTTGCCAGGAAAGGAACATATTCCGAGGAGTCAGATAGTTTCTCCTCTTTTCCATGGTCAGTTGATACCGTAGTTGATAACCTGGAATCAGTTTTATCTTTTAAGTCCATGACTGGTTCAGACGACCTGTCGACTTTGCTCTGTTCATCAGCTGAGGGATAGAAGTCTTTAACTTTATTAACTGTTGCATATTTTTCTGACTTATGATCCGAGTCAGATGCGGTGTCTGATGTGGAAATCTGGCTATAAGCTAATGTTTTGTTTCTTCTAACTTCTTCTAATACTTTAGCAAGATTAGACAGTCTTTTTGTACACTTTTCGGTCAAATCGGCAATTTTTTCCATATTCTGAAGTTTATCTTCTGCCAGTTTCATAAGGTTTATTTCACTGTCCAAATCTTGGCTGGTTTGTGTAGACATATTCATAGCGGCTTCTTCTTGTTGCCGGCGGCTTAGAGCGTCCATTTCTGAATCGGGAGATGTAGTTGTTGCTCTATGAAATGGTACAGAGAATTTGTTTGCTTTATTAGAATGTTTTTGTGGTTCACGGTTTTGATTGTGGCTGCTACTTCTGCTGCTATTAGATTTAGTACTTTGTGTGGGTCTGTTAAAGTTAGTTTCAGCGACGACATTTTGCACTGTGTCTTTTGATCCAGGCTGAGCTGTAGGGTGTTGCCTAGGAGTAGGTGAACTTTTACTTCGGGGTTTTGTTATGTTGGTAACCTTATGTTTTGATATTTCTTTTGCAGAAGAAGGCGAAGACGAACTGGGATAAGGTCTTGTGGTCGGTTTAGGAACTCTAGTATCGGTTTGTTTTTTAGTTTTCAGAACTCGTTTTGATATGTTCAAAGATTTCACTTTGTGGACTGATCTCTTTTTAGCTATTTTTTTTGTATGAGTGTTACATTTATAATTGTTACAAACATTTTGCACAGAATTATTGGCAGTACTATCTTTGACATACTCCTCTAATATTTTTTCTTTCAACATGTTTTTCATTTGTTCCAGTGATATTTTATTATCAACATTAGATTTATTTTCATTAAGATTACGAGGCACTTCTATGATGGAGCTGCCTGGAGTGCTAACAGAGCTGCATTCCTGATTCGCTACTTCAATTGCTTTTATACCTTCTCTATTAAGTTTCAGTAGCTTATTTATATACTCTTTTATAACAGGTTTCAATTCGGGCTTGCTTGGTGTTTTTTTGGGCTGGAGATTACTCATTTTGTTTTTAAAGGTAGAAGCAGTGCCGGAGCTGACACGCATAACTAGATTGCGAGACGACAACTTGTTCGAAGGAACATTGCTACTCTTTCTATGATTTCGATGTTGAATGTCAACATTAGAACCAGTTCTACTGTTATATTTTTGACACTTGCTACTGTGCGACTTTTTAATAGGCCAGTCGTTTTCCTTGTCACATGTATCACTATTTTCATAACTTTCTCTACTTGTGTTGGGAGGTGTGTTCAAGATCCTGTGGCCACTTTTGGTTTTTCTGCAGGGCATGGATAATTTAGACTGATGGCACTTGCAACGCTTACGTGTGCAGTTCGCATTTTCACAACGTTTACGATCATTCATTCTTAGTTTTTCACCTTGATATTCATAATCATGTTTCATAAAACTAGGAAGCACCATTTCAGGCGGACTCATGTAAGCTGTAGATGTTGAAGAACTCATATGAAAAAATACTGGCCTTGAATTAGGAGAATTGGTCGTAGTTTGGGTGTACGTCGATGTACCAGGTCTAGGAATACTGTCAGTTTTCGGAACATGGCTAGGAATCGCGTAGGAAAGTTGGAACGACGTGTGAACACCTTTGTCAACGAATGTTTTTGTTGGATTTATTTTAGAGGGCGCTTCTTCACTTGAAACCGAAGAGGAACCATCACTAGAATTCTGGTTAGTCTCTGCAGACACCTTAGAGTCGCTTTTACCAATGGTATTAACAGGTAAAGCCTGGGAGAGAACATTCGAAAATTCCTTATCTGGTGGCATAATTTCTATAATTTCACTATTCCCTGCTTTATTTGTCGTGTCTTCCAATTGGACTGTGTTAGAATCGGGTCTGCTAAGAGACGATTTATCTCTTTGAATTGTTAGTTCCGATTCTTTATCAAGACTGTTCTTTTGGACTGCCGTTTCGGTTTTCTCTTCATTGCCCTTTATAGCTGCTTCCTTCTTTCTCAACTGTATGATAACTTCATATGCGTCATCCTTGAGGAAACCACTGGCGCCGATGTAAAATTTCGCTGCTTCTTGGCCATCATCGTCGATTAATTTGATGTAACCCCCGTCTGGAGCTCCATGGGCTTTGTCGGTGGTCGCCGTCCGGAATGATGTCGTAGAGGTGGCCGCCGACGGTTGCGCCACGGGTGCTCCGGTCGTGTTCACTTGCTCCTGATGTCTCGGACTTCTGGCACAAGCACATTTACACACCACGCAGTCGCCGTTTCTGAAAGTAATAAAGACGTTGCATTAGTATTTTATTATCGTTCTCGAAGATCAAGCCATTTTGTCAAGATATTGTACCTTATTCCTGATGGCTCTCCATTTCCGCAGTTGATATTGGTACCTGAATATAAAGAAAAGAAGTATTTAGCGTCTTTAAGCTTTTTTGGGACCAGTGTAGATATTGTCAAAAATATACTAAGGATCAGTTTCACCACACCCAAATACTGACTTGAAGGAAACCCTCCTTGTAGACACCAGAAATAATAATTCAAAGGAAAATTAGTAGTGCTGTTCTATCGGTTTTGTTTGTTAACTAAAAAATAGCCCATACTAACTTATACACGTCGAAACTGAGGGTGGTGAAAATGGCCACAAAAGTCAATATATTTACCTTTATCTCCATGAGGCTTAGTAGTTTTTTTACCACATCTGCATTGCCGTGAGCCCTTCAGCTCCTCCTCAGTGAAACGTATCTTTCCATCGTCTTTACTCTTATTGTTATTATCAGAGTAATACAGAGAAGTAATGTTGTCCCTGCAAGCAAATACTAAATTGAATATTTGTACAAGTTTATAAATAATAATTAATAATTTACTTATTTACATACATTTTACGTAAATACAAGGCTACCACACATTAAGCTATAACAATTCTATATAATTGTGCTCTTTAATTAGCTATTTAAATATCTAAACTTTTTGTCTTTTGTCAGAAGACAAAAAAGAGATGGTACCTACATAAAAATATTAACAAGAAAAATTCACAAGTTATTTTATAGCAAGCGTAAATAATCACCACCAAGGTTTGCTTTCAACTCCCGTCTGCCACATCGCTACATTGGCAGTGTAACAACTGGTTACATTGTATGCTAGTCTGCAGGATAGGATAAGGATAAGGTTACAATTAATAGGAACAGGTAGAATAAAGAAATTAATTATATGCAACTTACCCTTTTTCGCTCACCACCTTGTAAACTCCTAAAATAAAACAGAAATTCATACTTTGAATATTTCCAATTATTATTTTAACACATGATGTTAAAAACCTAGTGTTATATAACTTAAGCAACTTTAAGATCAAATAAGACAGAAAGTTATGTTACATAGCAATCTAATAGTATCTTGGATAGGTACCAAAACAATCTCAATCAAAGTTAAAATGCCAAATTGCTGTTTACGATCAAAAACCAATTTGATAAAAAGGCCATGACGAAAAAATCTTTAGCTACAGAAATAAATAATTTAAATTGTATTCATACCTTCATCTACTTGATCCATAGGTCCACTTGTAATATTCTCCTCTTTGTTATTATTATTATCACTCACAACTTTACTACTTTTATCTTTACCCATCGACTTCAAAACCTTAGCTACGTCGTCTATCAACTTCATCTTTTTTCTTTCCTTTTCCTTTTTATCAAGGATTTTGTAAATGATTATCTTATCAGCTTCCGACATACCTTGCTCTTTAATATTGTCAGAACTCTTCCCAAGATTCAAGTTATCAACTGAGCTAGTGTCTGAAGATATGGACGTACAATCTGTGGATTCGTCCTCGCCTTTTTGAATTATAACTGTTTCCACAACTCTTTTAGGTTTGTCGTGTGTTGTGTCTTTTGTAGGGGGGGTGTGCTTGTGCCTCGATCTGTATTCGTGGTAGCTATCGACTTTGCTGAACTTGACAGTGTTCCCGCTTTTACCCCCTTTGACAGTTGTCGGTATCGTGTGTATGGCTAAGTGCCCGTCACTCTCGGGTACCGGCATCCACGAATACTGCATGTCTCTAGATTCAAAATCATCTTCGAAATCCATCTTTGCTGGTGACTTTGACTTTCTGCGTGTTCTTTCTGGAGTTGTTTGTTTCTGGAAGAATTCAAGTAAGAAAACATTGAATAATTAACATGACAGTTAATACCAATTAATTTTAAATATATTCAAATACATACTTGATTAAGGAAAATTTTGGATGAACTTAATGTTGCAAGTAAGTATGATTTTTCTGAGGAATATAGTTTTATTTAGTATGGGTACTGATTGTATTTTTATGAAAGCTTTGTAAAATTTATATTTCGACTAATCAAATAGTAACATATCATGAGAAGAAATCTATCATAAAGAACAAATATTACCTCGCAGTTTTTTCGGCATTCTTTTTCTATCTTGTTGAATTCCTGTTGAAGTTTTTGCTGACGGCTTACTTTGAGAATACGTTGCCGTCGCTCGTCCATGTAAGCATTTTTCTGAAAGAGATATTTGTTATGATCAATAACTACAATTTCTGTTACAGATGCTGTTGATTTCTGCACAGAAACCAATTTCTTAAGAAAAATGAAATAAACACATTGCAACAGATCATCGAAAAACCATAACAAAAATGTTTGAAGGAACATACCATGTGCTTACTACATTTTTCTTTAGGCAGCGACTTCAAGAACGACATGGTGTCAACATATTCCTTCTCCACATTCTGTTTAGTCATTGCAACTTTGCTCCTCATCTCTTGCAACTTTATCTGATGCTCCTTATCCTTAGAGTTGTCATTGGTGGTTTCTTTCAGAGCCTGAGAATAGGCGTCCTCGTCAGTATGGCTCTCACGGACGACAAGCCTGGAGTCGCCGCGGGGTATATCTCGAGAATCTCTCGTCGAGTGGTTGTACATTGTAACTGAACTTTTCTTTTGCACATTTGTATCCACTCCGCTGGCTGCTGCAGATTTGTCGACACTTCCCCTTGCTAGAACGAAATATGATTTATGTGTAAATATGTAGAAGAGTTGTGACTGAAATCCATTGCCGAATTAAGTACTTAAAATGTTATAGGAAATAAAATGAATCAATTATTACTATGAATGGTAAGGCTGAAACAGATTAGTAATAAAAATGGCGTCCTGCTGACAAACTACAGAATAGGTAAATACAATTGACAAAATTATTTTATTATTGTTACATGGACAAATTAGATGAAGACTATGTCTATTGTTTTTTACAATGCTTTGATGATGAATGTGTGAAATGGTTTCATGACAAATCATCTCTGTTATTATTTTCACCTGTTTCTTTACAATTTCTATGGCAAACTTTGTGTCTTCTAAAAGGACTATCCCCTCGTACAACAGGACTGGGATGCAAATCGCGACGAGCAGGTCTAATTGAACTAAAAATCTCATTTATTTGAGAATTAGTTACTGTTGTTCTATATATAGGATTATGATGTAATATACTATGGGAACAGAATTCACAATTGCTTTCAGCTTGCCATGACGGCACTGGGATGACTTGGTCGTCCGCAACATGGCATACACTTGTACTGGGCAATGTACCTTCAATCTTTGATGTTCTGGAACGGATTATAGTCTGTTTAATGTTTTGTAAGTCATCAGGTTGCTTCTTACTGGATCCTGTTGTATCCGTTTCTCGTAACCTAAGGGCTCTGGTTTGCAAATACTCGGAAACTAGTGTAAGCGAGGGCCTGATGGAAGACCTTTCTTCCGTTACATTTGTTACATCTCTGTTACCGCCACGCAAGCTAGATGGCATCTCTGCACTCAATGCAAAAAGGTCAAGCCTTTTGCTTTTATCTGACTTGCTTTCTGGTGCATTGTTAGAATCTTTAACACTTTCCTTATCATCCTTTGGTAATGATAGAGCTGGTACCGTTGGTTCCCACTCATTGGGCAATTCTTCGAAGTCCCATTGAGTGGCCATATCATTCTTGTTTACATTGGGAATAGGGCAGTCATTTTTGTCAGCATTGTCAGCAATAAAATCGGCATCCTCCGTCAATTTGCATGATGAAGACTTAGCTAATTTACTTGCAACACTAGAAGATTTCTCTCTACTGATTTCATTAGCTGCTTCTCTGAAAAACACATGAAATTGGATTTTTTAGGGTGGATTGACTAGCTATTTGTAAACTATAAATTATATTATGTACAAACAATGAATGAAGAAAGGAAAAAAACGGAAAAGGTTTTCGTGTGCTTTTTCAATAGTTTTTAGAAATTAAGTTTAACTTAATCCATTGATATCAATTTACAAATGATTTAACATACAATATCTTTATAGTAGTTAAAACATTTTTGCTTTTCTCTAGTTATTATAATTATCAGTAGGAATTTGGACTAATAAATTGGAAAGTAACAAAAGATTTTTACTTGATTGATTTAAAAATGTATGTTTACCTTGCCAAAACCTTTCTGTCAAGTAACTTCTTTTGTGCATCTAATTTTTCTTGCTTCTTACGCCTTAGTTCTGCTGCAGCTTCTTTTCCTCGCTGTTTTGATAAGTCACTTTTCTCTAAAGAGATGTCTGGAAATGGTATTCATTGAATGGTTAAATAAATATTCATAGAACCAATTATTTTGATAAATATTATGCGTGAGAATGAAATATTTAGGGTAATTATTCATTCAGATTGTTATAACAGAAGTACTTATATAAGGTAAAGTGTGTTGAGAGAGGCAGACCTCCGTGGTTGTTTGTTTATGGTTAATTCTAATTTCAAAGGGAGTTTGGATTTGACAATCTGCTGTACACATGCGCGACGTCAAAAAGTGAGGCACTTCATCTGCAGGCCTTAGAGAGTTTAGACGTTATGTTGCTTTGATAGTTTATATACTTAGTGGAATTGTCAATTGTGTGTAATTATGTGTAAAATGTGAGGAATAAACCCATTACCAAGACTCCTTGCTTTCTTATTTGGATCAAGATTGCCACCCGGCAAGAGGTTATGGGCCCAGCACGCTTCCATAAGGATCCAAGGATTAAAGAAATAGTGAAAGATGATTTTTTGAGAAGAATTATGAAGTTAGAGAGTCCCTAGCAACCGGCTGTTTGCTTATGATAAAACGTATCCAAGGTGAAAAATATAAACAAAGGAAAATAAACAAGTGAATGTAACAAAAGAAAATAAAAGATTTTGGGAAAATAAAACATATTTTAGCCATGGAAAACTTGAATAAATTAAAAGATGCAAATAATTATAAGAATTGGAGAAAGATTACAAAACTCTTTTTAGAGTCGAAAGGCCTGACTGTAGGGGAAAAAGGACAAATAGAAAATGATGCCAAAGCAAGATTCATAGTTTTAAACTCAATAGAAGAAAAATATCTACACTATGTGATCAACTGTAGCTCGACAACGGAAATTTTTGAAAAATTGGATTTATTTTTCCAATTCGATACAAAAGAAGAGAATCACGAAAGAATTATAAATTTTTACAGTTACAAACCGACGCAAAATATTATAGAAGATATCAGCAAACTGCAAAATCTGTTTTCTGAAATAAATATGGCAGATCCAAACAGCATTACAGAGGAAATGTTGATGAACAAGGTGCTAACTATCCTGCCCCAAAATTTGAACTTTTTTAAAACAGTATGGGACATAACACCAAAGTCAGATAAAACAATTGTGAACCTGATCAGAAAAATACAAAAACAGCTGAACAGCTCGAGCATGCCTAGTACATCGGAAGCAATCTTTAGATCTGATGAAAGAATATGCTTCAATTGTGGCAAAACAGGACATATTGCGAGAGTATGCAGAGAAGCAAAAGCCTGTGATGTTTGTCACAAGACAGGCCACAGTACAAGAAACTGTTTTAGGGATAAAACCTGTAGAAAGTGCAACATGAAAGGCCATATTGAAAAATTCTGCCGTGGCAACTTGTACAATAGTCAGGTAAGAGAAAAAGTTCAAATTAAAGTGAAAGCAGTAATTGATTCAGGAGCATCGTCACATTTTTTCAGTGATAAAAATATTATACAAGTTTCAGAGAAAGTAGAAGTACAAATAAGGTGTGCCAATGCAGAGAACCTGATAGCGCAAGGGACCGGAAATATTTCAACTGATTTCGGACAACTGAAGGATGTGCTGTTTGTCCCGGGAATATCAAGGAACCTAATATCAGTAAGCGCTATAACCGACAATGGCGGCACTGTATTTTTCTCTGGAGACAAGGTATTTATAAAAAAATTTAATAAATTAATTTTAACTGGGTACAAAACCAAAACCGGATTATATGAAACAGAGTTCTTTGCTTACTATACTCGTGAAGCGCTACTAACTGAGAGTGTCAATATCTGGCATCGGAGACTAGGTCACGTGTCGGACGTGCCTCGTCTGGCGAAATTGGTGAATGGCATCAAAATTGGGGGGGAAAATTCGAACAAATTTTGCGAAATCTGCACAAAAGCGAAAATGACTCGAAAACCGGTTGGAAATAACAGAATTAAAGCTAAATTCCCTTTAGAAATCGTTCACACTGATATTTGCGGCCCGATTGAAGTTCCCACTTGGGACAACAAAAAATATTTTATCACGTTTTTAGACGAGTTTACGCATTTCTGTGTCGTGTACTTGATCGCTTTCAAGAATGAGTGCCTTGACAAAATTAAAGAATTTGTGTGCTTAGCTGAAAATCATTTCAATAAAAAAGTTAAGAAAATTAGATGCGATAATGGGGGTGAATACACGAGCAATAACCTACATGCGTGGTGCCAAGCTAAGGGGATAGTACTGGATGTAACGATACCCTACACGCCTCAACTAAATGGAAAAGCTGAGAGACTGAACAGAACCCTGATGGAAAGAACAAGGGCTCTAATGTTTGATGGCAAGGTTCCAAACTACCTTTGGGGTGAAGCTCTATTAACAGCCAGTTTCCTGCTCAACAGAAGTCCAACAGAAGGCAGAAACAAGACACCAGCGGAAATGTGGTTCAATATAAAACCCGATTTATCTAATATGAGAAGATTTGGATCTACAGCATACTACAAAATAAACTTTGGCCTACGAAAACTTGACGAAAGATGCGGCAAAGGAATACTCATCGGATACGTTAGAAATGGCTACAAAATCTGGGTGGATGAAAAAAGACAGATAATAAGATCTAGGGATGTAAAAATAAACGAAGAAGAACAAGGAATATATTTAGATAATGAAGAAAATGTGGTTAACGTAAATGGACTCTGGCAGATGGATGAAGAAGAACAAAGAGAAGAAGATGAAACTAGGCAAAATTTTAGTGATGTTAATGAAGCGTGTCGAGAAGGTGAAGATATGAGAAGAATCAGCAACATAGATAATGATGTAGAAGAAGATGAAACAAATGAAGAGAGAAGAAATGAAGATAGAACAAACGACGGTGAAAATAATGATGAAGACGAAACAACAAATGAAGTTTTTGGGAATGAGAATAATGTAAATAGCAGAAACATTTGTGAAAGTGATTTTATTTTTGATAACGCTTTACAACCTGAGGAAAATGAAGAATCTTTTGATAGCGAACGAGTTGAAGAGAGTCAGAGTCGAGCAGTGGAGATGGAAGCTGAAGAAGGAAACAGTAATGAAGAAATTGAGGGAAGTCGAGCGGTGGAAAATAATGGTAGAAGAATTCAACCTGCGAGAGAACGAAGGTTGCCAGAAAGATATAAAGATTATGTCATGGAGTATGATACGGAAGTTTCGATGTTAACGTACGAGGAGGCGATAGAATCAAGGGAAAAAGATAAATGGAAGAAAGCAATAGAGGAAGAAATTAAATCGTTAGAAGAAAACAATACTTGGACCTTTGTGGATAAGAAAGAAGCGGAAGGAAGAAGATTAGTTACAAGCAAATGGATCTTTACGGTAAAGCCAGATGGAAGATACAAAGCAAGATTAGTCGCAAGAGGATTTCAACAGAAGTATAAAATAGATTATGATGAAACATATAGTCCAGTTGTAAATACAAATTCGTTGAGAGTACTATTATCCATTGTTGCAAATAAAAAATTGAAAATGAAACAGTTTGATATTAAAACCGCATTTTTACATGGAGATCTAAAGGAGTGTATTTATTTGAAAGTTCCAAAAGGGTATAGCAACAAAGAAGATAAAGTATGCAAACTTAATAAAAGTCTGTATGGATTAAAACAAGCTCCATTAATGTGGAACATTAAATTTACAGAATTTTTAGTTAAAATGGGCTTTAAACAATTAAAGTTAGATCAATGTGTTTTTGTAATGGAAGGTGAAAGAAGAATAATTCTTGCGGTGTATGTGGACGATGGATTAGTAGTTGGTGAGAGAGAAGAAGACCTGATACATGTAGTGGAAACGTTAAGAAAGGGTTTCGATCTAAGAATCTGCGAAGAGGTAACAAACTATATTGGACTGGACATAACACAAGAAAAGGAAGGAATAAAAATTTGTCAGGAAAATTATATCGAAAAGATTTTGAAGAAGTTTAACATGAGTGAAGCAAGAGAGTGCAAAACCCCAACCATTTTGATAGAGCAACATCCGAAAGTGAAAATAGATACAGAGAGTCATGAACTCTATAGGGAAATTATAGGGTCATTATTATATCTGGCGAATAAAACAAGGCCAGACATTAGCTTTCATGTAGGGTATTGCTCGCGTCAACAAAGTGCTCCAAATTTGAATGATCTAAACAATGCAAAAAATATTTTAAAATTTTTAAAAGGTTCGAAAAAGAAAGGCATTCATTTTAGTGAAGGTGATAAAGTGCTTCGAGGCTATTGTGACTCAGATTTCGCGGGGGATCCAGACACTAGACGTAGCACGTCCGGCTACGTGATTTGGTTGAACGGTGGACCAGTGGCATGGAGCTCAAGAAAACAGCCGATCGTAGCATTATCGAGTACGGAAGCAGAGTATATAGCCGCAGCAGAATGCTGTAAAGAACTTCTGTTTATCAGAGACTTCATATTCGAAATGACAAATGAGAAATTAGAAATAGAAATGAAGGTGGACAACCAGTCAGCTATTTGGCTTATGAAGAAAGGAATTATGAACAAAAGAAGTAAACACATAGATGTGAGATACTACTATCTAAAAGATCAAATTGATGCAAACAGAATAACGGTCAAATACTGTCCGACGGGTTCGCAGATAGCAGACATACTCACAAAGTGTTTGCCACCGGTGAAGTTCGAAAGGTGTCAAAGAAAACTCGTATCTGAGTGAGAGTGAGTTAGGTAGTGATAAGTGCGGGCAAAAGTGAACTCAGTGTAGTTTCGATTAATATGTGGGGTATTAGTATGTAAGTTTTGTAGGGGTGTGTAATGTTTTTGTATGAAGAAGTTATGTAAAGGCGTGATGTAAAACTTAAGGAGCCAAGTCATTTCTCAGTATCAGTTAAAGAGTTAAGGGGGTGCGTAAACGTACAATTTTTAAGGGGGTGCATATACTAATTAAGGGACATAGAAAATGATTCATTTAAGGGGGTGTGGAAATAGTATAAATGAATCATTCGACAGAAATGGAACTTAAAAACATAACATAGGTAACAACATAACAACAGATGAAAAGTAACGTTAATAAAAAATTATACACAATTATTTGGAGAGATTGGCCTTAAGTTTTGATATCATATTTTATTTTAGTTGCTGTATTTTGTAATGTGTTAATTGATTTGAATTTAATAGTATATTTTGTTTTTTGTTGATTGATCTGATGTTATGAGATTTAAAAGGTTAATTTAGTTGAATTATGTGTTGAGAGAAGTTAGTAGAAGGTTTTAAATTAGGTAGGTCGAGTAGGAGTCAAAGATAGTTGAAGTTTTTGTTAGGTAGGTCGAGTAGGAGTCAAAGATAGTTGAAGTTTTTGTATTAAGGTAGATCGAGAAGTGGATGAGATAGTTGAAGGTGTTTGTAATGGAGTAATAGTTCGAGAGATAGATGACGAGTTTTGTTTTGTAACGTGTTGAATCGAGAGGCTGATAGAAAGTTTGTAGTGATATTATATTATGTTAAGGGGTAGACAGGGGTATTATCGGATAGGTCAATTGGATGTGAGAGATAGGTAAACTTTGTATGAATTTTTGAGATGTGATGTAGGAGGTTAAGAAGATGAGGTTGGCAAGTTAATTCAAAAATTTTTATAGTGTTGAACTTGTAGTTATACAAATATATTTTTAGTCATGATGGTTAGCATGTGCAGCAGATTGAGGGGGTGTGTTGAGAGAGGCAGACCTCCGTGGTTGTTTGTTTATGGTTAATTCTAATTTCAAAGGGAGTTTGATTTGACAATCTGCTGTACACATGCGCGACGTCAAAAAGTGAGGCACTTCATCTGCAGGCCTTAGAGAGTTTAGACGTTATGTTGCTTTGATAGTTTATATACTTAGTGGAATTGTCAATTGTGTGTAATTATGTGTAAAATGTGAGGAATAAACCCATTACCAAGACTCCTTGCTTTCTTATTTGGATCAAGATTGCCACCCGGCAAGAAAGTGTATAAAAATAATGCAATATTTTGATTTGTAAACGAAGAAAAATTCTTCAGTTTCCAGCCCGGACAAATTCAAATGCAATTTGTCAAAGAATTCTGTGCAGAAGGCATTTGTCAAGAGATTATAGAATTATATTACTGTACCATTTACAGTTTCTTGAGTGGCTCTCTTGTGACTGTCACCAACACTCTTGACGCCCTGAGCGTACAGTTGTTCCAATCGCTTCACCAACTTCTCCTGTTGCTGGAGGTAGTCTTGCCCTTTCTTGGAGTCGAGGTCAACTATTTGCCGCAACTTCTCTACCTTGGCGCGTTGTCTTATCTTTTTCGCTATGTCTTTTGATTGTTCTCTGACCTGTAATTACAATAAATAAACAACGTAAGAGAAGTTACTCGACTCGGGCAAATTACACGATTTGATGTAAATAAACTTCCAAAAACGTAAAGATTCAAACTTTGACTCAAACCTGCTGAAGTCTCAGCTTACGTCGTCGTAGAAATTCATTTGTTTTCAGAATATCAGTTTCAGAACTCATACTCATAATGTCATATTTAGTCAAAGGAGTTCGATTAAAACTTTATCTGGTTTGTGTAGCAATTTATCACGTTAACAATAACCTAGCACTAATTAACTAATTAAAAAATTTAATCATTTTATCAAGCTACTAAAAATCACAAGCAATTCAACTTTTAAAATGTCAACGTATTTAGGTTCGTTGACACAAAGACATTGACAGTTGACGGCCAAGGATGCACATTTTAAAGTACCGGTCCGAAAAGCAAAAGGTATTTTTATTTAAAAGTTTGAAATAATAATAATAATAATAATCATTTAATTCAGATAAATTACATCCATATGTGTTAGTAACAAATTGCTTAAAAACTATGGTTAGTACTTTAAACTTATAATTTTAATTTCCCTCACTACCCTGAAGGGTGGATAGTTGGAAAGGGACTAGGAATCACCCTTTTTATAAAACACCCCCAAAGCGGCGATGAGAATCTGTCAGCTAAGGTTTTCAGAATGCTATTGTTACTGCCCCGAACCCTGGCAATCAGAGAAGCTGTTTTTTTGCGGATGATAGCATTGAATCCGTCAGTTCGGTATTCAGCAAACATTCCTGATGCACTACAAAAACGGGGCAGTCCCAACAGCATCCTGAAGATATTATTATATTGAATACGCAGGGCTTCTAGCGATCTTTTGGTGTGGCTGACCCACAGGTTTCCCGTGTACAGACTTTGACAGTATGCTTTAAAAAGTGTAACCTTTACTTGATCTGTACAGCGGGAAAATCTGCGAGCCAACATGTTGCCTCTGACCGCCAGAGCCCTACGCTCCCTTTCAATATCAGCATCATCTTTGAGGTCGCTTGTAATTATATGTCCTAGGTATTTAAATTGCGTGACTCGCTTAATGCTGAAGCCATTAAGGGTAATACTAGGAGAGCTACCAGGTCGTTTACCAGCGGCCTCAAAGACCATGTACTCTGTTTTGCTAACATTATAAATAAGCCCATGCTCCGCTGCATACTTTTCACAGCCTCTCATCATTTCCCCAAGACCCCTCACCGTAGGGCTAAGCAGCACCATGTCGTCAGCGTAGCTAATATTATTTATATTTGTACCATCTATTCGACACCCGACACGCATGCTGCTCAGCCCCACAATGAGATCGTCAATATACATGTTGAAGAGCTTCGGAGATGTCAATCCGCCCTGTCTCACTCCACATTCCAACACATATGCCTCCGACAGAGAGTCAGCCCATCTCACAAAATTGGTTTGATTTGCGTACCAATACTTAAATATATTAAGAACCTCCAATGGTACACCCCTGTCCCCCATCTTTTTCCAAAGCACATCATATGATACAAGATCAAAGGCCTTGGAAAGGTCAAGGAAACAGGCGTACACCGGCGTTCTGCGATCGGTATAGTAACGGACGGCATGCTTGACACTCAAGATAGCGCTTTCGGTAGATAGTCCGGGGCGAAACCCGAACTGGGCGTCATGTAATTTACTATAATTTTGTAAGCAAGAGTCGAGCAGTCCGTCCAGCACCTTAGCGATGGTTGTTGCTAAAGAGATGGGGCGGTAGTTACGCTTGTCCGAAACATCACCAGTCCTGTTCTTAACAATGGGCACCACAATTGTTTTCATCAGGTTACTTGAAGTTATCGTTTTTAAAATTATGAAAGTAGATTTGAATTTTTTTAGAGAATTTACCCTTAAGTGCAAATCCTAATTTTTTTTTCTCCAGGCCGTTACTTGAAAATAATCATTTTAAACGTTGGTAAAACAAAAATAAAATAACAACAATATTATTCATTGAATTTAATGCATTAATTACCTACACAATCGCAAAAATGGTTCTGCATGGATTAAGACATACAAAATTGAGTAAAATTAGAGCAAATCACTCGAGGAAACTTGTAAAATGGTTTTTCCCAACAGGGACAGGTTCGCTATGTCTTCACCATCTAACAGTCCTAAGCCGATCAGCGGCGAAGTATTTGACGCAGGTTTTCCGCCGTTGCCGCCTTTGCCTCCGGCGCCGCCCATGCCGCCGGCACCGCCTGAGGCACCACCAGCGCCACCTCCTGGCCCGCAGTTGCATACCGGCATTGAGGTAGTTGTGTACACCAACGCGTTCAACAACGACTTGATGATTTCGTTAGCATCAACGTTGTTGGAATTGGAGTAAGCATTGCTGTTGGAGTTCTCAACGGCCTTGGCGAGGAGCAATAGAGCGTTTACATCGTCGTAGCAGAGGCACTCTGGCAGCACATTCACTGGAGGAGGAAGTGGCCGAATGGGGGGAGGACGTCCGTAGCATGATGCTTGGCTCACCTGAGAATATGAAAAAAACATTGAAGCGAGGTAAAGACCTTCCTTTATTCAATTTTGAAGTCGGCAAAATTGAACTTAGTTAAAGTTTATTAAATGAAATTATGCGTCAAACTTTCGACTACTTGTATGTAAATGGTCCCATATGATCACTGAGCTCAACCTTTACTCAAGGAAAAGGATTAAATCTCTCTAATGGAGAATGAATAATAATTCAATCCTATAATTTGTTATAATTTGCTGAGGAGCAACTAACTTACCCCTACAAGGGCGGCCACTACGGCTAAAGCGAACAGGTATAGTGAAGACATATTGATTAATTTCATGTTATTGACGATTTCTTTTATAGTACTTCGTGTCAAAGTTGCAACATCCTTTACCCTATCTAGGTAGTTTTAGTCCTTCAGAGACTTTGGTACAATCAAGCACAAAAATCGTTTCGTAAATTTTTTTCTTATGATAGGGGCATTTCACGTCAAGCGGACAACAAAAAAAAGTGAGGTCGTGGATTTTGTTCATATTCTGGTCAATTATAGTTTAAGTAGATGTAGATATGTATACACATTATTTTTTTCATATGATGTTTTTTTGCTGAGATATGAGCTTTTAAAAATTTACTAAGAGCGGAGCCGATCAATTTTAGACGATTATTATTTTTATTATTTTATTTTAAGAAAAAGAAATGTTATGTTTTTTTTATATTTGAAATGTTGAAATTTTTAATTTTTTTATCGAATTCTAAATTTGAATTTTTTTTCGTGTAGTAAACCGGAAGTAAAAAATTTAAATTGATTTTTGGCTAACTTCGACCCTTTCTTTTTTAAATATTTCAGGCTCGTAATAAAGACTAAAATGTACTTATCGTTCACAAAAAAAATTAAAACGTGATCTCCAACACTTCAAGACTTAGAGCATTTATAAGTCATACGCATAGCTATACGCATACATAGTCATACGCATAGCATTTTCAAAGCAATCAGTTTTATGCGCTTTACATGCTAAAATACGACGCTATCAGTATTTTATTAATTTATTCTAATATGCAAAAACATAGAAATACAAAATACTTCAAAATAAAAAAAAAATTAAACTTTTTAAATACAATAAAACAAACTTATCAATTATAATAATAACAAGTGTTCATGCAAAAGTGTAATTTGAAAAACAGTGATACAATATTAAAACATACCAGTAACACCATTTCGTAGTTATAAAAATATTATAAAATTATTTACAAAAAAAATTTAATCGCCAATAGTTGCAAGTCTTCAATAGTTTTAATAGTTGAGATTAAAACAGTGTCAGTTAAAGAGATAATTTTTTTTTATTTTTATAATTTTACTAGCACTCGTTCTCTTTACATAATAATATAATCCTTCATTTGTTGGAATAAAATCATGTAGTTGCTTAGTTCCTGGAATGGTGACAGCGGAAGAAAAACGGTCTCGCAGAAAATCTCACTTTTGCTGAATACTTACCTTCGAGTTTTGCTTTTATTTTGAAGTATTGTGTATTTCTTGCATATTAGAATAAATTAATAAAATACTGATAGCGTCGTATTTTTAACCGACTTCAAAAAAGGAGGAGGTTCTCAATTCGTCTGTATGTATAATATTTTTTTTTTTTTTTTTTTTTTTTATGTATGTTCATCGATAATTTCGTCAATTATGGACGGATTTCAAAAATTTTTTTTTTGATGGATAGAGTTCAGTTCCGAGGTGGTCCCATTTTCACCAGACCAGGATCTGATCATGGAATCCAGGAGAAATCGAGGGAAACCACCGAAAATTGTATGCTCGTATGGTGTTTTTGTTACGTAATCATGTCTTGCTCAGGTATATGCTTCAGGGTGTCAACATTAGATGCTGCTGTCCTGATGATGATGCTACAGTACTCCTTAGCGGTTAGGAGTTGGAAGGCAGAACTGCAATTGGTCGATGGAAACTATTTAGTAGTATGTAGGGTTTAAATGTTGCTTGTGAGGTATGCTTGGATCAACATCTGATGCTACTGTGCTGATGATGAAGCTACAGTACTCCTTAACGGTTAGGAGTTGGAAGGCAGAACTGCAATTGGTCGATCGAATGTATGTAGGGCTTACGTGATACTTGTGTATATTACATCCAGACGCACGGCGAGAAATCTCGCCGAGAAGTCTCGCTGGGCCTTCTCGCGAGAACAAGTAATTTATCCACACTCTCATTTACTTTTAACAACAACTAAGTTCCTATTATTTATTAAGTTCACAACGCTTTAACACAACTAAAAATCATGAAATAAACTGACTTTTAAAAAAAAAATTAAACCGACTTCAAAAAAATCGTGAACACAAAAATAAACTAAAAATTAAAAAATAATTCCTAATATCTATTACCTTAATACTATAATTTTCCTAAACTATGTCAAAGTAATCTTAAACAAACTAACTGAAGTCGGTGCCTGCCCAAGAAAGCAGAAGAGAAAAAGCACCGACTTCAGTTAGTTTGTTTAGGATTACTTTGACATAGTTTAGGAAAATTATAGTATTAAGGTAATAGATATTAGGAATTATTTTTTAATTTTTAGTTTATTTTTGTGTTCACGATTTTTTTGAAGTCGGTTTAATTTTTTTTTTAAAAGTCAGTTTTAGCATGTAAAGCGCATAAAACTGATTGCTTAGAAAATGCTATGCGTATGACTATGTATGCGTATAGCTATGCGTATGACTTATAAATGATCTAAGTCTTGAAGTGTTGGAGATCACGTTTTAATTTTTTTTGTGAATGATAAGTACATTTTAGGCTTTATTACGAGCCTGAAATATTTAAAAAAGAAAGGGTCGAAGTTAGCCACAAATCGATTTTAATTTTTTACTTCCGGTTTACTACACGAAAAAAAATTCAAATTTAGAATTCGATAAAAAAATTAAAAACTTCAACATTTCAAATATAAAAAAACATAACTTATATTTTTTTTTAGAAATAAAATAATAAAAATAATAATCATCTAAAATTGATCGGCTCCGCTCTTAGTAAATTTTTAAAAGCTCATATCTCAGCAAAAAAGCATCATATGAAAAAAATAATGTGTATACATATCTACATCTACTTAAACTATAACTGACCAGAATATAAACAAAATCCACGACCTCACTTTTTTTTTGTTGTCCGCTTGACGTGAAATGCCCCGATAGAGACTTATCGTTATTTTAGATTTGAACTATTTTACCACTTTGCAGTTATGTTGCTATCATCATTTCTCTTATCATGAAATATTCAAAGTAGATATGACAACAGCACGATAAATAATATAATTACTTACCACTTGTGGTTTCAACTGTACCCACCTGAGTAAGATTAGACTTGTCTAGCCTATATTATTCTGCTATAAAGTCACGTATTGGCATAGAAATGTATGCCATTGTTTTGCATTACGCCACCAATTCATTATCTTTACAATTATAGTTCCTATATTTTAAGTTACTGTGCACATGTTTTGAGAAGTTTTAATAGTATAGTATTTAAAAAAAAAAGTTACCTACCTAATGACAAGGAAGGTAGGTACACATTTTTTCTATACCAAATAGGGACCGATTGTTATCCCTTGCCTTTCTTGATATTTTTATGACGGCCTCATAGTATTACCCCGCGAAATGCAAGACATTTGAACGAGTAAAAAGGCATGGGGATGAATTGATTCAAGGGGCACCAGCATCACATTTCGCGAGTTTTCTTAGTAAAGTTTCCCTATACCCTGCAGTGTCAACTTGCCCACATAAATTTCTAGGAAGGCAATGAAACTAAAATACGAGTAGGTCTGTCCCATACTTTATATTAAGCTAGCATAGCAACGCATCTTATTGTATTAAAAATGTAGGTATTCATTCATAACCACCTAGATGCGTTTATCTTGTTGGCTATGAATCCATCCAAGAATGGTATGTGGTAAATATTTGTTACTTATTTATCGAAATAATGGATACTGGGCCAAAACAAAAACGCCAAACTAATCCTCGACATAAGGCTAACATATTATCGATCCTAACGTTTGGGTATGTTTCTTGCAAATATCAGCAAGCGGAATTAACATAAATAACTGTGTATTTCCATTTTGTATATGGTAACAACAAACAGCTACTTGTCTATTGCAGATGGACTCTAGAAACATTTAAACTGGGTTACAGTCGCGATATAAAGGACAGTGATCTATACGCTCCCTTGCCTGAACACAGATCTGACGTCTTAGGTTAGCCAATCACCTCGATATTGTAACGTGTTACTTTATACATCATAGACGAAATTCCAACAGTAATGTATGGGGCACAAATAATTAGAGAAATAGATATACTTACCTTCATTTAAACACCCACCAAGATATACTTATTACAATCTGACTAAAATACATAACTAAATATAAGTATTTAAAAAAATATATGTGTGGATCGAACCCGCGACCTGCATTACGGTTATTAGGTATATCAATCCTTTTGTAATTGCTCTCTGCCAATCACATTATTTATAACATTTGATGTCGCTTTTTTTAGGTGATGCTATACAAAAAGCCTGGGAAAATGAAGTAGATAAATCTCGCCACAGGGATGATAAACCCAGTCTCTGGAAGGCACTCTCTAAGGTTTTTGGAGCAGAACTTTTGCTGTATGGTCTAATTCTCGCTGCGATGGAGTTCGTTATTAGGTTGAATGTTTAAAAGTTTTAACTATCTTTTGTACTGATTAGTGCAACTTCTATGCTATCGATTTCTTTTAATCGTACACATTGTACCTACGACTAGGTTACCGTTTTTTACAATTTGGCAAACTCGACGTCCCGCATACATCTCGTTACATAGAATGATTTACGAATACTTCAAGTTAGTTTTAAATAAATTAACACAAATACCAAAAATAAAATAATGACGTCGAAAAAATACTGTTAATTGTGTAGGAATAGCAATGATAAAGATTCCAAAATTACTTTGTATGACTTATTTAAAATACTAAGGTACTTTTAAACATACAGGTTGCAACAGCCACTCTTTTTAGGACTTCTTCTGCGCTATTTTAGTCCTGTCCAAGATCTACACAATGGCACGTAAGTTTTCTTTTCTCGATTTTTGCTCCATTTCTTTTATAAATAGTTTTTTTGTGTGTTATCAGCATATCTTCCTTTACTTAGGTATAAGTAATACCTAATGCTTTTATAAGCTCCCAATATAATTCTGCCCGCAGTCAAAATGCGACTTATTTCGGCCGTCTACTACACTACTACAACCCAGAAGGCACCGTATCATGGGGTGAGGCAGTGTTCTTTTCGTTTGGCGTGGTCTTCTGCAGCGCTGCCAACGTCATGGTGCAGCATCCGTTCATGATGGGCGCGATGCACATTGGAATGAAGATGCGAGTGGGGATGTGCAGCCTCATATACAGAAAGGTACACATTCAAGAGAGAAAATTCAAGTAGGAGAATAAGAGATACCTAGTACATTAATCTTGCTTTATCTCTTATCCAATGATCTTAACAGGTTGTTTAGATCAGCAGGGGTTTTTACACCTGGGATCCATGGACCCCTTAGGGGTCCGTAGCATGTTTGTCGGGGGTCTGTAGGTCAATCAGTCTAAAAATAGTTTTTTTCGACAAAGTGTGACATGGTGTATGACTCCCTGGTTGGAACCCGGGTTTAGATTTGGATTCGTCTCATGATCAAGCTTTTTACAGGCTTTAAAAGTCAGCTTACAAGACCTATCGGAAAGCAGCGCGGGACTGGTTGTAAATCTCATGGCTAATGACGTCAATAGATTTGACACAGGACCATCATTTGCCCATTATATCTGGATAGGTCCGTTAGAGACAATTGTAAGTAACATGCTTAACGCTTTCTACATAAGATAGGGAGGTTCGTAAAATCAAAGACCATAGTACGAAAGAAAGCATAAACAACGTCTTTAATATTTTAGCTAATGACAACTTATTTATACCGAGAAATGGGCTGGCCCGCAGTGTATGGAGCTTTAATAATATTGGCAGTGGTGCCTTTCCAAAGTAAGGACTTCTTTCTAGTTTCGTTATGTGCCGTTGTACAAATTTTATAACGAAATAAAATGTTTTTTGCAGTTTTCCTGGGAACTCGTACTTCGCATTATAGAAGAGCTACGGCTATGAAATCCGATGAGAGAGTCCATTTGATGAAAGAAATCATAATGGGTGTTGAAGTTATCAAAATGTACACTTGGGAACAGCCTTTCCGAAAAATCATCGATGCTGTTAGGAGGTACCTACAATGAGTTTGATCTAAATGTGCAACAATGTTGACTATGTGAATAGGTTTATTATTAATCCTTTGCCATTGCCAGTAAACGTATGTTGTATGTTGTAGGCTAGCCAAGATGCCACTTTGACGAATTCGCCATACGCTTTCGTAGCGACTTACATCTCCATCCCGCTCACATAAATAGTTCGTGTGAGGGATGGCAATATTAGTCGCGACGAAAGCGTATGGCGAATTCGTCAATTTGGCATCTTGGCTACGGACCTTAGTCTGCAAAATACAATGACTGGTCCACAGGTGTGAAATATACAACATCAAAATGACGTCATACATAAGAGGGGTGATCATGTCGTTCATAATGTTCACCTCGCGCTTTGGTATCTTCATAACCGTTCTCTTCTACGTGACTCTGGTCAGCCGCATTACAGTGGAGAACGTTTTCTTCCTCACCTGCTACTATAACATTATGAAGCAGACCATGACGCTTTACTTTCCTCAAGCAGTTGGACAAGTGAGTAGTCTTTAAGATTTCGAAGTCAATTAACTTCCAGATAGTTAGGAACAGAAGTTAGATTTTCGAAATATCAAAAATAGTCGTCTGGCTTGCTTGATTACCTCAAAAAATATTAAAGCTAACAATGCTTATCCTACTAAAATATAAATAGCTAACTTTCCAAGGAGGTATAAATTAAAACCTTTTAAACAGATTGCGGAGATGAACGTTGCAGTACAAAGGATACGGGATTATCTTTTAACTGAGGAGTGTCAACTGCCACCCAGAGAGCTATTGGAACCAAATCGCAATGAAGTTGAGAGTCCCAAGAAAAAGGTCACCATTCGAAGTATGTTCCATATTTACTTCTATACTTGTACTTCTGCACTTTGCTCATTACAGCAGTTGTACTTACTTAGAAGTTATTCAAATATGTATTTCAGTTGACCCTATCGAGCCATCACCTGCGGGTTTCCGTTTAAGTCAAGATATACCAAACACCTCTAAAACCAAAGTTCCAAAAAATAAAGGTGAATGAATTTTATGATCTCCTTACAATTTATATTCGCACCTGATGAGAGGTAAGTAGATAATTGCAATAATTTATTTTATAGAGTCGATGAACCGGTTAAATGAAATAGCGATAAAATTCGAAGATGCTTGCAGCCGCTGGATCAAATCGTCAGAAAAAGACGATGTCAGAGATTTAAACTCGACGGTACGGTTCTGAAGTTAATATATTTAAACCTGATTTACACGATTCACAAAGTTTTCATTAATTTATTATCCTCTCAGATAAATTCCGGGTCATTGACTACAGTGATTGGATCGGTCGGGTCCGGTAAATCTACTCTCCTTCATATGGTGCTCAGCGAACTTCCGTGTTCCAGTGGTAAAGTAGAAGTTCACGGAAGTATTAGCTACGCTAGTCAAGATCCATGGCTTTTTGTAGGCAAGGGTCTTTTTAAACATTTAGTTTTAATTAGATACCTTTAATAGAGGATTATCTAGCAGTACCTAAATTGCTGAACATAGGCCGGAAGTCGGGACTCTCCATCTAGCCCGATTCTCGGCGAGTTGCACTTAGCTCCAGCCGACGTTATGCACAAATTGTCAGATCACCTGACCTGAGAGCAATCTTTACTACACTTACTGTATTGGGTCAGTTAGTAAAATGCGATAACCTCTCTAGTGATGAGTTATGATGTGATGAAAATCGAGCAATCCAAATATTGTTCTAGGTTCCGTCCGCCAGAATATTCTATTCGGACTGCCTTTCAAGAGAGCTCGCTACATGGAAGTGTGTAAAGTATGTGCGTTGGAAAGAGACATCTCTCTATTTCCGCATGGAGATAAAACAGTGGTGGGTGAGAGAGGAGTTTCTCTGAGTGGTGGGCAGCGAGCGAGGATTAACTTGGCAAGAGCCGTTTATAAAGAGGTAACATAACGGCACCTGATTTCGTTGCGATTGCCATAATATGGTTGCTTGATTGAATTTGGAACTAGTTTTCTATATTTTGTTTCAGGCCGATATATATTTGTTAGATGATCCACTGTCTGCTGTTGACACTCAAGTTGCTAAACACATATTTGAAAGATGCATAAAAAAGTGAGTTCACAATGGATGGTTAATTCTTTTGTTGCGATTAATAATGTTTGAAAAAAATCTTTCAGATATTTAGAAGACAAAACAGTGGTATTAGTAACGCACCAACTGCAATTTGTCAAATCGGTTGACCAGATCATCGTGATGGACAAAGGCAATATCCTCGCTGAGGGCGATTTCCAGAATTTAAATGTAAGGATGGCTTTCATTGCTAGAGGATTCACTTGTTGCTGTTTTATGTTGACCTTAGCTATTGCTTCTTAATTTTTTTCAAGGAAATGGGTCTCAAGATATTCCAAGTGATGGCTCGCAATGTCCACGAAGTTAACGAGGACGAGAACGCGAGGCTGCAGAGCACGTCCGCGGTCTACAGCTCCATCAGCTTGCACAGGCGACATTTCTCTATGATCTTCAATACTAGTTTTATTGTAAGTTTAATAATGTCTATCTACGAACATAGAAAAATATTCTGCCTTTCACAGGGATCCTGTGATGTGTCGCAACGTTGCTAAAATCGGAAATGAACTTTCATAAAACTCAAGTACACTTTAGTAATATAGAGAAAGGAATTTGTTGATACAAAAAGTTGCCTTCAGTACACAGTAGGTACTTATTAACTTCTTCAAACCATGATTTATTGCTTATCCTCCATCCATTTCCACTTTAGTATAAACTACTTTGCGGGGATTTATAAGGTTTGATTACAGGATCAAAAACCCGAAGTTGAAATGCAAGCCATAGGCCGAGTAAACAGTTCGGTGTACCGAGAATATTTCATGGCTGGAGCAGGATGCCCCTATGTCATTCCTGTTCTGCTATTGTTCGTGCTGGCGCAGTTTTGTGCTAGTGCATGCGACTATTGGATAAGTCGATGGTAAAATTTTATTTCATTGCAAAATTATCATCATTCAAACGTTATTCTGAGTTGCTCCTTCGGTCATTCCCTCAGAGTCCAGGGTTCGTATTTTTGCAATTCCGACTCCACTTTGCAGGGCAGTTAATTATTATCAACAGCTTCTGCTGTCTTCAAAATCACATTCACCTATCAACAACGAATAATGTTTTGCAGGAGCCACGCTGAAGATAAGCTGACCGGAGACGCCACCATGGATGACATACTGTGGGCAGAGCAGGGGTTGTACCGCGAAGACTTCGTGCTCATATTCGGGTTGATCACGATCGCAACGATAGCCGTCGCCCTTATAAGAGCATTTTCCTTTTTCTCTCTGTGTATGAAGTCTTCGATAAAGTAAGTAGATTTTGATCTTGGTTGATAATAGGAAAACAAGTTCCAAATTAGTATACCTACAGGGCGGAATTTCAAAGTGGGTTTTGAAGGGCATGTACAATACCTTAACCGTCAGAGTAACAAGAAAACGTTGTTAAGCAACTATTCATAACTTTCTATGATATTATACCTGCATTCACAGATTTTGGTAAAAAGTTACAGTCCTTTATACATACGTGCCTTAAAAAAACTCCATTACTGTTATTTTTCGGTAGGTAAGGTAATATTCCTGTTTAAATGTCGGTTCAGTAATGCTCGCGGTTTCACGTAGGTTAATTTCCACATCATGATAGAACGTGACGTTATTATTGCAGCTGACTCGTATTGCCTTCACTTGACTAAGAATGTATGATTGTCACGTGGCTTGATTAATGTTCAGTGATTAAGTAAAGGTTAACGACCTTCAATATTCCTATGTTTATTTCCTACCTATCTTTGTAATGAAAACATGATTTCAATGATGGAGACCTTTGCCCTACAGTGGGACATTAATAGGCTGATACTTAACTTTACTTTTATTTTCGGCCATTCCAGATTACACGACAGAATGTTCGAAATAGTGTCAGGATCACCGATGAGCTTCTTCCACAAGAATCCGTCCGGCAGAATCCTTAACCGCTTCAGTAAAGATATGGGCGCCGTGGATGAGTTGTTACCGCAAGCTATGATTGATTGTTTTCAAGTAAATATTGTTGTTCCTAGTTACTTTCATAATCTTATGGTTTCTACATATTTGCCGACCGATTTTATGTGATCATAACTAGCGGTTGCCCGCGACTCCGTCCGCGTGCAATTCTTAAGCTAAAGCCTTCCTCGACTAATGTAACTACTACCCAACAAAAAATATTTGTTCAATTCGAACCAGTACCTACTTCAAACACGTTTTTACGTTCAAACAAACAAACAAACTCTTCAGCTTTAGTTTATTACTATAGATTCAGAATAATATTTATTTATTTACATATGGACTTGGGTGTTTTCTTTATGAATAACACACGGTTATGTGATCTATTTCCGTTTATCGTGTATGGAAGGAAACTTAATTAGTGTGCAGATTAGAATATCAAATGTAACAGGAGATAGATTGATAGATAAAACCTTTATTACAAGAGCACCCTTAATGAAATGTAGGATTGTTGTTTCAGATAATACTGAACTTGATTGGAGTGATAGTGATAATACTGATGACAGACATTACGCTTCTGATTCCGATAGCGGCAGCGTTGATCATCTTTTACATATTTCGATTGATCTACATTAGGACTACCGGTGCTGTGAAGCGTTTAGAAGGAATTAGTAAGTGCAAATTCTAACTACCTGTAAATTGGTGCTAAGTATCTATACCAGTCTAAAACTAGGCAGCATAAATAGCCATGAAGACGTCATGGAATGCCAATAGAATCGCCCCGTAGCGTTTGATTATCATCACAAGCAACTTCAACTGACATTGAACTTAAATCATTAGATAGGCACAGACATACTAATAAAAATCTGAAAATACTTGGGCATTTCACAGCACATCATAACCACCCAGTCTTGAGTATTCGCAAGATTTAATATCCCAAAAAAATAGAAATGCCCAGTCTTCTGAAATTAAATATCGGAACTAATTCTTATCTTTGAACAGCTCATAGCCCAGAATTCTGACCGGGCCACAGTCCGTTACTTCGTCACAGTTCGACCGGCACCAGACCAGCACAGCGCCTGTTTAAATAGCCCTAAAGAAGATTCCTGCACTCTTTCAATGCAATATGCCGTTACCAGTGGAAACTAGAACAGGACTGCCAACTGAAATTGCCTTCGCCTCCTTCTGCAGCCCGCAGCCCAGTATTCGGTCACCTAAACGCGACAGTACTCGGCCTGGCCACCGTCCGTTCGTTCGGCGCGGAACTCCTCTTAGCTGCAGAGTTCGACCGCCACCAGGACCTGCACAGCGCCGCCTGGTACCTCTTCATCACGTGCAGTAGAGCCTTCGGCTACTTCCTCGACGTCATTTGCCTGCTGTTCATAATTTGCGTCACGTTCAGCTGTCTGATGAAGACTGGTGAGTGGAGAAGTTTGGGAATGGTGTAAAAAAGTTTTTTTTTTAAATTAACCAATATTGTCCCACTGCTTGGCAAAAATCTCCCCTTTTCTCCATCTCCATCTGTCTGCGGCCAAAATTTGCAACTCGCGGGAGAAGTGACCACGATCGTCAATGGATATCGACCGATGGGCAAGGGACCAGGGGAAACCCATACTTGCGAATTAGTATGTACGTAGTTGTCAGAAAGGTTATTGGAAACTTATCTGTAACTAAGAATTGTAGGTAACCTAAATTGTCTATAGAAAAACATTTGATAAATAAAAAAAAAATTAGAAAGCAGATACCATTAATCTTGGCTGAAGCGAATACATACCATGGCCTTTAATTCTCTTTAATCTTATTTGTATCAAATATTTAATTTGAAAAATGATCACATTCTTACATAACTTTCCAACAGATATGGACGGCAGTCACGTCGGGCTGGCCATCACGCAGTCCATATCGCTAACCGGCATCTTCCAGTGGGGCATGCGCCAGTCCGCCGAGATGGAGAACCAGATGACCAGCGTTGAACGAGTTCTCGAGTACACCAAGCTGACGCAGGAGCCGGCTTTGAGGAGTGTAGGTCCATTCTATACAGAGGAGAATAAACGCACCATGGCTACAGGCTTATCCGACCAGCAGTCATGAGTAGGGTTAGAGACAATATTATTCTAAAAGTGGCCGGCAGTCTCGGGCTGGCTATCACGAAGTCCATACCGGTGACCGGTATCTTCCAGGGCATGCGCCAGTCCGCCTAGATGGGAGAACCAGATGACCAGCGTTGAACGAGTTCTCGAGAACACCAAGCTGACGCAGGAGCCGGCTTTGAGGAGTGTAGGTCCTTTTCTATTCTAACGCATCAAGGCTACAGGCTTGTCAGACTTGAAGCAATGTGTAGACCTTGGGAAAATATTATACTTACAAACGTGGCCGGCACTTAGGTACTTCGGGCTGGCCGTCAAGAACCATTAAACGATTCGAAAATTAAATTATTTGTAGAACAGAAATTCCCGCATAAGATTATGCAAATTAACTGATAGGACGCTTACCGAGTATTGACAATGCGGGCAAAGAATGACGCGATGCCGAATAAAAAACTGTACTTACCTAAATTATAATATAAATAAAACGTCGTTCTCAGCACATAATCTTAATATACTTTTCACCGACAGGCTCCGGATAAGAAACCTCCTTCCGAATGGCCATCAGAAGGCGCGATATCATTCAACAACCTTAGCTTAAAATACGACCCCGAAGGAAACTATGTTTTGCACAAACTTCAGTTAGATATTGCATCTAATGAGAAGGTAAGAGGTAACTACGGGCATTGGGAATAATAACCCTCATCCTGGAGAGGCTTGTTTACCTAGAGGTTAGAGGCCGATGATGATGATAATGATGATAAGATAATTGAACGAAATTAAGTAATTAATGTACCTATGTAAGCCTTGGTGTAAGCAATAAACGTGCAATTGGTAATAACTTTTTCAGATTGGTATTGTAGGCAGAACCGGTGCTGGCAAATCTTCGGTCATACAAGCTCTGTTTAGGCTGGCGTATCTAGAAGGAACAATATTGATAGATGGCATCGATATTACAACAATAGGACTGCACGATTTGAGAGAGAAGATTTCTATTATTCCACAGGTGACATAGAAAGTTTTTTACAAACTTAGGTATAATTAAAACAAATGATTGATTAAGAGTCAAATTCTAATTTACCGCGTTTTCAATAGGAACCTGTCTTATTCAGCGGCACAATGAGGAAAAACTTAGATCCTTTCGATCAGTATCCGGACGAACTTTTGCTTAGTGCATTGGAAAATGTTGAGCTGCAGTTAGATGACGCAGGGACAGGTAATGTACTTTTGAGTATAGATCAACTTCGTACGAATTAAGAGAGAGAAATATTAAAAAATTTAAAGCATTCTGTAATAATTAACTGATATCCGCAGCTCCAAAAAAAGACCACCGGTTTCTGGAATACAAAATTTTGCAAATAATCGACAATTTATTAGAATATATCGACTCATCCGTAGAACAAAGTCCGATGTGATCATAGAGCAAAAATGAGTTAAATACCTTAACAGTATAAGGATAACGAACTCTATCGACGTACATTTTTATTTTTTTTCTATCTTATTTAGTTCCAGAGTTACAGAGTCGAATAACGTTCCATGTGATAAACTTTCCGTAAAAAAACGCTTCATGTGACCAAGGGACAGTGGGGGCAGTGCGGATGCCACGTCTGTTGTTGAGACCGGCCGTTGTTCAGTGGAGGAAGGAAATTTACATTTCACGTGCTTAGGTTTTCTTCGAAAAAATGAAATTAGAATATAGAATCAATTTGTCTCTTTATTCATACTTTTTGGCTCCGTTCCTATTTGTGGGTGATCGATTTTTATATAGGGCGTTTTTTGATGGAAAAGTTAAGTAACGTAATTTTCGTACGAAAATACATGCGTTGTAATGCATATTCGCAGGATAACCACTATAACTGTAAAAATAAATAGTAAAAAGTAGAAGTCTTAACAGAACTTAGGACCATTTTATACGAAATTAATGGTACTTCTGAGTGTTGCATGTGAATGTAGAACACTTTTCTTCGGAATCTATGAGACGATTTGTTAGTCCGATGGTAAAATGGGACGTTATTACTGGAAGAACGGAATAAGATAAGACGTTGTTCAATTAAAAAAATCCTCAATTATTCAAATATTTGAATTAAACATTGTGTAATGAATTGCTAGGCAGGTATATAGTCTTGCCTTATTAGTAATAATACATTTTCTATTATTTTTATTGAGAATTTTGTTAAAACTTGACTCCACCATAGTCACCTTTGCCTACCTACTGATGAAGAAAAATCAGCTGAGAATATATAACTTTATACTTTCGCGTTGCGTTTTAATTATTTAACATTACAACGGGACTAAACGCGATATTATTTTTATATATTACTGAGTACTTTCTGCTTGACGTTTCGGCTGTGATACTACAACCGTGGCGTGGTCACAAGCGAAAATAATATCGCGTTTAGTCCCGTTGTAATCCTACTACTATTATAAAGGCGAAAGTTTGTATGTATGGATGTATGGATGTTTGTTACTCTTTCACGTAAAAACTACTGAATGGATTTGAATGAAACTACCACAATATAGCTTATACATCAGAATAACACATAGGATATTGGAAATCGAAAACCACGCGGACGGAGTCGCGGGCGGCCGCTAGTGTTAAATAATGAGCTGATAGAATGGAAAAAAATCTGGATGGCCATGACGAGACCGAGAAAATTTCCTGCTACAGCTTAATATCCAACGCCATACCTGGCACACTAGGTGTGGATCATTACAGCAATCAACTTACGTTTTCCTTAGAAGTGCCATCAAATTATGAAAATTCACCATTCATTCAGTTTTAGGATTAACGTATTTTGTACCACAGATCTACCCTGGTTTATATGGAACTGTCAGTACTAACTCCTAGATCCTCTCCTACTAGGATTAGGCATAGCAATGGGCATCCATTCTGTCTGTGATAGTTTATTCTGCCCTTATCATAGAGATTGTTTCTCTTTGTCTTGTTCTTCGTCATTAGGCACCACTAAATTCACCTCTGTCTTCGTATTGAAGCAGTAGCTCCGTGGCTCCTAAAACCACTAGAAAAAGGCAGAGACTAATAAAGAATGGACAGACCTTAAACGCAAGTGATTTAAAAACCTAGGCAAGACAAATGTTATGAAAAAGTCAAAATAGCGATGGGACCGTGTAGAAAATGCCATTTATTGTTACAAATGATTCGATACAATATCTCACCAACAGCGCCTAGACTGTTTCTGTTTTTGTGGAAAGAAACTGCATCATGAAGTTATTTGATAAAATTTTATAAATAAACAGGCTTTAAGGAATCTTTTTGAGAGAAAATATAAGTATATCAAACAATGTTTCAATATCTTGCCGTTTTAGCTCGTATCTTAAAGACTGCGTGGAAGAAGTACGATGGAAGAGCTTTATAAATGTATCTTATTATTTGTACGCTGACCTCCTTTGTATTTCACACATTCTTTAAGATACAAGCTGTTACGGCAAAAGTATATAAACTTAAGTGTAATAAATATTGTTTCACATACTTCAATGTTCTCGCAGTGAGATTGGTTGGTGCCTGTGACCATAATACTTTGAAATTTATTAGGAGATACTTGAGGCATATTTTCTTTTTGATTTTATCTGAAAACTTGATGATGATATCCCATAGCTTAACTCGATCTCCCAGTTGCCAAAAATTTACTGTACCAAGTACTGTTGGTGAGATATTTAATTGGATCATTTGTAACGACTAACGGGATAAACGCTAGGAAGAAGAAGAAGATTTCTAACGACTAACGACATTGTAAGATGGTCCCATCGTTTTTTCGATTATTTCGTTATGTTTCTTGAACCATTTGCGCTTACGGTCTGTTCATTACTTAGGGCGTCTCTGCATTTTTCTATTGGTTTTAGGGGCCACGGGTTTTCTACTTAAATGATTTTCTAGTTAATTAGAGGTGCTAAATGACGACGAACAAATCACAAAGAAACTTTCTCCATAATATATCGCCAGAATTAACTATCACAGACTGAATAGGTATTATTAGGCAAGGATATTTGGAAGAGTTGGTACTGCCAGTTCCATATTAACCGGGAAATATTTGTGATGTGGAACTTTTAAATCTTCATACTGAATGGTGATTTTTCATACCAAATGAAAGATCACCATTCAGTTGGCAATAAACAAATGCACGGAGTTGATTTCTGTGAAGATTCTCGCCTAATGGGTTTGAAAACGCCAATTGCCTAGCAGCAAACTAAGCTCGAAGCTTGTACCATGGCAAGCTAGGGAACTGAAAGACATGCTTGAATATATTTTATTTATACAAATACATACACTTAAATGGATACATGTTCATGCCAACAAATCTTGGGATCGAACCCAACCCAACCTCTTGAGCACTACACAAAGCAGGTCACCGGGCTTCATAAAGTTCCTAATTCGGTTTTTTTTAACGAATAAACCTTGTGTAAGCCCGAATAAAAGATTGTGTTATGTTATGTTATGGCTAACATTACAAAAAACACATTTCAAACCAGATAAGTATTCACATAGGACTTTAAAGTGATAAATTATTCAATCAAAAAACGCCCCAAGTTCATATAGAACGGCACTTAATTCGGACGTCTCCGTAAAACAACGTGTTATGTTCACCAAGGACTCCCGGTCTTCCGCTAGAAAATGTCCGATGTTGATATGGAACTCACTATTTCGTGAAATAAAAGCAATAGAAATATACACTAAAGAGCATTTAATTACGCTATTGCGCTATATCGTCGGCTTTCTGCAAGAACTCATTAACTAGCAGTTTTGTGATTTTGAGATACGGCCTAATGAAGTTTGGAAATATAATTAGGTATTATTTAAAAAGTATACTAGGTATAGTCGAAATGAAAATTCTTACGTATAGATCTAACATTTATTCATTTGTTTTATATATCGACATATCAAAATATACATTACCACTTTTAAAAAAAATCAAAATATGTAATTAATGACTTTTGCCAATACGTCCATTTCTAAGCAATTAAAAAGTAATGACTTCTAACATATGTCAATAGCCAAATTCGTAAACTGTTAATCTGGTAAATTAACTTTAAACCACACTTAAACTTCTTATCTAACACTACGACACTTTTAATGAGTATACGTAAAATTCAATGTAAATATTTCTCACTTAGATCATGCGCATAAAATCATTAATAAACATTAACAGAACCACAATTTTTGGAAGAAATCACTAAGACTCTTTTAATGAGTTTGGGTTAAATTGAGTGTTCATATTTTTCACTGAGGTCATCCGCATAAAATCATTATAAGGATTTATTGAGTTCTGCCAGTGCTGGAAATCAATAGTGTCATAATACTATGCTACTACATGAATTAATTAAAGAAAAATAATGACTTCTTTTTACACCTAAAATCTAAGAAAGAGTACTTATCAATTTTTTACAAATTTTATCTTCGAAATTATGACAGATAGAAATTTACTGGTTTTTGCATAATGTAGTGCTACCGTTGGTGAATCCAACAATGTCAGTATCAGTACTTAATGACTTTTTTTAGTTAGTGACTTCTTGCAGTAAGCCGACGATATAAACATATCTAAAATTCAAAATGATACGTCTTACCGTTTTTGATCGCAGCCCGAAAACAAAGATCTAAAACTTCTTTGCCCTCTACTGAAAACTAGCATTCCTGCAGATCGGACTTTGTTCTACGGATGAGTCGATATGAGACATACGTCTCATTGGAGCTTGTCTGTGGTATGACTAAAATATGCACTTAGCAGTTTAACTCTAGTAATAAGCTACGCAATAATAATAACACCCAGGAACGGGAACTACGTACTTATATAATCATTTCCTAGGCATCCTCTACACGCAAGTATCAGAAGGCGGTTCCAACTTCAGCGTGGGCGAGCGTCAGCTAGTCTGCCTCGCGCGCGCCATCGTCCGAAACAACCGAATCCTAGTGTTGGATGAAGCCACCGCCAATGTGGATGCTGAGACCGACGCGCTGATACAAGCCGCCATACGACACCACTTCAGTGATTGCACAGTGCTCACCATAGCACACAGGCTGAACACCGTCATTGACTCCGACAAGGTACTACCTACATGATGATGTTTGTGACTGTCATTTGTTTATCATTCGCAACAACTGAGTACCTACCTACTGGTGTTGGATGAAGCCACCGCCAATGTGGATGCTGAGACCGACGCGCTGATACATCACGTCATACGACACCACTTCAGTGCTTGCACAGTGCTCACCATAGCACACAGGCTGAACACCGTCATTGACTCCGACAAGGTAAATCTCTGAATGGGAAACAACCCTTTCGGTATTTTTTTTATACTCGCAAAACTACAGTACATACTTGTGTTGGACGAAGCCACCGCCAATGTGTATGCTGCAACCGACGCGCTGATATACGACAACACTTAAGTGCTTGGACAGTGCTCACCATAGCGCACAGGCACAGGCTGAACACCGTCATTGACTCCGACAAGGTACATGATGTTTGTGACTGTCATTTGTTTATCATTCACAACAACTGAGTGCTGGTGTTGGACGAAGCTACCGCCAATGTGGATGCTGAGACCGACGCGCTGATACAGGCCGCCATACGACACCACTTCAGTGCTTGGACAGTGCTCACCATAGCGCACAGGCTGAACACCGTCATTGACTCTGACAAGGTAGCTCTATACGTGACTGTCATTTGTTTATCATTCGCAACAACTGAGTATGTACTGGTGTTGGAAGAAGCCACCGACAATAGGGATGATGCTGAGTGAGACCGACGCGCTGATCCAGGCCGCCATACGACACCACCGCCATACATTTCACCATAGCGCACAGGCTGAACACCGTCATTGACTCCGACAAGGTCTTACCTGACTGTCATTTGTTTATCATTCGCAACAACTGAAAGCCACGGCCTATGAAGATGCTGAGACCGACGCGCTGATCCAGGCCGCCATACGACACCACTTCAGCGCTTGTACAGTGCTCACCATAGCACACAGGCTGAACACCGTCATTGACTCCGACAAGGTAGATGCTGTACATGACCGCCGATTGTATATCATTCGCAACAACTGAGTAGGTACTGGTTCTGGACGAAGCCACCGCCAATGTGAATGCTGAGACCGACGCGCTGATCCAGGCCGCCATACGACACCACTTCAGTGCTTGTACAGTGCTCACCATAGCACACAGGCTGAACACCGTCATTGACTCCGACAAGGTAAATCTCTGAACGGGAAACAACCCTTTCGGTAATTTGTTTATATACTCGCAAAACTACAGTACTTACTGGTGTTGGACGAAGCCACCGCCAAGGATGCTGCAACCGACGCGCTGATATACGACACCACTTCAGTGCTTGTACAGTGCTCACCATAGCACATAGGCTGAACACGGTCATTGACTCTGACAAGGTAGCTCCATACGTGACTGTCATTTGTTTGTTATTCGCGATTACAGAGTAGGTACTGGTTCTGGACGAAGCCACCGATAATATGGATGATGCTGAGTGAGACCGACGCGCTGATCCAGGCCGCCATACGACACCACTTCAGTGCTTGCACAGTGCTTACCATAGCACACAGGCTAAACACCGTCATTGACTCCGACAAGGTAGCTCTATACGTGACTGTCATTTGTTTAGCATTTGCAACAAAATAGTACTGGTGTTGGACGCAGCTACCGCCAATGTGGATGCTGAGACCGACGCGCTGATCCAGGCCGCCATACGACACCACTTCAGTGCTTGCACAGTGCTCACCATAGCACACAGGCTGAACACCGTCATCGACTCTGACAAGGTAGCTCTTTACGTGACTGTCATTTGTTTAGCATTTGCAACAAAATAGTACTGGTGTTGGACGCAGCTACCGCCAATGTGGATGCTGAGACCGACGCGCTCATCCAGGCCGCCATACGACACCACTTCAGTGCTTGTACAGTGCTCACCATAGCGCACAGGCTGAACACCGTCATTGACTCCGACAAGGTAGCTCTATACGTGACTGTCATTTGTTTATAATTCTCAACAACTGAGTACTGGTGTTGGATGAAGCTACGGCCAATGTGGATGCTGAGACCGACGCGCTGATCCAGGCCGCCATACGACACAACTTCGGTGCTTGTACTATGCTCATAACCAGTTGCGACTTTAGGATAGGGCGCGGGAACTGACCTTATGGTTCGAAGTTTACTTAGTCGTAGAGGGCGCCGAAAATCTCACCAAGGGCGCTGGAAGTGTTAAAACCGGCACTGCTCATCATAGACACAGGCTGGACACCGTCATTGACTTCGCCAGGGTACATAAATTAAGTGGCCATTTCCAGGCTTGATGCCTTAGATCAGACTACACTCAGATTGCCTTGCAACAAACCCTGTGTACAGACACTCGTCCCATTCGAAGTTTTTCCAATAGCATATTGGATTGGGTGATGCTACCTACAGTAAGGTAGTTCGAAAAATAGGCTCAATTATCAGGTAAACCTATTAAGATATGAGCTAAATATCTCAACCAAAACTACAGACAACATAACAAAACTAACCAAATAATTCATCTTTGTATCAGATCCTGGTTCTTGATGCTGGTCGCCTGATGGAGTTCGATCACCCTCACGTTCTGCTGCAGAACAAAAAGGGCTATTTCCGCAAGATGGTGGCGGAAACCGGCTCGGCTATGGCACCGGTCTTGCACAAGTTAGCTGCTGAGGTGAGTAGTTCCATTTCATTAATCCAAATAAAGAAATACAAATAATTAATATCCTGTGACTATTTATATAAGACAGTATAAATAGTTAATCCCAATTAATTTTTAAACACTAAAACGAATTTTCTGGAAAAAAAGAATTTATAAAGATATACTTAGGTCAAATACTCCCCTATGGCCTTGAACTCGGAAAGTCTAGTTTCGTTTATGAAAGACCCTTAGTCTAAAATAAAGCATTCAACTGACTTCTTCATTTTTCAGAATTACAAGAAAATGATAGGCAGCAAATAAATCAAATAATATACTTTAAAATATTTCATTTATTTCTAATAAAATAATAATTTTTATAATACAAAATTCTTTCATTCTGAATGATATAGTACAACTTCATCATAACATAATTTTTATGCACCCATTTTCACTTAACACTATGAATAAATAAATTGATAATTATTTGTTAAATCATTAATACAATCCTATACGGTTTCCATGTTGCAATTAAGGCTGGCTAGCTGTAGCTCCATCCTTTTTTTGAAGCCTTGCACTAGTTCATCCATTCTCCTGCAAATACAAAGATAGATATAAATAAATGAACAATAGCTTCTTTGATTTTTGTAACTAACAAATTTAAAAAAATATGTCAACTTACTTTTTCTCTTCTTCAGTTTCTAAAGGCGGTATTCCCGCTAGTGCCTCCATTAGGTAATTTCTGCAAAAAAATAAAATAAACGTAAAGAGTCGATACGAACAAAACCTGACGAAATTACCAAAAAAAAAAGTGTGTTATAAAACCCAAATTATTAGTTATCACATCGTGAGAAAGACTATATTCCCGTGTACTTCAAGTGAACGACGCCGGTGGTCCCTAGTCCCTAAAGGTAATTATTAAAATGTATGACTTTTTTCTGTGGTAATATATCACGTGTATTTTATTTTTTATTTTTCTATATTATTTCTTTAAATATGCCATTCTAATCCAAAAATAATAATCTAAATTAAATTATGATCATCTTAAAATACATGTGATATGTGTGGTAGGGGGGTAGTCTTACACTTCACCATATATCACGAAGGGGGAGGGGGTCAAAAATGGCCAAAAACATCACATGATTAAAGGACGGCCCCTTAGCTCTAACTCATGCGTGCAAAGTGCAAATGTCGCTGAACACGCACCCAAAAATGAGCATCCATACTCAGCCTTCCTGGTGAGATGATCGGCGATGTACTCGAGGCGCGCCTGCGCGGCGGCGGCGCTGAGGCACACACACACATACACGAGCACGTACTCAGCCTTCCTGGTGAGATGGTCGGCGACGGCGTGGTGCAGCAGCGTGTACTCGAGGCGCGCCTGCGCGGCGGCGGCGCTGAGGCACACACACACATACACGAGCACGTACTCAGCCTTCCTGGTGAGATGGTCGGCGACGGCGTGGTGCAGCAGCGTGTACTCGAGGCGCGCCTGCGCGGCGGCGGCGCTGAGGCACACACACACATACACGAGCACGTACTCAGCCTTCCTGGTGAGATGGTCGGCGACGGCGTGGTGCAGCAGCGTGTACTCGAGGCGCGCCTGCGCGGCGGCGGCGCTGAGGCACACACACACATACACGAGCACGTACTCAGCCTTCCTGGTGAGATGGTCGGCGACGGCGTGGTGCAGCAGCGTGTACTCGAGGCGCGCCTGCGCGGCGGCGGCGCTGAGGCACACACACACATACACGAGCACGTACTCAGCCTTCCTGGTGAGATGGTCGGCGACGGCGTGGTGCAGCAGCGTGTACTCGAGGCGCGCCTGCGCGGCGGCGGCGCTGAGGCACACACACACATACACGAGCACGTACTCAGCCTTCCTGGTGAGATGGTCGGCGACGGCGTGGTGCAGCAGCGTGTACTCGAGGCGCGCCTGCGCGGCGGCGGCGCTGAGGCACACACACACATACACGAGCACGTACTCAGCCTTCCTGGTGAGATGGTCGGCGACGGCGTGGTGCAGCAGCGTGTACTCGAGGCGCGCCTGCGCGGCGGCGGCGCTGAGGCACACACACACATACACGAGCACGTACTCAGCCTTCCTGGTGAGATGGTCGGCGACGGCGTGGTGCAGCAGCGTGTACTCGAGGCGCGCCTGCGCGGCGGCGGCGCTGAGGCACACACACACATACACGAGCACGTACTCAGCCTTCCTGGTGAGATGGTCGGCGACGGCGTGGTGCAGCAGCGTGTACTCGAGGCGCGCCTGCGCGGCGGCGGCGCTGAGGCACACACACACATACACGAGCACGTACTCAGCCTTCCTGGTGAGATGGTCGGCGACGGCGTGGTGCAGCAGCGTGTACTCGAGGCGCGCCTGCGCGGCGGCGGCGCTGAGGCACACACACACATACACGAGCACGTACTCAGCCTTCCTGGTGAGATGGTCGGCGACGGCGTGGTGCAGCAGCGTGTACTCGAGGCGCGCCTGCGCGGCGGCGGCGCTGAGGCACACACACACATACACGAGCACGTACTCAGCCTTCCTGGTGAGATGGTCGGCGACGGCGTGGTGCAGCAGCGTGTACTCGAGGCGCGCCTGCGCGGCGGCGGCGCTGAGGCACACACACACATACACGAGCACGTACTCAGCCTTCCTGGTGAGATGGTCGGCGACGGCGTGGTGCAGCAGCGTGTACTCGAGGCGCGCCTGCGCGGCGGCGGCGCTGAGGCACACACACACATACACGAGCACGTACTCAGCCTTCCTGGTGAGATGGTCGGCGACGGCGTGGTGCAGCAGCGTGTACTCGAGGCGCGCCTGCGCGGCGGCGGCGCTGAGGCACACACACACATACACGAGCACGTACTCAGCCTTCCTGGTGAGGTGGTCGGCGACGGCGTGGTGCAGCAGCGTGTACTCGAGGCGCGCCTGCGCGGCGGCGGCGCTGAGGCACACACACACATACACGAGCACGTACTCAGCCTTCCTGGTGAGATGGTCGGCGACGGCGTGGTGCAGCAGCGTGTACTCGAGGCGCGCCTGCGCGGCGGCGGCGCTGAGGCACACACACACATACACGAGCACGTACTCAGCCTTCCTGGTGAGATGGTCGGCGACGGCGTGGTGCAGCAGCGTGTACTCGAGGCGCGCCTGCGCGGCGGCGGCGCTGAGGCACACACACACATACACGAGCACGTACTCAGCCTTCCTGGTGAGATGGTCGGCGACGGCGTGGTGCAGCAGCGTGTACTCGAGGCGCGCCTGCGCGGCGGCGGCGCTGAGGCACACACACACATACACGAGCACGTACTCAGCCTTCCTGGTGAGATGGTCGGCGACGGCGTGGTGCAGCAGCGTGTACTCGAGGCGCGCCTGCGCGGCGGCGGCGCTGAGGCACACACACACATACACGAGCACGTACTCAGCCTTCCTGGTGAGATGGTCGGCGACGGCGTGGTGCAGCAGCGTGTACTCGAGGCGCGCCTGCGCGGCGGCGGCGCTGAGGCACACACACACATACACGAGCACGTACTCAGCCTTCCTGGTGAGGTGGTCGGCGACGGCGTGGTGCAGCAGCGTGTACTCGAGGCGCGCCTGCGCGGCGGCGGCGCTGAGGCACACACACACATACACGAGCACGTACTCAGCCTTCCTGGTGAGATGGTCGGCGACGGCGTGGTGCAGCAGCGTGTACTCGAGGCGCGCCTGCGCGGCGGCGGCGCTGAGGCACACACACACATACACGAGCACGTACTCAGCCTTCCTGGTGAGATGGTCGGCGACGGCGTGGTGCAGCAGCGTGTACTCGAGGCGCGCCTGCGCGGCGGCGGCGCTGAGGCACACACACACATACACGAGCACGTACTCAGCCTTCCTGGTGAGATGGTCGGCGACGGCGTGGTGCAGCAGCGTGTACTCGAGGCGCGCCTGCGCGGCGGCGGCGCTGAGGCACACACACACATACACGAGCACGTACTCAGCCTTCCTGGTGAGATGGTCGGCGACGGCGTGGTGCAGCAGCGTGTACTCGAGGCGCGCCTGCGCGGCGGCGGCGCTGAGGCACACACACACATACACGAGCACGTACTCAGCCTTCCTGGTGAGATGGTCGGCGACGGCGTGGTGCAGCAGCGTGTACTCGAGGCGCGCCTGCGCGGCGGCGGCGCTGAGGCACACACACACATACACGAGCACGTACTCAGCCTTCCTGGTGAGATGGTCGGCGACGGCGTGGTGCAGCAGCGTGTACTCGAGGCGCGCCTGCGCGGCGGCGGCGCTGAGGCACACACACACATACACGAGCACGTACTCAGCCTTCCTGGTGAGATGGTCGGCGACGGCGTGGTGCAGCAGCGTGTACTCGAGGCGCGCCTGCGCGGCGGCGGCGCTGAGGCACACACACACATACACGAGCACGTACTCAGCCTTCCTGGTGAGATGGTCGGCGACGGCGTGGTGCAGCAGCGTGTACTCGAGGCGCGCCTGCGCGGCGGCGGCGCTGAGGCACACACACACATACACGAGCACGTACTCAGCCTTCCTGGTGAGGTGGTCGGCGACGGCGTGGTGCAGCAGCGTGTACTCGAGGCGCGCCTGCGCGGCGGCGGCGCTGAGGCACACACACACATACACGAGCACGTACTCAGCCTTCCTGGTGAGATGGTCGGCGACGGCGTGGTGCAGCAGCGTGTACTCGAGGCGCGCCTGCGCGGCGGCGGCGCTGAGGCACACACACACATACACGAGCACGTACTCAGCCTTCCTGGTGAGATGGTCGGCGACGGCGTGGTGCAGCAGCGTGTACTCGAGGCGCGCCTGCGCGGCGGCGGCGCTGAGGCACACACACACATACACGAGCACGTACTCAGCCTTCCTGGTGAGATGGTCGGCGACGGCGTGGTGCAGCAGCGTGTACTCGAGGCGCGCCTGCGCGGCGGCGGCGCTGAGGCACACACACACATACACGAGCACGTACTCAGCCTTCCTGGTGAGATGGTCGGCGACGGCGTGGTGCAGCAGCGTGTACTCGAGGCGCGCCTGCGCGGCGGCGGCGCTGAGGCACACACACACATACACGAGCACGTACTCAGCCTTCCTGGTGAGATGGTCGGCGACGGCGTGGTGCAGCAGCGTGTACTCGAGGCGCGCCTGCGCGGCGGCGGCGCTGAGGCACACACACACATACACGAGCACGTACTCAGCCTTCCTGGTGAGGTGGTCGGCGACGGCGTGGTGCAGCAGCGTGTACTCGAGGCGCGCCTGCGCGGCGGCGGCGCTGAGGCACACACACACATACACGAGCACGTACTCAGCCTTCCTGGTGAGATGGTCGGCGACGGCGTGGTGCAGCAGCGTGTACTCGAGGCGCGCCTGCGCGGCGGCGGCGCTGAGGCACACACACACATACACGAGCACGTACTCAGCCTTCCTGGTGAGATGGTCGGCGACGGCGTGGTGCAGCAGCGTGTACTCGAGGCGCGCCTGCGCGGCGGCGGCGCTGAGGCACACACACACATACACGAGCACGTACTCAGCCTTCCTGGTGAGATGGTCGGCGACGGCGTGGTGCAGCAGCGTGTACTCGAGGCGCGCCTGCGCGGCGGCGGCGCTGAGGCACACACACACATACACGAGCACGTACTCAGCCTTCCTGGTGAGATGGTCGGCGACGGCGTGGTGCAGCAGCGTGTACTCGAGGCGCGCCTGCGCGGCGGCGGCGCTGAGGCACACACACACATACACGAGCACGTACTCAGCCTTCCTGGTGAGATGGTCGGCGACGGCGTGGTGCAGCAGCGTGTACTCGAGGCGCGCCTGCGCGGCGGCGGCGCTGAGGCACACACACACATACACGAGCACGTACTCAGCCTTCCTGGTGAGATGGTCGGCGACGGCGTGGTGCAGCAGCGTGTACTCGAGGCGCGCCTGCGCGGCGGCGGCGCTGAGGCACACACACACATACACGAGCACGTACTCAGCCTTCCTGGTGAGATGGTCGGCGACGGCGTGGTGCAGCAGCGTGTACTCGAGGCGCGCCTGCGCGGCGGCGGCGCTGAGGCACACACACACATACACGAGCACGTACTCAGCCTTCCTGGTGAGATGGTCGGCGACGGCGTGGTGCAGCAGCGTGTACTCGAGGCGCGCCTGCGCGGCGGCGGCGCTGAGGCACACACACACATACACGAGCACGTACTCAGCCTTCCTGGTGAGATGGTCGGCGACGGCGTGGTGCAGCAGCGTGTACTCGAGGCGCGCCTGCGCGGCGGCGGCGCTGAGGCACACACACACATACACGAGCACGTACTCAGCCTTCCTGGTGAGATGGTCGGCGACGGCGTGGTGCAGCAGCGTGTACTCGAGGCGCGCCTGCGCGGCGGCGGCGCGGCTGCGGGGCGGCGCGGCGGCGCTGAGGCGCGCCAGCTCCTCGCACACCGTCTCGCAGATGTCGCGCACGTACCGCGCCGACGCCGGCCCGCATACGCTGTCCACCTGCATAAAACACACACGAATCCATAAAAATAACTTTCATCATCATCATCATCAACCTATCGCAGTCCACTGCTAGACATAGGCCTCTCCTAGGGCACTTTATGTTATTCAAATAAAAAAAAATACCATATCAACTTTTTTATGATGATGATGATGATGCCATCCCGGCCGGTTTCGGCTGTGGCGACAACTTCTGACTCCGTATTAATTTAAGTTAACGGCCGAATGTGAGCTCGCATGTATCTTGCATAGACAAACTTGTTAATATACACATTTATTCTGTCGTCCTCCTATCCCCTAAGAAAAAATACAATTACATATATAAATAAAATAGATATAATTATATTGCGTTTATTCCACAAATAATATTACGAAACAAATAAAAGAACCAGATTTCTTATAATTGTCACTAAAATAACACAATAATCAATTGAAAAAAATTAATCAAATATTTTCTTATTTTGTATTAAGAAAGAATTCGTTGACTACAATATTAAATTAATAACATACATTTAATTTTCCATTAACTCAATCATTTAATCATTTATCATTTATCATGAGCTTATGAACAATTGGCTCGTTGCATTAATAAGTATTATTAGGCCTCAACGGCCGTTCAAAAATTGCCATAGCGGACGGTATTTCACGTCCACACGGCGGGGTATTGGTAAAGTTTTCAACTAGCAATAATCGCACCTCGGATAAACCTCATTGGTTACAATATTGCCTCTGCGCAAAGTTAATCTCAGTAACTCAAGGCAGACTACTTAGGGATTCGGAAAAACACAACGATACCGTGATGTAAAACTGAAGAACGCCATCTATCGGCAGAAGTAAGAACTATTAGTCAGTACATATTGCATACTTTTACCGGAGATTTGATAACAACATGTACGTGCTTTAACCTAAAAAAATATGAAATTATAGTGGTCTATTTCACTGTAATATAAGTAATTAACAAGATGAGGGATTAGTGTAGCAACTATTTATTTATTTATAGAATTAAAAATAAAATCATATTTTTATTAAAAAAAAAAATTATGCAAACGTATCTGTTTCTTTTGGCATTTTGTAGTAAGTTAATATGCGGTTAAGCCATTATTTTAAACATTGCAAGTTTACTTTGTTTTCATAATGCATATAATACGAGTATAGGATGACTTATGAGTTCATTTATCATCACTGTTGTTGACTTAATATTGGGTAAATGACATAATTATTGCAGTGTTGGCGTATACGAGTATTTTTAATTCACCTGATATGTAGCTTATTCTGACATACCAAACGGGGAGGTTGACACCGCCGTCATTTGTCGTTATTTTATTATATGTCAATAATACATACCTTGAATACATACCTTGAACAAACACACCAATTGCCTAGCCCCAAACTAAGCTCGAAGCTTGTACTATGGAAGCTAGGGAACGGATAGACATACTTAAATACTTTTATAAACATCCATGACTCGAGTACAAATGCCGATGTTCATCACACAGACATTTGCAAAAAGAAATAAGATTCCAGACTATGAAGTTTCTATGGGAATAACAAGCTATGACGTCATCATTTTTGAAGTCAGTTGATTTACTATCTATTTTTAATTTATTAAAAATCGTTACCTTATATATTAACGAAAACAAAGCAATACATTAGCTTCTCAAATGCGTCTTATTTTTAGGGTTCCGTAAAGGCTAAAAACGGAACCCTTATAGATTCGTCATGTCTGTCGGTCTGTCTGTCCGCCAGTCTGCCACAGACACTTTTTTCCAAAATTATAAGTACTATACTGATGAAACTTGGTAAGTGGATGTATTCTGTAAACCGCAACAAGCTTTTCACAAGAAAATAGAAAAACAATAAAAACATGGGGGTCCCCATAGTTATAAGTGAAACTGGTTTTTTTTTTTTCATTTACATATACGTGTGGGGTATCTATGGATACGTCTTTAAAAATGATATTGATCTTTCTAAGATATTTTTTTTCTAAAGTGAATACTTTGCGTGACTGTAAATATTGGTTGTTTTAACGACACAGATCTCAGCTCCACAGCACACATCTTAGCTTCGTCGGAGTCTCACCCTGCGGTATGCCGGGGCGGCGCCTAGGGAGATGTGTCAATGGGGGCGTTTGGCAGAAAAAAGCGCTAGGAAGCGTTTGTAAACAAAATGGCGATTGTTAGCGCAAAATGGCGATTGTTAAGCGGTAACACAGTAAACTGACAGTTAGCAAACAGAAAACTGTACAGTTTGTTTTTTAGCGCTAGTAAGCGCTCGCAAACGCTTTTTTCTGCCAAACGCCCCGAATGTCAACATTCTATTCTAACACCCACCTCAGCGTGCACAGCGATGAGGTTGTTGATGATCTCGTAGACGTACGGCCTCGCGTCGTCGACGGGCGCGTCGGCGTCGGTCCTGTGCCGGCCCATGTACATGCTCGGCTCGATCGTGCCGACGAGCGGGTCGCCCTTGTGCTCGAGGTATGTCTCCGCGATGGTCGACTCGAGGTTGGTCAGAGCCTCCTTGGTCGCTTGAATGGCTTGGGTGGGCTTGGGGAAGCCGTAGCTGTGGACACGAATAATGCTGATTTAATGAATATATGATTTACCTTAATTAAATTGTAAATGGAAGGATTATATTTATTTCATGTTTTGTGAATTTATATTGCGAATTTACATGGCATTTATGTGTTTTTATTTCGACGATAAAGTGAATAGACAAGTGATGCACACGGCGTTCAGTTAGCCTGTTTTGGGTGCAACATTAAAATTACAAATTTATATAGTTAACTATATAAAGCATGTCAGAACAAACAAGACAGATATTACTTTGATGAATGTAGTGTAGTGATATTTTTTGCGACCAAATTCCCACTCAAGCGTGCAAGAACACAAGATCGTGAGGACTGGCGAATTCTTGTATCGGAGGCCAAGACACATTTTGGGTCGCTGAGCCATCGGAGACAGAGAGAGAAATTCCCACTCAGCGATTTGAAAATAAATTTGGTGATAGTGCGGTGCGTTCATTACACTATCTCCTCCGGCTAGTTAGCTGACAGTTCGCTATGCTTACTCGGGAAGGCCGCGGCGAGCATCACGCGACGAGTGTCATGCACGCGTGCGGCGACCCCACTGGAATGCAGCCGCTGGTGCAGCGCTACCGACAGTATCGTGTGAAGTGTTCGCGTACTGTGACATGTCCAGTGGGGGTGTATTCAGTAGGCGATGACGGCGGAGTGTCCTGCGCGCGTGCGGCGTCGCCCGCTGGACTGCAGCCGTTGGACCCGCACCATCGACGGCGTCATGTGAATTGTCTACGTACTGTGACAGGCACAGTGGGTGTGTATTCCCTAGGCGAGGACGGCGGCGAGCAGCACGCGGCGAGTGTCATGCGCGCGTGCGGCGTCGCCCGCTGGCGCAGCCGCTAGTGCAGCACTATCGACAGCATCGTGTGAAGTGTCCGTATACTGTAACGTGTACAGAGGGTGGCACTCACTCGGCGAAGGCGGCGGCGAGCAGCACGCGACGCGTATAGTGGGCGCGTGCGGCGACCCTACTGGACGCAAGCCGTTGGTCCGGCACCATCCACGGCACTGTGTAAAGTGTCGGTGTACTGTGACATGTCTAGTGGGTGGCACTCACTCGGCGAAGGCGGCGGCGAGCAGCACGCGACGAGTGTCGTGCGCGCGGGTGACGTCGCCCGTTCGAATGCAACCGTTGGTCCAGCACCATAGACGGCACTGAGTGAAGTGTCCGTGTACTGTGTAATGCCCAGTGTGCACTCACTCGGCGAAGGCGGCAGCGATGTCGGGCAGCAGCACGCGGCGCGTGTAGTGCGCGTTGGCGCCGGCGATGAGCAGCCGCTGCTGCCAGCTGCGCGCGTCCGGGGCCCCGCGGCTCTCGTCCAGCCGCTGGTCCAACGCCACCGAAAGGCTAGTGTTGTTGAAGTCCTGGAACGGTGCAAGAAACTACTCAGACCACAAGGAGTAGCGATGATATCGTTGGCTCAATGACATCGGCCGAGTAATGGGGCTCCTCTCTTACTCGACTAAATCGGTAGGAGTAGGAGAATGCGGGACGGGCCGCGTGCTGAAGTGCCAGGCCGCGCACGTTGACAAGATCGAACATAAGCTGTCAAACTCGCGCGTACAATCTGAGGTCAATGATCTCAGATAGATATAGAAGAGCGGTTTTCTTTTCGCCCAAGTGTTTTCAAACACTTTAAATAAATAATTAAAGTCGGCTATTGTAAACACAGAATTTTAAAGCAATAATGATTGTTTCCTATTTTTTATTTGATTTTTCTATGTCCTTGTCTGCTATAAGGCAACCAGCGGCAGTTGTTATATGATTATTTCCATCAGTAAGACACGCACCTGATCGGCGGCGTGGTGCAGCGCCAGGTCGCGCAGCAAGGCGACGTAGGCGAGCAGCAGCTGCTGCGTGTGTCGCTGCACGGCGGCGGCGGCGGCCGCGTCGCCCAGCAGCGAGCCCTCGCGCCGCCCGCCGCCAGACACGCACTTGTGGATGCTCGACAGCGCGTCCGTGATGTAAGACACGCACCTGGTCGGCGGCGTGGTGCAGCGCCAGGTCGCGCAGCACGGCGACGTAGGCGAGCAGCAGCTGCTGCGTGTGTCGCTGCACGGCGGCGGCGGCGGCCGCGTCGCCCAGCAGCGAGCCCTCGCGCCGCCCGCCGCCAGACACGCACTTGTGGATGCTCGACAGCGCGTCTGTGATGTACGTCATTAGGAGGTGCGGCTGGAATTGAGAGAACAAAACGACTTGAGAACCAAGACCTCTATCTACATATCTGATGAAAAAGGACGCAGAAAACTTGCTTTTATTTTAGAGTTCTAGATTATGATCACAGCTTATTACCAACATGGTTGTGATCAATAATCGTTTTGTTTGACACTCATTTTTAATATTGAATTTTAATTGCAAATCTATATTATTGGCAGAACCAAGATAATATTAAAAGTAAAGTTTTCATTATTCTGAACTAAATACCAAAAATGTAATGGGTCTGTAGTGCGAACAAAAAAGTGATCGGTTATTTTGCGGTACCAAAATGTTTTTTTTTTAAGATAGAGCGCATTTCCAAACAGTACTCATCCCTTACCACTAATACTGACGTTTCCTCTGCATTCGGCCCTATGCTTGATATAATTACAAAAGCAGCTTCATTCCATTAACCTAAATTAAGAAAGTTAAAAATAAAGTTTATTCATCCACAATTTTCATCGTTGCAATTTGCAATTCATTACACTAACCACATACCAGATTAGTGATAGCTCCGTAGTCGGAGAACTCCTCGATCTTCCACGTCTCTTTCTCGCCCAGTTCCTTGACTCGCCGCAGCGCGCGCTGAAGGAACATCGTCATGCCGTGCACGCGGTAGTCGAATATCACCTTCTCGACTATGCTCAACGGCTGGAAACGGGAAAAATATTCATTACGTTTTGTTAAAAAAAACTTTAAATAATAATACCCTCCGGCCGTATTCGCCAATGGTACGCAGGATATATTATAGTGCACAAGTGAGTGCGCAAGCACAGGTGCACTCCCTATTCCTTCACTCTCATAAAAAAAAACTTTAGATGAACTTCTACGATAGTGAATCCCTACTAATAATATAAATGTGGAAGTAACTCTGTCTATTACGCTTACGCTTTCCCGCTTAAACCTCCCAACCGATTTTGATGACCGACAATCTTATTTACAGAGATCTAATTAAAATCCATGCGGAAGAAGAAGCGAGCGGCCGCCATTAAAGATAAAATCCGCGAAACGTTAAAAAGGTTAAGAACGGGGATGTCATTATTTGGAAAAAAATCTCGTCACCGCGATACAGCTTATTGCAGATGGCTCCGCAGTGCAGCGCCATCTATGATATTATCTGTCAACTACTACTTATATAATAATAGCAACGAAACATTCATTTTAGCCAACACTACATTTTAATATATATTTTTTTAATTTTGTAGTAGTTTAAAAATAATGGTTCGGACTTATTTTTTCTTTTATTTTAATTTTTTTCAATATTCATTTTTCTTTCGGAAGCAGTCAACAACTCATTTTGCCAACCTGTGAAGGCAAGTCGAGCTTGAGCAGCGAGTCGTAGGTCTCGCGCAGATGGCGCAGGTTGGACACGAGCCGCGAGCGCATCGCGTCCGCCGGCACCGCGCCGCCGCCGCTGAGCAGGCACGTCCGCATGTGGTCGGAGAACAGGTCCACAGCTGCGATTATCATCTCCTGAAAGGTTTAATACAACACATTATTACAATTATATGAAAGGTTATGTTCAAGATATAACGCGCTCGGTTTGCGATTGCTTAGTTTAAGCAACTCTCGCCAAGGCCGGTAATCGGATGGGTGACCGAAAATGTTCATCTCGAGCTTCTGCGTGCTTCAGAAGGCACCTTTTTCTTGTACTATCGGCCGCCCGCGATTTCATTTCGGTTCGGTTCCATTGTGGATTTTGGTTTCCGCGCCGATTCGTGATAAACAACTTACATCTTCAAGCCTTCCTCGTCAAATGGACTTTCCACCACAATTTTTTTTTAACTCGAACCTGTTGTTCCTAAGATTAATGCATTCAAACAAACAAACAACTCTTCAGCTTTATTATATTAGTATAGAAGTACAGATCACCTTCTATCTATAAAATGTGGTGTACCTTGAGGCTGTCATGCCTCTCGGGCGCGGCGGGGTTCCCGCCCAGCTCCCCGGCGAAGTACCTCCGTGCGAGCGGCCACAGCGCGGCCAGCTGCGCCGCCAGCGCGCCGCACGCCGCGCCGCACCACTCGCCGCGCGTCGCTGACCACCAGCCCGGACCGGTGCCGTCCTTGTCCTTGTCTTTGTCTGTCTTTTGTTTATCTGAAGCGCAGCGTTCCATCTGGAGCCTGAACCCCTCCCCCCCCCGCACCCCGCACTTCATGCCCTCGTTACTTGCCATGTACCCCCACTGACGCTTGCAGTTGCCTCCGTGTCGCACGCCTCGCACTTCGCGCCTACCGTTATGTGCTGATCGGCTTACGGCCCGCAACTACTGATTGTCTGACGAAGCACCGCGGGACTACTAACTGGTGCACGACGAACCCGGACTGGCGACGCGAATATCGCTCAAGGGTCGTAAAAATTTAATGAGGGTGCTTGTGATTAAAAAATCCGCTAGATGACAAAACGTGTGAGATCTAACTGGTATGTCATTAGTGAATTTTGACATATCTGTCAATGTTATGTCAAAATTCACCAATCACTTCCCGCTAGATGGCAGTAGGTAGGTGGTGAGTACACGTACCTACCGCCATCTAGCGGATTTTTCATTTGCGAAAACCCTCATTAAATGTGGTGTACATACCTTGAGGCTGTCATGCCTCTCGGGCGCGGCGGGGTTCCCGCCCAGCTCCCCGGCGAAGTACCTCCGCGCGAGCGGCCACAGCGCGGCCAGCTGCGCCGCCAGCGCGCCGCACGCCGCGCCGCACCACTCGCCGCGCGTCGCCGACCACCAGCCTGGCCCGGTAGCGTCCTTGTCCTTGTCTTTTTCCTTCTCCTTCTTGCGTTTACCTGGAACACGATGTGAGGCTTATTAGTGTTGGACTCCGCAATTTTTGGGAGGCTATCATACTATGATGAGTAAGTTTTCCAGTGTACAATGATCGGTAGCAATGTCACGATTTGTTTCTTTATTTGAAATAAGTAAACATAGGCTTTCGCAACCCCTCAAACTTACCTTGAACGATATTACCTTGCAGTAGCGGTTAAGGGTAGAGCGCCGTAGAAATCTCGTCCAGGTCGCTGGTAGAGTTAAAACCGGCACTGTCACCTTGTTCCACTACTAAATAACAGCTTACAATTTCCTTTGAACCCATATGGATGGAGGCGCCGATTCTCTTACCTAGCAAATGCCCAGTACGAGCGCAACCTGCGTAAATAGCTAACCGAAGATCAATCAAATATCGCCGATTAAGTTTAGGACATTATTGTAATAATTTATTTACTCACCCTTGTCATTAGACTCCTGGTCCTCTTTCTGCTTGAAGTGATCCTTGATTTTATTCATGAGGTTCATGAGGTAGTCTTTGCGGCAAGTGATGGCGGTCCACGCCGCATCCCCTTCCCAGTTCAAGCTTATCAGTAGTCTACAAAAATTGAAAACAAAGGATTTATTTAGAGACCATTGACATCAATTTAATAACAACATATCAATGTTATTGGATTGATGATGCATAATTCTTTCTGAGCTTCATTTGAAATTATAACAGTTTTGTTACAGTCTTCATAATATTACATACCTACAGAATAACATAAAAATGTGACAAATAATATTACCTTATGTAATTAGTTTGCTCCTGGACATTTATAGGCATGGTCTTCATTCTAGTGTGCAACTTCTCTTTCAAATCTTCGATTTTCTTGTCGATCTCTACGAGGATTTTCTGGAAGAGCTGTTTCAGGGATTTTAAATGAGTAGGTGTACATTGTGATAATTGCACAAACATGTTTTTAAGAATAACCAATAAAATCATTGTTGTCATCTAAACCTGTCATGTCATGTAGATTTTCTTTTAGTTTTTTTTCTGACAATGTGTCATATCATATCCTATTCAATTTAAAGATATTCAAAGATTTTGCACACAATGAGCACAGCCTAAAATGCTTAAATTACTATAAAATTACAGTAAATTTAAACCTTACTTATTTTTCAAACGAATTCTCAGTTAAACAAAATGTGCTACTCACACTGACATCCGTTTTCCCAAACAGGTTCTTTACTCTAGTATAGTCATTGACAACCAAGTCGTACTCTTTCCTGCTGATATTCCTATCAATGGAGGAAGGCAGTTGGAACAGGAACTTGTGTCGCGTGAGCAAGGAGAGAGCCTCGCGCGTCTTATCTGCGTTCTCTTTGCGCGAGAGGATCTCAGAGAATAGCGAATCAGCCAGGGTTATGGAGTCTGAAATGTTAATGATAAGGATTAGTTTAACTGAATAAATGACGGATTGAGGAAAGCTCAACCTTATGTGATGTCAGTGATGAAAACCATTAAATTCAAAAACTAATATCTGCTATAATGATAAATACTACAGTTATGTTAATTGAAAAAAATAAAACTAAAACAAAACAATGATGAAAACTCCCACTATAAAAATGGCACCATTACATATTTTATCCAATAACAAAAAATTACTGTTACAACAAAATCACACACACAAGTTATTTGTGTAAGAAAATATTTTCACTATTCATATTCTTATTAATTAATGCTTAATATTGTTGTATCATACCTTCAATAGCCTTTTGTAGACTTGGCAGTGGTTCTTTGCCACTCTTTCGCTGGTCTTCTTCATACATATTCTTGAGTAACACTAGGCGGTCCAACTGGTCCATGACAGCCCCAGTGTTTGCCTTCAGGAAACTCAGCTGACCTTCCTTTTGGCCTTCCACCTGAAAAAATCAAATAACACTATAAATATACATTAGTTTTTTTAAAGCCTTCTTTTTTTATGGCATAGGCAGCAAACAAGCTAGCGGTTCGCCTGATGGTGAGCAATCACCGCCGCCCACGGATTTGTGCGATAACAGAGGTATCGCTGTGTTGCCGGCCTGTAAGACCCCATACCCTTACCAACTAAGCTCTGAACCCTGCTTAAAAATTGAAGTGTTAATGTGATTTTGTCCAATCTATTGCCTAGATAAATTAAATATTATCTGGCTATTATAACATGAAATGTCACATAAAGCATTTATCACTCAATGCATTATAAAAAAAATATTTAAAGGGCCTAAATTGAATACAGACTTTTCTCTGTAAAAACACCATCCCCGCCTTAAGATCTTCATAAGATGTGTTACTGTGATGCTCCAAAAGATACCATCCAGGTTGGAAGTTTTCATCTGATAATTTCCCAGATCTGAAAAGGAAAACATTTCTTTATTAGTCAATATAAAAACCACAGATATGAAATGTAGCAAGGTATACAGAAAGTGTCACAGAACACAGAAAACATTGAATTATAAAACAAAAATATAACATTGAAAAAACATTTTTTTTTGTTTCCCCTAAAATTATTTTGTGTATTTTTTGAGTTTGAATGAAGTGTCAGTAAACCAAGATGCCATTATAATGAATGAGCAACTAACTTGAATTATTACTTTACTATATTAATACCTATCATACTAATATTAATATTTAAAAGTAGTATTCTGATAATTCTCATTACTTACCCATCTGGGAATAACTCATGCAGTTCTTCTTCAGGAAACTTGCAATCATCTCCTTCAGTGGACAATCCTAAGGGGTCAGGAGGACTGTATGTGGTGGGAGACAAAGGCCTGCGCCCCCACGGCAAGGCTGGTGGTACAGACTCCTCTACCCACACTGCACTCTCCTTCACTGGACCTATTGACTCGTGGTAACCTAGAAATTATTTATGATTTTAAATATTGATTCGAACTTCCTTATTCTTACTTAAAACAAATTATTTAATTGTTATGCTCAATGCCTCAATGGCCCAGTGAATTAAGCACCAGGACTCGAGGTTTTGGGTTTGATGTAGATTTTTCAGAACACAGCCCAGGTTTGTGATCACCAACCTGCACTTTGCAAGTGTGGTGATGAAGCCAAAAACCCATCTTTGTAACGAAAACATGATTTCAAATGTGAAGGTCCTCTGTCCTGCAGTGGGACATTAGTTGGCTGATACTTTTTTACTTTTTTTCTATCTATGTTATAAACATGTAATGTTAAATACCATATATTACCTCTAAATTGAACAGTGGAGGTTCCTTCTCCACCGGACTTTGTAGTAACTATGATGTCGCCGCGACCCTTGCAAGGGCCTGAACGTGCCACAATCTTGTTTTTACTTTTCCACTCAGCAGAGAGCAAACAATCACATCCACATATCTTCAAACCTGAGGGTAATAAGGAGGTTCTTATATTTTTTCGCCGAGGATCGGGCTAATTGGAGAGCCCTAGGAGAGACCTATGTCCAGCCGTGGACTGCGATAGGCTGATGGTGATGATGATATTTTTAATTATGATAAGTTTGTGTATCATACATATTGATAAGAACATCAATGTGGTAGGGAGTATGTATGTAATGCAATGAAATGTTCAATTATTATGCCAAAGTAAAAGTAACGCCCACAAAATACAAAGTGAATAAAGTTTTGATCTGAGGTTATATAATTTATGTGAGACCTTTTACCAAACTTACCTATTAAATCTATTGCACTAGTTCCTAAGAATTCGCCACGAATTGTTACTCGAGTCCCTGGAGGACCTTCTTTTGGAGAAATACCAGTGACAACAGGAGGCGGCCCCATTCTGCTACCTTGGTGTGAAAGCTTAACACTAAATGTAAGTTTCACCGAATATTATATTTAAGCACAATATTTTTTGCCTTATCGTATATAATATTTAAATGTTAATAAACTTTTAATGAAATAAATCAAAACAATCCAAGATTGACTGACCCTGTCACTGTCAATTTTGACTCAACCTATTTCGTTCCATTCATTCAAAGTTTTTTTTTTGGATCACGCAGGATCACAAAGATGTCAGAATCACCATTCATTGCCACAGATAAATAATTCATAACAACCACGGAGTGATTAAATATTTTCCCCGTGAAAACAAAAGTTACAAAAGAGATGTCCCAGAAATGTATGAAGCCTCGGCCTGGACCATGTACGCTATACCTAAATATAGGCGAATAAGTGTACTACAGTTTTAATTACTCCAATTCTTATGGAAAACCTTAATTTTTTGGCTGAAACAATAAATTAAACCACAATATTGCAACTCAGTACAATATGGCGGAGGACGCATCCATAGAGTAAAGTAAATATACCAAGACGTATCTTTGAAACTTGAATGACGTTTATGTCGTATATCCGTCAGTTTATTTTTGTTTTGACAGTATGCAGTTTATTTCACAAAGTATTTATATTTTTAGGTTACAAACGACCTAAAAAGGCTGGGGCCAAAGCTGTAAATCCCAGTAAATAAAAAAATTACAGTTGTCATCTTTACGAAGTAAAGTGAACAATTATGAATTTGATTTTATTTTTAAGCCACTAAATTACGGTCCAAAAATGTTTTATTGTATTTTTAATGGAAATAGCAATATTTTACCGATTTTTTGGTACCACGTACATGGTGCGGGCCTGGGATGGGACATCTCATTTATTAGTGTTTGTGAAAATAACTGTTTTGTTTATTACGCCATAAATTTAAAAAAATTGTTGATTTAAAATCTTATATTTTTCGATAAAAACCGGTAATATAAATGTATGCCGATATTTTGTCTATTAAAAAAAATATTTTGACAGACCATGACTTCTTTCATTCACACTTCATTCAATCAAATCCATTAATTTTATTCCAATCCACTTTTCAATCATGTGGGGGTGATTTTAATCGTATTTAGTGGGCGTAAAAATTGTATACAACTCCAATTTCATAGATTATGAACATTAAATCAATTAAATTAAACTAAAAAGTTTTAAAATGGCTCAATCTCAGTTCAGGTAAAGCAACGTTGTTTTCGTAAAATAAACTTTTGTCGTGGTATTTGTTATTAGAATTTATTTTCTGACTGTTCTAGCTCCGTGGATGAATATGGATTTGAGAGGCATGATGATTTCGACTTTGAAAGCTATGAAGACTTTATGTCAGTTTATCTAAAGGTTCTAGCGACGAGGGCTCAGAAATGGGCCGTGCTCCTCGGAGAAGGAAAGTCGGTCAAACGCACCAATACAGTTAAACGATATGTTCGCAAGGGAGTACCCAGTGAGTATTTGTGATTTTTGTTTCATTGGAAAAGTGAAAAGACTACAACATTTTTGTCAACAAACATTATTGTTATCATTATTTTTAAGTGTCTAGGTTCTGTGATAAATATAAAAATTTAAAATAGTGCATGGTATTTTAATGTGTAAATATTACTCGTCCATTCATACAGTAATCTGTTATTAGGTGAGCATCGTCCCTCAGTATGGATGGCTATATCAGAAGCAGATAAGATGAAAGAGCAGCAGCCCGATTTGTACCAAAAAATACTGGATGGACCATTTGAAAAAGAGCTTGTGGATCTAGTTAAAACAGATTTGCCACGCACATTCCCTGACAACATATTCTTTACAAAGGAAGCAAACCACCAAACACATTTATTTAATATACTTATTGCCTACGCTCATAATAACAGGGTGGTTGGATATTGCCAAGGATTGAACTATATTGCAGGTATGTCACTTGATTTTGTTATCAAGTAAATATCTAGCCACTGTACATAATCAAACAAATTACTTGTAACTCAATCATTGTAAAGAACAGCAGTTGAAGCTATGTTTAATCTTAACTTCACTACATTATGTTGATAATATACAGTGTGATAATAACTGATAAGAAAAGATAATTAAGTATGCGGGCATCCATTTTAAATCTAAGCTTTATCCATGTGTTAAGCAATAATAAACTGAAGATAAAAGCAGTGATTATGTATCTTACTGTACTTTCAACGTATAGTGTAAGAGCTAATGATCATTTTCATTTCTCAAAATTAAATTGGCCTAATGATATTTTTGGAAGAATATTTCATCCATTTTTAAATGAAATAAGTAGGATGAGGATTTATTGCGTGAGAGCGTCCCATTCATAGTGCGGATCTTCTAGACAAGATCGCAAACAGTATAACAGTTAATTTTACCTTTAAAAAATACTTGTTAATCTTCCTGCCAAATAACAGTGTATGCAAGCAGGTTATTTATTCAACTTTTGGGGGTGAACTAATCACTCGTCATCCTCCATAACATTCTCGTATGTTATTTATTTACTAACTAGCGGCCGCCCGCGACTTAGTCCGCGTGGATGTCGGTTTTCATTATACGAATGTTTTTTCCCGCTAACTCCCGTTCCCGTGGGAATTTTGCAATATCCTTTTGCAACTAAGCATCAAGTTTACTAAGGGACCTGCATGCCAAATTTCAAGCGTCTAACTCAAGTAGTTTAGATTTTCCATACAAACTTCCACCCCCTCATTTCGGGGAAGTGGGGGGTTGGAATGGGTCAAAAAGTAGCCTATGTTCTGTCTCAGGGTCTAAAGATTGTCTGTACCAAATTTCATCAAAATCGGTTGCGAGGTTTAAGCGGGAAAGCGTAACAGACAGACAGACAGACAGACAGACAGAGTTACTTTCGCATTTATAATATTAGTTGGGATTACTTCAGTGTACGAATAATTGTATAATATACTTGCAATAAAGATTATTCATTTATTCAGGTTTGTTACTGCTGGCAACAAAAAGCGAGGAAACGTCATTCTGGCTCCTTAAAGTGCTAGTGGAAAAGATTCTTCCCGATTACTACACCAGGACAATGGATGGACTGATTGTGGATATTGAAGTGTTGTCCGAGCTTGTCAAAACAAAAGTACCCGATGTACACCAGCACGTTATAAACCTTGGTAAGTGGACACTGATAAACTTATTGAACTCTAGAACTAATGTATATTTTTGTCTCGAGACCCTGCTTCTATGCTGGTACTAAAGTACACTGAAGAAAATGCATACACAAAAACCTTACACATGAATTACATATATAGAGACAGACAGTAGAAAGCAACTCTGTTGTATACTATGTGTGTGATTATAACTGTGATTAATTAAGATTTGTTTTATGTGACTCAAAGTTGCAACATTGTGATGAACAGAACATCGAGTTAACACAAGCTTATCACTTCCAGGTTTGCCATGGGCTGTCATAACGACAAAATGGTTTGTTTGTTTATTTGCTGAAGTTCTGCCAATTGAAACTGTGTTGAGAATATGGGATTGCCTGTTTTATGAAGGATCCAAAATACTGTTCAGGGTTTGCATAACGCTGATAAAATCAAACAGGGCTACGATTTTGGCTTGCAATGACTTCACATCACTGGCAGAGTGTTTTAAGGCGATTGTTAAGAATGCGAGTGCTCTGCACTGCCACGAATTTATGCAGGTAAATATTATTCTTATCAATTGTACTAAAATTAGTACAAAAAAAGCCTCACTAAGATTTTTCTTGTGCTGATCTAACTTCTATATCTAAAATTGACTACTACTATTCATTATGATCTTGAGATGATTTTCACTCATACCAGTAAGCAGCAAAAAACCTAAAAATTGCTCACACTAAACTTGCTTGGATCATGTAATCATTTGTCTCACTTGCTCTTGGACTATGCATTGGTAATGAACTTAACAAGAGCCAATTAAATTAACCTCACTGATTATGCTAGTAGGTACCTGTTCATAATGTATTCTAATGTTCACTATGGTTTTAATGGATTACTAGTACTAGTGTAGTAATATAATAAGTTTTTAGAATTTATATTTTTTTCTTACAGTCAATTTTCAAAGTACCCGGGACATTTTCGAATTCCACAATTGCCAAGTTAAGGGCTCGATTTGCGAAGCAACGCAGAGACCAGCAACAGAAGGAACCTCGATGAAAAAAAGTGGGCATTTTGAATATGTGATCTCATTCTAATAACAACCAAAATGAAGCATAATTATTACTTAACTCTTATTTGTTATGTTATTTTGCAAAAATCATTACAATAATTTTTCAAAAGGAATGTTTATGGAAATAATTAGTAGAGATATTTTTTACTACTTATTAAATTGTATATTGCTTACTTTGCTATTTCACTTAGCAGTATTTGCCTCTTAGGATTAGATTTATACAACATTAAGGTAAAACTCAAATGACATTCTGATCTTACCTTCATAAAAACATGTAAGAAAATCACCTGCCTTAGGTGAAATATTTATGAGCATTTAATTTTTTTAGCTCTTTTGATCAAATTCCCTTTATATTATTAATTTGGAAGTTTTATAATAGTGTTATAGATGATTATTATTACTTTACTATGAAAATTTTCATATATGAACAAGACATTCTGAGACTACTTTACTTATAATTGTTTCTGTGAAACATCATATTGTTATTATCATTGTAGGTTTATTATGTTTTATTAAGTAAGGTTCATGAAAATGGTAAAATTATTAAGACACAAGATGTTTATTTTCCTATGGTGCAGATTATTGAAAAGGTATTTTGTGGAAAATGCAAAAGGCTGCAAATAACATTTCGTAATTAAGTCATAGATTAGTTATTCATAATTGCACATGACAAGCATTTTCAGTACTGTGTTTTGTTCTAGATTTATTATTTATTTTTAAGCATACCTACCTTTATTTTGGGATGTAATTGAAGTATTAATTTTAATGTATTTTAATAATTTATCATGGTTATTTCTTATGTACCTGTAATTATTATCAATGGTTATTTTATTACATTTAAAAGAAACTAATTCTTGTGGTAAGTAACTAAGTGTTTCGTGAATTGCCAATGATTCAGGTGTACCCATACATATTACAATTTGACAGTCCTGATATTCAGTACCACAAGGTAATAACCTGGGTAAATAATTTTACCATCAAATAATTTGCTATGTGCGGGCGCATTGAAAGTTTTCTGCATGTGTGGGGCTATTAAATAATGTAATTAAAACTATACTACTTAAATAAAATGTAATCCAACATGTTTTTGTGAATGTTGTTAGTATTAGCAATGTTAGGCCTAAAAACTTCAGCAATTAAATCGCGAGGTCAAAAAGAAATAATGAAACCAGGAACATTAGGGTGTATCACATAGTGATCAAAGAGGAACAAGTGTTTTATATTGTCTTAGCATTCAAATTATAATTTCTAATGAAATTCAACTTTTATGAGTATTTACACTTACTTAACTGTATACAATCATGACCAGACATTTATTGTGTCTATTATATAAATTACTGTAATAAATCAAAACTTACATTGTTATTGTCACAGTATGTAAATACTGAGAGCTTACTAAATGTTTTGAATTTTAAAGAACTGTATACAAAGTTCAAACTGTAATTAATTTCTTTACATTCTTTTGTATAGTAAATTTTAAATCTGGCTTAGTTAAAACCAATGAAAATGTATCCTATCTCCAAAAGCCTCATCTGTTCTGCTTAATATTTAACATAATTACCAAGAACTTACTATTGACAATAAATGTTGCATATCTATGTTAGCGTGATACACTTTGTAGGCGTTATTGATAACTGTTGCTCAATGTAATTTTTTTGCAAATATTTTTGCTATTTCTTTATTTTATGCAAAATTGTTTGCTATCTATTGGCAATAAGATGTGCCAATAGTTTGTCAATATATAGGGTATTAAGATGTTTGTTGTAATTAGTATAAGTAATGCAGCTTTGTGTTGCCAATTGTTGTGTACTCTGCAAGTTTACATTTGAATTATAAGTCAGCTCTATAGCATTAGGTATCTGTATTTTTGTATTTTTCTCTTATTAATGTTCCCCAGAAATCTGTGTAATCGCACTGTGAATGAAAATGTAGTATACTAAATTTTCTATTCAATGTGCTACAAGTATTATATTGCCATAATACATGTTTAGATGTGCATAACAAATAGACTATTGAGATGTTAAATGTATTTTATTTACTCTACTTTATATCTATTTACAGTTTATTTAATATTGAAGAAACCTTAGTTCTCCATGTTATTGTTTGTCGTCTCGGCTGCAACATAGGTCCTATGATTTGCCACTCTCCAGGATATCTTTAGCTTCATTGATTTTAGCAGCAATCAATGGTGATCCACCTCTATCAGGATGGTTAAGTAGCATAATTTTTCTATGGGCATCCCTTATCTGAAAAATACCAGAATACTTTTTACTACTATACCAAACTACATAATGATAAGTTGTAAATGTTAAACATAAATTAATGATAGGCTACATCATCAGCCTGTCGCAGGTTATGTAGGTATGTTTCCATGATTTGATACACAAATAACAGTAGAAACTGGAATTTGATAATTTCTATAATGATGTGAGAAAAATGTCTTTTACCTTAGCCTTGCTGGCTGTAGGACTAACCCCAAGAATCAATGATGCTTCTCTTTTAGTCATTTTAGATTCGAATCCACCTTTATAGTATTTGGAATTAGCTAAAGTTTCACTATCAAATTTAGGTAGATTTTTAACGGCTTCTGCAAATTTTGTAGTCGCATTTGGCATCTGTCTGATAACATAGCGTCCTGCGAATCCAACAGCGGCCATCCCAAGACCTGCTAGGATAATGGAGCTGGCCTGTAACAAATACATTTTGATGTAACATTGTGAAATACATTTTATACGAAAAAGGTGAGGTTAGGTGGAGACGAACCATGGCGATAGCTATATATTTCGTAAAATTTGTGTCTCTCTGTGTTCAGTTGATTGTTATCAATATTAGTTGAACATAGTTAGAAGTTTTGCGTTACAGTAGTTATCGTAATTATTGTTACATGAGAACTTGGATTGAACTTGGATGATTGAATTTTTTTGACGTTCTGACATTTTGTGTCAGATAATGAAGTGACATTCTTTTTTATAAATAGCAATAGCAAGCAATGGTTATAAGGTTTACGTTTACCACAGCCTTTAATTATTCAAACGGTGTGAATTTAAAAATACAATGTTGTTTATGAAATTGTATATAAAATTATCTTTGAAAAAAAAATATCTGCATTATTTTGCTCTATGAATATCCTTCAAAATATTTTTTTTTTCTAAAACCGATATTTTCCGTAAAACCGGTTTGACATTATTTTAAAAAATACTGGCAACCCGTGGAACACAGGTGGCCAACCAAGTGAATTTACGAGAAAAAAAAAAAGTTATGCCTTTTCGAAGTGGTTCAACATGGCAGGAGATCAGGCGCAATTTTACCAGTTACTAAATAGCTTATTATCTGCTGATAATGATATCCGATCGCAAGCAGAGGTAAGAATTAATTGTGACTTTTCAATAAATCATGTTTTGTTAAATTAAACCTGCACCAAACCTGCATATAAAGTAATAAACCAGTGCGGCAGCCTCGTGTCAAAACGTGGTCATGGAGGCTCTCAACTGAAATATGTATTTAGAACAAAAGCCAATTACTTGTTGTAAGTTGTGAAAAGGCATTCATGGAATTATCAATTTTAGATGTCAAAAAATAATAATATGTACATGACGATTTTATAAATTTTGGACTGCCAACCGATATTGCAGACTAATGTACATGTGCTTCGCCGGGGTGTAGTATCGTACATTATATTCATCGATGAATTAGCATAGAATTGCTGTTTTTACTCATAGTCATATATCCTTCGTAGCAGCATGAAAATTTGACGACTCGCTTATGTACCTGCAATGTATTTAGTATACATTTAAATTAAATCTTCGGGGGCAAGGTCAAGTTCATCGGCACCGTGAAATGGGCCTAATTATAATTATTATTGTCTTAACTATTGTATGCATGTTTGAATGATGTTATCATCAGGAAGAGCATTATTTTACATGCTATAAAATAATAAGCTATTTTTCGTGGTGCAATCTTCCTGATATTACCGCTATAGGTATTTATCATGATTATTTTGTAACAATCTTTTGTCTTATTATTGGCACCAAATTGCATGTGTCTATTTTAATAAAATTGAATGCAGTACAAAGGATCCATTCTAACAAAGACAATTTTTTCAAGTATTTCACCCTATTGTTCAGGTTTTCCGTTATTGTTCTTTAAACCTTTTTGTATGTCTATTATTTTGGTAGGTATTGAAAATGATAGACATAAAAAAACTCAGACCTTATTGAAACAATTTTACAATACATTATAATAATTATGTAACCAATGGTATAGGTGCTCATTTGTATATAAATAAATTATAAGTATAACTGCATAAGAAACTTGCTTGTAATTGGTATGTGTTTGATGCAAAATTCTTGTCCTCCTGATGCCATAAATTTTATTCTGTGTACACAGGAAGCATACAACAACATCCCCACTGAAACGAAAGTGCTTCACCTCGTCGGCGCCGTACAGAACGCGGATCTAGGCGACGATGGCAGACAATCGGCAGCGGTGTTCCTCCGGCGGCTGCTCAGCGCGGAGTTCTTTGAATTCTTCCCCAAACTGCCTTTCGAACAGCAGACCATGCTCAGGGAACAACTTCTACTCACACTGCAGATGGAAGTCAGTCAGCAACTCAGACGCAAGGTTGGTGTTATTGAACTTGATTGATTTGGTGAAGGGATTTTTCAAAAGATGGTCTTATGATGGGTTTGGAATAAAAGTTGAGTATTGACGTAAAATAGAACCATTGTTAGAAATTTGTTTAAAACTAGCCAGCATACTTATAAGTTATTCAGTATACTTGTATTCCAAGCCTATCAAATAATTTTCTAGTCATCTGCTGTGTCTCTACGGCGGCGTATGTTAAACAAGTTAAAATCAATGGGGCTCGTCCGTAAGGTACCGCTAGAGCTGAAGACAATGGTCAAAAAGGAGATGTTCCTTGCTCTACAGACAGACATCAGCCAGTCTCTTAGACTTGAGGTTTGCCTTGAAGCTGATTGCATGGTTTGTGTGGGAGAGTGAAGTAGAAGCAATATTGTAAATCTTTTTTTACTAATTGCGGCTAATTAATACTTTTATGGCATTGCAGAAAAAATTACATAATTTTGAATATTAGCTTTTTAACAGATTTCAGGAAAGGAAAATATGTTTTTATTTATTAAACTCTTGATTGTGTTTTCTAACCCACTATCTAGTTAATACACTGATACAATCCCATCTTATTGAATGCCCTTGGCAGTGTACACTGTACTTTGTCCCCTTAGGTATATTGAAGAGTTCAATTGATAGTTAAATGTGGCACTCCAATTCAAATAGGTTGGCGCACATGTCATAGGTAATTTTTACAACATTCCAACGAATATTGACTAGACTACTATTATAGACATTCTGATTTTATGATTTCTTAGCTTCTTAAATTTTTCAATCTGTGTCTATTTGCAGCTGACTCACAATGATTCAGGGTACTTGTTAAAAGAGTTGAATAGATAGTGATTCATCAATAAGGAATTTAAACTCAGTCAGATTTTTTTTTGTGCTAATAATGCTTATACTAAAACACAACTAGATTTTATTGTAGAACTCTGAGTTGAATTTAGACCCATAAATTATTTATTTAATGAAATACTAATGAAAATACACATTGAATTAATAGTATTCTATGTTCCTATGAGTAAGGTCGGGTTATCGATTGTGCAAATGCTAATTGCGCGCCATTAATGCCAATGAAAAATGTATTTTATATAGGTACAGACAGGCACATGATATCGCGGAGTATCAAACACGCGTTTAATGCCGTCTGTCACCTATCAATAGACGTTACGCCACTCGTTTTATGTAGGTTTAATGTTCTTTAATAAAAGTCAAAGATTATGATAAAAGCATCTTAAACTCTACTAAAACAAAAACATCCTAAACACATTGACTACTTTTATTAATGAAATGAGAATCATACTAAGGATAAAAGTAGGAATGGTATTTTATATTTCTCCTACATACTGTTAATGTCTTTGTTATAGATTTGTGACGTAGTATCAGAATTAGCACGAAACCATATTGACGATGATGGAGTCAACCAGTGGCCAGAATTCCTACAGTTCATGTTCAACTGTGCCAGCTCACAGGACTCCAACATGAAAGAAGCTGGGATTAGAATGTTCACGTAAGTATTTATTAATCTGAAATATTCTCAAGAATCATAGCTTTATAGACTTGTTATTGGTACTTATCTAATGGTTGCCTGACATTCACTCCAATTAGGCACCTAATTAAGATATGTATTAGGTATGGGTGTGATAAACAACTTCTTATAATTAAATATATCATAGCTATTGGAGGACATTTTATAAATCTGGACCAGTAAGACAAACTTGTCTATGCAATTCAATTAAAACCTTGTGTTAGATACAGTGACTCAACAAATTCTTAATGTATCATTACATTAATGATGCTTCACAATAGTTTCTGCTTGAACTGATTTTTATATGAATACTGATATCTGTTTGTTGAAGGGTCAGATGGACATTTGTCAGATAATGTCACAGATATATAATGAATGATTCTGATATATCATTTTACTTGGATTCAATAGCATTCTGCACAAAATTACGATCACATTTCCAAATGAAATGTGATCTGCCAGAATGTGCAATAACAATTTGAGATTTTCGCTAACACCTACCTTTTATAGGATGGAGTTTGATAGTACATCTCAAAACATGGTTTTTACAATGCTAGTTTTTTAAGCCATTATTATCTACAAGAACTGTCTAATCTTACAAATGTTTATATTTTAGTATACCAATGTAATTAACAGGCTGGTTAAGTTATTCAGGAACTTAATCGTAGCTTAACCTGCACGGCGCCGAGGCTTTGGCCGACGACGCAACCAGAATAGTGCTAGGATGATAATGATGATAACTTAAATGTATCAGTTTATTTAAAAAGTCCATATCAATGAAAGCTTACCTATTTCTTTGTTACCAGGTCAGTCCCAGGAGTGTTTGGTAACCGTCAGAACGAGAACCTGGACGTGATCAAGCGTATGTTGCTGTCGGCGCTGCAGCCGACCGAGTCGGAGGCGCTGCGCATTCAGGCCGTGAAGGCGGTCGGCGCGTTCATCCTGCTGCACGACAAGGAGCCAGCGATACAGAAACATTTCAGCGATGTTCTGTTGCCTTTGATGCAGGTTTGTTTTAATAATCTATACTTACTAATGTATAAAGCTGAAGAGTTTGTTTGTTTGTTTGTGTGAACGCGCTAATCTCAGGAACTACAGGACCGATTTGAATAAAATATTTTTGTGTTGGATATTCCATTTGTCGAGGAAGGCTTTAGGCTATTGGAAATCGAAATCCACGCGGACGGAGTTGCGGGCGGCCGCTAGTCTAATTATAAAATCTGTGTCTGATAATGGTTTAAGTAAGCTAATTACAGCTTTAACAAACACGTCATTTTTAGTGGATTTTATCTTAAGTTAGTAGATAACATTCATGCACACAAATTACGTGCATATCTCTAATGAGATGTGTCACTGCCAGATTGTGCAATAGTAACTTGAGAATTCGCTAACACCAACTTTCTATAAGTCGGAGTTTGATAGTACCTCTCAATACAATGTTTTATTTCAAATTAAAAATTGTCTCATTTAATAAAACAGGAATTAATATTATGTATTTTATGTTGAATAGGTTGTAGTGCAGTCCATCGAGAAGTGTGAAGATGATTCGGCATTGAAAGTTCTGATTGAATTGGCAGAATCAGCCCCAAAATTCTTGAGGCCACAGTTAGAAACCATCTTCCAAGTTTGCATAAAGGTATGTAATATTAAATGTTATTTTACATCTTTAGAGAAGAAATAAGATTGCTTTACCCAATGTTCGTTAGTGATATGACTACTCTTCTTGGTTGCATCACTTCCATAACATTGGGAGAGTAAATGTGGCATTTGCTCCGTTTCTTCCTAAACAATAGGAAGTTAGGGATCTCAGTTCACAAACATGCCTTAATTTTTTCTGAACACACTGATTCTCATTAAATATAAATACTATGCTATCAAAGATACTTATTGAGTTAGCAAGTTAGCAGGCTGGTTTTACTGCAATGCGGTTGAGCCGACTGTCAGCGCGTATCAATGAGTATCATCGCTGTTAATGTGCGGTAGAGGTTATTATGATAGCATAGAACATCAATATTTCTTGCGCATCACCGTCACTGTAAAACCAACGTCATAATTCAAATCTTCTAGTTCTTGATGCGTATGTGTAATAAAACATTTCACCACCAGGTGGTCGGTGAAGCGGACGCCGAAGACAACTGGCGGCAGCTAGCCCTGGAGGCGATGGTGACGCTGTGCGAGACGGCGCCGGCGATGGTGCGCAAGCAGGTGCCCAACGCCATCTGCCTGCTCACGCCGCTCGTGCTCGAGATGATGTGCGAGCTCGACGACGAGCCCGAGTGGACGCTGCAAGACGACGTCGCCGACGATGATAATGAGAAGTTAGTAATGCCATTTTATAATAATGCCACATTGTTGATAAAAATCGGGAAATAGATAATTGCTTGGCTGTGCGCTCTAGAACGTAAAAACTGTGACATTCAATAGAGATAGCGACATATTTTATTTGATTTACATAGTTAATTCTTGTGCACAACAAAATTTTTATGTCCTACATCTTTTTCTGAATTATGTATGATCTGCAGAAACTTATGTAATCACTCAAATAATGACTGATAAGTCACCATCAAAACTAAAAATATTGTCTTGTAAGAATCTTTTTTTTAAGGCTATGTTAATATGATGTGGCTTAGAAGATTCTTACTAAATCAATAACGAGTTAATTAACATCCAGATTTCTATATAAATTTGGATGTCAGTCCCTCGCTAACACTTTTCATTGATTAATTCTGCTATGATGACACTTAAAACCTAAGGATTATTATATTAACTTATAACTAATTTGTTTCAGTAACTACGTAGCTGCCGAGTCTGCGTTAGACCGCATGTGCTGCGGACTGGGCGGCAAGATCATGCTGGGCCTGATCGTGGGCCAGGTGCCCGAGATGCTGAACTCCGAGGACTGGCGACGCCGCCACGCCGCGCTCATGGCCGTCTCCTCCGCCGGGGAGGGCTGCCACAAGCAGATGGAACAGATGCTCGACCAAGTGGTCACCGCTGTGCTCAAATACCTGACAGACCCTGTGAGTACATTTATCTAGAAGTTTACTGGATCTGTTTATATTGGAAAGATAACCTGTTTTCAAATTGAGGAATGATAACTAATCTTGTGGATATAATAATAATTAGAAGTCGAAATGAGTTACTATTTTTACAAGCTTTTGTTTCAACTTGTAATGTTTGTTTGTTGAGGTGAAATCTTTCAACTCAACTTTAAGGCACTTGCCCTCAACCGATAGACGTAAGTTTTGATAAAATATTCAATGTCTTTATTTTTGCAGCACCCGCGCGTTCGCTACGCTGCATGTAACGCTGTCGGTCAAATGTCGACTGACTTTGCACCAGTTTTTGAGAAGAAATTCCACGACAAAGTTGTCCCTGGTCTGCTTATGGTCCTTGATGACAATGCTAACCCCCGTGTGCAGGTAAATAGTATTGAAAATGATTAAATAATGTGATGTGTTTATTTTTCTTGACCATACAATTTTTAATATATTTTTTCTCTTTTTAACAGGCACACGCGGCTGCTGCTTTGGTTAACTTTAGTGAAGACTGTCCAAAGCCTATTTTGACTATCTATCTAGACCCGTTGATGAATAAATTAGAAGCCATCCTCACTACCAAATTCAAAGAGGTAAGAGCTCCATACAATTTAGTATGCTTTCCGTCCTTTACCCAATGTTCGTTAGTGATACGACTATTCCTCTTGGTTGCATCACTTCCATAACATTGGGAGAGTAAATGTGGCATTTGCTCCGTTTCTTCCTAAACAATAGGAAGTTAGGGATCTCAGTTCACATACATTGATTTCTTTCCTTAAACATATTCAGTATTATGATCAAACAATTGCAAACAAATTCCATACACAAGAATTAATGTCGAAGATTATTGCCATTAGTTTTCGTAATAATAACTAGCTGAAGGCAACTAGTAAAACTATTCAAAATAGGAAATAATATATCATTTTCTTTATTCCTACAGCTGGTAGAACGCGGCACAAAACTGGTGCTTGAACAAATCGTGACGACGATCGCATCCGTCGCCGACACTGTCGAGAAGGACTTCGTGATCTACTACGACCGCCTGATGCCCTGCCTCAAGTACATCATCGCCAACGCTACTACTGACGAGCTGAAGATGCTGCGCGGGAAGACCATTGAATGCGTCAGTCTTATTGGTGAGTGGACTTTCTTAATGTTTTAATTTGTATAATCTTCACTGAAGTTCATTGCAAACGCAGCGTTGTAGTCCTGGCAGTTAAAAATTACATTACGTCATATAGTTTCGAGTTGTTGGAAAGTATCCTTACTAATATTATAAATCGGTAAGTGTGTTTATTTGGTCCGCTTTCACGCCATAACTACTGAACCGATTGCTTTGAAATTTTGCAGACGTAAAGATAGAAGTCCGGATTAAATAATAGGGTACTTTATACCCGAAAAGAAAAGATATTCCTGAGGGAAAGAATATTCTTTGCTATATAACCGAATTCCACGCATACGGAGCTGCGGGCGGACAGCTAGTTTACTTTAATGATGAAAATTCTGTAACACTGTTTTATGTTGTTTTTAAGGTTTGGCTGTGGGCGAAGAAAAGTTCATGTCAGACGCGTCTGAAGTAATGGACCTGCTCCTGAAGACACACACAGAGGGCGAACAGTTGCCCGCTGATGATCCACAGACTTCGTATCTTATCTCCGCTTGGTCCCGTATTTGCAGAATTATGGGTAAGGAACTTAGAATTGTTTATAAGACATTTCAAATTTGCATGAATAATGCTCAATAATTATTATTGTAGTTGTCTGACCAATGTTTTGAAATGAGTATTTATTTTCAGGTCAGAAATTCGCTCAATACCTACCTATGGTTATGGAACCTGTAATGCGCACGGCAGCTATGAAGCCAGAAGTGGCTCTGCTGGACAACGAGGATCTGGAATCCATTGAAGGCGACCTTGACTGGCACTTTGTTACCCTCGGGGAACAACAGAACTTTGGAATCAAAACTGCAGGTAAGGAAATAAATAGATTTTATTAATCAATTCAAGTACTGGACCTAAAATTTGATCATCATTCCCCCCCAGTCTCTGAGGGTATTTTGTAAAAGTAACTCTATATGAGTAAACTGTTTCATCTTCATCTAGTAACCTTTCGTAAATCGCACTTTCTAACGTCTAAGACGTTAAGAGCGGCGTAATCAGCCCTTGATATTAACACTCAATCATTTTCATTCAAGGACTCGAAGACAAAGCTTCCGCTTGCGACATGCTCGTATGCTACGCTCGCGAACTCAAAGAAGCGTTCGCCGAGTACGCGGAAGACGTTGTCAAACTGATGGTGCCGATGCTGAAGTTTTACTTCCACGACAACGTGCGCACGGCGGCGGCCGAGTCGCTGCCGTACCTGCTGGAGTGCGCGCGCATCCGCGGCCCGCAGTACATCCAGGGCATGTGGGCGTACATGCTGCCGGAGCTGCTGAAGGCGATCGACTCGGAGCCCGAGCAGGAGGTGCAGGTTGAGCTCTTGAACAGCCTTGCTAAGGTGAGTCGGGTTAATTTTTTTGGGACGATTTTAATGTACAATTTGCCGCACTTGCAGTTCAATAGTAGCATGTATGCCCAACAGGGCAATTCTAAGTCCATGTGATTAGAAATGTTGTGAGTACTTAGTCTAAAACTAACTAGTACCCTTACAGGGTCCATGTATATTCTAAGTTAAGTTTTAGCTTAATATCATGTATGGTGCAAGAATAATAAGTAAATAAATAACCAATGTCACTAAATCGGTATCAATACTAATTGATGGCCGACATAATATGCAAATGAATCACTGGCATGTGAATATGTTTTCAATTCAGTATAAAACATATTTATAAGTAAACATTTGTTATCTACTTCAGTTGTCCCTTGTAACACAATTCTTATTTATTTCCAGTGTATTGAACTTCTTGGTGCTGGCTGCCTTTCCGACGAGATGATGGCAGAGGTTCTACGCATACTGAATAAGCTACTCACTGAACATTTCGAACGCGCCACTGAACGCAGGCAGAAGCGTGCCGACGAAGACTATGATGAGGTAAACATTACCCCTTTTGTTTTATGTCACTAGTAACTTGCTCAACATTTGAGATTAAGCATGCTCTGAATAATCTGTCAGACCTCTTTAGGTCCAGAAGAGCGATTTCTGTCTTCATAGCTGCTGTGTGTATTATAGGCTCCATAGCTTTAGGCAGGTATTGAGCTAATTTTTGACCTGGAAATATTACGTTTTATACAACCCGGGTCTTGACCGCTCTCGTCACGCATTCGCCAATATGGAGAAAACTTTCACAGGTGGGACGAAAACCGCAGAAGTAGTCGGACTAACGAATTCGGTCCCAAGCCCAACAAACTACGTAAATGAATCGCATAAAAAGTCTATGGTATATAAGGTCTATCAGTGACTGAATCGTGATACTAAATAATACAATTGTTGTCTAACTTGCGCAGGTCGTAGAAGAGCAGCTAGCCGACGAGGACAACGAGGACGTGTACGGTCTGTCGCGCGTGGCGGACGTGCTGCACGCGCTGATGTCGGCGTACCGCGAGGCGTTCTTCCCGCACCTCGACACGCTGCTGCCGCATCTCGTGCAGCTGCTCGCGCCCGGCCGGCCCTACGCCGACCGCCAGTGGGCCATCTGCATCTTTGACGACGTTATCGAATTTGGAGGTGGGTAATGGCGATCTAGGTCCACCAGTTTTGGCCTGATCCCTGTTTTGTTACGGTTTTCAACCTTAGAGATAACTCCAAGCAGCAGACATGATGAAATTAATAAACACCTATGTTGCTACTAAACCGGTCGGTAGGATTGCGTCTGAATAAACGAATTTTCAAAACAATGTTTATCAAGCAAATTACTGCAGATGAACTGAAAAAAAACATTATCTTGACTTGACTACAGCATTGTCCATGATCATTTAAAATTTTAATTCTTATCCAAAACTTGTTATTACTGTTCTACACTGGTTCTGTTCTACTATAGTATGCTATGAAATTTTCGCTCTAGCTTTTTTCGTAAAGCAAAAACTTGGTTAAAATGTGCTGGTAGCTGGTATATAAAGCGTATGCTTAAACGATTTATTTGATGTGTGCAGGTCCCGCATGCGCCAAGTACCAGGACATATTCCTGGAGCCGATGCTGGCGGGGCTGAGCAGCGGCGAGGCGGAGGTGCGGCAGGCGGCGGCGTACGGCTGCGGCGTGCTGGCGCAGTTCGGCGGCGGCGCGTTCGCGGCGGCGTGCGCGCGCGCCGTGCCGCTGCTCGCCGCGCTCGTGGCGCAGCCCGCCGCGCGCTCCGTCGAGAACCTCAACGCCACAGAGAACGCCATCTCCGCCGTCACCAAGATCATCAAGTACAACCACTCGCAGATCAACAGGGATGAGATCATCAGGCATTGGTGAGGCGCGCTTGATTAATAGCAGTTTTAAAAAAAAAACTTTAACGAGTTTCGTTGACTATAATACCTATAGCTACAATTTGGTAAAGAACAAAATAAAATTAGTCAACAAATAGGTAATTGCTCCTAGTGAAGTACTTATGTTACTTGGAAACAAGTATCAACTTCTTAGGAAATCTGTATAGAATCTTAATATATGAAAATTAGTGGCAATTTTCGTTGTCACTTTATAACTCAAGACTGTTTAGTAGATCGTTTATGTGAAGTTTGCACAAAATCGGTCGAGTGGTGCTTCATTTACCACACGTAGCCAAGCACGTTATGGGCGGCTAGTTTTCATTATGTAATTTTCCTACGTCTCATAGAAATTCGTTAAAGTAGGTATATGAAGAAAATATGAACAGGATGACAATTAACATTTTATTTGTTCATCCAGGCTAACATGGCTGCCGGTGGTGGAGGACACTGAGGAGGCGCCGCACGTGTACTCGCTGCTGTGCGAGCTGGCGGCGGGCGGGCACCCGGCGCTGGCCACGCCCGACGCGCCGCGCCACGTCATCGCCGTGCTGGCCGAGGCCTTCCTGCGCGACGCCGTGCCCACAGACAACCCAGCTTACGCGCAAATGGTCCAGCTCGTCAGACAGATACAGGTAAATTATATTAGTGGTTATAATTTGAGCAAGAATATGCCATTGCCAATCAAGACTCCTTATGTAATTATGTCTTTATAAACTCACCTTAACTGAAGTGCGATTCACTAAGCGCAAATGTCATAAAAACCTTGGTCGCAACGGCTGTATAATCGGTGACAGAAGTGAGTTTAATGGAGATGCCTTCATTACTTACATAACGAGAGTTATGTTTAGCCTCACCATCGATAAGCATGAGCATTAAACATTAGGGTACTTAACTTCGGGGACGATCGCGTAGAAGGCTTCGTGCTACTTAACGTGATTCCTCCCAATCATGGACGATGAGGGAGCGCCGCAGGGGTTTTAGTGGGTATGCCTTAGGGAGAGCCCCACATAACCCGTCTGCCCCCCGGCAACGGGTATGCATTAGGTAGCATTTCCCCTGCGACAAAAAAAAAAAAGGGTACTTAACCCTTTCCCTGCGGGCTCATCGTTCACAAAACCTTCACCGTATACTGAAGACGATATAACTCGTTTTCCGAAAGTCGCGTTGGTATACGGAAGACGAGATATGCCGTCTGACAAAAGCGTTCCCGCACGGCGGTAGGCGAGTTTACTCGTCTCAGGAATGTATAGTCAATTGAGGAAAATAAGGGTAAATGTTGCTAGATGTAAATCAGCCAAGAGTGACTAAGTTTTTAAAATGCGGTTCCGTACTAAATAGCATGTCTTTAAAACATTATGATTATAGCTATTAAAAACAGTTGTGTTTATTTGATTATACCTACATACATAAATGTTTTGCTGAAAAAAAAGAAACGTTTATCAGATAATTAAAACCAAGCAGAACTAGAATTATTTTAACAGAAACTACCTGACTAAAGAAGTTTAAACATTTAGAAATTTACAAATAACTTAATTTTTATTAAGATCATAATTAAACGTTAAAACAAGGGACTCCTCACCTTTGTCATCAAAGCTCTCATTGACGAATGTTGTGTTACAAATATTTACACGTATTCAACTCTAGCCATTTTACCCCTAATTAGGACGTATTAACTCGCCTACCGTATATAATTATCTCCAATCAAGACGAGATTACTCGCCTTCCGCAGCGAACGCAAGCGTCGATTTTTTTATTTTTACCTGGCAACACTAATCATGTATATAACTATAACTTCTGTCGTGGAAGGACAGAGAAAATTGGGCCCGTCTGTGGGAGCAGTTTTCGATTTTAGTGCTCCGTATGTAGAGGCAGATAAATGTAAACGAGTTATCTCGCCATCCGCAGCGAAAGGGTTAACTTCCGCAGGCGTGCTTCTATGAACGAGGAGTTAAGACAAATAATTTAACCTACTTTTTTTTTGTCCACAGACAAACGCGGAACTATTCAACTCGTGCCTCATGCAGCTAAGCAACGAACACAAGGAAGCGTTGCAGATGGCGCTGTCCACATAGTGCGCGCGGCGCCCGCTTGTTGTATTTATTGCGCGCCCTCACCGCCCACGCACCGCACGTACTCAGCCGTACTCAGCCTCATCCGTTGCCAGTCACGCCTCTCCCGACTATTCCGACCCGAAGTCGCTCATTCTCGTACGGAACGCCTTCAGCCTTAGAACTCTTCGTGTGTGTATTAATTTTAATACAGTCTAAAATGCGTTGTAATATTTATAACTCTATTATTTTAAATGTTATATTATGTGATTCGTAGCTTACGGACTGATTCATCTTTCAGATTAAATTGTTATATTTATAATGTACTGAAAGCATTTTTTTCCCTATCGTGGATTTTTGATCTCCTTCTGTTATAAAGGTACTGTTGGGCTATTAAAATTGCTGTGATATATTTTTATAATGATTTATAAGATCATTTCATTCAAGCTTCAGCTTATGTATGGCGCCTCTGACCACATTTAAGGTTTCGTAACGTTTTGATGTTTTTCCTTACAAACTAAGTTTTATAAGGAAATGCGATAAAGATGGTCCAATTTCTGTTTTATGGCCTCGAAGCATGTTATAATTTATCCGCCTATCCATTGTGCATCATCACACTAATGAACATAAATATATAACATTTGTCATAGTTTACCGCCTGGTAACTATTGTATGAGTTCGTGTAGAAATTGGACCGTCCGCATTCTATTTTGTTATAATTTGCCATATTACGGCTACGATGGGAACTTGGTGGCTCTCTCGCAATGGACGAGATGTCTGTTTATAAGAAATAATTATATTCAATGAAACATATAATTATATAATATACATTTCTTTGTTTAACTAAAATAAAAGTTATTGACATTTTACATTCTTTATTATTTTACTCCAATCGGTCCCATTTTATTTAGGCAGCATTAGTCTTAGCCCCTCACTCTCTCAATTTTTTTTTGCAATATTAATATAATTTTTTTATGAGCAAGTTTTCATCCTCAGTAAATAACAGATATAAAAACACCCTATTTTTAACGGAGACGTTATAATCACAAAAGGCCCTTTCCCTTTTTCCCCACTGCTCAACAAGATCGATCAACTCTATTGAGCAGTAAAATAAATATCATTAATAAAAGAAAAAGAATTTAAAGTCATAAATAATAAACTGTTTATTTGCCGCACATTCAATTCCTTGTCATGGTCCTCCTTTACAGTGATACTAATTTAAACCTTGACGCGGTGGGGCCACGAACGCCCAAAACAGGAGTTTCCCCTTCATCCATAACTTCCAGTAGGTGAGCGAGGCAACCGCTAGTAAGAAAGTTGTTTGATTTTTTTTTTAATATCAGTTGTTCATAGAAAGATACTTAGATTCATAGAGTAAATTATATTGGGTACCTAAGTAGATTCTTAAAGATATCATAATCACTTGGAAGTAATTTAAGGTGGATCACATATTTTTGATGTGTTTGACTCGTGCGGGATTGATGTGGCCATGGTCCACCAAGCTAGGTGAACTATGTAGGTAGGTCAGAGAGGTAACAGCCAAAAAGTTTGGTTCGTTCGATGCTTACTTGAAAACCCGAACTATCGCAATGGAAAAGTGTCTGGAATCCAACTGAAACATAGAGATTAATAATACTACGGAACTGAAATCTTACGCGATCTGCTTCTGTGGAGAACGCAAAAAAACAATATGAAATACCCGGAATCCGGGTATTATGTTGTATGAATCCGGGTAGGATGTTGCCATCAAATAATCTTACAATAGTTTACTTTTGCACTACCCACAATATTGCGCTCGAAGTACGAATAACCCTAGATTCGATTCCCGTGCAGAATTAGGAAATAAACTTTTATAAGTTGACCGCCATAAGAGCCAAACCGGCTTTATCCATATTCATTATTAAAATAGCCCCTTTTATAACATGTCGTCATAACAGCTATTTTAATATATCAACTCTATTACCAAAAAAATACTCTGTATCTATTCTACGTGCAGCCAATGGGGGCGTTTGGGCGAAAAAAGCGTTTGCAAGCGTTTGTAAACAAAATGGTTTAGCGGTAACACAGTAAACTGACAGTTAGCAAACACGTCCTGGCCGAAAACTGTACAGTTTGTGCTAACAATCGCCATTTTGTTTACAAACGCTTGCAAACGCTTTTTTCGCCCAAACGCCCCCAATATCGATGTTCCATCCACGTCATAAATAATGACATACATAATGACTACAGTCAGGTGCCGGTATCTTGCTTTATCGCACGAGATTCATAATAAGGAGGAAAAAGACAAAAAATCTGTCAAATTATTCGATTCATCTATCATTATTTCAAGATCTTTGTTTCCCGAATAAGTCCGAATCGCTTAAGTCACAACATTATTATTTTGGACTTTTTTAATTTGTAATCATTCGCGAAATCTCCGCCAACTGATATTTAATTATTCATAAGATTAAAGTAATATGTACTTTTAAGTTTTTTGGGTAGAATCATTGGTAGAATTTTATTTTCTTTTTTCGGCTGCCATCTGCCATGCATGGCGCATGGCTGCCGGTTTCCATGCTGATGTCACCCTGACGTCATATTTGACAATTGTTTGACTGATGTCATCTGTCATTTTGAGAGTTGAACAGAGCTGAGCGATTCAGCTCGAATCTTTTAGAATTCCCAGACTACGGCATTTTTATAAATTTATTGACAGTCTGCGGCTTACTCTGATTTTTTAGTTACTATTTCAATATATTTTGTGCACCAATAAATTGAAATACTACCACAAGGTATTTGCAGTAACAGCTGCACCTGCAGGATTCGGCCTCCGTTGGTGGTTACGTCTAGCATTACTGTAATTGTTACAGTTTGGAGGAATACTTTATTAACGATCTTTGTGTTACGCAAGAGATAAAGGCTACGGTAAAATAATAAGGAAAAATTAGAAAGCACGGTGCACGCGTAGAGCGGTGAACGGTACTGTCGTGCGATGTTATAATGTCCCGTAAGCGAGGTCGTGTGGGCAGCGAGGGCGACATGAGCGGCAAGCTGTTGGAAGTAGGCAGCGAGGGCAGGAACGGAAGCGACACCAGTTTCTCCAGCTCCACCAGTCAGCCCCACACTGATGTAAGTCAGGTGAGTCCTCTCTTGTTTACTAATATAGATAGATCTTATTGGTTAAAGCTTAACCAAAGATGGTTTTACTAAATAGTGTTTATGTGCTGTTAAAGATTGCTTAGAAAGTTAAAAAAAGAACAATCAAAGACTTCTTTTGATACTGTAACAGTAAGGAGGTGCTGTTTGAAAATTATGGATGTTAAACAGGAAAATGCACACAAAACTAGTCATCATTGTGATAAGGGTTTTCCCTTTAAAAAAAAACCATTCCTTGTAAAATTTGCTTGTTTAAACTTTTTTGTAAACATGTGAATTTATCAAATAACATGCATATTATGATGTTTTAATATTTAATGATACTTTACAGATGATTTCTTATACAAAGAATTATTTTGTTATTGCTCGCTTATCCTATTTAAAAATCACTGTAATTATCTATTTTGAAATGTGGGGCATTGCGATGTTTCATGAATATAAAATTATATTATCATTCTGTCATTATGGCACATATTTGACTATAATAATAGTTCTTAATTAACAGACACTTTAAAGTAAAAATATTTTTTTTATTTATCAAGTAAAGCGTAGGTGACATGCTGCATTATTGAAAACCATACAATTCCTAAAAAACAAATAACAAATAAGCATTAATTTTTAAATTAAAGTCTTTGTTTAAAATGTCTTTATATATGTGCAAAGATATTTTTATATATTACTTTAAAATTTCTGTGATAAATTGTTTTGCATAAATTAAAGGAACTCCACATGATTGGAAGGAAGAATTTATAAATTAGTTTCTAAAAATGCACATTTAATTTTATGTCAAAATTTTAATTAGACTAAAAGTACATATTGGTGTAACTTCTTGTGGGCATGAATTTAACAGACATTCCCATTTTATTAAATATTGAAAAAATTTTATTATCATAAATATCATAAATATCATGATTCACAGACTAAGATAAATAAATCTGTCATATTAGTAACATTACGCAGAGTTCTGACTAAAGTTTGTTTATTTAGTCATTGTGTTATTACGCAGAGCTATTATAATAAGATAACAAGGAGGCTGCGAAAACATCAGATGCACAACATGTTGTCTGCACATTAAAATGTTTAGCAGTAAATCAGAACAATTTGCCCTGTAATAGACTGAAAACGAAAGCCAAATGAATCAATATTTGGGCGCGCGGCCAACAATGTGGCGTGATCACTGACCACGGTACGTAACGTTACGTGAATTGGTTCACGCGACACGTAGCCATTTGAAGGATTAGCTCGCGAGTTTATGCACATATAGGCATAAATTAAGTCATTGCGAAAGCCTTCTTAGGTTAACGCGACTTCTACTAGGTACCAGAACGATTTAACCTGATAGAATTCGAGAAAACGTAGGTTTATCCTTTTAAATTGATATTCCCGCGGGAAAACAAAAATTTTGTTTGCAATGTAAGCGAAAGCTACTTTAAAATTTAAAAGCATTGCAGCCCGCAATTAAATCTACGTTGTGATTAAAGCTAGTTTGATTCGGCTTGTGCTATGCCCCACCTCCTTTTTATTTTTAAACCTGTGCTCAAGCAGTTGTATATCTCTTCCTCTTGGGCTCTTGCAACTAGGATTTAATCTGTGACAGACACGTCACAACTTTATAGTCTTATATTGAGTCATCCCCTTTTTATCAAAGTGACTGAGAGTCTGAGACTGTTCTTTTTTATTAGGGTTCCGTAGCCAAATGGCAAAAAACGGAACCCTTATAGTTTCGTCATGTCTGTCTGTCTGTCTGTCTGTCTGTCCTGGCTCGTTCTCCGCCGTTTCTGAACCGATTGCCACGAAAATTGGTGGAGAGATGTATAGTGATAATTCAAGAATTGGTTTTTAAAATAATCGAAAAATAATTATTTTTACCCCCCTCCCATTCAGCGAAAAGTAAATTCGAAAAAAAAAATTCGACTTACCCCATCGTGTGGGGTATCGTTAAAAAGGTACTTTTAAATACAATAAAACTTGCCTTGAAACCATGTGGATCAAACACCCCAGTCACGAGATATATTAATACAAAGTTAAAATTAGAGCGTCCCCCCCCCCTTAACTTTTGAAATACTATTACAATAATTCTGAAAAAAATGTCCTGTATACCTCCAAGTAAGCACTTTCAACGAAAACTATAGTGAACTCTGTATCATACATAGTTATTTTTATACAACTCGCCCAACTTATGACGTGCAGTTGCCCTTACTAAATGGTGTCTTAAGCGGTCGGGCCATCTTTTAGCTACGGAACCCTTTCATGGGCGTGTCCGACACGCTCTTGGCCGGTTTTTTCCGTGATGATACGTAATCTCTCATTAGCCTCTACTTTGCGTGTATGCATGTTTCGATAATTTTTATGTCACAGTTTTTTAATAGTTGTTGATAAGGAGATATTCAAAAACTACTCTTACCATTTATAAAAAAAATACACATTCACATTAGTCATTATAACTTGCCTGAATATTTAAGGCAAGCTGCAAAAGGACTTTAAAAGAGAAGGCCTATAAAGAGCTTTTTTACGAGGGGACATGGTTTGGGCATACACCTGCCGATTAGGGGAACAATGTGCCTTAGAGAGGTTAAACCCTTGAGAGCATTGACATGAAAAAAGTGAAGGTGAATATTAATAAAAAGCTGATTCCTGGTTGGTACCTTGGATTGTTGAGTCTTTTTTTCTCAATTATACGATGTTTTTCTAATTCAAAGATTAAAGTTAAACCAATGAGGACGCTATCTTTGATTGTATTGTATGTACTCTCGTTTTTCATACTTTTCAAGGCCTAGTAGTGATACAATGATCGGAATCGAATCGGATGTCCGGAGTAGGCACTATAAGTCTATACTGTATTTTATTTTTTCTTAACAATTAACTTAATTCCGGAGGAGTCACATTTCATTAAAAAATAAGGCGGGAATGTCTCATTAGACAAATCACACGGGTCAATATAAAATTGTTCTCGAAAGCTAGCCTTGCTTTGAAATGCGCCCTGCTGACTAACACTGCACTATCAAAGCAGCTTAGTATATGAACCGTAGATGTTTAGTATGTGGACTGCGGTTAATTTGAATGTTGCCTAGTAAAAAGTCGTCTCGTAAACACGCTTTAATTTAGCACAGCGCGAGCGCCACTCAAGGGAGCCCAGAGCTAGGGCACTCGACCTGCCGACCGCGATACTGCACCGCATTGCAAGGTTCTATACATATTCACTATGTTATGCTTTCCTCGCACTTTATTAGAATGAGGGTTTTGTAACATTACGCCAACCAATACCATTACTCGAAAGTCGAAGTTTGCTTAAACATTGGAACTGCGTTGCTGTGTATTTTGTGATAAACTAAATCAAAACTTCATCATGTCAAACAAAAGTTTATGCAGCCATATTACAAATAATTTAAGTGTAAGATTTGCAGCTGTAGAACTGACGAATGAAGCACGTCTATCCATATTATTATTTATTTTTAATTTCAAAAACTCTACATAGCAAATATTTATTGAGTGTTAATGTTGAAAAGCATGATAAATTGATCGTATCCCGACTTCCTGCGGTGCGGGAATAGACCCTCGTGCCACGTGTGAAACGGAGGCTTTCCACTTCACCACCCGTGGGGTGTATCAATCACCCGTGGTCATTGGGCGTTGCGATAGATTGAGTTCAAAGGGGTCGTAAATGTACAAATAAACATTAAAATAAGTGCGTATTAACACTTTTAAGAGAGGTAGAGCTTAGAGGAACTTCCACCCGAATGATCCGCTCGTCTGGGGAAGTACCTTCACCTTATAGTATACCTAATAGTAATACCACAGAAAAGTAGCACTTCGTAACTGTTGTGCTTTGTTTCTGCTGGTGAGTAAGGTCGCCTGAGTTTAGTTGGGGAGGGTATGGGGTTTTAAAGTCCGGCAATGCATCTTGGTTGTTGATGTTCATGAGCAGCGATGATAGCTTACCATCATATGACCCTTGTTCGTTTGCCTCCTTAGAACTTAATAAAAACTTATTTAAAGCATAGTACTTTTTTCCTCGCCTGCTAAGAAGCGAAAGTACATGTATTCCAATTAGGGATTGCAATTGCTGGATCCAGCATCCAGCAATCCAGCTGGATCCAGCGCCTTTTTAAACATGCTGGATCCAGCATGATGATGCTGGATCCAGCATGCGGATCCGCAAACTTATCAATTTCTACTGTTTGGTTTTTAGCCGCCTTATTCGAAACGTCGCGGCACGTTGTCACCATGGAACGTGCCGCATGAAAGGCAACGCTGATAATATCCAACAGTGGACTATTTAGTTAGTTACTTAAAAGTGTATGTTGTTGCTATTAAACAAGATTGCTAAAATGCACAATTTTCATTGGAAAAACCTGTGATATTTGTAAAAAGATCCTGCGTAATTGGCTAATCGTAAGATTGGTGATATAATTATATCATATATATGTATCAAACTATTAGCCCTCTCGTAACCACAGTGCAGTGCTTGCATAGTGGCAAACAAAATATAGGAAATAAACAAAAGGAAGTTTTATGAACATGAGGTTATTTATGTTTATTGTTTTATTTTATGTTAACTATTTTCATCTCAAATGATCAACAAACAAAAGCAAGTAAATATAAGATACTAGCAGCTGGACGCGACTCCGTCCGCGTGGGTTTTAGTTTCCGCACTCAGTTTTACTATAGATAGCTTAAAACATTCGTAGACTAATGGTAAGTGGACTATCCAACACGAATCAATTCGAACCAGTAGTTCCTGCGATGAACGCGTTCAAACCAATCTAGATCAGAAGTAACACGTGTTATTGTGAGTCACCCATAAAACATAGACATAATGATGTAGTGGGGTATTTTCTAGGCAATTTTTTGTAGAATATTTCCGACGTAAATTATTTCTTTATAACTTTAACCAATAATACTGCACACGTGACAGAAGCTTAAAAATTGGAGTAATTTCTCCCGTTTTCCCAACGTTTCCCATAACTACGCTTCTCCTATTGATTGTAGCGTGATGAATGAAAAGTCCTATAATCTGCCTAGGAGTATGAAGATTAATTGTACCAAGTTTTGTCAAAATCGACGGATTTTGACAAAATTTACACTTCACGGCTGGTATAGTAGGTTTTGTTTCTATAAGAAACATACAGACAGACAGACAGACAAAAATGTTACTGGTTGGCTTTTTGACATCAGTATCGATCACTAATATCACCCTCTGATAGTTATTTTGAAAATATATTTCGTGTACAGAATTGACCTCTCCACGGATTTGTTATAAGTATAGATGAGTGAAATAAGTGAAAGATTTCAAAGATAGTAAAAGAAGGACAATTTAATTAGAAAAAGCCTTAAAATTTCGCTTTTTTACTTTCGGTCCACGCTTTGCTGGATCCGCGCTGGATCCAGCTGGATTCAGGTCAATCCAGCAAAAATCCAGCTGGATTGAAAACGCTGCTGGATTGCAATCCCTAATTCCAATACTACATGAAGGTACCTACTACTTCGTCGAATAGTCCATAGCTCACGTAGAATTTCTCGTGCTAATTGGACATTTTCATTCCTACCGCTAAGTAGTGTTTAAACCGATAGTTTAAAAAACAAGCAAATCTCAAGGTTTCCTTATCAGAGGCTTGTGTTGTGTGTAATTCTTTTGTTCGTACTCATTTTCCGAATGACCTTACTAAATAAATTAGTTCGCTCCGCATATTTGAAATGGTAACATTTTTTAGTTGTAGTAAATTAATCCCTTGAGGTTTTTGGGTGTGTTGCTACGAGTATTTGGGTGGAATCATGAAACATGTTAACGTCATAATATGGTAGCATTCATGGTTCTGTTATCTACCACGAAATCACGAAAGACACGAAAGTCACGAAATGGCCTCGAAAGTTGATAAAGGCCAATTTTTGAGGTCTTATTTTTAGTTGTCAATTTGTCGTTCTATGTTCCTAAATTAGCACGAAAGCTGGTTTCCCTGTCACGCGGATGAACTCTCTGCCAGACCGTACACCAGCATACAATACCGGTTCTCTTTGCGTTATTTGAAATGCGATGCTTCGTTCTAAATTCAAATACAATAGTTGCAACTCGACATACCAGCCTGCGCAGGCACACCCATTCAACAAAAATAAATTCAGTCTCAGTCCTTGAAACGTAAAGTGCAACCAGAATTTTGTTCGTGCAATAATTAGGCAGTGTCGATCACGGCAATGCCGGATGATATAAGTCAGGGGTGTCCAGACTAGATGGGACCCAGGGCCAATAAAAAATACTAAATACATTGGTGGGCCGCAAAATATTTGTAAAAATAAAAAACAGTTTATAATGATTTGTTATTTTATTTAGTAGGTAGATAACCTACTGTTTTGTTAATTTGTCTTTTACAATTCTGTCAATATCAACATTAATATTATACTCTGTCCACTTTATGAAGCGTCTTTTGACAGCTCACGCCCATGAAAGTTCGAATTGTTTTCGTTTAATTTTCGAAAAAAGAATATTGTTTTTCATGGACGGTTACTGCCAACTCAGTGATGTGCTACGAAAAACGATTAGAACGATTGTGCCCCGATTACAAATAATCGATAGAAATAAATGCTATGAATAAATCTAAACTTCTTCATAACATGTTCATAAGGTATAATGTATATTTTTCATAGAAAGATAACAACATTTGGATTTAAATTTATTTTACTAATATGACTTACTTGTTTTATATTTAATTTATAAACTCAAATATATGGATTTATATTTGTTTACAATAAATCTAAGAGAATGTTAAATCAAAACGCATGTTTATCGAAATCGGTTATTTTTTACGTACCTAAGTCGAATAATGATAATAGTACAATCGGATTTTTGACACATTTGAGATACTTTAGGACATCACCAATGTTGTCAATCGGCGACCTGTCAAAAGACGCTTCATATAGTGGACAGAGTATAGTAGTAGCTAGGCGCAGTGCATGCTTAAGTGAAGTATCTGTCAATGAAGACCTGTATTTAGACTTACATTTAACAACTTACTTACATACAAATCAAACACTGAATTTTATTGTTATTGTTGGAAATAAAGTAGTCTAACTCCCATTTCTCATTGAATGAACGTTTTTCTTCACTTAACTTCCTCTTCTTTGTTGACATGATGAGGTTAAAAGATTTTTATACGCAAACACAAAGCGAACAAACTTTAAAATAATGTTAAAGTTTTTAACCTGAGAGTAACCTTGCGTAATCAAGACTTTCGTCGCGTTGAATGACAAGTCACAAACAAATGCCCAATGAACAATGCGCGGTAGTAGGTATACGTATCTTGCGTTCGGGGAATTCCCCGAATTCTCGAGTGAATAGTGGTGTGAGCAACGTAATCGAACATACCCAAAACATTCGATTTTGATGCGAGAAAAATAATTTGCTTGTTAATTTTGGAAACCGGACTTTTTTTGAAGTCAGTTAAAAAAGGTTCTACGGGCCGCAATCAAACAAGCCGAGGGCCGCGTGCGGCCCGCGGGCCATGGTTTGGACAGCCCTGATATAAGTGATATAATTTTAATCCCTTATTCATAGTCAAGGAGACGACTATGAATGCATCGAAAGCATCTTTTTATAGCATACAAGTTCGTTGTTAAAGTCATACGAGTATGTTGAGCACAAATAAAACAAAGTCAAATTGCATTTAATTGTCTCATTTCATTTGTCTATATAGGAAAATTGAAACATGTTTTCTATTTAAATGAAACATGACATTACCGATCCTTTTTCTGACTATATTAGTTTTTAAACAGGTCTAAATGTTATTGACAAGGTCAGAAAAATAAGAATAAAAGGCTTTGCTGTGCAGTGATCTGTTTCTATTCATATATTGAATTAAAAGACGTCCTCACAAAAGTCCAATTAAATTGCAGTTTTATAAATAATCAAAAGCTCTTAAGTTTCTTTACAAAACTGAACAAACTTATTTCGTTCTCAGTACATTATCTGAGGAGATCCCTGTCTCTAATTTTAATTTGGCGGCATATTCCTTTACATCAACCATCGTTGCTTTAAACTGCTGAGTGAGTATCTTTAGCTGTTTTAAAGTCTACCTCAGGTGAAGATTGTCTCCCCGGAAATCATGTATATGATCTGTTAACAACGTTACCTCATTTGTTTTTGGCTCAACATTCTAATTTTACACCTTTATTAATTACGTCCAGCAGTGGACTGTGATAGGCTGTTGATGATGATGATGATGATTAATTACGTTTCTTGTTTGTGTTTATTAGCAATATCACGTTGTTTAATGTTTACCGTGTTATATTTTTGACTGGGTGTCACGTATTGTTGGCCGAAGCGGCATCGGCTGGCCCGCGCGATGGCTTTGGCACCGGAGCGCATCAGCCCGGGTTTGGCGCCGTAACTCGGTCACTAGGCCGGTCGTTGCCTCTTCCCTTACATAGGTTCAGACATCGGAACTAGACTCACGTTGACTCTCTATTCATTCTACTATTTGGGAACTGTCGATGCTCTGTGGCTGCGGACAGGATTCCGAAATAATTATATAGGTTGAACAAGGAAAACTGTTTTAGGATGAATGAAGAATTGGGATGAAAGTCATAGGATGAATTCGGCACAACCATCCGAAACAGCTGCTGTTTGAAAGCTTTCTGACACAATTTTTTTCCACCTGGAGTTTGGAATTTCACGAACTTAACGGACGTTGGTTTAGCTTCTTCTCATGAGTATGATATTTGGGAGAAATAGTCCCGAACTGTAGTTAAATGAACAATTTAACCAAGATTATGTGTGAAATTAGATTTTGTAATTCAAGCGGAACTACTACACTGAAACGAAACGCAAGGACGAAACTTATCTCTCTTCTCGAGTTCCGACGTTGACGGATCACGCGTTCTTGATAAGTTCATGTAAAACATATCGATAAACGAGCGGTTAGGACGTATATATACCTAATGAGAGCCGATAAAGCCTATTTCTTCTCGTTAACCTTGACTTCTCATATGTATATTTTAAAATTTTGGGCCAACACCCGTTTCCGGAGGCTAAAGTGGTTATTTCAGTCATATTGACCGGGCTAGATCAAAGAATAGAACAACTAATAAATTGACGGTCATCTAAGGGTTTTTTTTTTGTTTCAGCGGTGAAATAAACTATGATTTTATTATTATTGAATAATTAATACACTTTTATTAAGAGTACTTTTTATGTGCTCAAAAATATGTAATAATGAATTTATTCTAATTTTATATTGTTAAGAATAGTAGAACTGGCGACGTACTTTGAAAATTCAGAAAATGATGAAATTAATGTCTTTTAAAATCGCAGCTCTTTCTAGCCCTACTAGTAGGTAAAACATATTCCAGAGAGAAAAGAACTTAATTGTAGAAAAAGTAATAATAAAAAGCGATTGGTAGGATTCTTTTTATAGAAAAAGATAAGACGCAGAAAAGCAATTCCTTAATTGTGATTAATGTGATTGTTAGATCTGCTCTCTTTGAAAATTCCGTTCCTGTTTAATCTTTAGCAGAGAGCTTTCCTCTCAGTTGCTATTACGTAATTGCATTCAGTCACATGATTTTGATCTCAATTCCGCTTCTTTTTTTTTAGCAAAACTGTTTCAAAAGAGGAAAATATCATAAAAATAGTTGCAATTTTTATTGTTGTTATCCTCTTGCCCTGAAATACAATCACATGTTGGTAAAGTGTTCATTGTCCATCAGTGTAACAAATGTAATGACTATGACACACGAGTTTTATTTTATAATTAAATATGGAAATAGTTTTGCGTAATATGCATGTTTCCTCAAACAGTCCAAGTGTCCTATTTACAGCTACGATTGATGTAAAATTGTAGACAGTCATAAGGAAATCGCCCAGTGATTCAATATCATTTTGTGATGCAACTCTAGTTTGTTGACACCGTGACTCACCTAATGGCGGCTTCCCTGGGTTATTCCCGAGAAAAGCGCTCAATATGTAACTATCCCACTAAATGACCTAGTTCCAAGCTTTTCAAATGTATGACGGGAGAACGAATGTGTTATTTGCGGCAGATATGAGTTATTTGTGGAAGGCATGTATGAACACGAGATGTTTTCCTAGTTTGACAACAATAGAAATTAACTTCATTGAGGTCCTTACCGCAGAATTATTCGCAAAAAGAAAAGTTTTTGTTTTACTCGAAAATTATCACCACAGATACGACTACCTTCAATCATCTCTGTGCTATTTGAAGACAGGACAGTAGAATGTCGATGATAACTTCTCTCTTCATTGCTACTAACCAATTTTAAGATCAGGCTTTCTCTAAACTTATGATACTGCTGCTGATTTAGTCAAAAAGACGAGGGTTCAACAGCTCGACTAGACTGACAGGTTGTTTATACAATTTTTGCACTCAGTAAAATTATCTATTCAAACGTCATTTACTCGTACGACGTTAGTCATTCCGTATAAACTTCTGCGTGCGTCAGTAAGAATTTATGCAAAAGGCAATTGTTTGGATATCACACCACCGAGTTATCATTTCATCCTATTGTTGTGCCTGAACTCTGCACTTACAAATGGCAATGTCTTCGAGCTGTCTCGCATTTTATTTGTTGCTTATTTTAACTTTCTGCTGCTTTTTCGCTTTTAATCTTTTCTGACTGCACATTCATCTTCTGTTTATTTGTCTATAGCTACAATTGTTTGTCTTTTCTGTCTGTTACAAATGAGTTAGTGATTACGGTTCTTTTTTGTTTCGTTATAATGTTCGTTTTCGTATCGCGTCGTGTAATCAAATCACAGGTCTCGTTCCTGGACGTTTGTGCAACGCGTAACAACATCCGCAGTTGCTCTAGGTGGCCTTCGCACTGATCATCATAGTGATTATGTTGCAGCCTGCATTATGTATAATGTTAATCATTTACGTGTATGGTATATAATATAGAAAATATTTTTGAAAGGCGTTTTCATTGGCCACTGGAAAAGTTGTGTATTTCGCTTTACACAACTTCTTACCCTTACAGCCCACTACACCACATGCAAAAAAACAGCTCCATATTTTTTTTATTAAAACGTTTCATTTTACGTTAATCACGTAAGGTGCATATTTCGTTCGTACAAGTAAACCAGACTGGTGCTTCCGTGACGCATTGGACTTACCACTTTTTTAACGACCCGGAAGAAAAGAGAACCTCCACATAATATATTATGTGGTTTATATCAAGATGTTGACGTCAAAGCTCGCCATCATCGAACGTCATTGTAGACTTTTTGTAGACTTTTTCTTTTTATAAGTTAATGGACCGTTTCAGGTTCATTGAAATACGTGAATCGACGTATGCTAACCAATTCGGCTCGAGCTTGGTTGCAAATTTAAATTTCCATTTTTATTTAAACCTGACTGGATAAAATGGAATGCTATCACTCCTGGGCTTTATTTTCTGTCAACATAATATCATGTAGGATTCTGAGAACTCGTATTAAAAGATCTTAGCCGCTAATACATTGTGAATCCATTTCATCTGAACAGATAATTGGAATGATCACATGGCAGCACTTTGTTCATAGTCTCCAATCCAATTTAAACTTCGCCTTCGAGCTTTTCTCATTCCCCTATTAAAAGCCATCGCAGCGTTAGCTCTACCGACAATTGGTTTAATAACGCTTTCTGGTGGAATACATCTCAAATCCTAAGGCTGTGTGTCATGTCAACTCAAATTATATTAAGGACTGCTTATGTAAAGTAGTACCTTTAGTCCATTTCAGCTAAAATGCTCCCGGTGACAGTTTGGCTTCTCTCATTCTAAAAGAAAAAGACCCTACGGGAAACCACAAGGAACTTATTGCCTTGAAATAAGTTTTATTCCTTATAAGAAGCCCTTATAAGAAGAAGAATTGTATTCCTTATAAGAAGAATACCTACCTTCACCTGTCACTCATCTTACCTGAAATGGACTATAGTAAGAATTCAGTCATGTTTGGCTATAAGTATCAGTTTAAGATATTACAAAATACTACACAAATGTGTATTGTATATTGATTGCATAGGCCTGTATTCCACATGTGCAGTGACGAGCTGTAATGATTGTGACACAGATTTGTACTAAAGCGATAATTAACAGTGAGAAGATACACGGTCTTTATAAAACCTAAAAATTGCTGTTTCGCATCAACATTTTCTTATAATACTTAATATATAAATACATAAATAAATAAATGACTATTTTTTAAAGGCTCAAATTAGCGTCTTGTGACTGGAGCTTCGGATCTTAAAAACAACTTAACTAAGAAGAAGAGGATAAACTTGTCAGCTGATCTGGTATCTGAAGTTACCAGTAACATTTGCGACTGATTGTAGTCACTAATACGCGTTATATTATAGAAGTACGTGACATACATATTATGGTACAAGGACAATAAGAGCAATTGATGATGAATGTAGCAAATAAAATGTGCTCTGATTGAGGTCATATCTGTAATGTTAATGTGGTTAGGTATTCAAAAGCAATAATAATATATTACATTATTTCATCTAACTTATGAAAGTGTTTTCAACCGTTTTCATAAAGTTGGAGATGTGATAATGTGATCGTACCTACCTATTGTGTTCTTTTTTAGACTAATGCATTTGATTAGCATTACTTGTGGTCCAAGATTTCGTAGAGGTCAAAAACGCGTATCCAAGTCATTCTGAATGTCTTACAAAAAAAATAAGCGTATTCGAGTGTTTTAAAAAATTGCATGTTCCCTACATGTAAATTTTTAGGACATTTGGATTATAACAAAATTCTATTTTAAAATTTTAATAGGTACTCATAATTTGTAACTGGTTATAAGAGATTTTATTTATTCATATCATGATTTAAATAATACATTCCTATGTCTCATATCAATAAAGTTCATATTTATGAGTCTCCATCATAGAGAACTCACGTGAAACAACACGCGTGAATTTATTCCTCTATTTTGTTGATTTATCATCCATGAATTTGTTGCCTATTCCATATAAATTCACGCAAAATCTTAGAAGACTAATACGTACTAAGCTACACAAATGTGGTCAAAGTACCTGACCGTGATCTTAGGGTCATGGAATTAATCCAGCTCGGGCTAAATGTTTCGAAATTTGCGAGCAAAGTTCAGATCTCGGATCGTCGAAACGCATCAATTGCAATTAACAATTTGTTGATTAGGTAACTTAAGTATGATATTAACTTAAGTTATGTGATAAGAGAAGTATAAAAAGATACATTGTTGATTGTTGTGTTAATTGCTTTAACAGTGTTGGTAGATTTTATAAATGAACACCCATTTCGTATAAAATGCTTTTGGATTTAGCAATTATGATTTGCAATGAGTACAGCGAAAGGCAACGCAATCATTTGTAAAGTAGCGTATAAGTACCGCAATTTATTAGTATTTTTGCTGGATTATAAAGGGCTCCGTTTGACAAATCCCTGCGAGTCGGCGACAAATTATTAAATAAGTATATTATGTACCTACATAATTTATGTAGGTAAAGAATATTCAGATTAGATATCCAGTTCTTGGAGATTATGTTAATATTCGGCGTAGATCAGTATTGAAAAAGTTTCGCCGATATTTACACGTCAAACTTCGAGAAGTCTATGAAAATTAATAAAAAAAAGTTGAGCAAATAAGTACGATAGTTCAAAGTCACGCTCGATTTACAGTGAATGTCGACACAATTGAAAACTTGTCTAAAAATAACGAATGCAGCTTAGAACGTCTCAAGGATTTTACGATGAAGTGGTTCGAAGTTCGAAGATAAAAGTATCATTTATTTTAACGCCATTAATAGCTTTTTTCTCCTTTTTTATTAAACAGGAGATATGTTTGCAGATATTAATGGCTTTCTTTAAATCCAAGCTATGGGTATTAAAGAGTCCATGTTTGAATAAAAGAGTGTGTAAGTTTCGTACTGTGACTGTATTGAGTAAAAAAGTTATCTATATACAGTTTGCGTTAAAAATCTCTATGACTAATCATTCTAGACTGAAAAGTAGTTATCTATCGATATTAATATTAAAAATAAGAAGTGGCCTTGAAGATTATTGATATCTTCACGATAACTCTATAATTGTTTATGCATGATAGATAACGTCGGATTATCACTGCGCCCAGCTGGCATTTTCACAAGCTCATTGATTTAATTCTGTGTGGTTGATACTGATCCATGAGGCCCGGTCCCACCACAATCTAGGCAGATGCGATGGAAAGTGGGATCGTCTTCTCAGGCTGCCAGAATCTCCAGTCATCTTAAACAAATTTATGAAAAAAACACATAATCCTGCCCCCGGCAGCATAAACCATTAACAAATCCCAATTTCCAATAAAAATTAGGAAACGATGAGCCTGGATCTGAAAAAATATTGTGCATCTCGGCAACAGAACAGTTAACCCTGTTCTGTGGTACGGTTCACAGACCCCAGATCCCAGAGTCCATGGCCATAGGCCATGGATCAAATCTAGGGGCAAAAAACTATAGGGACATATATTGCAAGAAACTAACGTTACTGTTATCGAAAGAAGATATAACTAATCTAAATATCGTCCAAATTTTCATTTGCATCATTGTTAATTTACTATCATAAATGAAATCAGTCACTAATTCATTTATCAACATCGTATGATTTTTGTCCGCGAAACGATAAAGTAATAACTTGTGGTGTGTCATCAGATTACATCAACAACAACATTTATTCTATTATTTATTAAAAGGGAGCAGACTGATAACTGATTGCTACATTCCTGACATTTTGCTGTGCCTTCTCATCATCTGACGGTTTTGTTGCACTATCGTAATTCATGCTCGCTCTATAATATCCATTACTTTACTAAACTTATAAATGTACAAGGATATTAGATGAAGAAATAACATTCGATTTAGCTTATTTGAGGGTGAAGTAGAGTTTAAATAGTTTCTTAGAAATGACGTAAATTATATATTATTTTTATTTTTATCAACTGGTACTGTAGTTCTAATCTAAAATTTCGGTGCGTCTGAAATACATATTTTAGAAGGATATGAGTCGTGCGTGTATAAGGCATGGTGGTGCATTGTAATGTGGTGTGTGATAGTGGTCTGATGCTGAATGACATTGCGCGTGGTCGGGCTCCGGCCCGTCACCGCGAGTCGGTTCGGGCGCGTTCGTGGCGCGTCGCGTGTCTGCCGAGCCTCCACGTCGGCGTCGCGCCACCGGCGTCGCCCGCCCGCCGCCCGCGCCCACACCCGCGCTCGCCCTGCGCCGTATGCAAGTTATATCAGCAGCTACATTCCTACCGATTCCGCGGTTTGGTTAGTCGCGGCCCTCTATTCGCGGAGAGAACACGTAGCGGTTGTTAACAACAAAAACGACATTTCATCATATCGCCCGCCGTTGAAATACAAGTCGGATCCTTGACATTCGTTACCGTGTTTCCCTCTAATACACTTACATTTTCAGTCAATAGTTTGAGTACCGTATTCTTTGTAAATAGTGATGATACAACGCGCTTACTTGTGATAAGTTTTCGGACAACTAGTAAATGCTCAATTTAAGTTAAAGAAAATAAACAAATAGTTCACTATGTCATCGGTGACTTTGACGACGACAATCATGAACGGGCGCGTGCCGAACGGGAAGCTGGAAACCGGATTGAACGGATACAGAAAAAATGGATATATCAAACAGGAACCAGAATCTCCCGTGAGTACTAATTGATTAATCCCAACAATGTCAACATGACATGCTTTAAAGCACTAAAGCAATCGGTCTTCAGCAACAACGCCCACAACAGACTGATTAATTTCATGGATATGTAAAAATATGATAATAAGTGCAAAATTATGGACCAATGATAAACAATTGTGATGTAGGCAATAGGCATATCTAATAATGCTTTCAGTTTTACAACGACCAGTTGTCTCAATATATAATGTTTCATGCCAATAATATCGATTGTGTTCCCAATATGCCAATGACAATAACATCAGAACGATGGTAAAATATTAATATTGAATTTATTTATCTTAGAAAACACAGGTGTTTTCTTGCAAAGCTAGAAAAGTTCGCATGATAGGCAAACAACATTCTTGTTAGTAAAGGTGAAAGTGTGGTGCCTTTCTGCGCTGTGCCGGTAGACCTGCCTGTCGTGTTGTGTCAAGAGTTCCTCCTTTCAATGTTAACATGACTAACATTTAGAACTTTTCATGTAAAGTACCAACAAGTATATGATGGAGCACTATCACCTAATTTAAATAGCAACTAATTTAAATAGCAACGGGTAATGACAAAACCATACGACACTGTCACTTTCAAATGCAGGAAGGTCCAATGAATTATAATTAACGACTTTCCACATGCCGCTACTCATAACGCTCATTTATTAAATGAATTCTGCATATTTTACTAATGAAAATTTTCAATTACCTTTTATGCAAAGTATTTAGAATCTTAATCGCCTCATCAAAAAACGTTCCTAATCAGTTATCATATCAGTCTTAGCCAAGTTTTACTCGAATCGTATTAATAATGATGATTCAAAATTCGCGATTGATATCAATGATCATTGAGCAATAAGGATCCTTATCATTTATTCATGTAATGTTTGTGTACAAATCTATTACATTAATATATTATTAATTCTCAGCCAATGTATCAAATGGGTAGGACTAAGTTTAGAAAGTGTCTGTAAAGCAAACGGATGCATAGATGACTACCTGAATGCTCCTTATGCTGCATTGTTTGAGTTGAAATTCGGATTCGCGGAGGAAGTTGGAATGACGAAACTCTCGTCCGTATACAGTAACACACCTTCAATGTTGTTTGGAGTAGAGATAATAATGCTTGCACCGGCTAGACGAGGAATGTTAAACGGATATTATGTCAAGTGCCGGCCGTGAACCGATGCACAGATTGCCTTCAGCAACTTGTTCTACATTCAACGTTATTTAATCGAATTAAGTACTACCTGTTGGCAACAGTTTGTTACTAGCTACGCGACCGACTCTTGTTATGAATAATTTGGAACATTTTTATCCTTTTTGTTTTTTATAAATTCAGATTCAGATTCAGTCTTTTTGGTAAGAAGCTGTACATTGCCTATTTTGTCGTGTATTTTTGCTAAAGCTGTTTAACTTAGCTTCTTTAAACGCGGGTTTTGTGAGCAGTTTCGTAGAGAGATTATGGAACATTTCAAATATTGCTTGCTATACAGTAAAGTGACTTAAATGTTGCTAATTGTCATTACAAAATGCAGCGTTGACTTGGTCATATGTATTAGCTTCTAAAACTTAATGGTTTGTTGTTACACGTTCAAATATGAGCTCAATGCAATTACAAATATGCAGACCTTATTCAAAACGTTCCATGCCACACAACCTAAATGACCGACAGTAAAGGCTCTCAGTTATTTTGCAATACGTGCTTCGAGAGAATTCTTAGCGTAAATGTTTATACGAGTTGGTATGCGGTCTTACACTACTTTGCTAAACATTACTTACTTAGTTAATGAGCAAGACAAAGTGTATTGCCAAATGTAAATTATGTATTTTGCAATAATGCTTGAACTAATATTCAAATGACCTTATCTGGAGCGGCCCGCATTTTGCGAATTTATCCTAACTTTGACTATATTGTCAAGTAAGTATTACATTTTTTCCATTGTATGATTAAAACAATGCTTTCTTGCATATATTGCAAAAAATGTCATGAAATATTTGATATTGAATAAAATGTTTTTATTGTGTTCATTAAACTGAATTTTACTGAACAATTGATAATTTTTAAAATATTTATGTGCCTACGTCATGAAACGAATGGCCTCGGATGCCCATTACTTTACGTGAGCGTTCACTCAGGTGATTCGGAATTTGCTTACGTCAAGTGACGTCAGAGAACCGAATAGTTAACCTGTAAATGTTTAAAGACTGTTCTGTAGTAAACCCACGGGAAACCTTTGAAATTTGGCCAAAGGTATACTAAACCCGACACTAACACTTATTTTTTATTTTTTCTGTTCCTTTTTAGGTATGTTTTTCTAGCTAACCATTCTGACTATTTTTAGACTACTTAAAATTTCGAGTTTGATTCTTATTCGATTTCATTATTATTCAGTCATGTGTGATGCAATTCAAATAAGGATTACTAGTCTGCCTATATCACTATTTTTAGTGTTAATATAGAAATCCGCATAGTTACAAAAATACGAGTATACGTGAACTAGTCGCGGGTTATCGTTTGGGCTAAATGACAATAATTTGATAAGTACTCGTAGTAAGTTGCGGAATGTTCACAAGCCACTCCGTACGGCCCGTTCTGTTTATCATGCATCCGGTGTTTAGTTACTACATAGGCGAATCCTTGGTCCAGTTTAATTCACCAAGTTCGTCAGGATGGGTTTATTTTTATTAATTGCGATTCTTTATTGTATGCCACAGGAAATAGAGATTATATTTGTAGGTATTTGATTATTAGGACCTTATCTACCTATCTATTCAAATAAAATCATACCTAGTTTAAAGGAGCTAGTATAAAAGATTTAATATGAATCTTAAGCCAATACTAGAAAGCTTTATTATAGTGAAGTGAGTGGAATGAAATGAGCGGAAAAGTCGGAAAAAATAAAAAGACTTTTCAATACTAAAAAAAATACGTAGTAGATAATGTTCTTCCAAGCAAAAAACTGCGATTGTATACTGCGAACACTACAGTTGCGTCGTAAGTTTTAAAATTGTTGTATGCTCGCGACCTTATCAACTAATAAAACACCACGATTGGATTTCTTGATTAAAGAAGCTTAGCCAACGTTGGAAAATTCCGTAATAGCAAGCAAACGCTTCAATGAACCACAATAATCGTTATTAGTCCCGTCTTGTAAACAATGAAGGTCTATGGCAGGGATAAGAGTTGTGTTATGCTTATGTTTGATTGTAATTTCACTGACACTCTAATTACCCTTGAAGCTATAGGCACCGTGCGTAGCGATGACTCTGCCATCTTGTGACTCATATTCGAACTGACCAAGCTAAATGTCAATCTCAATGTCGGTAATAGGCTAGTTGCCTCATATCACCATTTATAAAATCACTTTTAATTCGAATATTACTCCGTACAAGGGTCCAAAATATGTAAACTTCATTAAATATAAATATGGGATTGCTGAAAAAATTCAACTTAAACCCGATACATTTTTCCTTTTTTTTCTCTTGATTGAAAACACCGTCCGCCATGATTCTACGTCACCAATATTGTAAACAACACAAATTCAAACGACCGTTTCGACAGGTTATTCATGGTCTTTTATTTAAACGCGTTGATTGTTGTTTATTTCACTATTAAAATATTATACACTTCACATTTATTGAAAACAAACCTGCCCAAAATAGATACTTTGATGGTTGCAAAATGTTTTGCTTCAAATTCTGATTCGCAAATTCTCATCACTGGGTACTTTAATCCACAACTTCTTATTGATGTATTCTTATATTCACGCACGATACAATAGTTGTAATACATAAATGTATCATGTAATATCTACGAAGACATGGTTTTAATTCCGATAAACACTTTTTGGTTATGTCACGCGTATTGTTGACAAGAACAGTGACGCCACGGCACAGACCATCATGGCGGACGGCGTTTACGGTAGTATAGTGAAATTAATAATTTAAAATTCAAAATACAGTTGGATAGGTGCTTCAAAAAATTTTCATATTTTTTTTATGTTGTAATATAATCGTAATGAACCGTTCTATCAAATAATAAAAATAGTGGCAACTAGCCTATTCTATTGTCAAACCACGGAAAACACCGTGCCTTATTCTGCCATCTAGTGACTCGAATTCGAACTGACCAAGGTAAATGTCAAATTTTACTGTCAAACCACAGAAAAAAAATCGGGATTTTAGCGCCCTCTATAGTTTCTGCACGGTGCCTGATAAATAGACACTAAGAGATACCAGTACGAAGAAGCGTTCAAACATTATGTGAATTCTGTATCATAAACCTTACATGCACATTTTTAGGAGATACGAAGAAGCGTCCAAAGTTTGATGCAGTCTATTTCGTAAATCTTTTTGTATATTACTTGACCATGTGTACGCCGTTGACTCAAGCGTTAATGAAGTCCGAGGAACTGTTTGCCATAATGTTTGTTATTGAATTGCCCAAGACCGTGCGAAGTGGAGTAGGTGCAGCAGGAAAGCGGACCCTGGACTCCGAGGCAACGGCCGAGGGTGCGACCGGGACAAGCGCTAGGATGATGATGATGTTTGTTATTGAATTGGCAGCAATTGCTCGGTGCTCAGTTCATCCGTTGTTCCTTTGACTGGAGTAATCGCGTATGAGGTCAGATTCAGATCGTCGTTCAGCTAAGCGATAATTTATTATTGTAATGTTCTATATTTAGTTGTGATGTTAGCTGTTTGTAGAAGTGAACTTAATGTAGCACAGTCGATAAGTGCCCAGGTGGTTTGTCTGTGGATCACCTTGTTTCCTCTTTAGGCGCCCCTCCCTCCGGACTGATCTAGTTAGGCTCACATATACCCGGAGACGGATCGGTCTATCGCCTAGAGGGCGGGTCCGATCCTTCCCTGTTCGTATGCCAAGGAGTTAAGTGGTCAGTGGGACGCCTTTAGTTCCTTGCCCCACACGGTTGCATGCTTTGATAAAGCTGGGGGGCGATTCACTAAGTGCAAATGTCATAATCTCACGGTTGTATCATCTACTAATTTAGTACTGTCAACGATGACACAGCCGTGAGATTATGACATTCGCGCTTAGTGAATTCCACCTCTGAACGCTATGGCTTGTCATAGAGTTACCCTGCGGGAAAAAAAAATGAGAAAAAAGGTGGTGTAAAAGGGAAAAAACCTCGTGTTTTCTCGGGCGCCAGTGTCCGGGAGACTGTGACGCGGCATCACGCCACCTCATTATCACAGCGGCGAGTAATCGCGCGACTTGAACCTTGACATCTTTGCGCTTGACAATCTTCCTAATTATGTAAACATTTTCGAACCCGCTGGTCATTGGACTTGCAATATGATGCATTCTGCCAAATTTACACGTCATTGTACAGTGCAAGGATGCACTGTTTAGAACCTGTCGATATCCTGACCCAAATTAAAATGGGAATAATGAGTATAACCCAACGGTATATAACCCCATCAGCAGGGCACGTGGCCGTTTAATGTGGCTGTGGTTGCCAATCGCCATCCAATCGATGGACATAATATCTTATTTAATTTTTGGAAATATTTTATCATAACAATACCGATTTACAAGTTAATTCACATTTTGAACAATGCGTATATCCCTGACTCCTGGAATGATTATGAACTCCACTCCACTCCACTTTACAATCACAAATCGACCATCAAAAGATGTACCATCATACCTTAATTTGGACCATTCAATTCAATTCAAACTTATACAAATGATACTTATCGATTATTTATATTAAGTTCAAAGGAATTGGCCCTTAGTTTGATTTAAATTGTTGTTTAGTAATTTATGGATGTTACCTAAATCACAATCCGTGGGCGAATGGCAGTTAGCTCGTGCTGTTTGGGTGTATCGAGTGGGCGTCCTTATTGTTTGATTATTTCCTTTCACTTTACCCTTGCTGGAAGGACCAAATTGAGCATTAGGACTTTCAAAAATAAATAACAAGTATTATATTCATTTGTTTTTACAACATTGATTTGTCGTGTGTATAATAATTTAAGAACTTTGATGACCTCTCTAAAGAGTCAATCGGTATAAGCTAGATTTCAAATAGAAAGGTGAAAGTCAACGTAAAGTCAAGTTGATGAATTCAATCAAATTCAATTCACAATTTAATAACTTTTTTAATCAATAAAAAGTAATCCATAGATATGAAATAACTTTGCTTTTCAAACCTGACTACTAAACTAAATAGGAATTGAAACGAATTTACAACAATCCAAACAATATTTTTGGTCATTACAATGTTAATTTTAAATCGAATCAAGTTTATGTCCTCTAAGATAAAAAGTAGGTAATACAAACATGGTCATGGTCGTCAACCTAAGGTCAAAGATCTTCTTGAGTATGTTTGTCCAGTGATCGCAGCGTGTTATACTTTTTTTTTTATTGTAAAAGCCAAGCATTGACCCATTGAATTGAACCAATATACATTATGTACATACACTTCACATAGTCTTCTATGCAGCAAGGTTTTTGACATTATTGTTAAAAGGAGGTAAGTCCAGAAAGTAGTAGAATTGTCTAGTCAACATAGCTGGGCACCGTTAATAAAATAGTTAACTTCGTTAATCGTTAATCCGCTACCAAAAAAGTTAGCTTCGTTAAACGTTAAAGCGTTACATTTCGGAAGAATTAACGCAAGTTAAAGTTAATCGTTAATCCGTTAACTATGTGTAAAATTGCATTTTTATATCGTTACGTTAGTGAACTTATAAAACCTGTTGGTTGGTTTAGGTTCTGAAAGTTAACAGGTTAGGAACAAAACATGGTATTTGACTGACAGGTCAAATCACCTACTTTTTTAAAATGTCAAAAACGGAACCTTTTATGAAAAAATGTATGAAATATTGAATAGTGACGTCACATTTCTGTAGTGTAAAATCAATAATCTTTTAATTTCAATTACTTTTAATTTCAGTATTTAATAAATAGATTTATAAATATCTGTTCCCCAAGGAATGCAGCATCGTTGAATGAGACTTTCGATTTCATGTCCAGCCACATTTTAACGAGACTGTGCGCTTTACACTTTAAAGAGTTGGAGCTATTTGGTTTTTCTATAGACTGAGTGTCAGAATTAAAATAGTCTTCTACGTCATCATCGTTGTTACTCGTATTGCTCCCTTGACTCCCTTCGCCATTCAAACTGCCACGCGCCGCGCTCGCCGCGCCCGGTACTGTCTTAACCTGTTTTTCGCGCCTCGTCCCATGGAGCCGTGCGATCAGGCATTGGATTAACGATTAACGGACTTCTGCATAATTAACGGAAGTTAACATGTCCGTTAACATTTTTTGAAGTTAACTTAAAAGTTAATCCGTTAATCAAAATGTTAACTTCGTTAATTAACGATTAACGGATTTACGAGTTAATGCCCAGCTATGCTAGTCAATTAGGAAACTTCCACCTAATGTGTAGCTACTTATGTAGATTACCAACGGCCTCGTTTTACTACCTCATATCTCTTATTATATAGCTTACTTAGAAGATGGTTGACGATTTTTTTTTATATTATTTGACAGTTTGGTAATGCACCTATTAGATTCACCCGCGTCCAAGGAAGTACTTCCCGCGTCGGGATTAAATATAGCCTTTGTTACTCAGGATGAATGTAGCTTTTACATGGTAAAATATTTTTTGAAATCTGTCCAGTAGGTTTTATTTTATTCGTTACATACAAAAATTCGTAAAATACAAGTTTCCTCTTTATAAGATAGGTATAGATAACATAGTAGTTTTGCAAGATGTACCTCCAAAATTAAACGTATTTTCGTATTGTTCCAGTCACTAAGCATGGCGGCGCCGTTCAGCACAGACCCGGCGGCGGTGGCGGAGCGCGAGCGCGTCTCGTACGGACGGATCCCGCGCGCCGCCGCGCTGGCGGGCGCCGGCCGCAAGGTGCGCGTCTACTCCGACGGCATCTACGACATGTTCCACCAGGGGCATGCTCGCCAGCTCCAGCAGGCGAAGACTGTATTCCCTAATGTCTACCTCATAGTCGGAGGTGAGTCCTGCACCCACAAACATCCTAGCCGTTCTTTTTCGGCTAGCGCGGCCAATCGTACCAATCACATGATCAGCAGGGTATATTGTAGTGCACAAGGGAGTGAGCGAGCACCAATGCACTCCCTATTACCAGGGCTGTCTCTTACCTATTAGAGGCCCTGGGCGTTTAAACCTCTTGTTTGGTAATCGTGCGGGGTTCGGGGGCCCCAATCAATCGCGGGAAAGAGGGGTCTCGTACGGGCGGATCCCGCGCGCCGCCGCGCTGGCGGGCGCCGGCCGCAAGGTGCGCGTCTACTCCGACGGCATCTACGACATGTTCCACCAGGGACACGCGCGCCAGCTCCAGCAGGCGAAGACTGTATTCCCTAATGTCTACCTCATAGTTGGAGGTGAGTTCTGCACCCATAAATATCCTAGCCGTTCTTTTTCGGCTAGCGCGGCCAATCGTACCAATCACAGTTCACACGATCAGCAGGGTATATTGTAGTGCACAAGTGAGTGGGCAAGCACTAATACACTCCCTATTCCCAGGGCTGTCTTTTACCTATTAGAGCCCTTGGGCCTTTAAACCTCTTGTTCGGTAATCTTACGGGGTTTAGGCCCCAATCAATCGTGGGATCTGACCATGCGCGCCCATTGTGTGGGAAAGAGGGATCTGCCTATTCCCTTTCTCTCTAAGTTCGGTGGGAAAGCAGCCTGAGACGACTGTAGTCAGCATACATAACGCATTTAGTGCCCAGTAGTACGGAAGTAGAATATTATTCCCAATTTCAACCGTGGGTGTCGTATGAAGCGACTAACGATCCACCCTGTATTTTACTATCCAAAGTACTGCGGTCACCAACCCGCCCAGCGTGGTGACTATGGGCATGATCTGGGGAAGCCATACGCTTAGCAGTGGACTGCAACAGACTGATAATGATCATTGCAAGTCACATTTGGTAGTGAAACCACTGCAGAGAATCGAATCACACACAGAACAAATATCCGCGTGTATAATTAGTAAATAAATACGAAAAACGATAATTAATAATGACGATGTAACCTGTTTTTGAATCAACAACATTTTATAAATATTCCTAATGAGTAACGGAGGTCGGACCTTACTAATTGCAATCAATCCTGTGGATAACGAGTACCAAGGCTCAATTGCTTGTACAAATTCTGACTCATTTCATTACTTAAGCGTCTTCGTCATGAATGAGTTATAATATGTGTGTATGATGTGTATACGGCTCGATAGCGAAGTTCTAACTACTAAGTGGTACACAGACATTTTTGTAATACAATGGCCTATTCATTGAAGTCCAACCTAAGAAGAGTGTGTATCTAATCACAGGTTCCGTGTAAAACTGAGACGTGTATGGTTTTAAGTATTATATATTTTTTCCTCTAAGTACCATTTTCCTTCAATGTTATCGAAAATAATATCAAATGTAGAAATTTCCATAACTTAGAGTTATTTTAGTAGCGAATGGCAATCTTAGGTCTTAATGCCCTTAGGCTTAATACAGAGAAATTAAACCGATAATAATCCGTGATTACTTTAATCAAGTTCTTTGCCTTAGTGTTAAGTAAGTTAGCTAATAAGATTTTCATCAAAATATCTCCTTTAACGCAATGAATTAATTATCTTAACTCTGTTAACTTGGATTAAGTACAATTTGACAATTACTCGTAGATAGGTTCTGATTATAAAGCTCAGTTGTTAAGTGCCTTCTTAGAGTAGGTACACAGCTAACTCTTGATAGAAACGAAGAAAATTGACCTTAATAAAATCTAAAAATATTTGGTATGGTACTATGTGTCTGTGCAAATGTGACCAAGAGAAAAAAATCGTGTTCCGATTTTTCCTCATCAAAAAAAGTAGGTTTGTTTCCGTCGCGTTACAATATTTGTGCATCGATAGTAAACAATATATGTACATACATATGTATGTTGACAAAATTTGTTTATACGCGGCATTACGGCGCACGTCGTTGATAAATACTGGTTTTAAATTATGGATAAAGATATGGGATTATAAGCTATTTGCAAGATAGAAAACAAATTGTTAAGATTAATAAATTGTGTAGCGACGAAAGCCTCGTCTGCTATGGCGTCCCGCAGGGCTCTGTACTCGGTCCCACCCTATTTTTAATTTATATAAACCAACTGTGTTCGCTTCAGTCTTGTGGGGGGAAAATATTTTCCTATGCTGACGACACAGCTGTTGTATTTTGGGGTAAAACGTGGGATACTGTCCAGTCGACAGCCGAACGCGGGTTAGCAGAGATCGCTGCTTGGTTGAACTCTAATTTACTCACCATTAACGCGACTAAAAGTAACTTTATATGCTTCACTCCAAGCAAAAGATCCCAACCAAATGACGACTTTGAACTTAAAATTCACTGCTGTGCAAATGGACTTGATGGTACCTGTACTTGTCCTTCCATCGTAAAAGCTGATTGTACTAAATATTTGGGTATATTGGTTGATAGCAGGCTTTCGTGGCATTCTCACCTGGAGCTCGTCGCTGGTAGGATAAGAAAACTAATCTGGATTTTTCGCAGGTTGCGCTATGTAATGTCTTGTTCCCTTCTTAATAAAATTTACCTCGCCTTAGCGCAGTCTGTGCTACAATATTGTATCCCTGTATGGGGTGGTGCGTCTAGGATGAAATTTCTACAATTGGAGAGAGCTCAAAGGTCTCTTATCAAGGTCATGTATCAAAAACCATACAGATTCTCAACCTGCGAACTATACAGACTTTGTGGACTTCTCTCGGTTAGGAAGTTGTACATCTTTCATCTTATACTAAATTTACATAAAAAACTACCATTTAACAGGGAAAAATTGAGTAGAAGACGTAAACATGCCGTGGCGCCGACTAGGCCGGTTCGGACAGAATTTGCAAAGCGCCAGTTTGTTGCGCGGGCATCGCACGTCTACAACTATACAAATAAAATCCTCAACTTATACCCAAAACCAAAAGCCAAATGTAAACAAACCCTAATATACTGGTTAAAATCTCTAACATATGAAGAAACTGAAGACATTCTAAAATAATATATATGTATATTTACAATGCTCAAACAACTTATCAAACCCTCAAACAAATAATTATAATTTTTAAAAGTCCTTTGAACTTAAAACCTGGAAATATATTAACAAAACTAATAATTACTTCCACACAATAAACACACACACACACACACACACATTCACACACACACGCACACACACACACACACACACACACACACACACACACACACACACACACACACACACACACACACACACACACACACACACACACACGCACGCACACGCACTCACACACACACACATTTCAACATGCATAATGTAAGAAACACTATTTTTAACTATAATTCCCTATTTCCTTTATAACTCAAAGTGTATAGATTAAGATTTCTTATTTAAGTTTTTATCTACTCAATATATTGTGCTAAATCTTGGGAAAGAGCAAGTCATCCCCAACACAAGTATTGCATTACTTACTGGGGAGACTTAACACGTGTAACTAATGTATATTGAGCAATAAAGATATTTTTATTTTTTTATTTTATTTTTATTTTTAAGCTACGTGCCCGTGGCCATCAAATTACGCGCCGGCGAATCGATTCGATTGGCGCAGATTTATCATCGTACGATAATTATCTCGGCCGTTACCCGCAACACAACACGTGAAGTTGACGTTTGCACGATTAATACCGATAAGGGCCCTCATTGTGAGATGTGTGCACATAAAATTTAACCTTGATATCGCACAAGATGACCCTATTACATTCTGTGTTATTAATAAGTCTTCCTAGAATGTGTTTAGATGAATTATTTCTCTGTAATCAGTCGTGTCACCATTCATGTGTTAAATTAACATTGTTTGACATATTAATTAAACTATTATCAGGAGGACTTACTATAACAACATACTTACCTAATGGTATATTCGAGACTTCGACAGTTTAAGCTTAATGTGAATTGCTAAGATTGCAAACCAAATAGTAATTGTTAACTTTGCAAGTTAAGAGTTATCTTTTCGTAAAATGTTTAATCATTAGTGAATTAAACTATCTATGTATATAATATCGTCCCATCATATTCCGCTTCTCTCAAATTAATCTATATCTCACAATAAGTTTTTTCTTATCATACTTATACGTTCAACGCAATAGAGTGGAACTATTTGTCTGCTTCCACCAATCAATACTTCTATACTAATATTATCAAGGAGTAAAGTGTGTGCCTTTGTAAATTTGTTAAATTGTAAGGGGTAATCTTGAAGTAGCGGGCGAAAGGCTAGTATATGATAAACCTAGGTCTTCAAATGAGTTTAAGTACAGGTACAGGTAATTCTAGGCACGCATGGTATCGTCCACTATATCATCGCTATTCTTTCACCGCTAAGGTAATGTCAAATGAATGCCTAATTTCACTACCTCTACCTATGAATGTAAATTACCTACATGCTTTCTTTCTACAATTTTTATGTTTGTTGTTCCAGTATGCAGCGATGACCTCACACACAGCCGCAAAGGGCGCACAGTAATGACGGAAGACGAGAGGTACGAAGCGGTCAGGCATTGCAGATACGTCGACGAGGTAATTAGTCAAATACTATCTTTTTACGGGAACCATATCCCAAAGGAATTTATCTCCCGCGGGAATATTGTATAGTACTTCGCGGTTTCACTTAATTTCATTAAACTTTTTTTACGGTAGTTGAATGCATATTAAATTGACATTATTCAGCTACTTATTTTATCTAATGTAATGCGATAATTGTACACAAACTAAAAGATTTTTGGGAGCGTTTAAACCGGATTAATTTGTTAGAGTTAATAAAATTACCACAAAATAATAGCAAAAGTTGAAATAAAGTCTATGGTTACGGAATATTGCTCCTCCATAAATTAACAACTCACAAACGCTTACGTTTTTAAATGACTGAATATTCTCATTAAAATGCATGGTATTCGGTAACTGGTAGACACAGTCATGGAGGCAGGTATTTAGGTTTTCATTTAAACGACTTTATCTCTAAATAACTTTATCCGGTATGCGCAGTAATGCCATTTATGTGCGTAAATCAATTCGCCTTAATTTGTCCCTGACATGACAAGAAATGAAAAATATTTAAACCCTATAACTAAGGAAAACATAAAAAATATTAAACACTCGAAAATAAGTGTATTCAATATGCCCGTAAAAATGATATTGTTTGTTACTAATCATATAAGTTATAAAATGTTTCTACGCATAGAATAACGTAGGTTTCGAATTATACAACCGTTAAAAATCCAAGGACAAGTCACCTACTGTTCAAATCAAGCTACCGAGTTTCTGCCTTTAGAATCTGTGTCCGTGACGTGATTGTCTATTAAGGACAATCACTAACTATTCAATTGAATTCACCGTCATAATTTGGCGTTCTATTGTTTTGGCGCCCAACGTGTGGTATTCGTGTCACGTTCATCCAAGTGGCATGTGATATAAAGCAGGAACGTAGTATTCGTATTACATATGTACGCCGCATACCCTTTCTCTTATGTTGTAATCAATGAAAGTTATTTTTTATTCAGACACAAATTTTCGAAGATCTTTCGTAATTAAAACAACTTTATTTTAACAGAATGTCTAGAAAAACTAATAGTATGAATAAATCATAATATGTATATCGATCAAGAAAATCAATCACATCTAAGTAATATCGCATAGAGCTATAAAACCCGAGAATGAAATATTCACAATGTTTTGGAAAAATTTAGTTAACTTCTAAGACAAACCTTTAATTGTTCTGATCGGTATATCATGGTTTCTTGTTTGTTACAAAAACCGAGATATCGCACTTTTGCCACGCTTTGTAATCAGTCAGTTCATGTTATACTAGGTGTACTATGTTTTAACACAGATTAAATGTCAATGTGAGCTTTTACGCTCAACACATCGAGGATATTGTTATTGCATTGCAGTGACATCAATAATTTGAAAGTAAAAGAAAACATTCTGCTCTCACGAGGCTAGTGCGTTGTACATATTTGTAACCGTAGTTCCGTACTCCGCACGTCATTCAACGAAACCGTTATTTTTAACCTTTATTTGTGATCTCAAGCGGGTGAATAGTCGAACTTGTAATGAAACTGGCCATTAAAACCAGTCAATGAACGAGTAAATTTTAAACCTAGGCAGTGAACGCATCAATATGGAAGAAGTCACTTATTTCATCGGTACCTAATAACAGAGTATCCATATTTATATTCCTAGAAACGAACGTATACTCAGAAATATGACGTGATAAATGAATAACAGCTTAAATCTGCAAAACTTGTTTGGAACAAAATTATCGCGGCTTAGATTTTGAGCAACGGTATACTATACAATAGCTTTTTATTGAAATATTTTCAACCGTATGAGATACTCCATGTTATGTTTTTAAAATGCGCTTGGGAAATAATAACACATTTGGCGTGGTTTGTCGTTTATTCCACAACCCAGTTGGAAACGTAACGCAATTGGTTTGCTTTTACGTTTTTCTCAGCATTTTATGCGCCGTTTGTGCCAAATTTAAATTGATCGACCTTGTCCGTGAACGTGTTCAAATCGTGCGAAGATATCGATGATATAATCCAAGATATAAACTTTATTGTGACTTCTTATTTTTCATATAATTTCTTACTATATATACTATGTTGCAGACAAGGACAAACATCAAATTATGTTACTTGCAAATCAATTAAGTCACTGGGTTAATTTGATGGGAAAGCATTAGTGAAATTAATCGGTACCGGTTTACAAATTCATAGACTCGTTCAATAAAAGTGATATTTCATCTTTTCGAAAGTAGGCAGATACTTATTGTTAATAATCGGGCTACACAAGCCACCTGCGGATTAGGCCTAATGTTTGTATGTTCTCTTATCGCGGCGAATGCGTCAGATCTTATTTAATCAAATGGCGCTAATACTTGTTGACGAAATCTGGAATGCTTCCAAATAGTACAATGATAGTGCTAGACGAGACTCTGTATTATTGTATCAGACCCAGGTTAGTCACTGACGGAAAGTCACAAGTTGAAATTATACTTCGCTGCTTTGCAATACGAGATAGTAAGGTCAAGTTGAGATTACATTCAGTAATTACAACAACTGGCGTGGTTTAAAGCACAGATAAAATAAAAATATCAGAATGACGTACGATCAAGGATCGTTAACCTTTTGTTAACCGGTGAATTTACAGATAATGCTATCTTTTTCGATCGCTTAAACCAGCAGCACGACTCGTTAGCAAACCTATTACATTTTTAATTTGCATATTAGAACTTTGGACTGGGAAATAAATATTTGTTTTGAACCAATACTCACAATGTATTCTAGACTAGAGAAAAGTTTGGTAGCCGTGAGCCATGTGTTTCTCTTTATCGAAACACGTGAGATTGTGACGCATACGCGCATAAACAACAGCATTTTACACAGTTTCTGTTCAACTTTGTAATGTTAATAGCAGATGAAATTAACTAGCTTCATAAATTGTCTCATTTTACTGTTTACGAAATGTAGTAATTTACTAAAACATTTGACGGTGTTGTAACTCATACGTTAGAAACTCAGTTTCTCATGATTGTAATATAAGTTGTTCTGCGATGTTTCTTTTAAAAACTACACATGTCTAGATGTAAAATTAATTTTACACTAATCATGTGAGATGTAATTAAACATTGCTTCTCAAAAATGCTTTTTAAACTGTCTAACAAATATGTTTTTATAACATCCAAGAAATTCTTGTTAACATCTGCAAATCATTGCAAGTAATGTAAACTTATTCTTCCTGGAAATTTATGTGTAAAACGTTAAGTGTGAATAAAAATAAAACAATCTAGCTATTTTGAGCGTATTTTAAAATTAGGCACGTAACAGTAGGAACTTTCTCTAAACAAATGGTAATTCAGTTGAGGTAGACTTAAGAATAATATAGAGGTAATAACTAAAGCCTTAATTGTTCTAACCAATGTTAATTGCACTAATTAAGGGCGATAAATTGTCGTTACCATTTCACACGCTCCGTGAAAGTCACGCATGTGATTGGATAGCCGCTTAATTCCAATTGTACGATTATTTCAGCTGTTTCTCCTTACATGTGTTGTGTTATATAATTATTAAGGACGACAGCGTTTTATATTTAATTCAGCGCCCATGATTTCACTCTGCTCTTGTTTTGTTTTAAATTCCGCTCTTACGTTTCAGTCACATTGATTTATGCAATTGCGTGCATCAATCTACTTAATACGGGATTTGACTGACAGGTCAAAACACTCACTTTTTTCAGTGTCGAAAACGTAAGCTTGTATGAAATTCCAAGCTATGACGTCACATGTTAGTATTGTCTTAACTGTAATAAGTTAAGCGCAACGGCAATTGTAGCATACTTATATGTACTCATTTTTGTATTTTTATTATTTTATGTCAGAGTTTTATAATTTATTGTGAATGCAGTCAAAAACCCAATTGCAGAAGATAGAAGAAGTATCTGAATTGTTAAAATGTGTACTGTTAAAGTTGCCAACATGCCTTGTCGTAGTAATGATTAATGCCATCTTAAGGCCTTCAGATTTTTTGTTGCGTCTTGTCATTTGTCTTCGACAATTTGTAATATTTAGCGAGTTTCCTCAAGCGCTAAATATATAATTATGTAGCTGATGTTTATCATCCATTCATGATTGACATATTATGATAGACAAGCAAGACATAACAATGCAAAAACATCGCCTAGCTTCACCCATCATTCAAAAATATGAGGAACTGTCAAAAACCACTTTATTCCCTCTTCTTCGACGTTATTCGTCAATTATCGTCAATATCTTAATCAGTTAAGTTCGATATCAAATTCTGTAACAAAAGAGCCTGAAAACAGTAAAATTAAAAAAAAAAACAAAATATTCTTTATTCAATTGGGCTTAATATGAGCACTAATGAATCGCCATAAAAAAATACAGTAGTATTGACTCGACCACCGATTCGGAAGGTAAAGTCGTAAGTGAGACACGAAACCATTTTCTGGCATGGTCCAGTAACTTAACAATCTATAAATTCGGGATTGACTATATAATATGTTTACCACTTTCATCTATGGTCCTGTATCATAATTATACTTCACTAAATAAACAAATCCTTGTTTCCAGGTTGTCCGGGACGCGCCGTGGGAGTACACGGAGGAGTTCCTGGAGAAGCACAAGATCGACTTCGTGGCGCACGACGACATCCCCTACACCACGGAGGACTGCGAGGACCTCTACGCCATGATCAAGGCGAAGGACATGTTCGTCGCCACGCAGAGGACAGAGGGTGAGTGTCTAGAGATGATTGTACAGGCAGTGATATAGTCATGGAAGCACGAGATCGACTTCGTGGCGCACGACGACATCCCCTACACCACGGAGGACTGCGAGGACCTCTACGCCATGATCAAGGCGAAGGACATGTTCGTCGCCACGCAGAGGACAGAGGGTGAGTGTCTAGAGATGATTGTACAGGCAGTGATATAGTCATGGAAGCACGAGATCGACTTCGTGGCGCACGACGACATCCCCTACACCACGGAGGACTGCGAGGACCTCTACGCCATGATCAAGGCGAAGGACATGTTCGTCGCCACGCAGAGGACAGAGGGTGAGTGTCTAGAGATGATTGTACAGGCAGTGATATAGTCATGGAAGCACGAGATCGACTTCGTGGCGCACGACGACATCCCCTACACCACGGAGGACTGCGAGGACCTCTACGCCATGATCAAGGCGAAGGACATGTTCGTCGCCACGCAGAGGACAGAGGGTGAGTGTCTAGAGATGATTGTACAGGCAGTGATATAGTCATGGAAGCACGAGATCGACTTCGTGGCGCACGACGACATCCCCTACACCACGGAGGACTGCGAGGACCTCTACGCCATGATCAAGGCGAAGGACATGTTCGTCGCCACGCAGAGGACAGAGGGTGAGTGTCTAGAGATGATTGTACAGGCAGTGATATAGTCATGGAAGCACGAGACCGACTTCGTGGCGCACGACGACATCCCCTACACCACGGAGGACTGCGAGGACCTCTACGCCATGATCAAGGCGAAGGACATGTTCGTCGCCACGCAGAGGACAGAGGGTGAGTCTAGAGATGATTGTACAGGCAGTGATATAGTCATGGAAGCACAAGATCGACTTCGTGGCGCACGACGACATCCCCTACACCACGGAGGACTGCGAGGACCTCTACGCCATGATCAAGGCGAAGGACATGTTCGTCGCCACGCAGAGGACTATAGATGCGACGCCGGTTATTAACGATTTTAACCGTGCGGGTAAATATGCATTTTTCGTTAGAAACGGTTAATAACCCGCATTTTATGCATTTTACGGTTAAATTCCACTAGATTCCGCTAGATGTAAATAAGTGTTTGTATAATAATAATAGTAATAGATTGTATATTAGACGCAATTATAAATGAAAGCGACATATAATTTAACATTTACGTTTCGTAGTATTTGCGTGAAAGAGTAACAGACATCTATCCATCCATCTATTCTTACAAACTTTCGCATTTATAATGTTAGTAGGATTAGGTAGTAGGATAACATCTAAAATGAATTTTATTTATCTTTTGAATATCGATTTTCTCTTCACAAAGAAAAAAAACTATACCCTTTTTAGCTGTCACTGTCAGATAACTAACCGTTAACAACAGCATTTTATCGGTAGCTAACCAAAAATTTGGTTATTTAACGGTAGCTAACGGGTTTTTTACAACTATACAGAGGACAGAGGGTGAGTGTCTACTAGACGGGATGATTGTACAGGCAGTGATATAGTCATGGAAGCACAAGATCGACTTCGTGGCGCACGACGACATCCCCTACACCACGGAGGACTGCGAGGACCTCTACGCCATGATCAAGGCGAAGGACATGTTCGTCGCCACGCAGAGGACAGAGGGTGAGTGTCTACTAGACGGGATGATTGTACAGGCAGTGATATAGTCATGGAAGCACAAGATCGACTTCGTGGCGCACGACGACATCCCCTACACCACGGAGGACTGCGAGGACCTCTACGCCATGATCAAGGCGAAGGACATGTTCGTCGCCACGCAGAGGACAGAGGGTGAGTGTCTAGAGATGATTGTACAGGCAGTGATATAGTCATGGAAGCACGAGATCGACTTCGTGGCGCACGACGACATCCCCTACACCACGGAGGACTGCGAGGACCTCTACGCCATGATCAAGGCGAAGGACATGTTCGTCGCCACGCAGAGGACAGAGGGTGAGTGTCTAGAGATGATTGTACAGGCAGTGATATAGTCATGGAAGCACGAGATCGACTTCGTGGCGCACGACGACATCCCCTACACCACGGAGGACTGCGAGGACCTCTACGCCATGATCAAGGCGAAGGACATGTTCGTCGCCACGCAGAGGACAGAGGGTGAGTGTCTAGAGATGATTGTACAGGCAGTGATATAGTCATGGAAGCACGAGATCGACTTCGTGGCGCACGACGACATCCCCTACACCACGGAGGACTGCGAGGACCTCTACGCCATGATCAAGGCGAAGGACATGTTCGTCGCCACGCAGAGGACAGAGGGTGAGTGTCTAGAGATGATTGTACAGGCAGTGATATAGTCATGGAAGCACGAGATCGACTTCGTGGCGCACGACGACATCCCCTACACCACGGAGGACTGCGAGGACCTCTACGCCATGATCAAGGCGAAGGACATGTTCGTCGCCACGCAGAGGACAGAGGGTGAGTGTCTAGAGATGATTGTACAGGCAGTGATATAGTCATGGAAGCACGAGATCGACTTCGTGGCGCACGACGACATCCCCTACACCACGGAGGACTGCGAGGACCTCTACGCCATGATCAAGGCGAAGGACATGTTCGTCGCCACGCAGAGGACAGAGGGTGAGTGTCTAGAGATGATTGTACAGGCAGTGATATAGTCATGGAAGCACGAGATCGACTTCGTGGCGCACGACGACATCCCCTACACCACGGAGGACTGCGAGGACCTCTACGCCATGATCAAGGCGAAGGACATGTTCGTCGCCACGCAGAGGACAGAGGGTGAGTGTCTAGAGATGATTGTACAGGGAGTGATAGAGATTCCCTCGTAGCCTAGGGTACGCTAGGAGTTCGATTTGACTAGCCTGGTTAATACAAAGAAGCGACTGCCTGAATTGACTACCGTTATTACAATAGCCGGATTCCGAAAAGGCTTTAGCACCATAGACCACATCCATACGCTGCGGCAGGTTATACAGAAGACTGAGGAGTATAATCAGCCACTTTGCTTGGCGTTCGTGGACTATGAGAAAGCCTTTGATTCGATTGAAACCTGGGCGGTACTGCAGTCTCTCCAAAGGTGCCAAGTGGACTATAGGTATATCGAAGTGTTGAGGTACTTATACCAAAATGCCACCATGACGATCCGAGTACAGAACCAGAACACAAATCCTATCCAACTGCAGCGTGGTGTGAGACAGGGAGACGTTATTTCTCCGAAACTGTTCACAGCTGCGTTGGAGGATATCTTTAAGCTCTTGGACTGGAAAGGACTCGGCATCAACATTAATGGCCAGTACCTAACACACCTTCGGTTTGCCGATGATATAGTCCTTATGGCTGAGACCATGGAAGACCTGAACACAATGCTCGAAGATCTCCGTAGTGCTTCCCAAAGAGTGGGTCTTAGGATGAACATGGATAAGACGAAAATTATGTCAAACCCCCATGTTGTACCCTCTCCAGTTCATGTTGGGAACACTATACTTGAAGTTGTTGACCATTACGTATACCTAGGACAGGCAGTCCAGCTAGGTAGGTCCAACATCGAGAAAGAGATCTCTCGTCGAATCCAACTTGGGTGGGCAGCATTCGGGAAGCTTCGGAAAATCTTCGCGTCCGACTTACCTCAGTGTCTCAAGACAAAAGTCTATGAACAGTGTGTGTTGCCAGTGATGACTTACGGCAGTGAAACGTGGTCGCTAACTATGGGTCTCATAAGAAGGCTCAAGGTCACCCAGCGTGCAATGGAGAGAGCCATGCTCGGCGTTTCCCTGCGTGATCGAATCAGAAACGAGGAGATCCGCAGGAGAACTAAAGTAACCGACATCGCTCGAAGGATTGCTCAGCTGAAGTGGCAATGGGCGGGACACATAGCGAGAAGAACCGATGGCCGTTGGGGCAGAAAGGTTCTGGAATGGCGACCGCACACCGGACGACGCTCAGTGGGTAGGCCCTCGACAAGGTGGACCGACGATCTGGTGAAGATCGCGGGAAGCCAGTGGATGCAGGCAGCGCAGGACCGATCGTCGTGGAGATCCTTAGGGGAGGCCTATACCCAGCAGTGGGTGACGTGCGGCTGATATGATGATGATGATGATTACAATAGATCGGGCGATGACCTGCTCACCCACCAAATTCACCCCCAGGTAGGTGAAGGGGTATCAAGGTACATTGAATCGTACATATTGTTTTTCAGTATCGACAAAATACATCGATACAAAATTCTAGCCTTAACGAGGTGGGTGGGCGGTCATACTTAAAATTTTGAGTTACCCCTTCACCTACCAGTGGGTGAATTTGGTGGGTGAGCGAGTCGTCGCCCAATTCAATTCAATTCAATTCAATTCAATTCAAATCATTTATTTCAGGCTGGGCCCATAAAAAGTTAGTAACAATATTCCTTAAAAAACTAGTGTTAGTATGTACAGCACAGCAAAGAACACAATTACAATTATTACAATTTAGTGGTGTGAATTGTAACCCATCTTTGGATAATAGGTAAATCCCATCTGTCAACAAACACCCTCAGGATAGTGCTGGTACTGCCACGCAAACGAGTGATCGCTGAAGCACACCTCTTTCTAATGATGGCGGCAAAGCCATCAACTTGCGCCTCCGCAAACATGCCGGATGCACTGCATCGCCACGGCAGCCCCAGCAGTATCCTCAGGGCATTGTTGTATTGAACACGCAAGTCGCTGTATGCACGCTGGGTAAAATTAACCCACAGGTTACAGGTATAAAATGTTTTGCAGTATGCTTTGAAAAGCGTTATTTTGACTGACCTAGTGGACCGAGCAAACCTGCGAGCCAGCATGTTACAGCGCACAGCCAGCGACCTACGCTCCCTTTCTATGTCGAGGTTGTCTTTTAAGTCCACAGTGACCCAGTGTCCCAAGTATTTAAAACTCCGGACACGTTTTAGTGTTGACCCACAGAGCGATATTTCAGGAACGTTTGTATAGTTAAGAGTCCTTGACTGAAATAGAACCCATTCGCTTTTGGTTGTATTATACTTGAGACCATGAGCCTCTGCATAGGACTCACAGATAGACAGGAGCCTCCGTAACCCACTGACAGACGGACTCAACAGCACCATATCGTCTGCGTAACTGATGTTATTCACGCTTATCCCGTCAATGTAACAACCAACGTTGGCGCTATTGAGTGCGCCTATCAACTGATTCACATATAGGTTAAAGAGTCGGGGTGAGCTCAAACCCCCCTGCCTTACCCCACTCTCCAGACCATAGATATCCGAGTATGATCCAGACCATCTAACCATGTTCTCCTGACTACCATACCAGTATTTAAATATGGCCACAAGTTCTTTTGGCAGTGTAGTTTCATTGTAAAGTTTTTTCCACAACAGGTCATAATTAACATAATCAAATGCCCTAGTAAGGTCCAGAAAACAACCCAAAACAGGCGTCCTTCTGGCCGTATAGTACTGCACAGTCTGCTTAAGGCTGAAAATAGCACTCTCAGTCGAAAGGCCTGGCTTAAAACCAAATTGGTTGTCATATAGGTCCATATGTTTAGCTAAAACATTATCAAGCAGACTGTCCAGCACCTTCGATATAATCGTGGCCAGGGATATAGGCCTATAGTTTGAGATGTCTGAGGCATCTCCAGTTTTGTTTTTAACCACAGGTACCACAATTGTTTTGGTAAGTTCCCCAGGCAAATAACTGTGACTAATGCAAAGACCAAAAAACATGGCTAACACCCGAGGCAGGTGCACCCCTGCGTGCCTGAGATGTTCGACGCTCAGACCATCGTAACCAGGGGACTTGCCCCTCTTCATTTTAACTAAAACATTGAATATTTCCTTGGCCGTAAAATGAAAGGGAGGATTTTCAGGACCAATGGCCCGTGCGTCGCTCATCCCAGCCGCTTCTAGCAATGGTGGGTCAACTTTGAAATGATTCATAAATTTATTAGCAATTGCAGTGGGCTCGTGAGCACCCGCAACGCTCACTGGAAGGCCAGACCTTGGATTTAGTTTATTAGTGGACTTCCAGAACTTACTAAATTGCTTTTTAGAGTGAGATTGTGCAATCAAGTCCATTTTTATCTGCTGCTGGTTATTCTGGCAATATTTCAATTTATTTTTAAATTTACTTCTGGAGATACACATATTTTCATAAATCAAACCATAACTGGGCTTACCGTAAAGTAACCATGTTCGGTAATAAAGTCGGGCCTCACAATGAGCATCGCGAACATGCTTATTCCACCCTGGTATGTACCGTTTACTGTGGTTACTATGACTTTTCTTCACATAACAATGTTCGGCTCCTTCTTTAAGAATGCCTACTATATCACTATACATATTATCCAACAATTGAAAATGGCTGGAAATATTGCATAAGCCATTTGCACAATTATAACATTCAGTAGGGAAATCAATTAGTCGTAATTTACAATTACAATAATCATGATACATTTTTATTTGATGTTTGTCTCTCTCCCCCCATACGACTTTATTATCAATTGGGGAATTACAACTCATAACCTTAGGATTCATTAAATCAATGTTACACTCAATTAACATGGGAATATGATCCGACGTATACACACCATATAAGACTGAGACATTAGTAACTAGGGACCTAGCTGCACTAGTCACAATACAGTGATCTAACCAGCGCAGGGACCCATTCGCTGTACTGGAAAAAGTATGCGTACCGACAGGTAACATCTCCATATCTACGCAATGCCATGACTGCTCAGAACAAGTAGTAATTAACTCACTTGAAAACCTGGTTCCTGGATGAGCGTTGTAATCCCCCAGCACAAACACACTTTCCACACCACTACTTTCTATAATTGATATTACTTCACTTAAACACTCAGTATATTCTACTAAATTTTCAGCACTGTCGGTGGGCATGTATATTGAAAAAATAAGAAAAGAACAATCATTTTGCACTATCTTGATGCACGATATACGATCACTAAGACAGGTGACAACCGACACTGAAGGGAACACTGACTTCCTCCATAACAGTGCAACTCCCCCGTATGGTCTGCCCTTTAAAATACCCGCAGAGGTATCGACGGCTGATTTTCCTGTATAAGCAAAATCCTTATCAATGCTCCCCAGGTATGGCACGTCATGAGGCAGAAGCCAGGTCTCCTGCAATGCTATAACGTCAACAGCGTCACACAGCTTCTGTACGCAACCCGTTGATCGAACAATATTCTTGCAGTTAAATGTTGCGAATCTTACTTTTGTTTTGTTCAACATTTAGTACTAGGTAGTTTTTTCATCAGCAAGCCGAGACATCTCTTTGTGTTTTCCCGGCTTGAAGTTAATAAATCGCCTAAATCTAATACCCTCCGGCCATAACTTGTCATCTAAAAAGACGTTCAGTTTATATTTCGAAACAAATAGCTTGAATGCATTGTAAGGCCGGTCCGATTTCATGTTAATTTTTTCCAATATAACAGGTTCCTTTGTCATCTTCTCAATATATTCACAAATGTCCTGCTCAGTAGTTTCTTTGTTTACATTCGATATAAAGAGAGGTATTTTAGTTTCGGCTGCTTTGAATTTTCCAGTACAATTTGAAGTCGCGGTACCAGTCTTCCCATCAAAACGATTTTTATGCCTCCTTCGTTGTACTAGTAGCCAATCTTCATCCGACTTAACTTTAGGCCATTCGCCTTGCTGCAATATTTCCGCCAAAGATACATTTTTGTTCGCCGTATTGGTTTGTAAACACAGCGGTATATCATTGCTTTCCAGTATCGTCGAGTTGACAGGTGCACTGGGCGAGCGATTGTATTCGCACGGTGCGTCATGCGTGCGAGAGAAAACGAGAGAGCGATATGCCGCCGGCTCGCCGTTATCAGCACTGTGTAGCTCCGTGTCGTCCTGTGCCCGCGACACGGACTCGGCGCGCGGCTGCAATCCGAACGGTCCACTATCCTCAGCATACCCTCCTCCTCGGATTTTGTTAACATTAGAATTAAAAATGGGATTTGGAATCGGATTCACCACTTTTTGCATTGACGATTCCAAGTCTTTCTTCGTAACATAATTATCTTTTATTTCAGTTATTTCAGCACGCACAGCTAAGATATCTTTTAATAATTTAGAAACATCAATGTGATCAAAACTCACTGGCGGCAGTTTATGCAGATGGTATGCAACAAATATCGGTAATCGATCAGGATCCGTGGTTTTCAAAACCGATATAATATCCTCCAGGTTCTTTTGCTTCTTATCCTTGCGCCTAGATATCAGCTTATGTTTCGTTTGAGTAGAATTAAACAACAACACTTTCGCCTCTTCGACATCTTCCTCCGAGAAACCCGATCCACATATTCGTATTAGGCTCTCACTGTCCATGACATCGTGCCTGCTTCGAATAAAAGCAAGGACCTCCGAAATAACCACATTACAATTGACACACTTGACCGTATTATTCGTGTTAACGGACATTATTTATGACACATCGACTAACAGCGACCGCTCGCAAGACGCGTGCGCGCGAGACTGAGATTAACAGATTGACTGTGGTATAAAAAAATAACAATGATTAACATTGTCGTTTGCAGGTGTGAGCACGTCAGATATCGTGGCGCGGATAGTGCGCGACTACGACATCTACGTGCGGCGGAACCTGGCGCGCGGCTACTCGGCCAAGGAGCTCAACGTGTCCTTCCTCAACGAGAAGAAGTTCCGCCTGCAGAACAAGATGGACGAGCTCAAAGACAAGGGCAAGAAGGTAACGTGAAATTCTGTTCCATTCCCTTCCTCCTTTCTGATCTAGATATTTTGATAGCAATAGCGAAAGTCGTCAAGTTTAAATAGTATGGATTAGACAGTCGCCCCTCAAAGACAAGGGCAAGAAGGTAACGGCTTTGAAAACTGTTCCATTCCCTTCCATGTTTCTTTCTTTCGGCTCCTGACCTAGACATATAACATTTTGAAAGCGATAGCGAAAGTCGACAAGTTCAAATTGCATGGATTAGGTACACAGTCGCCGCCCAAAGACAGGCAAGAAGTTAACGTGAGAATCTGTACTGATTTAATTAAGCTGAAGATATTGCTTGTTGCTTTATTTGTTTGCTTACTTAATACAATTAATAAATGAGGCGGCTTTTGTATTCAAAATAATTAATTGCAGAAAACAAGTTATTTATATATTTTAACTAATCCATTGTTTAACTTGACGACTGACTGACGTACCTCATTTGACTTGAAGTATTTACCAGAAAATATTAAATACTTGAATATTTAAAATTATACCTCTGGCATAATTAATTATGTTTTGCACGTTCGTTGTATGGAATTTATCTTGGCATTATCTAATATTACGCACGTCGTTGTCATATTTGCGATTACGATAGTGGTATGTTGTATAAACATAGATAAAAGCACCCAGTGATGGTCTCTATATGTGTATTTAATTTAAATGAAAGTTATGTAATGTGTCTAAAGTTAATAGGTTACCTAATATTTACCTTCTTTAAAACGAAGCTTATCGTCACTAGAATATGCAGTTCAATCTTGATTTGACGATAATTTGTAACAGGAAAAAAATATATCCTGCATTTCCGTTTTTAATTTTATGGATTAATAATACTAAGTTTGTAAACTGTAAAGTAAAAAAAGTAATGTAGGGTATCAACCTAATAATTTTCCTCTGCAGGGCAAAGGTCTCCAATATTTGAAATCATGTTTTCGTTACAATAATAGGTTTTGGCTTGACTTAAGGTCCTAAGTCCTAATGGGGCAGAGGGCGTCTACAGAGCGTCGCCATCCCGGTCGGTCTTAAGCAACGCGCTTATTTCGCTCCAGGTTTATCCTTAAATAGGTTTTGGCTTAATCACCACTATTTATATTTTTTGTATTCATGGAACGATGGATTGGAATGATTATAAAAAAACTAACCTATTCCTTCATTCGTATCGCAGGTAATAACAAACATCGGCGAGAAGCGAGTGGACATCCTAACGAAATGGGAGGAGAAGTCTCGCGAGCTGATCGACGCGTTCCTACTTCTGTTCGGTCCGGACGGGCGGCTGTCGAGCATCTGGGCGGAGAGCAAGGGCCGCCTCATGCAGGCGCTCAGCCAGCCGCCCTCGCCCCGCGGCTCGCCGCCGCCCAGCGAGAACGGAGACGATGACTCCAGCTCCACGCATAATAGGTAAGAACTTTTATAAACCATTACTGTATAGGCACCGTGCAGAAACTATAGAGGGCTCTAAAATCCCGATTTTTTTCTGTGGTTTGACAGTAAAATTTGACGTTTATCGTAAAAGTTTCGAATGTGAGTCACTAGATGGCAGAATAAGGCACCGTGTTTTTCCGTGGTTTGACAGTAGAATTACCGACATTGAGAGTAAAAATTTTGAATATGAGTCACGAGATGGCAGAGTCATCGCTACGCACGGTGCCTATTATGGTAAACTGGCCAGTAACTGGCCACATAAAAAAATGCTTATTAGAAAGAAATCATGTTCCGTCAATGGGCGTAGCCCAATAAAATAAATAAAGTAGTAGAAAAAAGGCAATTCAAAGTCGAAGCGTTTATTTCCCAACGTAAAATATTTCTTTTACCCTTCTAGTATGTATTACACATTTATTGCATTGTACTTTGCGATCATTGGCGCCAGCTGTCATGGGCTCTGCTTAAAGGTACCAAAACACTTTATTTTTGTCGATAATTTAAGTTTTTCTGTTGAAAGCCTGAAAAGTAAAAACAGTCTTTTGTTACAGAAGTTCGGTATCGCCGCCCCCACCCAAGTCACGGAGGTACGAGACGTTATGGGAACCACAAGCAGGTAACTGGGTAATTATTCAACGCTTGTAATTGCTATCTCACATAACACCAGCACTTTTCTTTAGTTCACATACGGGCACGAATAAAGTATATTTTAAATAAATAAATTGTGGCACTAAAAAAATTGATTTCAAAATATAATAAAATTGTACATCTTCAATCAAAAATTAAAAACATTCAAATACTCAATTAACAATAAAATAAGCTAACAAATTCTTCTTATGCAGAACACAACTGCGTTCTCTGCAAAATATTATAAAAATGCAGCATTTTGTTTTTATGAAACAATTATTTGATTAATAAGGTACCTGCGGCAATTAAGGCCCACTTAAAAGAAAATGGCTATAAATCTGAGAATACTGCGTATAAGATATCAAAAACTTATTGTTTACATAGCTTATTTATGTTGCTGTAATAAATGGTGTAAAACTATTAAGAAACGCATGTATTTTAAAAAGTAAATATACTTTTTTAAAACCCTTCTCAAGGGCCTTATTATACTACGGTTGTATATTAAGGCCCATATAAAAAATCGCTTTATTTTTTTATACAAGTGTCCTAAATTTACCTAAAAATCAGTTAAAATAAAAGTAAGTGGTTGTTTTTTACTCATTGAATCATTTTCCTTCATTTATTAAACGTGACCTTATTGGCCTCTTAATATTAATTATAGGCAATTAATTGATTTCAAATAACTAGTGGTCCTAATTAAGTTATACTTGCATGTTTTGTACATGCTATGCTTCTACTACATTGAAAACTTAAAATAATCAGTTATTTTCTTATAAAACAAAGAATATATTTTTTTTCATATTAATTTATAAGACTTATAATCAGACTTTAATTAAAGGTAAGTACCTAACTGAGTTCTCTATATAATATTCCTAGAAACAAAAAATATACTCTTAAAATAAAAGTAATAATAATCTTCTGCAAACAAAATCCAAACAAAACAATAATTAAGAAACAAATTAAATTATACTGAGACGGTATCATCTTGTTAAATCACTGTCCCACCAAAATTTTTTTTTTCTTCGGTCCACTGAGCTCTCTTCTTTGGACTTTGGAGACATTTTAATCAAAATCTGTAACAATGATGCATATATTGACAATAAAATTTACATAGTTCATTGACCTGGAACACAAAAAACAAGCAATCTGATACTCAAATATTAAGAGGCCAATAAGGCCCATGTACCGTTGAAATGGGCCTTATTAACCTCATGCCATGTTTTTACAAAATAACCTAATAAACCTAAAATCCCTAACTCTGAATCGGGACAGCCATTTTCTTTGTATTCTACAACACATACATAAAATAATAAATACAGCAATATAAGTGAATTATTGAATTAAACGTAAAAATACTTACAGTTTCTTGATACAAAAATTATAAAATTACACAGTAGCCAGCCACTCCACCATCGCATCGCAGGTGACCGGCAGGATAGCGGCGCTGGCGACTTCCGACCAATTTGGAGAAATTCACACAGACATTTTGCAAGTGTGCGTAAACAGTGAAGTTTTATAGAAATGTATTTCCGTGAAATTTAAAATGTGGGCCTTATTACCCCCTGGGCCTTATTTACCGCAGGTACCTTAGTAAAATTTTTATGCAAAAAAAATTCTTGCGAAATAAAAACATCGTAATTTGCAAACAGTTAATTCGACTTAAATCTTATAGCATAAAGCATACTATAATTATTATTTTTTAAAGTATAAGCCGCTTATCAATGTGCCAATTCAAAACGCTGTCGTTGCATTGTTACACAGAGACACATTTTGTTTCCACAGAGCACTCGCAGTAGTAATTAGAGCTGAGACCGGTAGATTAAACAATAGTAATATTTATCACTTTCTATATATTTTTATCTCCTATATTTTTTCACACTTTTTGCTACTTCTACTTCAATTTAATGTATTGCTGTAATGTAGATAGTTGTTTGTTAATTTTCAGTTTTGTGTCTTCGTAAAACCTAGTTTTGCAAGCATGCTTAGAGTCGTAACTGCATCAATGCCCTTGATATTGTTTTAAAATTGCTGCCGCTCGAGTTTATTTGTAAAACCAGTTTGTTTTTTTAGACTAACTTTGTACTTATAATAAACGTGCATGAATTAGGTTGACACGTGTGTGATTGGATTTATGACGATTATTTAATTGTTAAGACAAAACAAGCAACTAAGTTGTGTGAATAATCTGTCAGTCACTGCACTTTCCCACGCGCGATAAGATTGCACTCTTGAGGTTAAATTATTCACCATCCCATTTGCACTACTGCATGAAAAATAACTTAAGTCTTTAAATGATCCCTATTAAAAAGCAAGTAGGTTCGCTTGCAAGAGAAACACCGAAACCCATTATTGCCTTGATCTAAAAATGTCTCCTAAAAAATATACGATATCTTACCTTGTCGATACACATTGCCAATGTTGTGTTGTTAAGTTAAGTGCTTACGGAGTGTTCCTTGCGCAGATGCATCGAGCTCTGAGCGCGTTGGGGACGCGGAAGCGGCCTCACAGCGCCAGCTGACGGACGACGGCTCCGACGACAGCGACGACGAGTACCAAGACACCAGCCCGTATCTTTAGGCACTCGCTACTCGACCTAGCGTAATTTGTCCAATGTAGATATTAACAATGAACTATCTACATAGTATTTTTATACGATGTACATCGTCCATTCTTAACATCGAAGCTCGCGACGCCGCGGCCCGAGGCCTCGACCGGCGCCCGAGAGAAATTTAATGTATGTAGTTTCACTTCAAAATTTTGTATGCGTGCAGGCGAGTGAATGTATTTAATCCTATTAGTTTTAATTTATTATACATTATTTATGTTTTTAAGGAAATATTTGTCTGTGAAATTCAGGAGTTTGCAGAGAATCTGCAATTTTGTTAGCACCGCGTTATACCACAATGTAAGATATTAGGTGCAGTTAAACTGTTACATAGAAGATATTATTTCGATAATACTTTTTGACAGTTAATTAAAAAGGTGCTTATTATTTACATTAATGTGTTTTATTGATCTTGTAATATTTATTTACACCTCACCCCCTAAGGAGATTCAAAAGTCTCTATAATTCCAACCTTATCAGGTGGGTTCACGGGTGGACAGAAATTACCCCTCCAGCTACCAGTACCCACTGCCCCAGCTTATCAAGTTATGCTGATAACCACCTCCCACATCCGGGCGTTAGATGATGCTACAATATGTGTAAACTTTTTATAACATTTCCTTTGTTCAAAACAATATCAATGGAATGAATTGGACCAGCTTGGAGCCCCCAATGAATCGGGTGATTACCATTTCAATGAGCAGCATTATTCAGGGCCAGCGCCGTAAATAGGGCGGTGCCAACGGTGCCCAGGCACAGGGCGCAGACCCTGGAGGGGCGCAGAAAAGACCGACTTCCAAGTAAAAAAAAAAAAAAACGTGCGCAGTTTTGTGAGCTCGCACCCTACAGGGGCGCAGAAATGACCGACTTTCAAGTAAAAAAAAAAGGGGGGCGCAGTTTTGTAAGCTCGCACCGGGCGCATATAAGGCTATTTACGGCACTGTTCAGGGCAACATAATATCTTAGAAAAGAGTACTGATTGTATTTAGATTTATACAATCAATAAAAGTTCATTTCTACAGGAAAAATGGAAAGTATAGGTAGGACATATTTCAGACATTTGAAACCAAACTGAGAACACACATGCACTATTAAAAATACTTCTTAAATAGGTATTTAGCAAGTAGTTTTTATTGTACCTTAAGTAATTATTTTGGTTTTTTCAATACAATATTGAGTGCACTTGAATTTATATGGCCATCTGAATCTAGATATTATTGGTATGGGTCAGCTTTATAGCCTTACCGCAATAAATTTAGTGTGAGAGTGGTAAAATATATTGTCGGCTAAAGTGTCAAACCTCGTAAATCCTACAGATAAAAATTTTACACAAAAAATTGCACCACAATTTTTTTGAGACAGAAATGTTTAAACGGAGACAATGTCATTGAAAAAAAATTAATTAGTAAGGTCTTCAGCTTTAGTCGGCAATATGTACTTTCACTCTTTATTTAAAATCTTATAAAATTGGACAAGTTACTTTTACAAAAATGATTCATTTACTCCATTATAAATTAACTTTGTTACACTTAATATTAACTCTTTCACTTCTCCTTACTGACTTGTATGATCACAAGAATATTAAACACAATTAAGTGGAAAATACTAAGTGACGTCAATTACAATATTTAAAAAAAATTCATGGTAAAACAATCTCAAAAATAAAACATTAAAGTAAATTATTACTACTCATATACTTTGTTCTAGAGATCTAATCACTGAGGTTATCTTTAAATGCATGAACATCACTAGTCAAAATGATTTGCAACATTCAGTTTCATAGTTCTGTTTTTTTCCCACGCTCACCCTTTGCTTCAGTCGCAGGCAGGGACTCGTACAGGCATGAATCATCAGCACCTTTCAGTGCATGTTTAGTGCACAAATGTATTTTCAACTGCACATCTCCTTGGTGGTTCCAATACCAATCTTCCACAGCACTCTCATTCTCTTCCAAGAGGCTCTCACACTGATTCTTCATATGAGTGATTTCAGCAGAAGGCTTATCCCATAGCTCATACGGTATTCCAAGGTCTACTTTCACGCCTTTATCCACTAAACCATGCAATGTTTTAAATGTCTGACTCATTCCTTTTGCGAATCTGGTACTATCCTCGCGTTCTTTGTGGATGTTGTATTCTAAAATTTTGTCGCAAACTCCTTCGAGGGATTCAATAAGTCTCAGTTCAGACTTCTGATATTTCGTCTTCTTCTTTGGTTGAACGTCGCACAGTGTGGGATTTGGACTGACTTTCGGACATCCTATTTTATAATCGTTTTGGATAGGTAAGATATAAACAACGTTCTCGGTAAAACTCCTACCGCGAAATTCTGAATAGTTTTTATGTAATAAAAAAAATCGAGAAATTCCCATAAAAACCATAGAAACGCATTATTTCTGATTTTAAAACATTTTCAAAGTCTTTTGCTTTATTATATTGTAGGGGTATCCGACAAGTATGTCATCAACTGCTAAAAAGTTCATTCTGATTTACCGCAACAAAGAAATATTAATTTTACTGTAAAAACTAAAATATTTTTTTTCTTCAAAACTATTTATTATTAGCATCTAATTTTGGGCTCATAAGATACTATAAAGCAGTCTTAAATATAATTAAAAGTTACAAAGAGTAATTGCGCAGGACCTCGGAGATATAATTTTTTAAAGTTTTTGATTAGGGTTGTCCATCACTTTAGGTGCCTTGCTGTTTGAATTTTTATGTTATATTATTTTGTCAGAAAATCAAAGTCTGATGATGTAATAATTAAAAATTTACAGAAATCTTTAAAACTTATGGGTTACCATTGTACTTAGTGATGTATCTGAATCAGATGAAAATAAAACCGCTAAAAGTCAACTTCCACATGCGTTTAGTGGTCTTTAATATCTTGTTTTATATCATTTCCTGTATCCAAATCTCTGCATTGATATTTAAATATCAGACACATGTGATTTTCCTTAACTACATTATACCTAGTTAAAATTTGGTATTGGAAAGGGATCCGCCTTCGTTAAGGACAATGCTTAAACCCAATACCTTTACATGATGTCTGGAGGATCGGGGGTGAGGCGTCATGGAGCCGTCATAGACCCATGGCGCTGACTTGCCTCTACAGCAACTGACCTGCCCTGCAGGGGAAAGTCCTTCCGGACCTCGACCGGGGGACTTACTGCAAGGGGGGCGCCAACCCTCATGCTGGCAGGTGAGTGGCTGGCAGTGACTCATTTAGGGATGTATTCAAAGAAATTAATATATTGACAGTACCTTCTCAGTACATATTTGATTGTATTTTATATATTCGAAAGTATAATGAACATTTTCTTAAAAAATCGGATACTCACAAATTCAATACAAGAAATAAGCACAGACTTGCCTATCCAAGTGTCAGACTTCAATAAACGGGAAGGTCTTTTGTAGGATTAAGCATAAAAATGTTCAACAAAGTACCACAAAATCTTGTTGAATTACCTTTACATAAATTTAAAATTAAAATTAAGAATTGTTTAATGAGAAAAGGTTACTATAAGATTGAAGATTAATTAAATGATATCGACAAGAGTTTGTGGGCCTGACAATTTCTTACCACTCTGCGCATGTGGTTGTCTAATTTATTAATTTATTACATTTGTAGTTATATGTTTTTTTATTTTGTTTTTAAATGACATGATCTTTTTATTTTTTATTTTGGTGACATGTAAATAATTATTTATACAAATTGTATTTATTTTTAAAAAAGGCAAACTGTTGAGTTTCTTGCGGCACTTCTTCTCAGCAGGCCATTCACGTCGAAGTGCTAGTAGGTAAAAAAAGATATGACGTGCAAAAGAATTTCTATGTAAATCAAATTGCAAAATAAACTACTTTGATTTTGACTTTGACTTTGACATGTGTCGATATCAGGTATCAGGCTTGATGACAGGAGAAGAATATAGCAGGATCCAGGATATGATTACTTCATTAACGAAATTAGATGTGTATAAAATGTTGGTAGAAAAGGCCTATACATATGGGACACACAAAAGACCTTTAGACCTCGAAATTAATGAGCGGACAAAATATTGTAATTTTGAGTGCATTATATCCTAATGACAATCCAAAAGATGTTGATACGACCAGCGTTTCATACAAGTTCCCATTGCAACATATCAAAATCAAAAATATCTTTATTCAAATAGGCATACAAACAAACAGTTTTGAATTGTCAAACTAAGCAAATTAAAATAATATGATTAAATACATTCTTATACATATATACTATGTTGTATATAAAATGTTTCTGCCGAGAAGATACCAGCAAGAAACTCGTGCAGTTGCTCTTTTCAATCGCCAATTTAGTACAATCATTTCAATACAATATGTTCAAAAAAAAATTACTGGAATACGACGTCATACAGTAAACGGAAAATTCATTTGGATAAAACAAAAACTTATACTTATTATACTATTTACAAATAATTGCGAGAAACGGTACACAGCTTGTAACATAAATTTCCTATTGTTTTGCAAAAAGAACAAGGATTGGCTTGCAAATCCTTTTCTCGTTGAAATCCCAACATCAAAAAGTAAGTCACAAGAACTATCAGCTACAGCACGATTACCAGCTTCCGAAACTATGAATGAATTTTGACAACCCTATTTCCATAGAAATTCTATGGAAACTTAGAAACGTTCTAACTCGCAAGTCCTGTAAGATATCTATCTCAAATTTTGACAGCAGGTAGGTGCATTATCGTAATATATATTGCTGGTAAGAGTAGATGCTAATATTAAATAGAATATTTTATATTAAAAAAAAACTGATATTTACAAAATATTTATTTTTTCGCTTCCAAGGGTAATTAAAAGCTTGTAATTTCTACATTAATTTCGATTAATAAACTTCTATTGATATATGACTTTACGAAAGTCATGTTTTGGATAATTGAGAAATTATTGATATAAAACGTATTTGGTATTAATTAATTTTAAAGTAAAATAAAATTGTAGATCCAAAATTAAGATAGATATTTAAACGAGGGTTTCATAATATAATGCATCATGGTTCTATACACTGAATACGACTGTAAAAAGAGTATGTCCGAAAGTCAGGCCAAATCCCACACTGTGCGTCGTCGAGTGAGTATCCAATCTCGATGACGTCGTGAACTTTGCCGGTTTCTTCGAGCCGACCCTGCAGTTCTGTTGCTAAAATTTTACACACTTCGCACCTATTCGCATACTTTACACCCACGTCTTCTTCAGTTTTCACTTCTACATCGTGACTACATAAGCTGTTGCTTATTAATATTAAAAACAAACAAGATAGTTTCCCGAACATGTTTAGAGATATTTTGGTTTTCCCCGACAAGTAAAGATATGGGGCCTGGGTAAACTGAGTGTGGTGCACGCACAATGATAAAGTCGCAGTTAAAAGACTAATTGGTAAAGTAGGATTTTACAAAAGGCGAATATTATTTTGCTGATTTAAAGGTTGCTGTGTAAAAATTACGAACAGCAATTTGCTTTGCGTGCAATAATTTGACATTTCATCAAATGTCATGTCAAATGTCAATCATGTCATGATGCTGACAGTTTTCTTTTTCACTTAGTTACGCTTTGTCATATGGCATAGGGACAAATATTATTTCCTCAATCACAACCCAATAAATTCTTCCATGATTTGCAGAATGTGCGATAGAGTCCAAGTACGTAATGGATAACAAGAAAGCCCTTCCTAAAGAGACATGTATTACAAAGTTTGGAAGGTATAGATAAAACAAAAAATACTACGACATACCATGAATATAATATTAATTAAGTCCGCAAAACGCGGAGATAGAACTAGTAGCCGAACCTAACATCCTCGGAGAGACTAAAGCCTACCGCCTCCGATGGCTCAGCCCCTTGGTCAGAATGGGAGAGGATCGGGGAGTTTTGAAAGCATATCTTGTGCAACAGAGTGGAAAACGTCGATATCGCTGGAAAGACATGGTGGGGGCTGACCTGCGTGAGCACAGGGTTGAGGACCGGTCGGAGGTGGCGCAAGAGACCGGGGGAAGTCGCTCGTTTCGGAGGCCAAGAGTAAAGACACACTTTGGGTCATTGAGCCATAAAAGGTAAGTTAGTAAGTTATATATTAATTAAGTCTCATCTAAAGTTCGCTTGCAAGAGATTCAGATAGAATTTGAGACTACAAATTCAAAAGAACATTATATTTTATTAAAATATATTTCTGGTTTCTGCGGGAGATTAAGAGATAATAATAAAACTGAATTTAAATTACATTTTATAAGCTTGTGATTCTAATTTAGCTTGTGAGCATAACCATGTGACCCATTCATCAGAGACATTTTTCTCTAATGTTATTTCATTAAATACTTCACTAATAGACTTCTCTATAAAACCTAATTTCATAAACATTTGTATACTGATTTTATTTGTAAGTGCAATTTTGGCTTCATAAACTTTCAATCCAATGTGTTGTATTCCATAAATCAGCATCAGTACAACTGCTTCCCAGCCTAGTTTTTGTCCCCTTGCCCAATTTTCAGCTATCATTATTTCTATTTCTCCTACAGCTCCTTCTTTATCTGTTATAAATATATTAGTGTCTCCAATCATGGAATCTAGAAATAAAAATTAGAATAAAATAAATATTATTATTATATTCTTAAAAGAGAAAAAATTAAACTATTCCACTATACCTACTGACCTGTTTCACTGTTTGTAGCTTCATACTTTGTTTTATGTAATATGATAAAAGTACATTCTGGAACATAAAAAATTACATATATTTAATTTTTTTTTGCATAAATAAAGTTTGTAAGTTTGAAAGTCTGAGCACACTAACTGTCTTCATCTTCACGCCAAGTTTTCTGCATATTATATTCTTCTTCTAGGGTCAAGGGCTCTGATGCCGTTAAGTCCTGAAGTTCTTTATTTTTCATCCACATATGATATCTGCAACAAAGCCCAGGAGTTAATAAATTAATATAAAAAATCTCAAAGATATCTTTACTTGGCTACTCACTTTGGTACATGGTGTTCTTCATATGGAACTAATACCACTTTGTTACCATTGAGTTTAATATTTTGATTTAATTTCATCTTACAGTTAACAATTTAAATCAAAAATAGGTATATATTTTTCCAATCCAACTAATATAAGTTTCAGACGGGCACATCAATAAATAAAGGAAGCTTAGAAGGCCGTGGCACAGACAGATCACAGAGTACTTTGTTTACATACACACATAATGCCGTGGCAATATAAAAATTTAAAGTTTTTTAATTTATTTATTGTTTTTCGTGCCCTCGCGGCCGCGGGCCAGACAGGACTTTACTTAATGACATTGACATTTTATCTTCTGTTTTTCTACGCAAAGATTATACATGTCATTATGCATGTGCGTAAATTAAATATTAATGACTAATAATTTATTTCATTACAAGTTGATATTATCTAAAATCAGTTTCAGACTTTATTTACACTATCTAATATATATAAATTAAATTATTTGATAGACAAAACTTCCACTATCTGCATCCAAACTTTGTACAAAGTACTCTCTGTGGCTGTCACTGTGACAGACAGCATAAATAAATCCAAACAAGAAGAATTTAATTAGAAAGTGAGTTTAGTATTAAAGTATTTTTATTGGATTTTCATTACTTATTGAATTGAGTAAGCTTAAAAATTTAGTAAGGTAACTTCCAATTAGCTAAGTGTCTCAGTTAGACTCATAAATTATAACTTTTATCAATCATAGTATGTACATATGTGACCTAGAATTTATCTACATGATAAGGTAGAGTTATGAATCAGAACAGTGAATGATTAGGACTATATTTTTTTACAGGACAAGGCAGAACATCCATTACAAAATGAACCAGTACTTAACGGAGAAACGATTGACCTGGCTGTATAGCCTCTTGGCATTGTTCCTGACTGTATCCGTGGTTTGTTTGGCAATACCATTCAACCACTGGCGAACGACCCTCGATACATGCCCCTCTATCGGGCTTGAGAACAACAACTGCGGCTGCGTATTATTTGGCGTCAGCACATCACAGTACTTCAATGGTAGCCATTCTTCTTCCTGCTTCTATGCCATATTTGCTCCACTACCCATCATAGTATATGCCATCATAATGGCACTATTCCACATGTACAGAGTCTGTATAAGCAATGTGGGCAAGTATGAGGATGAAAAGTCGACTGCTATGGAAGAAATGTAAGTATAATGATGCATGTTTTGTATGCATTGCATGTATATTAAATTGATTGACACACCTTTATCCCCAAAGGTATTAGCAGGCCTTGATCTGTATATTAAAACAAGTAAGCACCTTGAGTTTCTCTCTTATTCAACTGTTACAAAGATAAGACAAAATTAATAAATAAACTAATTAAATTTATTAACACAATGATTGCCTAGCCTTAAAATAAGCTCTAAGCTCGTACTAAGCTTAGATACATAATATTTCTTAATCCATTAATTTATGTATGTCTATCCGTTCCCTCGACTAAACATCCATGACTCGAATACAAATGATTGTCATTTTTAACACAAAAACATTTTCCCATTATGGGATTCAAAACCGCAACCTGTGGTTTTGGGCCTATCAATATAATAAACAATATTTTTATTTAATATAATTGAATACAATCTTTTTTCAATTTTAGTGAAGGTGAATCAATAGTAGCAACATCAAGAGCCAGAATAAGCAACCACAATGATGCTGTGATATACTGTTGGATTCCAACAACATGCATTGCCGCCATCTTCTGTGTTTACAACCTAGTGCACGCTGGCTACATCACAACGGGGATGATCAGGACTTGCGACCAGTACAGAGGATACTTAGCAAGAGTTAGTTTTTATTACTTATTGATGTATTACAAACACAAAAACACCTATAAATTGGCACCAGGGCTGAATTTGTATAATTGGGTGTCGAAGAAAAATTAACCGCTTTACATGGAATAAGCTTTGTTAAGTTCAACATCTCACTCAAAGTAAGAGACAACCCCATTAGGCCTTAACAAAAATACAATTTATACAAATTCCAAAACATAGAGTTACTTGGTTTCAATTTTTTTAATTTACCTTATTATGTTTTTATTATTAGAAGATATGTTTATTTTAGCAGTATATTTAGAAACACCTTATATGAATAACTAGCTGCCCGCCCCGGCTATGCCCGTGGTACTTACTTACATGTATTATACATACAAACGTTCCTTAAGAATCACTCTATCTATTAAAAAAAACCGCGTCAAAATCCGTTGCGTAGTTTTAAAGATCTAAGCATACATACGGACATACAGCGAAAGCGACTTTGTTTTATACTATGTATTGATGATTTATCTGAATGTCTTAAACCATATCATTAACAGTAACTCATGTCTATCTTCAGGAACTCCGCGTAGTTGGAAATCATGTATCTGTGATACACTTTCGCCTTGGCTGCCAAGCAATTTTCGACTTTATGGACTACTTGCAAAGAGACTCACCTCTGAGCCGGCGCAGTGACTACATCAACACAGGTGCGTCGTTACAGATTGCAGTCATCATGTCGTGGGTGTCTGCTGCCCTGTGGATCCTTGTGGCTGTGTACACCGCACGCAGGGCTTACAAGGAAAGAGAGGTTTTAACATGCTGTGGAAATTAGACTCTAGCTATAGCTAGAGTTGATATGTTATATATATATAAATTTGAGCTGGCTGGCTTAAGAACAAGTCAGAAAGTACAGCGCCAATTTGGCTGTCAACAAACATTACAAAAGAAAATTGACTGTAGGATGGCTAATTTGTCTGAGCTATATTACTACAGAGGTTATGACAGTTTTTCTTCCTTAATACTCTAACTAAATATAGAAACACACCGGGCCGGAAACAGCGACCAAAGTTCAGCGGGACAACGCGCGCTGTGTATTTTAGATGACAGATCAGAACACGCCTAACTTCGGTCGCGTATTTTCCGCCTGGTGTGTTTCACACTTCACACTTAGAAATCTTTGGTTGCTAATATCTATACCCAGTACTGAATTATAAAAAAGAATTTTGTTTGATAAATTTTCTTTTACAACTATTCTTTTTAATAGATTTCCATGTTTAGCGTTTAATTTATTTATTTTTCATACAAACTTTTTGTTCATTTGTTTCATTGTTATGTCGATGATTTATAACATTGTTCTGCCTATATTTGTCATGTGTTTTAGTTTTTATGACATGATTCACACTTTAGTATCATGAAAGGATTTTCAAATTTATATTGATTTCCAAATATTTATATTTATAATATTATGTACTATTTTTATTGATCAATCAAAGTACATTCCAATGTTTTCATAATATTATCAGTTTAGTATGTAAGGTTTTAACAATTCCATTAGTCAAAGTACATTCATACATATTGAACAAGATTTTACTATTTTTATATTACGATATTCAAAAATGTAATTTTATACAATGTTTACTATACTGCACAAGTCTTTATTGCTTTAAAACTAGTTTTTAGAAGTAAATGCTTATACGGCACAACGAAATACCGTACAATTTAAGTAAGACTGACACGACGTTTTGAATGTACTTTTTAGGATTTATGCAGGGAGATCTTGCTTTATTTGTTCATTAGGATGCCATTATTACGTGCAGAAAAGTGCGTTTTACAGTTAAACTTTCTAACAGTCAAGTGCGAGCAGGCTGTTAGCCCCAGAGCCCAGTGTAAGTGAAGACGTAAGTTTGCACTAAGCACTCCTAATTGAGGGTACCCTGGGCTAGGGCGAGTATAAGTCGTAGTGCTTATCTAACCCGACTTTTTTTCACCTTATCCGATACTCGCATAAATAAATGGTTTGTTTAAAAGAAAGTCAGAGGCATGTCAGTACTGAAATGTTTTTCCACATTTTTGGATCTCCCTGTATGTATGTATATTGTTAGTAATAATAATTAGTGTGAATTTTACCACCGTCTATAGGAAGCTTTATATGTAAATGTGCCGTCCATTAGTGTTACCTTATTACTACTTTACCAGTAGTTCTTATATTGTATAATAAATATTTTTAAAATATGTTACTTGTATAATTTTGATGTAATGGATATAGGTTCCCGAATACGACTGGATAATAAGACGATAGGTAGGTATCAGTTAACTAGTTAAAAAAACATATATCACACATAAAATATATTTATTATAACCACAATATACAAAACAACAATATTTAATTTTAACAGGGTTGCATAAAATGTTATATATAGCTTTAACGCATCGAAGGTTTGCGTGTTGGATTTATTGGTTGTAAATCTATGCTCTTATTTTTAAGTACTTACATGCTTCACTCGATAGTGCAATTCTACAGTAGATCAAAATATGACTATATCATAAAATATATACTTACCTATTTTTTATGACAAATTGGAGCAACCGATTACAATCTATAACACACTTATTATTACACAACTAAATATAATTATTTAAACATCTGTACATAATATGATGGACACTAAAAAGTGCAAGTACGCTATAATCAGTATATCTAAGCTATTAAAGTGAATATAAAAAAAAAGTAGTGGAGGAATTGGAGGTTAAATAATTAGGTTGCCATTTAAATGTTAAAGAACCATTTTCCAATGGATAGCACTGGTATTCATGAAATACGGGTCCAAAGATTCACTACTTTAAAACATTCTGGTGGATTCGAGTTCTTAGTAAATAGTAATTGTTTCTACATAAAACAAAAGATACAAAATCTGACTTGAAGAGTATAAATCTTACACATAACACTAAATAAATCGAGACAGGTAAAAAGTACCTATAACAAGGATAAACTTTTAGGTTTCTTAATATTATTCTATTTGGATTATACGATACATAGACACAATCTAGAGTATTCAATAATAAACATTTATAAAACAATTATAACATTACCTATTAGGTATATAATTATAGCATTTACCTACACATTTAAAAATATATTATCACATATACATAAGCTGCGTTGTGGTAACATTAATCATATTATAAAAAAACCTTGTAGCGGTTCACAGAACACATCCACTCACCAAGTTTCAACAGTATAGTACTTATAGTTTCGGAAAAAAGTGGCTGTGACAGACTGGCGGACAGACAGACAGACAGACATGACGAATCTACAAGGGTTCCGCCTTTTTGCCATTTTGGCTACGGAACCCTAATTATGGGTTAGTACATGGTTGTTCAAACGAAAGCATCAATTTTGAACATTCTAGAAGAATTTCACAATGAAATACATTTTCGATGAGCTAAACAATTACAATGTGTAATTAATAAAAAACGTTTCGTTTGATCAACCTATGTTATACTTTTACGTAGCATACATCTGTTTCTCATTAAAATATTATCCTTATAGATAATTCACTCAGTGATTTGGCTAATATTTGTATAACATCGTGATTTCAATCAATTCACGGCTATGAACTAAATGTGACAGTGCGTATCTTATTCCATATTATTTTATATAAAAAAATAGCTTTATATAATATAGATAGATATTGGATGCTCGAGCTGGTAGAATACTGTTCGACAGGAACAAATAACGTACTTATAAGGGAACATAGTACTTTGAAAGCGTTTTTTTATCAGAATTTGGTGATGGAATAATTTAGAAATATTACATAATGAGTATTGTAGGGTAATTAAAACATAACCTAACATCTACAAAGTGTAAAGAGCGATACTGAGACATATCCCCGAGCATCCCTTCATAATAATCTACGAACATTTATATTATATACCAATCTACGAACTATTTACTGTATAATATCATAAACAACCCTTCATATCAATTCTTATTTGCTAATAAAAGCATTATATAAAACAATCCTCCATAACCTTCGCAAGTGGACGACTTAATTAAATGGCACTTTGCTTAATTTTTAAACAACTTTTGAGCTCTGGATAAATTTATAAAACTGACAAAAATAATTTTCTCTTTTTATAAAACACTATATTATATGTCTAAAAGTAACCTGATCCAATTATAATAAAAATGGGCCAAAATACTCTAGCAGTCCAACAGTTTCATACACTTTTATCATAACACCAATAAAAAATATTCATATATTTAGTACGACAACATTTAAAAGTACCTACCTACCTACCTCTTTGCCGCGCTAACGAAGCCAATATTTTCGCGTATTTCCTTTTATTTGAAGAACATGAAGTTCTAAGAAAGCTATGAAAGCGTTAGGTAGGCAACAAGACATTAGGCCAAACAGAAAACATTAAGTACTAGCGGCCGACCGAGACTCCGCGTGGAATTCGGTGTAAACACATATAGTCTTTTATACCTACTATAGCTTAACGCATTCCACGACAAATGAAAGACTGTTCAGCTTTAATATATTAGAGTAGATATTTGCCACTTTCTAGGTTTCACTTAACGCCAGTAAGATTTAAAGTGCAAGATCTAAAAATTACACATTTTAGATTAAAATGAGATGCGAGCCTAAACACATTTTATTTTATACTTATACTAATAGAATTTTCTAGTTAGACAATATTTAGTCTAAAATACATAGTACTTATACATTCATTTTATCAAATGTTTAAATCTAGGCATGCATTTTGCAGGCAGTGCGTTCAGTAGTTTCAATACTTATTTGTTTAATGCAGGGTTTCTCAAACTTACGGCACCACGAACCCCTGTTAAAATTCTTGGTGACAGCGTACCCCTAAATGATGAATTCAGCTTAAAGAGTTTCATCTGCGGACATTTCTAATAATGACTTCTGTTGCTAGATACTCGAACTAGTGGTTCGATCCGGCCATCTTTAGCATTATCAATTTGAAGCCGCCATTACGTAAATATTGTCGCGTACCCCTGCCTTCGAATGGCGTACTCCTAGGGGTACGCGTACCCCACTTTGAGAAACCCTGGTTTAATGCAAATAATATTAATCTCTTGGCAACATGTCTTACTTACTCTTTGCAATGGAATGATCACTTTCTTTGGCCTCTTCAATGTTCAATGAACGATGTTCTGGCACTCCGCCTCCCAGTCAGCAGGAATCAGCTTGTCAATGTGTTCGGTGAATTTTTCGTAAGTGCACGGGTCGTCGCAAAACGGCAGTTTCAACTCCATTGGAACTTCTATCTTTGTGTTATTCCTATAAAATGCCTGTAGACAAAATAATTTGATTATGTTTTAGATAAGTATACTATATATGGTAAGTTGGACTGTTGCCTATGTGTGAGTAAGACCTACTTTACATACATACCTTATGCACAGGGCTACACAAACCTATTATACCTACGCTAAGATTTTAAGCTCTCCGAGATATTACCGCCGTTTAACCCATTAACCGCCGCAGTTGAATATAAGCAACTAATCATTTTCTAACCACTGGCGCCGCAGTTGTACATACGCAACTAAAATTTACGAAGTAAATTTCAAGCAGATTTTAATTTACGCGGCATGAATTTAGGAACAATAATAAAGAACACCATTGCTATTTAAGGACTGTCTTTCTTTTTCCCCAAAATTATTAATGCAAAGCACCAAAAACTAAGCTATAACAATTTAATAAAACTCATCGCACGATGAAGGTTTTATCTTAAGCTGTACCGCCACAGTTGTAAAAATACAACAGTAGTGATGTTACACATAAACTTATTAATTACAGATTTAAGCCAACCTTAGTTTCATTTAATTATATTTACATAAATTAGGCATCAAGATTGGAAAGTAATATAATGATTGTTGCTTTTTAATTGTATTTCTAATTATAACATCCAAAACTTAGGATGATTTAAGGTAGATTCATATTGCAATTAACTAATCGGTTTTTTTTAAATTGATGTAAAGTAACAACCCTAGCACTTTAATGTTATCCAAGAAGTCTAGCGCCGGAGTTGCACATATTCAACCGCTTGTGACGTCACAAGCGAACTTATAATGATGCTAGTGAGGGACATGTGTTTTAATTTGGCAAAAAATATTATGGAATTGGTGGGTACCTAGTTATTTGTAGAACGTAGACCGAAGTTATTCGTTGGGTATTGTGGACGTGATTGAATCGCAAAATGTCGAGTGCCGAGGAATTAATCAGAATTTTAGAAGGGCATGAGGGAGATGTAGAAGAATTTGTGACCGATGATGAGTATTTTTTTTTACTTTATTTGGGATAAAAAACAATTGGACAATGCCACTTATAAATAAAATGTATCAAAAGGAATATAGTTATTGTACAACCAACCTTATTATCCACATAATAATTATTATTATTACACAGAGAAAAAGTGGAAGAGTAAAAGAGTTTGATGACCAGAAGGTATGTACTCTTTGATTTTGCCTGGAATTCTCAACATTTTTATTGTATTTTTTCAACAAATTACGTACAGTCCTTTATTAAACATAATTATGAGCTATTCGAATATTTCAGGTCTACAAATTATAAATAACAATAGTATTCGTTAAGATAATAAAACCGATTACCGGTAATAATTCCACCCGCACGCACTATTCTCAGTGTTGTCTAAAATGTCAGCGCCGGGGTTGTATATATGCAACAATAGGGATTCCGAAAACGGTATTTTGTAGAAATATCAACTGAACTCTAACTTGGCTATGTTAATGACTATGTGCCTAATTACATGTATTTTGATAAGGGTAAGTTTAATATTTTTATCTATATGAGGCCAATGATTATAAAAACGTTAGAATTTCCCATAAAAGTGTGATTTTGCCATTAAAATCTACTTTGCGGTAGTGATTGGCCCACAACACTATGGTTGACCTTGAAAATACGTGCTCGGCGCTAGGGGCACATTTTTTTGGAGGATTGCCTGGCGGGTAAAAGGTTAAATTCAATAACTGCATTTTTTTCCGTCCGCCAATATTACAGGAGCATAGAGAGAGTTAAATTGTTATATGCCTCGAGGCCAAAAACCTTTGGCATTATTTTGTTTGCCATGACGTATGTTTTAACCAGGGCCATCATACAATTATTATTAGAGGCTCTGGCAAATGGGCCTTTTAACCAAGAAGTTTGAAGGCCCATTTGCCCAGGTTTATCTGTTAGTAAATGTGAGGCCACAGACCCTGATCCGGGGGCCTTAATCAATTTCAGGGCCCTGGTCCGTGCCCATTGTGACCAGTCGGAAAGAGGGGTCTGGTTTCAACATGCTGTCACTGCAATAAAAAGCGACGATCGCTTCAAACTTAAGTGTAATATTTAACAGAGGAACAAAGTATGGCGAGGCATTTAAATCTATGGTTCGTATTAATAAATCGCACTCAACTCGGAGCTCAATCTTGAGAATGTCATTCTCATACAAAACAGCACCTCAGATTCGCGCTTAAGATCGTGATCAGAGTTGAGTGTGATCCTACTACTATTATAAAGGCGAAAGTTTGTATGTATGGATGTTTGTTACTCTTTCGCGTCAAAACTACTGAATGGATTTGAATGAAACTTTACCACAATATATCCTATACATCAGAATAACACATAGGATATTGGAAATCGAAATCCACGCGGACGGAGTCGCGGGCGGCCGCTAGTTTATTAATACGAGCCTATCTCTCTCTCTGGACATTATTCACACAGCGCCATCTAGCCCCAAACTAAGCATTAGCTTGTACTATGGGTGCCAGACAACGGATAAATATTACTTATATATATATATTTTTTGTAAATACATACATATTATACATAGAAACACCCAGTCCGATACAAACAGACATGTTCATGCACACAAATGTTTGTACCGTGCGGGGATCGAACCCGCGACCTTTGGTGTAATAGCCGACTTCTCGACCATTACACCAAACGGCTCGTCGTTTCTATGTTTGCGAGGTCTACTTACTTTGATAAAGAAAGCCGACTGCTCGACCTCCTCGTGCAGCTCGAGCACGAGACTGGCGCCGTACTCGGGCTCCAGCAGCTGCCCCAGGCCGAGCGCCCGCCACAGCGCCACCACCGTCACGTCGTGCCCCGAGTACACGCTCAGCGACCGCTCCACGTTGGCGTGGCTCACGCACTCGTGGAGGGTCTGACGGATCTCGCCCAGCATTGGACCTGCAATGACAGGGATGGGTTGACTGGTAGAGAATACCATGAGGCATTAAGTCCGCCTTTTGTACAAAATCTTTTTCGTGCAATAAAGTTTAAATAAATAAATAAATAAATATTCACAATTTGACAGGCCCATTGGTCGAGTGGTTAGAGACCTTGGCTACAAAACCAAGGGTCGCGGGTTTGAATCTTGCTAGGGGCAAATTATTGTGTGATGAACATTGATACTCAAGTCATGGATGTTTAAATATGTATATATAATATGTGTGTCCGCAAATACAAAACTACTTTAAAAAATACTTAACGGACAATCAACATGGATTTGTTCGGTCAAGGTCCACCTCCAGTAATCTTTCATGCTTTTTAGAGTTTTTGGCTAAGCATGTAGACGCGAATAAGCAGGTGGATATTCTATACACTGACTTTAGTAAGGCTTTTGACTGTATACCGCATAATTTATTGTTGTGGAAGTTGTCAATGTATGGATTTGGCGGTCCTTTCCTTGGCTGGCTTGAGTCCTATTTGAAAAATCGTACATTTTTTGTAGTGATAAACGGATACAGATCGGAAAGCTTTAAAATTACTTCAGGTGTTCCCCAGGGATCACATCTGGGCCCTGTACTTTTTAATGTATTCATAAATGACATCATGGGTTGTTTTGTCAGTTCCACACCATATCTCTTTGCTGATGATCTAAAGTTTGCTAAAGTTATTGAATCGCCGAGGGATGTAGTGGCACTGCAAAACGACATGGACAGGCTTGTACAGTGGTGTAGTAGAAATTATATGTCGCTAAATGTTGGAAAGTGTATTCATTTAAAAGTTTCACGAAAATTTAATATCTGCACCTCAAAGTATTTTATTCGAAATGAGCTGATAGAGGAAAGAAATTGTGTAAGGGACCTCGGAATTATCATTGATTCCAAATTAACTTTTATACCACACATGGAACAAATGATAAAAAAGGCTTCGGGTATGCTTGGGTTCATAATTCGTATCACAAAGAAGTTTCGGAAAGTGAAGACAAAAGTTTTGCTTTACAACTCTCTGGTGCGTAGCATCCTGGAGTACTGTAGTGTCGTGTGGCGACCTCATTTCGCAACCCACTCACTCCGAATCGAAAGGGTTCAAAAAAGATTTATTAATCACCTGGCGTATGTAAAAGGAATTCCTTGGCGAACATCATACAAGCGCAAGTTAGAGTACTTCCATATGTCCACTCTAGAGAAACGAAGAGACAAAATGGATCTCACGTTCTTCTTCAAACTCCTGCGAAACCAGGTCGATTGTCCTCAGTTGCTTGGCGAGGTTGCATTTAGAGTACCATACAGATATCCTAGATTTGCGATCAAAATGTTTAGCGCCCCGATACGAAAAACTAAATTGGGATTGAACTCACCCATATGCAGACTTGTTCGCCTATATAATCAGTATAGTCAGGCTATAGATGTCCACTCCGACACATTAAATACGTTGTATAAAAAGTTGGGTCTTATTTAAAATATCGATTGTGTAATTTGTCATGTTTTTTCCGTTGTTTTGTTGAGCTGTTTGATTGTAGGATGGTAAGACTGTAATAATTTATAAGAACAAACATATATTTTTTCACTTTTTGCACGTGGTGTTAACCTATAAGTAGATGTACATTTAGCTATAAGAACTTATATCATTTGTATTAAAACATGTAATAATGTAACATCTGTTGGTTGACCAATAAACTAAAATAAAATAAAAATAAATGTATGTATTTAAGTATGTTTATCCAGGGAACAGATAACAGCTTTGAGCTTAGTTTGGGGCTGGGCAATTTGTGTGTTGGTCCAATGAATTTATCAATTTATTTACAATTGACACCCCATCATTTAACAATTTCATTTTAGTACAAGCTCCAAGCTTAGTTTTTAGGGTGCTAGTCCAAAGTAAATTACTATACTATATTTATGCCCATTTCTGAGCTGTTAAAAAATACTAATTCATTTACTAAAAGCTACTTCCTTGTTGTGAAATTATTAAAGTCGTAGTATAAAACATAATAAAAGTTATTTATTTTCTCTGAATATTGTACAAATTACGCATTCTACATACCAATTTTGAGCCGCTGCATAGTCTCATTGTAAGCCAGCAGAGCAAGACTGAGCATGAAGGGCGTCCTCATTTTGTTTGGGAACACATTCTTAGTCCACTCCGGGAGCTTCAGCCCCGCCTCCTGTTCCGTGAGCAGGGTGCTGTAGAGAAAGTCCACGTCCAGCACACTTCGCATACTCTGGTTTGTGTGTTTGCTCAAATGGTCAAATAGCTCGGTGAACTTCGGATCGGCATTCTTCTCAGCAAGTTCCTCTTCATACATGGCCTTCCAAACTTTGCATTTCTTTGTCCCCGCCACTATCTAGAAAATATTTGTATGTTTTATTAAGCATACATTTGGTCTGAAATCATGATAATATATTTATAAACTTTAGATTACATATTTAACTAATAAGCTATGTTGAATGAAGCATGTAAATATTTGATAATTGTTTCATCATAATACTGTTATTGTATTTTGTGTAGATAAGAGTTGTCAACAATCTGAATATGAATCCACTTTGCTGCCAATATGCAATTAATTACAGCATGATTTGTCAGAGCAACATTCAAAGTTGTTTATTTTGCAATTTGATTTACAGAAAAATTCTTTAGCATATTGTTTTTATTAACCTATATACACTTATTTTTGTCGCAAGGGAAATGCTGCCTAATGCTACCTGTTGCCAGGGGGTAGACGGGTTAAGTGGGGCTCTCCTTAAGGCATACCCACTAAAACACCTAATCACGTTAGGTAGCAAGAAGATATATACACAGTCCTCCCTCTGTTACGCTAATTGTGCAGTCCACAATTAACGTAACAGAGGTAAAGAAAAAAAAAACATGATTACATTATCAAGCTCCGTCGGCAACGAGTGCACCGGTATCGGCTGCCACGGCAAGTCTGGGTGCCACATCTGCCGCTCGGTGGGCGGGAACAGTCCTGCCAGGAACGTGGCGGCGCTCATCATGCAGCGCGCGCGGTCGCTGCTGCGTACCGCCACCTCCTTCGCGTAGTAGTCCTCGTTCAGGAAGTTTGCGTAGTAGCTGCGGTACTTCTTGCCCAGCTCGTACAGTTGGAGCTTACCTACCTAGATGATGAAACAGATTGGTATGTAAATAAATAAGTAAAAAGATAGTTCGTCTGTTATTGGGCTATGACTCAGTAAATATTTAGATTGAATGGATTCTGTACCTACCTATATCTTTCACAAGATGTTGATTTTGAATAATAAAAAATGATAGAAGTATTTTGATGGGACAGGTAAGGTTTCCTTCTTTAATCAAATCAAATATAATTTTGCCAAATATTTTATAATATTACTTAAAACAAATACAATAATATTAATCCAACTAAATGATTATAAATACAAACTACTCTCTCGTATTGATCAAGATGAATTGTGAACTTGTTGTTCACCTGCCTAGACTAATTATATTAATTTTACAAGTAATTATGTCAAATTACTTACATTAGTCAAAGCCCCAAGCCCATCAGGCCACTGATAGTTCTTAAAAGGGTCACTCTTGTAACTGTGTGTGGGATTTCTTGCTCCATGTCGAAACAACTGAAATAAAATAATTATCATTGTTATAATAATTTTGGTGCTGTGACTTCTAAATATAATATCTAATTTAAAACATTATGTTAATAGAATTCGGTAATCAAGCCTTTCAAACTAACCTTAAGATTCTAATAGACAATTAAGTGCCAATAAAAATGTAGTCACAATATATTTATATTCATTTTAATTTAATATTACAAACACATATTTGTTTATTTACAAGTTTTAAGGCTCATATTAATAAATCACACTCAACTCTGATCACGATCTTAAGCGCGAATTTGAGGTGCTGTTTTGTATGAGAATGACATTCTCAAGATTGAGCTTAGAGTTGAGTGCGATTTATAAATACGAGCCTAAGTTTAGGTCATGCTGTCAAAGAATGACTACAAAATATTCTTTTTTAAATAAAAATGCTTACTATGATCACCAGCCGTAACGTCTTGGACTCATAGGGTAAAGTCTCGCTGAGCACGCAGTAGCCCAGCAGGCAGCTGAGGACTGCCAGCCCAAGCACCACCACGGCCACAGTCGTCGACCGCTTCGGGATCGGCTGGCACACGCGCCGCTCCACCTTCGGCGTCGACGGCCTCCGCCAAGTATTGTCATCATTATCGTACTCCATCATTTTGTGTTAGCTGCTGTAAACACAATACAATAGCCGATCAATCGAGATGAATATTTTATCTCCATCCATACCAAAAAAACATGGTCGTAAACTATGTAATACTAGCCTGGTACTATAAAATAGACTTTAATGTGCTCTTCAATCTGTTATTTTAAATAGTTTGAAAAAGGAGTGTACTGGAAAACTAAATTCTGAAAATCAGAACAAGCGAAAGCATCTAGCGCAGAACGGAATTGTCTTATTTGATTTGACACTGACAAAATTGTCTTGTCAGTGTCAAGTTAACATTTTTTTGGTTCTTTTGTCCTTGTCAGAACAGGCAAAGGCAGCTGCGCCCATACGGCCATCGTCTGTAGTATATTTCTTCGTCTATTAGGGTTGGTTAAAAAACTAACAATACCAAGTTTTCATCTAATCATTACCATAATCATTTTGTACCAAAGCCAGATTTTTCCAAGATCTTTGACCAAAGCAAGGCTTCGTCCAAAAACTCAGAAAGCTGTTCTGCCAGCTGTCTTTGCCTTTCTTCAAGATTTAAACATGTAAAAAATCGATGGTTTTTTTGTTATTTGACAGTTTTGACTTTTGACACTTGATTGATTGTCAATTTGACATTAACTTTGTTCAGTCCAGTCCAAAGAGTATAGTAATACTACGGGAAGTCCAGTCAGTCTTTCTTGCAAAAGTTTTGTGAAGTTAAAATTCAATTTTTCATATAATTTCAATTTTATAGGTAAGTTTGTGTGGTTGCTGTGAGGATATAAGTATAGTGCGTCCTTTAAAAGTATTTTTCGATAATGTTTCAGTGGAACATAATACATTCAAAGTAATTGAGGACGGATTGTACTGTTTCCAAGTTGAATTATTTATTAACTCCCCGGCGCGCGCGGCGTGCAGAAAATAATAATTAACCCAGTGAATTTTCTTGGGAAGTTGAATTAAATTCAATTTTTTTTTGCTTCCAGACTTTTGACTTCCCTGAAAAATGCCTTTCTTTTCGGGTAGGTGTTTGAGTGGGGCCAAGTTAATTGGTAAAACTGCAATTATTACGGGTTGCAATACAGGAATAGGGAAAGAGACTGCTTTGGACTTCTATAAAAGAGGTAAGTGAGGTACCTAACATGTTCTTTATAGTTTAAGGCCTCTAGAGCTTGTTTAAGCGAAGGAAACTTATCTCAGTCTCTTGTGGAGTTGATGAATGTCAATGGGTGGCATTAATTATGAATAATAATTTGTATACTTGAATGTTGCAATTGTTTTAGGTGCAAGAGTGGTCATGGCATGTCGGAACCTAGATAAGGCGGAAGAAGCTAAAAAAGACATTGAAACAGCTTGCAACAGCCTTACAGACACTGGCAAACTGGTTTTAGTTAAATGTGATCTGTCGTCTCTTAAATCAGTTCGTGAATGCGCCCAACAAATACTTGAAACGGAGCCTCAGATTAATATCTTAGTCAACAATGCGGGTGTAATGATGTGCCCTAAAGGTCAGACGGAGGACGGTTTCGAGATTCAGTTTGGAACAAATCATTTGGCGCATTTCCTTCTGACGCTGTTGTTATTGCCTCGTATCAGGAATAGCAAGCCTGCTCGTATCGTTACTGTATCTTCGAGGGCACACATAAGTGAGATTTTGTTATTTACCTTGTTTCTACTATTTATTTTACTGTTTCATAATCATAATAATATATAACTAAATGTGTGATGTGTTTTAGGGTATGGAATTGATTTGGATGACCCAAATTATAAGAACAGGCCTTATGGTGCTGGTGAGGCTTATGGCCAAAGCAAACTTGCTAATATATTGTTCTCAAGAGAATTAGCGACTAAGTTAAAAGTAGGTATTGCGATTTTAGATCATGATTTCAATCACTATTCTATTCCGACTCCACTGCCTGCCTGACCGAATGACTGTGGTTATGTCATGCTTGTATTCTGTATGCTTTTCTTGCCTTTACTTCCATGCAAGAATAATTAAGTCTTGGCCTTTGTCAAAACGTCCATAAGTCCTAGAATCACTACATAGTATAAAACAAAGCCCTATATTCTGGCCCTATGTGTGTTGTATGTCCCTATGAACGCTTAAATCTTTAAAACTACGCAACGGATTTTGATGCGGTTTTTTTTAATAGATAGAGTAACTCATGAGGAAGGTTTTTATGTATAATATCATCCATTAAATAGTGGACAAGTACCACGGGCGAAGCCGGGGCGGGCCGCTAGTTAATAATAAACTAGGTACTTCAACTAGGTCTGATTGAATAGTGATTACCTCATCCTCATCACTATTCACTTATCACCATTGTTTTGGTCCCAGGAACATAATATAGAAGGAGTGAACACATACAGCCTGCACCCCGGAGTTATTAAGACAGAGCTGGGTCGGCATCTGAACGAGAGTCTGTTCAGGGGAGCACGGGTCATCCTCGGAGTGTTGATGACACCGTTCACCAAGTCCATTGAGATGGGCGCGCAGACTACTATCTACTGCTCTGTCGACGAGAAGTGTGCTGATGAAACTGGGTTATATTACAGGTTGGTGTTTTTTCAAAACTTTAATGAAAACTGTAAATCAAACTTTGTGTTATTTTGTGAGATGTCCATTCGTCTCCTGTTTTATCTATTGAAAAGAACGAGACAAACTGATCAACAAAATGATCTTGTGGTGTGCATGCTAGCCCCCCATCATTGATCTGATGGTAAACTTTAAGTCTCCCAACGACAGTTGTAATGTCATATAGACAATACTACCATAATGCCTTTCCCAAATAAAAATGTCTATATTACTGTATATACAATTTGATAATAGTAAGTAAAAGATATCAAACTCTTTGTTTTTAGCGATTGCGCTGCCGTAAATCCCGCACGGCATGCCACCATCGATGCAGACGCCAAGAAACTATGGGACATTTCTGTGGAAATGGTGGGGCTCCAAGACTACAATCCGTTTACAGCAGAGGACCCTGGAGTTAAGGCAGCAAAACAAGTTGAACAAATTGCAGTGAATTAATAGTTTGTGAATAAAAGCGATAGTCTTATGCACAATCATCATCTTCCTGCCCTTATCCCACACTAGGCGGGGTCGGCGCAACACGTCTTCTGCTTCCACTCACTCCTATCAGCCGTCAACTCTACTTTCACTCCTTTCACGTCCATATCATACTTCACGCAATCCATCCATCTCTTTTTTGGTCTTCCTCTGCTCGTCTTTCCATCCACAGTCATATTTATCACTCTCTTTGTGACATGCCAATCTTCCCTTCTCATAACATGCCCATACCATGCCAGCCTTGCACTCCTGATCTTCTCTGTTATTGGTGCTACTTTCAGGCTTCCCCTTATATACTCATTTCTAATTTTATCCAGCCGGGTTACTCCACACATCCATCTCAGCATTCGCATCTCGCTTGCATGCACCTTTTTCTCGTCCATCTTTTTCATTGCCCAGCATTCAGATCCATACATTACGACAGGTATTTTTATTAGGTAGATATTTTTCTCATTGGATTTTCGATAATAGTGTTGCAATCTTTTTACTTTTATTCACAGTTGCTTGATGTTTTATTATTACCAAACCTATAATTAATTAAGAGAGGGTCGGCAATGCATTCCTCTTTTGTTGTTACTCATTCAAATGGGAATTACTTCTTCTTACTTCTGAGTTCACAGTTTTTTTTAAGCCAAAAAAATATTTTGTTTATTCTCACTTGTAGGTACACTTGGTACACAACTATTATACCAAAGTCTTGTCAACTTATGAGATTACTGTACGTTCATACAACAAGTTGTAAAACATAAGAAAACAACGCGTGTGGTGTGTGTATGTTAAACATTGCACAACCATATGAATTAAGAAACATAGCTTTAACATTATTGCAGTATTTTTTTAAATGTAAAATGTAGGTACTCACGTATGGCGTGTTAGTAAGGGAGGATTAGGATTTAATTTCTTTTAAGCGATGTAGGGTTGAATAAGTCTGGGACAATTTTTTATAAAGTTTTGTATAATTTTTTGCTCTATGTATTTGCTCAATATTTGTAATTTTTCTGAGAAATGGAATTGAGTTGATACGTAATCCGTCCAAAAATACTCGAACAACTTATTTAATAGTTTTTAAGGGTGAAGGCTATTATAAATTGGTAATTTTATGCGTTAGTGAGTATATTTTGTCAATGGTTATTTTTATGCATTTAAATATTTTAATTTAGTGTTGTCACATTAATATTTATATTTTTTAAAGTTTATGATAGGTAATATACGAATAAAATACGGGTTCTTTGTTTATTATTTTTTATAATAACCTACGTTACAGGAATAAAGAAATCAGATTACGATTCATAATACCTAATACCACTAACTACCTACTAAACTCAACTGTGTTTTCGCCCCCGAAAAGTACCCGCCTTTTGGGCGACTACTTAATCCATCCTCGGGTAACGTCATAAACTAATCTAATTTATTACCCGGTCACCTTTTGCGACCACTGCCTATGCACAAGCAACTTAAATTACATTGAAATAATTTTAATATAACATATTATTGTTCTACAAGCTTGCAAAATAACTTGCTCAGTGCACAGGAGCAAATAAGTTCGGCCTTTGTTACACCGATTCACTTTAACGCACGCAAGGCCTCAGTCCAACGGTGACCGGTGTGCGCGGGGCTCGTTCACGTCGCGTAACTTGTAAGTATTCACAAGCGTATCGGTGAAACGAACAATTTGTAATAATTTTGTATTCATTTAGAAAATTCTTGTACTTTACCCAACACTCGTAGATGTTTACTTTTTAAATTATTAACGGTGATAAAGTTATCTGATCTCAGACGGGGGATTGAATCCCCTAGGTTTGAAATCAGATGAGTTTTACTTTGTTTATACTTAATTTAAAAAATATATATATATATATAGATAAAGGTAAAGAATACTTACTAAGCATGTAAAAATGTTTCAAATTAACCCGTACAATTAGTTATGATTTCATGATAGGGTAGGTAGGTACCTGCCTATATTAACATAGCACATCTATTCAAATATTTTGCACAGCAGTATTATTCACATAATACTCGTATAAAACAATACAAACCAGCTTAGAAGTTTTGTGATTATAATCATAAGATACGCGTCATCATTATTATCAAGCGCCTGACAAGACCGATTTGCAAACAAATTAGTGTTTTGCGATAATGTTTGCGATGTTTATTATTCATTCAGATGAGTGACCATTTATAATTCTGATGTTGTATGTAGATTCATGAAATCAAGGTGATATGCCCCATCTGGCCAGTGAATCAGAGATGGAATTCGATACGAATGTAGTCATATGAAGCCCTATTATTTAATCACTTCATGTATGCTTTGATATACATACCTACTTAATAGAGTTGTTTTTATGCATTACCCTACTAGTTACTCTTTCACGTAACTATGAAAAGGTGCGCTAATACTTATGTAAAGGATGTTAACAGTTCGTTTCCGCTTCTAATAGAGTAGAATACTTTTTCAAGCGATAAGTTACTGCTTTGTTATTGTTTCATCAACTAACTAAATCGATACATTTCTTCTAGGCTCCCCACGTCAATTGCAGTTGACCCAAAAACTTTCTTGATAACTTGCAGAAGTGCTTGGCAATGGATTTCTTCAGCGGTTGGTGTAAGAGCAAACGCCGACTGGATGGTGTCGTGGCCATCGTGACGGGTTGCAACACGGGGATCGGCAAGGAGACTGTCGCAGATTTTTATAACAGAGGTCAGTAGTAGGAACTTAAGGTGCCCTAAGGTTGACTAGTAGATAATGCCATGAGACATGATGCATTAAGTCCGCCATTAGTAGGTACAATTTTTGATGTGCGATAAAGTAAAGACTTTAACTTTATTTGCCATGACTCAAGTAAAAAGGTTCATGAAATCCATTTATTTTTGACCATTTTTAGTCACCCGTCTCAATCGGGACCTTGACGCAAATCATCAACACAGTGGCCCTTACGAAATTTGGAAAGGGGGACGCCGGCTGGCCATAGAAGTTTCGGCCTACAGTGCACACATATGAAAGTACTATGGAAATATAGAGTAAATAGTCATTAGTTAACTGGCGAAAGAAAGGGTTTAAAAAAAGTCAGTGTTTTTGGGTAAATGCATATTCATTATTTTCCATCAGTAAAACAATCTACGATTTCCACCATATTAGCTGTTGAAGGTTGTAAAAAGTATTTGTTTACCTGCTGCGGCTGAACCCGGATCGTCGGAGTCAGTATTCATGATGAAGTTGTTTAGTTAAACGCACGATATAAAACCGATCACTTTGTTGATGCAAGAAAAACACAATAGGCTAGTTGCCTCATATCACCATTTACAAAATCCCTTTTAATTCGAATATTATTCCATACAAGGGTCCAAAATATGTAAACTTCATTAAATATAAATATGTGATTGCTGAAAAAATTCAACTTAAACCCGATACATTTTTACTTTTTTTTCTCTTGATTGAAAACACCGTCCGCCATAATTCTACGTCACCAATATTGTAAACAACACAAATTCAAACGACAGTTTCGACAGGTTATTCGTGGTCTTTCATTTAAACGCGTTGATTGGTGTTTATTTCACTATTAAAATATTATACACTTCACATTTATTGAAAACAAACCTGCCCAAAATAGATACTTTGATGGTTGCAAAATGTTTTGCTTCAAATTCTGATTCGCAAATTCTCATCACTGGGTACTTTAATCCACAACTTCTTATTGACGTATTCTTACATTCACGCACGATACACTAGTGGTAATTCATAAATGTATCATGTAATCTCTACGAAGACATGGTTTTAATTCCGATAAACACTTTTTGGTTATGTCACGCGTATTGTTGACAAGAACAGTGACGCCACAGCACAGACCATCATGGCGGACGGCGTTTACGGTAGTATAGTGAAATTAATAATTTAAAATTCAAAATACAGTTGGATAGGTGCTTCAAAAAATTTTCATATTTTTTTTATGTTGTAATATAATCGTAATGAACCGTTCTATCAAATAATAAAAATAGTGGCAACTAGCCTATTACTTTTTGATATTTTGAACTTTGACAGTTGAATTGGCAGTTAATTTAGTGTTTCCATTGCGTAAAAAAATATCGATATTCGATTTTAGATCTATTCGATTCTAATATAGTTTTATAAAATAATGCAGCCTTAAATATACGTTTCATGAAAATATTTTACTAAGATTATAAAATATTTAAAAGATAAATAGGATAATGACACTATTTTAGCTAAGATCCACCAACGTAATAATATTCGATATTCTCTTATAATCGATTATCTGAAAGTATATTTCTGTAGTGGCAACTCTTGACACACACGAGCCCGCCGCGGGTCGGCTCGATACACACGAATTTGAGCTTTACTTCAATGCTGGTAGGGCGTAGATAGATTCAGGGGAAACAATCTTCTAACTGGTGCTAAGGAAATTCGTTTCAAATAAGTATGCTAAATTTAGAACATATGGGAATCTTTAAACGCTCATAATAAAAAGTATGTATTTAATTTGGTCGCATAATACCCGTGAGTTTTTGAACCCAGATCACAGATGGCGGTATCTATCATCTTATCAGGTCTATTACTAGTTTACAATAGATGGCGCTATACCTACAAAACATTAATTTTAGGGTGGTCAGTTTATGGTTATATTTATTTCAGTAGATTTCATGAAACGATTATCGTTTAAAAATATTGTTTTATTAAATTTATTAAAATTAGACAGACACAATCAAATCGTGAAGACGGGTCACGCAAATTTAAAAACAATAATTATATATTTTGTTAAGGGCTTTGGTAACTTTTTTGTGTTTACTAGCAACACCACATGCAAATGGCCGCCTTGTCGCTTTGTTGTGATATTGGTGTTTTGCTTGTTTTTATTGTTTAAATATCGTTTTCTAGTGCCTTTTCCGCCTAAGTCCGTTGAGTTGAGCCTAGACTCCTCCGGCCGCGTTGAGTTTTGTGCTAGTGACGACCTTAAACGAAAAAACTGAGATAGGACTCTGTGTAGACCGGTGTGTTGTTGTTGTGGAAACAAACATCATGTCTAGCAAGATTTGTTGCGTCCCCGGCTGTTCTTACAGGAAAGGTATTTATTATATTTTGTATTATTTTATCACTAGCGGCCGCCCGCGACTCCGTCCGCGTGGATTTCGATTTCCAATATCCTATGTGTTATTCTGATGTATAAGCTATATTGTGGTAAAGTTTCATTCAAATCCATTCTGTAGTTTTTAGGTGAAAGAGTAACAAACATCCATACTTACAAACTTTCGCCTTTATAATAGTAGTAGGATATTCAAGTTACTCTATCTATGATCTTATCCACACAGCTGGCACGATTCGTTTAGGCGCTCCTAACAATTATATTTATCTTTTTCAGGATCCAAGGAAGTACTTCATAAATTTCCGAATCCAACTAAAGACACGGAGCGTTTTACTACTTGGCTCTACGCAATTGGTGGAGAAATTCTGGGATTAGAAAATATTCACATTTTCAATTACCGCCGCGTATGCCACATGCATTTTGAAGAACAGTATTGGTGCCGCAATAATCGGCTTAGCAATATTGCAGTACCAACGAAACAAATGCCAGGTGAGTGCTATTTGTGAAGTTGTAGAGCATTTATAACGAAATGCTCTGTATGACTTACTATTTTGGGTAACAATAGCATAATTCATAAAACTATAACTAACAAATCAACCCTGTAAGTAATAGCTAATTGGAGAGCCCTAGGAGAGGCCTTTGTCCAGCAGTGGACTGCGATAGGCTGATGATGATGATGATGAAGTAATGGCTATTAAACTTTAATATTATTCATTAAATAATAACAAATATGTTCTTAGTTATAATAACGATCTTAAACCTTAACAATGATGATTGAGCGGAATTTAATATTTTCAAAGTTTACTGAAAAGTTTATAATACATGTCATAGTTATTTTTTGCATAGAAAAAAACCACTACTACACACTACTATGTATTTGTTTGTAAAACAAACCACCTTTCTTCCAGCAAAATAATTTTTTGAGCAAAGTCAAGTTCATATTTTGTATAATCCAATCTACCTTAAAATATTCATGTTGCAGTGACCCTATTTTAATGGTAAACCATAATCTGTACTAGTATAATAAAGCTGAAAAGTTTTTAATTTGTTTGATTGAACGCAGTGTAATGTAAGGAAGTACTGGTTTGATTTGATAGTCCATTTGACGAGAACTTTAGGCTATTGGAAACCGAAATCTACGCAGACTGAGTCGCAGGAAGAGGGCTGTTATTTAAATGTGTCTGTAATACAGGAATTGAGTAAAATAATGTTTATTTATATTCATACTTTATATTTCCAGGATTGTCATTGCCAAAAATCACACATTCTGAAAGAAGACCAATGAGATCAATTGAAAATTTGTCAGAAGCATCTTCATCCAACGGTAAATTGCAATATTTATATTTCAATGTCAACATAAAATAACAGATGTTCCACCATCTCATGATCTAGTTAGTTTTACCCAAGACAAAAACATTAACTAATTTGCTGTATTTCCTTAATTTACAGACTTCACAGTCACACAGTGGATCCATTGTTTGTAACTAGTGTGTACTATAACACAAAAAAATCTAATGAAACTTAGTTCTGTTAATGAAAATTACAATATGATAACATGATTCCATAGTGTAGCAGCATAGCTCTTACTATTTTAATTCTTAGTTTCAGAACCTATCCCTGACTATCCAAAATTGGATTCTGCTGCTCTTCTACCTCAGAACACCTTGGAAGCTGTTCAAATTAAGGATCCCTGTGGTAAGTCTTAATAAATTGTGTACATAATTATTATTGATGATTACAATGTGATTTTGTTTAATTAAGTATGTTTTGTAGCTGCAGCTCTCTTTCTGCTGTCAGTAAAATAATAAACTGAACCTTTACTTACTGCAATAATTTTAACTTTGAACCATAAAATTAATGCAAGAACCTATGTTACTTTTTCAGAACCTGTCCCCGAGTCACCAAGTTTGGATTCTGGTGCTCCTCTTCTTCAAAATACCTTGGAAGCTGTTCAAATAAAGGATACCTGTGGTAAGTGTTAATAAATTGTGTAATTATTGTATGTGTAACATTTTAGTTCTTCCCTAATGAAACCAAATTAATTTTTCCATTTTCCATCACGTCCAACGTAGACCCCCGTCGAGTCTGGGGGTCGAGTTTGAGTCACTGCTATCAAGGTTCCTTTTTTCATTTTGAGATACGGAAGCCTAAAAATAATAAAAAGCTATCCAATCAATAAATTATAAATATGTTTTTATTTTTGTTTCAGCGGGGCGTCCTACTAAATTAATACTGAAAACGAAACGACGCATCCCCATATCCCATGTAGAGGAATGTTTGCGTAAGAAACTAATACAAACGGGCATCAAATTAAGTAAATGCCGCAGCAAGGTCAGAAAACAAACATTAAAAATCAAGACTATGCAAGATGTGTTATCCCATCCACAATTTGTGAAAACCCTAGATAGTTTGCCTAGCATGGCAAAAATATTAACATTGCTGCAATTTCGAGAGCATAAAAAAGGAATGAGAGGCCGGCGTTTCACACTGGAAGAAAAAATTATGGCATTGTCGATTTTGAAGCAAAGCCCTAAGGGCTACAGATTTTTTAGAAAAATATATATATTGCCCTCACCTCAAACCCTAGTAAAACTGCTGAGGATGGCAGATATCAAGCCAGGTATACACAAAAAAACTATGAATCAAATTAAAAAAGCAACTGAAAATGCAAGTGTTGAGGATCGACTGTGTATAGTTCTTTTTGATGAAATGGCACTGAAAGCAAATATTGCCTACAATGAGAGACGGGACGAGGTCAGTGGTTTTGTTACCAATGGAACTGAAACACATCCAGAGTTTGCAGATCATGCCCAAGTTTTTATGGTCAGAGGCTTAATTAAAAACTATAAGCAGCCTGTTGCATTTACGTTTTCGCAAGCTGCCACAAAAGGACCTGAGCTGGCAAAACAATTGAAAGCTGTAATACGTGAATTACAGAATGCTGGTCTGATTGTAGTATCGACTGTTTGTGACCAAGGCACAAACAATATGCAATGCATAAAATTACTTATGCAAGAAACTCAAGCAGACTTTATAAGAAAAGGCGAGGAAGTAAGACACAATTCGTTTTTTATTAACAATCAAGAGGTCATACCGCTCTACGATCCTCCACATCTCATAAAATGCATTCGCAACAATCTGTTGACAAAAAACTTAAAGTATATTAAAGATGGAAAAGAATGCACTGCGAAATGGAGTCACATTACTGACCTGCACAATGAAAATCCAGGGTATAGAGGGATTCGATTAGTCCCCAAATTAACTGACTACCACTGCATTCCATCTAAAATACCAAAACAAAAAGTAAAATATGCCACACAAGTGTTCAGCAAAACTGTGGGATCAAATATGGGCTACCTTGCAGGTGAGTAACTTGTTCTCGAAATTATAATTATAAGGCTATATATTATAATTATAAGGCTAACATCGACCTTAAACAACTGTCAAAATCCCTCAATGAATTTTCAGTTTAATATCTAACATATAGGTCCAGTGTCAATAGAGACGGTTTGACGGTTTGGGGAGGTCGCTTACTGTACATGCCACAATAAAAAAAAACTCTTCATTCATTTTCATGATTTTTTTGAATGAAACATAATAAATTTATTTTTCAGATAAAGGTATACTTGCTCACGAAAGTAAAGAAACTGCAGATATCCTCATACTATTCGACGATTTATTTGACTCCGTCAATGGGAGTTACGGAAAAAGGCAAAAATATGGAAAACCTCTTTTGGGGCCTGTGACGCCTAAATCGGCACACCACCGTCTTTGGGAAGAAACAAAGCCAATGATAAAAAATATGAAATTTATTAATTCCAAGTTTAATAAAGAAGAACATGTGCCCACACTAAAAAATTGGGTATGGACACTGGAAGGTATAGAACATTTGTTAAATATTATGAAAACTAAATATGACATATCATCAATTTGGTTGCGGCATCTGAACCAGGACCCACTTGAGAACTTCTTTGGGTCCATTAGAAGTCATGGATGCCGCGACATAAACCCGTCGCCTGAAAAATTCGAATCAGCGTACTGTACACTTTTAATAAACAGCCTTTCCAGTGTCCATGCTCCAGGAGCTAATTGTGAAGACGACAATTGTTACTCTTTGAGCAATCTTTTGATCACTGACGGTGGGAGTAAACAAAGCCATTGTAATTTGGAATGTATTCCGGAAATAACAATTACACCCCTTGAAGAAAAAGCCGCTGACCCCCGCAAGTTAGGGGGTCTGCAATATGTCAGCGGCTACTTTTTAAAAAATGCTAAGAAGAATGTCTTTAAGGGGTGTAAACAATGCAAAAAAGATTTACAATCAAATGATCAGCCGGAATACATCAAATACAGAGAGTATAAAAATAAAAAATGGCTTTGTAGTCCCACCGACTCTCTCCTAAATTGTATTTCAGATTTACAAGATATAAATTACAGTATAATTAAAATTAATTTAAATAAACAAAACCTTAAGGAAATTATAAAAACTATAGCATTAATGTTTACAGATTTTAATTTCATAAAATGTGATAAACATAAAGAAGATTTAATTAATTATTTGTTAAAAATAACGTGCAGATTTTTTATTTATAACTATTGTAAAGAAATAAATAAAATTTTAAATAATAGGAGAGAGTGTGATGACAATACAGATTCGTTCAAATTAAAAGCGAAGAAATATTATAGTAAGTGTATGAAGAGAAAGAAATAAAGTGATTTTGAAATACGAAACAATGTTTTATTTTAAAGTTGATGTGTTTTATACATAGTTTTACCAATTTGATATTTACTATATTTTGTAGTAAATAAGAAATATCTAAAGCCGTCAAAAACAAAGATAGGTAATCTAAAATTAAATAAAAAGCAATGAAACTTATACCTATACAGGTATATATATAGCCATATCTATTCTATACGTATGTATACCTATACATATACATATTCAAATCATTAGTTTCAAACCTAGTGTACAGAGGCAGCACTGTCGCATTTCCACAAACAAAGGCAGAGTTACATCTCTATTCCAGTATAATAAAAAGTACTCTGTGGATAGATTTGTTTACACATATCTGTCAAAAGGACGCAATTCCGGTGGGGTTAATAAATAGTTCAATTTCTTTTAATTTTTGTTATATTAACCCCAACTTTTAGCGACATACAAATAGCGCGAATAATTAAGAACGAATATTTTAGCAATTTTTATAAAATGGAACATCGTGTGCACTTCTTGGCCATATTCCGGCATCCCTCTTTCTCTTTATCAAGGTGAGCGAGTAATACGATATTTAGGTGATATGAACTACCAAAATTGTTGGTTTTATAAACGCTTTATTGATCATTCATTTGACATTAGGTACCATAAATTTAATAAATAGAGAACAATGTTTGAATGAATCGCTATGTTTGGTCTTAACCTTGAAGGATGTGCTTGCTGTATAGCATAGGTTTTAATGTGCAAATAATTGTAGTTGTAGCTCCCATGTGGTCTTAGGGCGAAGGTGAAACAATTATAACATAGTTTAAGCTGTTTTTACATATTTTGCCATGATTACCTACCTACTAAGTCATTACCTAGGCAAGGAGGTGATTCAGCTGAGTCATGACTAGGTATGGGTTCTCTATTATAATTACCTACCTACTAACTGCCTAGCCTACCTAAAAATGATGATAAACTTTAACTATGGTTAGTTAAGTAGGTACCTATTGTTATTTTCAATGAAAGTCACCTAAGAAAGTCACCTAAGTATAGCAAAAATACTTAATACTAAGGTATTACTAGTGCTAGGGGACAATGGTTATAGACAACTTGTTAAACAGGTATGTAATTGAAATTACCAATGTTCGTTACAGGTGCCCGAGTAATAATGGCTTGCAGGAACACCGAAAAAGCAAACACAGCGAAATCAGAAATAGAAAAAGCGGCGGATCCTTCTCAAAAATGCGGCGTGCTTATTATCGAGAAGCTAGATACGTCCAGTTTTGCATCCGTTCGTCAGTTTGCTGAACGAGTGTTGGCTATCGAGAAGAGTGTGGATATCTTAGTTAACAATGCTGGGGTGATGATGTGCCTCGAGGGCAAGACCGAGGATGGGTTTGAGACGCACATCGCCACTAATCACTTGGGACACGCTTTGTTAACGCTTCTGCTGCTGCCGGCGATGGTGAAGAGTGAGGCCGCGAGGATTGTAACGGTTTCGTCGTACGTTCATTCAAGTTAGTTAAAGTTTTTTTTACGTTTTTACCTACTTATTCGTTACATAAGTAAGTATTCTAGAGTATGCACTGCTGTCCAAAATTCATCAAATTTTGATTTTTGTTTTGTGGTGTAGGGTGACAAACGAATAAGAGGATCTCACCACCTAGGCTGATGGTAAGTGATTACCACTACCCATGGACATTAACTAGGTACCGCCCAAGGGTTGCAGATGCGTTGCCTGATCCCCAACTGAGTTCTGGCGACCTTACCTACTTACTCACTAGCAGAACAGAAATATAGCACAACAGTAACGAAGTGCTACTTCACTGTGGTCTTCTGTAAGGTGGAGGTACTAACTTCCCCAGACGAGCGTCTCGTTCGAGGAGTAGGTCCACTAAGCTCTACATAGCTCTCTTAATATATAAACTTTTGTCGTAAGCACTTATTTGTAATACATAATTATTGTTTTAATTTTCAGAGTTCCCAGTGGACTTGGAAGACATGAACTTTGAAAAATCAAAATATGACCCATTTAAGGCATATTGTAGAAGTAAAGCAGCGAATGTTTTGTTTACAAAAGGCCTCGCAATGGAATTAAAGGTAAGTAAGTATTTGTAACTTAATATAGTAACAAATATAGAACAGTTGAATAACTTTTCCTGACTATGATCCAAATGGTCTGGTTTCCCTTATAAGGGTTACGGAAGTCAGACGACCGTCGCTCTGTTGTAATAACCTGGCTGGTCAATTTAGGATCATAGCGTAGTGTACCCTGGGCCTCAAAGAAAAGAACGAGGATGCAACCGGGAGAGGCGCTAGGGCGATGATGATGAAGTAACTAAGCACATCATCTTATGAAGAGCTGCAGTCTGTAGCGTACAGATACAAACGTTGAAGAAATATCCACGAATGTGATTTACCTCTTAGATTATCTAAAAAATAATAAAATATTATTAACTAAATACACGTTAAATTAAATGGTACCTACAACATGTTATCATACGGTTGCTGCACTAAGCAACTGGCTTGTCTCGCAGCGGCCAATGAGAATTATTTAAGAACATTAAATAGACGGATCTATATTAGGTATTTCTGTAATTTATATCTACTGCCCAATCCTATTTATAAGTATAATAATAATACCCTCCTAGCCGAATTCGGCCACGGCGGCCAATCTTACGATTAGCCACTTACGCGGGATATATTATACTTAGTGCACAAGCGCGTGCGCAAGCACAGGTGCACTCCCTATTCCCTCACTCCCATAATTCGGTGGGACAGCGGTCTGACACGACCGTAGAGAGATCAGGCGCAGGACCAACGGCTTAACGTGCTTTCCGAGGCACGGGGGTGTAATTACACCGCCAACTTTCAAACTCCGTACAGTATCTGTGTTATCACATCATGAAAACATAGACACAATTTCATCGGTCCGACCCGGGATTCGAACCCAGGACCTCCAGCGCGGCCGCCGCATTAAAGTGCGACACACTAGCCACTGCGCCACGGAGGCAGCCAAAGTTATAATTATACCTAGGTACACATATACTTAAGTATTATTTCTGTCACAGAAACGCAATATCTCAAACGTGAGGACATACAGCCTGCACCCTGGCGTGATCAGGACGGAGATAGGCCGGCACTTCAGCGAGTCAGTGGGGTGGGGCACCACGTGGCTCTTCACCAGCGGCTTCGGGTGGCTCCTGAAGTCAGTCAAGTGCGGGGCGCAAACTTCCATTTACTGCGCGCTCGATGAGGCTTGTGCTCAAGAGACTGGGCTGTATTATAGGTAAGTTGGTAATGGCTTTAGGTTCTATATGTAAATAAGTTTGTACTTTTGAGAAGCGAAGAAGTTTGAGTGTAGAGTACTTCAGCGAGTCAGTGGGGTGGGGCACCACGTGGCTCTTCACCACTGGCTTCGGATGGCTCCTGAAGTCAGTCAAGTGTGGAGCGCAAACTTCCATTTACTGCGCGCTCGATGAAACTTGTGCTCAAGATTCCGGGTTGTACTATAGGTAAGTAAATAATAATAAACCTAGCACTAAGTGTAGGTAAAACACGAAGACATGGACTTTTTACATGGAAAATGTTGGTGTCTATAGCGGCTGGAAGATTTTCAACCTAAGAATACCAGATTTGGTGATGTCCCCTTCTATTACTAAGAGAGCGTCGCAATGCTAACCATTGGATGTGCAAAATATTAAACATTATTTCCCCAATCTTTAACAGGTAGCAGTAGGTAGGGTAGCAAAAATAATAAGCTAAGTTTACATTACCGGGAATAATAGTATGCTCTTTTTAACAAATTTAACAATAAATATAGGAACCTATCTCTGTTCCAGTGATTGTGCTGTGGCCGCGCCATCGCAGCAATGCCAGGATGACGACTTCGCTGTCAAGTTCTGGGACTGGACCATCAAAGCATTGAACATGCAGCCCAACGACCCGTTCCGATAGTAATGATTCGCACGCGTAAAAATATACAAATCTTGAACCCATGTAACCTTGAACTTTGATAGACGGCACCTTCACATTTTGTCAGCAAAAATTTGCACCGTCATCATGACAAAGCATGACAAAGCGGTTGAGTGGTCCATTTCGGTAACGTAGATACCTACTAAGTTAGTAAGACACTCACAAACTAGCTAAAATAATAAATAAATCTTATTATAATGCTTAATGATGTTCATTTATAAATATTTCTTTACATTTTTTATCATCTATGATGTGTTCTTAATTGGTGTGATAAGATAAATGACTGAGCAAAATATTTTTTAAATTACCTTTATACCTATTTGATATATGTACATACTACTTACTAATATAGGAAGTTCGTAGGTAAGTGAGTATATTTTTCAATGTCTAGTGGCACGAAACGAATCGAATCCAGGCCCACACCCCAGGATTTTACGAAAATCTATGTATGGATTTGCGCGATTAGCTCGGCGGTGAGCGAAAAAACCGTGTGGAAACCTGCACAGCACATTCTGATAGTTTCTGACTTTGTTCAGTCAGATCGTAATGTATTCCCCTGTAAGGGTTTTGAAGGTCTGATGGCAGTCGCTTCACTGTAATAACCAGACTCGCAAAATCCTGGATCATAGCGGCATAGCGAAGCGGACCCCGCCCAGAAACGGGATAAACGCTAAGAAGATGATGGTAAATTTTATCCATTTAAATATTGTAATTTACTGTTACATGTTATTTTTAAATATTTTGACAATATATAAGTAATTAATACGGAATATTTATTTATTTTTTATAATTACCTTCTCTACAGGAATAAATAAATCTGATTTCGAATCATAATAACTGAGCGTTAGAATACACACTAAGATTTTGTTCAAACTTCACATAAACCATCTACTAAATAGTCTGCACAAACCCTGAAAATTTGGTTTGGATCGGTGAACCCGTTCTAGAGTTATCAAGTGACAAAAAAAATTGCCACTTAGTTTTTTAAAGTTGATATTCCTATTTTACTGACTGTACTAGTATTACAAGTGCTTTATATTTCTATATGTAGAACATTGTACTAACAAAAACACACAGACAAAAAAAGGGGAAAAAAGCAATAGGGTTTATGCCTTGGTATGCGCCGTACGGTATACAATACCCTTTGTGAGTACGTTCTAGTCTCTATTTCAAAAACGGTTAATTCTGCAGAAAAATGCAAGAGACCTTTTTTGTAGACAATTTTACGACGAACAATTTTTATGAAACCATTATTCCTCTGAACAATATATCGCGAGATATTTGCGAAAAACTGATTTTCGTGACGTTTGGACCCCTATAACTTTTTTAGCCGGCACGATATCAATGTCGATTTTTCACATCTTCATTGCAATATCATAATAATACTCCAGTCAAAATAGACAAAATTAAGACTCAAGTTTGCATTAATTCCCAACAAGCTGGATTTTTGTGCAGGCCTTGAATATGTCATTACAAATGATATGTCAAAAGTCCCCATCGATCCCGCTTGTGCGTTGTTTTTTATTCGTGGTCAAAGGGCCCAAATTTGCGTTTTTTACTTATATCTCTGAAACTAAAAGAGCTATCGAAAAATGGTTGAAGTAAAGTTTGTAGATCGAAAAATTGTCTACCTAAAAGATTTCTACACTTTTCTTGTACAAAGCAGCGCTGTCGAGATATCTTGACTTTAAGCCGCAGGAAAGTCGTATTTTCGAGTAGCCCACATTATGCAATTACAATAAATTGTGTTAAGTAGTTTATCTGGAGCAGGTGGCAGTTAAGTATGGATTGGCTCTAAACTATTATTTACCAATTTCCAGCTCAAATTTTCACGATTTAGATCATTGAAGTCAAAAAAGACAAAATGATGTATCAAGCTTGCATTCATTCCCAACAATGGGGACTTTTGTGCAGGCATTGATTACGTCATTACAAATGATATGTCAAAAGTCCCCATCGATCCCGCTTGTGCGTTGTTTTTTTATCTGTACTGGAAATCTTCGGATCCTATTTTTAACCGTTCTGGTAGTCAAACCTCAATGGTCCCCATAGAGACTTTTACTCCTTACATGAAATAGGATCGACTGGCGCAAAAAAAATTTTTTGGAATTTTCAGTACAAAATGTATGGGAAAAGTTTTTTTGCGATTTCTGACATTTCTAGTACTCAAACCTCAAATGGTCCCATAGAGTCTTTTAATCCTAACATGTAATTGGATCGATTGGCAAAGAAAAAACAAAAAAAACTTTTCCCATACATTTTGTACTGAAAATTCCAAAATTTTTTTTTCGCGCCAGTCGATCCTATTTCATGTAAGGAGTAAAAGTCTCTATGGGGACCATTGAGGTTTGACTACCAGAACGGTTAAAAATAGGATCCGAAGATTTCCAGTACAGATAAAAAACAACGCACAAGCGGGATCGATGGGGACTTTTGACATATCATTTGTTATGACGTAATCAATGCCTGCACAAAAGTCCCCATTGTTGGGAATGAATGCAAGCTTGATACATCATTTTGTCTTTTTTGACTTCAATGATCTAAATCGTGAAAATTGGAGCTGGAAATTGGTAAATAATAGTTTAGAGCCAATCCATACTTAACTGCCACCTGCTCCAGATAAACTACTCAACACAATTTATTGTATTTGCATAATGTGGGCTACTCGAAAATACGACTTTCCTGCGGCTTAAAGTCAAGATATCTCGACAGCGCTGCTTTGTACAAGAAAAGTGTAGAAATCTTTTAGGTAGACAATTTTTCGATCTACAAACTTTACTTGAACCATTTTTCGATAGCTCTTTTAGTTTCAGAGATATAAGTAAAAAACGCAAATTTGGGCCCTTTGACCACGAATAAAAAACAACGCACAAGCGGGATCGATGGGGACTTTTGACATATCATTTGTAATGACATATTCAAGGCCTGCACAAAAATCCAGCTTGTTGGGAATTAATGCAAACTGGAATGTCTATTTTGACTGGAGTATAAAGGGGTATACAAAAATTCAGCCCACTAGGAATTTTTCCGCAAACAAAATCTAAAATTCCTGGACTAATTTTGAATATTCTTCTTCTTAAAATTTAAGAGCGCCGCTCTTGTCGGTGAAGCACCTTCCATTCTTCCCTGGACTCCGCCAGTGTCTTTACCTCTCTATACGTCCTGACTTTGAGCCTCTCTTTTATCTGTTGCATGTAGTCCCTTCTTGGTCTTCCCCTTCCCCTTCTTCCCTCTATTTTCCCTTCCAATATTGTTCTTATCAATTTGTCATGTCGTATGAGGTGCCCAAACATATTTCCTCTTCTTATCTCTATTAATTCTAACAGACTTCTCTTCTCTTTGACCATTTCCAGTACCTCCTCATTCGATTTCTTCTCCATCCAGCTAACACCTTTTAACCTTCTCCAACACCACATCTCAAAAGCTTCTAGACGCTCGCGGTCCCTCTGTGTTGTTGTCCACGTCTCACAGCCATATAGTGCTATACTCCATATATATAATTTAATAAACTTTTTCCGGATAGGTAAGGCTATTGTTGATTTAAAAATATGTCTCATCTGGTTGAATTTCGTTTTTGCTATTGCTATTCTAGTTATTATATCGGGTGAGCATCTGGAGTCGCTAGTAATTAAACTTCCTAAATATTTAAATGATTTTATTTGATCTATGTTTTCATTTCTAAGTCTTATCGGTATACTATCTATTGCAAATTTTGATATTGTAAGGGCTTTGGTCTTTTTAACGTTTATTTTCATTCCATGTTCCTCAAAGATTTCGTCCATTGTCTGAATTAAATTCTGTAATTGCATAGGACTATCAGCGATTGCGGCTATGTCGTCAGCGAATCTAATAAATACGACTTTTTCCCCGTTAAATGTAACCCCCCCCTTTCCTGTATCTATAATTCTTTGTATAGCAAACTCTATGAATATATTGAAAATGGTAGGTGAGAGTGGACAACCCTGTTGTAGGCGACCCGCAGTGGGAATGAAGAAAAAACGTAGGTAGAAGTGTAGAAAACTTAAAACTTTATTTACAGCAGCGAGAAACACTTTTACAAAAACAGTACGTGGCACTTTAAATGGAAAATATATAAAACTAAATTGATAAACTAAAACTTTACAAAATGAACAACTTAAAAACAATAGCCGACCGAGCGCGGTGAAAAATTTTGACAGCTCATAACTTTTTTATTCATTTCTTTTTAAAAAGAGCGCGCGCGCGCTCCGCGCGCAGCACCATAAAGGTTTCATACCTACAAATAATTAATTAATAAAAAATAAATTATTGCGTCGCTTACACGCCCCACCCCAGTGCGTCACAGCAGCACTCACTAATCAAAGGAAGGCGAGCGACGCGTGTAGCTGACAAAGTAGTAACTCCTTTCGTTACACATTTAACTCCTATCATCATTCTTAACAGTTACATAAGTCCGGTCCCTTATGTAGATAGTCATTTAGTGATAAGTTCGATGTTCTAGCTGCAGCGTCAAATCCTAACCTTAGTTTTTTCTTATTTGGATTTTCAACGCTAAAATGAGGTAAGCTCCATGTCTTACGAGTAACTTTATTATTAGCTATTACCTTTGCGTATTCTTGATTCTTCTTCATCTTTTGTTCTACGCCTCTGAGACGCGTCTTGGCTGTCGGCAGAGAGTCGGGTAAGACACAGTTACTGTCCTTACAGTGTAAACCAACCTGGCCTCTGCCGTTGGTAATTATGGAGGTTTCATCCAGAATGCTTAAGGCGCGTTCGTTCTCCGACTTCTGGCGAGGTTCTGAAGCAGAAATACCCATACCTTCGATAGAGAAGTAGCGCTGTACCTTGTCGTGCAGATGACGCAAGTCGCTATCTTTAGCGGTGTCGGCGTTGCGGGCGCTGCAGAGAGCTACGTGATGTGTCTGCGTCGACGGACTCGAGCGCGACACCCTACCATGAAGACACCAACCAAGTGGTGTGCGGGTGGCGCACGGTTCATCCTGACCGCCAGCAACCGTCTCCAAAGGTAAGAGTAGGTGGTAATTATCCTGCCCTATCAGTACCTCGGGTTTCCGACTAGTATTATACATATTTACATTAATATGACGCAAGTGGTCATAGTCATGACAATTGATAGAGCTAAAATCTTGTTCAGGCAAGTTAAGTTCATTTACAGATCGCAAGCTAACATCAAAATTATCACCAGACTCGTTGGTTAGGGTAAAATCGACTACCTCAGAATTACACAATAATTCAGTGCTATCCCAAGCACCGCGCACCCGCATGGTGCGCCTGCGGCCGCGCAGCCCGGCGCGCCTGGCCAGCGCCGCGCTCATCATCGACACAGTGGAACCATCGTCCAGCAGCGCGTATGCACTAAATACACCGTTCGGACCATGAATATTTACAGGTAAAACTTTTAGTAGTACAGAGCTATCATTTATATTAACATGATTAACTGACTCGTTCTTTGACTCGTTTTCAGTTTCAGGGACGGAAGCCATGCCGGAATGCGGTTGCACTGTGTCACTGTTACTATTGTGACGCGACTGATGAACATAATGCAACAACCTATGATGGGGCTCCCCGCACCCGTCAACGTCACAAGCTGCCGCGGGGCAGCTATGTCTATCATGTACACATAACAAACACTTATAACATAAACCAGATCGCTTAACATAAAACCATCGATCCTTACGTAGCGATTTCTTAAACTTTTTACAATCTACTAGCTTATGGTATGACATACGGCAGAATCGACACTTTTCATCATGTACCAAATTCTTATCACTATGTAACAAAACAGTTTGTTTACACCCTAAGCTATTTACACTATATTTAACCTTAGTGTCCCAACGACTATTTAATATATTTACACTACATGTTGCTGTCTTATGAGCCTCTAAACTTAAAAATTCAGATAACAACTCTAGTTTAGTCTGCTTACGCTCTGCTATTAGTGGATAACTATAGTCTACCCATTTAGACAACAACACTGTAGGTATTTTTGCGAGCACTATATTCACTATTTCCACACCGTATAGATACTCTTCGCGTTTTAGTTCGCGCACTGACACTACACAATTTTTAACTTTGATTGAAAAAGGGACAATGTCTTGATGATAATCTTGAGGAAGGGGGTTTAACTTTTTAACATTCTGTAATATTTTGTTTATTATGATTTCAGGGTTCCCGAATTGAAGCTCAAGCGTGGACATTACTGCTTCAGGTGCTGTAGTACTTATCAAAAGTGCGGCCACAGACTCCTTAGCGGGGCCGCGAAGACATCTGCGCAGCCTCCACAGATTCTCCTTGTCGCTGAACTTACACAGCGCAGTGGACTCATCATAAGCAGCCTTGAATGAGAGCCACTCCATTGGGTCCCCGGCAAACTCGGGGAGATCTCTAGGCGTACTCATGCGACTGAGCAAGTTGGCGTTTTGACTATAAGATGCGGACGTGGTGACAAAATCTTTAAGTGCGCTTACCAGCTGCTGCATTGGACCATCAGTGCCGTCGGCGTCCGGCGGCGGGGACACTAGACCCTTTGTAGTTCCAGTATCGTGGGCCTGGTGTTCCTCCAGATGCTGCTGCTGGCTGCGCTCCAGCCACTCCTCGACGTCCTGGCCGTCTTGACTCGTGCACTCCGACGCGTGTGGACTGTATTCATATCGTTCGTCAACAGCGGCAAGGTCGGCTGCCAGCTGTTTATCTAAAAGCTCCATTTGTATGCGTGCCTTCTCCCTCGCCGCTGCTAGCTCTAGTTTTCTTTTTTGCGCCAATATCGAAGACGACGAACTCCGGGTTTTTGTAGACTTAGCTTTGCAGGTCTGTGGTGACGGCGATGTGGATGGATTTTTATTTTCTTTATCCATGTTTACCTCAGCTTCCCTCCGTGCGGTACTGCGGGTCCCAACCATAATGTGGATCAGTAGGATCCGGCTCGAAGTGACCAACGTGTAGGCGACCCGCAGTGGGAATGAAGAAAACGTAGGTAGAAGTGTAGAAAACTTAAAACTTTATTTACAGCAGCGAGAAACACTTTTACAAAAACAGTACGTGGCACTTTAAATGGAAAATATATAAAACTAAATTGATAAACTAAAACTTTACAAAATGAACAACTTAAAAACAATAGCCGACCGAGCGCGGTGAAAAATTTTGACAGCTCATAACTTTTTTATTCATTTCTTTTTAAAAAGAGCGCGCGCGCGCTCCGCGCGCAGCACCATAAAGGTTTCATACCTACAAATAGTTAATTAATAAAAAATAAATTATTGCGTCGCTTACACCTGTCTTACGCCTTGTCTAATCTTTGCTTTTGCTTCCTCTTCTCCAACTTTTACCATTGTTTCTTGCTCTTTATATAACTCATAGATTATCTTTCTGTCCCTGTAATCTAATTTTATTGCTTTCAAACAGCTCATCATTTTTTTCCAATCTACTCTATCAAACAGTTCGAAATTCAAAATTGGCGGGAAATATTTAGACAGAACTTAAAAGGTAGCTTATGTACTTTGATATAATTTTTACATAACATTGTTCTACAAGCTTCCAAATAACTAGTGTCCGACCGAAGGTCTATTTTTGGCCGAAGCCTAGAAGCTATCCTATCGCAACAACTTTCGGCCGAAGCCGAAGGTAGGTATTTAATTTTTTTTTTTGATCTTGATGGCGAAGTGGTTAGTGCCCTCGGACTGCGGTTGCTAAAGTTAAGCAACGTTCGCAGATGCCAGTCATCGGATAGGTGACCGAAAAATTTCATCTCGAGCACCTCCGTGCTTCGGAAGGCACTTTAAGCCGTTGGTCGGTCCTGCGCCTGATCTCTCTACGGTCGTGTCAGATTGCGTGAAGGTGGAGGTACTTCCCCACGAGCGGCTCATTCAAGTGAAATTTCCACAAAGCTCTCTCTACTAAAACCTATTTCAAAACCTCAATATTGAAGGTTTATATTTACCGTCTCATATAGAAGTTGATGATATATCATAGAGAGAGATAAATAAAAGTAGGTGATTTTGTGATTTACCTACCTACTGGTAAAAAATTGTCTTGGTTTTACTCGACTAGACTAATAAATAAACACTTCTTAGTAAATAATTTAAGGTTAGTCAATTAAATGTAGGTACAGTTTAGAAAATATTAGAAAATTCTAAATAAATTTAATAATAACAATAGAACTAACTAATGAGGTAACAAACTGAAATTTTCTAGGTAACCCATATGCAAACATAATCATTGACATATCATGTTGTCTAATTTGTGTATAAAATATGTTTCATCCATTAAGCATCTCGATGAAGGTCCTTGTATAGCGGGATCCAAAGCTCGTCAATATGTCATTCTCCTTAAAACAGCACCTCAAGTTCGCGCTCAAGTTCGATCTCAGAGTTCAGTGCGATTTATTAATACGAGCCTTATTATGTATCACAATTTAATTGATAAGCACAAATTCAAAATAAAACGTTCGTTTAATTACACGTACGAACTTGTTTTGATGCATGCAAATTGCACGGGAAGTTTGTTTTATATCGCGACGGTCGCTTGGACCTTCGGCGAAACCTTCGGCTTCGGGTTTTGGGCCGAAGCCGAATGTTTCACCTATGGTGAATTTTTTGGCCGAAGGTGGCCGAAGCCGAAGCCGAAGCTATGGTCGGACACTACAAATAACTTGCTCTACGGGGGCAAGGAAGTTCGGCCTTTGTTACTCCGATTCACTTTGTCGCACGCAAGGCCTCAGTCCAACGGTGACCGGTGTGCGCGGGGCTCGTTCACTTCGCGTAACTTGTAAGCTTTACATCAATTTGTAATAATTTTATGTTCATTTAGAAAATTCTTATACTTGACCCAATACCTACTCGTACAATTACCTATATATTTTTTAATTATAAACAAAGAAAAAATTAAAACTCATCTCAGACGGGGGATTGAACCCCTAGGTTTGAAGTCAGATGTTTGTTTTTATAATTAAAAAAAATGTTTATAGGTAAATAATACTCAGCATATAAAAATGTTTTTAATAAAACCGTAGAATTAGTTATGATTTCATGCTAGTGCAGTTACGTAGGTATATCTATCAACATTTGTTAAAATATTTTTCACAAATCACAACAGTAGGTATTCTTCACCTACCCAATACGCACAATAATACAACCAAGCCAACCCAACTTAGAAGTTTTGTGATATTATCATACGATACGCGTCATCGTTATTATTAAGCGCTTGACAAGACCGATGTGCCAAAAAAATAGTGTTTGGCGATGCGATGTTTATTATTCAGATGAGTTACCGTTTATGATTCTGATGTTGTATGTAGATTCATGAAATTAAGGTGATATGCCCCATCTGGGCAGTGAATCAGAGATGCAATTCGATACGAATGTAGTCATATGAAGCCCTATTATTTAATCACTTCATGTACCTATGCTTTGAAGTTTGATATACCTACCTACCTAAAACGATAAGATACGGCTTTGTTATTGTAACATCAATTAAATCGATAGTCGATAGACCGGTTCTAGGCTTCCCACGTTAATTTCTGTTTACTCAATAAAAAATAATCTTAATACTTGCAGAAGTGCTTGACAATGGATTGCTTCAGCGGTTGGTGTAAGAGCAAACGCCGGCTGGATGGTGTCGTGGCCATCGTGACGGGTTGCAACACGGGGATCGGCAAGGAGACTGTCGCAGATTTTTATAACAGAGGTCAGTTCGAGTCATGTAAGGTGCTCTAAGGTTTAGTGGTAGAGAATGCCATGCGGCATTAAGTACGCCTTTTGTAATTTTTTGGTCGTGCAATAAAGTTTACATATTTTTTACAGAAGGTAACTATGGATTTTACCTTACTTTAATTTTTATTAGCCACCTTCTTCTGTAAACTGTTTCTCATTGAAATAGGTGTTCTTTCTATTTTGCCTTCTATTGTTGGTTTTATAAACGCTTTATTGATCAACTATTAGTTCAGCCAGTTGAACAAAATAAATAACTTTCGTCCAATATTTTCAACTTTAAAAAAAAAGAACATATCGGACAACATTCGTGTTGTTTGTTAAATTTTAGGTACCTACAATAAATTAAATAAATAGAGAACCAGAAACTCGCCATGTTTGGCCTTGACCTTGAAGGATGTGCTGCGTCATAGCATTAGTTTTAACCTGTTTTTAGATATTTTCCCATGATTACCTACTAAGTCATTAGTAAGCAGGTGCTTTAGCTGAGTCATGATGATGTGTGTTTTCTCTATTATAATTTTACTTTTCAACTGCCTACCTAAAATTTATGATAAACTAATATCTATATACATAGATATTAGACCTTACGGCGCTCGACTATACCTATACAGGTATAGTCGAGCGCCGTAAGGTTTAGGTATACCTCGAAATCCAGGGCCAGTCAATGAATCTTAATATAAACCTTAAAAATATGTTTTTAATAATATAAAGAAAAATGTTAAAAAAAAATTTCGCGCTCTTCTTTTTAATTTTTTTAAACAATTATTAATTTTTTGGAGTTTTTGTTAGTTCTAAGGCTAATTACCTATTTGCTATATCCACGTTTAGGACGTACAGGGGCCTTGTTTAAATGAAGATATTTATTAAAATATAACTAGCAGCCGCCCGCGACTTCGTCCGCGTGGATATCGGTTTTCATTATACAAAAGTTTTTCCCGCTAACCCGGGAACGGGAGTCCGTTCCCGTGGGAATTTTGCAATATCCTTTTGCAACTAAGCATCAAGTTTACTAAGGGACCTGAAATTTCAAGCGTCTAACTTAAGTAGTTTAGATTTTCCACACAAACTTCCACCCCCCCTTTTCAGGGAAGTTGGGGGTTGGAATGGGTCAAAAAGTAGCCTATGTTACTGTCCATCCCTTCAACTATCTCCACTTAAAAAATCACGTCAATTCGTCGCTCCGTTTTGCCGTATTTTTTAAGATAATATAATAAATTGACATTAAAGTTACTCTGCACATATAATTTACTAGCTTTTGCCCGCGGCTTCGCTCGCGTTAAATTCAGGGTAGCACAATTTTCCTTTTATGGACACAGGAACTCGTAATGGACTTTTGCACGTTATACACTTACCCCCGTTCCCGTGGGAATTTTGCAATATCCTGTTGCAGCTAAGCTAAACGTTTACTAAGCTATCTGCATGCCTAATTTGAAGCGTCCGTCCAACTTGAACGGCTTTTCATACAAATGTTTTTTCCTGCTAACTCCCTTTCCCGAAGGAATTTCGGGAATTCCTTTCTTAGTGCACCTCTACGGTTCCTAAACTGTGCCGTTTAGGCTGCGCGATGATATGACAATCAGTCAGTTTCTCCTTTTATAAATTTATATTACAAATAAAATTAATTCTTTCAAGTCCCTTATAGCAAAAATACTTAATACGAAGGTGTTATTATTGCTTAGGTACCTACAATGGTTAAAGACATCTTGTTAAACAGGTAATTGGAATTACCAATGTTCGTTACAGGTGCCCGAGTAATAATGGCTTGCAGGAACACCGAAAAAGCGGACACAGCGAAATCTGACATAGAAAAAAAGGCGGACTCTTCTCAAAAATGCGGCGTGCTTAATATCGAGAAACTGGATACGTCCAGTTTTGCTTCCGTTCGTCGGTTTGCTGAGCGCGTGTTGGCTGTCGAGAAGAGTGTGGATATCTTAGTTAACAATGCTGGGGTGATGATGTGTCTCGAGGGGAAGACCGAGGATGGGTTTGAGACGCACATCGCCACCAATCACTTGGGACACGCTTTGTTGACGCTTCTGCTGCTGCCGGCGATGGTGAAGAGCGAGGCCGCGCGGATTGTTACGGTTTCGTCGTATCTCCATTCAAGTTAGTGGAAATTTATTTTACGCTCTCATTCGTTTTTCAGTGTAGAGTATGCACTGAAGTCCAAAATTTATTAAATTTTGATTTTTGTTTTGTGGTATAGGGAGACAAACAAATAAGAGGGATACCTGATGTTGAGTGATCACCGTTGCCCGGACACTAACTAGGTACCACACGAGGGTTGCAGATGCGTTGCCTGCTTTTAAAACCCTCCCCAACTGAGTTCTGGCGACCTTACTCACCCACCATCAGAAACATAGCACAACAGTTACGAAGTGTTAATTCACTGTGGTCTTCTGTAAAGTGAAGGTACTTCTCAAGACGACCGGTTCATTCGAGTGGAAGTTCTACGCTTTACCACTCTTAATATAGAAACTTTTGTCATAGGCACTTAAAAATGCAATAGGTAGGTAATTATTGTTTTTATTTCCAGAGTTCCCAGTGGATTTGGAAGACATAAACTTTGAGAAATCTAAATATGACCCATATAAGGCATATTGCAGAAGTAAAGCAGCGAATATATTGTTTTCAAAAGGCCTCGCAATGGAGTTAAAGGTACCTTCTTTAGTAGAGCTTATAACAACAACATATATCAATGCCCATCTCTTCATGATGGTTGGTAGACTAGGTAGTAGGTCACTACGTTTGACAGACTAATATAGTAAGGATATTATTATGCTAGATACGTTGGTACCTACCTAACCAATCAATCAAGTCAATCAACCAACAGGAACGCAGTTTTGTTTTTACGAAACAATTAACAACCAATCATGCGACAATTTCTCCCAACTACTTACTTCATGATAAATATGTGTTACAGATATCAGATACAACAGTGGTATACAAATATAGTTAAATATTACATAGATAAATAAAACACCCTGGACAAACAGACATGTTCATGCACAAAAATGAGCCCGCGACCTCTTGGTCAACTTTTTGACCACTACACCAAGCGGTTATTTCTGTTACAGAAACGCAACATCCACAACGTGAGCACATACAGCCTGCACCCTGGCTTGATCAGGACGGATATAAGCCGGAACTTCAACGAGTCAGTGGGTAGGGGCACCTCGTGGCTTTTCACCAAAGGCTTCGGATGGGTTATGAAGTCAGTGAAGTGCGGGGCTCAAACGTCCATTTACTGCGCGCTCGATGAGGCCTGTGCTCAAGAAACTGGGCTGTATTATAGGTAAGTTGGTAATGGCTTTAGGTTCTATATGTAAATAAGTTTGTAGAAGTTTTGAGAAGCGAAGAAGTTTGAGGGTAGAGTACTTCAGCGAGTCAGTGGGGTGGGGCACAATAATAATCACATAATAATAATTACGATTAGCCACTTACGCGGGATATATTATAGTGCACAAGCGCGTGCGCAAGCACAGGTGCACTCTCTATTCCCACACTCTCATAATTCGGTGGGACAGCAGTCTGACACGACCGTAGAGAGATCAGGCGCAGGACCAACGGCTTAACGTGCTTTCCGAGGCACGGGGGTGTAATTACACCGCCAACTTCCAAACTCCGGACTATGTCTGTGTTATCACAACATGAAAACATAGACACAATTTCATCGGTCCGACCCGGGATTCGAACCCGGGGACCTCCGGCGCGGCCGCCGCTTTTAAAGTGCGACACACTAGCCACTGCCCCACGGAGGCAGTTAAAAAAAAGATAAGATAGTGAAAATATAAGGTAAAAATAAGCTGACGTTACAAGACCAAGAATAGAAGTCTGTTCTTTTAAACTAATTTTGAATAAAATACAGGATATCTCTGTTCCAGCGACTGTGCTGTGGCCACGCCATCGCGGCAATGCCGGGACGACGAGTTCGCTGTCAAGTTCTGGGACTGGACCATCAAAGCATTGAACGTGCAGCCCAACGACCCGTTCCAATTGTAATGATTCGTACGCGTTAAAATATACATACAAATCTTGAACCTATGTACCCTTGAACTTTGATAGATAGCACCTTCACATTTTGTTAGAAAAAATGAGCACCATCATCATGACAAACCGGTTGAGTGGTACATTTCGGTAACGTAGATACCTACTAAGAGTTAGTCAGACACTCACAAACTAGGTAAAATAAGAAAAAAACTTATTATAATGCTTATTGTTATTCATTTAGAAGTATTTCTTAACAATTTTATCATCTATGATGTGTGTGATGAATGACTGTGCAAAATTTGTTTTTATATTAAGTCTACCTTCTTATAAAAATGCTTCGGTTTATTTTATTATTTTGTAAGTAATACTTAATACCTAATGATTTTACCTACTTATGAGTGATACCTACAATATTTTGAATAGATTGTTATACTTATACGTTGAAATTAACTTAAATCTTATACCTCAGTAAAATACATTCCACGAATCTACATTATTTGTTTTTTATTATTTTTCAGAATTTAATGACCTTATTTTAAACGGTATACGGTTAGCGTACTTTAGTGCCTCTTATTTTCATACGCGCGCGTTACTCAAAATAGTTACGAAAGATATACCTACCATCCATTTGCAAATAATGTTGCCAAGAGAAAAATACTTAAATGTAGCTAACCTTTTTTTTCATAAGTCGCTGTTTGCTTATGTTATCAATTTAATAACGAACCTATGTCATTGAAATAGAAAATATCAACACGGTTAGCGGATCGCATGTATTGATATCGGCTCGCTTAGAATTTTTGCCGGCGGAGCTTCTTCACTCGCGTCCCTGTTCTTGAACTTCTTGAGCGAGCTGAGTCCCTGTCGCCGGTCTTGTTGGCTTTCTTCTCGCAGAAGAACATGGCGCCACCATGAGCAGGCCGCTCTTCGCCGGCAAAAATTCTAAGCGCCGCCGCTGCAAGCTCTTCTGCAGCGGGGCTATAGCGCTGCACGCTGAGAAAGCAGCAGCCTAGCCTTGTACGCAAGCGCCTCTTTTTTTTTTCATACGCGTACGTTACTCAAAATAGTTACGAAAGATATACCTACCATCTATTTGCAAATAATGTTGCCAAGAGAAAAATACTTAAATGTAGCTAACCTTTTTTTTCATAAGTCGCTGTTTGCTTATGTTATCAATTTAATAACGAACCTATATCATTGAAATGGGAAATATCAACACGGTTAGCGGATCGCATTTTTTATTGATATCGGCTCGCTTAGAATTTTTGCCGCCGTAGCTTCTTCACTCGCGTCCCTGTTCTTGAACTTCTAGAGCGAGCTGGGTCGCTGCCGCCGGTCTTGTTGGCTTTCTTCTCGCAGAAGAACATGGCGGCGCTGGCGCAGTCCGCCGCCATCAGCAGGCGGCTGCGCCGCACGCCGCCGCAGCGCTGCAAGCTCTTCTGCAGCGGGCTATAGCGCTGCATGCTGAGAAGCAGCCTAGTACGCAAGTGCCTCTTTTTTTTCATACACGTACATTACTCAAAATAGATACGAAAGATATAACTACCATCCATTAGCAAATAATGTTGCCAAGAGAAAAATACTTAAATGTAGCTAACCTTTTTTTTTCATAAGTCGCTCTTTGCTTATGTTATCAATTCAATAACGAACCTATGTCATTGAAATAGAAAATATCAACACGGTTAGCGGATCGTATTTATTGATATCGGCTCGCTTAGAATTTTTGCCGGCGGAGCTTCTTCACTCGCGTCCCTGTTCTTGAACTTCTGGAGCGAGCTGGGTCTCTGTCGGACTTGTTGGCTTTCTTCTCGCAGAAGAACATGGCGGCGCTGGCGCAGTCGGCCGCCATGAGCAGGCCGCTGCGCCGCACGCCGCCGCAGCGCTGCAAGCTCTTCTGCAGCGGGCTATAGCGCTGCACGCTGAGAAGCAGCCTTGTATGCGAGTTCCTAAGCTTGTTCATACGTTACTCCTATAACTTACGAATGGTCACATCATCACCTCTAGGTAGGTACTATTACTATTGTAAATAGGTATGTAATGTGATCAACGAAAAAAACACATGAATGAATCTACAGGTATATATTATTTTTTCATGTTTTGCTGTTTACATTGTATATTTGTTTATTATTCAATGAAATAGAAAAAAGTTCACGATTAGCGAATCGTATTTTTAAATATTATCTCGTTTAGTATTTTTGCCGGCGAAGCTTCTTCACTCGCTTCGCTGTTCTGGAGCGAGCTGAGTCCCTGTCGCCGGACTTGTTGGCTTTCTTCTCGCAGAAGAACATGGCGGCGCTGGCGCAGTCCGCCGCCATGAGCAGGCCGCTGCGCCGCACGCCGCCGCAGCGCTGCAAGCTCTTCTGCAGCGGGGCCTCTGCAGCGCTGCACTTGTTGTCCCAGTCCGAGAAGCCGTCTTGTATGCGAGTCCCTGACAGGATCATGTGTTACAAATAATATAATACTTACAGCAGATGGAACACTCAAAAAAAGTCCTACAGAAGATAAAGTCTTGCCTTGTGTGCATTGCCAGTTTTTTTGAGAACCAAATTGAGCTCTTCTCTCCTGTACCTATCTATTTCCAACCTACGTTCTTAATACAGACCTGATTGTCTTGGTTAGTATTAGGTACATAGGTACCTACATAATTGTTTTGTTATCTTCGTAATATTTAAACATGAAATCGAGTGTATCTGAAGTAAACTTACCAAAAACAGTCCTATAATGGTGCCGCTGGAACAGATCGGTGAATCCCAGGAAAGCGAAGTCATTGAACGGCATCCGCTTCTCCTCGATCTGTTTGAAGAGCAGCCGTATGTACTCCGCCTCGGCGCGGTCGTCCAGCACGGCCAGGTGTCCGCCGCCCAGCAGGCAGGCGGCGTGCGCGTCGTGCCAGCTCTGCGCCTCCACGTGCGCCATGTAGCACGAGTCGCGCGGGCCGCGGGTCCAGTCTGTGCAAGCCAGGCACAGCTCAGTAATGCTAGGTACTATGTCGCGCACGGCCAGGTGTCCGCCGCCCAGCAGGCAGGCGGCGTGCGCGTCGTGCCAGCTCTGCGGCTCCACGTGCGCCATGTAGCACGAGTCGCGCGGGCCGCGGGTCCAGTCTGTGCAAGCCAGGCACAGCTCAGTAATGCTAGGTACTACGTCGAGCACGGCCGGGTGTCCGCCGCCCAGCAGGCAGGCGGCGTGCGCGTCGTGCCAGCTCTGCGGCTCCACGTGCGCCATGTAGCACGAGTCGCGCGGGCCGCGGGTCCAGTCTGTGCAAGCCAGGCACAGCTCAGTAATGCTAGGTACTACGTCGAGCACGGCCGGGTGTCCGCCGCCCAGCAGGCAGGCGGCGTGCGCGTCGTGCCAGCTCTGCTCAGTAATCTAGTTATAGTAATCTGTGTCAGTAATGCTAGGCAGGTACTATGTCGAGGACGGCCAGGTGGCAGCCAATATACCTAGGCTTTGCCAGGGACTAGAAGACCCTGGACTCCTAGGCAATGGCCGAGGATGCGATCGGGACGAACACTAGAATAATGATCATGATAGGCTTTGCAAAGGAATGATTTTTAAAAACGACCCACCAAACCAAATCTCATTTAGACGGCTTTATAATATGACAAACGGCTTGTGGATATGTACCTAAGGCTCCTAAGGTACACTGACTTCTTGATCAAGATCTTAATTAAACTATCATAGGTACCTACATATCTTACGTACTCAAGTTGTAAGTGTCACAGTCTTCCCTGTAGACTATTCTCTCAGCACTAATCTTGCAGATGAAGGGCAACTGTTTGTTGCACGGTTGCACGAACAGCCGGCCGGAACGTCTCATTGCGACGCACCTGCCGCCTTTGTACGCAGGCTCCTTTAATTCCCACAACAAGTCTAGGATCGACCCCAAAAGTCGACTGCCTGTAATATGCCACAAGCTAACATTCAAAATCATAAGAATATTATTTTAGGTACATATAATTACGTCTTCCTATATCATCTCATTTGATGGTCGCACGTAGCAAGGTGGCAATCAAAAACTTTTGTCACTTAGGTAATACCGGAAAAATAAACGATTGTAACATTGATAAAGAATTCATAATGAAAAGCATCACGGACAGATCTAAATTTGTTTCAAGGTAATGTCGTAGGTTTGAAACTAACTAGATAGACGAGGTCAATTTGAACAAGTAAATCAATAGGCAATATAATGACGGTGCGATTTGGTTCATACATATTACGCCTACCTATACTTTACATGGCGCACTTCAATAGAAGCCTGAAGATAAGCACTTAAGAATAAAATATACGCCTGCTTTCTACCAGGCTGGGGTGTTACAAATAACTTGGTATAAAAGAGCATCGTGCTGCTTATAAGTATGCTTTCAGATCACACGACAGTCTCTAATATCAATTAGTCAATTAATGCAGTGATGTGTTTCTGATACTAAAACCAAATGTTTTGTAGAAAAGTTTCGTCGCCGTTGTCTATCAGGATTTTCCTGACAATAAAAAAAAAGCCTTTACGCATAACCGCTGACCGCGGGGGCAGTCGACGGGTTATGCAGAATTAAGGGCCTCAGAAGGAGAAAATGGTCTCAAAATCTCCTGGTCTAACTATGAATACGAGAACTCCTTACCATTCAGAGTGACAAAAATCCTCTCCGAGTACAAATCGTGCATTCCCACGAACACTCCCTCATACTTAGTCAATATGTCAGTGGTTAGCAGCGGTAGGGCGTCGGCTTCGTCCAAGTTATCTGGTACCATCAGCTCGGACCCTTCGGCTTCGCATCGCACCCGCGCGCGGTGCCACTCTTGCGGCGAAGTGTGCACCTTATAGAAAGCATTGAACGCCTTCTCAAAAAGGTAGTCGCTACGGAAGTTCGGCCGTTGAGATTCTGCTTGAGAAAGTTCAATGGTTTATGGTATTTAACTTTTGTACGAAACCTAGTAGGTGCATGTGTTTGTTATTTTTTTTTAAATACATAAAACATTTATCGCATTTGGCAAAGAATTAGGTACCTACCTGATGATAATAGCACTTGCTCAAGTTGTTCAATAAGGCCTGTGGTAGGTCGACCACCAAAAGTATATCAATATGCTAACTATACAAATAAAATGTAGTGCTACTTACCGACCGAGTAAAGCGTAATTATTAAAAACTTTAGTACAGTAAGTATTTTGTTCATGCTAAGAAAAAAACATATTTTAATTAACTTTTGTTAAGGCTGTGTATCATTCTTCTTACGAAGTTGTAATAAGAATCATCGTAGCGTCAAAGATTGGAATTTAACGACTGTAAGAGGTAAAGTAGTAACAAGGAAATTGAATTATAGAAGTCAGCTGTATTATAGGTAAGATGAATAGGAAGGTAAAATGATTGAAATTGACTTTGAACAATATTGCACTTGTATTAACTTTACATTCAACGTATGAGAACCAGTTGCAGTTTTATACAATGCTCTGAATACTTAAGAGTTTATGGCCAGTTATTTGTCAGTCAAAATAATTTCCTAAAAAACACCTACAATGAAAACTTACGAAAATTCTAAACTTACAATATACTTGTAAAAAGATACTTTGATTTAATTAGGTAGATGACTATTTCAAAAATAAGAAATCATAAGTCAATTATGTAAGTATGCTTTACTGTTAGCATTCATATAATATAGTAACATTATTTACATAAATGCTGCACAATTACAATAAAAAGATCTACTTAAATTAAAATAGTAAAATTAACAAAAATGTATGCATACAAACATACTTATATTTTCCTTTATTTTAGAATACAAACTCTGTACAATTTATAGTCTTGATAAATAAAAATGTTCAAAATGTAAAGAAATGTATAAATACAGTTTAATTACAACACATGAGAGGTGTATGCACACCTATCACATTTCTGCTAAAATACATACATCCCCAGATGCAATCAACACTCTTAATAAAATTGTAAACAATAAATAACAAGCTATTTTAATTTTTAACAACAAAAAACAATTACCTAACTAATGAACAATCAGTATAGATGCTTTCTAAAGACTTCATAGGATGCATTTATAATGCCCCAACTTAGAAAAGCACGAGATATATTAAGCAGGGCACCATGATAGAAGTTTGCAAACTTTGATCCTCTTTTTCGCATAAGGTATCTGAATTCGTGTAAAATTGTTCGATGTGGACCACCAAGTTCGCATTGCATTGCTATTTTAATCACATTGAGAGGGTAAAATAGAGTACTCAACAAAGCTCCTATTGATGCTCCTGCTATGAAGTTTTGTAAGCTCGCATAGAAGAGCAACTCCTGGTGTGGTAATCTCACCTTCACTTCATCACGTATAATGAAAAACATAGCGTTAGACGGACCGTTGCGTAACAAAATAGGTGTAAGACCTCTATAAAATTCTTTGATGCCATAATGTCTAGCAATATGGCTCGTTGCATGTGCAGTGTTTTTAAATTCTTTGTGATATTTTGGATGAATGAGTAACGTTTGTAATCTTTCAAACGGCATGAGTGTTGCCTCAACACAACCAGCGACCACACCAGCTATAGATTTGGCTACATATGGATTCACCTTTTGATTCAGTAATGGCTGCAAAGCTTCATCATATACACCAAACATGAGGGACATTGACAGCGTTCTCTGCATTAAAGGGGGGAGCATCCCCCTGTACAAGAATCCTAAGCCTTCCTTTTGTAACTGATTCAGAGCAAAAGTAGTTTCCACTCCATGCATCATCTGAAACAAATGTGTTTCTTAAATTCTTTTAGTTAGCTATCAATTTTTAAGAATATTTGCAAATAAATAAGTTGGTTTGTTAATAAGGCAAGGTAAATAGGTGTATTATGTATGTTCATCAGTCTAATTTACCTGTCTAAATATGAGCTTATTTAAGGGGTAGCTTAAAATGATGTTACAGAAGGCAGATCCTCCACCACAGGCAAACTCCTTCCAGTTGATGACGAGGCCGGGCGCGACGGACACGCCGCCCTCTTTCAGCCCGCCTCCTTCCAGGAGCTGCTGTTCCGTCATGTCCATTCTTTTCTTGCAGTCACATGACATTATTTGATCCTCATTCTCTGCAAATCACCAACACATATTGATATTCTTTGACTTCCTACGCAGCTTTTACTCCTACTAGATCTAAAAAAAGTAACTACGTAGCTCAGCAGGAAAGAAAAACAAATTAACTCATAAGTTATCCAAAATACATTTTGTCGAAATGTACACAAGAAAGTATGACCTAATAAGGCTATTATTGGCACTACGTAAGATAACTATCTTGCAGAACGATAATAATAGTTTCAGAAATTTCGGCGAAGGCTGCATATAAATTATGTAAATTATTACGTGTTCAAACAATGATGATTACCTTTTTATTTACTAATAACTTCGTGGGGTGGAAGTGCTGTACCTGAGTTCGCACAAGATGGTTCATCCACCAAGGAATCTTATAAGTGAAAACAATGGCCTTGTATTTCCAATCCTCATAGACATTAAGTTCGATTCATTTTATTTCATGAAACTCCAGAAGGTCTCATTATAACCAAAAATCACCAAAAGTCAAAGTCGAGATTAATAATTCGTGGGAACTTGACATATAGTTGACATTTCAGGTTCGGGCTACGTGCTACGTTCGTAAATTGTAAAAGTGTTTTGGATTTAAATGAAGATAATGCAATTTTATCTGAATGAACTAAACACAAAAGAACATCATTCTCATACTATTTTTTGGTATAATAAAATTCTATGATTGGATTGTAAACAAATCAAAAGAAAGGTTGGGACAAAGAGTAATATAGTATGGTTGGGATTTGGGAAGAAGTTGCTGAGTGTCAGCTGTCATCATTTTAGGTTATCCTAGAATAGAACTGTCAAACGACCGACTCTTCTTGTGTTTTGTTGTTGCTTGCGTTACAAAGCTTTCTTTTAATAAATCTATACGATATTTGCATTTAACGATGGCCGCTGTATTAAAAAAGAGAGCATTGGCAGAATACAATAAGTCTTTCCAGGTAACCTTTTATACTGGACCTTTTACAAGTAAACAAACCTTGTTGACGTTCAACAATAAATAAGTGATTACTTTGCTGTGTATTGTTAAATTCTAGGATGGCCCGCCGTCGAAGAAGCTTCACTTAGCGAAAAAGCCGCTAATAGGTAGTTCTGCTGCTGCCTTTGTGGGTTTACTGGAGAAATGCAAATCTAGTGATGAGGCTCTACAGCTGCTGTTGCGTATCTCGGACTGCCTCCAGTTCCAGGAGTCGGACGTGGAGGAGGCCATCAAGAAGCTCTCAGAGCATTTCCAGTCTGAAGAAGACTCGGTCGTGAGGGTCAAGATATTATGGCTGTTCTGTGATATAGGCCTTGAGTGCCCTGGAGCTAATCTCAATCACTTGATTGATGAAACAATACATTTGATTAAAAATGAAACTTCTCATAAGGTGAGTAAATGTGACCATAACTTTTGAACAATATTGATGTTGAAGTCCTAACACCATATAAGAATTTTCTTTTTCATGTTAGACATTTTGATCCATTGTTAGAGAAAGGGATTCTTTACCATTACCTATTAAAACTATTCTTGTGTTTATAATTTTTTATAAGTATTTCTATGAAGTTTAAAGTTGAAAATATAAAACACTCTTCAGAATTATGTCCTTAATATATTTTCATTTTAGCTAATACAAAGTAACAATTTGAAACTTACATATACTACCATTTCTTCAAACAGGTAATAGCACAAGGTATAGCAACTTTAATAAAACTAGGAAACAAGCTAAGTGAAGACAAAATACTTATGATGCGTCTGGTGAGCGTGGCTAAAGACAACCTGAAGGACACCAGCCATCAGGTGAAGTGTCGGTGCCTGCAGCTCATCAGTGAACTGTATCCGATATATCCGGAGTCGGAGAGGACTACGGAGATGGCTGCTGAGGCTAATGCTATTGTGAAATTACTTGGAGATTATTCTAATGCTGAGGTTAGTCTGTCGAACTTTAATTTGTTGATTTCACTTTGATTTATATTATTTTCTGGCTTCTTAATAAATTATGCATCATTTTTGCTGAACTTTTTTGAATAACTACTTCATCATATGTGCATAGGTACATTTTAAAAACTGATATGTGTTGCTATTAACAATCCATAGACATTACTAGGTGATTTGTTGCATATAAAATAATAATCTTTGTTACAGGATGCTAGGGTGCGATGTGAAGCATTCCAGTCCCTATTGACTCTTGATGAGCGTGGTCAGACTCTAAGTGCAGACTTGTATGAGCATGTCTGCCCTGCACTGTCAGATGATTATGAAATTGTAAGAGAAGTTGCACTGAAATTGGTCTGGTTACTGGGGAATAAATATCCTGAAAAGTAAGTAATAATTTTTAGGGTTTTCCCGCTTTATTTGTCTATGCTGACAGTTTATTTTAGTGTGTTAATTGGATGGCGCACTTTTCTGCATAATGTTAGTTCCCATTTCTTTTTTTGGACTAAGCATTCACTAGACCTCGCCATGCAAAATAACTAGTCTGTCCCACCCACCACATGGATGAGAAGGAAACCGCAGGTTTTAGTTGGTAGTGGGACAAGTCTAGCCTTCAGTTTTAGCGTGTCAAAGCATTTCCCTGCCAAAAATAAAAAGGTCCTCTTTAGACCTAGAAATAAGTTGGATTTCACTTGTTTATCAATTTTTTATAAAAAATATTTGGACTATACACCTTTTGTTTTGTTCAATAAGGTTTATTTTTATCGTTATCCAGCGTAACAACCCTTCAAGACGGCGAGACGACGATGCGCCTCGTGGACGACGCGTTCATCCGCATCTGCTCGGCGGTGAACGACCTGCGCATGCAGGTGCGCGCGCTGGCCTGCTCGCTGCTGGGCACCACGCGCGCCGTGTCCGACCGCTTCCTGCTGCAGACGCTCGACAAGCAGCTCATGAGCAACATGAAGGTACCACAGCAGTTATATGGATAAAGCAAAAATGAAAGCTATTCTAAGCTAGTCCAGAAATAACCCCGACAACATCGAGAAGAAAAAAAAATGGACATCTAACGGGGCACGACTTTGGTGTAAGCGTCGTGTGGCGCGGTGAGCGACGCTCTAAGCTGCCGCTCTCAGCTGCAAGCTCGTAAACGGCCCGATAGAGTGCGATTTCTTTTAAATTTCTATAGTTAAGAATCAGGACCGGTGTAAGTCTCTCATTTTGGAGACCAAGAAACTTTGGGTTGCTGAGCCAAAAAAGTTAGTCAGTTAGTTAGAAATCACTTTGACGGTTAATAAAAGAATGTAACATGACTGATAGTGTCAACAACCGTATTACAAAGTCGCTTTCCTTCCAGAAAAAGCGCACGATGCACGAGCGAGGCGCGGAGCTGGTGAGGTCGGGCGCGTGGGCCAGCGGGCGGCGCTGGGCGGACGACGCGCCGGGGCAGCTCGTGGACACGGGCGACGTGCAGCTGCTGCCCGGCGGCGCCGCCGGGGCCTTCGTGCACGGCCTCGAGGACGAGCTCATGGGTACGATGATTTAATTTACTCTGTCGCTGGTTGGGATGCCGTCGGGTAGTGTACGGAATGTATCCCTATTAGATAGGGAAGCAAGCATTTTAATATTTAAAAAAAACATGTTTTAAACGGCGACTCACAGCTCTATAGGATTATAGTCCATTTAACGAGGAAGGCTTGAGGCTATTGTATTACATTATGCCTGCGAAAATCTAAAGGCGCGCGACAGCTAGTCAACAATATAAGCTAAATAGATTAAAATATTTATTGATAGGACAAAAATGTATTAGAACTCTTTTATGATTACTTTTTTATTTTCATTACTGCCTGTATAGCTGGTGCACCGATTAAGACAAAAAACACAAAAAAGTAAAAAAGCAAGTAGCGCCTTTTTTCAATGCCAATTAAAATAAACTTTTAGAATTTTAAGAACACACTTGTAGGTCACAGTGTGGTTATAATATATATTACAAAAAATATTTAATTAATTCCTTCATCCAGAGGTGCGCACGGCAGCCGTAGAAGCAGTATGCCAGCTGTCCCTAGAGAACCCGGTCTTCGCGACGACGTCACTAGACTTTCTCGTGGACATGTTCAACGACGAGATCGAGGACGTGCGACTACGAGCCATCGACAGCCTGACGAGGATAGCCCACCATATCGTGCTGAGGGAGGACCAGTTGGAAACTATATTGGGGGCGCTGGAGGTATGTAAATGGAAGCTAATTGTTAAATTGTCCGTTGATCATTGTGGTAACTGTAGTGTGTGGTGTGCTGTGAAAAATACCTTTTTTTTACTAAAATAATTGGGGGTGCCTTAAATAAAACGAATAAAATTTGAACCAAAGCTCAGTTACGAAAGGGGTCGCATCCATAGACTATACATATAAACTGAGAGTCGCATCTGCGACCCTTGTGCGGTTGTTGGTGTCCACGGGCAGCGCTAATCACTTACCATCATTGTGACTCAAATACATTGCATTAGTAAGAAAATGTCTTAATTTAATAAAAAGATGTTTCGAATTTTCTAAACAACCAGAACATTTAAAAAATGCATAAGTCTGACTGTGATTAGAATGCAATTGAAAAAATATTTATATATATATTTTTGTCAACAGGACTATTCCATGGACGTCAGGGAAGGTCTGCACAGGATGCTGGGCGCATGCACAGTCGCGTCAAAAACCTGCTTGGAAATGTGCATAGACAAAATTCTCGAAAATCTGAAAAGATATCCACAGGTGAGCAAAAACAACACTGTAAACCACATTTTTAATAGATCGGCCTCATTACTTCTTTTTTCGAAATACATATGTATGTTTATTTTCGCTAACATTATACACATATCATCAACCTCATTATCTTATGGCGGAAGTGGATCTTGAATAAAATTTAACGCGTTAACGAAATGAATAAATACAGCGTTGATTGCAAGATTTACGTTATAAAACAAAATATTTAGTCAATTTAGATAACGTTGGCATTTAGCCAAGAACGTATTTACCGACTTTATTGCACTAATAGATAGCAGGTTATCCATTGTATTTACAGATTAGCAATTCAATAATTCTCAAACAATAAGAAAGATTTTTTAACCATGCTTGCGTTTTAAAATAGCATCCACATTGTGTGATCGCTAATTTAGACATGAGTCGACATGGGTAGCGTGGCCGAGCGGTCTAAGGCGCTGGTTTAAGGCACCAGTCTCTTCGGAGGCGTGGGTTCGAATCCCACCGCTGCCAGGTTTTTTTTGTGTATCCTGCTTTTATGAATATTAGCTTATTTTCATGTGAAATTGTTTTGGAAAAAGAGCCTGAAAATATATTTACTTAAATAAATCGATAGTACTACTCATGTTAATGCTTGAAAATAATTTATTGACATCGAGATCCTAATTATTGCTATATTTAAAATTGTAAAAATTAGCAACTATCGAGTTGCTTGCCGATTCTTCAATATACATAGGTGACTGCTTTCCGAAGTCCGTGGTAGAATCTTTGGCTCGTTTGCTCTATAGATCTGTCAGAGTTAAGAGCGATTTATTAATAAGAGCCTTATGCCCGTTTTCACCATTAATACCTTATGTATTCCATAACTAAGTATTACTTAATTTTAGTGATCCCATAAAACAGTACCCTACCTAACTTCATTTTCACCATGCAAAGGAACACATAGCTAAGGGCTACTTTGTTATGTGATCGTTTAAAATTTGCTAGGGCCGTACCGTTACCGATAATCTGCGTCACCAGTTTTTGTTGCGGAATATTTTCGTTATTGGGTAGTTAAAAATTAATTAATACTATAATTATATTATTATGGATGGTTATGAATGTTTCATAACACAAATAAGTCTTAAACGAAGAAATTCTGTTATTAATTTAAGGCTGCACACTTGTACACCATGTTCCTAAAAAAAATTTTGCACTGACAATGACATTGACTGACAGTGACAGTGACAGTTGTGAGCAACTTTTGTGAAAGTTGTATTTTCGCGCTAATTAGTGTGATTTTCTCCCAGTTTTTTTTAGGGTTCCGTAGTCTACTAGGAACCCTTATAGTTTCGTCATGTCTGACTGACTGTCTGTCTGTCCTCCCTCGTTCTCCGTCGTTTCTGCACCTATTGCCTCGAAAATTGGTGGGGAGATGTATACTGATAATTCAAGAATTGGTTTTTGAAATAATCGAAAAATAATTATTTTTTACCCCCCTCCCATACAGCGAAAAGTAAATTCGAAAAAAAAACCGACTTACACCATCGTGTGAGGTATCGTTAAAAAGGTATTTTTAAATACAACAAAAATTGCCTTGAAGCCATGTGAATCGAACCCCCCAGTCTCGAGATATATTAATACAAAGTTAAAATTAAAGCGTCCCCCCCCCCTTAACTTTTGAAATACTATTACAATAATTCTGAAAAAAATGTGGTGTATTTTCCTTTAAGTAAGTACTTTCAACGAAAACTGTAGCGAACTCTGTATCATACATAGTTATTTTTATACAACTCGACCAACTTATGACGTGCAGTTGCCCTTACTAAATGGTGTGACAAGCGGTCGGCCCATCTTATGGCTACGAAACCCTTTCATGGGCGTGTCCGACACGCTCTTGGCTGGTTTTTAGAAGTAGCGCTTAGTAGCGCTTATTAAGTTGGTTGTCTACTATGGCTGAGAAAAGAAAAAGGGGACAAAACTTTTCTCTTGAAGAAAAGGACAAATTAGTCAAGATTCTCTTGAGCTGTAAAGACACTAACATATTTTCAAAAAAAAACTGATAGGACTACCAACGAAGCAAAACTGAAGGCATGAATATCAGTTACAGATATAAACTCGGGTAAGAAATCATTTCAATAGTCTCAATTGCATCAAAGGTTAAAAAAATCATTTACTTCGCCTTCCATTTCATAGACAAGAACTACAATTAACCCGCCAAGTACATAAACAAACTGTCCCTTATCTTTTACGGGATCGAAATTCGAGCTCCTAATTTTAAGTGGTCCCATAAGACCTAAGGTGTCCCTTAAATGATGGTGAAAACGAAATTAGAGATAAAGATCCCCCTAATTTTTTTAAGGGATACTTTAAATTTAAGAGTTGATGGTGAAAACGGGCATTAGTGTCATGTAAAAAATATTTGTTATTGATTCATAAGTGCACCTTGAAGCCTACGTAAATAAAGATTTTTATGATTTTTATTTTGATTGTTAACAATTTTTTGTCAAAAAGTGCATTTATTATGATTTACTCATAGCAGTAAAAAGTAAAGTATCAGCCTATTGATGTACCACTGCAGGTCAAAGGCCTGTTTTCGTTACACAGATTGGTTTTGGCTTAATCACCACGCTTGCCAAATGCGGATTGGTGATCACAAAGCCGTTCTGTGTTCAGAAAAATCAACACAAAGTTTGCAAGACCTGGGAATTGAACCCAGGACCTCGAAACCAAGGCCCGGTACTTAAACCACTAGACCATCGAGGCGTTCGTGGATATAAAAGTGCAATTTAAAAAAAGAATTGGCCAAATTGGTCCAGGCGTTGTTGAGTTATGCGCTTACCAACACATTTTGCGATCGATTTTTATATTTAAGATTGATTCATAAGTGCATCTTTCCTACTTAAATTTTTGTGTGTAAAAATGCATTTTATTATGTTTACTCGTAGCATTGAGCAGACGACTTATTTATTCCCGTGTTTTCAGGACAAGCGGTCGACGTTCCGGTGCGTGCAGCGGCTGGGCAGCTCGCACGCGACGCTGGTGCTGCCGCTGACGACGCGCCTGCTCGCCGTGCACCCATTCTTCGACATGCCCGAGCCGGACGTCGAGGATCCGGCCTGTATCCTTTGCAATGAGGCTCACAGTTGTTCGACACAGTTGACTGACTTCGTGGTATAGGCACCGTGCAGAAACTATAGAGGGCGCTAAAGTTCAATTTTTTTTCTGTGGTTTGACAGCAAAATTTGACATTTACCGTAAAAGTTTCGAATATGAGTCACTAGATGGCAGAATAAGGCACCGTGTTTTTCCGTGGTTTGACAGCTGAATTACCGAAATTTTGACTAAAAGTTTTGAATATGAGTCACGAGATGGCAAAGTCATCGCTACGCACGGTGCCTTTAAGATTTAAGACTTTCGCTACGCATTTTACATTTGATTACCGGGACTAGGTTTAGGTTTAGGTTTAGGTTTTCCGGTAGTTTTCCGGCAAGTGTTCACTTAGCCTCTTAGGTGGCCTTGTATGTGATTATTTAGACAATGGAAAACTGAACTAACGGGACTAAACGCTGTTTTTTAATGAATTTGTGATGGAACAGTGGTAGATTCATTATTGTTGTACATTTTGTTTTGACGATTCATAAGTGTTTATATGAGGCCCAATTGAATAAAGAATATTTTGAGTTTGAGTTTGAGTCAATCGAATGAAAAGACCCGGTGGTATGGGCGTAGCTACGATGGGGTACGACGAATCCCGGATGATCTGTAACCTCATCAAACTTAACTAAAAGTGCAAAATATCTGGGTAGGTACTATTAATAGGGGATGACATACTATATACTTAATATAAAACCTGTCCCATACATATTTTTTGGTTGTGATACTGTTTTGTAGTATTTGGTTGTAGGCATCAAATTCCCAGCGTGAGTACCGAAAAGCGATCTCGTCTGTATTACAAACCGCCGCGCCACCGCATTATAGTGCGACCTGCTAGCCACCGAGGCAGCTTGTTTAATGATTTCCTTAAGCCCAATGCTCAGACATGTGCGTGCTAATCCTGGTCCTGAACGCGGCGGCGCACTGCACGACCATGCTGCCGCTGTTCGAGGAGCACACGGTGAAGCACTACACGTACCTGCGCGACACCATGCCGCACCTCGTGCCGCACCTGCCCATCGGTGAGTGGCTGAGTGACGTCACACAGGTCCCCATGCTCAGGCATGTGCTGATCCTGGTCCTGAACGTGTTTGTGGAGGTGAGGAGTTATCCCGATATTGGAACATTTTCAGTATCGGTAGCGTGGCCGAGCGGTCTAAGGCGCTGGTTTAAGGCACCAGTCTCTTCGGAGGCGTGGGTTCGAATCCCACCGCTGCCAGGAATATTTTTTTGTATCATCTGTAAATAAATCTTCGTGTTTTTGATAGATGTTATTTTTTAATTAAATTATTTTTACACAAGCTAAACGTATGATCCTTATTTGATGTTGTTATAATAAATTGTTTCAATCACAAACATCTAACGACTGCTGATTTCCTTCCCTAATTGGAATACGTAATTTTTATTCCATTTATATAAAATATGGGAATATCCGGCTCGAAGGACCATATTATGTAATCAAGTTCTGTAAAATCTAGCGATCAAACAGGTTAACTAAGTAGTAAGCGACCAATTTACCCTAATTTTATTACTACCTAGTACTTCTGGTAGGGTAAAGGTTTATGATTGAAGTGTATGTTTTTTACCTACTAAACTAGGTTACTAGTAACCACACATTACTAGGTTTGCGTAGGGTTTACTAACACACACATTTCAATAATTAAAAGAACTTTGCTGGTCACCACAAACGTGTACAAATATTCTATATTATATTCTGTTCTGTATAGGCGAGGCTAAACTTCTAACCGGCGAGAAGATCGAATCAACGGACGACAGCGCAGTGCGGCGGTTCTTCGACTCGGTCCTGCAGCACATCGACAACGTCACTCTGTCCACCAACGTGCGGCTCAAGATGCTGCAGTCGGCGGAGGAGCAGCTTAACAAGTCAGTTCTGTTTGTCATCCACCATTGGTATAAATCATTAAAATAAGATCGAGTCGACGGACGACAGCGCGGTGCGGCGGTTCTTCGACTCGGTCCTGCAGCACATCGACAACGTCACTCTGTCCACCAACGTGCGGCTCAAGATGCTGCAGTCGGCGGAGGAGCAGCTTAACAAGTCAGTTCTGTTTGTCATCCACCATTGGTATAAATCATTAAAATAAGATCGAGTCGACGGACGACAGCGCGGTGCGGCGGTTCTTCGACTCGGTCCTGCAGCACATCGACAACGTCACTCTGTCCACCAACGTGCGGCTCAAGATGCTGCAGTCGGCGGAGGAGCAGCTTAACAAGTCAGTTCTGTTTGTCATCCACCATTGGTATAAATAAATCATCAAAATAAGATCGAGTCGACGGACGACAGCGCGGTGCGGCGGTTCTTCGACTCGGTCCTGCAGCACATCGACAACGTCACTCTGTCCACCAACGTGCGGCTCAAGATGCTGCAGTCGGCGGAGGAGCAGCTTAACAAGTCAGTTCTGTTTGTTATTCACCATTGGTATACATCATTACAATAAGATCGAGTCGACGGACGACAGCGCGGTGCGGCGGTTCTTCGACTCGGTCCTGCAGCACATCGACAACGTCACTCTGTCCACCAACGTGCGGCTCAAGATGCTGCAGTCGGCGGAGGAGCAGCTTAACAAGTCAGTTCTGTTTGTTATTCACCATTGGTATAAACCATTGAAATAAGATCGAGTCGACGGACGACAGCGCGGTGCGGCGGTTCTTCGACTCGGTCCTGCAGCACATCGACAACGTCACTCTGTCCACCAACGTGCGGCTCAAGATGCTGCAGTCGGCGGAGGAGCAGCTTAACAAGTCAGTTCTGTTTGTTATTCACCATTGGTATAAACCATTGAAATAAGATCGAGTCGACGGACGACAGCGCGGTGCGGCGGTTCTTCGACTCGGTCCTGCAGCACATCGACAACGTCACTCTGTCCACCAACGTGCGGCTCAAGATGCTGCAGTCGGCGGAGGAGCAGCTTAACAAGTCAGTTCTGTTTGTTACTCACCATTGGTATAAATCATTAAAATAAGA